>OZ035882.1:91801938-93187365 GCA_964034835.1 Muscina levida | reverse complement strand
TATGAAAATCCACCATTATCCACCCATTTCATGGTCATATCTCCACTTATATAAGGGATTTTCGTAAGTAATGTATAGTGATCACAAATTAAGCTCCTTTTTTCGATTAGTAGCTTAGTTTACGAGATAAACGCATTTAAAGATTTCCATATGAAAAATCCACCATTATCCACCCATTTCATGGTCATATCTCCACCTATATAAGGGATTTCATGGGAAATGTATAGTGATCACAAATTAAGCTCCTTTTTTCGATTAGACGCTTAGTTTACGAGATAAACGCATTTAAAGATTTCCATATGAAAAATCCACCATTATCCACCCATTTCATGGTCATATCTCCACCTATAGAAGAGATTTCGTAAGTAATGTATAGTGATCACAAATTAAGCTCCTTTTTTCGATTAGAAGCTTAGTTTACGAGATAAACGCATTTAAAGATTTCCATATGAAAAATCCACCATTATCCACCCATTTCATGGTCATATCACCGCGTATCGAAGGGTTTCTTAAGTAATGTATAGTGATCACAAATTAAGCTCCTTTTTTCGATTACACGCTTAGTTTACGAGATAAACGCATTTAAAGATTTCCATATGAAAATCCACCATTATCCACCCATTTCATGGTCATATCTCCACTTATATAAGAAATTTCGTAAATAATGTATAGTGATCACAAATTAAGCTCCTTTTTTCGATTAGAAGCTTAGTTTACGAGATAAACGCATTTAAAGATTTCCATATGAAAATCCACCATTATCCACCCATTTCATGGTCATATCTCCACCTATATAAGGGATTTCATGGGAAATGTATAGTGATCACAAATTAAGCTCCTTTTTTCGATTAGGACGCTTAGTTTACGAGATAAACGCATTTAAAGATTTCCATATGAAAAATCCACCATTATCCACCCATTTCATGGTCATATCTCCACTTATATAAGGGATTTCGTAAGTAATGTATAGTGATCACAAATTAAGCTCCTTTTTTCGATTAGAAGCTTAGTTTACGAGATAAACGCATTTAAAGATTTCCATATGAAAATCCACCATTATCCACCCATTTCATGGTCATATCTCCACCTATAGAAGGGATTTCATGGGAAATGTATAGTGATCACAAATTAAGCTCCTTTTTTCGATTAGACGCTTAGTTTACGAGATAAACGCATTTAAAGATTTCCATATGAAAATCCACCATTATCCACCCATTTCATGGTCATATCTCCACCTATATAAGGGATTTCATAGGAAATGTATAGTGATCACAAATTAAGCCCCTTTTTTCGATTAGACGCTTAGTTTACGAGATAAAACGCATTTAAAGATTTCCATATGAAAATCCACCATTATCCACCCATTTCATGGTCATATCACCGCGTATCGAAGGGATTTCTTACGTAATGTATAGTGATCACAAATTAAGCTCCTTTTTTCGATTAGACGCTTAGTTTACGAGATAAACGCATTTAAAGATTTCCATATGAAAATCCACCAATATCCACCCATTTCATGGTCATATCTCCACCTATATAAGGGATTTCATGGGAAATGTATAGTGATCACAAATTAAGCTCCTTTTTTCGATTAGACGCTTAGTTTACGAGATAAACGCATTTAAAGATTTCTATATGAAAATCCACCATTATCCCACCCATTTCATGGTCATATCTCCACCTATATAAGGGATTTCATAGGAAATGTATAGTGATCACAAATTAAGCTCCTTTTTTCGATTAGGACGCTTAGTTTACGAGATAAACGCATTTAAAGATTTCCATATGAAAATCCACCAATATCCACCCATTTCATGGTCATATCTCCACCTATATAAGGGATTTCATGGGAAATGTATAGTGATCACAAATTAAGCTCCTTTTTTCGATTAGGACGCTTAGTTTACGAGATAAACGCATTTAAAGATTTCCATATGAAAATCCACCATTATCCACCCATTTCATGGTCATATCTCCACTTATATAAGGGATTTCGTAAAGTAATGTATAGTGATCACAAATTAAGCTCCTTTTTTCGATTAGACGCTTAGTTTACGAGATAAACGCATTTAAAGATTTCCATATGAAAAATCCACCATTATCCACCCATTTCATGGTCATATCTCCACCTATATAAGGGATTTCATAGGAAATGTATAGTGATCACAAATTAAGCTCCTTTTTTCGATTAGACGCTTAGTTTACGAGATAAACGCATTTAAAGATTTCCATATGAAAATCCCACCATTATCCACCCATTTCATGGTCATATCACCGCGTTATCGAAGGGATTTCTTACGTAATGTATAGTGATCACAAATTAAGCTCCTTTTTTCGATTAGACGCTTAGTTTACGAGATAAACGCATTTAAAGATTTCCATATGAAAATCCACCAATATCCACCCATTTCATGGTCATATCTCCACCTATATAAGGGATTTCATGGGAAAATGTATAGTGATCACAAATTAAGCTCCTTTTTTCGATTAGACGCTTAGTTTACGAGATAAACGCATTTAAAGATTTCTATATGAAAATCCACCATTATCCACCCATTTCATGGTCATATCTCCACCTATATAAGGGATTTCATAGGAAATGTATAGTGATCACAAATTAAGCTCCTTTTTTCGATTAGACGCTTAGTTTTACGAGATAAACGCATTTAAAGATTTCTATATGAAAATCCACCATTATCCACCCATTTCATGGTCATATCACCGCGTATCGAAGGGATTTCTTACGTAATGTATAGTGATCACAAATTAAGCTCCTTTTTTCGATTAGACGCTTAGTTTACGAGATAAACGCATTTAAAGATTTCCATATGAAAATCCACCAATATCCACCCATTTCATGGTCATATCTCCACTTATATAAGGGATTTCATGGGAAATGTATAGTGATCACAAATTAAGCTCCTTTTTTCGATTAGACGCTTAGTTTACGAGATAAACGCATTTAAAGATTTCTATATGAAAATCCACCATTATCCACCCATTTTCATGGTCATATCTCCACCTATATAAGGGATTTCATAGGAAATGTATAGTGATCACAAATTAAGCTCCTTTTTTCGATTAGACGCTTAGTTTACGAGATAAACGCATTTAAAGATTTCTATATGAAAATCCACCATTATCCACCCATTTCATGGTCATATCTCCACCTATAGAAGGGATTTCATGGGAAATGTATAGTGATCACAAATTAAGCTCCTTTTTTCGATTAGGACGCTTAGTTTACGAGATAAACGCATTTAAAGATTTCCATATGAAAAATCTACCATTATCCACCCATTTCATGGTCATATCACCGCGTATCGAAGGGATTTCTTACGTAATGTATAGTGATCACAAATTAAGCTCCTTTTTTCGATTAGAAGCTTAGTTTACGAGATAAACGCATTTAAAGATTTCCATATGAAAAATCCACCATTATCCACCCATTTCATGGTCATATCTCCACCTATAGAAGGGATTTCATGGGAAATGTATAGTGATCACAAATTAAGCTCCTTTTTTTCGATTAGACGCTTAGTTTACGAGATAAACGCATTTAAAGATTTCTATATGAAAATCCACCATTAGGCACCCATTTTATGGTCATATCTCAACCTATATAAGGGATTTCATGGGAAATGTATAGTGATCACAAATTAAGCTCCTTTTTTCGATTAGACGCTTAGTTTACGAGATAAACGCATTTAAAGATTTCCATATGAAAATCCACCATTATCCACCCATTTCATGGTCATATCTCCACCTATATAAGGGATTTCATAGCACCCATTTCATGGTCATATCTCCACCTATATAAGGGATTTCATAGGAAATGTATAGTGATCACAAATTAAGCTCCTTTTTTCGATTAGACGCTTAGTTTACGAGATAAACGCATTTAAAGATTTCCATATGAAAATCCTCCATTATCCACCCATTTCATGGTCATATCACCGCGTATCGAAGGGATTTCTTACGTAATGTATAGTGATCACAAATTAAGCTCCTTTTTTCGATTAGACGCTTAGTTTACGAGATAAACGCATTTAAAGATTTCCATATGAAAATCCACCAATATCCACCCATTTCATGGTCATATCTCCACTTATATAAGGGATTTCTTAAGTAATGTATAGTGATCACAAATTAAGCTCCTTTTTTCGATTAGACGCTTAGTTTACGAGATAAACGCATTTAAAGATTTCTATATGAAAATCCACCATTAGGCACCCATTTTATGGCCATATCTCAACCTATATAAGGGATTTCATGGGAAATGTATAGTGATCACAAATTAAGCTCCTTTTTTCGATTAGACGCTTAGTTTACGAGATAAACGCATTTAACCCTTATCCTGTACTTAAAAAAAATTACGTATACTGTATTTATGGGTCGATTTTGCCCAATACATATTTATATAAATATTTAAATTTTTTGCAATAGTTCGACCGTTTTTAAAATATATTATGCTATTACAATGACTTTTGCACACAAATTTTGCACATTTGGTACATTTTCTAAGTATTTTGTACTTTTTGAACATTTGGGCTATACATAGCAACGGTCGCTTGTAAGGTTTGTATTTTGCAGTTCACTTGTTGCAGCAGGATTTAAACTGCGTACGATTACTTTAGCTGAATTGCTGGAAGAAATATGATCTCGCCGAGATATTTTCTGTTGAACAAGAGGCCTGCCTAATTCTTTCAAAAATATAAGACGTCAGAAATTATTTTTCTAATTCCAGTCCTGATTTATTGAAGTAAATAAATAATATGCGTTATATTTTGTAAAGTCCAACATGTTGTGAAATAGGGTTGAGAGCCATCGATTATATATGCGCCTGCAAGTGCAATTCCTGGCCAATTAATTTATCAATTGCTGACTTAGTGTCATGGCGACAGTATGATATAATGTCCTTACTAAAATAACAAACCTTTTTTCTTGTTTACGAGAACAAATGCGAAAATGGTTGTCTTATTTTCTTTATCGAGAAGAATTGAGAAAAGTTATCTGGTATATTTTTCATGTCCAATTTTATTAGCAGAAGGTACGTTTTATTTTTTCGGACTTGAAAACCATAGTAAGGTTTCGTCTGAGTAGTTAATTTCGAAATCCTTAGGATGTAAGCAAACTGTATATAACTGTATATAACTTTTCGTCAAATCTTTAACTAAATCCAAAACAAATATCTTGTTCCGGCTTTCAGTTTACAGCTTTATATGTATGTGTTTGCTTGCAACAACCATAATTTATCTGAACGTCACATAGAGCCCAGATTTTTATCACATATCTGCCGGGCTTAGAGGGTATATATTTTATGAAAGGGCTACGTTCATGGTATGTTACTAATTGTTCTCCTACGGTCGTACTTTTGCCAGGAATAACACATTATTCAAAAATTTCCTTCCCAGCGACACCTAAAGTCACTTATAAAAGCTAATTTATCTCGCGCCTGTCGAAATTTCTGACTTGTTCCGGCCTTCAGTTTACAGCTTTATATGTATGTGTTTGCTTGCAACAACCATAATTTATCTGAACGTCACATAGAGCCCAGATTCTTATCACATATTTGCCGGGCTTAGAGGGTTTATATTTCATGAATGGGCTACGTTCACGGTATGTTACTAATTGTTCTCCTACTGTCGTACTTTTGCCAGGAATAACACATTATTCTAAAATTTCCTTCAAAGCGACACCTAAAGTCATTTATAAAAACCTATTTATCTCGCGCCTGTCGAAATTTCTGTCAGACTTTTTATCGAAAGGAGAACTCGGAGTACATTCTGAAATCGTTGCCTTCGATATTGGCCTGCCCTTCTTATCATCTCACAATCTTACTAGCCACACCACGAGCTCGAAATACATACGAGCTACGAGAAGAACGCCTAAATGTGCTTTTGTTGAAATTTCGTTCTACCAGAATCCAGTTTTCTTAAAAACTGAATGGATATAATAACTGTTGAAGAAATTCACAGCAAATATATTTGATTTAGATATGCCTAAATCGCTATAAAAGTAAACGATAGTTAAAAATTTAGTTGATATTTGTATTGGGCAATATTGACCCATAAATGCAGTATCCGTAACTTTGTTCGTAGGCCACATCCAAAAAGAGTGTTTAACTTAATTGAACATTTAAGATCAAATTTAGGCCAAAAAAATAATTGTCAGAAAATTTCACGAATCAGTTTTCAGAACGTCCAAAGTTATAAGAACTCAAAAACGGTTTGGGCAATTTTGACCCATTAATACAGGATAAGGGTTAAAGATTTCCATATGAAAATCCACCATTATCCACCCATTTCATGGTCATATCTCCACCTATATAAGGGATTTCATTGGAAATGTATAGTGATCACAAATTAAGCTCCTTTTTTCGATTAGACGCTTAGTTTACGAGATAAACGCATTTAAAGATTTCCATATGAAAATCCACCATTATCCACCCATTTCATGGTCATATCACCGCGTATCGAAGGGATTTCTTAAGTAATGTATAGTGATCACAAATTAAGCTCCTTTTTTCGATTAGACGCTTAGTTTACGAGATAAACGCATTTAAAGATTTCCATATGAAAATCCACCATTATCCACCCATTTCATGGTCATATCTCCACTAATATAAGGGATTTCTTAAGTAATGTATAGTGATCACAAATTAAGCTCCTTTTTTCGATTAGATGCTTAGTTTAAGAGATAAACGCATTTAAAGATTTCCATATGAAAATCCACCATTAGGCACCCATTTCATGGTCATATCTCAACCTATATAAGGGATTTCATGGGAAATGTATAGTGATCACAAAAAATAGTTTACGAGATAAACGCATTTAAAGATTTCCATATGAAAATCCACCATTAGCCACCCATTTCATGGTAATATCCCCACCTATAGAAGGGATTTCAAATTAAGCTCCTTTTTTCGATTAGACGCTTAGTTTACGAGATAAACGCATTTATAGATTTCCATATGAAAATCCACCATTATCCACCCATTTCATGGTCATATCTCCACCTATATAAGGGATTTTATGGGAAATGTATAGTGATCACAAATTAAGCTCTCTTTTCGATTGGACGCTTAGTTTACGAGATAAACGCATTTAAAGATTTCCATATGAAAATCCACCATTATCCACCCATTTTATATCTCCGCGTATCGAAGGGATTTCTTAAGTAATGTATAGTGATCACAAATTAAGCTCCTTTTTTCGATTAGACGCTTAGTTTACGAGATAAACGCATTTAAAGATTTCCATATGAAAATCCACCATTAGCCAACCATTTCATGGTCATATCCCCACCTATAGAAAGAATTTCATGGGAAAAGTATAGTGATCACAAATTAAGCTCCTTTTTTCGATTAGACGCTTAGTTTACGAGATAAACGCATTTAAAGATTTCCATATAAAAATCCACCATTATCCACCCATTTCATAGTCATATCTCCACCTATAGAAGGGATTTCTAAGTAATGTATAGTGATCACAAATTAAGCTCCTTTTTTCGATTAGACGCTTAGTTTACGAGATAAACGCATTTAAAGATTTCCATATGAAAATCCACCATTAGCCACCCATTTCATGGTAATATCCCCACCTATAGAAGGGATTTCAAATTAAGCTCCTTTTTTCGATTAGACGCTTAGTTTACGAGATAAACGCATTTATAGATTTCCATATGAAAATCCACCATTATCCACCCATTTCATGGTCATATCTCCACCTATATAAGGGATTTTATGGGAAATGTATAGTGATCACAAATTAAGCTCTCTTTTTCGATTGGACGCTTAGTTTACGAGATAAACGCATTTAAAGATTTCCATATGAAAATCCACCATTATCCACCCATTTCATGGTCATATCTCCGCGTATCGAAGGGATTTCTTAAGTAATGTATAGTGATCACAAATTAAGCTCCTTTTTTCGATTAGACGCTTAGTTTACGAGATAAACGCATTTAAAGATTTCCATATGAAAATCCACCATTAGCCAACCATTTCATGGTCATATCCCCACCTATAGAAAGAATTTCATGGGAAAAGTATAGTGATCACAAATTAAGCTCCTTTTTTCGATTAGACGCTTAGTTTACGAGATAAACGCATTTAAAGATTTCCATATAAAAATCCACCATTATCCACCCATTTCATAGTCATATCTCCACCTATAGAAGGGATTTCTAAGTAATGTATAGTGATCACAAATTAAGCTCCTTTTTTCGATTAGACGCTTAGTTTACGAGATAAACGCATTTAAAGATTTCCATATGAAAATCCACCATTATCCACCCATTTCATGGTGATATCTCCGCGTATAGAAGCGATTTCGTAAGTAATGTATAGTGATCACAAATTAAGCTCCCTTTTTCGATTGGACGCTTAGTTTACGAGATAAACGCATTTAAAGATTTCCATATGAAAATCCACCATTATCCACCCATTTCATATCTCCGCGTATCGAATGGATTTCATGGGAAATGTATAGTGATCACAAATTAAGCTCCTTTTTTCGATTAGACGCTTAGTTTACGAGATAAACGCATTTAAAGATTTCCATATGAAAATCCACCATTATCCACCCATTTCATGGTCATATCACCGCGTATCGAAGGGATTTCTTAAGTAATGTATAGCGATCACAAATTAAGCTCCTTTTTTCGATTAGACGCTTAGTTTACGAGATAAACGCATTTAAAGATTTACATATGAAAATCCATCATTATCCACCCATTTCATGGTGATATCTCCGCGTATAGAAGCGATTTCGTAAGTAATGTATAGTGATCACAAATTAAGCTCCCTTTTTCGATTGGACGCTTAGTTTACGAGATAAACGCATTTAAAGATTTCCATATGAAAATCCACCATTATCCACCCATTTCATGGTCATATCTCCACCTATAGAAGGGATTTCTAAGTAATGTATAGTGATCACAAATTAAGCTCCTTTTTTTCGATTAGACGCTTAGTTTACGAGATAAACGCATTTAAAGATTTACATATGAAAATCCATCATTATCCACCCATTTCATGGTGATATCTCCGCGTATAGAAGCGATTTCGTAAGTAATGTATAGTGATCACAAATTAAGCTCCTTTTTTCGATTAGACGCTTAGTTTACGAGATAAACGCATTTAAAGATTTCCATATAAAAATCCACCATTATCCACCCATTTCATAGTCATATCTCCACCTATAGAAGGGATTTCTAAGTAATGTATAGTGATCACAAATTAAGCTCCTTTTTTCGATTAGACGCTTAGTTTACGAGATAAACGCATTTAAAGATTTCCATATGAAAATCCACCATTATCCACCCATTTCATGGTGATATCTCCGCGTATAGAAGCGATTTCGTAAGTAATGTATAGTGATCACAAATTAAGCTCCCTTTTTCGATTGGACGCTTAGTTTACGAGATAAACGCATTTAAAGATTTCCATATGAAAATCCACCATTATCCACCCATTTCATATCTCCGCGTATAGTGATCACAAATTAAGCTCCTTTTTTCGATTAGACGCTTAGTTTACGAGATAAACGCATTTAAAGATTTCCATATGAAAATCCACCATTATCCACCCATTTCATGGTCATATCACCGCGTATCGAAGGGATTTCTTAAGTAATGTATAGCGATCACAAATTAAGCTCCTTTTTTCGATTAGACGCTTAGTTTACGAGATAAACGCATTTAAAGATTTCCATATGAAAATCCACCATTATCCACCCATTTCATGGTCATATCTCCACCTATAGAAGGGATTTCTAAGTAATGTATAGTGATCACAAATTAAGCTCGTTTTTTCGATTGGACGCTTAGTTTACGAGATAAACGCATTTAAAGATTTCCATATGAAAATCCACCATTATCCACCCATTTCATGGTCATATCTCCACGTATAGAAGCGATTTCGTAAGTAATGTATAGTGATCACAAATTAAGCTCCTTTTTTCGATTAGACGCTTAGTTTACGAGATAAACGCATTTAAAGATTTCCATATGAAAATCCACCATTATCCACCCATTTCATGGTCATATCACCGCGTATCGAAGGGATTTCTAAGTAATGTATAGTGATCACAAATTAAGCTCCTTTTTTCGATTAGACGCTTAGTTTACGAGATAAACGCATTTAAAGATTTCCATATGAAAATCCACCATTATCCACCCATTTCATATCTCCGCGTATCGAATGGATTTCTTCAGTAATGTATAGTGATCACAAATTAAGCTCCTTTTTTCGATTAGACGCTTAGTTTACGAGATAAACGCATTTAAAGATTTCCATATGAAAATCCACCATTAGCCACCCATTTCATGGTCATATCCCCAGCTATAGAAGGGATTTCATGGGAAATGCATAGTGATCACAAATTAAGCTCCTTTTTTCGATTAGACGCTTAGTTTACGAGATAAACGCATTTAAAGATTTCCATATGAAAATCCACCATTATCCACCCATTTCATGGTCATATCTCCACCTATAGAAGGGATTTCTAAGTAATGTATAGTGATCACAAATTAAGCTCGTTTTTTCGATTAGACGCTTAGTTTACGAGATAAACGCATTTAAAGATTTCCATATGAAAATCCACCAATATCCACCCATTTCATGGTCATATCTCCACCTATATAAGGGATTTCATGGGAAATGTATAGTGATCACAAATTAAGCTCCTTTTTTCGATTAGACGCTTAGTTTACGAGATAAACGCATTTAAAGATTTCTATATGAAAATCCACCATTATCCACCCATTTCATGGTCATATCTCCACCTATATAAGGGATTTCATAGGAAATGTATAGTGATCACAAATTAAGCTCCTTTTTTCGATTAGACGCTTAGTTTACGAGATAAACGCATTTAAAGATTTCTATATGAAAATCCACCATTATCCACCCATTTCATGGTCATATCACCGCGTATCGAAGGGATTTCTTACGTAATGTATAGTGATCACAAATTAAGCTCCTTTTTTCGATTAGACGCTTAGTTTACGAGATAAACGCATTTAAAGATTTCCATATGAAAATCCACCAATATCCACCCATTTCATGGTCATATCTCCACCTATATAAGGGATTTCATGGGAAATGTATAGTGATCACAAAATAAGCTCCTTTTTTCGATTAGACGCTTAGTTTACGAGATAAACGCATTTAAAGATTTCTATATGAAAATCCACCATTATCCACCCATTTCATGGTCACATCTCCACCTATATAAGGGATTTCATAGGAAATGTATAGTGATCACAAATTAAGCTCCTTTCTTCGATTAGACGCTTAGTTTACGAGATAAACGCATTTAAAGATTTCTATATGAAAATCCACCATTATCCACCCATTTCATGGTCATATCACCGCGTATCGAAGGGATTTCTTACGTAATGTATAGTGATCACAAATTAAGCTCCTTTTTTCGATTAGACGCTTAGTTTACGAGATAAACGCATTTAAAGATTTCCATATGAAAATCCACCAATATCCACCCATTTCATGGTCATATCTCCACCTATATAAGGGATTTCATGGGAAATGTATAGTGATCACAAATTAAGCTCCTTTTTTCGATTAGACGCTTAGTTTACGAGATAAACGCATTTAAAGATTTCTATATGGAAATCCACCATTATCCACCCATTTCATGGTCATATCTCCACCTATATAAGGGATTTCATAGGAAATGTATAGTGATCACAAATTAAGCTCCTTTTTTCGATTAGACGCTTAGTTTACGAGATAAACGCATTTAAAGATTTCCATATAAAAATCCACCATTATCCACCCATTTCATAGTCATATCTCCACCTATAGAAGGGATTTCTAAGTAATGTATAGTGATCACAAATTAAGCTCCTTTTTTCGATTAGACGCTTAGTTTACGAGATAAACGCATTTAAAGATTTCCATATGAAAATCCACCATTATCCACCCATTTCATGGTGATATCTCCGCGTATAGAAGCGATTTCGTAAGTAATGTATAGTGATCACAAATTAAGCTCCCTTTTTCGATTGGACGCTTAGTTTACGAGATAAACGCATTTAAAGATTTCCATATGAAAATCCACCATTATCCACCCATTTCATATCTCCGCGTATAGTGATCACAAATTAAGCTCCTTTTTTCGATTAGACGCTTAGTTTACGAGATAAACGCATTTAAAGATTTCCATATGAAAATCCACCAATATCCACCCATTTCATGGTCATATCTCCACCTATATAAGGGATTTCATGGGAAATGTATAGTGATCACAAATTAAGCTCCTTTTTTCGATTAGACGCTTAGTTTACGAGATAAACGCATTTAAAGATTTCTATATGAAAATCCACCATTATCCACCCATTTCATGGTCATATCTCCACCTATATAAGGGATTTCATAGGAAATGTATAGTGATCACAAATTAAGCTCCTTTTTTCGATTAGACGCTTAGTTTACGAGATAAACGCATTTAAAGATTTCCATATAAAAATCCACCATTATCCACCCATTTCATAGTCATATCTCCACCTATAGAAGGGATTTCTAAGTAATGTATAGTGATCACAAATTAAGCTCCTTTTTTCGATTAGACGCTTAGTTTACGAGATAAACGCATTTAAAGATTTCCATATGAAAATCCACCATTATCCACCCATTTCATGGTGATATCTCCGCGTATAGAAGCGATTTCGTAAGTAATGTATAGTGATCACAAATTAAGCTCCTTTTTTCGATTAGACGCTTAGTTTACGAGATAAACGCATTTAAAGATTTCCATATAAAAATCCACCATTATCCACCCATTTCATAGTCATATCTCCACCTATAGAAGGGATTTCTAAGTAATGTATAGTGATCACAAATTAAGCTCCTTTTTTCGATTAGACGCTTAGTTTACGAGATAAACGCATTTAAAGATTTCCATATGAAAATCCACCATTATCCACCCATTTCATGGTGATATCTCCGCGTATAGAAGCGATTTCGTAAGTAATGTATAGTGATCACAAATTAAGCTCCCTTTTTCGATTGGACGCTTAGTTTACGAGATAAACGCATTTAAAGATTTCCATATGAAAATCCACCATTATCCACCCATTTCATATCTCCGCGTATAGTGATCACAAATTAAGCTCCTTTTTTCGATTAGACGCTTAGTTTACGAGATAAACGCATTTAAAGATTTCCATATGAAAATCCACCAATATCCACCCATTTCATGGTCATATCTCCACCTATATAAGGGATTTCATGGGAAATGTATAGTGATCACAAATTAAGCTCCTTTTTTCGATTAGACGCTTAGTTTACGAGATAAACGCATTTAAAGATTTCTATATGAAAATCCACCATTATCCACCCATTTCATGGTCATATCTCCACCTATATAAGGGATTTCATAGGAAATGTATAGTGATCACAAATTAAGCTCCTTTTTTCGATTAGACGCTTAGTTTACGAGATAAACGCATTTAAAGATTTCCATATAAAAATCCACCATTATCCACCCATTTCATAGTCATATCTCCACCTATAGAAGGGATTTCTAAGTAATGTATAGTGATCACAAATTAAGCTCCTTTTTTCGATTAGACGCTTAGTTTACGAGATAAACGCATTTAAAGATTTCCATATGAAAATCCACCATTATCCACCCATTTCATGGTGATATCTCCGCGTATAGAAGCGATTTCGTAAGTAATGTATAGTGATCACAAATTAAGCTCCTTTTTTCGATTAGACGCTTAGTTTACGAGATAAACGCATTTAAAGATTTCCATATAAAAATCCACCATTATCCACCCATTTCATAGTCATATCTCCACCTATAGAAGGGATTTCTAAGTAATGTATAGTGATCACAAATTAAGCTCCTTTTTTCGATTAGACGCTTAGTTTACGAGATAAACGCATTTAAAGATTTCCATATGAAAATCCACCATTATCCACCCATTTCATGGTGATATCTCCGCGTATAGAAGCGATTTCGTAAGTAATGTATAGTGATCACAAATTAAGCTCCCTTTTTCGATTGGACGCTTAGTTTACGAGATAAACGCATTTAAAGATTTCCATATGAAAATCCACCATTATCCACCCATTTCATATCTCCGCGTATAGTGATCACAAATTAAGCTCCTTTTTTCGATTAGACGCTTAGTTTACGAGATAAACGCATTTAAAGATTTCCATATGAAAATCCACCATTATCCACCCATTTCATGGTCATATCACCGCGTATCGAAGGGATTTCTTAAGTAATGTATAGCGATCACAAATTAAGCTCCTTTTTTCGATTAGACGCTTAGTTTACGAGATAAACGCATTTAAAGATTTCCATATGAAAATCCACCATTATCCACCCATTTCATGGTCATATCTCCACCTATAGAAGGGATTTCTAAGTAATGTATAGTGATCACAAATTAAGCTCGTTTTTTCGATTGGACGCTTAGTTTACGAGATAAACGCATTTAAAGATTTCCATATGAAAATCCACCATTATCCACCCATTTCATGGTCATATCTCCACGTATAGAAGCGATTTCGTAAGTAATGTATAGTGATCACAAATTAAGCTCCTTTTTTCGATTAGACGCTTAGTTTACGAGATAAACGCATTTAAAGATTTCCATATGAAAATCCACCATTATCCACCCATTTCATGGTCATATCACCGCGTATCGAAGGGATTTCTAAGTAATGTATAGTGATCACAAATTAAGCTCCTTTTTTCGATTAGACGCTTAGTTTTCGAGATAATCGCATTTAAAGATTTCCATATGAAAATCCACCATTATCCACCCATTTCATGGTCATATCTCCACCTATCGAAGGAATTTCATAGGGAATTTATAGTGATCACAAATTAAGCTCCTTTTTTCGATTAGACGCTTAGTTTTCGAGATAATCGCATTTAAAGATTTCCATATGAAAATCCATCATTGCCCACCCATTTCATGGTCATATCTCCAGGGATTTCTTAGGGAATTTATAGTGATCACAAATTAAGCTCCTTTTTTCGATTAGACGCTTAGTTTACGAGATAAACGCATTTAAAGATTTCCATATGAAAATCCACCATTATCCACCCATTTCATGGTCATATCACCGCGTATCGAAGGGATTTCTAAGTAATGTATAGTGATCACAAATTAAGCTCCTTTTTTCGATTAGACGCTTAGTTTACGAGATAAACGCATTTAAAGATTTCCATATGAAAATCCACCATTATCCACCCATTTCATGGTCATATCACCGCGTATCGAAGGGATTTCTAAGTAATGTATAGTGATCACAAATTAAGCTCCTTTTTTCGATTAGACGCTTAGTTTTCGAGATAATCGCATTTAAAGATTTCCATATGAAAATCCACCATTATCCACCCATTTCATGGTCATATCTCCACCTATCGAAGGAATTTCATAGGGATTTTATAGTGATCACAAATTAAGCTCCTTTTTTCGATTAGACGCTTAGTTTACGAGATAAACGCATTTAAAGATTTCCATATGAAAATCCACCATTGGCCACCCATTTCATGGTCATATCTCCAGGGATTTCTTAGGGAATTTATAGTGATCACAAATTAAGCTCCTTTTTTCGATTAGACGCTTAGTTTACGAGATAAACGCATTTAAAGATTTCCATATGAAAATCCACCATTATCCACCCATTTCATGGTCATATCTCCACCTATCGAAGGAATTTCATAGGGAATTTATAGTGATCACAAATTAAGCTCCTTTTTTCGATTAGACGCTTAGTTTTCGAGATAATCGCATTTAAAGATTTCCATATGAAAATCCATCATTGCCCACCCATTTCATAGTGATATCCCCATATAATTCATGGGATTTATTAAGTATTTCATAGTGATCACAAATTAAGCTCCTTTTTTCGATTAGACGCTTAGTATACGAGATAAACGCATTTAAAGATTTCCATATGAAAATCCACCATTATCCACCCATTTCATGGTCATATCTCCACCTATATAAGGGATTTCATAGGAAATGTATAGTGATCACAAATTAAGCTCCTTTTTTCGATTAGACGCTTAGTTTACGAGATAAACGCATTTAAAGATTTCTATATGAAAATCCACCATTATCCACCCATTTCATGGTCATATCTCCACCTATAGAAGGGATTTCTAAGTAATGTATAGTGATCACAAATTAAGCTCCTTTTTTCGATTAGACGCTTAGTTTACGAGATAAACGCATTTAAAGATTTCCATATGAAAATCCACCATTATCCACCCATTTCATGGTGATATCTCCGCGTATAGAAGCGATTTCGTAAGTAATGTATAGTGATCACATATTAAGCTCCCTTTTTCGATTGGACGCTTAGTTTACGAGATAAACGCATTTAAAGATTTCTATATGAAAATCCACCATTATCCACCCATTTCATGGTCATATCTCCACCTATATAAGGGATTTCATAGGAAATGTATAGTGATCACAAATTAAGCTCCTTTTTTCGATTAGACGCTTAGTTTACGAGATAAACGCATTTAAAGATTTCCATATAAAAATCCACCATTATCCACCCATTTCATAGTCATATCTCCACCTATAGAAGGGATTTCTAAGTAATGTATAGTGATCACAAATTAAGCTCCTTTTTTCGATTAGACGCTTAGTTTACGAGATAAACGCATTTAAAGATTTCCATATGAAAATCCACCATTATCCACCCATTTCATGGTGATATCTCCGCGTATAGAAGCGATTTCGTAAGTAATGTATAGTGATCACAAATTAAGCTCCTTTTTTCGATTAGACGCTTAGTTTACGAGATAAACGCATTTAAAGATTTCCATATGAAAATCCACCATTATCCACCCATTTCATGGTGATATCTCCGCGTATAGAAGCGATTTCGTAAGTAATGTATAGTGATCACAAATTAAGCTCCTTTTTTCGATTAGACGCTTAGTTTTCGAGATAATCGCATTTAAAGATTTCCATATGAAAATCCATCATTGCCCACCCATTTCATAGTGATATCCCCATATAATTCATGGGATTTCTTAAAGTATTTCATAGTGATCACAAATTAAGCTCCTTTTTTCGATTAGACGCTTAGTATACGAGATAAACGCATTTAAAGATTTCCATATGAAAATCCACCATTATCCACCCATTTCATGGTCATATCTCCACCTATATAAGGGATTTCATAGGAAATGTATAGTGATCACAAATTAAGCTCCTTTTTCGATTAGACGCTAGTTTACGAGATAAACGCATTTAAAGATTTCTATATGAAAATCCACCATTATCCACCCATTTCATGGTCATATCTCCACCTATAGAAGGGATTTCTAAGTAATGTATAGTGATCACAAATTAAGCTCCTTTTTTCGATTAGACGCTTAGTTTACGAGATAAACGCATTTAAAGATTTCCATATGAAAATCCACCAATATCCACCCATTTCATGGTCATATCTCCACCTATATAAGGGATTTCATGGGAAATGTATAGTGATCACAAATTAAGCTCCTTTTTTCGATTAGACGCTTAGTTTACGAGATAAACGCATTTAAAGATTTCTATATGAAAATCCACCATTATCCACCCATTTCATGGTCATATCTCCACCTATATAAGGGATTTCATAGGAAATGTATAGTGATCACAAATTAAGCTCCTTTTTTCGATTAGACGCTTAGTTTACGAGATAAACGCATTTAAAGATTTCCATATAAAAATCCACCATTATCCACCCATTTCATAGTCATATCTCCACCTATAGAAGGGATTTCTAAGTAATGTATAGTGATCACAAATTAAGCTCCTTTTTTCGATTAGACGCTTAGTTTACGAGATAAACGCATTTAAAGATTTCCATATGAAAATCCACCATTATCCACCCATTTCATGGTGATATCTCCGCGTATAGAAGCGATTTCGTAAGTAATGTATAGTGATCACAAATTAAGCTCCCTTTTCGATTGGACGCTTAGTTTACGAGATAAACGCATTTAAAGTATTTCCATATGAAAATCCACCATTATCCACCCATTTCATATCTCCGCGTATAGTGATCACAAATTAAGCTCCTTTTTTCGATTAGACGCTTAGTTTACGAGATAAACGCATTAAAGATTTCCATATGAAAATCCACCATTATCCACCCATTTCATGGTCATATCACCGCGTATCGAAGGGATTTCTTAAGTAATGTATAGCGATCACAAAATTAAGCTCCTTTTTTCGATTAGACGCTTAGTTTACGAGATAAACGCATTTAAAGATTTCCATATGAAAATCCACCATTATCCACCCATTTCATGGTCATATCTCCACCTATAGAAGGGATTTCTAAGTAATGTATGAGTGATCACAAATTAAGCTCGTTTTTTCGATTGGACGCTTAGTTTACGAGATAAACGCATTTAAAGATTTCCATATGAAAATCCACCATTATCCACCCATTTCATGGTCATATCTCCACGTATAGAAGCGATTTCGTAAGTAATGTATAGTGATCACAAATTAAGCTCCTTTTTCGATTAGACCGCTTAGTTTACGAGATAAACGCATTTAAAGATTTCCATATGAAAATCCACCATTATCCACCCATTTCATGGTCATATCACCGCGTATCGAAGGGATTTCTAAGTAATGTATAGTGATCACAAATTAAGCTCCTTTTTTCGATTAGACGCTTAGTTTTCGAGATAATCGCATTTAAAGATTTCCATATGAAAATCCACCATTATCCACCCATTTCATGGTCATATCTCCACCTATCGAAGGAATTTCATAGGGAATTTATAGTGATCACAAATTAAGCTCCTTTTTTCGATTAGACGCTTAGTTTACGAGATAAACGCATTTAAAGATTTCCATATGAAAATCCACCATTGGCCACCCATTTCATGGTCATATCTCCAGGGATTTCTTAGGGAATTTATAGTGATCACAAATTTTCGATTAGACGCTTAGTTTTCGAGATAATCGCATTTAAAGATTTCCATATGAAAATCCATCATTGCCCACCCATTTCATAGTGATATCCCCATATAATTCATGGGATTTCTTAAGTATTTCATAGTGATCACAAATTAAGCTCCTTTTTGCGATTAGACGCTTAGTTTACGAGATAATCGCATTTAAAGATTTCCATATGAAAATCCATCATTGCCCACCCATTTCATAGTGATATCCCCATATAATTCATGGGATTTCTTAAGTATTTCATAGTGATCACAAATTAAGCTCCTTTTTTCGATTAGACGCTTAGTATACGAGATAAACGCATTTAAAGATTTCCATATGAAAATCCACTATTTTCCACCCATTTCACGGTCCACCCATTTCACGGTCAACCTATAGAAGGCATTTCATGGGTAATTTATACTGATCACAAATTAAGCTCCTTTTTCGATTAGACGCTTAGTATACGAGATAAACGCATTTAAAGATTTCCATATGAAAATCCACTATTTTCCACCCATTTCACGGTCCACCCATTTCACGGTCAACCTATAGAAGGCATTTCATGGGTAATTTATAGTGATCACAAATTAAGCTCCTTTTTTCGATTAGACGCTTAGTTTACAAGATAAACGCATTTAAAGATTTCCATATGAAAATCCACCCATTTCATGGTCATATCTCCACCTATCGAAGGAATTTCATAGGGAATTTATAGTGATCACAAATTAAGCTCCTTTTTTCGATTAGACGCTTAGTTTTCGAGATAATCGCATTTAAAGATTTCCATATGAAAATCCATCATTGCCCACCCATTTCATAGTGATATCCCCATATAATTCATGGGATTTCTTAAGTATTTCATAGTGATCACAAATTAAGCTCCTTTTTGCGATTAGACGCTTAGTTTACGAGATAATCGCATTTAAAGATTTCCATATGAAAATCCATCATTGCCCACCCATTTCATAGTGATATCCCCATATAATTCATGGGATTTCTTAAGTATTTCATACTGATCACAAATTAAGCTCCTTTTTGCGATTAGACGCTTAGTTTTCGAGACAATCGCATTTAAAGATTTCCATATGAAAATCCATCATTGCCCACCCATTTCATAGTGATATCCCCATATAATTCACGGGATTTCTTAAGTATTTCATAGTGATCACAAATTAAGCTCCTTTTTGCGATTAGACGCTTAGTTTACGAGATAATCGCATTTAAAGATTTCCATATGAAAATCCATCATTGCCCACCCATTTCATAGTGATATCCCCATATAATTCATGGGATTTCTTAAGTATTTCATAGTGATCACAAATTAAGCTCCTTTTTGCGATTAGACGCTTAGTTTTCGAGATAATCGCATTTAAAGATTTCCATATGAAAATCCATCATTGACCACCCATTTCATAGTGATATCCCCATATAATTTATGGGATTTCTTAAGTATTTCATAGTGATCACAAATTAAGCTCCTTTTTGCGATTAGACGCTTAGTTTACGAGATAATCGCATTTAAAGATTTCCATATGAAAATCCATCATTGGGCACCCATTTCATAGATATCCCCATATAATTCATGGGATTTCCTAAGTATGTCATAGTGATCACAAATTAAGCTCCTTTTTGCGATTAAACGCTTAGTTTACGAGATAATCGCATTTAAAGATTTCCATATGAAAATCCATCATTGCCCACCCATTTCATAGTGATATCCCCATCTATTACAAGCGATTTCTTAAGTATTTGATAGTGATCACAAATTAAGCTCCTTTTTGCGATTAGACGCTTAGTTTTCGAGATAATCGCATTTAAAGATTTCCATATGAAAATCCATTATTGCCCACCCATTTCATAGTGATAGCCCCATCTATTACAAGCGATTTCTTAAGTATTTCATAGTGATCACAAATTAATCTCCTTTTTGCGATTAGACGCTTAGTTTATGAGATAATCGCTTTTAAAGATTTCCATATGAAAATCCATAATTGGCCACCCGTTCCATAGTGGTATATAATTCATCGGATTCCTAAGTATTTCATAGTGATCACAAATTAAGCTTCTTTTTGCGATTAGACGCTTAGTTTACGAGATAAACGCATTTAAAGATTTCCATATGAAAATCCACCATTATCCACCCATTTCATGGTCAAATCTCCACGTATCGAAGGGATTTCATGGGTAATTTGTAGTGATCACAAAGCTCCTTTTTTCGATTAGACGCTTAGTTTTCGAGATAATCGCATTTAAAGATTTCCATATGAAAATCCATCATTGCCCACCCATTTCATAGTGATATCCCCATATAATTCATGGGATTTCTTAAGTATTTCATAGTGATCACAAATTAAGCTCCTTTTTGCGATTAGACGCTTAGTTTACGAGATAATCGCATTTAAAGATTTCCATATGAAAATCCATCATTGCCCACCCATTTCATAGTGATATCCCCATATAATTCATGGGATTTCTTAAGTATTTCATACTGATCACAAATTAAGCTCCTTTTTGCGATTAGACGCTTAGTTTACGAGATAAACGCATTTAAAGATTTCCATATGAAAATCCACCATTATCCACCCATTTCATGGTCAAATCTCCACGTATCGAAGGGATTTCATGGGTAATTTATAGTGATCACAAATTAAGCTCCTTTTTTCGATTAGACGCTTAGTTTACGAGATAAACGCATTTAAAGATTTCCATATGAAAATCCACCATTATCCACCCATTTCATGGTCATATCTCCACCTATCGAAGGAATTTCATAGGGAATTTATAGTGATCACAAATTAAGCTCCTTTTTTCGATTAGACGCTTAGTTTTCGAGATAATCGCATTTAAAGATTTCCATATAAAAATCCATCATTGCCCAACCATTTCATAGTGATATCCCCATATAATTCATGGGATTTCTCAAGTATTTCATAGTGATCACAAATTAATCTCCTTTTTGCGATTAGACGCTTAGTTTATGAGATAATCGCTTTTAAAGATTTCCATATGAAAATCCATAATTGGCCACCCATTTCATGGTCAAATCTCCACGTATCGAAGGCTTAGTTTTCGAGATAATCGCATTTAAAGATTTCCATATGAAAATCCATCATTGACCACCCATTTCATAGTGATATCCCCATATAATTCATGGGATTTCTTAAGTATTTCATAGTGATCACAAATTAAGCTCCTTTTTGCGATTAGACGCTTAGTTTACGAGATAATCGCATTTAAAGATTTCCATATGAAAATCCATCATTGGGCACCCATTTCATGGTCATATCTCCACCTATCGAAGGAATTTCATAGGGAATTTATAGTGATCACAAATTAAGCTCCTTTTTTCGATTAGACGCTTAGTTTTCGAGATAATCGCATTTAAAGATTTCCATATGAAAATCCATCATTGCCCACCCATTTCATAGTGATATCCCCATATAATTCATGGAATTTCTTAAGTATTTCATAGTGATCACAAATTAAGCTCCTTTTTTCGATTAGACGCTTAGTTTACGAGATAATCGCATTTAAAGATTTCCATATGAAAATCCATCATTGCCCACCCATTTCATAGTGAAATCCCCACATAATTCATGGGATTTCTTAAGTATTTCATAGTGATCACAAATTAAGCTCCTTTTTTCGATTAGACGCTTAGTTTACGAGATAAACGCATTTAAAGATTTCCATATGAAAATCCACCATTTTCCACCCATTTCACGGTCCACCCATTTCACGGTCAACCTATAGAAGGCATTTCATGGGTAATTTATACTGATCACAAATTAAGCTCCTTTTTGCGATTAGACGCTTAGTTTACGAGATAAACGCATTTAAAGATTTCCATATGAAAATCCACCATTGGCCACCCATTTCATGGTCATATCTCCACCTATCGAAGGGATTTCTTAGGGAATTTATAGTGATCACAAATTAAGCTCCTTTTTTCGATTAGACGCTTAGTTTACAAGATAAACGCATTTAAAGATTTCCATATGAAAATCCACCCATTTCACGGTCATATCTCAACCTATAGAAGGGATTTCATGGGTAATTTATAGTGATCACAAATAAAGCTCCTTTTTGCGATTAGACGCTTAGTTTACGAGATAATCGCATTTAAAGATTTCCATATGAAAATCCATCATTGCCCACCCATTTCATAGTGATATCCCCATATAATTCATGGGATTTCTTAAGTATTTCATAGTGATCACAAATTAAGCTCCTTTTTGCGATTAGACGCTTAGTTTTCGAGATAATCGCATTTAAAGATTTCCATATGAAAATCCATCATTGCCCACCCATTTCACGGTCCACCCATTTCACGGTCAACCTATAGAAGGCATTTCATGGGTAATTTATACTGATCACAAATTAAGCTCCATTTTTCGATTAGACGCTTAGTTTACGAGATAAACGCATTTAAATATTTCCATATGAAAATCCACCATTATCCACCCATTTCATGGTCAAGTCTCCACGTATCGAAGGGATTTCATGGGTAATTTATAGTGATCACAAATTAGGCTCCTTTTTTCGATTAGACGCATAGTTTACGAGATAAACGCATTTAAAGATTTCCATATGAAAATCCACCATTATCCACCCATTTCATGGTCAAGTCTCCACGTATCGAAGGGATTTCATGGGTAATTTATAGTGATCACAAATTAGGCTCCTTTTTTCGATTAGACGCATAGTTTACGAGATAAACGCATTTAAAGATTTCCATATGAAAATCCACCATTATCCACCCATTTCATGGTCATATCTCCACCTATCGAAGGGATTTCATAGGGAATTTATAGTGATCACAAATTAAGCTCCATTTTTCGATTAGACGCTTAGTTTACGAGATAAACGCATTTAAAGATTTGCATATGAAAATCCACCATTATCCACCCATTTCACGGTCATATCTCAACCTATAGAAGGCATTTCATGGGTAATTTATACTGATCACAAAATAAGCTCCTTTTTTCGATTAGACGCTTAGTTTACGAGATAATCCCATTTAAAGATTTCCATATGAAAATCCACCATTATCCACCCATTTCATGGTCATATCTCCACCTATCGAAGGGATTTCATAGGGAATTTATAGTGATCACAAATTAAGCTCCTTTTTTCGATTAGACGCTTAGTTTACGAGATAAACGCATTTAAAGATTTCCATATGAAAATCTACCATTATCCACCCATTTCATGGTCAAATCTCCACGTATCGAAGGGATTTCATGGGTAATTTATAGTGATCACAAATTAGGCTCCTTTTTTCGATTAGACGCTTAGTTTACGAGATAAACGCATTTAAAGATTTCCATATGAAAATCCACCATTATCCACCCATTTCATGGTCATATCTCCACCTATCGAAGGGATTTCATGGGTAATTTATAGTGACCATTTCATGGTCAAATCTCCACGTATCGAAGGGATTTCATGGGTAATTTATGGTGATCACAAATTAGGCTCCTTTTTTCGATTAGACGCTTAGTTTACGAGATAAACGCATTTAAAGATTTCCATATGAAAATCCACCATTATCCACCCATTTCATGGTCATATCTCCACCTATCGAAGGGATTTCATAGGGAATTTATAGTGATCACAAATTAAGCTCCTTTTTTCGATTAGACGCTTAGTTTACGAGATAAACGCATTTAAAGATTTGCATATCAAAATCCACCATTATCCCCCCATTTCACGGTCATATATCAACCTATAGAAGGCATTTCATGTGTAATTTATAGTGATCACAAATTAAGCTCCTTTTTTCGATTAGACGCTTAGTTTACGAGATAAACGCATTTAAAGATTTCCATATGAAAATCCACCATTGGCCACCCATTTCATGGTCATATCTCCACCTATCGAAGGGATTTCTTAGGGAGTTTATAGTGATCACAAATAAGGCTCCTTTTTTCGATTAGACGCTTAGTTTACGAGATAAACGCATTTAAAGATTTCCATATGAAAATCCACCATTATCCCCCCATTTCACGGTCATATATCAACCTATAGAAGGCATTTCATGGGTAATTTATACTGATCACAAATAAGGCTCCTTTTTTCGATTAGACGCTTAGTTTACAAGATAAACGCATTTAAGGATTTCCATATGAATATCCACCATTGGCCACCCATTTCATGGTCATATCTCCACCTATCGAAGGGATTTCATAGGGAATTTATAGTGATCACAAATTAAGCTCCTTTTTCGATTAGACGCTTCGTTTACGAGATAAACGTGATCACAAATTAAGTTCCTTTTTTCGATTAGACGCTTAGTTTACGAGATAAACGCATTTAAAGATTTCCATATGAAAATCCACCATTATCCACCCATTTCATGGTCATATCTTCACCTATCGTAGGGATTTCTTAGGGAGTTTATAGTGATCACAAATAAGGCTCCTTTTTTCGATTAGACGCTTAGTTTACGAGATAAACGTATTTAAAGATTTCCATATGAAAATCCACCCTTATCCACCCATTTCATGGTCATATCTCCACATATCGAAGGGATTTCATAGGGAATTTATAGTGATCACAAATAAGGCTCCTTTTTTCGATTAGACGCTTAGTTTACGAGATAAACGTATTTAAAGATTTCCATATGAAAATCCACCCTTATCCACCCATTTCATGGTCATATCTCCACATATCGAAGGGATTTCATAGGGAATTTATAGTGATCACAAATTTAGCTCTTTTTTTCGATTAGACGCTTAGTTTACGAGATAAACGCATTTAAAGATTTCCATATGAAAATCCACCATTGGCCACCCATTTCATGGTCATATCTCCACCTATCGAAGGGATTTCTTAGGGAGTTTATAGTGATCACAAATAAGGCTCCTTTTTTCGATTAGACGCTTAGTTTACGAGATAAACGCATTTAAAGATTTCCATATGAAAATCCACCATTATCCACCCATTTCATGGTCATATCTTCACCTATCGTAGGGATTTCTTAGGGAGTTTATAGTGATCACAAATAAGGCTCCTTTTTTCGATTAGACGCTTAGTTTACGAGATAAACGTATTTAAAGATTTCCATATGAAAATCCACCCTTATCCACCCATTTCATGGTCATATCTCCACATATCGAAGGGATTTCATAGGGAATTTATAGTGATCACAAATTTAGCTCTTTTTTTCGATTAGACGCTTAGTTTACGAGATAAACGCATTTAAAGATTTCCATATGAAAATCCACCATTGGCCACCCATTTCATGGTCATATCTCCACCTATCGAAGGGATTTCTTAGGGAATTTATAGTGATCACAAATTAAGCTCCTTTTTTCGATTAGACGCTAAGTTTACGAGATAAACGCATTTAAAGATTTCCATATGAAAATCTACCATTGGCCACCCATTTCATGGTCATATCTTCACCTATCGTAGGGATTTCTTAGGGAATTTATAGTGATCACAAATTAAGCTCCTTTTTTCGATTAGACGCTTAGTTTACGAGATAAACGCATTTAAAGATTTCCATATGAAAATCCACCATTATCCACCCATTTCATGGTCATATCTTCACCTATCGTAGGGATTTCTTAATGAATTTATACTGATCACAAATTAAGCTCCTTTTTTCGATTAGACGCTTAGTTTACGAGATAAACGCATTTAAAGATTTCCATATGAAAATCCACCATTATCCACCCATTTCATGGTCATATCTCCACCTATCGAAGGGATTTTATAGAGAATTTATAGTCATCACAAATTAAGCTCCTTTTTTCGATTAGACGCTTAGTTTACGAGATAAACGCATTTAAAGATTTCCATACGAAAATCCACCATTGGCCACCCATTTCATGGTCATATCTCCACCTATCGAAGGGATTTCTTAGGGAAATTATAGTGATCACAAATTAAGCTCCTTTTTTCGATTAGACGCTTAGTTTACGAGAAAAACGCATTTAAAGATTTACATATGAAAATCCAACATTAGCCACCCATTTCATGGTCATATTTCCACCTATAGAAGGGATTTCATGGGTAATTTATAGTGATCACAAATTAAGCTCCTTTTTTCGATTAGAAGCTTAGTTTACGAGAAAAAGCATTTAAAGATTTACATATGAAAATCCACCACTGGTCACCCATGTTCATATTTCCACCTATAGAAGGGATTTCATGGGTAATTTATAGTGATCACAAATTAAGCTCCTTTTTTCGATTAGACGCTTAGGATTCATTGAGCTTTGACGGCTGACGACGAAAGACCTAGAACTGCAACCCTAGTTATTAACAGCATTGGGAGTGGCAGTGAAATGTCTTCTGATGGTGATGCTGAATTAGATTTATGGGCGGGCGCACCATAAATCTTTAGCCCACACACGAAGAAGGAAGGACAATGACTCAACACTTCCTCAAGATGAACTAAGCTTCTTTGTCAATGCTGCAGTATTAGAATTAAAGCGCAACGTAATAAACGCATAGGAAGAAATGAAATCGTTCTACCCTAAGCTGTACTCTCTTGCACAAAAATATTGCTTTGTGATTCGTACACCTGTACCATCGGAGCGGCTTTTTTCCAAAGCGGGTGCATTAGTAATGGAAAAACGGAACAGATTAACCAAGAAACGGCTATCAAAGCTACTATTTATAAATTCTGTACTAAACAAATAAATTCTTTTTTAATAAATTTAATATTTTTTATTTATGATAATTTTCAATTTTAGGTAAAAATATCGATTAATCGATTAATTGTTTCCAATTAATCGCGATTTATTATTTGTCGTTAAGAATAATCATATTATTGATTAACCGATTATTCTTTTTTAGTTGCCATCGCTAGAAGATCCATGCTTTGAAAATTTCAACAGCACCAAATTGGTCAAATTTGACACCCTGTATCGCCAAGTGTGTTGACACAGGGTGCCTCTGAATGCAAAATTCTGCAAGCCTGACTCCTCCTCTACAAATGTTTAGAACATTTCAAAATTATCAGAATAATATTTTAACAGTTGTTATATTATTACAGTGATTTTTTCAACCTTTTCATTGTGCTACAGTAGACCCTTACGGTCACCAGCTGACGATCATTCCACCAACGTAGGCCAGCTGACGATTATTTTCATTCAATAATAACGTAAAAACTATCATGTGACAAAGTTTCAGCCGGGAGAAAATTACTGAATTTTTTCATATTTTTACATGTTTGACGGGGTGCTACTGTTAAGCCCACCAAGGAAGCGCCAGTTGACTTTGACTAGGCCTCATTATACAACTCCATTAAGCGTTTAACGAGTTTTCGTTCGGGAGGCGATTGGTCATGAAAATCTGTTCCTGGCTTGCGGACTATTAAAATTTGGCACCACGAAAAGCCCCCCAATGAAATAACGCCCAGGAAATAACCCCCAATGAAATAAACCCCAAAAAATTGGAAATAACACCCAAAAACAGTGAATGAAATAACATCGGAAAATATATGAAATAAACCCCAAAGCGAAAACGAAACAACCCCCAATATTTGGGAGTAATTTCATATGAAATAACACCCAATGATGAAAATGAAATAACCCCCAATGAAATAAACCCCATCAGCAACAAAAATGAAATTATGCCCAAAATTCATAAAAGAGTCAGTTTCACCAAGGATTTCATGAAGTCAATATAGACCAACAGCAAAGTCGCAAAAATATTGAAATGAATCTTGTGGATCGTAGATCGTTGTAGCCATGCTCTATTTTTGCAGTTCGGAAGACAATTTGCCTTTTACGTTTGGCCTTTACACAACCACCTCCAATGTTCACAAGCAAATCAAACTCTCTGCTTTTATTGAATTCTTCATTTTGAAGAACTTTTACAAATTTGAAAAAATTTTCATTCTCTAAATGAAAATATGCAGTGCATTTTGTTGATTTTCTATCCATCAATATGAACACAAATGGAAATATCTGTAAACATTCAAAAAAATATATTGTAATATATTCACAGGCTAAAAGTTTTCTTGTGAAAGGCCTATTTTTATATAATAACTAGTGGGCACGGCAATGCTTCGCAATTGCATATTAACTTGTAATATATTTCACATTTAGGTCTACAAAGTACTTTAAAACGTTACTTAAGCTCGATAATAATATGTTGAGTTTATTAATTTATGTAACTAATTTCAAGTAACTCCTTAATATGGAAGTTAACTAATTGCCTTCTCATCCTATTGACCGCAAATGAAAATTTCGTTTGAAGCTTCATGCATTTAGCCATAAAAACCTCCTTTGCCATGTCTTGTTTTCATACGGACCAAGAATATACCCGAATACTTTCTATATGTTGAACTCGTATTACCATTTTTTTAGATAATTCGGTCACCAACGTTTTGCTTAACAAAGTGATGATCTCACGCGCTGAGATGTGTCGTGTTGGTTGGTTCCGTCGTGTTGGAACCATTTCTCCTTCAAATAATGTGCAATGACATGATAAATAAAAAAATCAATTGATCGTCCACTTGTTCTAGTTTTTCTACCAGTTGGATTTTTTATGAATGTAGACCAAGATCTTTCCTCAGCATTTGCAGAGACCGATTCGCTAAGAACGGCGTCGGTTCGATAAATTCGAGTCCCCTGTCACACTTATGTCTACAGCGTCGATGGCTTCTATTAGCTGCTCCGATGGATGATTATATGCACCCTAAACTTCACAAAGGGCTCCATAAGTTTGGCGAACAGAACGCGCATTTTATCTATAAGATTTATTACCGATTCGCTCTCCTGAAAAGTAATTAAAAAATACATATCTGTAAAGTAAATTAAAAACAAATCACAGTTTTTTTGTCTGCGCAGCTACCATGTGTCCTAAATTGCCTGGTGTACGGACCATTATTTGATACAGTTAAAAAGTTAAATATTGAAGTGCGTGGGCAGAGCTTCGGCACATTTTACTTATTAAGTTCCAAATAGCCTGTTCATTAGGGTGGATCATTTTTTTCGCGTCGAAAAAACGTGGTTATCGTATACCAATATCGGAATCTACGATGAATTCTTAGAAAATTTCACTAAGAAACAATATGTATAAAATCAATTCCTAGTTCGCGCAGAGAAGCATAAAGGTTTCAGGTACACATATTTTTTAACAATGAGCACCTATTGAAACCTTCAGACCTATGGGCCCCGGCTCTAATTTTTACCTACTATTCCGATGCTTGGAGACCAATACGAAGAGAATGGTATATTTTTAACATTGTTTTCTGTATGCCAACACTCAGAGGCCATAAATTTTTAGTCAATACATAGATTTGCTTCTGTAATACTTCATATAGTTTGTTGGGAAGTCAGTTTTACGCAGAAGTTTTCAGTTTGTGCTCATTTAAAAACAAAAAATCTCTATCTGAAATCTTCCTGCTTCCCAGCGCGAGCTAGGAATTGATTTTAGACACAAATTTTATTGGTTAAATTTTCTAAAAATTCATCGTATATTTCGATTTTGGTTACGATTTTTGTGAATAAAAAAAATTGGCCCATCTTACTATTCATATCTCTGGGCGAACAGCAATATACTGTGGAATTTTGACAGTTATAACTACTTATTTTGAAAGGGTGTAGCACAACCCACTTCCACCCATACTGTAATTCACACTGCAACAATAGAATATGTAACAAATTACATTTTCATACCTCTGATAGTTCATGAGATATAGCCTTTTTTTACTTTCAAGTTGTATGGGCAGTGCCACGCTCCTTTATCCAAAAAAGGGGCGAGGCACCGCCTTCTTCCAACCTGGCATTAATTAATACTGCTCCAACAAAATATATACCAAATATCATCTTCATACCTCTGATAGTTCATGAGATATAGCCCTTTTGATTTTCAAGTTGTTTGGGCGGTGCCTCGCCCCTTTATCCAATCACAACCAATTATAGCCAGGATACCACTTGGTAAAATTTTCGTATCAATCGGTCTATTAGAAAAGCCGTTAGAGCGATTTTTGAAAAGGGGGCTTGGCACCGCCCACTTTCACCCTGGCTGTAATTAATACTGCTCCAACAACATATATACCAAATCTCATCTTCATACCTCTGATAGTTCATGAGATATAGCCCATTTTATAATCAAGTTGTATGGGCGGTGCCACACTCCTTTGTCCAATTGGACCGAATTGTAAATCTAAAACATCCGGGGTGCCACCCAAACGCATACAAAAAAATTTATCGGTCCAGCCGTTTAGGAGGAGTTCAGTCACAACACACGTACATTAGAATTTTATATATAAAGATAATTATAACCCCAAAAACAAACAGCTTTAAAAACGAAATAATCCCCGAATAAAAAATGAAATTACACCCAAATTATACACGATATGAAACAAGCCCCGAATTTAAAAAATTGGTTGGGTGTTATTTCGTTGGATATTATTTCATACCGGGACCGGCCGTGGCATAGTGGTTAGAACACGCGACTACCATGCGGGAGATCGCAGGTTCTGACCTGGCTCCAGTCATCTTAAAAGAAAAAAAAAATAAATAAAATTTTCTTTCATTGTCGGCTCCCCTCGAATGTTGTTGACAGCAACTTCGCAGTATTAAGCGTCGATTCAATCGTCGTGTCTAGTAAGAGCTTCTCAAACAGTGACGTTCGCATTCGTCGATAAACAAGTAGGTGCCGTTAGTTGTGAATATAAAAATAGAAAGCGTGTTAAAAAGCGTGCAAAGGGAAATTAAGTTAAGTTTTATTATTTCATAATTTGAAAACCCCAAATGAGGAATGAAATAATTCCCAAAAAAAATGAAAAACGGCCCAAAAAAATTGGGGGTTATTTCATATGAAAAAACACCCAAAAATGTATGAAAAAAATTTGGGGAATATTTCATTCCTCGTTTGGGCGTTATTACATTGGGGGGTTTTTCGTGGAGCCTTAAAATTTAACCACCTTTTACTTTCCCATGTAGCTTTTTGTACTGTTTTAGATATTAACGCAATTTCTTCTTCAAGTTGTTATAATGTGCCAGTAGTTAAAAAGACCGGTAAATGGTCTGAGTTTAAATCATTGCCGTTTTTAATTTTCAAACATAGAATTTTTTTTGACCATTATAGAAAAACTTTACAAACAGTTGATTTTTCATATTGTTTTTCTTCCGCTGCTCCTTTAATTCAAGTTTTTTGTTCCATTTACCACCGGTAATAAAACAACTTTGCAAAATTTTTATAAACATTTTGAATTGTTTTTTTTTTTAATATGGAAAAAGGGCAAAAATAACAACAATTTAATATTAATAAAATTCTCAAAGATATATTTTTTAATAGTTACAATCAATCAATTTTAATCATAGTAAGTAAATAGTTAGTTATTTGTTGCAATTGTCTAATTGAAAAGTTTTAAAGTGGTAATTTGAGCAAAGTAACACAAACTTACGGATAAATTGGTAATATCTCAATAATATGGATATTCTCAATAACGATACGATATTTCTAGTAATAAAATTTCAAAATAAATTAGTAAATATAAGTATGATAACATTTAAATCTAAATTTCAAAAATTATGCTATAATTTTTACATATTTATAATACATAATCGATTTATTTTAGTTGCTGTATGTATGTGTGTGTGTGGTTGAGTATTTGTTAAATTTGTGGCTCAATATAGTTTTTTGTTGTTTTTAGGTCCAATTGTTTGTAAATTGTTTAATATATCTGTTCTTTATTAAGTTTGTTTATGAAAAGTATAGAAAGCACAACACTACCGATTATTTTATTGATTGTTTTCAAATACATTGTATTGTTTTGATTAATTTATTTTGATTAAGTTAAAAGTATGACAAATAAATACATTATCGTTTTATTTATTGCAAATATATTTTTATTGGTCTTTGTTTTGTCTAAGGGAAATGTTTGCGCGGTGAAACATTCACAATAGCAGCAGAGAACTTTCAATGTTTATAATGGAAAACTAATATTGAATCTTTACGATAATTTATAAATATAAAACTTAAGATATTGAGATTTTTGAATTAGAAAGACTTCGCAATCGTATATTTTTATAACTTTTCATGCATTTCATGACATATGAGCAGAATCCAACATAATCTTCTTCAAAATAATTCTATCTTATGTCATATGTACTAGTTTGATTATTGCAACAGGATAAATTTTGTATATAAAGAGTATAGCATACGAGTATATAGCTTAAAAAAATATTACAACTTTGAGCATTTATAAGTAGGAGTTTCCTGGCTCTGCTGGCACACAGCACACCTACATACAAAATATACCATATCCAAATTTATTAGTTTGCACTTTTTGTTCCATTCATTATCATCATCAATAAAATCACTATTTGCTTAAGTTACCCTGAAACCCTTAAAATCTCATTGTTTGTGATGTGTGTTTGTGTGTGATTTGTTTTTGATTTGATTTCATGCATTGCATCCTAAATGTAAACTATTAAAGTAATCTTATTTCTAAACTAGGCCTGTACTAACACAGTACATTACACGCTAACAAAATCAGGTACAACCCTCTGCTCTTCTCTTTTTGATATTAAACCATCTTCGTCGGCACATTAATAGATAACGAAAATCATTCTATACAAACCTGGTCCTCACTAACACTACATATCGTAGCCTTACAATACTTATGGATTAAAAAAATTAATTACAAAAAGGAGTGCTAGTATGCAAAATAAGTGAATACTTTAGGCACCTAACATTCTCTTGACAGAATATCCTGGCACCGAGTAGACAAAGAGAATGAAAAACAAAACGACGGCACAAAATAGTAACGCCTTTAATATGGCCCACTTGTAGTTGTGCCACACAATGTAACGGATCGATTTTAGGGGATTTAAGAACCACATGAAAGAGGCATCGGGACGACTGGAAAGAAATTAAATTAGATTAGATTTAAAAATTATTTAGTTATATAGTTAACATAATTTATATAATAAACATAGTTAAACAGTTAATATAACTTAGTGCAATAGCCAATTTGGTGGTTAAGAAATTCCAAGTTAGGGTGAAGGTACTAGGTCTGTACAGTAAAACCCTAAAGGCCAAATTCTCAGGCCAAATTTTTTTTATAACCTTTTATATTGTTGTTTATATTGATGTTTCTCCGCTATAACTCAAGCGCCATAAGGCTTAAATAAATAATTTATATTAATATATCTATGTTAAAAATCAAATTGGACGAATTTGTTTTCATCGTTCGGTTCAAAATCTTTTCTATTATTGCTAATAGAGTTTGATCATCAAGTTTATTGTCGAAGACTTTTCGATCTGGAGCATTTTCGTCCATGCGTACAACATGTCCTAGCAAACGCAACCGTTGCACCTTAATGCGTCTGACCACGTCAATGTCAGTGTACAGCTCATGATTCATACAACGCGGATACTCTCCGTTAACGATGATGGACCATATATTTTACGGAGTTTTTTTCTCTCGAATACCGCCAGAACCAATTCATCCGCTTGTGTCATAACCCAGGATTCTGAGCCATACATTAAGACAGCTAGAACCAGTATCTGGTATATCTGGAGTTTTATTCGTCGAGAGAGGGCTCTGTCATTGAATCGCTTGCTTAGTCCGTAGCAGCATTAATTAGCAAGCAGGATTCCTTTCCGGATTCCTAGGCTGACATTATTCGTTTTGTTGATGGCGGAGCCTAGGTAGACAAAATTATCTACCACCTCGAAATTATAGTTGTCAACGTTCACGCAGTTTCCCAATCGAGTAGATTCTTTGTTCGTTGAAACTACTAACTTCGTTTTGTCCACGTTCACCGTCAGACCCATTTTCGCTGATTCCTTCTGTATACCTGAGAAGACTGCAGTCATATCTCGCAGTTTTCGACCGATGATGTCGACGTCATCAGCGTACGCAAGTAACATGTGGCTTTTGTTGAATATAGTGCCACTCGTGTTTACTGCAGCTTTTCTCATTATCATCTCCATCACTATGTTGAAGAGATCACACGATAGGTATTCGCCTTGTTTTAGGCCTCGTCTGGTACAGAATGGCTCCGTAATGTCCTTGTCAATCTTCACTGAAGACTTCGTGTCAGTCAGCGTCATTCCGCAAAGACGTATCAGCTTCGCTGGAATACCAAACTCAGCTATGGCTTCGAGTAATTTCTGCCGTATCGGGCTGTCGAAGGCAGCTTTATAGTCGACGAAAAGATGGTACGTATCGATCTGTTTCTCTTGGGTCTTTTCCAGGATTTACCGAAGTGTGAAAATCTGGTAAGTTGTTGATTTTCCAGGTCTACAGCCACACTGATCAGGTTGAATAACACTGGCTTTAGTCTTTCACATAGCACACTCGACAGGACCTTATATGCGATGGGTAAATGGCTGATCCCGCGGTAGTTGGAGCACACACTTGGATCACCTTTTTTCAGCACAGGACATAATACGGTTACATTCCAATCGTCGGGCATGCACTCTTTAAGCCAAACCGTGCGCATGAGCTGGTGCATGCTCGTTATCAGCTCCTCGCCACCGGACTTGAAAAGCTCTGCGTGCAGACCGTCGGCACGGGCTGCTTTGTTGTTTTTCAGCCGCGATATTGCTCTTCTTACCACGGCTTGACTTGGTGGTGGGCAATCTAAGCCGTCGTCGACAATTGGCCTCATAACTTCACGTGCGCTGCCTTCTGGAACCAGCAGTTGCTGGAAGTGTTCTCTCCATATGTGCAGCACACTCTGCGTATCCGTGATCAGATTTCCATCCTTGTTCTTGCAGGTGGGGAGGCCATTACCGTATCCATTTGCTCTTACTTTCTGGTAAAATTTTCGGGCCTCACCTCTATCCCTGTATCGCTCTATATCCTCGTTCTCCCGTTCCTTCATCTGACGTTTTTTTTCGCCTAAATAGCTGTTTCGCCTGTTTTGCTTCCTCCTTGTGCCGTTCCCTAACAGCATGGGTTACAATTGACTGTAGCGTTGCCCTATAAGCAGCGTCCTTTTCCTCAGACGCTATGCGATATTCTTCATCGTACCAGGATTCGTCTGAGCGCCGCTTTTCATATCCTAGCACGGTTGTTGCGGCGGTTGCCATGGAATGCGCAATATGCTGCCACTGTGTATCGGGAACGTCAAAAGTAGAGGCGTTGTGTCGTAAAAGTTGGGAGAGCTGGTTGGAGTAGGCAGTAGCTATCTCTGGAGTTTGAAGCTTCGCGATGTCCAGCTTTCTTTGTGTTTGGTTACGTGCATTTTTCTCTCTGCTCAATCTTGTGCGCACCTTGGCTGCAACCAGGTAATGATCCGAGCCAATTTTAGCACTACGGATCACACGCACGTCCATGACACTAGATGCGTGCCTGCCATCAATTACCACATGATCAATTTGATTTTTGGTGTTTTGATCGGGGGATAGCCAAGTTGCCTTGTGGATATCTTTGTGCTGGAATCTGGTTCCACTCACTACCATGTTCCTTCCCGCTGCGAAGCTAACCAGCCTAAAACCGTTGTCTGACGTGTCGGTATGTAGGCTGAATTTACCGATCGATGGACCAAGAACATCTTCCCTTCCTATTTTTGCATTAAAGTCTCCCAGAACAATTTTAATGTCGTGGCCAGGGCAGCGGTCGTATGTTTCCTCTAGGCGCTCATAAAATGCATCTTTCATCTCATCGTCTTTATCTTCCGTCGGGGCGTGTACACAAATCAGCGTAATGTAAAAATATTTCGCCCGGATGCGAATGGTGGCTATTCGGTCACTTACAGGGTTAAATCGCGAGACCAGGTATCGAAGTTTCTTGCCGACTATGAAACCACATCCAAATTCGTGTCTTTCTGCATGGCAGCTGTAAAAGATGTCACACTTCTTTCGTCGTGTGAATCCCTGTACCGTCCATCTCATTTCCTGTATGGCGGTGATGTAAGCCTTGTATTTGTCAAGGACATCCGCCAGTTGGATAGAGGCACCATCTCTGTAAAGTGTTCGGACATTCCAGGTGCTTATAATTAAATCATGGTCCTTATATCGTTTGCGGGGGTCGTCAACATTTGGGGGAGATCTTGTTTTTTCTATTCTTCGTGTTTTCATAATAAATTTTGTTTAAGGAGAGTGGCTTATTAGGCAACCGCGCCCGATTTTTGCGGCTGCCAAAGCCACTAAGAGAGCCTGTGTTGAGCTTCAGTAACTTCTGTTACCTACTTCCTAAGACGCATCGGTGGTAGCATGCCGATTAGGTTACTCAACATTTCGCCTTCTAACTCTAGCTAACTTCTAAGCGGTTGCTTTGAAGTCATTGCCCGGGGAATACTTGGTCTAAGACCGGAAGTAGTTAGCAGCTTGGACAGTGCCACAAAGGAATCGCTTCTGGTCACTCCCAAGTGAGTGATGATCAGTAACTTTCCACCTCTGGGCAAAGTCCCATTACATGAGTTGTGTGAAATTGATTATGTTGGCAGCTGGCAGGGCTTATAGCTATTTCGATAGATGCCAAACTATCTCATTAGCCCCTTTGTTGTGCCTTTTTAACACATTATCACAACCTTAAGTGTTAAAAGCTTCAAGAAACCATCGAGAAGCTCAAACACACCGGTGGGAAAATGGCATCAACGAAGACCACACGTCAACATAATCCACAAACTATCTCATTAGCCCCTTTGCTGTGCCTTTTCACACATTATCACAACCTTACGAGTGTGAATGAAATTCACTACGAAAACCCAGTGTGTCTATTGCGAAAATATGAGCAGTGAATCATCGACCCACCATATTTTATGTGACTTTCCAGCCTTATATAGAAGGAAACTGGAAACTGTGGGGAATCCCTGGCACAGAAGAACTGGTATATTTGCACATTGGCAGCATCAACAACTTTTGTAAGACTATCAACTGGATGGATTGGATCGAAACTCTAGACTCAGAATCAACTGTGGATGGAATTTAACAAACCCCGGAGAGAGACTTATCATGCAATCAGGTACCATTCACGCTGAAAGCATCGGTTAAAGTAATGTCAAAAACGCACAATGAGTTCATGGTACCTAAGTGATCCTTTCCTATGCAGAAAGGATGCCTTCAAACCTCCCAACTAATTTTTTGGTATTGTAATAATTTTAAATAAATAATTCTAATCCGCGTTCAGTTGTCAACTTACTTTGGTTTCTCTAATGGATCCGGTTCATTGCGGCCATGACCGGCTGGATTCAGTGCTGCCTCCTCTTTGCTCACTAAATGGAATTCCGCCTCAACTTTGCCCGTCAAGGTCATTTCTTCATTTTGTTTCTTCACATGGAATGGCCACCAGCCACGTACACGTTTTTGCTTGAAAATGTTGACAGTGGGCGCATTGTCGGTCTTCAGCATATCCAAAGTACATAGCTTGGATGTTTTTGCTCCCCGAGGGAAACGATTTAGATCAAATGATATGGCACCTTTGATTGGAAAAAGTGTTATAAGGCTTCCTACCAGAAAGTTTGCACTTTGAACATACCCAAAAAGTCATCTGCCGAGAAATGATCAGCATCCCAGACTTGTAGTTCCAATCGAGCCGGTTGCTTGATCTCTGTTTCATCCCAGCTGAACATGTTCTCCCTTTTGGTCAGCACAATGCGTTCCTCGGCCGCCAAATACTCGAAGGGAAAAATAAAACGCCAATTGAAATTACCCTCACCGGTGAGGGAACGATAATGTATATCCGTTGACTGGTAATCGGTGGGATCCTGCAACCATCTGTATGCGAAATATAAACATATTGCTGTAATACAATTATTAAATAGAACAATATTTATCATTCTTACCCTCTAACATAAATGTCAGACATTTTTTCACCCGTAAAGAATGCATCATCTTCCAAGACCACATCGTCCGTATTCCAGATTATTACACGCAATTCATAGGCCTTCGGCTTGCGTGGCGATATATCAACAGCTGCTCCTGGCAGTGGCATATCCATGGGGAACATATCAACCCACATTTCGATTTTGCCCTGCTCTATGCCCGGTTTGTCGAAATTATAGAGAGGCCGACTTTCAATGTGTTCGGGAACAAGCTTTAAAATTTTAAGCCAAAAGTTTGTTAATAAATGTTTTGCACACAGTTGAGATTGAACCAACAATGGAAAAAGTAGAAAAAAAACTTAATTTGTAGTTGTTAATATTAAAACACCAATAAACCGATTTGGTTTTTGTTAACGGAATCAGAAGACATATTGTAGTCACAGCTCGAAAGGAGAAAACAATGGAGGCTATGAGAAGATTTAAAACCGCGGGAATAATTCGGTTTTATTGTTTGCAAATAAGTTTTTTTTAACAAAGAACATTTACAAGGCTAAAATTAAAATTAATATGTATTGACTTTAATTGTAAAAAAAGTTTCTTGTACAACCTTAAAAAAATTCGAAAGGCTTCAATTGTAGAACGAAATCATGGAATAGTCCTGTTGGATGGATTTCGAGCCACTTGATATCCGCCAAATATTTTGTGAGTCAAAGATAACTTTTACGTTTCAAAATAAAGAACATTGTTTTAAAATAAAATTTACAAATTATTTTTTTTTTGAAATTCGGCTACAACATAATAACAATTTTAAAAAAAAATTTTAATAATTGTAATTGTAATTATTTTCTAGAATGTTAGCCCAACAACAATTATGTCTCGAAATTTTAATTTCAAATAATGAATGGAGATCTTATTAATTATACTGTAATAGTTTTGGGGAAAAAATTCTAAGACCATCCCGGGGAGTACGATTTCAACCTAATTCGTGTACGAGGAACCGAACTGCATCGCTAGTATTTTAAGTTACAATGACAGTTTCATTAATTTTTTATTGTTTTCACAGTGGTTTTTTTATTTTGATTAAGTTTTGACAACCACTAACTTGCACTCGATTGGATCTATCGATAAACTTTCCTCAACAAAGTTGTTTCAAAAATTTTGGGCTCCTATATTTAGGAACATATCTTACCTCTCACGGTTAGGTTAGATTAAGAGCACTTGTGATCTGGTATAAGATTATCTCACACTATACTTGTGGATCTATTGGGATTGACTGTTAAAGAAGGAGAAGGAAAATAAATCATTGAGAAATATAATAGAAAAAGAATGGTCTAGGTCTCCTAGAAGCAACTAAAGACCGTGACTTTTTTTTCAAGTATTTTCCACAATTTGTTAAATATTCAATTAAATATTTGCAATTGCATAATCGCTTACGTTCCAATACGAATGGCAGATCATGGAGAACCATTATCGTACAAGATGTAACTAAGTCAATCACCTTGATATAGTTAACTATGAAAGACACCACATGAAACTGACCAAGTTACCCACTGCAACTGAGGGGATAGACTCCCCTTTATAATCTTGCCCTAAGTTTAATAGCGTTTTACAGGCAAGAGCGGAACAGCTTCAAAGAAGATGTTCCTTCCTTTTCGTCCTCACATACACGGCAGTATTCGATATAAACCTATCCTATTTGCCTGTTAGATGTCTTATATTGCTGTGGCCAGTTAAAATTCTACAGGCCAGTCTCAAGTCACTCCTGCATAGGCCAACTATGTATTCCCATCGAGAACTGCTATATTCAGGCCACAGCAGTTATACAGTCTTTTCTGCAGATCCAACGTATGCAGGCTATTTTCCACACCCAGTCCATCACTAAGCCAAAGATGTAACAAAACCAGTACAGAAATTTCAGTCAGGTAAACTGACTGATAAATACCATCACCCAATATAAGATATTGTTGAAGTCTTGAGTTATTGAAATGAATAGATTTTTAATTAAAATAAAATTACTTATGTATATTTTTTCCCCTGCTTGTGGTACAAAATCGTCCAAAGCATTACTTATTTGTTTATGGGGTATACGTGCCGGTTTGGAATTTATGTGAAAATATTAATTTAAAAAAAAAAATAATTTTGATAGGGGGTACCAAATTTTCATACGTACAACTTACGAATAATTTGACTGAATTCAGTGCACTTACAAAAAAAGATATGTATGTAAGACTATAGGGGTGAGTTCGGTCCATTGTGTGGGAGGTACCAGAAGGGGTGTGTCAAATAGTTAGGTTTTCTGAGGTTGCGCCTCCTATCACAATATAAATTAACCGACTAATTTTCATTACCCCCCAAGAGTCCGTTTAGAATGTATAGGAGAAATATTAATTTTCGAAAAATAGGTAATTTTGTATGGGAGGTACCAGAAGGCGTGAACTGATATAGTCCATATTCATACCTGAGTCTAATTTTCTTAAGCAAACATCATACGCAAAATTTGAGTGATCTCAGTTTACTTACAAAAAAGATATGTATGTAAAACTATAAGGGTCAATTCGGTCATTTGTATGGGAGGTACCAGAAGGGGTGTGTCAAATAGTTAGGCTCTCTGAGGTTTCGCCTCCTATCACAACATTAATTTATCGACCAATGTTCATAACCCCCCAAGTGACTGTTTTGAAGTTATTGGAGAAATATATAATTTCCAAAAATAGGTCATTTTGTATGGGAGGTACCAGAAGGCGTGAACCGATATAGTCCATATTCATACCTGAGTCTAATATTTATAAGCATACATCATACACAAAATTTGAGTGATCTCAGTTTACTTGCAAAAAAGCTATGTATGTACAACTATAAGGGTCAATTCGGTCATTTGTATGGGAGGTACCAGAATGGGTATGGCAAAAGTTTCGGTTTTCTTAGGGTTTGTCTACTTTTGCAAGATAAATAAACTGACCAATTGAAACATCCTCCGGTTGTCCGTTTGGAAGTTATGGAAGAAATATTAATTTTCCAAAAATAGGTAATTTTGTATGGGAGGTACCAGAAGGGGTGGGGCTATTCAGCCCATTTACAATCCCATAAGTTCGTTTTGAAAAATATTGATACTGGTAAATTTTCATTCCAATCCGTTAAGGTTTACTCGAGTTATCCTGCTGACCAGCCATCCAGCCCGCCAGCCAGACAGACGGACATAGCTCATTCTTCTTAAAAAGTTCTGAAACGAATTTGGTCTTAAGATACTTGGGGTCTAACTCATCTCCATTAATGCGTTACACTTTTTTTCGTATCAAATGATATATAACCTCATCCCTAAGGGTGATGGTATAAAACTTACTTAATTTCCCTTTGACCCCATGAATGAGGTATGGGATAGCTTCTCGCGCTGTTGTGAATTAACACGCTTTCTATTTTTAGATTCACAACTAACGGCACCTACTTGTTTATCGACGAATGCGAACGTCACTGTTTGAGAAGCTATTACTAGACACGACGATTGAATCGACGCTTAATACTGCGAAGTTGCTGTCAACAACATTCGAGGGGAGCCGACAATGAAAGAACATTTTATTTAATTTTTTTCTTTTAAGATGACTGGAGCCTGGTTTGAACTTGCGATCTCCCGCATGGTAGTCGCGTGTTCTAACCACTATGCCACGGGCGGGTGAAAATTCATCAGAGAGCCATGATCAGGTACAGTACAGTACAAATAGTCTGATTATTCAGATCTATTCCCAAAGATATCGCAATATTCTGGGACCCCACAGAGTCTAAAATCCAGTGGCTTTAGCCCGTCCAACTTCTTCTGACAGTCCCTACCAACTTTGATTTACAACATAAATAGTTGATCGCTTTAAATGCAGCTCGGCTATCCACACAGAGGGTTAACCGCCTTCTAGTATTGGTTCCACATTCCTTAATATTAGTAGCCCTGACGAACAAATGAAGGGGTGAAAGGCATAGAAACATATCCAAAGCCGCTTGCGGTGTTCTCTTCGAGCTCTAGTAATATCCTTGGTACTAAGCCTAACTATTACAAGTTTCTTTTATGAAATGCGGTTCATTTCGAGGTTTGTTTTTTAAATGGTTTTATTTACAAAACACGAGTGACTGATTACGAATTGTTATTTGACTGGTATTTAATAGTATTTGACATTTCATCGTGGAGTAACTGAAATGGAAACAGCGCCTCCAAAAACTAGTGTTTTTAAAATGTGTTTTTTGAACCCTTCGTAGTGTGCATAATCGACTACCTAAGAGCACTATTGTCAATATCATTCTCAAATTTTAGCCTCAGTGTACGTTATTCGATAATAATCAACCAAAAAGACCACTTCCGTCCTACAGAGAGGAGAATGTTGCTCCTGTAGCGGAGACCGTTACTAAAGATACCGACCAGTCAATTAGTTGCATGCTTACATATGCAACAACTTGGAATTACACTGTAATGATAATTTCCCATTAGCAGTACTTTCCTTTCCCAACGCCTCCGCCCCAACCCGCCGAGATTGCTCAATGCAGCTACTTATTCAAGTGTATACAGCTATTTGGTCCACCCTCAAATACATACGTAAGTGTGTATACATATGTACATAAGCATTTATATATATTGAAAACATAAGTCTATATCAAATTTCAAAGAAATCGGATACAAACCGTAGCTTTTATACTTTTATACTTCTACTACAGTATATATACATATAAGTATAAATATGGGGACTATATGTATATATGGACCGATTTCTCAAAAACCTCAAACCAATTGTTCTTATAGCAAATGGATCATCTGTGCCAAATTTGGATAAGATAGGACGCTTCCTTGAATTATTCTTCGTTTTGGGTGCGGCTGCGGCGTACTAGAATTTTTACCGGCGGCGGCTCAATATCGGCTGCTACAAATAAGCCAACTCTAGCCGCTCACATCAGCGGCGGCGAGGTTAAAGATAAATAAACATTGGGTATTATCAGGCTACATGTTGTGGTATGTCCGAGTCTTTAAGGTTGTGAAGATTACTAACAACACTTCGTTTCGCCCTGTCCCTCTATAGGTGCTCACCAAAAACCGGCAAAATCCACGCGAGCGTCTTTTAGGGTTGAAAATTGTGGTACCTGAAAGCTTAATCGCGACCCTGTTATCCTTCTTTGTCGAGTTGGAGAGAGATCAAGCGGAAGCCCATAATATAGAATTTCCAGAACTCAAGTTGCAGTTCTTCCAAATATCTAACCATTTTTTCCGCTTGTCCTCATTTACAAAACTGCTGATATCGAGGTGAAGCCGGCCAATACTTGGGTAGTCAGATATGGTACTTCGGATGTCATCGCGCTCATCTGCTAATCTCGCAGTCTCTGCTGGCAAGTGCGACCGCAGTGTAAATAGTCGACCCGCAGAGATAAGGCGGAATGCTGCTGCGATTACAGTTTGGCAGAATTTGCTTTTTGTGTGGTGTACGTTGATAGGAGCTGTAAGATCATTGGAGATGCGATCAGATCAGTTAGCCTCTAAAGCCGCTGAATTTTTAGGATTTATCGGTGTCTTTATATCCATCGATAAGGAAATGGTCACTTTCAAAGAGATTCTTGGCATATCGTTTTCTCTGTCCCATCTGCGTCTCTAGCATAACCACTTGTTTGGCTTGTTTGGATGATCGCTGAAGTATCGTGACCACCGTGCATATCACTACTGCCACCCAAAGTAACGAAGAGTATTAAAAGCTAACTTTATCATTCATAACGTAGTTTGTGTAGAAGTAGGGTTGGTAAAACCCAAATGAAATTGCTTTCAAACGAAGAAGACTAACGAAACCTATTTTTCGAGAATAAAAACATGTCATAAGATTATAGTTTCGGAATTTTAAGTAAAATAATAAATAACACTTCGCAACAAAATGGAAATTATCGACATCAGCATTCCCACCATGTATTTGTTCATGCATTATAGTCTTTTGGTTACAAAAATATTTGAAAATATTGATCTATTCTATTAATTTTTGTCTTGAAATTTTTTAGTAAAAAAAACTAAATTTTTTTTCTTAAATTATTTAACAAGTTGTAAAAATAAAATGATACCGACATACTTAAAAAAAAAATTATTGAAAAAAATTATTAAAATTTGAAAACGTACAACTATTTCATATATCCTATGTCTCAATATTAAACAATCATAATTATATATTTTTTTTTTTTTTTTGACAACTATTTTTCTTATTTTCAAGGTTGTACCTCGAATGATTCCCGTGTTTAATATCTAATTGTATTCAACTTTCGAGCTCTGCACATACAATTTTTTAGTTCATTAGAAATAGAAGAAAACATCGAGAGTTTTTAAAAAGAACAACAACATCTTTATATTTGTTCAAGTCGTTCGCCAAATAGAAAAAAAACATCAATATGAGCAATACCATTAAATAGAATTTGAAAGAAAGAATTTGAAAGATTTGAGATTTTAGGTGAAGAGAAGGAGAGGCACAAGATAAACATCCAGAAAAATGAAGGACCATACGCATACGCATACACTCAGGCAATCGCACACACACACACACACACACGCACAGAACGATAAAACCCACCTTACAACCGACATTTGGCATTTCACTCCAACGATGTAGAACAGCCAACGCTAAATGCTCATCGCGGTTACGGCAAGTACTGGGACCATTCCAGGCTATAACCTCCTCGTCGGAGAAAGTCATACAGTACTTGCCAATAGCCACGCGATCTTGAAAATAATGTGGTGTATCCAATTTATTTTCTTTACACAATTTCGAGAGGATCTGTGTCGGTTTCATGGGATCACGCCACTGATTGTAACCACAACTATGTGAGTGAGAATTAGCGTGAGAGGGGTTAGAGATTATATTATTATCACATATGGCGAGTACTCTTAGGTGACTACTGCTACCCGATACGGAACGATACTTACTCTTCATACCGCAGAGCCAGACCGCAAGTGGCTCTGTGCTTGCTATAGAAACGATTCTCCAAATCGATACGTGTCTCACCAATTAAATCATCGGAGCCCACAAGATCCCAATCGAAAATCTGTACGGTTAGCATAGAGTCTTGGGGGAATGTAGCCTCCACCTCGAAGCATTTGCCAAACACTGGATTCAATTGTTTGCTAACGTAATTCTCTTTGTCCGAGATGCGTTTGTTACCCAGATGAAGAACGACATAAGGATCGGCTTTGCCATTCAAGTCCATGGGATGAAGATCTGTCGCCTTGATTATATAGACTCGGACCAAAACGTGTATGGGTTCATTGGCCGGCAAATTGGGTATGGGATAATCGAGACCCTTGGGTGCCGGCAGGTGGTATACTTTAATGGCTCCCTTAAAGAAGCCCACCGTACGATTATCATCTTCGGCCGAGTCGCCAGTTTTCTTACCGCGATACAAAGCAAACGAATGAAGCCAATCGCGAAAATTGTTAAACTCCATTTGAGCCTCCAACTCATTGGGATAGATCTGAAAGTGAGGACAACGACGTTCCACACTACGAATTCGCTTAGACGACGAACTCGTCTGCTTACTTACCTGGCACAAGGCCGTGGTGTTGCCACTGGCTACTCTCACCTTGGGTGAGTTTGGCGTGCTGTAGGCCTCTGTTTTAGAACGACCGAGTGTTGTCATACCCTTTGGACTTAATTTCTGAACAAATTTTGTGCCTTTCAAGCCAAATTTTGCATTGTTTTGGTTGGTTTGTGGTAAGGGCGGTGCAAGAAATTTATCGGTGTTCGTAAGAGCCTTTTCTGTTTTGGCACTATCAATTAATCGCTCGTAAGACCAAAAGTACTTGGTCCACCAATCGCGACTTGTCTCATCATCGGAGTCCTGACCTTTCATAATGATGTTCTCTTTGTTGCTGCCACGTCGTGAATTCGATTTTTTCTTGGACGATTGTTTTTTGACCCTGGAAGAGGTAGAGGGAGAGGTAGAAAAGATATTCAAAGTTTTGTCTACAAGTTAGTCGCATAGATATAGAAAAAATATTTTCGTGATAGGAAAAGTAATTGCGATTATAAGGCAGTCAAAAATACCGACATGAAGGGCTTCGAACAATGTTGCAACATCAAAATATTTTGTTTATTATTTATTATTTGATATCCTGTACAACAAGAAAATTTCTTATAATTACAGTACAGGAATTATAAAGGTTAAAAAATGTTTTGTAATTTTTTTTTTAGTTGCCGATGAAAATTGCAATGAACAAATAAGCCGCTTTTGAATGCCGAGCAGAAGAACAGGTACGATTCGCTGATAAAGGGTGTTGAAAATGGAATGGAAGGCATTTAAATACTTTCTCAAATCTCCCGGTGAGACAGGCAAGACATCCGTCATTGCGTTGATTCTGGCCACTATTCGGACAAGATCGTAAATTGCGTTACCTGTTGCATCCTCTGGTATTATTGCCATATGTAGGTGGACGGTCGAACTAAAAATTCCGCTTTAAAGCTGCCGATGAATCTTCTTACGGTTGGCAACCCAACGTGCATAATGACCATGAATTCGAAGACAGTGAAATTGGTGCAAGACTGCACGATGGCGCATGAACGAGCTTTGGAGGCAGTTGACCGAATAATGAAGGATATACAAGGAGACTCGAGATGATTTAGTGTGGCTATGATATTTCTCTCCGGATATTTTCATCAAACGTTTCTCTTCATCCCGAAATCTACTGCTGCTAAATTAACATGCCTGAAAGTGTCGTCAAGAAGTCGAAAATGACTACGAACATTATAGGCGATTTCCTGAACGACCCATGCTGAATTCTCGAGACAGCTGATAGCTATTTGGCAATGACCAAACTCCAATTTCGACTGAATTGGTATTGATTTCGACAAATTTTCGAAGGAGTATCTCATCACCAAAGTGTTCCTTGACATTGTAAAAAATTACAAAAATCTTTATTGAATTAGTGTACGGCCAACACTTGCAGCGAGGGTTAAGGACGTGGATAGCTTAAATGTCATTATTTAATGTCAAATATCTGGGGAAGTGCTTTCGTATAAATTCGACGGAGTTTTTTAAATCGTCTTATATGCCAGAACTCCGCCGCATAATTTACTGTTGAAGGTGGAATCGATCATAATCATCTGAATCTGTATTATCCGAAATTGTGCTACGGTACGCGGTCATCCGTCAAGAAACTTATGAACATTTGATTCAAGCGACAAACATCAAGGATAAATTCAAAAACGAGGATGTCCTTATACCAAAAATTCCGATTATTCCAACTGACCTTCCATTTCAATTCAAGCGAATTCAGTTCCCCGTTTGATTGGCTGTTGCGTTAACAATCAATAAATCGCAAGGAAAATCTTTGGGATTCATCTCGAATTTCCCTTATTTTAGCACGTACGTTGCCAGTCCGCGTATTGGCAAACCGTCTTCGTTGTTTGTTTTTGCGACGGAAAACAAATCGAAAACAATGTTCATCATATCGTTCTCTACTGTTTTCGATTCCATTTAAAAAAATAATATTGAATTTAGAACTACGTATCTGTGTTTAATTATCACTCTGGAGTTTATATGAAGTCGTTAATTTGGGGCAAGACGAATTTAGCCCGGTCCGCTAATTTGTTATAAAAGTCTGAACATACATATCGCGTAAAATAGATTTTTCAAAAAACGCACACATTAACTATTGCCATAATGGTACAGTTTCCAAATGTCGACTTATAACGAACACGCAGTCCAAACTTATCTCTTACTTACATCTTGGTCACACACGCTGCTCCATATAGCGTAAATTGATCACACGAAGATCTTCGATTTCCATAGAAGTCCTTCAAATTGGCCTGTTGCAACGAGTCCATCATGGGCTGCATACCAAAGCCATCCACTAAATTATGCAAACTTTCCTCGTTAAATGGAGCCGACAGAATTATTTGACCACCCATCGTTTTGTACTTAGTGATGTCCTCTTTCGGTGGTGGTTTATAAAGATATCGATGTATCGACGTTATCTGATGCGTTCCCACAAGAGTGTAGCGGCCAAATGACCTACAGTCCACACAACGTATTGTTATGGGCGGAGCATACATCTCCTCCAGAGGTAATTCCAATTCGATGGATTTCAACATATTGGGGAAATTTGGATTTTTCTTAGCATTTTGTATGATATTGGAACTTAAAATCTTGCCAGAACATTCGACATCAATGCGAGGCTTATCCACGGACATAAAATGGACTCGCTTCAAATCACGAAGACCCCAGAAAAGAACCTCTAAGCGGAATTTGGCCAAATGTGGGCGAACTTCTTTGGGCACTGGAAATATCGTATTTTGCTGGGGCACATTGTTGCGATCTTTAGGAAGTTCCTTTTCAAAAGAATTGTCTTTGGGCTCCGTTAGGCGGGGCATATCGGCAGAGCCAATTTCTAACATTTCAAAGGCGGCCAACAATTCACCGGCATTATCGGGACCCCTTACAATATCAAACCATTCCAGAGTGGGCGTAACATAAGGAGTTTCTCTTAGCTTTACACGTGGTTTGGCTATAGCCCGACCAATAAATTCGGATTTGCCTACTTTGTCCTGATCATAGATTTCTATAATGATGGTGGGAGGATTTTTTTTTATTTCATCTTTCGTTCCATATACTAAGATTTCATCGAACACCAATAGCTCATCCCAGGTGGGGCTAAGGGTCTCTTCGATGACTTGGGTGGTTTTAGCGTATTCGGTGATGTAAACGGTGGCATAAGGATCACTCAGGCCCGAGGCATCTGAGCCAATTAAAGAACGGGCCTGATAAATGTGGGCTCTCATTTGGAAGGTCTGTGTAGAAAAAAGTAATTGAATGGAAATTATCACATCTACCATCTACCAGACATATGACTTACGGATTTTTCTAGGTAATGTATGTTATTGGGTGCCATAGCTCCCGGTCTTTCGGCATTTCTAAGCTCATGTGACAAATCATAACCTATGGGTAGACCCTCAAAGAAATGGGCCTTGTGATTGACCATGCCCAGCCATAGGTAGATGGAAAGTTTGGCTTGGATAAACCAACTTGCTGGTCCCGTGGATTGTTTACCCGGCAAACGTAGAAATAGGGTCTGGATCTTGCCACAGTGTATGCCGCATTCCTCATCGGTTAGAGAATAAATCAAATCACGGGCAGGTATGCGATGATAACAGTATCTTTTGCCATTGGCTATAAGCCATAGGAATATATCGGGCAACGAATGTTGCGGCTGGAAAAGGGTATACAAACAGAATCATATAAATTTGTATTACATTCGTAATGTATTTCCCCCACACGAATTGAACTTACATCGTCGATTAAGAACTTAAGTTTCTGGACATATGTTTGAGCCTGCTTGAAGCGTTCCTTCAGCGAACTTTTGGTGACAAGAGCTCTTAGATTGCGTGCCAAATTACCTAAGCTTTCCTGTAAAGTGGTAGAGGTTGATATAGTTAATCGTTTTCTTTTTGCATATTTATTAACTTACAATTTCTCTTTGACACAATTTCATGCGTTCTTTATCCAACTTTGTTTTTCCGGTACCCGCACCCATACTATTGGCTTTCGTTACAGTCTGATAGCGCACACAGGCCGAGGCTAGATCTTCTAATATGGCGCGCAAGCGTACCTCTGCCTTAGGATCTTCGTCTTCGATTAGATTTTTGGTTTCTGTTAAGCCATCCTCCTAATTGCAAAAGGGGCGTGGATGATAAATGGAATTTACGTTCAAGCTTTTTTCAGTTAAAAAATGTAGAAAAAGTGTGAAAAACATTTTTTATGTGAAACCCGTAAAAAGAATCTTCAAGGAAATGTAATCCTTAACTAGTAAGATAATTATCAGCTTACATCTTAACCTCCGCTTGGAGGATAGAATCGACTTAGAACCTACCATGCCTCCTTATAGTCGTTACAAATGAAAGAACAAATTGTATATACCCTTCCGCCTGTGCCTATGCATTGTGTAGGGTAAAATAACCAAGGTTCAAGCCCCCCTCCTTCCTTCCGGTACTTACATACTTCTCCGCCATCTTTGACAGCATATTACTATTATACATTCGTCTCCTTAAATCCGGCAAGGTGCAGCGGACATCCATACACGGCTTATAATCCCAATAGGGCAGATAATAATGACTCTTGTCGTGACTTATCGGTTTACACGAATTCGTAGTGCTGCTAAATGAGGTGGTGTCCACCGTTTCCAATAGACACCCATCTTCGCCATCCTCGGAGGCTGTGGCAAAACTTTCATTATGGCCATCAATGGAGTTGCCTGCATTACCCATGCTTAGCTCAAAGAGTACGGTCTTATCGCTTATCTTTTTGTCGATCATTGAGGCCTCTACAATGGAGCCAAACAAGAAAAATTCCTCATTGCGAGAATACGAGGACTCCGATATCAATTGGGTGGGTTCGAGTTCAACATTTTTTTCGGTGGTCATTTCGATGTTGTCGGTAATTTCGGTGCGTATCGCTATCAGCAGGCGCGCTCTATAGCTGACGCCCTCACCCAACCCTGTATTCAGGTTGGAATGTTGGTCCAACAGGGTGTAGTCACGTGTAGAGCCATACAAGTGTACAAAAGAAGGGCCGAAGGTGGGCAGAAACCCCTTTTCACCATCATTGGATATCTGTTTAAGGTCTATATAGTGGGTGCCTATAATGGAGGGTTTCATGGGATCCGCATCGCGTAGTTGTATCTAAAGGTTAGAACAGTATAAAAAATCTGTAGTTTTTGGAATATTTAAAAAGATGTACCTTAATCCTTTGGCATAGAGGTGGAAACATTTCGGTGAACACCAGCTGTTCATTCCATACCGGAGCGTAGGCATTTTTCTTAACGGTCGTCTTGCCCGACAAACCCGCAAAGGATACCTGTACATAAGGACTAACTAGATCTTTGGCTTCGCCGGTCAAGGCTTTCTTGACATTGGCCATAAGAGATGAATTCATGCGAGGCAAACCATCGGCCCGATAGATTTTTACAATAAATTTAGCTCGTTGTCTTTCGATGGGTACGCCATCCGGCAATAGGAGATTACTAAACGACAACAACAATCACAATGATGTACATTTTGTTCTTTAAAGTTGATTTCATTTCCATAATAAGTACTTACGCTTCAATATCATCTGGATCCTTTTCGGACTTTTGTGGCACTTTGACAGTATCGCCTTTACCAATTATGCCTATATCACATTTCAGGTAACCCTTGGGACCACTATAGAAATCTTCAGGATCAGTTAATAAGGCCCATTTATGATAGAATTGATGGTCTGGTGAAATAGTTGCGATGAATTATCATTAGTTAGCTTCGATTTGAGTTTATATTTGGACATAAAATTGAGAGGTCATGCAATAAATGATACACCAACGCAAATTGTAAATATAATTTAAGAAAAAATAAGTTGAACAATTTGAAAATTCATTTGGAAAGGAATGTAATGAAAATTTAGTACAAGGTGCAGAGAAAAGATACAAGTATTGTGTGTCGGTGTGTGTGGGCATTAAGATGTTTGGCCATAAGAACGAATATAACGGCCATAGACTGGATTTTATGGTGTAGGTAACAAAAGTTGCTGAATCTAAAGCATTAAGGCTCTGCATTGGCAGTCCCAAGAAACTAGGATCGGCGCGGTGGCTTAATAAGCCACTCTCCTTGAATAAAAACTATTATGAAAACACAAAGAAAAGAAAAACAAATGACGACGACCCCTGCAAACGTTATAATGACCATCATTTAAGGATATGTACCTGGAATGTCTGAACTCTCTACAGAAATAGTGTATCTTTCCAATTGGAGGTTTCCCTTAACAAGTACAAGGCTGACATCATCGCCATACATGAAATGTGTCTGGTGGGAGAAGGATGCAGAGACGTTGACATCTGGTCTCGCGGTTTAACTGTATCAAGGCTTTTGGTTAATCAGTTGGAAAATTTAGTTTACACAACAACACCTGTGATAACGTATTCAGACTGGTTAGCTTTGCGTCGATAAGAAACATGGTAGGGAGTGGAACCAGAGTTCCGTAATCGATGGAAGGCAAACAGGTAGTGACTTGGAAGTACTCGTGATCCGAGACGCTAGCATTGACTTGAATCATAACCAGAGATATGCCAGAAATAGCCACTGCCTACTCTGACCACCTCTTCCAAGTACTACGACACAACGTCTCTATTTCTGACGTTCCCGATACAAAGTGTCAGCACACTGAGCATTCCATTGCAACTGCCGTAACAATCGTGGTTGGATATGAAAGACGGCTGCAACTCATGCTGTTAGGAACCGCACAAGGAGACAGTAAAACAGACGAGGAAGCAATTTAGCTGATGAAGCAATGGGAGAACGGGAATATACAGGTACATGGATAGAGGTGAAGTCCAGAAAGTGAAGAATTACGGTACTGTGGTCCCCTCCTATAGAGACAAGAATGGAAATCTGGTTACAACACTTCCAATAATTGCTGGTTCCTGAAGATAGCGAACGTAAAGGTATCATGCCAATTATCAACGACGGCTTAGATTGCTAAACACAAACCGAGGTAAGATAACGAATAACGCGGCTGAAAAATAATTAAGCAGCCGGTGCCGACAGACTTCCAGCAAAGCTCTGATAACGAGGAGCTGATAACGAGCATGCACCAGCTCCTACGCGCGGTTTGGCTTAACGAGTGCATGCTCGATGATTGGAATCTAAGCGTATTAACTGTGCTGAAAAAATGGTGATCCAAGTGTGTGCTCTAACTACCCAGGAATCAGCCTGTTACCCATATTATATAAGGTCCTGACGAGTGTGCTATCTAAAAGACTAAAGCCAGTGTTATCCCATCCCAAGGAGCCATATCAGTGTGGCATTAGACCTGGTAAATCTACAACTAATCAGATACTCACACTCCGACAAATCTTAGAAAAGACTTATAAAACAAGATCAACACGTATCATCTCCTCGTTGACTATACGGCGATACGGCAGAAATTACTCGAAGCTATGGCAGAGTTTGTTATTCCAGGGAAGCTGATACGCCTTTTGCGGAATGACGCTGACTGACACAAAGTCTTCAGTGTAAATTGACAAGAACCTTATGGAGCCATTCTATACCAGACGAGGTCTAAAATAAGGCGACGGCCTATCGTGTGACCTCTTCCACATAGTGCTGGAGATGATAATGAGAAAAGCTGCAGTAAACACCAGTGGCACGATATTCAACAAAAGCCACAAGCTACTCGCGTACGCTGATGACGTCGACATCTTACTTACTTACTTAATTTCCCATTACACCCCATGAATGAGGTATGGGATAGCTTCTCGCGTTATGGTGAATTAACACACTTTCTATTTTTAGATTCACAACTAACGGCACATACTTGTTTATCGTCGAATGCGAACGTCACTGTTTGAGGAGCTATTACTAGACATGCCTATTGACTCGATACTGATACTGTGCAGTTGTTGTCGACAACATTCGAGGGGAACCGAAAATGAAAGAGTTTTTTTAATATGATATTTTTTATAATATGACTGGAGCCAGGAGTTGAAACTGTGATCTCCCGCATGGTAGTCGCGTGTTCTAACCATCATGCCACGGCCGGCCGCACAGTGGGGAAAAAAAAGTTTTTTTGGACATTTGAAATTTTAGGCCGCAATTCTTAACCGATTTTCAAAATTCTTTTTTTGTATTATTGGAAACAAAATTGCGCACGGGGTGTACGTTTTTTTTATTCCGAATTCCTTACCGTTATTTTTTTTAAATTTATCAAAGTCTATGCAAAAATAATTTTTGACTTTAATGTCAAATATTTTTTGAACTACGTGTCCTAAAAATTACGAACTGACCTCAATTAATGTGGACATATGTTACAAATTAAACTCAGTGAAAAAATAAGACAAAAAATTTTTTTTGGCACAACTGCAAGTAAATATGTGGAGGCACTATTTTCACACTTTAACTCGGTGTCCTGCTCATAATTATTGTCCGATTAAAACAAAACCTAACATATAGCCTGGAAAAGTTGTAAGAAAGTCGTCTGTAAAAAATAAGCCAAATCGGTGAAGGTCGCTATGCAATTTTTTTGCATATGTACCAAAATAATGCTGTTTTAAACATCTGATAAAATACAATTTTGTGTTTACAAGTAGGCTAATTGGTGTACTTTTAATTTAAAAAGACCAATACCTTAATATGTTACATCATCTGTCAAAATAAGGAAAGTTGTTAAAGGCTTATAAAAAATTCAAATATAATTGCAATATATATGGCTTAAAATTGCAATATACACATTTCATATGTATTAGTAGGCTTAATTATGTATGCCTTATGATATTTTGATACATAATTGAAAATAAGAGAGTGCAACTAAAGTTTTTCAAATTTCTTCAGGAAATATATTGGTTTTTGGGTTAACTTTAGTATTGAAATTTAAAAAGTGTTAAAGCGTTTAACAAGTTTCCTTTTTTTGACAGATGATGTAACATATTATGGTATTGGTATTTTTAAATGAAAAGCACACAACTTAGCGTACATGTAAACACAAAATTGTATTTTATCAGAAGTTTAAAACTGCATTATTTTGGTACATATGCAAAAAAACTGCATGGCGACCTTCACCGATTTGGCTTATTTTTTACAGACGACTTTCTTAAAACTTTTCCAGGCTTTATGTTAGGTTTTGTTCTAATCGGACAATAATTATGAGCAGGACACCGAGTTAAAGTGTGAAAATAGTGCCTCCACATATTTACTTGCAGTTGTGCCAAAAAAAAATTTTTGTCTTATTTTTTCACTGAGTTTAATTTGTAACATATGTCCACATTAATTGAGGTCAGTTCGTAATTTTTAGGACACGTAGTTCAAAAAATATTTGACATTAAAGTCAAAAATTATTTTTGCATAGACTTTGATAAATTTAAAAAAAATAACGGTAAGGAATTCGGAATAAAAAAAAACGTACAACCTGTGCGCAATTTTGTTTCCAATAATACAAAAAAAGAATTTTGAAAATCGGTTAAGAATTGCGGCCTAAAATTTCAAATGTCCAAAAAAACTTTTTTTTCCCCACTGTGGGCCGGTCGACATCATCGGTCGAAAACTACGGAATGTGACTGCAGCCTTCACAGGTATACAGAATTAATCTGCTAAAATGGGTCTAGCGGTAAAGGAGGACAAAACAAAGTTATTAGTGTCAACCAGCAAAGAATCTACACGTTTGGGACGTAAAAACGTGAAATTTGACAACTACAACTTTAAAGAAGTAGATAATTTTGTCTACCTCGGCTCCGCCATCAATAAAACAAATAACGTCAGCCTCAAAATCCGAAGAAGGATCCTGCATGCAAATAGCTAATATTACGGACTAAGCAAGCGATTTAATGACAAGAGCCCTCTCTCGACAAACAATAATTCAGCTTCTTTGCGCCGGCCACCAATTAATCCATAAAATCAAATAAGTTTAATAACAAAGTCGTATAACCAGTTTACGTTTTTGGGGTCGTTTGCCTTTTTTCAGCGGTATAAATCGATTGTCGCATTGCTGATTCTGGCCTAAGTATTCAGAATCCAGTTTTGTTTACTATCCAATATGAGTCCAAGGTATTTGGCAGTATCAGAAAGCCACTTACTCCATTTAGTCTGGTTTTGACAAATAGGGAGAGAGTGGGATAGAGTAAATAGCAGCAGTTTCGTTTTGCCCGGGCTTAACCAAGTACATAGTTGTGACACAACTTGAGTAGAAGTTTCAGTGCAGATTCCAAAAACTAAAAGAGTAATTTAGGATCCTTGCCAGTAAATATTAGTGCTACATTATCCGCTTATGCAACAGTTGCGCAGCACGTTATGTCCATTGCCTTGATGAAAGTATTAATGTTGAGATTCCCTTTCTATTGATCATCTTCTTTAGAGTGGAGACAGAAAAACGAACCCTCTTCCCACCGCAGTCAACTCCATCGTTTTTATCCTTTTTTCCCGCCATCTTCCACTGTAATCCATCGTTCTACATCATTACTTATTCCTTCACACGTCTACTTTGTAAAACTTTACTCTTATCCCATTTTCGTTAGATCGATTAGCAAGTTTAATGTTCTTATGGCCATTTCATCCCCATTAGTACCCATTATGAAAGTATTTAGAAGTTGAGAAAAGAAAAAAAAGAACAGCAAACATCTTTGTTTTTTTGTGCTCTGTGTTTTTATTTCCATCAAAGTTTAAGGCAAAATTTTTTTAGTTTTCTCGCTTCGAGCAAGTTCTTTTATGTCGGAGTGGGTTACCTTTTTGATTCCATGCTACATCCAATTTAAAATTGCCAATTAATTTATTTGGCCTTAAAACACTACGACTTTGTAGGACCTTTAGGTGATTGGTATCGTGACATTGGTGTTTCGATACAAGTTTTCAATTGTAAATTGTGGGATGGGAGATTAAAAACAAGCGCCACAATTTACAATTTTGCAGGCGGAGGAATGAAAGTGATGTGGCGTGTATATTGTCAACAGTGACAAGTTTATGATATGTTTGTGTTATTTTTTAAGTTGGGGGCGAAAAGTTTTCAGATAGTATGTCAGGGGAAGAAAAAATACAGAGAGAGAGAGAGAAGAAAAATACGGAAAGAAAATGTAACAGGAAAAAAAGAAACATTCATTCATAAATAATAAATACGTGTGTATACAGTAGATTTATACATTTCTATGTAATAAAGTAATTAAGTTTGTTTTGTAATCTTTTTTATCGAAAAAATTCTTAGTACATATTAGAAAAAAAAAACCAAACTTAAACGTGTTCAAAACTGGTTATGAATTTACATGTGAGATTATCTCAGAATTTTACACAAGCAGTAGTGTCCAAATTTTGGCGCTCATTTAGAATAGAAGACACATGTTTTGAGTAACGGAAGCAACAACAAATAACACAATGCAACTAATTTCTGAAGGCGCTATTATAGGTCGTTATTTACACAGTTCTTTGAAAAGAGACAAAATGATAAGTGGGAGAAAAGCTACGTTCAGACAGCTGCCAGACAATACAATGTTGTCAGATCTGCTAAAGTACCGGCAATGTACTGACATGGATAGTGTTGCTAACGTCACTACATAGCTAAATAGATATTTTGTTAAGGTTAATGTTAAGGTTAAGGTTAAGGTTAAGGTTAAGGTTAAGGTTAAGGTTAAGGTTAAGGTTAAGGTTAAGGTTAAGGTTAAGGTTAAGGTTAAGGTTAAGGTTAAGGTTAAGGTTAAGGTTAAGGTTAAGGTTAAGGTTAAGGTTAAGGTTAAGGTTAAGGTTAAGGTTAAGGTTAAGGTTAAGGTTAAGGTTAAGGTTAAGGTTAAGGTTAAGGTTAAGGTTAAGGTTAAGGTTAAGGTTAAGGTTAAGGTTAAGGTTAAGGTTAAGGTTAAGGTTAAGGTTAAGGTTAAGGTTAAGGTTAAGGTTAAGGTTAAGGTTAAGGTTAAGGTTAAGGTTAAGGTTAAGGTTAAGGTTAAGGTTAAGGTTAAGGTTAAGGTTAAGGTTAAGGTTAAGGTTAAGGTTAAGGTTAAGGTTAAGGTTAAGGTTAAGGTTAAGGTTAAGGTTAAGGTTAAGGTTAAGGTTAAGGTTAAGGTTAAGGTTAAGGTTAAGGTTAAGGTTAAGGTTAAGGTTAAGGTTAAGGTTAAGGTTAAGGTTAAGGTTAAGGTTAAGGTTAAGGTTAAGGTTAAGGTTAAGGTTAAGGTTAAGGTTAAGGTTAAGGTTAAGGTTAAGGTTAAGGTTAAGGTTAAGGTTAAGGTTAAGGTTAAGGTTAAGGTTAAGGTTAAGGTTAAGGTTAAGGTTAAGGTTAAGGTTAAGGTTAAGGTTAAGGTTAAGGTTAAGGTTAAGGTTAAGGTTAAGGTTAAGGTTAAGGTTAAGGTTAAGGTTAAGGTTAAGGTTAAGGTTAAGGTTAAGGTTAAGGTTAAGGTTAAGGTTAAGGTTAAGGTTAAGGTTAAGGTTAAGGTTAAGGTTAAGGTTAAGGTTAAGGTTAAGGTTAAGGTTAAGGTTAAGGTTAAGGTTAAGGTTAAGGTTAAGGTTAAGGTTAAGGTTAAGGTTAAGGTTAAGGTTAAGGTTAAGGTTAAGGTTAAGGTTAAGGTTAAGGTTAAGGTTAAGGTTAAGGTTAAGGTTAAGGTTAAGGTTAAGGTTAAGGTTAAGGTTAAGGTTAAGGTTAAGGTTAAGGTTAAGGTTAAGGTTAAGGTTAAGGTTATTTAAACCCACTAGGAAGTGCCCACTTAGAATACTGACCGACGAAGCTATATAATACTTTTAAGGGGAAGTGATCTTGACCAACAAAGTAGACGGTTCGAAAAAATCTAATAACCGCTTATAACTGCGTTTTTTAGACTCCTGGCCTACTATGGGCTTAGTGAAGCATATTGAGCTAACTTGATGGATATGAGCACATACAAAATATCTGACCGTATACAAACACATCGTGCACTGAGAAGCCATAATCCCTAACAGACGATCCTGGACAAATGGATACATGAAGCGAATACCTACGGATGGTTTTAAATTAAGAGAATGATCGAAACCTTGAATTTACACAGAGGAATTAGAGCCCGAATTCAATTTTTGTCTTCCAGACCATAACACTAATCGACAAGCGGAAGTAGATCAGTGCAAATATGGGGCCAGAGGAAACAAACAGCTTTTCTAATATCCAAAGTGTGATTAAAGCCTTAACTTCCAACACGGTTAGATTCATGCCCGTATAAAATCGTTCGAGGTTAAAAGAATAGAATTACAAAACTAGATTGTTAACAACACAACGGGAACTCCTCTGGAATAACGAGCGGAGGACACTTAGAATATTCGTCCTAGATAAGGAATTCCTTAACATTGAGACAAAATTTCTTAACATTTACCTTAAGACTATAATAATTATATGTTGCAACGTCGACGACAAATTAGGAAGAGGACTTCTCAACCAAAGGAAGTTCGAACTTAGCACGTTGGTTTGTATTCTGACCACATACATCAGATTACCCGGCACTTTTACAGCGAATGGGGCGGACCAAAGAAAATGCCGATATGCTATTCAATTTAACGATCTTCCAGAATTCAGAGTGGAGGACACTAAGAATATTCATTCTAGAGAACGAATTCCTTAACATTTTCTTAACAGACAGAATTAACATTGCTGTTAAGACCACAAAAATTCTATGGGTTAACCTAGACGAGAAAAAGGCAAGAGGCCTTTTGAAACTAAGGAAGTTCGAAAAAAGTTGATTCATATTCCGACCGAGTACGATCCTCCAGACTACAAACCAGATGAATTAAGAGTATTTCTTCTTAAAATGGAATCCCTAATATTCAGACGGAATTCCTTAAAATTAATGTTGAGACCACAAAGATCTTTTGGGTTAACCTAGATGAAAAAAAGCAATAGGACTCCTCAAACTAAGGAAGTTCGAACAAAACATGTTGGTTCATATTACGACCGGACTCATCGGATTGCGGGAACTCCTATACCAGAAGGGGTGGACTGAAGGAAACGAGCGATATGCTTACCGGATACTTCGGAATGCAAAGTTTAGAATACTAAGAATATTCATCCTAGAGGCAGAATTCCTTAACATTGAAACATTGATGTTAAGACCACAACGTTCCTATAAGGGTAACCCATATGAGAAAAAGGCAAGGGTAATCTTCAAACTTAGGATAATCGAACATAGTATGTTTGTTCGAATTCTAAGCAGACAATTCGGATTATAAGCAGATCCTCCGGAATATGGATCGAAGGACACTAAAAATATTCAATCTTAAGAGAGAATTCCTTAACATCGATAGTTTTCCGTGTGGGAGCGCATAACACGAGTCTATATAATCTATTAATGTTTGTGAAAACCGTTCATTAAATATTTATGCTTAACCTATTTGGACGTTACTGCTGTGTGTGTATTAATATTTAATAAGATAATTTTTAAAATCAAGAATCATGTTGAAAGATGTGTTTTTTTATAACATTTAAGAAACATTTAAAATATCATTGCAATAAATAATCAATTCTTATATACCGGGAGCATCGTAGACAGTTGATAAATCAATCTTAAATGAACCCACTAAAGTGCCAGCACGCAAAAATTTGCGGGATTGTAAAACCTTTTAGATGTAGTTATGACGAAAAAAATTCAATTAAATTGTAAATATTATAAAGAAATTAGTATTATAAGTCTGTAATATGAAAATGTTTTTTATTTCTTAGCAAATTGTTTAAATTATGTTTTGTTTTATTTCCTCTTTTACATATTACTAATTATTGTCTATTAATCGTTGTAATCCTATCAGTTTATCATTTTTTAAAATTAGATTTGAGCTCTATTTAATGTTAAATTTCACACTCAGAGAAAAAAATGTCGTTGAAGTACACTCGTTAATATTGCAGTTTGCATACATTATCCAGTCAGTTAGTCTTATGAAGGTCGAAGTCAAATGTTGCATTGCTATAAATCAGAATTATAAAAAAAACAATTGAATGATTTTTTTAGTATATAGAATTTCTTTTCAGTTGAAAGACACTTTAATAGTTACACAATTTTATTTACTTAGTAATTTTTTTCAAGGTACAATTTGCTAACTTTTTGAAGTGCTTTTACTTATTTTGTTGGGTGTATAAATCCACCTACACTGTTATTTACCCAAGTCTATAAGTGTGGTTAGCTTAGTTAAATGTAGGTGCCCGTGTGCATTGTTCACACGCAACACAACCATAATTGGCATTAGTGGTGGTTTACGTTTACGCTTCTTAACTGGGCCACAGATAAATTATTTGTTACTGTGGTTAAATCTTTAATGGCAGCAACAACAACAACAATTTGTTTGCCATTCCAGAAGATTTATTGTAACAACTACGATTCAATGTAGATTGTGGTATCAAAGATTGTTACAGTACATGATGAACAACATAGCGCAATGAATAAATTAGAGTAAATAGTCTTTACGCCCCATTGCTAATGTATTTATAACAATTAGGATTACCGATTAATGGCTGATCATTATTATTCATAATTTGTTTTAGGCTTCAGGCTATTTATATGCCTTAACTGCAAATAATTTATTGATAAAACATATCAAACTGTAAGGATAGCATTTATTTGTTGTACAGGGGTTATTCGATAAGCTAGTGAAAACCATATTGATAGACTATGATGATAGACTAAAGTATCTGCCACTGCTTATATTTTCATATCTATCTAAATATAAGCAGTTGCAGATTCTTTAATATGACGATATGTTAAAATTGGTGGAGAGCATTATAACAGTGCTTCTTATATTATAATTTTATTGTTTGTATCATTTGAAAGTGTTGGCTGCATTCGTCGACAACACAAATGTCAGGATAAAGGGTCTGAGATGTATTACTACAGTCTTCTGAAACAATTTTGTAGTATTTTTTTGGCGAACAAAGGGTATACTATTGTGAACGTAGTGTGATCATCAGACCAAACGGATAAAGACCAGTTAAAATGGTTATATCCTAGAAGTGCGCAACGGGATCTACAGATAAATTACGATTCTGAACGTATTTGAGAAGCAGGCCAATTGAAGTGACTTCTACGAAGTTGCAGTCGACAGCATCGAGGGAATTGCCTATAAAAGAAATGTGTGTGGCTTTGACATTGCTCAAACTTAAGTCACTCGCATCATAGTGAGGTTTTCTAACAATTATGTAGTGGGTGTGAAATAAAAATTTTTGCGCAAGCTTCTTACAAAGAGACGTATTAGGTTTACATTAGTGAAGTCACACTTAAATAGATTTGTCAGTGGGGGAATACCCCGAAGTCGTGTTCTATCCCCTATACTAAGGAACTTAGCACCGAACTATATTCTGTTCTCTCTAGAGGAGGTTGTAGTCAAAGTTATCGCATATACAGACGATGTAGCAATATTACCTAGGGGAAAGTTCTGATTGCACTCAGACACATCTTTTAAATAACCCTTCTCACTATGTCGAATTGGGCGTCCGAAAAGGGTCTCGGATTATATCCAAACAAGACCAGAGATCCCATCTGTTGAACCTTTCTTAAGTTGGACTAGCTAAAATAACTCGTCGTTATATTGGGCAAGATTCAGTATTACAAGCTCAACATCCTTAACAGGACGAAAAAGTCCGCAATGAAATTATATGCGTGCAAGCCACTCATTGTTCACTTTATGTATATTGTCCGATAAAGCTATTTCGAGTTATCGTCTAGTGAAAGGCTTTTCAGAAGTCCACCACATACAGTTTACAGTCTAATTCAGTTTGTTTTTTACACTGCCATAATAATCTAACGCAGGCTCTATGAAAAATGCCCCAAAAAAAAAACCAAAAATTACCCAAAAAAATTTCAATACAAAATTGGGGAATTTTTCATATGAAAAATCCCCCATAAATTTTGGGGAGCTTTTCATTTATTTTAGGTAAAATTTCGTTTTTTAATTTTGGGTCATTTTTCATATGCAAAATTACCCAAATTTGCAGGTATGAAAAATACCCCAATTTATTTCCATATAATAAAAAATAAAAAAAGCATGGTGCAGATGATAAAGAAATGGGGGGGCGGACGCCCCCCACCCTCACTTTATTTTTCGACTTATGAAATATGACATAGAGATAGTTACGAGACTTCGACGGGCTTGCCCCCCACCGCATTCGTCCTTTAATAATGCTAAAGAGAGAGTATAGAAACTGATAACGACGTAGGGGGGGGGGTGGGGGGGGGGGGGGGGGGGGCCGATTTCTGTTCCTTAAAAGTACTTTAATAGTATCAAAAGTACTTTTCTGTTCTACAAAGTACTTTTTGTAGAAGAATATTTTTATAGTTGGGACCGGCCGTAGCATAGTGGTTAGAACACGCGACTACAATATGGGAGATCACAGGTTCAACTCCTGGCTCGAGTCATCTTAAAAGAAAAATTATCTGTCATTGTCGGCTCCCCTCGAATGTTGTCGACAGCAACTTCGCAGTGTTAGTGTCGAGTTAATCGGCATGTCTAGTAAGAGCTTCTCAAACAGTGACGTTTGCATTCGTCGATAAACAAGTAGGTGCCGTTAGTTGTGAATCAAAAAATAGAAAGCGTGTTTATTCACAACAACGCAAGAATCTTTAAATTAAGTTAAGTTTTTATAGTAGTAAAACGTACTTTTGAAGTCCCCAAAGTACTGTTCAGTTCCAGAGAATTTTTATAGTACCAAAAGTACTTTAATACTTTCTAAAGTGTTTTTCTGTTTCACAAAGTACTTTTTTGTACATGAGTACTTTTATAGTATTAAAATGTACTATTATTGCCGCCAAATGTACCGTTCTGTTCCACAAAGTACTTTTATTGTACCGAAAAGTAGTTTTGTCGTACAAAAAGGCAACACTGTCAAAATTTAATACATTCAACATAATATTATTTACTTCTAATTTTCCACATTTCTTGTTGTTGATGTTATAACATACAAATAAAAAAATTCCGGCTCGCGGGTTGAGAGCCAGTATGAAATTTTGATACTCGTGGCTACCGAGCCAAAAACCTATTTGTAGATTTAAGGCTCCAGGCTCGCGAGCCGAGCCCAGGACTACCACAGGTATCTCAACGAGATGGTTAGTCAGTTCATTAACAACCTTATGTGGGTTGGGAGAGACACACTAAAGGACTGTAGAGTAGACGAACTAGAAATACTTGGGACTACTTGCTACTTGCATGCTATTCTGCGTGAAAGAGCATTTTTATGAGAAAGCGGTAGGTGGAAGTCTGTCCGAGGTTGTATTCAGTCTAGACAAATGTGGCCTCCGTTAGATTTGATGCGTTTCCAAACAGTGCTGTCATGATAGAATAATGTGTGATAGGAGACACGCGATGACGCTAAAAGTTGCGTTTAGTGTCTTCTGCAGAAGCTGTGGGGATGAAGAGGAGGAGTCCATAGAAAATCTTCTCGGTCAGTCAGGGATCAACACTGGTCTCTTATTTCTTAAGACAGCCAGATGATTTGGTTTTTCAGGCGCTCAGAATAGTTTCAGGAACGCGATGACACTGAAAGTTAAGACTAGTGACTTCTGCATAAGCTATGGGTTTGAAGAGGAGGAGTCCATAGAACATCTTTTCTGCACTTGCCCTGCCCGGGAGAACTGACGGTAATCAACACTGGTCATTTATTTCATATGGACCCAGGTGATCTAGTTTTGATGCCTTATTTCATAGGGACCCACAGTGGGTCAAACAGCTGTGCTAGCGGGATTTAATTAATAACTCTAGTAAATGAAGAGATATTTTAATAAAAATTTAAACATAAGTTTTTTAACGCATATACCACTTATTTCCTTAATTTCGACTATAAATCATAGCTCCCATACAACTGATGTTATAAGCGAATCTGATGAAATGAACAACCCATTCATGACACCTTCCATTGTGTAACTTCTATTTTTTCTATGGAATTCCGGAATTTCTTATTCCTCGCTTCAAGGGCTTCTTCAGACATCATGCCAATAAGAATGATAATATATAGTATAGTATATTAGTGATTCGGAAACTCCTGTAATGCGGGCTACCAAATCTGGTTGGCTAAAAAAACGTCTGGTTATTTTGTATGAGAGGTACTAGAAGGGGTCGGCCGATATAGTCCATACTCATTTCTAAGTCAAATTATAATAAGCTTATATCTTGTACAAAATATGAATGAGTTCAGTGTTCCTACCAAAAGAATGTATTTAACAATGTAAGGGTGAATTCGGCCCTTTGTATGGGACGTAACAGAAGGAGTGTGGCTAATGCTTTGGTTTTCTCAGTATTTGTTTCCTATTGGAAGATAATTAAACAGACCATATTTCAATAGCTCCAATTGCCCGTTTGGAAGTTATTGAACAAATATTATTTTTTCACAAATTGGTCGTTTTGTATGGGAGGTACCAGAGGTGGTGGGGCTTTTCTCCATATATCTCCACTAGTTGGTCGTAGTTGGTTAACATTTTGGATATTTTTACACCACAATGATTCACACTTTACATAAATGCTAAATTTAGCTTGAATACGATTGAATGACGTTAGTTATATTTCAAAGATGCCAGTTTATGCTCTGAAACCATATATGCTACAACAGCTTAATTCTACCACATTTTTGTTGGTACACATGTGAAGACGGGTCACAAACATATAATTTTTATTTACTACATACCTTCTCTGATTGGGAAAAATAGATATTGAGTCAACAAAGTATATTTGTTTGTAATTTGGATCAACCAAGAGAAGTCCAAAAATTCTGCAAAATCTTTGCGGGCCACGTGTTAAAAATTTATTCACTTTGAAGGCTCGCAGCAGAACAGGAATGCACTTAAATGCTCTGGCAAAAGCTTTTATAAGCTTTAACAAGTGTTGTCAATTAAAAGAAAACAAAAATTGAAATCCGACTTAAATCCCGATAGATTGTCTGTTTGGGCCACTGTGGGACCCAGGCAATCTGACGCTCAGGATGGTTAGACAGTTAACTGTTTAACTGACATGTGTTCATTGCCTAGAGGCTAAAAATAAAGACCTAGAGAGCTGTTTAGAACGCCTTCAGAAGCTGTCAGTAGACCTTCCCTCTGCATACGTTCTTGCTTTCCAAATAACATAGGGTGTCGTTGGGAGGCAGGGCCTTCCATCGCCGTTTCCTATAGAAAGGCCTTATTATTGGCCTGCATAATTTAACTTAATTTTCTTTATACCTCATGAATGAGCATCTCGCGTTGTTGTGAATTAACACGCTTTATATTTTATGATTCACAGCTAAGGATGGCCTGCATGCCCATGAATCAAAAACTACTTGCAAAATAAGAAAGCTATGCAGTTGGTCTCCCTTAAATTGTTTAGTTTTAATAAAAGCGCACTTTTATATATATTTCTCTATACTTATTTTACTATTTTTATCCCACGATAGTAAATCTTTCTGGAGTTTAAACTCACATCCTCGCGATTGTTAGTTAGTCATGCTACTAGCCTATGAAGATGCATTTAAATTGTGTGTCTGAAACTGATCATAAACTGTTTTAAGAAAAACAAACGAAACTCTTGCTCGTTGCCTTCTCTCATGACTTCTATGAGAAGGGAGACGGAATGTGTATACACACAGAATTGCGTAATAAGAAATTATCGAAGACCTTGATAGTTCCTAAAGAATGTGTGCAGGCACGTGGAAACAAACCCTGATGATATGATGTCGGATTGTCTTAGAAGGCCCGCTTCTAGAAGTCCTTGCCAATTTAACCGCTGGGTGGTTTCTGTGGTATTACAATGGACTTTACAGTCTAAGGGAGTTTGTTTTTCACACTGCCAAACTAATCTAACGCAACCTAACATTATTTTTGTCTAGAACAGTGGTAGGCAAATACGAACGCAAGTTTACAACAATACGGTCAGACGCAGGTAAAAAAGGTAAAAAAGTTGTGCTCATCCAACAATTGTTTCTCTGTATGTAATTGTGTACGATTTGGTGTTGAATGCGAAACAAGTGTGTGTGATGTTGTTTTCCCAGTTGGAAGGATCTGCAAAACATCCTCAAAAATAGGTGCATGACCATAGTAAAAATCGTTGATGACACGTAGGGGACCATCCATACAATTTGTCGACGACATTTTCATACAAGTTTCCGCTTTGTCATGTACGACCTGATGAGCGACAATGACGACCAAATTGTCGTTGAGGCCTATTTAGCGACATGTCACATACATAATCATGCACGTTTTGATGGCCGACAATGTCGGTCAAATTGTCGTTACCAGTGCTTAATAAGTGAAAATCACAAAATGGAGTAGTTTTATTGAAAACAATTTCTCATTGTGCCTTGATCGCAGCGTTGACGACAAGGTCGTGTATGACGATACATCCTACTGGGTTGCAGAGACTGAGAGCTTTAAATCAAACAAAACTTTGCCGATCGTGTATGTGTGAAAAAAAGTTTACTTATAGCCTCGCGAGGCTATGGGATGCCTCTCAAAAAAGAAAAATTTAAAGAAATTCGTAAGTTTTAATTTTAAAATGCTTTTGTAAAATTAAAAATTTATTAATTTGATTTTAATTTTAATCCAAGTAAAACAATACCAGAATTAACAAATTCAGGTTATCACTGACTTATCGAACATCCCACGCTTACTATCAATTAAAAATATTTTTTTTGTTAATTTCTTATATCTTATTATTTGTATTTAATAAAGTTTATAAGAACCAAACAAATAACATGTGAGGTGTCATGAAAATTTCTATAAAATTCAGAAAGCTGATATGACACAAAACAAAACTGGACACTTTTTTTATCTTCTTTTCGTGTTTGCGTCTAAAAGAACTTGCAATTTTGTTAGGATATAATTATTACAAAATTTGTTGTAATTTTTCTGCCAGTCCTGGTAAGGCGATATGGATACGATATGGGGATGCTATGGGCCATAATATATTATATATATAATTTTTTTTAAGGAAGTAGCACAAACAAATTTTCAACAACATGTCTTATTGCTAGGACTTCCAGAAATATACAGTTACAAACAGTTTTGGAATAATTATATCCTTATAAAATGTCAAGTTGTTTGTTTTGTTTCGTATCAGCTTTCAGGATTGGAAAGACATTCCCATGGCCCATCACATTTTTGTCATTTTGTCACACGGTGTTAAAATACTCAATAATTTTGTAATAAAATTATATTAATTTTGTTGCAATTTTTAAATAACTTTTGCATGTAAACTTACCGATAACGTAATGATTTTATCGAATAACATAACCGGTGGCATGTGAAAATCAAAAACAAAATACTGAAACACAAGAAGGTATGTTTGAGTTACATTAAATCTAGCCGAAGTCATGTTTATAAATAAATATTCGCCTGAAACCTACTTCGTTGTAGTAAGGACAATTGGTGCTCTCCTTTACGCTGGTATATTTCTTTTGATCGCCTACTTGTATGCAAACCACAGGATCCATATTTAAACCCGGCAATTGTCTTGCCTCAATGATGGTGATGCAAACTTGAAAATCCTGTGACTTTAGATGATCAGCAGTACGAGACATTTGTTTGATCCTATACAAATAGAAGAAAAAAAAAACAAATGCAAAAAGTCAAGTAAGCTAACAATTGATTGATTTCTGTAGAGTCATTGCAGGACAATTACGAGCATAAATAAATCACTATTGTACTAAACATAGTCTTTATACACAAACAATTTTGATTTTTATTAAATCACATTATTCATTTACATTTTGCTATGGTCGAAATGTTGCAGCTCCTCTACATCACTTGATTGATTCGATTGCCCACTTTCCCCTCCAGGCGTTGTTATGTGCGTTGCTGTTGTTGCCATCATTAAATTGCCACTACGCGCTCCATCGACAATGCCATCTGCTCCAGTCATGGAGGCCACATTTGTAATGCCTGCCGGGGTCATGCCCTTTTCACTTTCGAATATTAATGGCGACCTGAAATTTACCAAAAGGACGAGTGAGAGTGTGTGTAACAAAGAGAGAGGGAGTTAGTTAGGTAAAAGATTTTAAAAATACATAAATAATTTTTCGCAAATATTATGTTGCACTTTATTACCTTGTTTGTTTACATTGCATGGAGAGCAAATTACTTTTGTTATCATATTATAATGAGGTAAACGGTTTACGAGTGCTTCCATAGAGCTCGATTATGTTGTGATGATTTATGATAAATTAACAGAAAATTTATAATGACGTCGTTGTGCGTTGTGTATATTTGCTATGATTTATTTGATCAACGATGTGTCTGTGTACATTAACATAACATTCATACATAATATTTAAATAAGCCGATTTAATTACTGGCAAATGTGTGTGTTTAGCCTATAAGGGCAATGACAGTGGCGCACAGGAGGCAAAAAGTCAATATCAATATATGTACTGAGGTCTTTTGAACTTTAACAAATAATGAAAACCAGTACAGAAATTTCAGTCAAATAAACTGAATATCATGAAAATCATCGTTTCAAATGGTTGGAGTTTTTTTTAGAAATTATAGGAAAAATTTTAATTTTCGAGAAACTGGCGAATTAGTAGGGCCAGCAGGGAGAGTTTAATGCAATAAATAGGAAGTTCTATTGATCGGTAAATTCAGCCTGCATACCGACACGTCCGACAACGGGTTTAGTCTGCTTAGCGTTGCAGCAGCAAGGAACAAGGTAGTAGGTGGAATCAGATATCGAAATAAAAATTTGACTATACCACGATCAAAACACCAAATATCAAATTGATAATGTCGTAATCGATGGAAGGCATCTAATCTAGATCCGTGGTGGTAACATTGGCTCGGATCCTTACCTGGTTGCAGCTAAGAGACTCTGACTCTATGGACCCAATAAAATAAGATTCTAAAACGAAAATTAAATATGACTCCAAACATTTATTTTGGAAAATAACGACAACGATAATTGGGGTTTAATTTTCATTATTTTGGGCTTTATTTAATTCTTCAAATTTGGGCCTTATTCCTTTATGAGAATTGGCTTAAATAGGCGCGGCACCTATTTAAGCAAAGAAAAAAAACCTCAGATGAAGAACCAGGAGAACGAGGATATAAAGAGGTACAGGGATAGATGTGAAACCAGAAAATTCTACCAAAAGATAAATAAAAAACGTTACGGTACTGGGCTCCCCTCCAGTAAGGACAAGGATGGATATCTTGCTGGTACTTGTTCTGGAAGGCAGCGCACGTGTAGGTGTCGCACCAATTGTCGACGACGGCTTAGATTGCCCACCATCAAGTCAAACCGAGGTAAGAAAAGCAATATCGCGGCTGTAAAATAATCTAGCGACGGTCTTCGGGTAGAGCTTTTCAAGTCCGCTGGCGAGGAGCTGATAAGGCGTATTATGTCCTCTGCTAAACTAAGGTGATCCAATCGTGTGGCTCAACAACCGCGGTATCAGCCTTTTACCCATAGCGTATAACGTCCAGTCGATTGTGATATGTAAAAGACTAAAGCGAGTTTTAACCAATATGATCGGACATGATTAGTGCGGCTTTATACGAGGGACATCAACAAATGATCCGACATTCACACTGCTGCAAATCTTGGAAAAGACTCATGGAAAACACATCGACACCAGAGATCACCAAGGGTACACCCTAACAATAAGTGTACCCGAATTATTTGTGCGTTTACGACACTTCGAGTGTGATCGGCACTGTAAAATAAGGGGTGTTGCCATGTACTGATAATATCGAACATGCTCATACGCACAATCGCAAACCGATTTCGTGCTCTTTTTCTGCATGTATACATGAGTTGAGGCCGATCAAAATGCTAAAGCAAACGGAATGAGCGAAATTGAGAGCACAACACTTAAGATAAACAATATGTGAGAGACATGTATGTTGTTGTTATTCTTGCATTAGCTTCATACATGCATACCAGTGACCTACGGCGATAGGAGTTTCCGCCACTACTGGTGTACTCGCTGTTTATGCGGCTGCGGTAACAAACTGCTTGGATATTTTTGTGCCTTTTGTTATATTGTTTTCTTTTACCGGGACTGTTTGCCACCGCTTTAAAAAACCATGAACAAAAAAATGAATCTTTGTTGTGTGAGCTTTTTCTATGGTGGTGGTTAAGCACGACAACGAAGAAACACAAACAAAAATATTACGAAGATGAATACGACGTCGGTGCGATCGCCACCAACATATTAACCGCCTCGCTGTCGATTTGTTACGTTTTTCTTTTTGCTTATGTTATGAAAAATACTAAGTTCGGACGCGGTGCACCGGCGGTTGCGGTATATCGGTTCTGTTCTCTGATGCATACATATATTTTCTTGAATACCCAGCTAGCATTTGGGCGTTTGTTTGACGATCACGATTGTTTCGCGACTGGATTTCCAATCGTCACCACGATTGTCGGAGCAGAACTCGAAATCGTTTCGCTTACAGCGCATTATTGCGCATTGCTTTTTGTGATCTATCGTTGCTTTTCGCACATTTGCTTTGAGTGCACAGTGCCGTTCACTTATCTACGCAAAATTTTTGGATGACTGGTGAAATAAAATCGATGCTTACTGTTTGAATGAGTGACGAAATGCAAAACCACGAAACACGGAAAGCGATTTGTGCATTTGGGTGTGTTATTCTTTTCTTGCTGTTTGTGAGTGCGACAAGCACTCCAAATTTATAAGTGTGATTCGGGTGCCAAAAAGTGACACCCTTGACGATCTCTGATCGACACATATGAGTAGCACCTTTTTGTCGACTGTAAAGCTGCATGCGATAGCACGATAAGCAGTGTTAAAAACGCTCGTAACCATACGAAAAGGAAGCTAGACATCAACAAGCTGCATACCACCAATCAACTCTCCCAATTACTTCGAACCAACCCCCCTAATTCCAGCTCATAAACACGATTTGGCTCAAGGAATGCATGCCCGATGATTGGAATCTGAGTGTTATATGTCCTTTGCTTATGAAAGGCGATCCAAGACGGGATCAGCCTTTTACCTATTGTATACAAGGTTCTGTCTAATGTATTATATGAAAGACTATCAGTGTTGCCACGATCGACCAGATATTCACAAAAAAATCCTGGAGAATATCCAAGAAATGCAGATGGATACCTATAATCGAATACAAAGCTGCATTGTCGATACGACGGAAACTATATGTCTGAGTTTGGTCGCGAAGCTGATATGACTTTGCGGGATGACACTGACTGATACCAAGGGAGGCTTCAGACAAGGCGATAGTCTGCCATGCTCTTTAACATCATAATGGAGACGATCATACGGAAGGCAACAGTAAACACGACTGGCACCATCTTTAACAAAAGTCACTTGATGCTCGTGTATGCCGATGATATGGATATTACTGGCCGAGGACTACAGGATGTTACTGCGGCTTTTGCTAGCTGGGTAATTTTTATAAGTCTCAGTGAAAGTTACATAGGTTTAACCTGCCCATCAGCCATCCAGCCAGATAGATGGACGGACATGGTTCAACCGTTTTAAAAAGACCTGAAACGAATGTGGTCTTACGATACTTGGGGTTCAACTAGGGTTGCTAGGCTCCGAATTCGAAAAGCCGGGAAAACCGAGACTAAAAAGCGGTATTTGTCGGGACAATGGAAAAGATCATATATTATTGGTTTTGACATTTTTTTATTAAGAAATATTATTTGAAAAATCATTGCAGTTTCATGCTGATAACAACTATTTTTATAATGGATTAAAAAAACTCAAACGTAACAATATTCAGATATGACTTATACATTCACTATAAGCTTATATTATTTTTGCCACATATACTTTGTGTTATTTTCCACCGAATTGACCAATTTTACTCCTTCGTCAGTTGTTAAAAATGCTGGAATTCCTGAGAGCTTTTATCAATATTCAATCTTATGATTAGTTCAGCCTTTATAAGATCAAAAGACATTCGGTTTCTTTCTTTCGTGTATAAATAGTTTTAAATACTAAATATTTTTTCACAATGAGTGTTACATATCGGTAAAGAAAATATAAATGAGATCAATTTAAATAAATTTAAGTGATGTTCTTTGCATCATTTGTCAAAAAATTGTGACCATATTTGGACATTTGGTATATCTTTTTCCCAAGCCAATAGTGAGTCTTTAGATTAAATGCCGCAAATTGTTTAAAAATTTACGTTTCTTGATAGTCGGGATTTTTCCCTGAATTACTTCTATACTCGGGACTCGGAATTTTCGCGAGAAGTCGGGAAAATCCCGCCTAATCCCGACCATCTGGCAAGCCTAGGTCCAACTCGTCTTCTTTACACTATGGGTGTGGGTATAATAACGTACAAATAAACTTTTATTTTATATTTTTTTGTTATTTGTTATTTTTTGTTATTTTTTTTGTTTGTTGTAAAATTGTTCATAGGCAGAGATGTAAATATCCTATCATATCAGAATTACAATGTATGTATATTTACAAATGATCGAAATCTGTGTATATGTAAAAATGTTCGTCAGTCCATCCGTCTGTCTATTCCAACGTAGTTTAAACTAAGATGAGCAAAATCAGACAAAAACTACTTGCACTTTCCATAGAGGCTCCATTGTTTTGGGGGTTAAACCAATATTTGTATCAAAATTTTTAAAAAATGGTGAAATGTGTCCCAAAAAATTTCTTCTCCTTCTTCTTCTTTAATGGCAGCAACAACAGAAATTTATCTATCAGTAGCCGCAAGTAGAAAAGTATTGCAAGCACTTCGGTCTTTTGCGCACCGTAGACAGTTTGTCACACCAAGCCTAGTCCATCCATCGGAGTTTTGGTCGCCCCCTCCTGCGCCGCCCATCGAGTTTACTGCCGAAGACTTTTCGAGCCGGAGCGTTTTCGTCCATTTGTACAACGTGTCCAAGCCAGCGCATTCGGTCTATTTGAACGCGCTTGACCACGTCGATGTCGTTGTACAGCTCATACAGCTCATGATTCATTTGACGACGGTACTCGCCATCCACGATGATGGGTCCAAATATTTTGCGGAGTATTTTTCTCTCGAAGACTCCCAGATTAGATTAATCCGCTTGTGTCATTACCCAGGATTCTGCGCTGTAGAGCAAGACAGGTAGGATCAGAGTCTGGTAGAGCTGGATCTTTGTTCTTCGAGAGAGCGCTTTGTCGTTAAATCGCTTGCTTAGCGCATAGTAGCAGCGGTTTGCGATCAATACTTTTTCTTTTGATTTCGAGGCTGACATTATTATTTTTGTTTATGGCGGAACCAAGGCAGACAAAATCATCTACCACCTCAAAGTTATAGTTGTCAACGTTCAAGCAGTGTCCCAGACGAGTGGACTCTTTGTTTGTTGAAACAAATAACTTGGATTTGTTCTTATGTATAAGCAGACCCGCATCTGCTGACAGCTTTTTAATGCTCGAAAAGGCTGCAGTAACATAGCGCAATTCACATCCAATAATATCTATATCATCAGCATACGCGAGCATCATGTGACTTTTGTTAAAGATGGTACCATTTCTGTTTACTGCAGCCTTCCGCATGATCATCTCCATTACGATGTTAAAGAGATCGCAGGACAGACTATCGCCTTGTCTAAAGCCTCGCTTGGTAGAAAATGGCTCTGACAGATTTTTGAAAATTTTCACTGAAGGCTTCGTGTCAGTCAGTGTCATCCCGCAAAATCGATTTAGCTTCGCGGGGATACCAAACTCTGCCATAGCATCCAACAATTTCTGTCGTATCGGACTGTCGAATGCAGTTTTGTAATCGATAAACAGATGGTAGGTGTCGATCTGCATTTCTTGGGTCTTCTCCAGGATTTGTCGTAGTGTGAATATCTGGTCAGTGGTGGATTTACCAGGTCTAAAGCCACACTGATAAGGTCCAATCAGGTTCGCCAGAATGGGCTTTAGTCTTTCACATAACACACTAGACAGGACCTTGTATGCGATGAGTAAAAGGCTAATCCCGCGATAGTTGGCACACATACTAGGATCGCTCAGATTCCAATCATCGGGCATGCACTCCCTGAGCCAAATCGTGTGTATGAGCTGGTGCATGCATGTTACCAGGTCATCGCCGCCGGCTTTAAAAAGCTCTGCCGGCAGTCCAGAACCAGACCAGAACTTTCGGGCCATATTCATATATGTTAAATTTAGCAAAGTCTGCGCCATTCGTAGCAGCATATATATTATTTGGATTGGTCTATTGTATATTTTGCAGTAAAAAGTAAATCAAAGTTTTAAAGTCAATAAAACTAATTTATACAACCGAAGATAACACAATGCAACAAATTTTTGATCCCGGCTTCTAAATAGTTGATCCTTATGTAAAATTTCATGCTGAATTCAAACGTGCTCTTATATATTTGAAAAAGTATCTCAAAATCTGTTCTACTTTCCACATATCTGAGAGTAGATTTTAATTCAGCGTGAAATTTTACATTAAAATATATTATTAAATGTCCCGGATACAGAAACTTTTGAAATTTTGTGACATAGTGTAATTAATTATTTCAGTAGTTTTTTTTTCGTTTTTCGGAAAATGTATTTGTTATTCAAAACAACAATCCAATTTTTTCTCATTGTACTTAAGCTACAATGACAGTTAAACGGCACCAAGTTGGGGAAATTAGCCCTAAGGAAAGTAAATTATAAAAAAAATGTTTATGTAAATAATAACATATCAGCTTAACGCTAACTGATACATATACATTACATTAATTCATTAATTCATCATAACTTTATCCACCTGAAAAACAATATTTTGTTATTATTTCAATGCTATGAACAAGGACAGTTTCAGTAGAACTTTCCACTTGAACAAACACTCATTATACCCAATCATACACCGGAGTTTTTATTTTTTTGCACCGCAGGTTGCCACTTAGCCTCCTGCGGTTTAAATAAAATTGCAATGAAAAACTTTTTATTTGCAGAGCATAGCAATTCAATACACAAAAAAGTTGGTTATATGAATAAGTTTGTTATGGGTAATAAATTGACTCTATCTTTCTGGTCCATTTCTGGTATGATAATTTACAGATTGTCCGGAAAATTTAATTTCATTGAAATTAAAATTTAATATGAATTTTTTTATTTTAATGTCATTTCAGTAAATGTACCCAGAGAAAACGGGCAAGAATTGTCAAGCGAAAAACTGTAAGAAGTATCAGATAAAAGTTTTTCTATGGGGGTCTACCACACGAACATGCTGATGATGTTGCGTAAGATGGGATAATCAACATTTTCAAGTGCCAATCTGGTTTGGTTTACTTTGTGATGACAAATCATAAGGGCCAACCTACTTTGGCCAATCATTATTTCATTGTTTTCTCTATACTCATAAATACACAATTATGAAAATTTTTGTATGTTTAAAAGCAGGGCAATATGCCCTAAAAATTGTGTTTTATGCGCATAAAATATGACCTAAAAATGGAAAAAATATGACCTTAGAATATATGACTTTAAAATCAACAAAAACATGCTCTAAAAAATTAAAGCCAATTTTTTTTACATGAATTATAAATATTATTAATTAAAGTAAGAAACAGCTTAAAAAAAAACCCACACAAAAAAAATTTGAAAACAAAACAATATTATTTTAAATTCAGTCTTTGTAAGTATTTTTGGTAAATTAACATACACAAATATTGAGTAAGTAAAATAAAATAAAAATAAATATACAATTGAATTTTATAAATTATCATTTTTTGGGACCGGCCGTGGCATAGTGGTTAGAACACGCGACTACCATGCGGGAGATCGCAGGTTCAAACCTGGCTCCAGTCATCTTAAAAAAAAAAATTGTTCTTTCATTGTCGGCTCCCCTCGAATGTTGTTGACAGCAACTTCGCAGTATTAAGCGTCGATTCAATCGTCGTGTCTAGTAAGAGCTTCTCAAACAGTGACGTTCGCGTTCGTCGATAAACAAGTAGGTGCCGTTAGTAGTGAATCTAAAAATAGAAAGCATGTTAATTCACAACAACGCGAGAAGCTATCCCATACCTCATTCATGGGGTGCAAAGGGAAAATAAGTAAATTAAAAATATATAATTTTACGACATATTTCTATTTTAGTATTATTATTTAAGGAACAATTTAAACAAAAAAAAATATCACATGAATTCATTTAACATTAAAAATACAAAAATCTTAAACTTTATTTCCTAAGTATCATATATAAAAACAATGTTGAGCATTTTAATTGAGATTGTTGTTGCAATAAATTACAAAATATTGAGATAAATTAACGAATAACAAATTTTGTCTATTACAACGTAAACTGTTTATGTACATTGAGAACGATCTTTCAACATCCACGATGTAATTGAAGTGAATTTAAGAGACAGTATTTCCTTTACTTCGTATTTTGATGTTAATGTTGGTGCAGATCCACACAATTCTTTACAAATACTTTTCGTTACATCCAATCTTACGTTTTTTGTTGTAATTTTATTCAATTTTTAAAATGTCTTCATAATTGTTGACAAAGTAGTTAACTGCTTCAAGCCATGTTCCCCATCGTGTTGCTATAGGTTCTGAAGGCAATGGAATACCTTCTTGACATTAGCAATAGCTTTATTTACGTTTTCAAAAAAATTCCTAATACCTTCACATAATCGATGGAGACCATGAGCAATACATTTCACACACGTCACTTTCAGATATAATGCCAATATAGCTTTTGCAGCCTTTACCATGTATCGAGCTGCATCCGTCACAAAAAGCAAAACTTTATTCTTATTAAAGTTGACGTCCAGTTATCACACAGTCGAGTAATTGTCGAGTAATTAGTCGTTTCCAAGGCTGTAAATATCTAGTAAAAATTTCTCACTTGCAATTTGCTTGTCTGAACTTAATGCGCCTGCTATAACGTCTGTCACATATCTGCCTGTTGCATCTATAGTTTCATCTATTGAGACCCATATAAATTGATTTTTTAGCTTTGCTCGTATATTGTCCATGCAGTCGTTGTATACATATCTTAAATGTTTAGTTCGAAGAACTATTTCGCGTGGATTTTGGTAGTCTACGTATTCCTTAAATAGTGTTCTTATATTTTGGTTTCTCATTTTGTAAAGTAGAATGTCAGCACACACAAGAGTTCGGCACAGTTTTTCTTGAAAATCATGTTCTTTTGAAAGTCTCGGGAACATTCTGGCAAAAATAATTGTTTGGTCTGCTTATTTTCACTTCTATGACTTAATTGAAAATTTTTGCCGCTTTCCACATGTTACTTACTTACTTAATTTCCCTTTACACCCCACGAATGAGGTATGGGTTAGCAACTCGTGTTGTTGTGAATTAACACGCTTTCTATTTTTAGATTCACAACTAACGACACCAACTTGTTTATCGACGAATGCGAACGTCTCTGTTTGAGGAGCTCTTACTAGACATGCCTATTGACTCGACACTAATACTGCGAAGTTGCTGTCGACAACATTCGAGGGGAGGCGGCAATGAAAGAAATTTTTTTTTAAGTTGACTGGAGCCAGAAGTTAGACCTGTGATCTGCCGCATAGTAATCGCGTGTTCTAACCACTATGCCACGGCCAGTCCAACTTTCCACGTGTTGCGTCACTTAAAATCTGCGATCTGCTGCAATAACTTTGCTGCAGATTTTACAATAGAGGAATCAGCTCGTAAGTCAAGAAACTCTTCTATAAGCGCCTATAGTTTTGCTGTTTTTTATGTCTAGGATTGAAATCGGTAATGGTTGAAAAACACTTCTTTTTTATGTTTTGTTTATTTATTGAATAAGTACGCGAGTGAAAAAAAGGATTTCACAGTTGTGTAAAACAGTATTTGTTAAACCACTAACAGAATTACAATTTGGCTGTTACAATTGAAAAAAACAAAATTGCAAAGACTTACCTGTTTTAACGAACAAAAAATTAATGTGAAATTATATGCTTAAAAAGGGATATTTTTTAAGAATTATGCCCCAAAAGAAAACCTCTGCTTAAAAAAAGAGGTTTTTGTTTAAAATATGCTCCAAAAACCAAAATATACCGAAATATTACTTTATGGGTAAAATATGCCAAAATATGATCTAACAAATAGGTCTCAAAACACTTGTAGGACCATGAAACATTAAAATACATTACCCATTTGTTAATATCCCGTTTTAAAAAAAACATGCTGTAGCATATTTCCGGTTGCCCTGTTTATAAGCATTCCAAAACTCTCCAACATGTCTTTCCCAATTTGTATTTAAACAATTTTTCAAGGATATTCAATGAGAAACATCCCTGAAAAAGAATTCCAAATGTTCACAAAACAAAACTACTTCACTGGTAACTTCTGTCCATTCTGGTTAACATAATGTCATTATCAGGGCAACCGGAAAATCGTGTTTTATGCGCATATAATATGACCCGAAAAATGGCAAAATATGACCTTAAAATCAACAAAAACATGCCCTAAAAAATTAAAGTCACACAATTTTTTTTCATATGAATTAGAAATATTTTAATTTAAAGTAAAAAAACAGCTTAAAAACTAAAAAAAAATACAATATTATTTTAAATCCAGACTTTGGTAGTATTTTTGATAAATTTACATACACAAATGTTGAGTAAGTAAAATAAAATAGAAATAATATTGAAGTATTATTATTTAAGGAACATTTAAAAAAATCACATGAATTTATTTAGCATTTAAGTAAAAAAAATCTTAAACCACGTTTCCTAAGTATCACGGTATTTATATATGTTGAGCATCTTATTTGAGATTGTTGTTGCAATAAACTACAATTTGCCCCACTATATCACAAATTTTTATTACAGTGGTTTGAAGTTTGATTTTTGGTGAAAAGTCGATTCGAAGAATATGAAAAATCATCTATAAAAGTACATTTGCGGTATTTCATGTCTTTGGAGACCTATATTAAAACATTCAGGGGAATATTTTCTCAGAACATTTTAACCCTCTAGCTCCCACCCGTATGGGACATTTTTGGCCTATTTTTGGAAAATTGTTTGAAAGTCAACTTTGGACGGAGGTCAAGGCTTAGAATCTTCTATAAAAATGTTCTCCGGAAATTGTGACGTAGTGGAGCAAAATGAAGTTTAGAGTGTGTTGCACTTTGTTATCTATCAATTTAAAAGTGTTTTCAATCATCTGAACTTGTTCAATAAGCGAAAAACCTGATGTTTGCAAATTTTTAATATGTTTTGCAATAAACCCGTAAGTTGAAGCAATATAAATCAAGTCAGATCTAGTTTGGCGGTCTGTCAAGACATCTTTTGCAGGTTTAATGGATTGTGCATCCTCATCGTTTAATGCACTTAGGACCTTTAAAATGTCTTCATAATTGTTGGCATAGTAGTTACAGTATGTAACGGATATAAGAACATCTCTTATAAGAAAAACCCGCATATAAAAATGATTTTCAAAAACACCATGTCTTTTTTATACGCCTTAGTAGCAAAAATGTTTCCTATAAGAAAAACTTTTATAAGAAAAATACTGATAAAAGAAATATTTGCAAACACCGAAGATCAGAAACGCCGGTGAAAATAGTTCCTGTAAGAAAATATGTTTTGTTGAAACCAACACTGAACATATTTTTTTCAAAAAACGAGTATCATATTTATTAATTCATAGTTTTACTTTAAATATTTTTTTCTTAGTTGTCCACGAAGTTGTAAAATAAATTTGATACATAAACCAACAAAACAACATTTTAAATACGTAATATAAATTTTAAAACTAACAAATGTAACTTTCTACGTTTCTCGATACAATATAACTGTTATGTAACATTTTTGTATAAGAAACAAATTTATTTTATCCGTATACATGCGTATAAAAAATTATTTTCTTTTAAACAATAATTCCATATAAGAAAAAATCGGATATAAGAAAGAATTTTGTAGTATCTTTTGAGTTTCTTATATCCGTTACCTACTGTAACTGCTTCAAGCCATGTTCCCCATCGTGTTGTTATAGCTTCTGGAGGTAATGGAAGGTCTGGAAACATTTGTTTAAAAAGTTCCTCTCTACATGGGGCTTTTAAAAATACCTTCTTCACATTAGCAATAGTTTTATTTACGTTTTCATAAAAATTCCTAATACATTCACACAATCGATGGACACCATGAGCAATACATGTCACTTTCGGATAAAATGCCACTATAGCTTTTGCAGCCTTAACCATGTATGGAGCTGCATCCGTCACAAAAAGCAAAACATTATTCTTATTGAAGTTGACGTTCAGATTTTTGATGGCGTCGTCCCACAGTCGAGAAGTTGTTGAGTAATTAGCCGTTTCCAAGGCTGCTGCATGTAGTAAAAATTTCACACTTGCAATTTCCTTAATACACCTGCTAAAATTTTTGACACATTTCTGCCTGTTGCATCTATAGTTTCATCGATCCATATAAATTTATTTTTTAGTTTTGGTCGTATATTGTCCATGCAGTCGTTGCATACATTTTTTAAATGTATAGTTCGAAGAACTGTTTCGGATGGCACTTGGTAGTCCGTGTATTCCTCAAATAGTGTTCTTATATTTTGATTTCTCATTATGTAAAGTGGATTTTTAGCAGACACAAAAAGTCAGTATAGTTTGTCTTGAAAATCATGTTCATTTGAGAGTCTACCGGAACATTCTAAAAAATAATTGTTTGGTCTGCTTATTTTCACTTCAATGACTTAGTTGAATATGTTTGCGGCTTTCCACATGCTGCTTCAGTTGAAATCTGCGATCTGCTGCAATAACTTTGCTGCAGATTTCAGAATAGAGGAATTCACCATCAGCTCATAAGTCAGGAAACTTTTCTACAACCGCCTTTAGTTTTGCTGCTTTTGTCGGATTAGCTTTAGGCATTATATCCAGGGTCGTAATCGGTGGTGGTTGAAAAGCACCTCTTTTTGTGTTTTGTTTACTTATTGAATAAGAAAGCGCGAAAAACAGGATTAATAAACGTTTAACATTTCACAGTTATGTAAAACATGTGGTAGATTTGGCTGTTGTTTTTACGAACAAAAAAATAATGTGAAAAGCATAAAATATGCTTAAAAAGGGATATTTTTGGAAAAATATGGCCTTAAAATGTAAATTATGCTTTAAAAAAGGAGGTTTTTTTTTTAAATTATGCTCCTAAAACCAAAATTTGTCGAAATATGACTTTATGGGTAAAATATGCCAAAATATGCTCTAACAAATAGGTCTCAAAACACCTGTAGGACCATGAAACATGTAAATACATTACCCAGTTGTTAATATCTCGTTGTAAAAAAAACATGCTGTAGCATATTTCCGGTTGCCCTGGTCATTATAATTTCATATATAACAAATTGCCCGAAATGTAATCAAAATTGTATTATAAGTAGATCCAATCTGAAGCATCAACATGTTTTGATTGACAAATTTTGGTTTTTACTACAAATCACTTTCATATTCACAGAGATTGACTCACATATTTCCTGTACATTCAAGAGACTAATATCATAATATGAAAATCATAATAATAATGTTACCGCAATGGCACTAAATTCATTATCAAACAAAATCATATGTATATTGTGTTACAAAAAGTAAATTATATTTTGGCAACACAAATATACAACGACCATATTATTAGTAAAATGCTTATTTAACTGCACATACACATGAGGTGAAAACAAAAATTCAGGTACTTGAGAGGCCCACAACCAGGCCTTCAAGACAGGTTGTAAAAATTCAGAACTCATCGCTATCTTACTTTCAAATTAGCGCTTTGTGACAGCATAGGAAAAGTCCTTCATGCTTGTTTTTTTAGAAAAACTATGAAGAAGGTCTTAACATGGCTCAAATAGAAAGTATGTATATTGTAAAGTTTGGGTGGCTAAATGAACAAGTTAAGTAAACTCTGTGTAAGAGAACAACACATATTACCCATTAGTATTTGTATAGATTACTACAGAGTGGGAATATGTACTTTTATATCAACAAATTCGAAAATATTAAAGGAAATGTTAGGCTAAAAGTGTTGTGTCCACTTTATTGAATTTGAATTTACACATATTCTTTAAAATGTATGTACTTTTACTGCAAATACCTATTAATGTTCTAAAGCACTAAAAATGGTACTTAACAAACTTGTTGTTGTTTGTGATGCAGTTTTCGTTGTTTGGAAAAAACAAAAAAAAAGAGAATGAGAGAAACATATTCTCTGAGTAGTGCAAACACTAACACGCATCTCACTGTTGGTAAAATGGAGATCTCAAGCACCAGAAGGAAACCAATAAAAATGTTTGCGACTTTAGTGATAGACAAAAGAACGGAACTGAAGGCAATGAATGAACGTGAGAAATTTTGATGGGTTGACTATTTAGCGGCTTTATGTGGTAAGTAACATTTGTTATTGTTTCGGCAATGCATTTCAAAATGAATATAAATAAAACAGTTGGCGGTTGGAATTAAGCAGCATTTTATTTACGGTATATGAATAATGGTCGATAGTACAAAAACTTACAGTGTTTCTTATTGGTCACTTCAGTTGATGCAGTGAATCTTAAAGTAAAATGTTAAAAAACCATACTGTTTTTATACCATCACCCTTAGGGATGAGGGTATATATCATTTGATACGAAAAAAAGTGTAACGCATTAAAAGAGACGAGCTAGACCCCAAGTATGTTAAGACCAAATTCGTTTCAAAACCTTTGAAGACGATTGAGCTATGTCCGTCTGTCTGCCTGGATGGCTGGTCAGCAGGATAACTCGAGTAAACCTTAACGGATCGGTCTGAAAATTTACCAGTATTAATCAAACTAATGGGATTGTAAATGGGCAGAATAGCCCCACCCCTTCTGGTACTTCCCATACAAAATCACCTATTTTTGGATAATAAATATTTCTTTCATAACTGCCAAACAGACGACAGGAGGATATTTGAATTTGGTTAGTTTATTTATCTGGCAATAGTAGACAAACACTAAGAAAACTGAAACCTTTGTCACACCTCTTCTGGTACCTCTCATAAAAATGACCGAATTAACCCTCAAAGTTTTACATACATATATTTTTATAAGTAAACTGAATTCACTTAAATTTTGCGTATGATGTTCGCTTATGAAAATTGGACTCAGGAATGAATATAGACTATATCGGTTCAAGCCTTCTGGTACCTCCCATACAAAATTACCTATTTTTTGGAAAATTAATATTTCTCCCATAACTTCCAAACGGACATTTGGGGGGCAATGAAAATTGGTCGGTTAGTTTATATTGTGATAGGAGGCGAATCTTCAGAAAACGTAACTATTTGATACATCCCTTCTGGTACCTCCCATACAAATGACCGAACTCACCCCCATAGTCTTACATACATATCTTTTTTCTTTTGCGTTAGTTGTACGGTTATGAAAATTTGAAACAGGAATGAATATGGATAATATTGGATCACCCCTTGTGGTACCTCCTACACAAAATGACCTTGTTTGGAAAAATAATATTTCTCCCATAACTTAAAAACCGGCACTTGGGGATTATAAAATTAGGTCAGTTAATTTATCTTGTAATAGGAGGCAAAAGATCAGAAATCGTAATTATTTGAAACACCTCTTCTGGTACCTCCCATACAAATAACCGATATTGCCCCTTTTACATACATATCTGTTTTGAATGTACACTGAATTCCGATAAACTGTACCAAGGTAAGCGTTAATTAAACGTTGATCTACGAAAAAATCAGACACGTTGTGCTACCCCTAATTGTACCTCCTGTACAAATAAGTCATTTTTTTGCGCTTTTGCTCCACAAGCAGACAAAAAATAATTCATAAGTTATTTTATTTTAATTAAAAATCTATTAATTTTAAAACAATATCTTATATTGGGTGATGGTATTTATCAGTCAGTTTACCTGACTTAAAATTTTTGTACTCGTTTGATACTGAAATTGTAGTGCTGGCTTATATTCTATATCAAACTACAAGTACTTCAGGCGAGGACTATAAAAAAGGTAAAGAAATCTACATGTACAAGCAGTAAGAAAGTTTCAGTCGGGCAACCCTAGCTTTCCCGGCTCGCGTTGCTCACAGTGGATCTTATAGGAATTTAAGCAGTACAGTTAAAATGTAAACGCTTCGTTAAACTAACGAACACCTCATTTTTGTGATTGCAGCTTTATCTCGTTGGTTTGGGTTATTGCAACGATTTAGTCCCTTTTTATCCCTAAAAGTAAGAATTTTAAAAGATATATTAGTATCGCACAACTAAAATGGACTGCAACCCCCTCTAATTCTATAGGATGTATGCCCATATACGATTATAGCTTAAGCTGTTTGGTCTGGGTAATGGTACCAGTTTTATCCCTTTTCGACCATTTTACCCCTAGATGTTCGATTTTTTAAAAATTCCATCTAAAACCTCATCTAGCGGCTCTCTAATTCTACTGGGAGCAATTCTATATACATTTTCGTAACTCTCGTTTTAGGCATTTGGTCTGAGCGATAGAACCAGTTTTATCACTTTTTTGGTATTTTACACCTAAAAAACAACTTTTGAAAAATTACTTTATATCGCACAACTAAAATATTCACCTAAATTTTTTCGACTATACCTTTAGAAAGTTTTATCCCATTTCCTTTTTACCCCTTAAATGTACGAATTTCGAAAACCCTCCTCACTTCGTTCTAATTCTATAGTGAGCAAGCCCATATAAATTATCATAAAATATCGTATTTCAAATAAAATTTTCAATCCAATTTGATAGTAAGTATGCCCGTATCAATTTTTGCGATTATGGCATTAGTCGATTGGTCTGGGTGATGGTATACGTCTTATGCCTTATTGTTAATTTTTGTCCCCTCAAAGTACGAATTTTCAAAAATCCATTCTTAATTGACGTTTACTCGATAAGGGGAATTACCACCCAAAAATTTCATTATCCTGTCTACAGCCATTTCACGCATGTATCATATATAAATCTCCATATCCAACATGGCTCGTGAAATATGACCGATTAAAATTTTGGTTTGTTGGGGTGGTGTCACGCCCCTATGTCTAATTATGTTTTCAAGTAGCCTATGAAAGAGGCCTTATGGATAGTACTACACAATGAACATTTTATTGCAATCGGTCCATTTATTCACCCATATAATGGGGCGTGGCACCGCCCATTTTCCAGCGAGACGTAATCCTCTTTGTGTTAGTAACATGTGTAGCAAATCTCATCCTCATACCTCTAATAGCTCTTGAGATATGACAGATTGAAATTTGGTTTGTGTGGGCGGTGCCACTCCCCTTTGCCTTATTATGTTGTTATGTAGCCTATGATAGAGGCCCTATGGACAGTATCACACATAGAAAATTTAATTGTAATCGGTCCACTTATTTGGTCAATATAACTATTTGTTTAAAAGGGATGTGACACCGCCCACTTTCCACAAACAAAGTATTTTTTCTTATACGACAAATATACGTACCAAATCTCGACTTCGCACCTATAATGGTTCAAAAGATACAGTCATTTTAAAATTCCAGTTGTATGGGGTGGTGCCAAGTCCATTTTACCCCCTTTCAGTCCTAATTTTCAAAAATCCCTTCTTAGTGCGCGCCTACGTCATAAAAGAAACCTACATGCTAAATTTCACGGTTCTAGCTTTAGCCGTTTGGGCTAGGGAGTGATCAGTCAGTCACCCAAGCCTTTTATATATATAGATAGATTACTCGATCTCTAAAGTGGACGAAGTTGTACATTTCAAGTACCAGAAGGGGCGTGTCTTAACTTCCAGATTTCTTCCCAGAAACTTTTTCCTGCTTGAACTTTACTAAATACAGTATTTAGGCACTATCGCGTTAGGTCTATTTATAATATTACTCGATTTCTAAAGTGGGCGGTACCAGATGTGAATGGGAGGTACCAGATGGAGCGTGGCTAGACTTCCAATTTTTTTTCTCAAAAACTGTATCATGCTATAGCTTTATTAAAGAAAGAATTTGTGTACGATCGCGTTGGATTTATTGATATTATTACTCCATATCTAAAGTGGGCGGAAAGGTGAATTTGTATGGGAGGTACCAGAAGGGGCGTGGCTAGACTTCCAATTTTTTTCAAAAACTTTATCCTGTAATAGCTTTACTAAGTACAGATTTTGGGTACGATCCCGTTGGGTGTTTTGATATTATTTCTAAAGTGGGCGGAATGATGTATTTGTATGGGAGGTACCAGAACTGGCGGGGCCATTTAGCGCATTTGCAATACCGTAAGTAGTTTTGGGGAAATATTAACTCGTGCAAAATTTCAAGACATTTGGTTGCGTCTTTCGAAAGTTATCGTGCGAACCAGCCGGACAGCCACCAGACAGACAGACAGACGGACATGGCTCAAACGACTTAAAAAGTCATGAATCGAATTTGGTTCAAAGAAACCTAGGGTCTAAAGTCACTCCTTTTATGTGTTACACTTTTGGGTCGTATCAAATGATATATACCCTCATCCCTTAGCGTGATGGTATAAAAATGAATCGTTGTTTGTTCGGATGTTTGAAACATAAAAAGGGCTGTACCGAATCGAATACTCTCTTCGGCGGTTTTGTTTGTAATTGCTACGTGAAGTTTTATAAAAACCAGTACAGAAATTTTAGTCAGGTAAACTGGCTGATAAAAACCATTACCCAATACTAGATATTGTTTTAGTCTTGAGTTATTAAAATTACCCGGTTTTTAGTTAAAATTACTTATTTAGTAATATTTGCCTGGATGTGGAGCGTAAACGGCTGGTGTCTTGAAATTTTGCACGAGTTAATATTTCCCCAAAACTACTTACGGCCCCTTCTGGTACCTCCCATACAAATACATCATTCCGCCCACTTTAGAAATCGAGTTATAATATCAATACACCCAACGGGATCGCACCCAAATTCTGTACTTAGTAAAGCTATTACAGGATAAAGTTTTGGAAAAAAAATTGGAAGTCTAGCCACGCCCCTTCTGGTACCTCCCATAAAAATACACCTTTAGGCCCACTTTAGATATGGCGTAATAATATCAATAAATCCATCGCGCTCGTACCCTAATTCTTAATTTAGTAAAGCTATAGCAGGATACAGTTTTTGAGAAAAAAACTGAAGTCTACCAACGCCCCATCTGGTACCTCCCACACACATCTGGTACCGCCCACTTTAGAAATCGATTAATATTATTATTAGAACTACCGCGATCGTGACCAAATTCTGTATTTAGTAAAGTTCAAGCAGGATAAAGTTTTGGAGATAAAACCTGGATGTCTAGACACGCCCATTCTGGTATCTCCCATACAAATGTTCCTTTCCGCCCACTTTAGAGATAGAATAATAATATCAATACACTTGACACGATCGTGTCCAAATTCTGTATTTAGTAAAGCTATACCAGGATAAAGTTTTGGAGAAAAGATCTGGATGTCTAGACACGCCCCTTCTGGTACCTCCCATACAAATGAACCACTCCGCCCACTTAAGGGATGGAGCAATAATATCAATATACTCGACACGATCGTGCCCCAATTCTGTATTTTATTAAGTTATAACAGGATTAAGTTTTGGAGAAAAAATTGGAAGTCTAGCGGCGCCCCTTATGGGAGCTCCCATACAAATGTACCTTTAGTAAAACTATAACAGGATAAAGTTTTGGAGGATAAACCTAGAAGTCTAGACACGCCCCTTCTAGTACCTCCCATACAAATTTACAACTCCACCCACTTTATAAATCGAGTAATAATATCAACATAATAGCAATTTTTTTTATTTTACTGAGGGTGATGGTATATGTAAGTCGGGTCGCCCGACTGAAACTTTTTTACTGGTTTTTTAAATCAACGTTTAAAAAACGCTTACCATGGTAAAATATGACATAATTCAATGTACATACAAAAAAAATATGCATCTGAAAGGGGTAATTTCAGTTATCTATATGGGAGATACTAGAAGGGGTGTGTCAAATAGTTACGTTTTGTTGAGGTTTTACCTTCTATTACAAGATATATAAACTGACCAAAGGTCATCATTCTCTAGGTGCCGGTTTGGAAGTTATTGGAAAATATAATATTTTTCCAAAAATAGATCATTTTGTATGGAAAGTACCAGAAGGGGTCAAGTGATATAGTCTATATTCATTGCTGAGTCAAATTGTCATAAGCGTACATCTGACGCAAAATTTGACGGAATTCAGTATTTAAAAAAAAAAAAAAATATTTATGTAAAACTATGACGGTGAATTGGGTCATTTGTATTGGAGTTACTAGAATGGGTTAGGTTTTCTGAGGTTTTGCCTCCTATCACAAGAAAAATCCACTGGTCAATTTCATTTTCTCCTAGGTGCCCGTGTGAAAGTAATGGATGAAATAATAATTTTCCAAAAATAGGTTTTGTATGAGAGGTTTTTTTTTTGGTACCAAATTCCACAATTTTGTAAATTTTAACAACGGATTCAAAATCATCAACCCCATAAACCTCTTTAGGCACGATGCCAATTAATTTTAGGCATTTCTTTAAAAAAAGGTACGCCATTTGGTATCCTTCATTTGGTTTTTTTTTCAATATTCTATTCGCCTTTTTGATTTTCAAAATGTGACTCCTGAACCGAAATCAGCGACCCCAAAAAACCCCTTACGCATAATATCAGTTAAATTCAAGCGTTTTTTTAAAGAATTTTGTATCATTCGTTTTTTTTTTAAATTCGACACCATAGTGTCAATACTAGCAGGCCTGGTAGAAGGCCTTGCAATCCTTACGTTTCCCACCTGAATAATCACTCTTTAACATTAAATTGTATAGTATTCAGCAGAACATCCACACATCCTTGCTACCGTATCAAAGTCAGAGCAGTGTTAACATATGTAATGCGCCAATTGCTGCCGGAAAGGGAAACAGGAGTGTAATGCTTTAGTGTACATATGAGTTCGAGTGTATCATTGCTTCCGCTTTAGAAAGTCAAAAGAAGAATCCCCGCACTCTTAAGCAGTAATTGCACAATTATTGTTATGTTTTTTTTAGCAAGAGTACATGGATATTGTAAGGAACAATGGATAACAATATTAGATTGCGTTGGTTTATACATATTTACATTATTATACATTGTTGTTGGTTTTTGGCTGAAGGCACTATAAAATGCAAATTTTTAAATGGAGAGATATGATGTTGTGTCTGCTAAATATGTTAGAAGAATTGAATTAAATTTCAGGTATTATACTTGAGTTATATTACTTAGTCAAAAATAAGAAAAAAAATTTCATCAATCTAACATATTATGTTTTTATGTTATCAGTCAAAGTTGTACAAAAAAACGGTTTCTGTTAGTTATGTTTAGCATCCTTGTCTAGAATTAACAATGAATTATGTACAATTGCTATAGAATTTTTTCAAAATGCTGAGATATTTTGAAAGATTAACAGCAGCTTACCATTTAAAACTTAACAAACATATATCTTTTCTACAAAATAAAACAACAACTAATGTTCTTAGTAATTCGCATTGACTGATTAAACATTAGCCATAGACCATGGTAATGTACTCGTATAATTAACATAAACATATTAATACTGTGTGAGATACGAAACATAATTAATTGTTGTAACTCGTACATCATGCGGTGTCAATGTTCGAAATTTAATTATACCTATGTATAATATAAAGAGACTTTCACCCTGTTCAGATATTATGTTGATGCAATGATGGAAGGAAGGAAGGAAATTCGCTAACAAAAAACATCAGTATTTTCACAAAACAAACATCATTGTCTCACAATTTCAAAAAATAATTTACATATTTATTTCTATGGTACTTTTTAATTTTTTTTAGTAAAAATGACCATTTTTAAAAATCTTGTTTTCGTCTGATCGATATGGGAGAGATGACTTAAAAGTTTTAACAAAATATTATGTCCAAAATTTCCAAAAAATTTAGAAATTCGTAAGAAATCGATAATGATAACATAGTGCTTAGCTTAGCACTTTAGTCGTAAAGTTACATGTGTTATTAATAAAATGAGTCATATCCAAAGAAAATCTATCGAGAAGTTATTTACAAGAAAATTATAATATTTTGGTACAACTTTTTTTTATTTTTTTTTTTAATATTTTAAATATTAATTTTAATTTATATAAGTACTTCATTATAAAAAATAATACAAACATATAAATAAAATAAATTTGTAATTTAATAGTATAAAGAAAGTACACAATTCAATACTATTAAAGGCCTCAGCATCATAATGACATTATAGAGGCAAGTTGGCAATAAATTTACATTTTAAATTACAATTAAACTACAAATAAATGTTTTGCAAACAATAAAAAAGAAGAAAATCTAATATATAAAAATGAATTGCTGTGCAGTTGTCTCGCTAAAACTCAAAAACGGCTAGACCGATTTTCAATTTTTTTTTTTGTTTTGTGCGCTATGGCTTCCGGCTGGTTTAAAAGGTTTTTTTTCAAAAAGTGGGCGGCGCCACGCCCCTTTTTTCAAATATCGCTCAGACGGCTTTTCTAATAGACCGATTGATACAAAAATTTAACCATGAGGTACTGTTGACCTGTAGATAGTTCCTGACTACATTTGGTTGTAATTGGATAAAGGAGCGTGGCACCGCCCATACAACTTGAAAATTAAAAAGGCTATATATCATGAACTATCAGAGGTATGAAGATGAGATTTAGTATATATGTTGATTGAGCAGCATTAATTACAGCCAGGATGGTAGTGGGCGGTGCCACGCCCCCTTTTCAAAAATCACTCTAACGGCTTTTCTAATAGATCGATTGATACAAAAATTTTACCATGAGGTTCTGTTGACCTGTAGATAGTTCCTGACTACATTTGTTTGTAATTGGATAAAGGGGCGTGGCACCGCCCACACAACTTGAAATTTAAAAAGGCTATATATCATGAACTATCAGAGGTATGAAGATGAGATTTGGTATATATGTTGATGAAGCAGAATTAATTACAGCCAGCCTTCGATAGCTCAGTGGAAGCGACGTAGACTAGCAATCCGAAGGTGACGGGTTCGATTCCCGGCCGGGGCACTGGCCAAAATCAACATCGATGAAAAATTAATTTTTCAAATACTTTCGAGTTCTCCAGCCAACAAAACTCATCCTAGATGCTTCCACTACAAAAATCCAGATTGCGCAAGGATCAAGGAAAATGATTTATCAACATCTCATATAAATCAACAAACCAGCTGGCGCCATCTTTGGTGGAATTTGGCGTAAAACTTACAACAACAACACCTAACAATCCTTGACACAAACCTTGTTATCTACAAAGGAACCAACAGAGTTGCCAACAATGATCGTATGATAATCGGATTATATGCCCGATCGAGTGCCGATAAATAGAAAATCGGTATAAAGAATTATCACCCCAGCTACCACCAGCTGTTACAACAACAACAACAACAACAGCCAGGATGGAAGTAGGCGGTGCCACGCCCTCTTTTCAAAAATCGCTCTAACGGCTTTTCTAATAGTTCGATTGATTCGAAAATTTTACCAGTGGTACTGTTGACCTATTGATATTCTCAGGCTATATTTGGTTATTATTGGATAAAGGAGCGTGGCACCGCCCATACAACTTGAAAATCGATAGGGCTTTATCTTATGAACTATCAGAGGTATGAAGATGAGATTTGTTACATAAGTTATTGTTGCAGTATAAATTACAGTAAGGGTGGAAATGGGCTGTTCCACACCCTTTTTAAAACAAACGGCTAAAACTGTCAAAATTCCACAGTATATTGCTGTTCGCCTAGAGATATGAACAGTAAGGTGGGCCAATTTTTTTATTTGCAAAAATCGTAACCAAAATCGAAATCTACGATGAATTTTAAGAAAATTTCACCAAAAAACTTTGTGTCTAAAATCAATTCCTAGCTCGCGTTGGATTTCAAATCTTCAGATTTCAAATCTTCATGCTTTTCAACGCGAGCTAGGAATTGGTTTAAGACACAAAGTTTTTTGGTGAAATTTTCTTAAAATTCATCGTAGATAAAGATTTTTTTTTGTTTTTAAGTGAGCACAAACCGAAAACTTCAGATATATATTTTTTGAGACCTTCTTCGTAAAACTGACTTCCCAACAAACTAAATGAGGTATTACAGAAGGAAATCTATGTATTGGTTAAAAAGTTATGGCCTCTGAGAGTTGGCATACAAAAATTAAATTTTTAAAAATCATTTTTCAGAATATAGGGCGGGATCCCAATAAAAAAATCAAAAATATACTATTCTTGTCGTCTTGGTCTCCAAACATTGGAATGGTAGGTAAAAATTAGAGCCGGGGCCCATAGGTCTGAAGTAACTGAATAATTGCTCATTGCTAAAAAAAAATATCTCTACCTGAAATCTTCATGCTTCTCAGCGCGAAATATGAATTGATTTTAGATATATAGTTTCTTAGTGAAATTTTCTAAGAATTCTTCGTGCATTCCAATACTGATATACGATTAACACTTTATTTTGACGCGAACTAATTGATTCGCCCTAATGATCAGGCTATTTCGAACTAAATATGTTAAAAGTGCCGAGGTGCTGTCCACGCACTTCAATAGTTAACTTTATAACTGTATCAAATAATGGTCCGTACACCAGGCAGTTGAGGATGCGTAGACTAAAATAGTGATTTTTGTTTTTTAATTTACTTTACAGGTATGTATTTTTATACCATCACCCTTAGGGATGAAGGTATATATCATTTGATACGACCCAAAAGTGTAACACATAGAAGGAGTGACTTTAGACCCTAGGTTTCTTTGAACCAAATTCGATTCATGACTTTTTACGTCGTTTGAGCCATGTCCGTCTGTCTGTCTGGTGGCTGTCCGGCTGGTTCGCACGATAACTTTCGAAAGACGCAACCAAATGTTTTGAAATTTTGCACGAGTTATTATTTTCTCAAAACTACTTACGGTATTGCAAATGGGCTACACGGCCCCGCCCCTTCTGGTACCTCCCATACAAATACATCATTCCGCCCACTTTAGAATTCGAGTAATAATATCAATACACCCTACGGGATAGTCCCCAAATTCTGTATTTAGTAAAGCTATAACAGGATAAAGTTTAGGAAAAAATTTTGAAAGCCTAGCCACGCCCCTTCTGGTACCTCCCATACAAACCTACCTTTCCGCCCACTATGGAGATGGAGAAATAATATCAATAAATCAAACGTGATCGTACCCAAATTCTATTTTTAGTAAAGCAATAACGGGATAAAGTTTTGGAGAAAAAAATTGGAAGTCTATCCACGCCCCATCTCGTACCTCCCATGCACATCTGGTATCGATTAAATCGATTAATATTATTAAAAGACCTAACGCGATCGTGCCCTAATTCTGTATTTGGTAAAGTTCAAGCAGGATAAAGTTTTGGAGAAAAAATCTGGAAGTCTAGACACGCCCCTTCTGGTACCTCCCATACAAATGTACCACTCCGCCCACTTTAGAAATAGGGTAATAATATCAATACACTAGACACGATCGTGCCCAAATTCTGTATTTTGTTATATTATAACAGGACAAAGTTTTGGAGAATAAATTGGAAGTCTAGACACGCCCCTTATGGTACCTCCCATACAAATGTACCTTTCCGCCCACTTTAGGGATGTAGTAATAATATCAGTACACCCAACGCAATCGTGCCCAAATTCTGTATTTAGTAAAGCTATAACAGGATAAAGTTATGGAGAATAAATCTGGAAGCCTAGACACATCCCTTCTCGTACCTCCCATACAAATGTACCACTCCGCCCACTTTAGAAATCGAGTAAGAATATCAATATAATAGAAAATTATTTGTTTTACTGAGGGTAAGGGTAAATGTAAGTCGGGTTGCCTGACTGAAACTTTCTAACTGGTTAAATTACAAATCGATTAATTTCAATAACTCAAGACTTAAACAATATCTTATATTGGGTGATGGTATTTATCAGTCAGTTTAACTGACTGAAATTTCTGTACTGGTTCAATTACTTTTCAGGAGAGCGAATCGGTAATAAATCATATAGATAGAAAAATTAAGCAATATTCATTGTAGTTATACTACAGAGGTAACATTAGCAAACAATTGAAAATAACCTATGCATGGGGAATTTTTCTTGACATATAGAGCTTCTGATAGGTATAAGTGTAAATCTAGCTGTCATACTAATGAAGTGTGATAGATTTTCTTTTAGTATACTTTGCAAAATCACCATGTAACGTTCTGTTCGCTATACTTATGGACCCCTTTGTGAAGTTGAGGGTGCATATAATGATCCATCTTAGCAGCTAATAGAAGCCATCGACGCTGTAGACGTAAGGTGACAGGTGACTCGAATTTATCGAACCGACGCCGTTCTCAGCAACTCGGTCTCTGCAAATGCTGAGGAAAGATCTTGGCCTATATTCACATAAAATCCAACTGGTAGAAGAACTAGAGCCAGTGGACGTTCAATTGATTTTTTTTATTTATCATGTCATTGCAAATTATTCGAAAAAGAAATGGTTCCAACACGACGGCGTAACATGCCATACATCTAGGGTGTTTAAAACCGAAACCGAAAAACCGTAAACCGGTTTTTTTTATTTAAAACCGTATGCCGGTTTTTGCAAAAGTTCCATTTTCGAATAACCGGTTTAACCGAGTTTTTTCCTTCGGATACTCGGTTTTTTTAAATAGCTTTGTTACAACTCAAAAAGGAGTTATTGAAAAAGTAAAAATTTTAAAATTGAATTTGAAATTAATTTAGAAAAAACTTTTTACATTTTGTAAACGAGAATGTTTTTAAAAGCTTTGTAAAATGTTAAAATTTAATTTCAAATTAATTTAGAAAAAACTTTTTATGTTTCATAAACAAGAATGCTTTTAGAAGCTTTGTAAAATTTTAAAATTCAATTTCAAATTAATTTCTTCTTCTTTAATGGCAGCAACAACAGAAATTTATCTATCAGTAGCCGCACATAGAAAAGTATTCCAAGCGCTTTGGTCTTTTGCGCTCCGAAGATAGTTGGTCACACCAAGATTAGTTAACAGCTCTTTCACCTGGTCCATCTAAGGGCGTTGCCAGGTAGGAGCAGGGGGGGGGGGCAGCTGCCCCCCCTACAGTTTGGAAAATCTGTCAAAATTCCAGAAAATTAAAATAAAATCGTACACAAATTTCACTAAGGAGAACTGACTAATATAAAATTTTAGCCTATGTTCCAAAATTCTAGTGGATATTTTAAACTTGAGTCAATGAAATTAACTGATTTTTAAGTAAAAGTACTTATGTATTGTTATTGCCATGCTTGTGCAGTGGTGTTGGCCAGAAGTTTACAAGCATGTATCAAAGCTGTAGAAATGGTTACTGTTTAAAAAGTGATAATGAATTCACAAAATATTAAGAGTTCCTCCCTGAAATTGTTGGAAAAATGTAGACTTCCTTGTATTAGAAGTACTAATACGCAGAACGAGGCCCTTTTTCAATAAGCGATAAGATTGTTCAAAATTTGAACTGTATTCAGTGCACTTGCAAGAAAGAAACTTAGTGTGTATGTAATTGTACCAAATTAAAATATCTTCCAGTTTTTCATTAGGACGTTCTGTTTTTATTTAGGAAGTTAAACTAAATTTTGAAAAATTATAAAACTGTTAATTCTTTTAAAGGATCTGTAAAGTTTCCTCGAGTTCTCCTGCACACCAGCCAGCCGCCCAGATAGACGGACACTTTTTCGGAATTGAATTCGTATTTCAGATTCTTAAGGTCCAACGTGTCTCCCTTGACACGTTACACTCTTGCTCGTGTCAAATGATATAGAAGGTGGACCAAATACAAGTTACTTTTAAAATCATAAAAACTTAATTTCCCTTTACACCCCATGAATGAGGTATGGGATAGCTTCTCGCGTTGTTGTGAATTTTATTTTTAGATTTACAACTAAGGCACCTACTTGTTTATCAACGAACGCGAACGTCACTGCTTGAGAATCTTTTATTAGACATGCCGATTGACTCGACACTTATACTGCGATGTTGCTGTCGACAACATCGAGGGGCCGGCAATGAAAGAAAAATGTAGATGACCGGAGGCGGGAATTCAACCCGGGATCGCCTGCATGTTAGTCGCGTGTTCTAACCACAATGCCACGACTGCCCACGGATTTTAAAATCATAGTTTATTTTAATCCATAAGCGATTTAAACACTTAAGGCCACTATCATCAAAGCAATCCGTGAGCTACAGCCCGAAGGCTTTAACAAGGTCTTGGAAAATTGGGGTGACAGAATTTAAACGAACACAGTAAAAATATTCCGTACTCGATATTCGAATCGATTCTTTTAACAAGACATCAGACTAAATTAATGAGTTCTTTGGATTTGTAGATTACATTCAGTGAAAAAGTACTCTGTGGTAGTCGAAAAAATTAAGAAGACCGAACTCGACGGTGTTAACCTAATTCGGAATCGTATTGCATCATTAGATTTTTGATTTACAATGACGGTTTCATACAAAATTTTTTTTAAAGTTTGTTTTTACTTTGAGTAGTGATTTAAGGGGTTGAATAGATTTTCGACAAGCTATAGTTGGGATTTCGGATAAGCACGACTTATTTAAAACAACTTTGTCGAAGACAGCATGTCCGAAAACTATAGTCTGCAAAAATCGATTGGAGCCCAAAAACCCCAAAAAATATTTGATATTAAAGTCAAAAATTATTTTTTCATCGACACAAAAAATAATATTTAAAAATCGCTCAAGAATAGCGGCTTAAAATTTCATACATAAAAAAACAACAAAGATTAATAAAAATTATTTTAAAGGAATCTGATGACCTACAATTTTTTAAAAAAATTTTAGTCTACCTTTGTTTAATAAAATATTGTCAAAACAATGAGTATTGATTTTTCATTAGGTACTTTTTTTGTAAACTTACATGAAATGTAAAACCGACTGCCCCCCTCCCCCCTACATTAGATCCTGGCTACGCCCTTGGGTCCATCAATCGGAGTTTTGGTTGGCCCCTCCTGCGCCGCACATCGATTTTATTGCCGAGGATTTTTCGAGCCGGAGCGTTATCGTCCATTGGTACAACGTGTCCAAGCCAGCGCATTCGTTCAATTTATGCGCCTGACTACGTCGATGTCGTTGTACAGCTCATTCGACGACGGTACTCGCCATTAACGATGATGGGTCTAAATGTTTTGCGCAGTATTTTTCTCCCCGAGGTTTCTAGAATAGAACATCTCGTAATCCACGTCCAATAATATGTATATCATCAGCATACGCGAGCAACATGTGACTTTTGTTGAAGATGGTACTACTTCTGTTTACTGCAGCCTTCCCCATGATCATCTCCATTACGATGTTAAAGTGATCACAAGACAGACTATCGCCTTGTCTAAAGCCTCGCTTGGTAGAAAATGGCTCTGACAGATTTTTGCCAATATTCACTGAAGACTTCGTGTCAGTCAGTGTCATCCCGCAAAGTCGAATTAGCTTCTCGGGGATACCAAACTCAGCCATAGCATCCAACAATTTCTGTCGTATCGGACTGTCGAATGCAGCTTTCGAATTAATGTAGAAAAATCTTTTTATACGTTATTTAAGTGGATCAACAAGTCGAAGTGAATCTCTCCGAAGATGATAGTGACGATGATGATAGTGAAAGTCAAAAAATCATACAAGCTCATTAAAAACGTGTCTTTCATTTTCGCAAAATTGTGGAAGCATGTTATTTTATTTAACAAGTCGAGCGAAAAACAAAGAAAATTGCAGAGCTATGTTTTCCAGGAGCACAATAAAGAACTAAGGTTCATTGTCGACGTGAAACACCGGTGATCTCCTTATCTGCAATGATTGAACAGTTTCAAGAATTAATCCATGTGTCAACCATGCCCTTACAAGAAATAACAATTTTGAGGGATTTAAGCTTAGCGCTTCAGCCTTTAGCGCTCGCAATTAAGGGTTATCAAATGATTCAGCCACTCTAATCGACGCTGGAGGAGGAGTATATGCGTTTATACTGTAACCGCTCAAAAATATGGATTCTGCATATGCTCAGGAGCTGCGAGACAAAATTATAGCTAGATTTAAGGAAAGAAGAATACAAACGTTGAATAGCCTAATTATATATCTTAGCTTCGGAAAATATCCTACAAGCTCATACTCTGTAAAGTATTCTAAAAAGACGGAAACAATGCAATATGCGAACGAAAGACTTATCCTGCAATTTCCCCAACAACGGCAGAGTCTAGTAACAGTTCAGATTGTGAGACGAAGGAATCACCTAATAGTAGTCAACGATAGCAACGATTTAAACAGGACAATAAATAACATCTAAAATTCAGTAGTGAAAACCAATTGCAATTACACAAGACGATGATGATTTCAACTATTTCGATAGATTTAATAAAAGGACAGATAAGCTCAACATACTTCTAAACGCGCTTTTGTTAATAAATCCTACTTCCACTATTAGTGAGTGCGTGTTTTCTGTATCAAGCTTTATAAAAACGAAACAGAAGAATAGACTCAAAATTTAACACCTAAATTGCATACTATTTCTTAAATACTAATGTGAAAAAAATAATTGAAAATATTCCAAAAATGTATTCCTTTCCAAAAATACTACTTTAAAAAATAAAATGAGAGATTCCAAAAATTTATTAAAAAGTAAAAACACAAAATAAATGCATTGTTTTAAACCAAATTATTTGTTTTTATATTTTTTTAACTTTTTAGGAAAAAACCGAAAAAACCCGGTTAAACCGGTTTTCTTTCAAATGCTGTATTCGATATCCGAGTTTTCTAAAAAATCAATTTTTCGAATAACTCGGAAACCGGGTTTTTGAAAAAAGGAGGTATTTGAACACTCTACATACATCGCGTGAGACCATCACTTTCTTAAGCCAAACGTTGGTGACCGAATTATCTCAAAAAATGGTAATACGAGTACAATACAAAAATAGTATTCGGGAGAATTCTTGATCCGTGTGAGAAAAAGACATGGCAAGAGAGGTTTTTATGGTAAAAGCATGAAGCTTCAAACGAAATTTTCATTTACGGTCAATAGGCGGAGAAGCCATGACAAAAGTGTTTTTACGCCTTAAGAGATAGTTAGTATACAGACGGTTCCCGCTACTACAGGTAAAATAAAAATTCAATTTTGATTTTTAGCGAAATGTCTGTTTCCTATTTGTAGAAGAAGTGGGGTTTCGCCCCATATACAGAAAAAAGTTAATCTACATGTCGGCACTATAGATATGACTATCGTCATAGAGGCTATGGTATTTATAATTTAAAACAATAAAACTTAATTGGTTAACTTCCGTGTTGAGGAGTTACTTGAAGTTAGTGACATAATAAACTCAACATATTGTTGTCGAGCTTAAGTACCGTCTTTGAAGTACTTTATAGACCTACAAATATATAAATTAGGGATTATATAGCATTAAGGATAGTAAGAAATGTGAAATATATTACAAGTTATTATGCAATAGCGAAGCATTGCCGGGCCCACTAGTATAAAATAAATATTAGATAAGAACAGTAATGTTTATTAATCATTATGCTAGAAGTTCTGCAATATTTTCATACAAATATCTTCTCATTAAGGTTTTAAATTCGGATATTCGCGTAATGCTTTTCAAAGATTGTGGTAAATTGTTTAATGTAGAACTTTCAATGTAATCAATTCTTTGTTTGGTCGTATCCAATTTACATTTACAAACCCTTAAATTATTATTATTACGTGTGTTAAAAGAATTCTGATTTACAGGCAGATGAATAATATGGTAACCAATATTATGTATACACCTGAAAACGTACATCATAATGGTAACACTGTTGGGAAAAAATCATTGTACAGTGATAACGTTGAAGTTCTTAAAGGAAGATTTGCTACTACTTTGAGAGCTTTATTTTGCATTCATTGAACCGCTTTGAATCCATTGCTTTTCTTGTAACCATATATCAAATAATTTAAATTACTTTGAACTAATGCTTGATATATCAAGAACTTTGTGTTTTTGTCAAACTTGTTTTTACATTTGTACAGCAATCCTACGGTCTGCGATAACTTTGTCCAAAGTTTTTGCATGTGTATGTCCCATGACAGGTTGCTTTGAAGGTGTAGTCCTAAATATTTAACAGAGTCCACCACCTCCACAATTTCTTTACCATCAACAAATATCGAAAACGTGCTGTCATAACTGTATGGCTTAAAACGTATAATTTTGTTTTTACCTGCATTTAGAAATAATTTATTAATTCTAGCAAATTCACAAATTATGGCAGCATCACGTTCAATGTAAGCTTTCACTGCTATTTCATGAATATATGGGTAAATTAAACAAACATCATCAGCATATACGAACATTTTTTCCCGATAGCTGTAGGTTATCAATATCATTCAGATATATCTTAAAGAGGACAGGACCAAGAACGCTTCCTTAGGGTACTCCATATTTTACATTACCAAGAGAGCTACGCTTCCGATTAACCTCCACCAATTGCTGACGATTGGACAAATAGCTTTCTATAAGAGAAAGTTCTCTTCCACGAATTCCATAGTACCAGAATTTTTGGAGCAAAATGTGGTGATCAATCGGGCTCTATGAAAAATGCCCAAAAAAAAAAAACCAAAAATTACCCAAAAAAATTTCCATACAAAATTGGGGAATTTTTCATATGAAAAATCCCCCATAAATTTTGGGTAACTTTTCATTTGTTTTAGGTAATATTTCGTTTTTTAATTTTGGGTTATTTTTCATATGCAAAATGACCCAATTTCGCAGATATGAAAAATACCCCAATTTTTTTCCATATAATAAAAAATAAAAAAGCATGGTGCAGATGATAAAGAAATGGGGCGTGCCCCCCACCGCATTCGTCTTTTAATAATGCTAAATAGAGAGTATAGAAACTGATAACGACGTATGCGGCGGGGGCGTGCCCCCTAGATTTGTTTAGAAGAATATTTTTTTGGGGTATTTTTCATAAATTTTGTGGGGTATTTTTCGTAATTTTTGGTGGAAATTTCGTTCTTGAGTTTTGGGTAATTTTTCATTTTTTTTCGCCCAATTTTATTTTGGGTAATTTTTCGTTTTTTTTTTTTGGGGCATTTTTCATAGAGCCGATCAAACGATCAAACGCCTTTTGAAAATCGTGAAAGACTCCTACAGCACCCTTATTTCTATCATCTAAACATTTACAAATAGAGTTCGCAACATTAATTGCTGCTTCCTCTGTACCACATCCTTTTCTGAAGCCATACTGTGCTGCACTCAGTAAACGATTGTTTTCCAAATGGTCCGTAATCTGACTAAATATGATTTTTTCAAAAATGTTATTTATTAACGATAGAACTGCAATAGGCCTGTATTTATCTGCCGTTGAGGCTTTACTTTCTTTAGAAATTGGAATCACTTTATGAATTTTTAAAATATTTGGGTACGTACCACTATTGATCATGTTATTGCAAATATTTGCTAAGTATGGTGCAATACAATGCTTACTTTTACGTAAAATCATTGCTGAAATATTATCATAGCCTGGACTTTTGCGAATAGGTAAATTAGAGATTAAAGTTTCTATTCCACTGGTTGATGTTTCAGTCATTCGGAATTTGTTATCACTCCTAATAGGTAATTGCTTATAGACTTTAAAAAATATTTATTAATTGTCTCCGCTCTTTCAGCATCATGCTCTATTAAACTTCCATCATCATCTTTGACTATAATAACTTTTTCCTGATTCCTTCCAAAAGTTTCATTAAGAAATTTCCAACTTTTTGATGGCTGAGTTTTTATGTCTTGTAAGTTATCAACATAGTAATAATTTAATGAAACATTGTAGGCTTTTTTTATTACCTTGCTTACTCTTTTTAATTGATTTTCAATAGCCACGTTGGCAGGTTGTTTTCTTCCTCAATCTAAGTAATATTTCTTTAAGACCCATTAATTTACCAAGATTCCCGTTAACCCAAGGCGTTATTTCATTTTTTATTAGTCGCTTTTGAACCTTTTCACTTGTGGAATCTTTAACTGCTGAGTTTTAAAATTATTAAATTTATCTATTGCAGCAATACTTCTGACATTAAATGAGATAAAATTAAACAATGAATCCTCATTATTATAACATTGAGCAAACGATTTTACATTAGAAAAGTAATGATCAGGGCAACCGGAAATATGCTACAGCATGTTTTTTTTACAACGAGATATTAACAAATGGGTAATGTATTTACATGTTTCATGGTCCTACAAGTGTTTTGAGACCTATTTGTTAGAGCATATTTTAGCATATTTTACCCATAAAATCATATTTCGACAAATTTTGGTTTTAGGAGCAAAATTTTAAAAAACCTCCTTTTTTAAAGCATAATCTATATTTTTTTATAAGAAATCAAAATATAAGAACACTATTTGAGGAATACACAGACTACCAAGTGTCATCCGAAACAGTTCTTCGAACTAAACATTTAAAAAATGTATACAACGACTGCATGGACAATATACGAGCAAAACCAAAAAATCAATTTATATGGATCTCAATCGATGAAACTATAGATGCAACAGGCAGAAATGTCTCAAACATTTTTGCAGGTGTATTAAGGAAATTGCAAGTGAAAAGTTTTTACTACATACAGCAGTCTTGGAAAGGGCTAATTACTCAACAATTGCTCGACTGTGGGACGACGCCATCAAAAATCTGAACGTCAACTTCAATAAGAATAATGTTTTGCTTTTTGTGACGGATGCAGCTCCATACATGGTAAAGGCTGTAAAAGCTATAGTGGCATTTTATCCGAAAGTGACGCATGTGACATTTATTGCTCACGGTGTCCATCGATTGTGTGAATGTATTAGGAATTTATATGAAAACGCAAATAAAACTATTGCTAATGTGAAGAAGGTATTTTTAAAAGCTCTATGTAGAGAGGAACTTTTTTAACAAATGTTTCCAGACCTTCCATTACCTCCAGAAGCTATAACAACACGATGAGGAACATGGCTTGAAGCAGTTAACTACTATGCCAACAAATATGAAGACATTTTTGAGGACCTAAGTGCATTAAACGATGAGGATAGACAATTCATTAAAATTGCAAAGAATGTTTTGACAGACCCCCAAACTAGATCTGACTTGATTTATATTTCTTCAAATTACGGTTTTATTGTAAAACTTATTAAAAATTGGCAATCATCAGGCCTTAAGCTTATTGAACAAGTTCAGGTGAATGAAGACACTTTTTAATTGATAGATAACACAGTGCAACACACTTTTTCAGGGGTGAACCAAACCAATATCAAACGATAGCATTTGACCTCAGTAACAAAACCCTTAACTCCATTTTGCTCCACTACGTCACAATTTTTTTTACAGTGGTTTGAAGTTTGAATTTTTTGGTCAATAGTCGATTCAAGGAATAAAAAAAATCATCCATAAAAGTACTTTTGGGGTATTTCATGTCTTCGGAGACCTATACTAAAACATTCAGGGGAAAATTTCCTTGGAACATTTTAACCCTCTAGTTGCCACCCGTGTGGGACATTTTTGGCCCAATTTTGAAAAACTGTTTATATGTCAACTTTGAAAGGAGGTCAAGGCTTAGAATCTTCAATAGAAATATTCTTCGGAAAATTACACTAAGAGTCAGCGAAGACAAATAGCCTCTATGAGTCACAGGTTCCAAAATAAAATCAAAATGAAATGTTAATGGAACGTTAAAATAACTATTTTTGAGCAAAGAGTGCAACACACTTTTTCGGGAGTTAACCAAACCAATATCAAACAATAGCATTTAGCCTCAGTAACAAAACCCCAAACTCCATTTTGCTCCACTACGTCACAATTTTTGTTTACAGTGGTTTAAAGTTTGATTTTTTTGGACAAAATTTAAATAAAAGAAAATGAAAAATGATGTGTAAAAATAGATTTGGGTTAGTTCGTGTCTTCAGAGACGTACATTAAAACATTCCGGGAAATATTTCCTCGGAACATTTTAACCCTCTAGTTGCCACCCATGCTGAACATTTTAAGAAATTTAACTTTTAAGCTGTTTTTTTAAAATTCATCCTAAAATCTCCCATACGGGTAGGAGCTAGAGGGTTCAAATGTTCTGATGAAATATTACCCAGAAAATTTTAATGTATGTCACCAAAGACATGAACTATCTTAAATGTATATTTACACATGATTATTCAAATTCGTTGATTCGACTTTTTACCAAAAAAATCAAACTTCAAACCACTGTAAAAAATTGTGACATAGTGGAGCAAAATGAAGTTTAGGATTTTGTTACTGAGGTCAAATGCTACCGTTTGATATTAGTTTGGTTCACTCTCGAAAAAGCTTGTTGCACTCTTTGCTCAAAAGTAGTTTTCTTAACATTTAATTTTGATTTTATTTTATAACCTTTGACTCGTATAGGTTATTTGTCTTCGGTGACTCTTAGTGAAATTTTTCGGAAAATATTTTTATCGAAGATTCTAAGCCTTGACCTCCCTCCAAAGTTGACACATAAACAATTTTTCCAAATTGGGCCAAAAATGTTCCACGCGGGTGGCAGCTAGGGGGTTAAAATGTTCCGAGGAAATATTCCCCTGAATGTTTTAGTATAGGTCTCCAAAGCCATGAAATACCCCAAATGTTCTTTTATAGATGATTTTTCATATTCTTTGAATCGACTTTTGACCAAAAAATTCAAACTTCAAACCACTGTTAAAAAAATTTGTGGCGTAGAGGAGCAAAATGGAGTTTAGGGTTTTGTTACTGAGGTCAAATGCTATCGTTTGAAAAAGGTTTGGTGCACCCCCGAGACAATGACCCTCAAATTGTGTCATAGTGTAATTTATCGGATTCCAAAATAAATTTAATAGTAAAAATATTGAATCAAATTATACCAAAAAACGTTGGATGGAAGAAGTGAAAAGTATTTGCAAAGAATTGTGTGGATCTGCGCCAAGAATAACATCAAAATAATATAGAAGAATATATGTTATATTATAGTGAACCAAGAATATTTATAAAATATTTCTCGAAAAACTAAAAAATTAAATGAAAACAGGCAACTTAAAGTTCAAAACCACTTCAACTATTTTTATCATCCAAATTTGTAGTTTTATTTTATCAACTGTCTGAAAAGACATCTAATTCTATATTTACCATCATACAGTGATGAATAATGTGCAATGTCATCACCAACCCTTAATTACAACATAATCTAACAATTAAATGGAAAGTTTTACTTACTGCTACAAAGAGAAATAGCAAGAACAAAAATTAGCATTGCTTTAACATATTTTTCACTAGACGTGCTAAATCCCCAGACACACACACTAACATCCCTATCCCAATATTATAAATGCTTCACCCTTCACTCTTACCAACTGTGTTTTTTAATGGCTATATCAAATGACATTTGCCCTCATCTCCCACTGATAGGCATAAGGTCATTTAATACAACTACAGTTACGAAATCAAACCAATTGCTGTAGTATTATCTATAGTTGGAACATGACCTATGGATAGCTATTGAATTATTAAGTAACGATCCTTTTTTTTTTTCTTGTCTTTCCCTTCCAAAGGAAAGAGATATAGAAAAGCTTAAAACATCGAATACAATAAAGCATTCATAAAAATAACCTTTGAGTTGTTGCTTTCAATTGAAGCCAAGTAGACAAAAAGCAATATAGTCAATCAAAATGTTCTCAAAATTGTAAATACGCCATAATGATGGCAGATAATATATTTTGTGGTGAATCGCAGAATTTCAAAATACCTTACACAAGCAGATAATGACAGTTGAATATACACAAAGATAATAAGCAGTAAACACATTAGGGTGGCATGTCGGCGAAGAAGAATACAGCTGCAATTTAAAAATTCTTAGAGTCTTTTAATTGATGCATTTAGGAAAAATCTTAGATGTGACGCGTTTATCTTTCATAAATTTCCGCCTTTTATTGATTTCCAAGTATGATCTAAGTATAAATAGCGGAGACTTAGGATAAGTTAAAATACAAATTATAATTCTAAAATAAGGATACAAATGTTTCTGTTACATCTACATATGTATATTCCTACGTTATAGCACTTCTTAAGACCTATATGAGAAGGGCTCATATACTATTACTCTTATTTCCCATTAAATTGTCAATTAAATCGCTATAGGTTTACACACTGAAGTAAACGCATTGGTTAACTGAATAATCTTGTGAAACTTGCCACTTGTTGGCAGAACTACAACAACGTGCATCCATAAACGTCGAGGTTATTGGCGAAGGCACGGATCGCGCTCTTGTTTTGCCATGAAAAGCCAGTGGCTACAAATAACAATAAACGTGCGCAAACAGAAACACAAACACACGTGTAGGTAAGCATAAATTCATTGGAAACACTTTTACCAAGATATCCATTGCTCCAATTTGAAGTTTGTGCATTGGTGTTGTGTTAAAATGTAAATATACATATGCGTGCAGTTTTCAGGATAATTTACTATGAATCGGAATAACTGATAATACATAACAGAAACTTTGTTTCTACAAATCTAAGTAGACAAATTGAAATTTTTGGATAAAATTTATCAATATATTTGCGCAATCATATTAGCTCAGTTGGCGGTCAAGTATATTCAAAATTTATTTAAATGTACCAATTTCTCAAAATTTATTTTTCTTTTACCCCATATCATTTTATATTAATTCAAAATCTGTTCCTGCTTCTTAAACTGTATGTTATTTTGCAATATTAATTAACCTTACCTTAATACGAATAGAGATTTCCTCATTAAACAGTTTGATATGATGAATAGCAATTTCGCTGTTTATCGCTTTAATACTTTTACAAGGACCAGCTAGAATTTCTGCTGAACAAATATATGTACTTCAATGACTAAAACTTCACTCATGGCTATAGCCATGATGTTTAATTAAAAATATCAAATACCACAATGTAACTACAAATCAGGTTACCTCTTAGCTGAAACCCTGAACGAAAAGGTTAAAAACGTGTATGGTTGTGCTCTGCGTAACACAACGGTGTACTCCTCCCACGTATGTGCGATTTTTACACGCCCACTCGTACCCATATGCATGATACGTTTATATGCATAACGAGTGGTATGACCAACTTCAAGAACCATCGGTCCTGTGTGCACAGAAATATGTAAGCACCGCACTTTAATCCTACACATGCGATATCCGCGGTGTAATATCTCTTAAAGGCTCGCATATGCAATGCTTGCATACATGTGCGTCCAAACAACTAAGCATTAATGGTCACAGTTGTAAAAAACAAAAATGAACAATTTAGACATTTAATTGCTATTATTTGACTGATATATTAATTATACGCGGTAGGCTATAAGTACCTCCCCGACAGATGATATTGCAAAGACATCTCTATAAGACTGCGAATGTATTTTCGCCGTTAACATCAATTTGTTAAGATTATTTATATGTATCGGATTATATATTTAGACCTAGGTTGTTAAGCTTAGTCGAGCCACCTAAATGAAATGCTACTACCGACGCAGGTAGTAGGTAACAGAAGTTACTGAAGCACAACACAACAACTTTCGTAAAAGGCTTAAAGAAATTAGGTTCAGGAGCTTTGATTCTCTTTAAATAAAAACTAATATGAAATCACTAAGTAAATAAAAAAAAACTCTCCGAAATTATGACGACCCCTGCAAACGTTGTAAGGACCATGATTTAAGGATATGTAATTGGAATTAATTGGAATGTCCGTACTCTCTACATAGATGGTGCCTCTATCCAATTGACGGATGTCCCCGACAATTATAAGGCTGATACCATCGCCATACAGGAAATGCGATGGACGGGACAGGGATGCAGAGGACGACAGAACTGTGACATATTTTATAGCTGCCATGCAGAAAGACACGAATCTGGATGTAGAATCATAGTCGGCAAGAGCCTTTGATATTAGGCTTCGCCGTTTAACTTTGTAAGTGACAAAATACCTAATATTCGCATCAGGGCGAAATATTTTCACATTACACTACAAAATAAAGTTTCTAAAAGACTTGTAAATTATTGAGAGCGCACAAATTACACTATGACACAATTTGATGGTCATTGTCTCGGGGGTGAACCAAACCAATATCAAACGATAGCATTTGACCTCAGTAACAAAACCCTAAACTCCATTTCGCCCCACTACGTCACAGATTTTTTTTTACAGTGGTTTGAAGTTTGATTTTTTTGGTCAAAAGTTAAATTAATGAATATGAAAAATCTTCTGTAAAAGTACGTTTGCGGTATTTCATGTTTTCGGAGACCTATATTAAAACATATTTTCTCGGAACATTTTAACCCTCTAGCTCCCACCCGAACGAGACATTTTTGGTCCAATTTTGAAAAACTATTTTAAAGTCTATTTTGGACGGAGGTCAAGGTTTAGAATCTTCGATAGAAATATTCTCCGGAAAATTGCACTAAGAGTCACCGAAGACAAATAACTTCTACGAGTCAAAGGTTCCAAAATAAAATCAAAATTAAATGTTAAAAAGTCTATTTTTGAGCAAACAGTGCAACGCACTTTTGCGGGAGTGAACTAAACCAATATCGAACGATAGCATTTGACCTCAGTAATTTTTGTATACAGTGGGTTAAAGTTGGATTTTTTTAGACAAAAGTCAAATAAAAGAAAATGAAAAATCATGTTTAAAAATAGGTTTGGGGTAGTTCATGTCTGCGGAGACATACATTAAAATTTTCAGAGGAACATTTCATCAGTACATTTGAACCCTCTAGAACCCTAAGGATAAATTTTTAAAAACAGCTTAAAAGTCAAATTTCTCAAACTGTTCAAAATGGGTGACAGATAGAGGGTTAAAATGTTTTGAGGAAATATTCCGCGAAAAATTTTAATGTAGGTCTCCGAAGACGATTTTTCATTTTCTTTTATTTGACCTTTTTCTAAAAAATCCAACTTTAACCCACTGTATACAAAAATTGTGACGTAGTGGAGCAAAATGTAGTTTAGGGTTTTATCACTCAGGTCAAATGCTATACAGTAGACTACGGATAAGTGCACATCGGTTTTCGCGCGACTTTTTGTGCACTTATGCGGTTTTTGCATTTATAAAACACTCGGATAAGTGCACAACTATTGCATATATACAAACATTGCATAAGTGCACGATTATTGCATTTATACAAACATTAGATTTTTTTTATTAATCTGTAACACCAGTTCAGTTTGGACGGAACTTTAAGAAAATAATTAAAATATTAAAATATATTTATATTTGGTTTACATTACATAACAGGTTTTTAATAAAATCTTATAAAATCAGTTCAGTTTAAGGTAAAAAAGTTATATTTCATTGTTTTAGTGTTTTTCATATTTCATACAAAAAAATTAAAAATATTCAGTTCTGTGCCAAAATAAGAGCTGTTAATGGATCATCACAATTGTTTTTTGCAAAATACATATTATGTAGTATGAGAGATTTGCATTTATGTATGCAATGTTGTACTAATAAAGTACTTTCAGGTTAGCAAAAGTTGTGCATTTATCCGGTTTTTGCATTTATGCGTGTTGCACATATCCGTGTATTTTTGTATGTGAACGTATAAAAAAGGCTAATGGCTTCAAGTTCCAGTGCACTTATGCGGTTTTTGCATTTATGCAATGTGCACTTATCCGTAGTTTACTGTAGTTTGATATTGGTTTAGTTCACTCCCGAAAAAGTGTGGTGCTCTGTTGGCTCAAAAATAGACTTTTTAACATTTCAGTAACATTTCATTTTGATTTTATATTGGAACCTTTGACTCGTAGAGGTTATTTGTCTTCGGTGACTCTTAGAAGGATATTCCGGAGAATATTTCTATCGAAGATTCTAATCCTTGACCTCCGTCCAAAGTTGACTTTAAAATAGTTTTTCAAAATTTGGCCTAAAATGTCCCAATCCCAAATCTATTTTTACACATGATTTTTCATTTTCTTTTATTTGATCTTTCCCTAAAAAATCCAACTTTAACCCACTGTATACAAAAATTGTGACGTAGTGGAGCAAAATGTAGTTTAGGGTTTTATTACTCAGGTCAAATGCTATAGTTTGATATTGGTTAAGTTCACTCCCGAAAAAGTGCGGTGCACTGTTGGCTCAAAAATAGACTTTTTAACATTTCAGTAACATTTCATTTTGATTTTATATTGGAACCTTTGACTCGTAGAGGTTATTTGTCTTCGGTGACTCTTAGAAGGATTTTCCGGAGAATATTTCTATCGAAGATTCTAATCCTTGACCTCCGTCCAAAGTTGACTTTAAAATAGTTTTTCAAAATTTGCCCTAAAATGTCCCATTCGGGTGGGAGCTAGAGGGTTAAAATGTTACGAGAATATATTCCCCTGATTGTTTTAATATAGGTCTACGAAGACATGAAATACCCCAAACGTATTTGTACAGATGATTTTTCATATTCTTTGATTCGACTTTTGACCAATAAAATCAAACTTTAAACCACTGTAAAAAAAAAATTGTGACGTAGTGGAGCAAAATGGAGTTTAGGGATTTGTTACTGAGGTCGAATGCTATCGTTTGATATTGGTTTGGTTCACCCCCGAAAAAGTGTGTTGCACTGTGTTATTTATTGTTTATATTTATTATTGTATTGTTTGTTAGTTTTAGTCGGTCGTATTGATTATATATCACAATTTGCGTTAGTGTATCAAATGATACATCAAATTCGGCTAACGATCAGAAAAGTGATTTTTTATTGTTTGATTAGTTTTGGTCAAATTCAGTGTGTCACGCACTAGGATGACGCGTTTCGAATTCCATGACGAGTTCATCTTTAGACCCCTTTTTACGCGACAGTAAACCTTGCTGATGTTTGAACTCTTTAACATTTTTTTTAATGATATTTATCGTTTGCTTTTTTTTTTTTTTGATAGTTGTACTATTGATTAAAGTTTGTCCACAAATCAAATACATATTACGTTGGAAATTTTTCGACCATCAACACCAAATATTATTGACAGTTTTTAAAGATTATTTTTTTCTGTGCGAGGACATTAAAGATGCATTCTATTAGCGCCTGGAGGAAAAATATGACTGTAACCCTGCACATGACTTTAAAATTGTTCTGGGAAAATTTAATGCTAAAATAGGAAGGGGAGATTCTTTGGTACAGCAGTCGGAACATTTTGTCTACACAACATCACCTTCGATAACATAATCGGGCTGGTTATCTTCGCGTTAGCAAGAAACATATTGTTCAGGGGTACCAGATGCCCGCATAAAGATATCCACAAGGCAACCTGGATATCCCCTGAATAACAGACAAGCAACCAAGTTGATCACATGGTAATCGATGGAAGATATGTCTCAAGCGTTATGGACGTGCGTGTGATGCGCTGTGCAAACATTTAGTTTGACCACCTCCTAGTTGCAGCCAAGGTACGCACGCGATTCAGAAGTGCTAAAGACGATCGTAGATAAACGCAAAGCAAAATAGGCATCATAAATTTGCATACCACCGAAATAGCATATGCCTACTCCAACTAACTCTCTCAATTTCTTCCAACCAACCACCTAATTCTGATGTTCCCGACACCCAATGACAGCATATTGCGAATTCGACCGTACTGGGTTATGAAAAATCAGGCTCAGACAAGCCCCTTTTTTCAAATATCGCTCTGACGGCCTTTCTTATAGTACTGTACTGTAGACCATTTCATTTTACCAATTTTTTCGAAAAGTCATTGGGATAATATATTTTCTAATTCTACTTAAAAAAACTAAAATTTTGGTATATAATACTTGAAAATTGATCGACGTTTAGAGGTCGCGCAAAATCGTTTAAAGTTTTTGGCTGCAAAAAGGCACGTTTCAAAAATACTGATTTACTTATATGATTAAAAGTTTTGATACGCTTGACCGATTTTAATCAGATTAGAGTTGTTTTAAAGGTAATAATATTTTACACATTTTCTGTGAAGACATCAAAACATTTTAGATAACAGTTTGAGTTTAATAACCTTTCAAACCTAAAATTTTTTAAATTTTAATTCAAAATTTAACTACTTTTGCCCATAAAATTTTTTTTTTTTATTTGGGTCTAATTTTTGTATATCTTTAAATGCACAATTGACAAACACTTTCTAACGATACTTTTGATGTGTGGTAGTACCATGCAAATGACATTTGTTCAGCAGCAGCAATAATAATCAATAGTGATAAAAATTAAACGAAAACTGTGTACTATGTATATTTTTAATAAGGAAAACGATTTAGGTAATTAAAAAGAAGATTTTTTTTCAAATTGGATACGATAACACATTTTGTGTTCTTTTTGTATGTTTTATTGCGTTTTTAGATGACTTGTACTAATTAGTTTTGCTTGTTATTATCCTTCGTCAAAGTGTTGTTCACAGTTTTAATAAGCCCAATAGCAATCGTTGACAACGCTGATGTTTTTCACAATTTCTTTAATCCGTTTACAATTCTCATTCTTCGGCCAATTTGACGGGTGGATAGCAAGAAAACTGCTGCCTACTCCAATAATATCGAAGAATTTCATAGTATTTCCTGAAATCATTTTAGTAACATTTCCTTCGCAATCTTGGTCACCAGGATGCTTTAATGCAGATGTAATTTTAATTAAAGTTCCTTCGGTATGCGCGGGGTCGAAAAGAAAAAAGCCGAACGCGATGTCACTTATATACCATAAATGCCACACAAAAGTTTTGAGTGCAACATTTGCTATAATTTCATTTGATTTGCGGTATTTTTTTAAGATTCTATCAACAAAATGTCGTTTAATGGGGCTTGTGTTGTAAGGCGACACGTAAACTATTTTTGAATGTAAATTTTGACCACAAAAATGATGATCTGAATTAATCCATTTAGCTCATCACCAGCGAAATAGTAACAATTTCAGCAACAATTAAAAATTCTATTCATTATGTTATACATCAAAAGTATCGTTAGGAAGTGTTTGTCAATTGTGCATTTAAAGATATACAAAAATTAGAGCCAAAACTAAAAAAAATAATTTTTTAATAGGCAAAAGTAGGTAAATTTTGAATTAAAATTTTAAAATTTTTAGGTTTGAAGGGTTCTTAAGCTCAAACTACTATCTGAAGTGTTTTGATGTCTTCACAGAAAATGTGTGAAATATTATTACCTTTAAAACAAGTCTTTTCTGATCAAAATCGGTGAAGCGTATCACAACTTTTAATCATATAAGTAAACCAGTATTTTTGAAATATGCCTTTTTGCAGCCAAAAACCTTAAACGATTTTGCGCGACCCCTAAACGTCGATCAATTTTTAAGTTTTATATACCAAAATTTTAGTTTTTTTAAGTAGAATTAGAAAATATATTATCCCAATGACTTTTCGAAAAAATTGGCAAAATGAAATGGTCTACTGTACTGTTACTGTTGTACTGTTGACGTGTAGATAGTTCCTGACTACATTTGGTTTTAATTGGATAAAGGGGCGTGGCACCGCCCATACAACTTGAAAATTAAAAAGGCTATATTTCGTGAACTATCAGAGGTATGAAGTAGAGATTTGGTATATATGTTGTTTGAGCAGTATTAATTACACCCAGGATGGAAGTGGGCGGTGCCACGCCCCCTTTTCAAAAATCGCTCCAACGGCTTTTCTAATGGATAGATTGATACAAAAATTTTACCATGAGGTCCTGTTGACCTGTAGATAGTTCCTGACTACATTTGATTGTAATTGGATAAATTAATTATTAATTACAGCCAAGGTGGAAGTGGGCTGTTCCACACCCTTTTTAAAACAAACAGTAATAACTGTCAAAATTCCACAGAATATTGCTGTTCGCCTAGAGATATGAACAGTAAGGTGGGCCAATTTTGTTATTCGCAAAAATCGTAACCAAAACGGAATCTACGATGAATTTTAAGAAAATTTCACCAAAAAACTTTTTGTCTAAAATCAATTCTTAGCTCGCGTTGGGAAGCATGAAGATTTCAGATAGAGATTTTTTTGTTTTTAAATGAGCACAAACCGAAAACTTCAGATATATATTTTTTGAGACCTTCTGCGTAAAACTAACTTCCCAACAAACTAAATGAGGTATTACAGAGGCAAATCTATGTATTGGTTAGTTGGCATACAGAAATTAAGTTTTTAATAATAATTTTAAAGAATATTGGGCGGGATCCAAAACAATGTCAAAAATATACTATTCTCTTCGTCGCCAAATATCGGAATGGTAGGTAAAAATTATAGCCGGGGCCCATAGGTCTGAAGTTACTAAATAATTGCTCATTGCTAAAAAAATATCTCTACCTGAAATCTTCATGCTTCTCAGCGCGAACTACGATTTGAGTTTAGACATATAGTTTCTTAGTGAAATTTTCTAAGAATTCTTCGTACATTACAATACTGATATACGATTAACACGTTTTTTTTGGCACAAACTAATTGATTCGCCCTAATGATCAGGCTATTTCGAACTAAATAAGTTAAAAGTGCCTAGGCGCAGCCAACGCACTTCAATAGTTAACTTTTTAACTGTATCAAATAATGGTCCGTACACCAGGCAGTTGAGGATACTTTTCAGAAGAGCGAATTGGTAATAAATCATATAGATAGAAAAATTAAGCAATATTCAGTAGTTATACTACAATGGTTAAATTTTTATAGTATATCAGAGGTAACATTAGCAAACAATTGTAAATAACCTATGCATGGGGTATTTTTCTTGCAGAACTTCTGATAGGTATAAGTGTAAATCTAGCTGTCATACTAATGAAGTGTGATAGACTTTCTTTTAGTATACTTTGGAAAATCACCATGTAAAAACTAAACAAGAACAACGTTTACAAATCTTGCAAATTTATTTAAAATGCACGTTCTGTTCGCCTTTTGTGAAGTTGAGGGTTCATATAATGATCCATCTGAGCAGCTAATAGAAGCCATCGACGCTGTAGACGTTAGTGTGACAGGGGACTCGAATTTATCGAACCGACGTCTTTCTCAGCAACTCGGTCTCTGCAAATGCTGAGGAAAGATCTTGGCCTACATTCATATAAATTCCAACTGGTAGAAGAACTAGAGTCAGTGGACGATCAACTGATTTTTTTTATTTAACATTTCATTGCACATTATTTGAACGAGAAATGGTTCCAACACGACGTGAGACCATCACTTTGTTAAGCCAACCGTTGGTGACCGATTTATCTCTAAAAATGGTAATACGAGTTCAATACAAATAAAAGTATTCCGGATTTTTCTTAATTCGTGTGAGAAGAAGACATGACAAAAGAAGTTTTTATGGCCAAAGTCATGAAGCTTCAAACGGAATTTTCATTTGCGGTCAATAGAAGAAGGCAATACAAAATTGTTTTTTTATGACCAAAGAGATAGTTAGTATACAGATGGTTCCCGCTACTACGGATAAAAAATGTTGATCAAAATAATTTTGATCTTTAGAGGAATGTCTGATTCCGATTTGTGGAAGAAGTGGTTTTTCGCCCTACATACAGAAAAAACTTAATCTACATGTCGGCACTATAGATATGACTTTGCTTATGAAATTTTTATTAGCATTTACAACAATAAAACTTAATTGGTTAACTTTAATGTTAATGAGTTACTTTAAATAAGTTACATAAGTAAATAAACTCAATATATTATTGTCGAGCTAAAGTATCGTTTTCAAAGTACTTTGTAGGCCTAAATGTGAAATATATTACAAGTTAATATGCAATAGCGAGGCATTGCCGGACCCCCTAGTATTTAATATATTTTACTAGTGGACCCGGCAATGCTTCGCTTTTGCATACGTATACTTAAAAGACTTGATTTGAGGGTAGGTTTTGTTACCGAAATTAAAAAATCCGTCTGCAAATTTATATCTATACCGCCAAATAGTATCTGTATGCAAATATTTCCTTAAATAGTCCTTAAAACATTTTCCCCACGTTTCCTTCTGCCGTCTAATATATATAATATTCCTGCTGACCGAAAATAAATATTTTGTCCTTATATTCATGTCTGCAATACCGAGTACTAAAAAAGCTCACTTACACTACTGACATCATTGTCAATATTACCCTTCGTGTTAGCATGGTGTTTATAAGGATGTTCAACATCAGTACTTTGTGTACTAGCTGAGTGTTAAATTGTATCTCTCTAGGTCTAAAATACTGTTTTGCAACGCCCCATCCGCCCACTGATCTAAAATTAATCATTGTACTATCTGTTGCCGAGTACTATCTGGAAATGTATTTTTGTCTCTCTAGCTCTAAAAAATGTTTACCCACGCCCGCTTAGCCTCAGGGTAAAAAAATTAATAGCCTACGGTAATTTTCAATATAGTACACTATCCGTCTTCCAAATTTCATTGAAATCGGTTCAGCCGTTTAGGCGTGATTAAGCAACAAACATACGAACAAACAGACAGACATTCACATTTATAATATTTGTAGGATAGAATAGGGATTGTAATTTGTATGGTCAAATTTTATCTCCCTAGCTCTAAAAATATGTTCTGCCATTGGTCCAAAATTAAAATTTCGTCTGCATATTCATATTTGAGTTGTCGAGTTCTATGTATCAAATTTTATCTCCCTAGCTCAAACAAGTTTTGGCACGCCCAATCCGCCGATAGGGTCCGAAATATTTTACATATAGCACACTAACCGTCTTTCAAATTTCATTAAAATCTGTTCAGCCGTTGAGGCGATATTGAGCAACAAACATACAAACAAACAGACAGACATTCACATTTATAATATTTGTAGGATAGGATAGGGATTGTAATTTGTATGGGAGGTACCAGAAGGGGATGGAGCAAGCTGGCCCATTATCACAGTATATTTTGTACGCTACAAAATAATAAGATCAGCCAAATTGTAGGTTCCTTAAGAGTCAACTAACATTAAGTTAGCGACAAAATATTTATTTTAATGAAATCGGTAATTTTGTATAGGTGATACTTAAAGAGGCTTGGCCATTTTAATTTTTTTACGAATACAATAATTTTTTTTCTATAATCACCGCATTTACAAAAGAACTGGATTTGATGAGATTTTTCTCTTCTCGTCATTTGTGTTGCTATTCAATATACAATAGAAAACGTGATTCCGAAAAAACGCATTATATGTATGTTCTTATTAAATTTCAATATAATTATGAACATTAATTAAAATGCAATAAAAAGGCATTATTTTTTTCACAACCACATGTTAATCTCACTAGTGCTGGTACAGTTTTGTTCTTAACTTCCATTGCATTATTTGTGAGTTTTTTTGCTTGAAAATATTTTACTAGAAAAATATACTCAAACCATTTCCATTATATTTTCCGTATACAGAAGTCAATGGATTTGGTTTAAATTTTTCTGGGAAGTGATAAAAATGCATTATTTAATAAATATGCTTTTCATTTGAATTGACTCAGTTTTATTTCTGGGCATACTTCACAAGAATATTACGTAAAAATATTGTATGAAATATTTATATTTTCATTACCGAAACCTATCCAATGAGGAGTTACAAAACGTGTGTCGTGTATAATACAACCCACTACCTACCAGCCGGATGAATGTAGCACTTCCTCCATCATCTCTGGTTATTTTCTATTGTTTCATGATAACCAAGTAGTAACAAAAGTTTCCATATTTGGAATTAAGAATATAATTGTACACTATAAATAGAAAACATCTGCAGAGAAATAATTCTGCGGAAGCGCCACCTTATGCATGTGAACGTATTGATAGCGGCTGATTCAGGATATTTTTAGTTCACTTTTGAGATGAGGATAAATACATATAAGCAATAACACTGCCATAGTACCAACAACATACATAGTACGTAGCAGTAACAATAACGCTGCAGAAGGCCGAGGTGACCAGTAGATTTAAGTGATTTAACTGCGTCTAAGGTTGTGGGACAATATCGTAATTGTATACATATGGAATATGGCATTTGCTCAGAGAACGTGGGTGGTGACAATGACAAAGCCAATAGTAACATTAATACAATAAATTTGATTTATAAACTGTGTTAAAGGACGCTGCCCTGTCCATGACATTGCAATTTTAAGGCTAAAATAGGAAGGGGAGATACTTTTGGTTCAGCAGTCGGAAAATTCTGACTGGTTAGCTACGCGTCGGGAAGAAACATGGTAGTGAGTGGAAGCAGACATCCACAACGCAATCTAGATATCTCCTGACCAAGGGACAAGAAACCAGATTGATTGTGTGGTAATCGTTCAGATGCATGTCTCAAGCGTTATGTGCGAGTAATAAGCGTTGGAAATACTGCATCGAATCCCACTTAGCTGCAGCCAAGGTAAGCTTGCGATTAAATAGAGCTAAAACCGCTCGTAACCAAAAGCAAAGGAAGCTAAGCTCAAAGCTTCATACCAAAAATATAGTCAATGTCAACTCCAACAAACTCTCTCAATTACCCTAATTCTAATGTTTCCGTCACACAATGGTCATACCACACTTCATGTGCTCGGGATTGTAAACTTACGTGGACGGTCGGATGACTACAAATGAAGCAAACATGGAATTTTAAGTAATAAATACATATTTGCTTTAAAATTTTATGGTTAATTTATTTTGTTTGAAGACAAAATAATATATCTTACTACAAAACTAAATAGTTCTGGAAAACTAGCATCTTTTGCCATGTTTGTAATTAGAAAAATGGGTCACGCACACCAGGATTGGGCTAGTTGAATTGGATTTATTTATGTCATTAGTAACATCGGCAAATCTTCAAAAGTTGTATATTCAGGACAGTAACCATATTTCAGATGTATTTCCCAATATTTTTGGAATGTACATGCGTTATTCCATTAGATACATGAAAAGCTATTATGCCCAGCTCCGCCGGAAGTTTCGCTTCATGCTTTTGTCTTGATTTTCCAAATATATAATGACTAATACGCTTATATCAATCATATTCTAGAACATTGCCAAAGGCAACGCCAAGTTTAACTTTTGGTTGTGTGGAGGAAACCATATTGTACATCTCTTCTATGCATACTTTGGCCTTTTTTTGCAATCTAATATGTATTTTGAATTGTTTTTTCGGATCTACAGACTTTGTTAGAGGAACACTTGAAAGTATTATAACTGACCTTCCATTTTCTATATCACACCTTGCTGCTTTGGTGGTATGATCTAAGTAAATATAGTTCGCCTTTATTGCTGTCTAGTCAAACTACTCATGTATGATAATTGTCAAACCAAGAGGCCACAGCACTAAATTCCATTATTTGTATGGGAGAAGGGGTGGGACTTTCTGATGCTTTGTTTACTATTGTGAAATTAATAGTGATCGCAATTATATTGGTGGTACCTGAAGGGGTGTGGTAAATGTTTCGACATTCTAAGGATTTGTCTAATATTTCAAGATAATTAAACTGACTAAATTAAAAAAAAATGGTAAAGTTGTATGGGAAGTATCTGAAGGGATAGCTTCATTTGGAGTAGCACAGCTATAATACACATCGTTTAAACTGCACAATGCATCTTATTCCATCGATTGATTTATTGACGCTTGCTAACAATAGAAGTTCAATGAACGCTCTCAGTTCTATATAGGTTAGATACCTGATTTCACATCGTCTGCTTTGCAGTATTGCAGTATAATTTCTTTATTCGACATTTGGAATAATTTAATGAATTTTTCAACCATTGCACCATGACTCTGGCGTGCAACGGCATTCTGCTCTGCAACCAAGTCGTTCTGAAAATCTTATAATATAGCTACGTCGTTCTCTTGCGATCTTCTCCAATATCGTATCCAGCAAGTATAATTTCGTATTTCGCGCTAATTCTTTAGAAATGGTTGTGAAGAAACAAAATCAATTCTAAAAGCACACGTTTCAACAAATATTAACCAAAAAAAATTGATTCCAGTTGAAACTAAGGTGAATTTCGGTACATTTTATATGTTGACTACATTTGTAGTCAGCCGGCCAGGAGATGGTCATTTTAAAATTTTGATGTGGACTGACTGTAGTATGGACATGGTATTACCAAAGCACTGGTATGATGAAGAATGTCGCGTATTGTGAAGAAAAGGATGCTGCGTGCGGTGACTACTATTTAGGCGGAAAAACGTCTACGGAAGAAAAGAGAGCGCCAGGATATCGAAAATTACAGAGATAGAGGTGATGCCCGAAAGTTCTACCAAAAGGTAAAAAGCAATGGTTTTGGAATAGAATCCTCACAACTGTAAGGACAGTGATGGAAATCTGAGCACGGACACGCAGAGTGCGTTGCAAATGTGCGGTGATGAAACGAAATAATGAGAAGAGGAGAGAGATAAAACGCATAGAGGTAAACTGCGAAAGTTTTACTTAAACGAAAGAAGGAAAAGTTCTTGAACGTGGATTTCCACCTGTTTGAACAGAGATGGAAATCTGACCTCTTCCTAGAGTGTTCAAAACCGAAACCGAAAAACCGTAAACCGGTTTTTTATTTCAAACCGTATGCCGGTTTTTGCAAAAGTGCCATTTTCAAATAACCGGTTTAACCGAGTTTTTTCATTCGGGTACTCGGTTTTTTAAAATTGCTTTGTTACAACTCAAAAAGGATTTATTGAAAAAGTAAAAATTTTAAAATTAAATTTGAAATTAATTTAGATAAAACTTTTTACATTTTGTAAACGAGAATGTTTTTAGAAGCTTTGTAAAATGTAAAAATTCAATTTCAAATTAATTTAGAAAAAACTTTTTACGTTTCATAAACGAGAATGCTTTTAGAAGCTTTGTAAAATTTTAAAATTCAATTTAAAATTTCTTTCTTTAATGGCAGCAACAACAGAAATGTATCTATCAGTAGCCGCACGTAGAAAAGTATTCCAAGCGCGATCAATACTCGTGTTTTAATTTCCAGGCTGACATTATTATTTTTGTTTATGGCGGAGCCAAGGTAGACAAAATCATCTACCACTTCAAAGTTATACTTGTCAACGGTCACGCAGCGTCCCAGACTAGTGAACTCTTTGTTCGTTGAAACAAATAACTTGGTTTTGTCCTCGTTTATCACCAGACCCACTTCAGCCGACTGCTTTTTAATGCTCGAAAAAGCCGCAGTAACATCTCGCAATCCACGTCCAATAATATCTATATCATGAGCATACGCGAGCAACATGTGACTTTTGTTGAAGATGGTACCATTTCTGTTTACTGCAGCCTTCCCCATGATCATCTCCATTACGATGTTAAAGTGATCGCAGGACAGACTATCGCCTTGTCTAAAGCCTCGCTTGGTAGAAAATGGCTCTGAAAGATTTTTGCCAATTTTCAGTGAAGACTACGTGTCAGGTGTCATCCCGGATACTAAACGTAGCCATAGCATCCAACAATTTCTGTCGTATCGGACTGTCGAATGCAGCTTTCGAATTAATTTCGAAAAATCTTTTTACACGTTATTTAAGTGGATCAACAAGTCGAAGTGAATCTCGCCGAAGATGATAGTGACGATGATGAATGCGGTGAAATAGTGAAAGTCAAAAAATCATTCAAGCTCTATGTTTTTCAGGAGCACAATAAAGAACTAAGGCTCATTGTCGATGTAAAACACTGGTGGATCTCCTTATCTGCAATGATTGAACGGTTTCAAGAATTAACCCATGTGTCAACCATGCCCTTACAAGAAATAACAATTTTGAGAGATATAAGCTTAGCGCTTCAGCCTTTAGCGCTCGCAATTAAAAGATTGTCAAATGATTCAGCCACTCTAATCGACGCTGAAGGAGTATATGCGTTTATTTTGTAACAGCTCAAAAATATGGATTCCGCATATGCTCGGGAGCTGCGAAACAAAATTACAGCAAGATTTAAGGAAAGAAGAACACAAACGTTGAATAGCCTAATCATATATCTTAGCTTCGGAAAATATCCTAAAAGCTCATCCTAGTTAAAGTATTATAAAAAGGCGGAAACGATAGAATAAGCGAAGAACTTTTTAAAAGACTTTATCCTGCAATTTCCCCAACAACGGCAGAGTCTAGTAACAGTTCAGATTGTAAGATGATGAACTCACCTAATGGTAGTCAACGATAGCAACGATTTAAACAGGACAATAAATAACATCAAAAATCCAGCAGTGAACACCAATTGCAATTACACAAGACTATATGATGATTTCAACTATTTCGATAGATTTAATAAAAGGACAAAAAAGCTCAACATCATTCTAAACGCGCTTTTGGCAAAAAATCCTAATTCCACTATTAGAGAGTGCGTGTTTTCTGTATCAAGCTTTATAAAAACCAATCAGAAGAATAGACTCAAAATTGAACACCTAAATTGCATACTATTTCTTAAATACTATTTTGCAAAAAAAAAAAATTAAAAATATTCCAAAAATTTATTCTTTTCCAAAAATACTACTTTAAAAAATAAAATGAATGATTCCAAAAATTCATTAAAAAGTAAAAACACAAAATAAATGCATTGTTTTAAACCAAATTATTTTTTTTTTATTTTTAACTTTTTAGGAAAAATACCGAAAAAACCCGGTTAAACCGGTTTTCTTTCAAATGCTGTATTCGAAATCCGAATTTTCTAAAAAATTAATTTTTCGAATAACTCGGAAACCGGGTTTTTGAAAAAAGGAGGTATTTGAACACTCTACCTCTCCCATACAAAATTACCTATTTTGGACAACGGACATTACTCCTATAACTTCCGAACGGAAAACTGCAGAAAACGTCAACATTTGTCACTCTCCCCTTATGAAACCTCCCATACAAATGATCGAATTGACCCCACAGTTTTGCATACATATCTTTTTTGTAAATACTCTCAATGCAGACATATTTTCCGTAAGATGTATGCTAGTGAGAGTAGACTATGTCAGCCGACTACTTGTGATATCTCCCATGCAAAATAACCGATTTTCCCACATAACTTCCATACTATAAACTGCAAGATATTTGAATTGTTTCTGTTTAATTATCTTCTAATAGTAGGTGAAACTGTAGAAACCGAAAAATTTGCAACACCCCTTCCGGAACCTCACATACAAAACAAAGCTCTATATTCAATCGTTTACGCTTCAAAATATATATGCTTATATAAGAAATTTCATTTAATAATCGGTTAATTTCAATAACTCAAAACTTAAAGCATATATTTCATAGGGTAAGGGTATTTTACAGTTAGTTCACCAGACTGAAATTTCTGAACTTGTTTTATTGATGCTTTAGAACGATTGAGAGTATGTACTATTACAAAGACATATTATATTTTGTTCTTGGCTTAAATTATGTAGACACCAACTAAAGTTTATGCTACGAGCTTAAGAGTGAAGATGTACCCTTTACAATTACTGACATACATACATCAAATTTTTGTTCATTCCAACATTCATGAATTTCGCGTATAAATTCTTTGCTGTGGCATTCAAACGAAAAATATCATCTTTGCCTCCAACTGTTGATTAACAACATTTCGACTGTTAACAATTCTTTTGTAATGGTTTCACATTTTCAAGTGTTTAGCGTCGAATGATAAAGGTATCTAGAGTTCACGGTTATTATTGTTGTTGTTGTTTGGTTTTCGGTTTCCTTTCTCAATGAAACAGCATCGAGGAATTCCTTGAACAGCGCTTTGTACCTATGAATGTATATAAAGACAATATGTGTATGTAAGAGGTAGACATGTGTGTGTGTGGGGGTTTGTAATAGCTATAGAAACGCTGATACATGGCAGGACATCCAAGCATATGAATAATAGATGTATGTGCTGATGAGGTTTTCAATTTCTGTTTCATATTTTGTTTTACTGTTGTGTTATCTTTCCGGAAAGTTATCTTTTTGTGTCTATCGTATCTTCTAATGGCACTTACCTGCCCTCATCCTCTGTGCTGCTGTCACGTGTCTGTGAACTTTGACGATTTCTACCCAATCGCATAAGACTTCTTACAGCTCTCATGGTAATGCGCTTCTCCTTAACCACCGGACTACCGCCCGGAGTGCCTGCATCACTCGAAACGGCGCCACCCGCCGCCACTGAGTTGCTGCGACTAACGGATTTGCCATATTTGTCGAATTTGTGTTCGCCAAGCTGCTGTTGGGCTGGTGTGGCTGTAGCCGTTGTCGATGCTGATGCTCCATTAGGATTAGCGGCGGACATGACACGTCTCATAAGCTGGCGTTTTCTCGACGACACATTTGATTCGCTGCCACTGGAGACGGCACCACTGCCAGAGCCCATGGTGCCGCCTGGATCTGCAAAAAAAAAAAAATGACGATAAAAGAGTTAAACATTGTAAATAGCAGTTGAAAGTAGATATCGTAAAAAATGTTAACTAATTGCTTAGCATTTGTTTTATACCTTAGCTGTGACATACATTTCTATAGGTAAATATAAATAAATATTGGCAACACAACGAAGCTTACAACGACCATTTCTTATATGTATATATATAATTTTAAGCATTTCGCATATTATTTCATGTGATTTTTTATGAAGCCCTAATACGCCTTAAGGTAGGCAACATATTTGTTAGTTATACCATCTCACGTTATCCACTTTGATCTCCATAAGTGGCATGTCACAAACAATTGAATCTCATTGGTGTTTTTGTTTTGCATAAAACAAATTTAAATAAAACATCAGCATTGTTCCACAAAATGGTTAGTCAATGATTTTTGTTAAATGCATTTACATGTATACAAGAAAATTGTCCGGACCAAATTGTTGTGAGCCAACGTCTGTACAATGTACAGTGTACATACCAAACTCTTAATGTCAATAAAAAAAATTTCGTTTGGAAATAACAACAAATGTGTCATCTTGGGCAATGAAGCATACCATAAGCAAAAACTGACACAATTCCTTATCTGTTGTGTTTTTGTCCCTTACAAATTGTTGTCTTGGGCCCAGAAAATTTTTCACATAAACAATTTTTTGTCGCCTTGGGAAATTTAAGCAATATATCTTAAATGAAATATTTTTTTCAAAATTCGTGTTGCAAATTGGAATGCATACAGTCTTTTATAATGTTGAAACTTTTTAACTATATTACGTATTATTATTTACGAAACATCCTTAAGGTAGGCTATATATTCTGGAAGTTTTATTTCCTGTATGCTATGCTATGATAGGTATGTAGTTGAAAAAACAAATGCTCAGATGTAACATTAGCAACTTCCATGGTTCCAGTTTGAAAGGCAGATAAATATTGTTGTGACATTTGAAATACGATATCTTTCAATCATAATTTCAACTAGAATATCTCCATCGTGATGACAACTTATTTTAAAGCATACACATAAGTCAATGTCATGTAAATATGATATAAATGGTTTAGGTGCAAAAACGGGCAAGTCCACTTTTTGATGTTTTAAATTTGTTTTCCAATAATGAAAATTAACACTTCGTTAATTAGCACAAATTTCCGATTTTTTTGTAAATCAACTATCAATAATTGTTTCTTCTTATTACAACAGAAATACGTTCTTTTGCGCACCGTAGATAGTTCTTTACACCAAATTTGGATAACAGCTCTTTCACCAGGTAAATGCAACAAAGTTTTGGTCGCTCTCTCCTGCGCCGGCCATCGAGTTTATTGCCGAAGACTTTTCGAGCTGGAGCATTTTCATCCATTCGAACAACGCACAGTGGCACCACACCGCCCCATACATTTCTTGGAAAAAAAGAGAAGGAGTGGGCGTACAGCAATGAAATTTTGCAGAAACACTTCTCTGGGCTAAATTAACAAATTTTGAAAAAATCTTGGAAAACAGCCCACTGCCACACCCACCTCCCATATAACTGTACTTGCCAAAATTCTTTTGGACCTAGGGACTTGCAATTCAGGACACTTCTTAATTGAGTTCTTCTTATGAAAAAAAATATTAGGAATGCCACGCCTACTTTAGATTTAACGCCCATTGAAAGTTGTAGATTTTAGGTGTTTTTCTTCCCTGTCTAGAATCATATGAAAATTTCATATAAGTTAAAAAAAGTTAATTTTTATTCAAAAGTTAAACATGTGTTGTCTCTATACAAAATAAGAGAATATCCCCAACAACCGTCCGCGAAAGATATTAGCCTTCAAATACACCGAAAATATCGCACAAATGCATGCCGCTTATGTAGTCAAGTATGCCAAGTTAAAGTGTGTAACACCTAAGTCATTGCAACAAATTGATATGAAATACAGTTATGAACCCTTTTTAATGCTTTTTAATGAAAAAATAATGTTTCACTTATAAATCGTTTCAAGCTTTAATTCCCGAAAGCCTGAAAGTATACCCAATTTTTTGTCTTATTTAGCATTTTTATGAAATATTGGAAATGACTTTTGAAATTAAAATCTATGTTACTAAAAGGGACGGTATTTGTCGGTTTTTTTTTTCTTAATTGTACAGACTCGGACCTTTCATTTTTTATAGTTAGAGGGCTTAGCAAGGCAAAGCACATAAAGTTTTTTTCCATCAAAAAGTGAAAAGTTGATATTTTTTAGTAGAATTTTTGATAAATTATAATAATTGGTTTACTTTTCCAATTTCAATAATTTTTATACCCTTCACCATGCGAGATATCGAGCTTCTTTTCTCAAAGCGGAGGTTAAGTTCTAAGATGAGCCCGATCGGTCAAAAACTACTCCCACCTCCCATACAAACTTCCCATTTTTGGGGTCTGTCCCTGCGATTACATCCGTATTTTAAGGGCAATCAAGCTGAAATTTTGTATGTGAGCTTCCTTACACTAAGCGGAGCTTGAGTAGTAAGATGAGACTGATCGGTAAAAAACTACTCCCACCTCCCATACAAAATTTATCTTTTAGGAGGTGTCCGTATGTCAGTCCCCGCGATTACAGCAGTAATTTAAGAGCAATCAAGCTGAAATATTGTTCGCAAGCTTTGCTGCTCTAAATGGAGGTTGAGTTCTAAGATGGGCCCGATCGGTCAAAAACTACTCGCACCTCCCAAACAAACTACCTTTTTTGGGGTGTCCGCGTAACTGCCCCCGCGATTATAGCCGTTGCTTCTGTCCAGAAGCAGAGGTTAACTTCTAAGATAAGCATGATCGGATTCAAACTACTTTCACATCCCACACAAATTCCCATTTTTGGGGAGTAACAAAATTAATAAAAATAAGCTCCAACTCACCAACTCATAAACTTATCGGTAAATCGATACAAAATTATTGACAAAATGGATGTGTGAAGCTAAAAGTAACGTCCACATCTCACCAACTCCCCTGTTTTTTGGTACAAAGTTTAATAAAATGTAGTTGTAGTGCAAATAAGCAGTATTATCACTATTTTTACAAATGGTGAAGGGTATATGAGCTTCGGCATAGCCGAAGATAACCGCCTTACTAGTTTTTTTTTTATAAAAAAGTAAGTGGTATATTTTCACTGAAAATAAAACAAAAGCCCTAGCTATAAACTTACACACAAAAAAAGTTCTTTATTTGGACAATAATTTTAATCAAATTTCATTGAATAAATTTCCGTCGACTTCTGTGCTGTTTTTTCAACTACAAAGTTTCACTTTTCATAAAAAACCTTGTTGAATTTTTCTTATTCAAATATTTCTTTACAGAACTAAATCATTAAAATTTTGAAATTGGAAAGTTGAAAAACCCTATTTTTTCCGCCGAAATGCCACTGTGCAACGCATCTAAGGTATATTTCAACGCACTTGACTACGTCGATGTCGTTGTACAGCTCATGGTTCACTCGATGACGGTACTCGCCGTTAACGACGATGGTTCCAAATATTTTGCAAAGTAATTTTCTCCCGAAGACTTCCATAATAGAATAATACTCGTCTCTTGTTCTACAGGCTAACATTATTAGATTCGTTTATGGCGGTGCCAAGGTAGACAAACTCATCTACCACTTCAAAGTTATTGTTCTAAGCGTTCACGCAGTGTCCCAATTGAGTAGTCTTTGTTCGTTGAAACTAATTACTTGGTTTTGTCCTCATTTATTACCGGACCCACTTCTGCCGACTGGTTTTCAATGTTCGAAAAGGCCGCAGTAACATTCCTCAGACCATGGCGAATGATATCTATATCATCGGCATACGCGAGCAGCATGTGACTTTTGTCGAAGATGTTTCCTTTCGTGTTTACTGCAGCATTCCGCATGATCATCTCATCTAAAGCCTTGCTTGTTAGAAAATGGCTGAGTCTGATTTTTGTCTATTTTCACTGAAGACTTCGTGTCAGTAAGTGTCATCCCTCAAAGTAGTATCAGCTTCGAGGGGATACCAAACTCAACCATAGCATCTAATAAATTCTGTCATATCAGACTATCGAAAGCAGCTTTGTAATCGATAAACAAATTTTTGGCATCGATCTGCATCTCTTGGGCCTTCTACAGGAATTCTGGTAGTGTGAATATCGGTCGGTAGTGAATTTACAAGAACTTAATCAACACTGATAAGGTCCAATCAGGTTTGCTAGGATGGGCTTTAGTATTTCACATAACACACTAGACGCGACCTTGTATGCAATGGGTAAAGTGCTGATCCTGCAATATTTGGTACATATACTTTAATCGCTTTGCTTAAGCAAAGGACATATCCAATCCAATCATCAGGTATGTATTTGTTGAGCCATATCGTGTTTATGAGCTGGTGCTTGCATGTTGCCAACTCATAGCTTCCGGCTTTAAAAAGGCTTTGCCGGCAGTCAATCGGCTCCCGCAGCTTTATTATTTTTAATCTGTGTATTTGCCCTGCTTATCACGTTTTGGCTCGGTGTGGACAATCTACTCCATCGTCGATGATTGGCATGATTTCGTCACGAAAGTGTTCAGATATTCCAGATATTCGCGACATCCCTCGTCATACCAGGGTTTGTCAGAGGTGGTTTTTCATAACCCTTTTCGGTCGTTGCGGCAGTTGTCGTAGAGTTCATAATATGCTGCCACTGGGTGTCGGAAACATCAGAATAGAGGGTTTGGAAACATCAGAATAAGGGGGCTTGGTTCGAAGTAACTGACAGCGTTGGTTGGAGTAGGCATTGGCTTTATGATGTCTAGCTTTCCTTTGCGTTTGGCTACAAGTGGTTTTAGCACTACTTAATAACGTGCGTACCTTGACTGCAACTAGGTGGTGATTCGAGTTAGTATTTGCACCGTGCATCACACACACGTCCTTAACGCTTGAGATGTGCCTTCCATCGATTACCACGTATTCAATCTTGAGTCTTGTATTTTGATCAGGAGATATCCAGGTTGCCTTTTGAATATCTTTATGCGGGAATCTGGTTCCACTCACTACTCTGTTTCTTCCCATGTTTCTTGTCGTATATACTGAATTTTTTGACTGCTGAACCAATTTTAACATTAAAATTTCACTAAACAATTTTAATGTCATCTGCAGGGCATATATTTCTTCCAAGCGATCATGGAATGCATCTTTAATGTCCCCGTCCTTGTCTTCCGTCGGGACGTGCACACAAATCAGCGTAATGGAAAAATATTTCGCCTTGATGCGAAAAACCGCGAGGCCAGATGTCGAAGTCTTTTGGCGACTATGAATTCACTTCTAAATTCGTGTCTTTCAGCATGGCAGCTGCAAATGATGTTACTGTTCTTTCATCGTGTGCATTCCTGTATCGTCCATTGCATTGCCTGTATGCCTGTGATGTCAGCCTTGTATTTGTCGAGGACATCCGCCAATTGTATAGAGGCACCATCTTTGTATAGAGTTCGGACGTTCCAGTTACATATCCGTAAATTATGGTCCTTATAACGTTTGGGGGGTTCTTGTTTTTTTTTTAATTTCTTCATGTTTTCATAACATATTATTTTTTGTAGGAGAGTGGCATATTAGGCCACCGCGCCCGATCCCAGTTTCTTTGGCCTGCCACTAAGAGAGCCATTATGTTGAGCTTCAGTAACTTATGTTACGTACTTCCTAGGACGCATCGGTGGTAGCATGCCATTACGTAACTCAACATTACAGCTTCTAACATTTGCTACCACCGAACGGATGTTCAATGGCATTGCCGGGGGAATACGTGATCTCTCAAACGTTATGAGCTGCTTGGGAACCTCCAAAGATAGATTCTGGTTATTCCCAGGTTTGAATCTCAAATTAGAAAATCCCCCATTCAATAAACGTCCCATTCAATTGATATACAAACAAAAATAAATTTTAAAGGGGGCAATTTCGGTTCTTTATATGGAAGGTATCAGAAGGGCTGTGCCAAATAGTTAGGTTTTGTGAGGTTTCTCCTCATATTACAAGCTAAATTAACTGACCAAATTTAATTATCCTGCAGTTGCCCGTTTGGAAGTTATGGAAGAAATATTAATTTTCCAAAAATAGGTAATTTTGGGTGGAAGGTACCAAGAGGGGTCCACCGATATAGTCCATATTTATTGCAGAGCCAAATTTTCATAAGCGTTCATCTTACTCAAAATTTGATGCCAGTGCCAAATAGTTAGGTTTTTCAAGTTTTCGCCTCCTACCACAATAACTGACCAAATTTTATTATTATCCCCTAGGTGCCCGGTTGGAAGTTATGGGAGAATTATAAAATTGGTCATTTTGTATGGGAGGCACCAGAAGGGGTCAACCGATAAAGAGTGTGTATTCATTCCTCAGTCAAATTTTCATAAGAATACAAAGGTTTTAGGTTTGTTGGCGTTTGTCTACTATTACAAGATAATTAGACTGACTAAATTCAATAGTCTCCAGTTGTCCGTTTGGAAGTTATGAAAGAAATATTAAATATCCAAAAATATGTAATTTTGTATGGGAGGTACCAGAAGGCTTGGTAGAGGGCAACTCTGCCTTCTACCAATCTCATTATTTAATTTTGACACTGGTAAGGATAAGTTATGGATCGCTCGAGTAATCCTGCCCACCAGCCACCCAAAGGACGGACAGACGGAAATAGCTCATTAGTCTTAAGAAGTCGTGAAACGAATGTGGTATTAAGATACTAGGAGTTCAGGGAACATTATCATACTCTGGACGTTCTCGAAGTCAGCATAAGCGACGAAATAACGTCAATCATCGGCGACAGAGTAGATTGTCCACCACCAAGCTAACAGAATATCAGCAGGGTAATGGCATGGCTTTAAACCAATATAACTGCGGCAAGGCTTTTTAAACACAATTAGGGTAAAGGAATGCATGGCCGATGATTAAATTCTGAGTGATTTATGTCCTGTATAAAACTGTAAACAAAATTTCTTTAAATCATTAAAAATACTTATTTGTTTAACATTCTGTATGATTTTTTTTACATAATTTGTTGAGTATGTCATAAATTATGTTATTATCATGGTTTTTTTTTTTAATTTAGCACCGATCACTTTAACAAAGACCTAACTATTAGAGGTTTGTCGAGCTCACAAAAGGCCAATGATAGTAATGCAAAATTTTGGGAATAATTCACAAAGCGGCACAAATTTGGCTTGCATACAAATGAAGCCAACCTAATGTTACCTAAATATGTATTAGTTACTGTTGTGATTTTGTTAATATTAATGCATATGACATTTTATGTCAACAAAAAATGTTTTCACTTTGTCAACATTACTTTATTAAAAAAATAATAAAAAACTAAGTAAACTTACATAATACAAAATCTAATTTATTGTCAAAAAGGCCTAACAAATTACTTAGTGAAAATCAAAAACAGACAAGACAGTAACTCAAAACTTTTGGTAATAAAACACCTGCACAGCATAACCGTCAATTTGATGGCATGCAATGAGCATGTTGTTGATGTAAGTATAGTGTATTTTATATTTTGTTTCTTTATAATTTTAGGATATTTTAACTTAACGTCTTGTTTAACATCTCAATGCGCCTACAGGCATACAACTCATGTTGCTCTTATTCAGCCAGTAAGTATGCTTAACTTTGATGTGATAAATATCATTCTTGTAATACACTGGTAATTGGAACTTTTCCGTCTCTTTGTCAGTGAAATTGTCTCTTATGAGATTAACAGAGCTTTAACAAGGGACTTGTCTATGCCAAAGGCCTAAATACCATAATATATAAGTGTGTTTGGAATTCTAGGTGAGTTTATGCAGTTCGATTATGTTACTCTATTAAAAAGTATTTCGTGCCGTTGTGTGTTTTGAACTCAAAAACATGGCACTTACGACAAAACTTTTTCGACCGTAAAAATCTTTATCAAAATCGTTTTCTATTGATGCATATTCATTCTTTTTTTCGTACAGATTCACACACACAGATAAGGCATTTCAAACATTCTACAAACAAAACATAGAACAATGGTACGAATCTGGTAAATCTAAGTTCACACCTGCACATGTGTTTAAAAATATAGTTACACACGCAAATGTCACTTTCGTTGTATGTATTTGCTAAGATTTGCCATTTGCAAACTTTGTTCACACAAATTATAAAAAAATTTTATAATTAACTCGCATGTTCTCTATTGTGTTATTCATGATGTTGACTACAACAATTTTGGATTTATTTGTAAAAACACTGCGTGCTTGGAGACTTGTGACATACCTGCCTTCTACATACATTACCGGGAATTTGTGTAATTCGTAAGATGTTTTCTTTAGTTTATTTACGTATGCTAAATGAATAATAGAACAAAGGCAATGGAAGCACAACTGCAAAATATGCTGTTGTTTGTCATCAAATAACAAAGAAGGTCTAGCTTAAAAGAAATTTTGTTACCTTACGAATCGTTGAAGAGAACACGATGTCGGTGTGGCAAATGCCGGAAATGTTTTAATCAGAGCTACTGTTAAATGTTAAATAGATCAGCGAAGGTAGTAGGCTATATAACCAACATCTCGTTGCATTTTCTGATCTACAGCTGGCAGTATATAAAAAAACTATCCTTTGGCAAAATAAAGTAAAAAGTTTTTACTTCACAGGATATACATTTACAAAGTAAATAATGTTACACAGTACAACACTTAATTTTGGGACTCAATTCTGAGTAAAACCCTAGCTCAGTTTGGCTTGATTGGCTACCAAACATTTTTTTTTGGCCCTCTAAACTTTGAAACTCTAAACTCGAGAATTGATAGGATATTGATAATATACACATATACTATATGATCATATAGATATTAACTTGATTAGCCTTAAAAAGTTGAAATATATAGTTGCCCATAATAATCTACATCAGAATCCAATTTAAATTTTTTTAATAATTTCTTCAAAAATACCCCAATTTCTACATTAAATATCTCGGCGTCTATAAGTGATACGGTAAAAGTAAACAAATACTATCTTAGGTCTTGCCTTCAGCTATTGAATGGCTTATTACCAATCTATATATATAAAAATGGTGGCAAAAATGTATAGTAATTCATCAATTGAGAACGGCTGGACCGATTTTGGTGAAATTTTTTTTCAGTTGTTTGTTATTGCCAGGAGAAGGTTTATGTAAAATTTTGGGAAAATCCTCCGGAAAAGCCGGAAAAATGGAAAAACCGAAAATTGCTTTTTTGTGTGGAATTTTGTGTGCAAGTGTTACAAATGATTTTTCGAATGGAAAAATAAAAAAAATTGTTGGAAAATTCGGAAAATTCCGGAAAAATTCGAAAAATTTTAATTCTATTTTTCGACGAAATTTTGTTTTTTTGTCGTTTGATTTGATAGTTTTAAACAATGATACTGCGAAAAATTTAAGATAATTATTCCGAAATGTCTTTCCGAATGGAAAAATAGATAGACTCTCGGTGGAAAACTCGGAAAATTCCGAAAAAATCGAAAAATTTTAAATTTTTCGGCAAAATTTTGTATTTCATCGCCTGATTTGAGGAAAATCACAAACTAAATTTTGGGTTTTCGAATGGAAAAATAGAAAATGTTGGTTGCAAAATTATGGAAAATGCCAAGAAATTTCTTTTTTTTTGTTTGTTTTGGTAATTATGGGCGATGTAAATGTGAACAATTTAGAAAATTTATGACTTTTTGAATGGAAAAATAGAAAAATTCTTGGTGGAAAACTCGGAAAATTCCAGAAAAAAATTGAAAGATTTGGATGCCTTTGACGAAATCTTCCATTGTATCGCTTGATTTTATGACTTCAGACGACGTAAAGGTGGAAAATTCGTTGTGTTGCTGAACAATTTCGGATTATTGTGAAATATTAATATATAAAAATGGTGTAAAAAATGTATAGCAATTCATCGATTTTGCTAAAAAAAAATTTTCAGTTGTTCTTAATTGCCAGGAGAAGGTTTATGTTAAAGAAACTTTCTGAAAAATCCTCCGGAAAAGTCGGAAAATTGGAAAAACCAAAATTGCTTTTTTGTAGTGAATTTTGTGTCCAATTGTTTCGAATAGCTTTTCGAATGGAAAAATAGAAATTGTTTTTTAGAAGAAAAATTTTATTTATTTTTTTCAACGAAATTCCGTAATGGCTTTTCGATTGCAAAAATATAACATTTTAGTTGGAAAATTTCGGAAAAATTTTATTTATTTTTTTCGAGAAAATTTTGCATTTTGTCGTATGAGTTGATAATTTTGAACGATGCAACAGTGAAAAATTTCGGATAATTATTCCGAATGGAAAAATAGAAAAATTCTAGGTGGAAAACTCGGAAAATTTTGGAAAACTCGAAAATTTTTGTTTTTTTTTTCAAAATTTTGCATATTATCGTATGATTTGAAAATTTTGGATTATCTAAATATGAAAAATATCGTATAATCATTCCGAAATGACTTTTTGAATTCGTTGTGATGCTTGAAAAATTTCGGATTTTTGTGAAATCTATATTTATAAAAATTGTGTTTAAAGTGTATAGTAATTCATCAAATGAGAACGGATGGCCCATTTTGCTCAATTTTTTTTTAATTTTTCGTAATTGCAATAAATGTTGAGAAAATCTTTCGGAACAGTCGGGAAATTGGAAAAATAGCTTTTTTGTATAGAATTTTTTGGTTGGAGTATTTAGCGAGATAAATAATATTTAGATATCCTATGCAATACTTATCAATTTGATAATTTTTTTCAGAAAACGAGTTAACGCTTGAAAAATAAAGTTATCCAATTGGATTGCGGGCATTTATTCCGAAACGATGTTGTAGTTTTTTAGGGAGAGTTATTTTCTTGGCTAACACCCCCTATTAGACAATCAAATATTAGATGACGTTGTGCAATAGGTAGACAGACTATACACAGTTCATTAAAGCCAAGGTGTATGCTTATATCATTGCTTTCCTACAATTCCCTTCGTACTGAGGATGGAGATCTGTGCGCCGCATTTCGGGAGGCTTGCTGAAATTTAAATGTGCTCAATAATGGACTCAATGCTCACCAATGCGACCGTTTCTGCGTCAGCTATTCAAATTCGTACATTGTTTGCTCTCATCGTGCGGCAATCTGCTGTCGACATTGGGAATGCCAGCGCCAAATCGTTCGATGCAAACTGCATTTGATAGCGAATTTTAACGGGTGTAAGACTAAAATCGAGATAAGCTGACCGAAAGAGTTTGAACAAACGTGTCGCTATTAAATGACAAGTACAAGAACGTGTACGATTCGCTGATGAAAGTTGTTGACAGGCAAAACATTTTTTTTGTTGACTCTGGCAACAATTCGGTCAAGATCTCAAATAACTTTGACCGCTGCATCCTCTGGCATGGCTGCCACATTGCTGGAAGGCAGTCGTACTGCAAATTCTGTTTTGAAACTGTCGATGAATCTTCTCACGGTTAAAAATCCAAAGTACAAAATGACCATGAATTCGGCAACAACGAAATTGATGCGAGAATGCAAAATCAATATTAGGGATAAATGCGTGATAACGAATAAACGAGCTTTGAAAGTAGTTGACCGAACGATGAAGGATTTACGAGGTGATTTTAAACGATTTGGAGGGGCTATGATTTTGCTCACGAAATCTATTGCTACTGATTTACTTAAACCATGCTTGAAATCGTCGTCAATGTCAAGAAGTTAAAATTGACCAAGAACATAAGAGTCGCATTTAAGAACCTCCCATCGTCTGCGGAATTCTCGATACAACTGCTGGCGCTTGGCAATGGCCAAATTCGTGTTGATGTTTCGACTGTATTGATATCGTTCTCTGAAAATTTTTGCGAGTTCACATCGTCGGAAGAGCAGCTATCACATTGCATAAAATTATAAAAATATCGATTGGATTAATTTACGTGCATGTACTAGCAGCGACGAAAAAATACATCGATAGCTTGAATTTCATTTTAGAAAGACAAATCGCTGGAGAACTGCATTCGTACAAATCTGTTTACAGCTTGACCGACGAGGATGAAGTGACCAACAATCCAACCGAATTTTTCAATAGATCATAATCTTATTGCGGAATCTGAATAACCCGAAATTGTGCAACGGTGCACGGCTGTCCGTCAAGAAACTGATAAACCTACGATCATCACGGGAAATTAAGAGGCGAAGAAGTCTTTATCTTACGAATTCCAGTTATTCGAACTGATCATCCATTCAAATTTCCCGTTCGGTTAGCTTTGGCAATGACAATCAATAAATCGCAAGGCAAATCGTTGGAAGTATGTGGGATTATGCTAGAATTTCACGGATTTTCGTGCAGCAAATATAACGTTAGCTTTTCGCATTTTGGAAGCCGTTTTTGCGGCAGAAATCTAATACAAAAACTTTGTTTATCATACCACCCTCTACAGAGTCTATCTGAAGGCATTTAATTGGGGCGAGACAAAGTTCGCCGGGTCCGCTAGTTAGTCTATATTCAAAAGAAAAATACTAAGCGGCAATAAACTGATTTGAGAACAAATTCGAACTTTAACCTCATTACGACACACCCTAATGCCACACTATCGATACAAAAATTTTCACAATATATTCGTATTTTTAGCAAAAACAAATGTAAGGTGAAGCTAGACGACCAACATCGCAGTTAATACATATTTTTAACAAAATTTAAAACACCCTAATGCTCTTTGTGAACAGCTAAAGGGGTGGAGTATTCCGATCATATTAGTTGTTTACTTATACAATAAGTACGTTTTTGGTAAATATAGCAAGTAAAAACATTGCACAATGACCCAAAACTCCGAAAAAACTGATTTGTTTCAAGACGATAGTATATTTTGAGAGCTATTTAATGTCCCTAGACTTGTTCAGATTGCATGAGTTTGTTTGGAGAAGTTATTCGGTGTTACCTAAACTACAATTTCACCGAATAGACTATGCAAAAAATCTTGATTCCATACGACTTATATTCAAAATAGTAAAAAAATTAGAATTTTTTTCTAAGTTTTTTAAAAATAAACGAGGGAAGTCTAATTTTTTTGGGAAATTTTATTATATCAATTTCTTAAGCGGACTATTAGCTACAACTTTGCTTAAGAAGAGAAAGCGCTAGAATGAAAACTGTACAAACTGTTGGCTAAAAACTGATGTCACCTTTTTTCAAGGGAGCCAAGGCATTTCAAAAAGTTTAGAGGGCTAAAAAAAATTTTTGGTAGCCAATCTAGCCAAACTGAGCTAGGGTTTTACTCAGCTCCGGTTGTACTATCGAACCTATATAGTCTCGTTCGGGTGTTTTTTTTTCATTGTTGCACTGTGTAATCAAATGACATTTTTTTGCTCAAGGTGGATTTTTAGCACTTTTTCTATATTTTTACACTGTTATATCTCGATATAACGTACGGACTATCTCTTTTGTGTCTGAAGCAAAGTTGTAGATAGTGAATATCAAAAAGTCACAAGAAAAACCTTCAGAAAACCAGAACCATACAACTGACCGAATTCTTCCTCATAATTTCCAATCAAGCTATCTATTATTCCAACTTTTTTCTCTAACTTTTTTCACATCCCTCTACTATACATTAAATATTTAACAAGACTCAGTCATTTACATTGCTAGACTAAACCATGGCAAATTTTAACATGGTCTCGCGGGAATTACTCCAAAACAAAAAAACGAACACATAACCAAAAATGGCATCTGTAGACCTAAACAAAAACAGAAATAATAAATTTAAATCTACCATATTATTCAAAAACAAAAAAACATACACGCATGTATAACAAGAAAGCCAAAGTAGAAGACTGTTTTTATTCTTGACTAATATGTAACACGACACAACAAAACCATAACATACATCTAAGGACAGGTAGCAAACTCGTAAATCTTTAGCCTACATTAAGGCTTGTGAAACAAAGAAAAACCAACACATGTGTAGCTTAAAGAATTTTATGAAAACACATACAATATAACACTAAAGACAAAGCTTCCAAAATTTTGGCAATCAATTGAAACGAATACAAAACAAATTCATTACTTTACTAAGTATCGTTTGTATTCATCATCCAATCCCTATCTCAAATCCCATTTCAATGTCGTGCCTTCAACATTGTACAGCGTTGCAGGCGTATGTTGGAGAAACAAAAAAAAAACAGACTTTGACGTTATTTTTAATTAATGTTGTAAACAGGCCAACAAGAAAACTCTTTTGTTTTTATCCTTCTTCGTTAACGAATTGTTATGAAGCAAATTTGCTTGCGGCTAATTGTCGAGAAAATGCGTGATGAAAACAACTTAAATATTGAGTAGACATCAAAGATAATAAAATTGTCCCGTTTTAATGCCACAGTCAAAAAAAAAATTGTCGGCTCATTGCTCGCAAGTTGGTGAAAAGTTAACAGTGTGGTCATGAATTTCAATTTGAAATTTAAGGTCTACCCATGTTTTTAAATGAGTGTTGTTGGCAACGAATATGGGGCACCATTAGTTAGTTATTTACTAAGGGTAGTGAAATGTATGTATATATATCTTTTTATTAAGTGGGTTTCTGTTAAATTACGATAAAGGATTTAAATCGATTATGGTTCAGCAGACATGGATGCAACGAAGGACTCAACAAAGGAACAGACTAAATGGTTCCGTTGTTGGATTTTACATCACGCCTGGAAATAGGCTTTGGTATCAAAGGCTATAAAGTCGAGATTAATGTATAGATGTAGGACGGCGCTCTCAAAACTGTCGGAAAATAGTGTTCGGCTCTGCTGGGTCCTCGGACACAGTGACATTTCAGGAAACGAAATAGCGGATGAACTGGCGCAGAAAGGCTCAGCACCGACCTATCGGATGGATCAGTGCGACCACCAATGTGTCATATATATGGAATTGTGACCCGTCACATTGAACGGCTGGCAAATGCATCCTGGTAACATCGCACCGACTGTGTGGTATCACAGGATATTTGGCCAAGACTGGATGAGAGACGAACCAGATCACTATTGGAACTAGATAGGAGGTCCGTTAGACGACTAATTGGAGTAATCGCGGGACACTGCGACGTCAGAGCATGTAGCATTTGATATGTCATTGTCCAGCTCTAAATAGAAAAAGAAAGCAATTCCTCGAAAAATGGATAGTCATACTGAACTGTCGTCATGCAACATGGAGAATCTGGCAACGTTCACTGTTGGTTTGAGCTGGCTAAAGGGCAGAGGACCATAGTGTTCCCACGTAATCTCACTACTTGTATATATATGAAGTTGAAGGAGAGAACCCCCGGAATTATCTTTTTTTTAGCACTTTTATCTCTTTTCCACTATTACTATTCTTCTAAACTCTTATTTTATTGTAAAACATTTTCCCCTTTTTATTTCTTCCTTTTAAATCAGGACAATCACAATGGACGATAATGGTCTCCGAGTGTTGTAATGGTATGGTATTGTGCTGTGTCATTACATGTCCTCAATCTTACCTAACCTAAATCGATTTTACGATCAGCAGTAGCAATATCTATTTTATTTTCAACCTAAAAAAGTTAAAAACTCCGATAACGATAAGAAACATTCACAATGCAACCTAGATATCTACTGATAAAAATATAAGAACCCAGATTGATCACGTGGTAATTGATGGAAAGTGTGCAAATATTGACTCGGATCACCACCTAGTTACAGCTGGCTATTAAGCAGTGCTAAAAACGCTTGTATCCAAACACAAAGAAAGCTAGACATTACAAAGCTGCATACCACCGAAATAGCCAATGCCTACTCCAACCAACTCTCTCAATTACTTCGACCCAACCCCCAAACAGCGAATGGCAGCATATTGTGAAATCTATGAGCAACGATCGAAACGACCGTATTGGGTTATGAAAAAACACGCTCAGACAAGACCTGGTACGAAAGGGGAATGTCGCTAAATGTCTGAACAAAAGGATGCTGCATATAGCGCTTAACTGCAGCCAATTTCAACGCGTGCAGTGTCAGAGCGTTATAATGAGAAGAGGAGAGAGATGACATGCCTCTTTAGAGAGCCAGAATATCGGAAATAACAGAGATAGATGTGAAGCCCGAAAGTTCTACCGAAAGGTAAAACGAAAAGGTTTTGGAACAGGGATCCCCACTTGAAAGGACAGAGACGAAAATCTGGTTAATGACATTCAGAGTGTGCTGCAAATATGCAGTGAACACTTTAGTTCTTTGCTCGTTCCCGAAGCCAGCATGAGGGACGAAATCACGGCAATCATCGACGATGCAGTAGACTAAGTAGACTTTTAAAAGCTGGCGGCGATGAGCTGGCAATGATCATGCATCAGCTCATATACACAATATGGTTCAAGGTATGCATGCATGATGATTGGAATCTGAGTGTTCTATGTCCTGTGCTTAAGAAAGGCGATCCAAATGTGATGACCAGCTATGGCGGGATCTGTTTATCGACTACAAAGCTGCATTCGACGGTCCGATACGACAGAAATTGTTAGATGCATTGGCTGAGTTTAGTATTGTCAGTGAAAATCGGCAAAAAATCTGGCTGAGCAATTGTCTACCAAGTGAGGCTTTAGACAAGGCTTTAGTCTGTTATGCGATCTCTTTAACAACATTATGGAGATGGTCATGCGGAAGGCTGCAGAAAATGCGGCTGGTGCCATCATTAATGTAAGTCACATGCTGCTCGCGTATGTCGATCATATAGATATCATTGGACGGACGTTGCTTCGGTCTTTTTAAGCTTTAAGAAGCAATCGGTGGAAGAGGGTCTAGTGACAATTGAGGACAAAACTAAGTTATTTGAATGATATAGCACTCTATTCACGAACAAAGATCCATCTCTACTAGACTCTGCTGCTACATCTTGTTTAACAGCGCAGAATCCTGGGTAATGACACAAGCGGATCAATCTATTTTGTAAGTCTTCGAGAGAAAAACGCTTCGCAAAATATTTGGACTCATCATAGTCAAACGCGTTCAAATAGACCGAAACTGCTGACTTGCAGACGTTGTACGAATAGATGAAAATGTTCCAGCTCGAAAGGTCTTCGTCAATAAACTCGATGGGCGGCTCAGGAGGTGGTGACTAAAACTTCGTTGAATGGACCAGGTGAAAGAGCTGTTATCTAAACGTGGTGTGACTAACAATCTACGGAGCGCAAAAGACCGAAGCGCTTGGAATTCTTTTTTACGTGTGGCTAACGATAGATAAATTTCTCTTGCTGCTGCTACTTAAAAAGAAGAAGAAAATGGTTCTAAGATACTAGTTAAATCGAGAGATGAGGAGCAAAGGTGTGCATGTGACAAATTGACAAAAATTGAGATAAGTGTGCAGCTGTAATCCTTAACACTATATTTGACTACTAGCATGAAATTAGATAAATTTTTATTACCATTGCTGATATCTAGACGAAAACAGTTCAAGTAATTAATGGATTTGTACTAGAATTTGAAACTTTGAAAATCTCGAAATTAACTTTTTGTCATTTGCCAAAGTACCAAAGTTCTTGGAATTATTTTTTATGTGCTGCTAAATTGCTGTTGAAAAACTAAAATTGTTACTCTTTGGTTGAGCCTAAAGAAGTTATTCAGAAAACACAGAGAGTGTCATAAAGGTTGTTTTTTACGGTGGAGGAGACTCAACAATGCATTGCATGAATATTGAATCTTATAAAGGGTATACAGAACACTTAGTTGATGGTTGACCCTAGAACCAAATTCTTTTCCATGAAAATCTCAAAGACTTCGTATACACGAAACTTTTACCTGTCTGCGCTATAATTTTATGTAAATATTTACAGACATAAAATTATATTCTACATACTAAATTTAGAATTTAATTTGAATTATGAACATTCTCATTATACGGAACGTAAACAAAAAGCCATGTTTTATGGTCTGTGAAGCGGTTGTAAGCCTAAAAAACGGTATAATTACACCATTACAAACGCAACTTGATGGTGATAGAGGCGCGGGAGAGAGGGTAAGCAAAAGAGATACAGGATAAATAAAATTAAAATCCTACTTTCAAATGGATAGACATATTGCTTATGCTATACCTGGAGTCAACGGCCTACCTTAATGATGAACATATATTTTAATTATTTTAAACAAATAGAATTACTAATTACGATGTTATTAATTAGTATATTTTGCTTTGGGGTTGCTCTTCATACATTAAACATTTTGCGTTTTTAATGTGGTTGGGTGGGTGGTTGTAATCAACCCCCTGTAACATTTCGTGGAAGTTTATGAAATAAATTTAAATGAAATTAAATACCTGTAAATGGACTCATGTTTGAGGTGATTCTTAGCATGCCATAGGTTAATTTGAATGTATTTAATCGGTCGGATAGTAATATATTTTGTAAGTTAGTGTAATATAGGAAAGAGTCTGTGTGTATATTCTTAGTCGTCTTAGTTGTAAGTTGCTACTATATTAGTTAAATGAAATAATTGTGATAATTGATCTGTTACGTTGATTTCCCTATACGGTGGTAGAGCTAAATCATTCGGAGTAAAATACCTTTTGTAGTTAGATCATAAAACTTATTTAAAAGTGTGCTATTTTCGTTGTCGACTACTGACTTGCTTGCAGGGATTTTACACAATATGCTTTAACATTAACATCACTGTAGGCGAATACATGTAACGTGTTTGCCAAAAATCGCTCATTCTTTAATCAATTATGGTATACATATATCATTTAATGCAAGCCACACATGAATAATTTAATAACCCGTCTAGATTTTTAGAAATTAATTGTCTATTATGTTACGTTGAATATGAATTTGAAAACACACAACCAAATACATACATTTAGGGATTGTTGAGTGCAGCTAAGAGTGTAGCCTATTTTCGGGAGTTTGTTTCTAATTGAATTTTCAAAGAATTGTTAAACACCTCAAAGTTTGTTATACATTGTAAATTCTGAAATGTATTTAATGCACACAAAAAAATACACCTCAATTTACATTCTTTAACGACATGTATACTTTTTATAAACTCAAACGAAATATGTTATGTTTACTTAGGAAGAATTCAATTTCAAGACACTGACACACTCTCTTGTCTTTTTGTTTTTCTATTTTATTCTTTTTCTCCTTTCTTTTTATTACTGAATATTTTACCTTATAAAATATTTATGTGGCAATGTGCTGTTGACAACCTGAATGCAAAAGAGCTTTTAGGGCATTTTAAAAGTTAGAACAACAACGGATTAAGTCTGGTCTCTTGTTTACATTTAACGTAACCCGTTTCTAAAGTAAGTTAAGTTTTTTGTTTGTTTTTAAAATAAAACACAATAATAGTTCGTTCACCTGAGAAACGCCTTAGTGTAGATTACACTTTTTGCCAACACTTAATTATGTCACTTTGTTTTCCGGTCCAATTGTTTTGAGCACAATAACATTTAATTCATATTCTATTTAGTGCATGCTTTTGAGCGTCTGTGTGTGTGTGTATTATCTGCAGAAGTTGCATAGACAAATCGAATAGTTAGTTCCTTAGGTTTGACTATGAAATATTACTTTATATTTTTGTTTAGTTTTATTGAAACGGTGACAGTATTTTCTAACAAGTTTCGTTTGGGTATTTCAGTAACTGTAAGTAACACCTCTTTAGATAAGACTCTTCCCTACATTACATCTAAATTTGTAAAGGCGTTCGAAACAACTTTTGAAGAACAATTTTATCCTTAATTAGAGCTTAACCACTCTTTTACATTTCGACCAAATTTCATAGAAGGTCATTTACAAAATTTCGATGTGGATGTGAATTTAGTTAGAAAATAAACTAGTAACATAATTATCTTCGGCTATGTCGAAGCTAAGATAACCTTTACCAATTTTAAAAATGGTGATGTAAATATTAAATAAGGGCCAAAAAGTGAGAAGACTGGTACCATCACCCAGGCCAAACAGCTAAAGCTTTTATCGTGAATATCTATGTGAGCACGTCCCTTTCAAGCCATTTTGTTGCTCTGATGAAGGCATAGATGTTCCGCAAATCGCCTAGTGATAGACAAGTAAAGTCCATAAGTGTCGGATGACCAAGCTTTTCACATCTTAGGCCGCCAAAAGCAGGACCGTGACATAGCAGATGCTTCGTGGTCTCCCCATCTTTCTCACCATTGTAAAGTCGTTGGAGGAAAATTTCCTAGTCCTAATATGAGTCCCGTCGTGATACTATCTCTAAACTTTCGCACCAAATGTTCCTATTCTATTCGGTCAACGTCACTCTCAAGCCATTTCGTAGCTCTGATGAAGGCATGGATGTTCCGCAAATCGCCCACTGATAGATAAGTATAGTTCATAAGTGTCGGATGACCAAGATTTTCATATCTTAGGCCACCAAGAGCAGGACAGTGACATAGCAGATGCTCCGTGGTCTCCTCATCTTTCTCACCATTGTAAAGTCGTTGGAGGGAAGTTTCAATCTCTTATCGTTATTAACAACTATCCAGTGACTGGTTATTACATCTATTATGTACCCCAGGGTCCCCAGGGACCGGCCGTGGCATAGTGGTTAGAACACGCGACTACCATGCAGGAGATCGCAGGTTCAAAACTGGCTCCAGTCATCTTAAAAGAAAAAAATAAATAAAATTTTCTTTCATTGTCGGCTCCCCTCGAATGTTGTTGACAGCAACTTCGCAGTATTAAGCGTCGATTCAATCGTCGTGTCTAGTAAGAGCTTCTCAAACAGTGACGTTCGCATTCGTCGATAAACAAGTAAGTGCCGTTAGTTGTGAATCTAAAAATAGAAAGCGTGTTAATTCACAACAACGCGAGAAGCTACCTCATTCATGGGGTGCAAAGGGAAATTAAGTTTTTTTTAAGTTTTATGTTCCCCAGGTGGACTTTAGGCAGGTTCAGCACAAACTGTGTCCTCTTTAAATCCATTGTAGGTCGACGTGCAAGTGGGTTCTCTTACCCATCTCTCCTTAGCAATGAAGTTCAGTTTTCCCGCAATTTGCTGCTTTCCCCTTATGAGAGGGATACCAATGAGACCGTAAACTTCGCCCGAGTTAACGGTTGTGTCGGCCCTTTGTTTCCCATATATATCACCAAGTCCTGGAATCCATGTGAGGATAACCGGCGGATGTCTCGATATCTCCTCAAGAGACTACCGGCATTCTCGAGCATTTCTCGAAGTGCTGTGCACGTTCTCCAGGGATATGAAAGCCGTTTTACTATCAGTAAGAATATAAATATTGCCGACCAATATCCCAAGACAATAAGTTGTCTCTACGGCTATTCTACAGTGATCCGGTAGGCTAATCGGTAGTTGCAACTCCTCTGAAAAAATTCCACAGCCTGATCTCTCTTTCAATTTCGAGCCGTCCGTAAAGATTAGGATGACATCCTCACTAAAGTTTAGCGCATTATCATTATCATCATACATAGTAGGACCTATCCGGAATGTTCCTTAAAAAACCCGTATCGAAGATAGGTTCTGGTATGGTGTTATCCATGTGACACCTAACATTTATTAGGTACAGAATTTTGACTTGCCCATAGTTCCTGTGCGTCCATGCTTTTGTGGCTTCTAAACGTATTGCGGTGTTCGCTGTTAGTTTCCTCGCCTCAATGTCCGGGGGTAACCAGTTTAGAATCGTAAACATTGCCTTAGTTGTAGTAGGGCATAAAGCCTTAAAAGTTATAAAATTGGTACCATCAACCAGACCAAACGGCTAAAGGCAGAAATTCGGGTATAGGGCGAATATTTATTTTATGGATCAATTGTGCGATATGAAGGGGTTTTCCGAATTTTCGAGTAATTAGGAGGGCAAATCGAAAATTGATAAAACTGTTACCATCACCTAGACCAAATGGTTAATTAGGAAAATTATGTTATACACTTTTTTTAGGGTAGTTGTGCCATACGAAGGGATTTTTCCTTGGAATAAAGTGTTGAAAAATGGTATCATCGCACAGACCTAACACCTAAAGGTTCCATCACCCAGTAAACCATGAATATATGCCTACCAATAAGTAAGTTTTTATCAAATCATGGACGATATTGCTAATCTATTAGCAATTGTTAAAATAACTCAAAAAAAAGATAGCTTACTAAGTAAGTAGCAAGAGGAGTAAAATTTTGGCCATAAGTACACCGAATTTGTTGGAATCACCAATGATTTTAACATTGGCTTTACATAGAAAGGAAGTAGTTAATTTTTGCATACCTTTGAACTTAATCTAAAGTAGTACTGAAATGTGATACAAATTCGATACTAAGGAGTGAGTTTTGATTTTTTATAGTTGCCATGCGTTATTTTAATAACTCAGTTGACTAATAGTTGCAGACAGATTTTACGATAGTACCTTATATTTGTACTATTACAGATATTTTATTCAGAATCTATAATTCTCTGTTCCTCAAGACGGTGGCTCTTTCCTGATTTTTTTAAAGTACTTATAAAGTACTAGTTCGAGAGTGATTAATGATCATCTCTTAATAACCTGCATGTTTTTTAAAAGTCATTCTTTGATAACGACCTCATTTTTTTAGCTAAGAATATATCATGAACTTTAAGACACACGAAATAGAAAATTTGTCTTGCCCTTTCAACTTGAACACATTTAACAATAATTTGGAGGCAGGACGAAGTCAGCCGGGTCAGCTAGTTTTAAATATAAATAGATTATCTCTATTTTACTTGAAATGATTTCAAACGTATTTACAAAAAAAATAATTCCTCTCACACTAACACAAGTATAAAACCTACACTCTGGCAATTTCTTAAGTTTTAAATAATGTCAATTACAGCTGCGCAATTTTTAGTTACTTAGGCAAAGATAAACATTTGCCAGTAAAACAATTACTATTTTCTTCCATAATTATTATTTACATTTACCTATCCTAAATTCGTCAACTGATTGTGTTTCCTGAAATACAACCAGTGTTGCGATTGAACATTGATGTGCGCAACATAACTGTCAACATGTTAATGACAAGACCTTTTTCATATTCACGTTGCTAAGTATTGTAATTTTTTTGCTTGTGGCTAAGGTACTCTATTTAATGATGTAAAATAAACCCTTATTATACCTTAGTGACTTCCTTGAAATCCCCTAAATAGGACAGAAAATATTTTGTACATTTGCGCCGTTTGCCATTTGTTTGTCTACCTTAAAGTGTACTTTAATTTGATGTAATCAGGAATATGAGTATATGCCTTGGTGTGGCTTGTAAATAACGTATCAACTTTCATATAACATTTTGTTTTGCTTTGTTGTAAATAATGTTCGCTTACGGTTTTACGAAATTCAAAGATTATTTCTATTCTTATTATATCTGTTAATTATTTATAGATAACCAATCATTTTAATAATGCCTCACAGGACTATTAAACAAATCCCCTAGTATGGTTGTGGTTTTCGGATTTTGCTCTTTGCAATATATTAATTGGGTCCTATAATGGTGCAGTATGATCCTAGAGCAAGACAATGTCCTAAGTGCTATTTCGTTAAATATTAAACTAAGGATAATAAAGATCCAGCTGTAAGGCGAGAACACGATACTTGAAGTTAAACAAATGCTATTTGACTTCTGTCTTTTTTACTAACCCACTACTTGGAAGTACCAGCCATTTAAAATGGTACTTGGTACATTACCCAATGGTACTGATACTACAACAGCATCAAAATATCATGAAGGAAAAATGCATAAGTTTGCAAGCTCAACACACGCATGACAGCTGACTTATTACATCTTCAGCGATATTTTAAAATGTTATGGTACATATCCCTTGACATAATACTCTTAACACAAGTAGTTTGCGTAAATCATTGAACTCATAAGCTGACTTTATAGAGGAAATTCAGTGGACGGGACATGGATAAACACGACGAAATAACTGTGACATCTTTTTACAGCTGCCATGAAGTAAGGCATGAATTTGGATGTGGGTTCATAGTCGTGTGGTCGACTGTGGCATGGTGGTTAGAACACGCGACTAATATGCGGGAGATTACGGGTTCGATTCCCGCCTCTAGTCATGTACATTTTTCTTTCATTGCCGGTCCCCTCGATGTTGTCGACAGAAACTTCTCAGTATAGTGTCGGGTCAATCGGCATGTCTAGTAAAAGCTTCTCACACAGTGACGTTCGCATTCTCGAAAAACATATAGGTGCCGTCAGCTTTGAATCTAAAAATAGACAGCGTGTCAATTCTCAACAACGCGAGATGCTATCCCATACCTCAATCATGGGTTGTAAATGGTAACAAAGATTTGTTTTAAGTCCATAGTCGGCAGGAGACTTCGACAACTGGTCTCCAAGTTAAATACTGTAGGTGACCTTTTAGCCACTATCCACATCAAGGACAAAATATTTATAGCTATAACTCAAGAAACATTGATTATATCCGATTTCATTCTATAGCAGAGTTGTAGCTAAGTCTCAAATAAGTAATTTCCATACAAATATCGAAGTAAAAAATCAAGGTGAACTAATTTCATATGGTATGAATTTTTCAAAAACTTTCGCTTATTGTCATAAATTTTCATTCAATAATCTCCAAATTTCTGTCCATATATATGCTGTCTCATCTCTGGCCCAAGTACTGCACTGTACATTAGGGGTATAACCAATAGTAGTACCATGAGGTCAACCATGTCCTAGTAACCACGAAAATCATAAACTTTTGTAATTTTTCTGGAAAAAGTTCACGCACCAATTGGTTTTTCTAAACAGGTGTATACAAAATTAGTTAAAAATTTATTATTTTTTTTATTTAACTTAACGAATTAATAAACTTCGTTAAGTGGGGATTTAGATCTCCTAGGCTCATTAGGAGATCATGCCACCTGCGGTAAATTTTGCAAGTGTTAGTAAACAAATTAACTATTAGCATTAGGAGAGATTATTCGTTACACATTTTTATTTTTTTTCGTTAAAAAAGGTTAAACATACGTTTTGGTTTGCGGAAAAATCTCTTACCATCTATAAATATTTATGAAATTCCTTTCTTGAGCTATTTTTTGTTTTAAATCTTAATATATATAAATTACGTGTCACGTTGTTTGTCCGCGATGGACTCCTAAACTACTTAACCGATTTGAATCAAATTTGCACACCGTGTTCGGTTTGATCCAACTTGAAAGATAGGATAGCTTACATCTTAAAGGGGCGGCGCCACGCCCCTTTTTTCAAATATCGCTCAGACGGCTTTTCTAATAGACCGATTGATACAAAAATTTTACCATGAGGTACTGTTGACCTGTAGATAGTTCCTGACTACATTTGGTTGTAATTGGATAAAGGGGCGTGGCACCGCCCATACAACTTGAAAATTAAAAAGGCTATATTTCATGAACTATCAGAGGTATGAAGGTGAGATTTGGTATATATGTTGTTGGAGCAGTATTAATTACAGCCAGGATGGAAGTGGGCGGTGCCACGCCCCCTTTTCAAAAATCGCTCTAACGGCTTTTATAATAGGTCGATTGATACAAAAATTTTACCATGACGTACTGTTGACCTGTAGATAGTTCCTGACTTCATTTGGTTGTAATTGGATAAAGGGGCGTGGCACCGCCCATACAACTTGAAAATTAAAAAGGCTTTATTTCATGAACTATCAGAGGTATGAAGATGAGATTTGTTATATATGTTGATGGAGCAGTATAAATTACATCCAGGGAGGAAGTGGGCGGTGCCATGCCCTCTTTTCAAAAATCGCTCTAACGGCTTTTCTAATAGATCGATTGATACGAAAATCTTACCAAATGGTACTGTTGACCTGTTGATAGTCCCAGGCTATATTTGGTTGTGCTTGAATAAAGGGGCGTGGCATTGCCCATTCAACTTGAAAATTAAAAGGGCTTGCAGTATGAATTACAGTAAGGGTGGAAATAGGCTGTTCCACACCCTTTTTAAAACAAACGGTTACAACTGTCAAAATTCCACAGTATATTGCTGTTCATCTAGAGATATGAACAGTAAGGTGGGCCAATTTTTTTATTCGCACAAATCGTAACCAAAATCGGAATCTAATTTTTAAGAAAATTTCACCAATAAACTTTGTGTCTAAAATCAATTCCTAGCTCGCGTTGGGAAGCATGAAGATTTCAGATAGAGATTTTTTTTGTTTTTAAATGAGCACAAACCGAAAACTTCAGATATATATTTTTACAGACCTTCTGCGTAAAACTGACTTCCCAACGAACTAAATGAGGTATTACAGAAGCAAATCTATGTTTTGGTTAAAAAGTTATGGCCTCTGAGAGTTAGCATACAGAAATTAAGTTTTTAAAAATCATTTTTCAGAATATTTGCTCATTGCTAAAAAAAAAATCTCTACCTGAAATCTTCATGCTTCTCAGCGCGAACTAGGAATTGATTTTAGATATTTAGTTTCTTAGTGAAATTTTCTAAGAATTCTTCGTACATTCCAATACTGATATACGGTTAACAGGTTGTTTTTTTTTTTTTTTGACGCGAACTAATTAATTCGCCCTAATGATCAGGCTATTTCGAATAAAATAAGTTAAAAGTGCCGAGGCGCTGCCCACGCACTTCAATAGTTAACTTTTTACCTGTATCAAATAATGGTCCGTACACCAGGCAGTTGAGGATGCGCAGACTAAAATAGTGATTTTTTTTAATTTACTTTACAGGTATGTATTTTTCAATTACTTCTCAGGAGAGCGAATCGGTAATAAATCATATAGATAGAAAAATTAAGCAATATTTATTGTAGTTATACTACAATGGTTAAATTTTTATAGTATATCAGATGTAACATAAGCAAACAATTGAAAATAACCTATGCATGGGGTATTTTCTTGACATATAGAACTTCTGATAGGTATAAGTGTAAATCTAGCTGTCATACTAATGAAGTGTAATAGACTTTCTTTTAGTATACTTTGCAAAATCACCATGTAAAAACTAAACAAGAACAAAGTTTACAAATCATGCAAATTTATTTTCAAAATGCACGTTCTGTTCGCCAAACTTATGGAGCCCTTTGTGAAGTTGAGGGTGCATATAATGATCGATCTGAGCAGCTAATAGAAGCCATCGACGCTGTAGACGTTAGTATGACAGGGGACTCGAATTAATCGAACCGACTTCATTCTCTGGAACTCGGTCTCTGCAAATGCTGAGGAAAGACCTTGGCCTACATTCATATAAAATCCAACTGGTAGAAGAAGTAGAGCCAATGGACGATCAATTGATTTTTTTATTTATCATGTCATTGAACATTATTTGAAGGAGAAATGGTTCTAACACGACGCTGTAACATGCCATACAGCGCGTGAGACCATCACTTTGCTAAGCCAAACGTTGGTGACCGAATTATCTCAAAAAATGGTAATACGAGTTCAATACAAAAAAGTATTACGGATTATTCTTGATCCGTGTGAGAAGAAGACATGACAAAAGAAGTTTTTATGGCTAAAGGCATGAAGCTTCAAATGGAATTTTCATTTGCGGTCAGTAGGAGAAGGCATAACAAAAATGTTTTTTTATGACCAAAGAGATAGTTAGTATACAGATGGTTCACGCTACTACGGATCAAGATAAATAATTTTGATCTTTAGAGATATGTATGTTTCCGATTTGTGAAAGAAGTGGTTTTTCGCCCTACATACCATATGCAAAGTCGTTACAAATGTACAGTAGGGATATAACTTTTTAACAAATTTTAAAATATCAAAATTGGCATAGCACAGTCCAATAGAGCATAAAAAACTGTAAGGGAACGTATATTTTTTTTTTTTCGCTAAGGTCAAAAAAGTTTACGCACCAACCGCGATGAAGTTTTGAAAATTTTTAATTTTCTTTTTGGTTAAGAAAATTAATTATATGTTTACTAGTGGGCCCGGCAATGCTTCGCTATTGCATATTAACTTGTAATATATTTCACACTTAGGTCTACAAAGTACTTTGAAAACGGCACTTAAGCTCGACAAAAATATGTTGAGTTTATTTACTTATGTAACTTATTTAAAGTAACTCCTTAACATTAAAGTTTACTACTTAAGTTTTATTGTTGTTAATGCTAATAAAAATGTAGATTAAGTTTTTTCAGTATGTAGGGCGAAAAACCACTTCTTTCACAAATCGGAAACATACATATCTCTAAAGATCAAAATTATTTATCTTGATCCGTAGTAGCGTGAACCATCTGTATACTAACTATCTCTTTGGTCATAAAAAAACATTTTTGTTATGCCTTCTCCTACTGACCGCAAATGAAAATTCCATTTGAAGCTTCATGCCTTTAGCCATAAAAACTTCTTTTGTCATGTCTTCTTCTCACACGGATCAAGAATAATCCGTAATACTTTTTTGTATTGAACTCGTATTACCATTTTTTGAGATAATTCGGTCACCAACGTTTGGCTTAGCAAAGTGATGGTCTCACGCGCTGTATGGCATGTTACAGCGTCGTGTTAGAACCATTTCTCCTTCAAATAATGTTCAATGACATGATAAATAAAAAAATCAATTGATCGTCCATTGGCTCTACTTCTTCTACCAGTTGGATTTTATATGAATGTAGGCCAAGGTCTTTCCTCAGCATTTGCAGAGACCGAGTTCCAGAGAATGAAGTCGGTTCGATTAATTCGAGTCCCCTGTCATACTAACGTCTACAGCGTCGATGGCTTCTATTAGCTGCTCAGATCGATCATTATATGCACCCTCAACTTCACAAAGGGCTCCATAAGTTTGGCGAACAGAACGTGCATTTTGAAAATAAATTTGCATGATTTGTAAACTTTGTTCTTGTTTAGTTTTTACATGGTGATTTTGCAAAGTATACTAAAAGAAAGTCTATTACACTTCATTAGTATGACAGCTAGATTTACACTTATACCTATCAGAAGTTCTATATGTCAAGAAAATACCCCATGCATAGGTTATTTTCAATTGTTTGCTTATGTTACATCTGATATACTATAAAAATTTAACCATTGTAGTATAACTACAATAAATATTGCTTAATTTTTCTATCTATATGATTTATTACCGATTCGCTCTCCTGAGAAGTAATTGAAAAATACATACCTGTAAAGTAAATTAAAAAAAATCACTATTTTAGTCTGCGCATCCTCAACTGCCTGGTGTACGGACCATTATTTGATACAGGTAAAAAGTTAACTATTGAAGTGCGTGGGCAGCGCCTCGGCACTTTTAACTTATTTTATTCGAAATAGCCTGATCATTAGGGCGAATTAATTAGTTCGCGTCAAAAAAAAAAAAAAACAACCTGTTAACCGTATATCAGTATTGGAATGTACGAAGAATTCTTAGAAAATTTCACTAAGAAACTAAATATCTAAAATCAATTCCTAGTTCGCGCTGAGAAGCATGAAGATTTCAGGTAGAGATTTTTTTTTTAGCAATGAGCAAATATTCTGAAAAATGATTTTTAAAAACTTAATTTCTGTATGCTAACTCTCAGAGGCCATAACTTTTTAACCAAAACATAGATTTGCTTCTGTAATACCTCATTTAGTTCGTTGGGAAGTCAGTTTTACGCAGAAGGTCTGTAAAAATATATATCTGAAGTTTTCGGTTTGTGCTCATTTAAAAACAAAAAAAATCTCTATCTGAAATCTTCATGCTTCCCAACGCGAGCTAGGAATTGATTTTAGACACAAAGTTTATTGGTGAAATTTTCTTAAAAATTAGATTCCGATTTTGGTTACGATTTGTGCGAATAAAAAAATTGGCCCACCTTACTGTTCATATCTCTAGATGAACAGCAATATACTGTGGAATTTTGACAGTTGTAACCGTTTGTTTTAAAAAGGGTGTGGAACAGCCTATTTCCACCCTTACTGTAATTCATACTGCAAGCCCTTTTAATTTTCAAGTTGAATGGGCAATGCCACGCCCCTTTATTCAAGCACAACCAAATATAGCCTGGGACTATCAACAGGTCAACAGTACCATTTGGTAAGATTTTCGTATCAATCGATCTATTAGAAAAGCCGTTAGAGCGATTTTTGAAAAGAGGGCATGGCACCGCCCACTTCCTCCCTAGATGTAATTTATACTGCTCCATCAACATATATAACAAATCTCATCTTCATACCTCTGATAGTTCATGAAATAAAGCCTTTTTAATTTTCAAGTTGTATGGGCGGTGCCACGCCCCTTTATCCAATTACAACCAAATGAAGTCAGGAACTATCTACAGGTCAACAGTACGTCATGGTAAAATTTTTGTATCAATCGACCTATTATAAAAGCCGTTAGAGCGATTTTTGAAAAGAGGGCATGGCACCGCCCACTTCCTCCCTGGATGTAATTTATACTGCTCCATCAACGTATATAACAAATCTCATCTTCATACCTCTGATAGTTCATGAAATAAAGCCTTTTTAATTTTCAAGTTGTATGGGCGGTGCCACGCCCCTTTATCCAATTACAACCAAATGAAGTCAGGAACTATCTACAGGTCAACAGTACGTCATGGTAAAATTTTTGTATCAATCGACCTATTATAAAAGCCGTTAGAGCGATTTTTGAAAAGGGGGCGTGGCACCGCCCACTTCCATCCTGGCTGTAATTAATACTGCTCCATCAACATATATAACAAATCTCATCTTCATACCTCTGATAGTTCATGAAATAAAGCCTTTTTAATTTTCAAGTTGTATGGGCGGTGCCACGCCCCTTTATCCAATTACAACCAAATGAAGTCAGGAACTATCTACAGGTCAACAGTACCTCATGGTAAAATTTTTGTATCAATCGGTCTATTAGAAAAGCCGTCTGAGCGATATTTGAAAAAAGGGGCGTGGCGCCGCCCCTTTAAGATGTAAGCTATCCTATCTTTCAAGTTGGATCAAACCGAACACGGTGTGCAAATTTGATTCAAATCGGTTAAGTAGTTTAGGAGTCCATCGCGGACAAACAACGTGACACGTAATTTATATATATTAAGATAAAGTAAAGACAATTTAACTTATATGGATCACTAAATTGCATGAATTGCGACTATGTTTTAAATTTTTAATCAAAATTTGAAAGTTCCACAAAGTTACTTTACTTCAGTATGAACCTCCATGTTCTGTTTCTAAATAACGAATGTACTAATTCGGGCTTTAAAACTTCAATTGTGTTACTGCTATAAAATCGATTATTACTTCTGTTTTTATCCATGGAGGACCCAAAATCCATTAAAACCGGTAAGAAAGTTTCAGTCGGGCAACACGACTTACATATACCATCACCCTCAGTACAACAAAAAATGTTTTATTATAGAGATAATATTACTCGATTTCAAAAGTGGGCGGAGTGGTACATTTGTATGGTATGTACCAGAAGGGGCGTGTCTAGACTTCTAAATTATTTCTCCAAAACTTTATCCTGTTATAGCTTTAATAAATACAGAATTTGGGCACGATCGCGTTAGGTGTATTGATATTATTTCTCCATCTCTAAAGTGAGCGGAAAGGTACATTTGTATGGGTGGTACCAGAAGGGGCGTGTCTAGACTTCCAGGTTATTTCTCCAAAACTTTACCCTGCTATAACTTATCAAAATGCAGAATTTGGGCACGATCGTGTCGAGTGTATTGAAATTATTATTCCATCTCTAAAGTGGGCGAAGTGGTACATTTGTATGGGAGGGACCAGAAGGGTCGTGACTAAACTTCCAGATTTCTGCTCTAAAACTTTTTCCTGCTTAAACTTTACTAAATACAGAATTTGGGCACGAGCGCGTTAGGTCTATTTATAATATTAATCGATTTCTAAAGTGGGCGGTAGACTTCCAATTTTTTTCTCAAAAACTGTATCCTGCTATAGATTTACTCAAGAAAGAATTTGAGTACGATCGCGTTGGATTTATTTATATTATGACTCCATCTTTAAAGTAGGCGAAAAGGTACATTTGTATGGGAGGTACAGGAAGGGGCGTGGGTAGACATCCAATTTTTTTTGCGAAACTTTATCCTGTTAAAGCTTTACTAAGTACAGAATTTGGTAACGATACCGTTGGGTGAATTGATATTATTACTCAATATCTAAAGTGGGCGGAATGATGAATTTGTTTGGGAGGTACTAGAAGGGGCGGGGGCCATGTATTCCTTTTGCAATACCGTAAGTAGTTTTGGGAAAATATTAACTCGTGCTAAATTTGAAAACATTTGGTTATCCTGCGTACCAGCCGGACAGGCGGACAGACAAACGACTTAAAAAGTCATGAATCGAATTAGGTTCAAAGGAACCTAGGGTCTAAAGTGACTGCTTCTATGTGTTACACTTTTGGGTCGTATCAAATTATATATACCCTCATCGCTAAGGGTGAGTGCAAACTCGTGTTATGTATTTTTTATACCATCACCCTTAGGGATGAGGGTATATATCATTTGATACGAAAAAAAGTGTAACGCTTTAAAGGAGACGAGTTAGACCCCAAGTATCTTAAGACCAAATTCGTTTCAGGACTTTTTAAGACGATTGAGCTATGTCCGTCTGTCTGGATGGATGGATGGCTGGTCAGCAGGATAACTCGAGTAAACCTTAACGGATCGGTATGCAAATTGACCAGTATTAATATTTTTCAAAACGGACTTATGGGATTGTAAATGGGCAAAATAGCCCAACCCTTCTGGTACCTCCCATACAAAATTACCAATTTTTTGATAATTTATATTTCTTTCATAGCTTCCAAACGGACGATCGAAGGATATTTGAAAACCCAACTATTTGACACACCCCTTCTGGTACCTCCCATACAAAGGACCGAACTCAACCCCATAGTCTTACATACATATCTTTTTTTGTAAGCACACTGAATGCAGTCAAATTTTTCGTAAGTTGTACGTATGAAAATTTGAGTCAGGAATAAATAAGGACTGAATCGATTTACCCCTTTTCGTACCCCCAATCAAAATTACCTTTTTGAGAAATTAATATTTCTCATATAAATTCCAAACAGGCACCTATACCTCCTACACAAATACAAACAGGGAAAAAATTATACAAAAGTAATTTTATTTTAAATAAAAATCTATTAATTTCAATAACTCAAGACTTCAACAATATCCTATATTGGGTGATGGTATTTATCAGTCAGTTTACCTATCTGAAACTTCTGTACTGGTTTTTTAAATATTTTGCCAAATTTATGTTAATTTCATATCATACATGCTTTCTGTCCCCACATAAGACTGTGGGACAGTGAAAAGTGTGCTGCTTTTAACCTTATTCATATATCAGCTATATATTATGAGGAGACAAGCATTTCAGAAAAATGTCATTGTTTTATCAAGACCATATTTCCTATTCCATTGCCTGCTGAAACATATTCTCTCAGCAAAGAGAATAAAACATTTCTGGTTGGTTGCATTTTATTATCTCGGAAATCACACAAAGCGGCAGTTCATTAACAAAAAGCAAATGAAACACACAACACAAAATATTCAACTGAAAACTATTTTTTATTGACTGTAGACATTTTTTTTTCACCACCACACGTATAGGTATTACAAGTTCAATGCTTCAACTACTTAAAAACTGTTAATTTCATTTAATGGTATCCTTCTTAAATTGTTACCATTATTTTCAAGCATATAAATTAATTTTAATAATATCATAATAATTTAATATTGCATTATGTAGTTTATAATTAAAGCCACAACAATTCATATAAACTTGTTAATTCCTAGAATAGAGTTACATTACATAACACCGTTCATGGAATTTTATGTCAAATGACCTCAGTTTTTAAGCTGTTGTTGTTTAAAACTATTTTGTAGCAAACATTGAGTTTTTTCCCTTCAGGTCAGTTATGTCAAAAACTCCTAGATTCCTAGAAGCAGGCTACGGTATTTTAACGTTAAAAACGCTGTGTTGCGTATTCTGTTTTCAAATGTTGTAAATATCGGCGGTAACTACAGTATTTAATGATGTTGTCATCTGTTTTAAAACCATCACTTTTACTGCACACTAAAAATTTTAGCATTTTTTTTAGTTACCACTTGTAATTTATACTATTGTTGTGGTGAAATTTTGTACGCAGGTAGTATGAATAAGTTGTTCTTGGTTTGCGGAAAATTATGAACATATTGATTGATTTCTACAGTTAAAATACGTACTTGCAAACGTCTGGCAATACGACAGAAATTCCTACAATTCCGGTCATGTAATTTTTTCGACTACCATATTGTAATTTGCATATTGTTTAAATACCTTAAAAAGTCTTTCAGTTAATCTGAACAGACAATAACATTGTAAATTTCCGGCAAAATGAAATTATTTACTCTTCATGTACTGTCCATTTGTTTCCATTTAAACGTTCGTCGTTAAATGTAATTCTCCGTACAGATATCAACAGTTTTTTTCTGTTTTTCTTGCAACAATATGTTACTAACATAGAATGTACTTAAGTGAATTCAGTGGCGGATTTAGGACTGCTGCCGCCCTAGGCACTATTTAATATGCCGCCATTTTGGATATATAGTAGTGTTTATAAAAAAAAAATTTAAATACTTAAATTATTGTGTTTTAATTTTTATTAATTTAGATACATACATGAACATGAACAGTGTACCACTTATGTCATCGTCCACTTTCCATTTTCAACTTTATTAATGAAGAAACGAAAGCGCAGAAAGATTATCGAACAAAAAATTATCCAAAGAAATATATTGAACAATTCTTAATAAAGATACAGCTAAAAATAAGCATATCTCAATAATTTTAAACTTAAAAAATCACTTATTTGCTTCCAATAAAGTCTTCGTACATTTAACATTCCGTTTTCGTTTCGCACAAATTAACTGTTAGTTTTTGTTCAATCATAACATCCTCCATTCTCATATTGAATATTAACGGTCAAATTCAAATTGATGTTGGATATTTTCGTTCGATATCTACTTCACATGTACATGTTTGACATAATTGTAGATATATATATACAGCTGATGATGTACCAGATTGCATCGATTCGTCACAAAGGGGTCTGAAGATGAACTCGTCATGGAGTTCGAAACGCGTCATCCTCGTTCGTGACAATGAATTTGACCACTAATATCAACAATAAAAAATCTTTTCTGATCGTTTAGCTAAAGTATCGAATGATACACTAACACAAATTGATAAATAATCATTACGATCGACAAACTCTCTTGAACAATGCTGTATAACATATAATTATTCCAATCTTTTGTCAAATTCATACAAATTTCAATTATTTCATGCATGCATAAGATTTTGTTTATATTATTTATATTTCCGAAAAAAAATTGATAAATTTTTACACATCAACTTTTTTTAAAAACAATTCTAAAGCAAATTTTTTAAATAAAAAAAAGTACACTGGAGAGCAGGAAATTATACGCTTCACTACATTTCGATGTAACTAACCCATTAGTGCATAGCGTCCCTTTAAAGGGACACTCACATTTCAGCATGTCACGCCCGCATTGAGATATATTTACTTAAAGCAAATGTTCTGTAGAGTAGTTGACATATCAACAAACAGTTATCTTTACATTTGTGTCGAGTGTGATGCTTCGTGTGCTGTTTCTGGTACAAAATATGGAAAAAAAAATTTAAAAAAAATCTCAAAACACGTGACGAGTAAGTAAAAATTAAATAAAACTATAAATTATTGTGTTGTTATAACTTCAGCTGATGTATTCGGCTTAAAGTAAATACATTCAATATATTTAAGCAGAATTTAGTGGTAAAAAAATTATAACTTGTGAATTGTACGGTGTTTTTTAAAGTGTCCCCTATAAGAGACGCTATGCTGTGAGGGCAGTTTGAAACCATATTTTTTATAGACTTACAGTTGCCGAAATTTTGGAAGAATTATAAGTTTTTGATGGCGATTTTCAGGAAACCGAAATTTATGCGATTCCTCCGTTAGATGGCAATGATACAGACCAGGATTCTGATGGAAGCGATGATGATGATGAGGCAAATCTCAATCATCTTGGCAAAAAATTGTTATCATCCGAGGGGGAAATAGAACAAGATGGAAATGTTGAATGGAATGACAGCGCCGATGAACCACTAACGAGGTATCAACAAACTGATATTTCCAATAGGAGTGTTCGAACTGGAGTTAGTTGACGTAAAATAGATCGATGTTACGTAATTGAGACTCAATGCGAAATAGTTCCACCAAGCGTTTTTTCTGAATGAAAACGGGTCATGCAAACGCTATGTAAGAGGACAGAGTGTAATACAAATACCTCAGCCAAAAGTATTTCAGCATTATACTCAAGGCATGGGCGGCGTTGATAAGATGGATCAGATGGTTGCCGTCTACCGGTCGCGTATCAGACAGCGTAAGTAGTGGTGGCCAATATTTGCTTATCTACTGGATACGTCGGTAGTAAATGCATTACTCCTTATGAGAAAACTTTGCCCAAATAATGCAAACTGTGCCAGCTTGCTTATTTTCCGCCGCTACATAGGGACTTTCTACTTGGAAAGGTATGGAGTGCCTTCTGTAAAAGGTTCAACTAGTACAAATGTTAGTACCGATACACGTTTCGGTGGTAGGAATCACATAATTGACTACTCCAAAACCGATAAGCGTTGTGGCAATTGTGGCAAGAAGTCAAATTTCATTTGTATTTAATGTGAGAAAGGTCATCACCCTAAAGAATGTTTTAAAAATTATCATACGCTAAGTGTTCTCACTGCATAGGGTCCCTTAAAAGGGACTGTCTGTTAAACATAAGTTGTATGTTTTTTTCACTAAATCTACTTAACAATGCTTTATTAGGATTGTTTTATTTCATAATAAATCAAAATAGATACAAAAGGTACGCTAGGGAACTTCATGCACTAATGGGTTAAGGGTTAATATTCCAAAAAACCGAATATGAGGAATGAAAGAGAATCAAAAACTACACTTTTACATCCAATAACAACAAAATTGTATTGTATTCTCTAAAAAATGAACTTTGGAGCTGGCCTTTCCAAACTGTCGCATTACGCCGAAGAGATTAACTCCGACGAGACATATTGATAATTAATTTATTACCCTTCTTGAAGCGAAACCAGGAAATAAATTACATTTCTCAGCAAAAGATTGCGTCTAATCACACCAATAAGAAAACAAAATGTTGAGTCTGTCAGAAAACGTTGAAATGTTTCCATGACATGAACCCTATTGAAAATGTGGGGGGCATACTTGTTCATAAAATGTACTCCAACATAAGGCAATAAAATAGCGTTCCGGAGCTAAAATCGCCAGTAATAGCGGCTTGGGACTCCTTAGAAAGTTCAACCCCAAAAACAATGATAAATAGTATGACCGAAAGGCATTTTTGAATTTATTCAAAATAAGAGAGGTCATACACATTATTACAAAGTATTTTTTATTTTAAATTTTGCTTCTTGTTTTAAAAAAAAAAGTTTTATTTCGTAATTAAAAACGACTGCTTTGAATTCCATGATCACCCCAACATGTTAAAAAATTAAAAAAACATAAACCTAACTAAATACAATTTTGTTGTTGTTGAATGTAAAAGTGTAGTTTTTGATTCTCTTTCATTCCTTATATTCGGTTTTTGGATTAAGACCCTTTAAGTACATCTGCATCGAAATTTAGTGAAGCGTATAATTTCCTGCTCTCCAGTGTATAACGAATTTTATAATTTTCTTTCAAAATTAAAATAAAATAAATGAAAATATTATACATATGTATGCAGATATAAAAGAATAACAAACGTTTTTGTAAAAAATAAAAGTTAATCTATACATAAAAACAATACTATTTTTCATAATTAATTAATTTTTCATAAAATAATTAAAATTCTTTAATCAGTGCTTCTTTTAATAATTTAGTCTTTCAGGACTTTGCTCGGGCAAAAAACGCCAATTAAATTTTCATAGTTTATTTCTTGCACTAATTGGCCTTCAATAGACAGTAATGCAAGGCCATTAAGTCTATCTTGGCCCATACTTGCCCGTAGATAGTTGTCTACCCTTTTCAAGGTGGAAAAGGATCTTTCTGCTGAACAGTTTTACTAAAAACCAGTACAGAAATTTCAGTCAATTAAACTGACTGATAAACACCATCACTCACTATAAGATATTGTGTAAGTCTTGAGTTGTTGAAATTAACTGATTTGTAATTAAAACCAGTACAGAAATTTCAGTCAGTTAAACTGACTGATAAATACCATCACCCAATATAATATATTGTTTAAGTCTTGAGTTATTGAAAATAATCGATTTGTAATTAAAACCAGTTAGAAAGTTTCAGTCGGGCAACCCGACTTACATTTACCCTTACCCTCAGTAAAACAAATAATTTTTCGAATTCGAAATTTGGCGGAGTGGTACATTTATATGGGAGGTACGTGAAGGGGTGTGTTTAGGCTCCAGATTTATTCTCCATAACTTTATTCTGTTATAGCTTTACTAAATACAGAATTTGCGCACGATTGCGTTGGGTGTACTGATATTATTACTACATCCCAAAAGTGGGCGGAAAGGTACATTTGTATGGGAGGTACCATAAGGGGCGTGTCTAGACTTCCAATTTTTTCTCCAAAACTTTGTCCTGTTATAATATAACAAAATACAGAATTTGGGCACGATCGTGTCGAGTGTATTGATATTATTACCCTATTTCTAAAGTGGGCGGAGTGGTACATTTGTATGGGAGGTACCAGAAGGGGCGTGTCTAGACTTCCAGATTTTTTCTCCAAAACTTTATCCTGCTTAAACTTTACCAAATACAGAATTTGGGCACGATCGCGTTAGGTCTTTTAATAATATTAATCGATTTCTAAAGTGGGCGGTACCAGATGTGTATGGGAGGTACCAGATTGGGCGTGAATAGACTTCCAATTTTTTTCTCTAAAACTTTATCATGTTATAGCTTTACTCAAAATAGAATTTGGGTACGATCACGTTTAATTTATTGATATTATTTCTCCATCTCTATAGTGGGCGGAAAGGTAGATTTGTATGGGAGGTACCAGAAGGGGCGTGGCTAGGCTTTCAAAATTTTTTCCAAAACTTTATCCTGTTATAGCTTTACTAAATACAGAATTTGGGCACGATCCCTTAGGGTGTATTGATATTATTACTCGATTTCTAAAGTGGGCGGAATGATGTATTTGTATGGGAGGTACCAGAAGGGGCGGGGCCATGTAGCCCATTTGCAATACCGTAAGTAGTTTTGAGAAAATAATAACTCGTGCAAAATTTCAAAACATTTGGTTGCGTCTTTCGAAAGTTATCGTGCGAACCAGCCGGACAGCCACCCGACAGACAGACAGACAGACAGACAGACAGACAGACAGACGGACATGGCTCAAACGACTTAAAAAGTCATGAATCGAATTTGGTTCAAAGAAACCTAGGGTCTAAAGTGACTCCTTCTATGTGTTACACTTTTGGGTCGTATCAAATGATATATACCTTCATCCCTACGGGTGATGGTATAATTACTTATGTATTATTAGGTATATGCTTGCTTTGGAGCGTAAACGGTTGTAGCTAAGACTTTCGGAACATAATACTAATGGTCCAAAGACATTTAGCAAAACCGTAAAAGTTTGACTTATTTGTTTACGAGGTACCGTTAGGGGCAGCTCAAAGTGTCCGAGGATTTTGGTAAATTAACGTTCAATTTCAAAAAATAGGTCAATTTGTATGGGAGGTACCAGAAGAGGTCAACCGATAAAGTCCCTACTCATTAAAGAGTCAAATTTTCATGAGTGTACAACGTACGCAAATTCTGACTGAATTCAGTGTACTTGTCAAAAAGATATGTATGTAATCCTATGGGGGTAAATTCGGTCATTTGTATGGTAGGTACTAGAAGGGGTGTGTCAAATAGTTAGGTTTTTTGAGGTTATGCCTCCTATTACAAGATAAATTAAATGTCTAATTTTCATACGCAAAATTTGAGTGATGTCAGTTTACTTACAAAAAAGATATGTATGTAAAACTATAAGGGTCAATTCGGTCATTTGTATGGGAGGTACCAGAAGGGGTGTGTCAAATAGTTAGGCTCTCTGAGGTTTCGCCTCCTATCACAACATTAATTTATCGACCAATTTTCATAACTCCCCAAGTGTCCTTTTGGAAGTTATGGGAGAAATATTAATTTTCCAAAAATAGGTCATTTTGTATGGGAGGTACCAGAAGGCGTGAACCGATATAGTCCATATTCATAGCTGAGTTTAATTTTCATAAGTGAACATCATACGCAAAATTTGAGTGATACCAGTTTACTTACAAAAAAGATATGTATGTAAAACTATAAGGGTCAATTCGGTAATTTGTATGGGTGGTACCAGAAGGGGTGTGGCAAACGTTTCGGTTTTCTTAGGGTTTGTCTACTATTGCAAGATAAATAATCTGACCAAATTTAGATATCCTCCGATGGTCTGTTTGACAGTTATGGAAGAAATATTAATTATCCAAAAATAGGTAATTTTGTATGGGAGGTACCAGAAGGGGTGGGTCTATTCTGCCCATTTACAATCCCATAAGTTCGTTTCGAAAAATATTAATACTGGTAAATTTTCATACCGATCCGTTAAGGTTTACTCGAGTTATCCTGCTGACCAGCCATCCAGCCAGCCAGCCAGACGGACATAGCTCATTCTTCTTAAAAAGTTCTGAAACGAATTTGGTCTTAAGATACTTGGGGTCTAACTCGTCTCCTTTAATGCGTTACACTTTTTATACCATCACCCTAAGGGATGAGGGTATATATCATTTGATACGACCCAAAAGTGTAACACATAGAAGGAGTCACTTCAGACCCTAGGTTTCTTATAACCAAATTCGATTCATGACTTTTTAAGTCATTTGAGCCATGTCCGTCTGTCTGTCTGTCTGTCTGGTGGCTGTCCGGCTGGTTCGCACGATAACTTTCGAAAGACGCAACCAAATGTCTTGAAATTTTGCACGAGTCAATATTTCCCCAAAACTACTTACGGTATTGCAAATGGGCTACATGGCTCTGCCCCTTCTGGTACCTCCCATACAAATACATCATTCCGCCCACTTTAGAAATCGAGTTATAATATCAATACACCCAACGGGATCGTACCCAAATTCTGTACTTAGTAAAGCTATTACAGGATAAAGTTTTGGGAAAAAAATTGGAAGTCTAGCCACGCTCCTTCTGGTACCTCCCATACAAATTCACCTTTCCGCCTGCTTTAGATATGGAGTAATAATATCAATAAATCCATCGCGCTCGTACCCTAATTCTTAATTTAGTAAAGCTATAGCAGGATACAGTTTTTGAGAAAAAAAACTGAAGTCTACCAACGCCCCATGTGATACCTCCCACACACATCTGGTACCGCCCACTTTAGAAATCGATTAATATTATTATTAGAACTACCGCGATCGTAACCAAATTCTGTATTTAGTAATGTTCAAGCAAGATAAAGATTTGGAGAAAAAATCTGGAGATCTAGACACGCCCATTCTGGTACCTCCCATACAAATGTACCTTTCCGCCCACTTTAGAGATGGAATAATAATATCAATACACTTGACACGATCGGGACCAAATTATGAATTATGTATTTAGTAAAGCTATAACAGGATAAAGTTTTGGAGAAAAGATCTGGATGTCTAGACACGCCCCTTTGGTACCTCCCATACAAATGTACCACGCTCCCCCACTTTAGAGATGGGGTAATAATATCAATATTCTCGACACGATCGTGCCCCAATTCTGTATTTTATTAAGTCATAACAGGATAAAGTTTTGGAGAAAAAATTGGAAGTCTAGACACGCCCATTCTGGTACCTCCCATACAAATGTACCTTTCCGCCCACTTTAGAGATGGAATAATAATATCAATACACTTGGCACGATCGTGCCCAAATTCTGTATTTAGTAAAGCTATAACAGGATAAAGTTTTGGAGAAAAGATCTGGATGTCTAGACACGCCCCTTCTAGTACCTCCCATACAAATTTACCACTCCACCCACTTTGGAAATCGAGTAATAATATCAATATAATAGCAATTTTTTTTATTTTACTAAGGGTGATGGTATATGTAAGTCGGGCGCCCGACTGAAACTTTCTTACTGGTTTTCGTATCAAATGATATATACCCTCATCCATAAGGGTGATGGTATAAAAATTCGTAAAGCTATGTGGACATTGGGCTAAAAATCTGGAAGATTACATGAATTTAATGTATCGCCATATGTTGTGCAGGGCGCACGTTTTCAGTACTTACCAATGAATCTGTGAGTTGATATTGTAAATGAATGCATTCATTTGCTAATGTCTCAGCTAGATCATCAGGGTAATTTTTGGCGAGTTTATTTGCTTGACTGTTTTAACTCATTTGTATCTATTTTGTATAAGTTATCAAAAAAGTTGAAGTTTACAAAAAGCTTTTCGTATGTGTTTTTACGTTCTGATAACTGTACACTCAGAGTGTCCAAAATGGGGTAATAAATATTTGTACGAAAATGTTCTTGTCCAGAAAATGGTGCTCTTCCATTTACCCGTGATTCAACTGAATGAAGTTTTCTGGTTTTCCTGCGACGAGTAATCATAATGTAAACAAAGCAACAAATGTTTTTTCTTCTCATTTGCTTGGTCGATAAAAACAAGAGAGGCAAGAAACTGAAACTTAGTTTCTAAAATTCACTGAAAAAAATGTACCCAAAGCAATAAATGTTTCTGCTTCTCATTTGCTCTTTGCTTGGTTGACAACAAAATTTTTTTACTATTTTTAATTTTAATTTTGACGCCCTTAAAATCGTGCCGCCCTAGGCCCGGGCCTCACGAGCCTATGGGTAAATCCGCCACTGAGTGAATTTACATGCCTTATTATACAGTTTATGTAGTACTTGGTAATTTTAAAACATAAAATCGCCGCAATTTTCTCACGATTTAAAAGCCACTAACTGCAGGCCAACAACAATTATTTTCTATATAATAATGCTATACACTTGTACACTTGAAGTGTAGGCTTTCTCTCTGACCATTATTAATACCTGTCTAAAGAGCAATTATATGTATATGTAATTTTTTTAACATTAATCGTTTTTAAAAGGGCTGCCATTACAAATATCTCTTTCAGGGGGCTTTGCAAAAAGAAAATTGTATTTTTTTTACATTATGCTTATGTAACTAAACTATGTTCTGTAAAATGCTAGAATTATGGTTCCACTGCTTAATGCTATACAAAGTATACTAGAAATTGCATCGCTAAAGATAAATTGTTATATTTAACTGTTTATGTATTTGTTTCTGTTTAAAATTTGGCATTATCATATGTTATTGTCTTGTTGTACAACTCTCTCTTTCATTTCATTCGCAAATGCGACTGTAAATCATTAGCATTTTGTCACATTTTAAAATCATTAATTACAAAGAATTGTTTAACTATCTTTCACATAGTTGTTCACTTTTATTAAATTCTCAGCAAAGTCCTTATTGTTTGTGACAGTAGTTATAATCATTTGAACTTTTTTTTTAGATATAAAATGGTTTCTCGTTGTCTGTTGTTCCTGGTAATGAGTTTTCTCAGATTATCGCTAGATCCGTTTTGATGTATGCCAGGAATTTCTATATCATTTGCCTGAGGAGTTCTCATTTCATTTAATTATATTTGAGACAATTTGTATTCCGAAAATATTATACTCACAAAAGGACAAGAAAAAATGTTAATATGAAACAAAATTACTTTATATACCAGCGTTACAAGGAAACATAGACGCAGATGATGAATGACAAAAATTCAAGTGTTTCTTATGTGAGACAATGCTGGAATGTAAAAAAGGATATATACTAAACTGGCGTTTAATAAACGTTTAACTTCTGGACAATTTTTTTGACATCACGGTTCTTACAAAAAAGATATACATGTCGAACTATGGAAGGTGATTTCGGTAATTTGTATAAAAGTTTCTGAACAGGTGTTTCGCTCTCGGTTTCGGTTCTCTGCAGATTTGTCAACTGGTCTTATTCTCCTTCTTAAATGCCTGCAGAATTTCAACCATCAGTAGCCGCACGTAGGAAAGAATTCCAAGCACATCGTTTTTTTGCGCTACGTAGATAGTTCGTCAATCCAAGTTTAGGTAATAGCTCTTTCACCTGGTCCATCTATCATAGACTAGAGTAGACTATTTGTTTATTGAAACAAATAACGTGGTTTTGTCCTCGTTTATCACCGGACCCACTTATGCCGACTGCTTCTTAACGGTCGAAAAGGTCGCAGTAACATCCCGCAGTCCACGGCCAATGAGCATGTGGCTTTTGTTTAAGATGGTACGATGTTAAAGAGATCGCATGACTCCTTATCTAAAGCCTCGCTAAGTAGATAATTTCAGATTTTTGCCGATTTTTACTGAAGACTTCGTGTCAGTCAGTGTCATCCCGCAAAGTCGTATCAATCATTTCTGTCCTATCGGACTGTCGAATGCATCTTTGTAATCGATAAACAGATGGTAGGTATCGATCTGCATCTCTTGGGTCTTCTCCAAGATTTGTCGTAGTGTGAATATCTGGTCGGTCGTGGACTGACAAGATCCAATCAGGTTTGCTACGATGGGCATTTGTCTTTTACATAACACACTAGACAGCACCTTATAACCGATGGGAGAAATTCTGATAACGTGGTAGTTTATGCACATTCCTGGATCGCGTTTCTTAAGCACAGGACATATAAGACTTAGATTCCATTCATCTGATATGCATTGCCAGCTCATCGCAGTTCGAAAGTTATGGGGAAAATATTATTTTCCAAAAAAGGTTGTATGAGAGGTACGAGAAGTGTTCGGCCGATGAAGTTTATATTCATTCCTGCCAATTTTAAATAACCTTATATTTTGAGCAAAATATGACTTATTTCAGGGAATTAACAGAAAAATTTATGTAAAACTATTAGGGTGAATTGGTCATTTGTCTGGGAGGTACCAGAATGGGAGGGGCAAATGTTTCGGTTTCCTAAGTATTCCTAAGGAGGGGCAAATGTTTCGATTTCCTAGGTATTTGTCTACTATTAGAAAATTATTGAAATTACTAAATAAAAATATCCTCTACTTTTTCGTTTGGAAGTTATGGAAGAAAAATTTGTTTTCCAAAAATAGGTCATTTTGTATAGGAGGTACCAGAATAGGTCAGTCGATGTAGTCCATAGTGTTTCCAGAGGAAAATTTTCATAAGCGTACATCTTTCGCAAAATATGACTGAATTCAGGTACTTACAATAATAATAAGTATGTAAAACTATGAGGGTCAATTCGGTCATTTGTATGGGAGGTACGAGAAGGGTGTGGTAAAGATTTCAGTTTTCTTAGGGTTTGTCAACTTTTACAAGATAAATAAACTGACCAAATTCAAATACCCTACAGTTGTCTGTTCGGCAATTTTGGATGGGAGGTACCAGAAGAGGTGGAGCTATTCTGCCCATTTTCAATCCCATTACTTTATTTTGGAAAATATTAATTATGGTACATTTTTATACCGATCAGTTAAGGTTTTCTCGATTAATCCTGCTTACCAGCCAGCCTGACAGACTGACATAGCTCAATCGTCTTAAAAAGTCCTGAAACGAATTTTGTCTTAAGATACTTGTAGTCTCATTTAATTTTAATGCGTTTTCTCGTATCAAATGATATATACTCTCATCCCTATGGATGATGGTAAAAAAAGTTTTGGAACAGGGTTCTCGCTCTATAAGGACAGAGATCTGGTCACGGCACGCATAAGGTGCTGCAAATATGCATGAAACACTTTCATACTCTGGTCGACGACGGAGTAGTCAATTACCAAGACAAATGAAGATCAGCACGGCAATGGCATGTCTTAAAACTAGTAAAGCTGCGGCAGAGCTTTTTAAGCACGATTTGGCTAAAGAAATGCATGCCTGATGATTGAAGTCTGAGTGTTTTATGTCCTGTGCTTAAGAAGGGCAATCCAAGTATGTGGATAAACTACCGTGTTATCAGCAATTCACCAATTGCTTATAAGGTGCTGTCGAGTGTGTTATGTAAAAGACAAAACCCGTATTAGCGAACCTGATTGGACTTTATCATCGTGTCTTTAGATGTATTTAATCCAACACCGACAAGATATTAACAATTAAACAAATCCTGGAGAAGACCCATGGAATGCAGATCGACAACAAACATCTGTTTATCGAATACAAAGATGTATTCGGCAGTCCGATACTACAGAAACTATTAGATGCTACATTGCGGGACACGAAGTGAAAATAGGCAAAAACATATTTCCACCAAGCGAGGCTTTAGACAAGGCGATTGTCTGTCATTCGATATTTTTGACATCATAATGGAGATGATCCTGCGAAAGGCTGCAGTAAATACGTCTGGTACCATATGAATAAAAGTCACATGTTTCTCGCGTAAGCCAATGATATAGATATCACTGGTCGAAGACTACGGGATGTAACTCCCGCCTGTTCAAGCAAATAGAAATCTTCCACATAAGTGAATCTGGTGATAAATGAGGGCAAATCAAATTATTTGTTTTAATGAGCAAAGAATCTTTTCGCTGCGTAAACTTTAATATCTATAACTTTGAAGTAATAAATGATCTGGTCCACTTTGGCTCCGCCAGTTGTTCAGAATCGTTTTGTCTGTAAGTCTATATGTCTGGATTGACAACTTGAGTATTAGAAATGCCAGTATTTATATTTTCTAAAAGGAAGCTATGGGATTGTAAATTGACTGAATTGCCTCGCTCTTTCTGGTACCTCACATACAAAATTAGCTATTTTTGGATAAATAATATTTTTCCACAGCTTCCAAATGGACAACTGGAGGATAGATATATTACGTCAGTTCAATTATCTTGTAATTGTGAACAAATCCTCATAAAAAAAAACAAAATGTTTGCCTCACACTTCTGATACGTTCTACGCAAAGGATAATACATAACTAATTTTATTTAAAAATCTCATAATTTTAATAACTTAAGAGTTTAACATTACCATTCATAAGGTTAAGGTATTAAGCAGTCATTTCATATGACTGACATTTTTGTACTCACTTCACTAGAGTTTACATCAAACACTGTTGGAACGACCTAGACCTTTATATTTAAAAAACTCTTGCCATTTAAATCATAGAATACGAAATATTCACATCGCTCCAATGTGAAACATAGGACCATGTGGAGTTGGTTGGTGCACATATTTTTTAGGTGAAGCTAAAAACCACTCTTTAATTGTATTATTTCACATTCTATTTTTGACAACTTCTGTATCACTATGTATCTTCATATGACTACTGGTTCCAAATGCAATAACAATGTTTTCGACAATACGTTTTGTTATCAAATCACTGCAAATACGAGTATACATATTAAAGTCACAGGTCACATATGCATTTTTTTATATGATTGTCCATTTGTTTTGTTAAGGGGTTTGTTGTTGCCCATTTTTTTCTGCAATTATAAATATAGAGACTTTTATCAACATATGGTTTCCGACGTGTTGTGTCTACTACAATGTGAAAACTTTTGCAGCTCCTAGAAGTATGCTTTAACTTTGCAACATTTAATACTCTGTAAAATATATTAAGTATATGTAGGTCATCAGCAGGGCAACCGGAAATATGCTACAGCATGTTTTTTTTACAACGAGATATTAACAAATGGGTAATGTATTTACACGTTTCATGGTCCTACAAGTGTTTTGAGACCTATTTGTTAGAGCATATTTTGGCATATTTTACCCATAACGTCATATTTCGGCAAATTTTAGTTTTAGGAGCATAATTTTAAAAAAACATCCTTTTTTAAAGCATAATTTATATATTTTAGGCCATATTTTTTCAAAAATGTCCCTTTTTAAGCATATTTTATGTTTTTGACATTATTTTTTTGTACGTATAAACAAGTTTCTTTGCAACTTTGGTTTTTTAAAATGTAACAGCCAAATCATGTTTTACACAACTGTGAAATGTTAAACGTTTATTAATCTTTTAACGCGCTTTCTTATTCAATAAGTAAACTAAACATAAAAAAGAGGTGCTTTTCAAACACCACCGATTACGACCCTTTACATAATGCCTAACGCTAATCCGATAAAAGCAGCAAATCTAAAGGCGGTTGTAGAAAAGTTTCCAGACTTACGAGCTGATGGTGGATTCCTCTATTCTAAAATCTGCAGCAAAGTTATTGCAGCAGATCGTAGAAAGTGAAAATAAGCAGACAAAAAAATAATTTTTGTCAGAATGTTCCGGTAGACTCTCAAAAGAACACGATTTTTAAGAATAACTGTGCCGAGCTTTTGGGTCTGCTGACATTCTACTTTACAAAATGAGAAATCAAAATATAAGAACACGATTTAAGGAATACACGGACTACCAAGTGCCATCCGAAACAGTTTTTTGAACTAAACATTTAAAAATATTATACAACGACTTCATGAACAATATACGAGCAAAACTGAAAAATTTATTTCAATGGATGTCAATCGATGAAACTATAGATGCAACAGGCAGAAATGTGGCAAACATTTTAACAGGTGTATTAAGGTAATTGCAAGTGAGAAATTTTTACTAAATACAGCAGCCTTGGAAAGGGCTAATTACTCAACATTTGCTAGACTGTGGGACGACGCCACCAAAAATCAGGACGTCAACTTCAATAAGAATAATGTTTATCTTTTTGTGACGGATGCAGTTCCATACATGGTAAAGGCTGCAAAAGCTATAGTGGCATTTTATCCGAAAGTGACGCATGTGACTTGTAATGCTCATGGTGTCCTTCGATTGTGTGAATGTATTAGGAATTTATATGAAAACGTTAATAAAACTATTGCTAATGTGAAGAAGTTATTTTTAAAAGCTCCATGTAGAGAGGAACTTTTTAAACAAACAAATGTTTCCAGACCTTCCATTACGTCCAGAAGCTATAACAACACGATGGGTAACATGGCTTGAAGCAGTTAACTACTATGCCAACAATTATGACGACATTTTTTTTTTTTTTTTTTTTTTTTTTGTTTGTTTTCTATAGAAAAACTTTTCTACAGAAAAAATTTTATTTGTACAAAATATTTAAAATACATTTCAATTTCAGCCTCAGCGCCGTAAGGCATTATTGAGGCAAGTTGGCAAATTAATTCATTGTCAAAAGTACAAATAAAGATTTAACTTAATGTTAAGATTTTAAATTACAAAAAATAAGTATAAAACTGTTTAAAAAAAAATAAAAATTTATAAAAAATTTTAAATTACAAAAGCGTTTCAAAGTTGTTAAATAAGTGTTGTTTAAAAGACGATTTAAATAGTGAAATTCGATTAATTGATTTCAAATCTGCATGTAAATTATTGAATTTTACAGCACCCACGTAATCAATGCGCTGCTTGGTAGTTTCTAGTCTACATCGAGGGATTCTTAAATTTGTTCTGTTTCGTGTGTTAAAACTAAATTGCTGTTGAGAAAATGTTATGCTTTGGTGACCAATATGGTTAATGCATTTAAAAACAAACATTAACACCTGATACTCATGCAATCCATAAATTGGTAAAATTGTTTTGCTTATATCTTTGTACAATGTGACATTTGAATACAGTATTGGTAGTTTGTAAATAATTTTTAATGCTTTGTTTTGCATGCATTGAAGCGATTTCAGTGAAATGTTATTTTTATTGTAAGCATATATAATTGCTAAATAATTCAAATGCGATTGAATCAAAGATTGAAATATCATCAACTTTGATTTAACATCCAGTTTATTTTTAAATTTATATAAAATTCCAATTGCTGGAGCTATTTTCTTTTTCAAATCGGTTATATGTAAATCCCATGACAAGTTACTTTGCAATGTGATTCCCAAATACTTAACGGAATGGGTTTCATAAACAGTTTTTCCGTTAATAAACACGTTGAAATCACTATTTATACTTAAGGCATGTGGTCTAAAGCGTATTAATTTGGTTTTATCAGGGTTAAGAGCTAATCGATTTAATCGCGCAAATTCAAATATCAAAGCCGCATCTCTTTCAATTCTTGTTTTAAGTGGTAAATCGTACTTGTAGGGGTAAAACAAGCACACATCGTCTGCAAACATAACAAGTTGCCCATCTAAATTTAGATTTTTTATATCATTTAAATATATAGAAAACAAAAGAGGGCCCAATCCACTACCCTGCGGTACACCATAATCAACAGAACCAAGAAAACTGTCCGTGTTGTTTATATTAACATATTGTTTTCTATTAACAAAATAATTTTTAAACAATAAAAGTTCCCGTCCCTGAACACCATATTTCATTAATTTCTGTAACATTATTTCATGATCTACTAAATCAAAAGCTTTAGTAAAATCAAAAAATATTCCAGCAACTCCACTAGAACCTCCATCAATCCCACTACAAATGAACTGCACTACATTCAACACAGCATCTTCAGTACTACAACCCCTTCGAAATCCAAATTGATAATTGTATAAAAAAGTATTTTCCTCCATATAAAATAGAAGTTTATCATAAAGAATCTTCTCAAATATTTTATCAATTGTAGAAAGAACAGCAATAGGTCTATATTTATCTATATTTGTTGCATTAACCTCTTTCGGAATTGGAACTATTTTGTGCACTTTTAAGACGTCAGGGTACATTGAACTGTTAACGATTTTATTAAAAATATCTTTAAATATCGGGATTATAATATCTCTACATTCTTTTACAAATTTAGGCGAAATACCATCAAAGCCTGGGCTTTTATTATCTTTCAAATTTTGGATTATTTCAAACATATCATCATCATTAACGTTACAAAGTGTAAAACGATGAGGTGACTGTGAAAGAGTCCGTAAAGAATTGAATCCATCTCCAGGATAAATTTCAATTTCCCTTTTAAGATTTTCCACACTCTTAATAAAATAATTATTAAGACAATTCGCTTTATCTGGGTCACATATTATTAATTGCCCTTGAGAATCCTTAAGGTTAATGACGTTACTCTTTGTTCGACCAAGAGTACTATTTATAAATTTCCACGATTTCCTAGGATCATTACCTGCCTTCAATAAATTTCCAGCGTAATAATCAACTCTACACTTTTTTGTAGACATTTTTATAACTTTGCTGATTCGCCTTAAAACATCATTAACGTTCTGTTTGTTTTTCGATTTATGTCTTTTCCTTAAAAGTTTTTCTTTAAATAAAATTAAATCTTGAAGATTCTTATTAACCCATGGAGTTAACTCAAAACGCACCAGTTTTTTACATTTAGTTACCACAGTTGAATTATTTATAGCACCTTTAATACAATGCACCAAGACGTTTGTTAATTCTGAAGAATTAAATGATTCATAGTTGACAGGTAAATTATTACGCAAGTATTCTCTAGCCTTTTCATAGTCACAGTGTGTCTTTTCAATCTCAACAAATTCATTCCTCATTACCTCTTTCTTAAATTTACAGCAAATTATATTGTGATCAGATAAATTACATTCAACTGAATCAACGTAAATTTCTTCAGAAAAATTGCTAAAAACATGATCAATACACGTTCGACTGACAGGTCTTGTTATTAAATTATGAGCACTGTCACAATCATAATTTTGAAAAACGGACAACAAATCAATAAAATGAGGATTTTGAATGAGATCAATGTTAGAATCACCAACAATAATTATTGGACTCCAAGCATGTTCGCTTAAAATGCTGTCTAAAATATTAATAAAGTCATTTACGCTACACTTCTGCGATCGATAAAATGACACTATCTTCAAAGGTTTGCTTTCAACTTTAACACTGTTCAAAGTCAAAACTAAAAGCTCAACAAAATTACTACTCTTGCATATTTCAACACTAAATTGTATGTTTTTATTAATATATATAGTCGTACCACCATAAGCATCTTCTCTACAACAATGTATATTATTAAAACCTGGAAGTTTGTAAATTTGTGTAATGTCCTTCTTTTTATAGGTCCTAAGTGCATTAAACGATGAGGATGCACAATTCATTAAAACTTCAAAGGATGTCTTGACAGACCCCCAAACTAGATCTGACTTGATTTATATTGCTTCAAATTACGGTTTTATTGCAAAACATATTAAAAATTTGCAAACATCAGGTCTAACGCTAATTGAACAAATTCAGGTGACTGAAGACACTTTTAAATTGATAGATAACACAGTGCAACACATTTTTTCGGGGGTGAACCAAACCAATATCAAACGATAGCATTTGACGTCAGTAACAAAACCCTAAACTCCATTTTGCTCCAATACGTCGCAAATTTTTACAGTGGTTTAAAGTTTTGTTTTTTTTTGGTCAAAATGAAAAATCATCTGTAAAAATAAGTTTGGGGTATTTCATGGCTTCGGAAACCTATATTAAAATAATCAGGGGAATATTTGCTCGGAACATTTTAATCCTCCAGCTCCCACCCGTATAGGACATGTCAAATAAAAGAAAATGATAAATCATGTGTAAAAATAGATTTGGGATAGTTCGTGACTTCGGAGACCTACATTAAAATTTTCCGGGGAATATTTCCTCGAAAATATTTATTTCTATTTAATTTTACTCAACATTTGTGTATGTAAATTTATCAAAACTACTAACAAAGTTTCGGCGCATAGTACCATATTTAATCAATAGCTAATTTTTTAATTTTTTATGTTGTTAGGTCCTTTTGCATTTCTGATGACGATATACCACACTATCTACGGAGCGCAAAAGACCGAAGCGCTTGGAATGGTTTTCTACGTGCGGCTACTGAAAGATGAATTTCTGTTGTTGCTGCCAGTAAAGAAGAAGAAGACAAATTATGAAAATATTATTGAATGTCGCGAATCTCTATATAATTCTGAAAACTAACATGAAACAAAACTTAGTTTCTAATTTTCTGTTATCGCGTTTGTGTTTAAAAAAACTTGACATTTTCTAACTTACAAAAGTCCTTTAAAAAATTTTAGTTTGAATAACTTTTTTCCCTTTTTATACCATGATTGAAGTATGGTAAGGCTTCTCGCATTATTGTGAATTAACACGCTTCTATTTGTAGAGTCACACAGCGGGACCTACATTTTATACATGAAAGTCCGAAAGTCAGTTTTTTGTGGGAGAAGCTTTTGCTAGATTTCAACTGCAAGGTTGCTGCCGTCAACATCCAGGGGGCCATCGATGAAAATAACTTAGATGGCCGAGGCAGGAATTGAATCCTGGTCTCCCGCACAAAAGTCGCGTGTTTTAACCATCATGCCACGGTTGGCCCCAATATTATTTTTATAGGTATTTAATAGTGCTGCATTATCTAATATCATTATATTATGCGTTATTAGAAAAAGTTTCCTATTAGGAAGTTAAATAGCAATAACAGTAATAACAATTTCTACATATTCTAGTTGTGAATAGCAAAATTTTTTAAACATTTCTGATTAAATTGCTGTGAAATATCAATGCTGAGTTTATGAAGAAAATATAAAATTTTTTACACATATTTTCTTATTCTATTTACAGAAAACTTCTTAACATGTGTTATCTTTTCTTGTCAACTTGCCATTTACATATTTGGTATTTTTTAGCATTCCTAGAAGTATGCTGTAATATTTGAGAGCTAGAAGCGCTTCAAAGTATGCTATTAATTTACATGTTATCCAATTAACATACTGTGTAACAACAAATAATATTATTTTTCATAGTAATATTTTTTGTTGCGTTGTTTTTATTACTAGACCCACCCTTATAAAGACCTAAACAAATAGAAGGTAACATGTTGTTACACGGGCAAATAATGTATGCTTTTGTAGTCTTTCAAATATTAGTAATGTTTTTTTTTTAAATGGCATTCAATTAGTTCTGATAGAATAATTAACAAAAAATTCACTTTTTCACTTGACCAAAAAAAACGTGTTATGATAACAAGTTTGGGATTATTGCTTCTTCTCTTGTTCTTCTCTTTGGTAAAGAATGTGAAAACTTTATAATTGCCTTAAAACAAGCAACAGGAGTTAAGCGCCAAAAAAAAAAACGCAGAGAATTGTGCAGTTACTAACACTATGCAACACAAAAAACATCAGTATTCCTACTACATATTTATACCATCACCTTTACTATACCATCATCTTTATAAAGGCGGATGATGAAACGCAAAAAAGTGTAACGCATTTAGGAGACGAGTTGGGCCCCTAGTATCTTAAGACCAAATTCGTTTATGACGATTGAGCCATTGTCGTCTGTCTGGACCTTCACTGTTCTTTATGGAAATTTACCAGCATTAACAGTTTTCGAATCGAATTTTAAATAGACGGAATAGCCTCACCCCTTCTGGTACGTCCCATACAAAATGACCTATTTTTGAAAAAAAATTATTCTATTATTTCTTCAAAACGGACAACTGGGCTCTATTTGGATTTTCTCAGTTTAATTAAGAACGGTTATCGAAATTGTAATCTACGATGAATTCTAAGAATATTTGCCAAGAAATCATTGGTCTAAAATCAAGCCCCCGGTTTTTAATTAGAAACGTTTCGTATTGTGGAAAAATCCACAACAAGCCCCGCAACTGCCCGGGAATAGACCCTTGTGGGTTCAGATGTTTGAACGACCCCCAGTCATGTTTCCCTCCTTACATTTTTTCCAGACATACCGATCCACCTTCTTCACCCCCTAAGGGGGCTATCATACAAAAATCTACTTTTTATAAAATGTGTTCCCACCGCTCTACCTTCCCTAAGAGAAGTCAAATGTATGACCGACCCCAATATTTGTGCAACTCCGAAGTTTCTTAGATCTTATTTACCCTCTATCTTTAACCATTAAGGTTTTCAAGCTTTCTATCTCTATCTTCAAACATTCAGTCGAATTTTGTCTAAGAAAAACGCTGAGAGAATTTTGACTAAGGAATGAATATGGGCTGTATTGGCCTATCCCTTCTAGTACCTTCTATACAAAATGACCTCTTTTTGGATAATTAATATTTTCTCCATTACTTTCACTATGATCAGTTTTATCTTGTAATACTAGACAAACCCTCGGAAAACCGAATCGATGTTTCGGAAATTTAGACGTCGGATGGTTATTTTTGGGAATGCCCAAGTGTGGGTACTTATACGATAGGTACTCGTCTTACGAATTCCGTGGTGTCTATGAGCCTAGTTAATGTCACTTTTACGATCTAACGTGGTGGTAAAAGTGCAGAAAATGGGGAGGGATCCCACAAAAATAAAAAGGCCCCCCCCCCATAAATACACCGTCAAAATCAAAAATCTAAGTAAAAATTATAAAAAAAAAACTTAATTTCCCTTTACACCCCATGAATGAGGTATGGGATAGCTTCTCGCGTTGTTGTGAATTAACACGCTTTCTATTTAGATTCACAACTAACGGCACCTACTTATTTATCGACGAATGCGAACGTCACTGTTTGAGAAGCTCTTACTAGACACGCCCATTGACTCTACACTTATACTGCGAAGTTGCTGTCAACAACATTCGAGGGAGCTGACAATGAAATAAATTTTTTTTTGTTTTTTAAGATGACTGGAGCAGGGAGTTCTATCCATTATGCCACGGCCGGTCCCAAGTAAAAAATAATGCCACCACTAAATTCGTGAGACGAATACCGTTCTTGTGAGTACCCACACTTGGGCCTAGTATACCTATGTTTATCGCTTTTTTGACCTTGTGGGCCACATTTGTTGATCCGCCTAATGGCTATATTTTCAAATTCTCGCTTGCTTTGGTTTTTTTGATTTCGTGTTTTTTCACAAAAATGTTTGAGGATTGCCTCGGGTCCCGAAAGGTTGCCCTCTTTTCTAAATACACTGAATTCAGTCAAATTTTGCATTAGGTAAGCATTGACTTAGAAATACAATTCGGAGACGTTGTAATGCTACACACATATTTTCGTTGTTGTACTCCTATTCTTTTTGGTCAATTTTGCAAAATTTAATATTCTTCCAAAAATTTCTAAGATAAACTTTTCAAAGGTTTAAAAATATTCCACTTTTAAATATATTTTTTAAAGTAAGTGGGAAGTTTACTCTCCCCTTTTAAAAAAATGATTTTTTTTTAATTAATAAGTGACAGAGAAAATTAACTTTTAATATAACAGTTTTACTAAATCTCAGTTAACCTCTGGTTAAATACATACCTAATCGATTAATTTCAATAACTCAAACCTTACACAATATCATACATAGGGTGAGAGTATTTACCAGTTAGTTTACCTGTCTGAAATTTCTGTATTTGGTTTTGTGACTCTTTGTCATTAAAAATATTTACACACCCCCTGTTGAGATTTGTAGTTCCATTTTGTTCCTTTTGATATTAGTATGTTTACTTTGTCAGAGCCTTAAAGTATGCAGTCCTGAATAATCACTGCCAGCACTGCGATTTATGCTATAATATTACAAAGCAGGCAAAAGACTAAAAACACTCAAACAATTTCTTAACCACTTTCTTTAAAAAAATATTATAGATAACATGTTTGTGTCCCTTAATTTATAAGCTCAATCATATAAATCCAAATTCAAACACTTTTATTGTGGCATCACTACACTGTGTTATTAATAAAAGTGTACCTTTCTTTGGCTGTCAATTTTAATTTTGTTTTTCTTTTGTTTTGGTAAATTTATTCCCATATATTGCAATATTAAAAATAATTCACTTGTTTCGGTGCGAAAATTCGTTTTTTTATATTCAATGCATTACATTTTTTTTTGCACACTTTTTTTTGGTATATAACAAACAATTAAATTTTTTTTTTAAGTATTTTTAATTTTTTTTACTTCAGTTTAATTTTGATCTTACCTACCAACCATTAAGAGGTCTAATTAAATGAAATTTGAATATCCCACAATATCACTAGAATATTTTTTTTTTTGTTTAATTAAGTGCCAAAATTTTTATAAATTTTTGGCATTTACAACCAATTCTTACATTACTGCACCACCATAGGAAATGTTGCCAACACCCCAAAATATGTTTTAAATAGCTGTTGTTTTTACACAACCACAAAAAAATTACACTTACACATTCCACTTCTTCTATTATGCATTTTAGAGAACGTCTAAAATTTCACGAAATTACGAAAATTATTAAATATTATTTTATTTCGTTTCATTCACAACTTGAAACATCTATTGCTTTGTCAAGCTCCCGTAAGTATACTACACGTTTTCATTTTCCGCGAAAACACCTAAAGATGTGAACGCTTCCCGCACTACAACAATTCGTTGCTCAGTAATTCACTTGGTCTTCACTCATAAACCAATAGAAAATATTATTTGTACTTTTCTAGTTTTGCGCCAGAGGCTTTTGTTTTGTTTTCAATTTCAATTGTGTTACTATATTTTCTTGTTATATTAAGTTCACCTTTGTTAAGCGTCCGCTCCAGGTTCGCTATGTTCTGTTCGATGTCAAGTAGCATCTGTTGATCATCGTCCAAACTTTGGCTGCTGCAACTTATGTTGTGCTGCTGCTGTATAGAGCGCACCAAATTGGTTGGCTCAAAATTACCAGAAGCATCATCGGGAGATACATATTTCGCTTCGAATATAACGACGACCTGCAAAGAAAGACACATCGTAAGAGACACGAACAAAAGTTAAGAGAATGGCATTGATACAGTAATGAAAGGGCAAACATAAAACAAAAGTAAGCACAATGTTGCCAACACTTGGTGAGGGTGTAAAAACGTCAAAATAAGTTTAGCTTCAGTGAGAGGTTAGTATTTTGTTGTAACTATAGAATAATTTTTAACTGAGTTTTAATAAAAAATATTTTAATAAGCAATTTAGCAAAACAATTTAAAACAATTTTTATTTGCGTCCCACGAATATAATATTTAAGAGTTCCTTCCACTAAACTCACTCATCTGTCTTTAGACCTACATACTAGGATATACAGTTTTACAACGATTCGAAACGCCAGTTTTGTTGAGAAGCTTCTAGGACCACTGATCAAATATTGTATACGGTTTTGACAGAGCTGCCAACTATGTCACCAGTATGGTAGTTGCGCGACGTCACAATATTGCCAATACATTTTTTTTTATGCCGTTACTAAAACAAAATAGTTTCACGCATAAGGCAGACCATAAAGTGGAACTAAACCCAACAAGTTATAAATTTCGCCTCGGAGGCGAATTATAATTAATCCACACGAAAATACACATTATTTGGGAATTTATTTCTTAAAACTAATACCGTCTTTGCGTTCACGGCACTCATTTATTCGAGCAGTTAAATTTCAGATAACATCTCAGCAGGTCGATTTCGTAATGGCTGCGATTTTGTTGCGAATATTTTTTTCTAATTCACCGGAAAAGTCGGTTTTTTGTTATAAACTTTAGATTTGAGATAATTCTGTAGGAAAAAGTCCATAGGAGTGAAGTTAAGTCTGCATTAATTTGCCAGAAAATTTGGCTGAAGTGCAGAATATGGGGCGGGAGCCCGATTAAAATAAAAAATATGCCATTGTCTTCGTCTTGGTCCCCAAACATTGGATGATTTTAAGTTCCTACGGGTCTCCTGGGCCGAGTTAGAGCCATTTAAATTTCCGAGATATACCAAAAAAAAATTATTTTTTAAAAAAATCGCGTAATAAAGTAATGGTAAAGCATGATGCAGTTGATGAAAAAGAATGGGGGCGTGCCCCCCACCGCATTCGTCTTGGACCATAATGTGTTCAAGGCAACGAAACTAATTACATTCTTCTAACTTTTTCCAAGATTTTGTAAAAAATTTTTTGGTATATCCCGGAAATTTAAATGGCTCTAACTCGGCCCAGGAGACCCGCAGGATCTTTAAAATACTACCGTTGGATTCGTCTCGAAGGTATCCTTCATTGGAGCATCCACACAAGGGGGGTTATCATAGAACCCAAGGGCGCCTTCTTTTGGCCCCCAGGGCTCCGTAGGCCTTAGCGCCAACTTTGACCTTGATTTTCGTGTTTTAGGGCGTATTTGGGGGGAGTGGGGTTATTTTTTTTTTTGCTCCCGCCCCATATTCTGCACTTTTGCCGAATATTTTCAATTTTGGGGTTATTATTTTTGCAGCAATTGAAATTTGTACAGTAAGCTTTAGATCTTTATGCTAAATATTGTTTTATGAAGATCTATGCACATTTAAAGTACAGGCGCGCTTTCGAATTGAAAAAAATTTATCCTAAAAAACAGACTGATTTGCTTACTTACTTACTTAAGTGGCCAATTACAACTTCCGAACGTGGTTCATAAATTTTAGGCCTGAAGTAATAACGAATTTCACACGCTTCGGTCTTCTGCGTGTGTTCTCCAGTTAGTCCTACCAGATGATGGCACATCGCCTACCACTTGGTCCTTCCAACGGAGTTTGGGTCTCCCTGCTCTGCGCCGTCCTTCAGGTTTGCCTTCTAACACCTTTCTCGCTGGAACATTTACATCCATCCTGGCAACATGTCCCAGCCATCGAAGTCGTTGGATTCTGACTCATTTAGCTACGTCGATGTCGTGGTAAAGCTCAAACAGCTCATGGTTCATCCGATGGCGAAACTCGCCATCGACACAGATAGGTCCATAAATTTTTCGGAGTACTTTTCTCTCGAATACTCCCAGGTTTTGGATATCCGTTGTAGTAAGCACCCATGATTCGGCAGCATACAACAGAACGGTTAAGATTAGCACCTGGTATTGCTGTTTCTTAGTATTCCGAGATAAGGTGGTGTTACTAAAGTGCTGCCGAAGTCCGTAAAAACATCTAATGGCTAGCACTATTCTCCGTTTAATTTCTTGGCTGACATTATTTTTCTTGTTGACGGAAGATCCGAGGTAGGTAAATTCGTCGACTACCTCAAAACAATAATTTCAACGTTCACGGTGCGTCCCCATCGAGAGGACTCTTTGTTCGTCGAAATAATTATTTTTGTTTTGTCCTCGTTGACCTCTAAACCCATTTTTGCTGACTCCTTTTCTAGTGATGAGAAAACTGCAGTAACATCCCGAAGATTTCGGCCAATGATGTCTATATCATCGGCATAGGCTAGTGGCATGTGGCTCTTGTGGAATATGGTGCCAGACATGTTGACACCAGCCTTTCTCATCACCTTCTCCATAACTTTATTAAATAGTGTACAGGACAGGCTATCGCCCTGCCTGAGACCTCTTTACGTGTTGAATGGTTCAGACTGATCTTTACCAATCTTAACCGAGGATTTGGTGTTGTTCAAGGTACATCTGTAAAGTCGAATCAGCTGAGGAATATCAAACTCGAAAGGCAGTCAAAGAGTCGAAGGCAGTTTTCTAGTCGACAAAGAGGTGGTGATCGACACCTAATATGCTTTCCATGGGTTTTTTCCAGGATTTGTCGTAAGGTGATTATTTGATTCGTCGTAGATTTGCCAGGTCTAAAGCCGCACTGATATGGTCCAACTAGTTTTTCTACAATTGGCTTTAGACGTTCACACAATATGCTTGAAATGACCTTGTACGCAATTGGTTATAGGCTTATTCCACGGTAGTTCTTACATTCACTACGAGCTCCTTTCTTGTATATAGGACATAACATACTGAGACTCCAATCCCCCAGCATGCTCCCCTCTTGTCAGATGTTCTTTAAGAGCTAATGCATGATCCTAAACTGCTCCTCCCCGCCAGCCTTAAACAATTCAGCAGGGAGACCATCGGCTCCAGCAACTTTGTTGTTTTTAAGGCGAGAGATTGCCACACGTATTTCGCTCAGGCTCGGAGGTGGACAGTAAATACCATCCTCATGGATTGGAGGGGGGTCTTCTGGAGTGGTGTCCGCATCTAGTAAATTTTTAAAATAATCTCTCCATATCATTAGAACGTAATCCGGGTTCGTCACTAGCTGGCCATCGCTGTCCTTGTAGCAGGGCAACCCTGCTCCACGCATTCTCGCCTTATCTCTCTTGTAGAATTTTCGGGCTTCCCCTCTACTTCGGAGCAACTTTCTGCACACACCCTGCCTATTCTTCAGCTCCTTCTTTTCCGGTCTAAAGAGACGAGTTGCCTCTCGTCTCTTCTCCCTGTGCAGCTCGCGTTGCCATTGGCTACAGTTTCGCCCTGTATACAGCATCCGTCTCTCTCGAGGCATTGCGACATTCATCTGCGCTGTTATATTATCAGGGGTTGGAGCATTCCGCAGCAGTTGTGTTAGGTGGTTGGAGTAGGCGTCCGCCACCTCTGTGGTCCACAGTTTACCGATGTCCTGCTTTCGTTGTGCCTGGTTACGTACGTTTTTCGCCATGCTTAGCCTTGTGCGTACCTTAACTGCGGTAAAGAAGTGATCGGAGTCAATGTTCGCACCCCTGATCACTCATACGTCCAGAACACTAGATGCGTGCCTTCCATCGACTATATATTATATTATCAGGGGTTGGAGCATTCCGCAGCAGTTGAGTTAGGTGGTTGGAGTAGGCGTCCGCTACCTCTGTGGTCCACAGTTTACCGATGTCCAGCTTTCGTTATGCCTGGTTACGTACGTTTTTCGCCAAGCTTAGCCTTGTGCGTGCCTTAGCTGCGGTAAGGAAGTGATCGGAGTCAATGTTCGCACCCCTGACCACTCGTTCGTCCAGAACACTCGATGCGTGCCTTCCATCGACTACCATGTGATCTATCTGATTCGTCGTTTATTGATCTGGAGATAACCATGTTGCCTTATCGGTGTGCAGACTGAATTTTCCGATGGTAGGCTCAAATGCGGTTTCCTTGCCTATTCTAGCATTAAAATCGCCTAGTTCAATTTTAATGTCATGGCTCGGGCTACGGTCATATACATTTTCTAGGCTCTCGTAGAACTCGTCTTTGTCCTCATCGGTGATTAAATATGGTTTCGTTCACGTATGAGTAATATGATAAAAAGGCTACATAAATATAAATCATTCGTAAAGAACAACTAATATACAATCTAAATATATATAATCGTTTATGCATATTTTTGGCCAAGCATCAGATCTTAACGATAAGAGCTGCAGAAGCCATATACTTACCATAAGTTCGGGTTATGCCCTAAACATGTAGCTTAGACCCGCTTGGGTGGATTTATATCGATAATTTGAATGCATGGAATAATTTAACTGAAATTCAAAAATTATATTTGTTTGATCATGATATAAAATTGGACCCGGCAGGTGGCGATAGGGTACCCAAATTCATAATGTACGTGTCTGTATGTTTTGACATTAGAAAGTTTTGTATTTTTGTGTTTGGATCCAGTAAGTGAACATTGGGTTATGATATGAATAGATTTTTAAACGTCACATATTCATAATTCTCTATTAATTACATGTTCATACACAAACACTAATTAATCTGATTTAAATTCTACACGTACATACATTTGTGTTTGCTGTCAATGTAATGCGTGAACTGAATTTGTTTCCCATTAAAGTTGAATTCACCACCAAGGTTTTTATGTATATACGTTCTTTGTACGTGTCTTGCTTTATTAGTTTTTTTCACATTTTAGTGGAACACTCTGTATTTGCAAAATTTGGAGTTCTATTACCCTGAGTGCTATACCCCTGGCAAATATAATTTTAAAGGATTTATAAATATATAAGGATATAATTTTATTAATGAAATGAAATTACCTAATGTGAAAACACAACTAAATTGACAACACTGCCGAAAATGTTACACTTAATAAATATAAGAGCACGCAAAATTCTACTTCATTCGGAGAATATGTCTAACAACCCCCATTCCCCAAGAGGGTGTAGTCTCCACCCCATGGAGTGCTATTTTGTTTCAGGTTTACAGCTGGAATCAACAGTTTGTTCATAATGCCCACAACAAGTGTTTTTCACTCCCCTCTTATGCTCTCAGTCTCTGTATCTACTCTTTTGTAAACCATAATTTTCTCTTAAATAGCTTTGTTGACTTTCAATTTCATTGCTCTGAAACAGTTCCGCGTTGGTGAACGTATGAGTGTGTGTGTGTGTGTGTATGCGCTGTTTAGCCGGGATAAGGTCATTGTAAAATGAAGTGTTTACGTTTCCTTGACGCTTTCCCTCCACCAACAGGGTTCGAGTTTTTTTTTTGTTTTCATTAACAGATGTTTGTTTGCTATCCTTTATGGCAGCAATGTGGTGTTATTAGCCACTTTCTCTCCCACTCCCTCTCTCTCTCTCTGTCCTTATAATTCTTCTTTGTTTACATATCCTTTATGATAGGGTAGATAATAGTAAATGGAGTTGGTATTATGGCCGAGCTGGTAGTGCAACAGGTTAGATGTTAAAAATAATTTGCCAGATACGTTATAACTTTAATGTTGCACGTTTATGTTTGCGGGTGAAGTTTTTGTGCTATGTGATTTATGATGGCTGTGGACAAGGCATTCGTGTTCAGGTTTTTTTTTGTAGAAACAGGATTGTGATAGTCCTTGTTGTCTAAGATGATGGCATTGTAGAGCATGTTTTGTTTTGCTACCAAATATAATTAAATATTCATCAGGGTACAAACATTAAATATTAATCTAATAGAAGTTTTTTGTTCTCCATTAATAATAGATTTTGTCAAATTACAAGTTATGTGGTCGTAGATATGTAGATAATTACACTATGACACAAAATCAAACTTTTTGAAAAACACCCGAACGTGACTATATAGGTTCGATAGTACAACCGGAGCTGAGTAAAACCCTAGCTCAGTTTGGCTAGATTGGCTACCAAATTTTTTTTTTGGCCCCCTAAACTTTTTGAAATCCTTGGAACCCTTGAAAAAAGGTGACATCAATTGTTGGATAACAGTTTCTACAGTTTTTAATCTAGCTCCTTCTCTTCTTCAACAAAGTTTTAGCTAATAGTCCGCTTAAGAAACTGATATAATAAAATTTCCCAAAAAAATTAGACTTCCCTCGTTTATTTTCAAAAAACTTCGATAAAAATTTTAATTTTTTCACTTTTTTTAATATAAGTCGTAGGGAATCCAGATTTTTTGCATACTCTATTCAGTGAAATTGTAGTTTAGGTAACACCGAATAACTTTTCTGAACAAACCTATGCAATCTGAACAAGTCTAGGGATATTAAATAGCTCTCAAAACACACTGTCTTCTTTAAACAAATCAGTTTTTTAGGAGTTTTGGGCCATTGTGCAATGTTTTTACTTGCTATCTTTACCAAAAACGTACTTATTGTATAACTGAATAACTTCTGTAAACAACCAATATGATCGGAATACTCCACCCCCTTAATTGTTCACAAAGAGCATTAGGGTGTTCCTTATATGGCATTTTTTCGAATTTCGTTAAAAATATGTATTAATCGCGATGTTGGTCATCTATCTTCACCTTACGTTTCTTTTTGCCAATGTTAGGAATATATTATGAGAAATTTTGTATCGATAGTTGGACATTAGGGTGTGCCGCAATGAGGTTAAAGTATGAATTTGTTCTCAAATCAGTTTATTGCCGCTGAGTATTTTTCTTTCGTATATAGACTAAGTAGTAACAAGCCGTTCAATAGCTGAAATAAAGACCTAAAATAATATGTGTTTGCTTTTACCATATCTCTTATAGTCGCCGAGATATTTGATATAGAAGTTGGGGTATTTTTAAAAAAATTATTAAAAATGTTGAAATTGAATTTCGATGTAGATTATTATGGGCAATTATATATTTCAACTTTTAAAGGTTAATCAAGATAAAATCTATATGTTTAAAAAGTATATGTGTATATTATCACTATCTCTATCAATTCTTGAGATATCAGGCGTTAAAAACGGAATTTTTGACTGTATGCATAGCAATGTCTAATGAACTTTTGTTCCATCTGAATACCCATTGAATACTTACCAATAACGATTTTTATATGATAAAAATAAAAAATCCCCTCAAAAGACCATTGGATATTAATGGTTTTGGTGACATTTGTAAGCATACACAATAGATATACAGGTGAAACAAAAGTTAAGTAGTCATTGCTATGCTTTTTAAGCCCCTGATATCTCGAGAATTGATAGAGATAGTGATAATATACACATATACTTTTTAAACATATAGATTTTAACTTGATTAACCTTTAAAAGTTGAAATATATAATTGCCCATAATAATCTACATCGAAATTCAATTTCAACATTTTTAATAATTTTTTTAAAAATACCCCAACTTCTATATCAAATATCTCGGCGACTATAAGAGATATGGTAAAAGCAAACACATATTATTTTAGGTCTTTATTTCAGCTATTAAACGGCTTGTTACTACTTAGTCAATATACGAAAGAAAAATACTTAGCGGCAATGAACTGATTTGAGAACAAATTCATACTTTAACCTCATTGCGGCACACCCTAATGTCCAACTATCGATACAAAATTTCTCACAATATATTCCTAATATTGGCAAAAAGAAACGTAAGGTGAAGACAGATGACCAACATCGCGATTAATACATATTTTTAACGAAATTCGAAAAAAATGCCATATAAGGAACACCCTAATGCTCTTTATGAACAATTAAGGGGGTGGAGTATTCCGATCATATTGGTTGTTTACAGAAGTTATTCAGTTCTACAATAAGTACGTTTTTGGTAAAGATAGCAAGTAAAAACATTGCACAATGGCCCAAAACTCCTAAAAAACTGATTTGTTTAAAGTAGATAGTGTGTTTTGAGAGCTATTTAATATCCCTAGACTTGTTCAGATTGCATAGGTTTGTTCAGAAAAGTTATTCGGTGTTACCTAAACTACAATTTCACTGAATAGAGTATGCAAAAAATCTGGATTCCCTACGACTTATATTAAAAAAAGTGAAAAAATTAAAATTTTTATCGAAGTTTTTTGAAAATAAACGAGGGAAGTCTAATTTTTTTGGGAAATTTTATTATATCAGTTTCTTAAGCGGACTATTAGCTAAAACTTTGTTGAAGAAGAGAAGGAGCTAGATTAAAAACTGTAGAAACTGTTATCCAACAATTGATGTCACCTTTTTTCAAGGGGTCCAAGGATTTCAAAAAGTTTAGGGGGCCAAAAAAAAAAATTTGGTAGCCAATCTAGCCAAACTGAGCTAGGGTTTTACTCAGCTCCGGTTGTACTATCGAACCTATATAGTCTCGTTCGGGTGTTTTTTTCACTGTTGCACTGTGTTATTATAAGAGGTATTGCATCTTATTGAAAGATAAGAGAAGAAATAAGATTTGAAATGGTTATGTTAAATGATATGATAATTAAAGTATAAGAATACTTTACATAAAACAATAATTTAATTTCATGGTTGGTACATTCAAAAAAGTTATACGTATATATGTGGAATAAGCCAAGGATGACGTACTGCTTATATAATATATGAATAGGAAAATATAATAGTTTGCATTATTGTGTATTACATTTGCCATTGCGATGCATATTCTATTGTAAAACAACAACTCTAAAAGAAACCAGCTCCAGCACAAAGTCAGAGTGAGAGCGAACGGGCAATAAATGACTCCATGTGTTTTTATTGAAATAAATTCTGGCTTCCAAATATTGTATATAAATACATAACTTTTGCAAACATAATTTAGGTTTACTTGAGAAATAATAACGGATTTTAAAATTTTCGAATTCAACAATAAGGATGTTTAACGAATTGCAAAGATTAGCTATATGCAATAACATAACATAACCTTAAATACAGTGAACTTGTATTTTTCTGTGATAAGGTGATATTTGGAGCCCCATTCATTGTATCCTACCACCGCATTGTGGTCGCCCCATAGGCCAAAAATAAAAAAAAATGTTAGTCAAAATTTTGGTATGAACTGTGTCAACCCTAACTCATAACAGAAGATACTGAAGCTCAACAGTAGTTTGTAGTTTGACAGTACAAAGAAACTATTATGTATGAAAATACAAGAGACACGATTTAAGGATATGCACCTGGAATGTACAAACTCTCTACAGAGATGGTTTCTCTATCTAACTGATGGATGTTCTTGATAAATATAGAGCTAACATTGACGCCATATAGGAAATTACGATGGACTGGACAGGGAAGTACCCGCGGAAAGAACTGTGACATCTTTTACAGCTGCGATGCAGAAAGACACGAATTTGGATGTGAATTCATAGTCGGCAATAGACTTTGACATCTGGCAGATTTGTGTACACGTCCCGACTGAAGACAAGAACGAGGACATTAGAAATGCATTCTATAAGAGACTTTAGGAAATATATGACTGCTGCCTTTGCCATGACATTAAAATTGTTGTTGCGAAATTTTAGTGCTATAGTAGGAAGGGAAGATGCTCTTGGATAAGCGCGAAAGATTAAGTCTACATAACAACCAACAAACGATAATGGATTCAGACTAATAAGCTTCGCGTCTGCAAGAAACATGGCAGTTAGTGGAACCAGATTTCCGCATATACTTATAAATATCCACAAGGCGACTTGGATATCCCCTGATCAAAAGACAATAAATCAGAATGATCACGCGGTAATCGAAGTCATGTCTCAAATGTTATGCGTGTGATACATATTGTCTCGGATTATCACCTAGTTGCAGCCAAGGTACGCACTCAATTAAGCAGTGTTAAAAACACTCGTATCCAAACGCCAAAGAATCTAAATATTGCAAAGATGCAAACCACTGAGAAAGTCTCGGCAACCAAATCGCTCAATTCTTCTTCTTCTTCTTAAATGGCAGCATCTACAGAAATGCATTCTTCAGTAGCTGCTCGTAAAAAAATATTTCAAGCGCTTTGGTCTTATGCGCTTCGTAGCTAGTTCGTCACACAAAGCAGCTCTTTAGCCAGGTCTACCCAACGAAGTTTTGGTCGCTCCCTCTTGCGCCGCCCATCTAGTTTATTGCCAAAGACTTATCGAACCGGAGCATTTTCGTCTGACCACGTCGATTCGATGCACAGCTCATAATTCATTCGACGACGGTACTCGCCGTTAACGATGATGGGTCCAGATATTTTGCGAAACGTTTTCTCTCTAAAACTGACAGAATAGATTGATCCGCCTGCGTCATTACCTAGGATTCTACGCTGTAGAGCAAGACAGGTAGTATCAGTGTCAGATAGAGTTCAATCTTCGATCGTCGAGAGAGGGCTTTATCATTAAAACGCTAGCTCAGCGCAGCGGTCGCTCGATTACTGCAAACAAATCCCCAAAGCGCCCCATAGTGATAGAAACTTTTAATCAGAGAAATACTCAGATGTCTTTCTGTTACAAGTTTTAAAATCAAGTGATGATTGCTAGGTGTGTATCCATACCTTCAATCACACACGAACACAAGTTGTTCATCGGAATGAACTGCAGCAGTACTCGTGTATGGGGCGCTTAACATAGTATGGTGGCAGCAAATAAGGAGAGAACACTTATATATTCGTTTCCGAAGGCATCATAAGTGACGGAATTTCGCCAATCTTCGATGACGAAGTCGATTGTCGACCACTGAGCCACAACGAGATCGTCACGGCAATTGCACGACTTAAAACAATGAAGCTGCGGAAGCCGTGACAGCAGAGCTTTTAAAGGCCGATGGCGACGAGCTGGCAACGTGCACGCACCAGCTCATAAACACGATTTTTCTTAACGAATGCATTCTCGATAATCGGAATCTGAGTTTTCTATGCCCTGTGCTTAAAAAGGCTGTCCTAGTGTATGGGCCAACTATCCCGGGTTCGGACTTTTACCCGTCGCGTGCAAGGTACTATCCACAACCGACCAGATACTCACGCTACGACAAATCCTGGAGAAAACCGGGAAATGAAGGTCGACCTTACCACCTGTTTATCGATAAAAAAAAGGTGCGTTCGCAAGTTCGATACAACAGAAACTAAAAGATGCTATGTCTAAATTTGGTATCCCCACGAAGCTGATAAGACCCAGCACAATGTCACTGGCCGACTTGGAGTCTTCAGTGAAAATATACAGAGCTATTTTCTATCAACCGTAGTAGAAGACAAGGCGATACTATGTCGTGTGGTCACGTTAACATCTTAATTATAGGCTTCCAAAATAATATAAGAATCTATTGGTGAGACGGAAACAGACTGCACAGAAAGACACATATTCTGTATTGAAACATAATGCGACTGAGTGAAAGAGAAAACCAATAAGTGGTTGAAGAAAATTATGCGAAAAACTGCACTGCCCTCCTAAAAAAGAAACTCACATTTCCATTTTAGTAGTTTTGAGATATTTAGCTTCTACATTCTTTATCTGGGACCGGCCGTGGCATAGCGGTTAGAACACGCGACTACCATGCGGGAGATCGGTGGTTTATTCCCGGCTCAAGTTATCTACATTTTTCTTTCATTGCCGGCCCCTTCGATGTTGCCGACAGCAACTTCGCAGTATAGTGTCGAGTCAATCAGCATGTCTAGTAAAAGCTTCTCAAAAAGTGATGTTCGGATTAGCCGATAAACAAGTAGGTGCCGTTTGTTGTGAATCTAAAATAGAAAGCGTGTTAATTCACATTATAGCGAGAAGCTATCCCATACCTTATTCATGGATGTAAAGGGAAATAAAGTTTTTTTTTATCTTTCTTTCGAAAAAATGTAAAACTTTCAAAAAAGGTTGAAAAATACCAGATTACGTAGACAGAAAAAAAGTTATCAAGTTTGGTTTTGTAGCGTCACGTAAGATGATCACGGATTTATAAGAAGCACCTTTAACAATAAACACTAAACTATTAAATTTTCAGCATTTTTGAAGAACAATTTACAAATCAACTGATCTAGTGTCCTAGTTCTAATATACTTGTTATCGCATTAGCTTTGTCAGTATGAATCACTACAAGCGTCAAAGCTTAATCACCCACTTAGAAAAAACCTGCAAATCACTGTTTCTCAAGAGTATCAAATAACTTGCCGCTTCATTTACTCCTTCATATATTCCTACTCTTATACACAGCGATTACTAGCACCTCCTATGGCATCATTTAAAGCCGTCCCCTCCCCTTTGAGGTCATAAACAACGCAAGCCATTGAGACCTCTCAGCCATCTAAGCAACACATGACCTATAAGAAGTAGCAGCATCCATTCTATAAAAAAAGGAATATAAAAATGAACTAAATGGGCTTAACAATTGACTCATCAACATTGCATGACTCGTCAACGGCAGCAACGGATGTTTGACTACAATAAAAATGTCACAGACTGGAATAAGAACGTTTATTCTTTGTCTGCATCTGTCTGAGAAATATAAGTGGCAAAGAGTTGTAGTGCAATTGGCCAGTCATGGTCAAGGACTATATGAAAATTTCATTGACACTCTGGTGGTTGTGTGTGTTTCTGCTTTTATTTGTGAGTGTGAGTGGTTTTTTTTTAGTGTGATGGAGTATAATAAAAGAAAAAGAATTCTGGTTGATGTCTGGTACTTAAGCTAGTTAAAAATAAGAAAAATAATTGATTGGTTCTAAGTTTGGTCATGTCGAATTTTTCTATACACTTCGTGATAGCATTAAACTAATGCAAGGAGTACTTTCCTAAGAAATTCGATGCACACATTTCGATGTCATTCAATATTAAGTGATTTTAAGGAAAAAGCATCTCAATTTTGATACAAAATGGTATACTTTCTCCATGAAAACGAAAACTGTTATGAAAACACAAAGAAAAGTTAAGAATCCCACCAAAAGATGTTTTAACTATCTACAGAGATGGTGTCTCTATCCAATTTGTGGAAGTCCTCGAAAAATACAGGGCTGACATCGCCGCCATACAGGAAATGCGATGTACAGGACAGTGACGCACACGACGAAAGAACTGTGACATATTTTACAGCTGCCATGCAGAAAGACATGAACTTAGATATGGATTCATAATCGGCAAAAGACTTTGACATCTGGTCTCGCGATTTAACCCTGTAAGTGACCGTATAGCCACTATTCGCATCAAGGCGAAATATTTTTACATCAAGCTGATTTGTGTTCAGCAGTTGTCAAAGTCAGTCTACACAAAAGCACCTCCGATAACGGATTCAGCAAGAAACATGGTAGTAATTGGAACCAGATTCCAGCATAAAGATATTCACAAGGCAACCTGGATATCCTCGGATCAAAAGACAAGAAATCAGATTGATCACGTGGTAATCGACGAGGTGCTAATATTGATACCTAGTTGCAGTCAAGGTATGCACGCAATTAAGCAGCGCTAACCAAACGCAAGGGAAGATTAGCATTGCAAAGCTTCATACTACCGAGTTAGCCAATGCCTACTCTAACCATCTCACTCAATTACTGCAAAATAAGGGGTGTTTATTCTGATATTCCCGAAACACAGTGGTAGCATATGTCGAATTCCATGACCACTGTCAAAACGACCGGACTGAGTTATGAAAAGCCGTTGCGCAGTGCATCAGTTGCTGCAAGCCACAATCCAAAACTGCAGCCAATGGAAAGGAGGAAGGAATGAAAGGAGAAGGGTGACGAAACACACCTTCAGGCGGAAAACAACAATGCAGGAAAGAGAAAGCAAGAATATCGAAAAGTACAGGGATGGATGTGAAGACCTAAAGTTCTTCCAAAAGGTAAAATGCAAAGGTTTTTGGAACAGGGATCCCCACCTTTAAGAACAGAACATCTGGTCAAAATGTAGAGGAAACATTGTCGTACTCTGCTCGCATATGCAGCATAAATGACGAAATCATGCCAATTTTCGACGATGGAGTAGATTGTCTACCACCGAGCCACTACGAGATTAGCAAGGCAATTGAATGTCTTAAAAATAATAAAGCTGTGGGAGCCAATGGCATGCCATCAGAGCTTTTTAGGGCCGGCATCGTACTTACATAAACAATCCCATAAACACGAATTGCCTAAAGGAATTCATGCTCGACGATTGCAATCTGAGTGTTCTATGTCCAGTGCTTAAGAAAGTTGAACCCAGTGTGTGCACCAAATATCGCGTGATCAGCCTTTTACCCATCGCATAAAAGGTCCTGGGGTATGTATTACATAAGAGACTAAAGCCCATCTTAACAAACCAGAACCGGGATGCTACTGACCGTCACAAAATTTTCAGTGAAGATAAGTAAAAGTTTGCCAGACCAAGCTAAGTTTTAGACAAGGCTATAGTCTGTCTTGCGATCTCTTTAACATTGTAATGGAGATGATCATGAGGCGTACCAAAGAGTCTACTGCTTTGGTACGCTGCGTGAACATTGACAACTCTAACTTTGAAGTGGTGGATGATTTTATTTACCTTGACTCCGTCGTCAGCTTTGGAAATCGAGAGACGAGCATTGATTGCAAACTGCTGCTACTATGTGCTATGGAAACGATTTAATGATAAAGCTCTTTCTCTTTCTTTCTCTCTCTTTCTCTCATCCAGTGATCCTACCTGTGTTTCTTTAAACCGCAGAATTTTTTTTAGGGATTCAACTTATATGTAGCCTTAATCCCTAATTTTACAAAATGCCATACCATTTTACAGCAACAAAATAATGGTGACATTATTTTAATTTTATTTTATTTCCTGCATAGCCCAAAAGTCATACCACATATTCTCTACTCATATTCTACACAACTCATTTATTATTTAGTATGATGCTCTTTTGATATTATCACCTGTTCTATAGCGCTTACCGTCTACGGGAAGACAACATGATGTTTATGTAGCCTTAATGCTTCTGGTAATTCCCACATGCTGTAGTCTTCTGCGCTCCCTTCCCCCACCACAACGGTAATATACTACTAGGGGCTATGGGGTAGGTGATGGCTTAATGTGGAGCAAATGAAGTTGAAAACATTTCCGCATGTCAGTGACATCATTATGAAGCAGTACGTGTCAGGTACGAAACCCAAAAATGTCTGCTATTTTATTTCCCCAAGGACTAAAGGATAACAACAAAGCGAAGCAAAACAAATGCAACAAAACATTTGTAAGTTTCTACATTAAAGTCTCAACTTGAAATGATTAGGAAAAGTTTTATTTTTCAGTGCTGTTGTTGTTGTTGTTGTTGTTGATGGCAAAGTTGAATAAAATCCAGGGCATTTACAAAAGAATAATAAAACAGTTGTGTGATGTTGATCAATGTGGTTTGAAAACAGCAACAACAAAAAACACAAAGAACAAAAAGGAAACCAAACAAAAAAGGCCAGAAGGTCAAGCCATTGTGGTATAAACAAACTAGACCTTAGGCATTTTGGAGTTGTTCTCTGGAAAACTTGTTAATTAAATTGTGGTATAACTTAAATTTTGTACAATTTTTAATGTCACGGATCAAAAGCAAAGTGCCTAAAGAGTTGAAATTCAACTTTTAAATGTTAAACAGCTGGGGACTCTTGCATTTAATTGCTTAAAATAATGTACCCTGTGAAAGGTGGATTACGTTTTAATTTACTGCGAGTCACAGTATTGCGCAGTTAACATTTGTAATGAAAAGTGTCATAGCAAGTTCATGGATTAAAATACCATTTAGGTGTTGTGCAAAAGGATGTGCTCGGATGGAGGCCAGTAAGAAAACATAATTCAAAAATTTGAACAAGTCAACGCGCTGTTATTAGAGAACGTCAGCAATTGTTTAGGTATCACGATTATATTGTCGGATTTTGAAGGCAGCTATGCTTGTTGGAAAAAACTGGTAGTGTTTTTTCATATTTCGGTTATTTAGTAGACGTCCGATGAATGTCCAATTAGGCGGTAACACCAAAAATTGTACATTCACTAATCGTTTGGAATGATTGAAAAATGTAGTTGCATGAGTTAGCCGAGGTCGCATAGATATCAAAAGAACGTATTGGCTTTGTATTGCATGGACATTTGTTCATGAAATACTCTGATCAAAGTAGTTGCCGCATTTGCGTTTCATCAAGACAACGCACGTTTCACAAGTCAATAAAAACAATAGTAAAACTTCATGGATTGAAGTTCAAGTTGCTTCTGCATCCAGATTTGGCTCCCAGCGACTACTAGTTATTCTTAGATCTCAAAAAATACCCCCGGTAAGAAATGAAAAGGTTAAAAGGTGAGGGAAATGGTTTTGAAACGTTAGTGCTGCAGTGGAATGATTGTGTTGCTTTTATTATAGATTATATTGATGAATAAAGTCAACGGGCCAAGGATTTTCCTGCCCCGGGTTATATACAATTTTTTGGACACATCAAACTGTTCAATTTGATCCAAATTTTGATCGAACTATTGCCATTACCTTAAGCGAAAAACTGATTCAATTGCATTTTGCAGGAAATTTAAATTTATACTTTTAAGAGAGTTATGCTAAAATCTATACAAATAATAATCTTGAGAATTCTAGATCAAGGTAATTTATGCGAAATTGACTACTTTACATACGAGGTACTAGTAGAACCGGCACAAGGTATTCGATTTTTATTCGTAAGTCATCGTTCAATAAACGCTTACCATGTGAAAAATTTTAGTAAATTCGGTGTTCTTACAAAAAAGAACGGTCACCTGGCTGACAACCTACAAAATTGTATTAATCCCTAAAGGGGGTAAGGCATTCCACACATCGTCCTTCTTACTTAAAACTATGGAGAAATAATAAATGTATATATCAGATCATCTCTTTAGCCGGAAGCGCTATCCAAGACTCAACATGTCTATACGAAGGGGAAACTGCTTTACATTCGAAAACCTAAACTGCAAGAAATACGCACTCGCCGTCTTCCTGGACAACGAGGGAGATTTTAACAATATCATACCTCAACCTGTAATTAACTCAATGGAAAAACTGGGGATTAACCCAGTGGTTATCTCATTAGTTGATAAACTCCTAAAATTTAGACGCATTGGATCTAGTCTGGACGTGTCAATTATTACTAAGGTGTCGGTTCTTGTTGTTCTCCACGAGGGGGAGTATTCCCTCCACTATTATGGAATCTTTGGGACCTGCCGTGGCATAGTGGTTAGAACACGCGACTACCATGTGGGAGATCGCAGGTTCAAACCTGGCTCCAGTCATCAAAAAAAATTGTTCTTTCATTGTCGGCTCTTCTCGAATGTTGTTGATAGCAACTTCGCAGTATTAGTGTCGAGTCAATCGGCGTGTCTAGTAAGAGCTTCTCAAACAGTGACGTTCGCATTTGTCGATAAACAAGTAGGTGCCGTTAGTTGTGAATCTTAAAATAGAAAGCGTGTTAATTCACAACAACGCGAGAAGCTATCCCATATCTCATTCATGGGGTGCAAAGGGAAATTAAGTTTTTTTTTTTTATTGTGGAATCTTATCGCCAACAATCTTCTTAGGACGTTGGAAAAAACGTACTGCACACCCTCGCATATGCAGGTTAAGTGGCATAGTTTCCGGCAAGGATCTTGAACTACTATCTAAGCTTCTGGAATTTGCGTTGAAATTTCTTCTATTGTTGATTGAGTGTAAACCTGAGTAAAACGGAACTGGTGCTATTCCTTCGGAGATAGAAAATTCCTCAATTTACTAAACCCATATTAAATGGATTCGCACTTACACTTTCAGATAGTACCAAATACATTAGACTCATATAGGAGAGTTAAGAAGAATTAAAATGAATTAAAATCTGAACACTCGGACCAGGACTAGCAATACAGCAACGGCTCTACACTGCTGCCTAAACTGGGAAATTATCCCTAAAAAATGAAAACCGGTTGTATGACTTTGCTTTTAAACCAATCTAAATTTACGTGTCGGCAGTTTGGTGGCCGGCGCTGGAGAGAGCGGTCCAAGGACTAAAATTCGAACGCATTATGAGACTTGTGGCAGTCACGATAACAGGGGAAATTAGAACTACTCCAACTAAGGCACTGTTTATGATACTAAACCTCCAGACATTGAGGCGAAGACAATATCAGCAAACACCGCATGCAAGCAGAGTATGGATACACATGAGCTATGGCCCTGCCAAAATTCTGGACTTAATAAATGTAAGGTATCACACGGATTACACCTTACCAGAATCTATTTTCGATCCGCGTTTTATGAGGAACATCCCGAATAGTTCCTACAATGTAGATAATGGTAATGCCCTACACCTTGGGGAGGATATCATCCTAATTTTCACGGACGGATCGAAGGATCGAAATTAAGAGAACGAGCGGTATGTGAAATCTTTTCGGAGGAGTTGATTTTGCAAATATCGAACAGATTACCGGATCACTGTACCATTGTTTAGACCGAAATAGGGGTCATTTGAATAGATGTAGAGAAAATTTAGTATCATGGGATATTGGGCGGCAATATCCTTATACTTACTGATTGTAAATCGTCTATCAGATCCATGGAGAACGTGTACATCACTTCGAGAAATTATCGAGAAAGCCGGTCGTCCCTGGAGGAGATAGCTCGAAATTAGACGCTCACCCTCAGATGGGTTTCAGGACATGGGAAACATATATTGTAGCCAAAGAGCAAAAGACACTGGCAAGAACCGCCACCACAATGAACTCGAACGAATTTAACGGCCACATTGGTATTCCTCTCATAAGGGGAAAACAATTGCAGAGAATCTAAACGTCATTGCTATGGAAAGATGGAGGAGAGAAGCCACTTGCACAGCGACCAAACCAATTTGGCCTACCTTGGATATACAGAGGATTTGTGCTAAACCTGTCTAGAGTCCATCTGAGAAACATCATAGCTGTAACTAGTGGCCACTGGCCACTTGGTAAACACCCTTAAATGTTGCAACTTGTCTACAACGATTTTTGTATAAGCTGCAATGATGAGGAAGAAGAGGAGACCAAGGAGCATCTTCTATGTCACAGCCCTGTTTTTGTTGACCTGCAAAGTTTGGTCACACTTGTGAATAATACCTGTCTATCAGTAGGCGATTCGCAGAACATCCATGCCTTCATCAAATGGCTTGATAGCGACATTGACCGAACAGAATAGGAATAATTGGTGCGGAAATTGGGAGATGGTATCACAACGGAACTTACACAAGGACTCAAGTGAGCAAACGCAGCTGCTGAATAAACCTAACCTATGGGAGGTATCTGGGCTCGACCATAGCATGATGGTTAGAACACGCGACTACCATGCGGGAGATCCATGGTTCGATTCGTGTCTCCAGTCATCAACACTGCCGGCCCCCTGACGTTGTAGACAGCAGCTTCGCAGTATAGTGTCGAGTCAAATGGCATGCCTAGTAAAAAGCTTCTCAATCAGTGACGTTCGCATTGTCGATAAAATTGTAGGTGGCGTAAGTTGTGAATCTAAAGATAGAAAGTGTGTTAATTCACAACAACGTGAGAAGCTATTCCATTTCTTAGGCATGGGGTGTAATCGAAAATTAAGCCTATATTTTATGGGAGGTAACTGAAGGAGTGTTTCAAATGTTTCGGTTTTCTAAGATTTTGCCTACTTTTTAAGGTTAATGAAACTGATCAAAATCTAATATTCTGTAGTTTTATGTTCGGCGTGGGGGCGTGCCCCCCACTGCATTCGTCCCGTACTGCAGAGATTTCACAACTTCTGTGGTAATAAAGTCATGTGGCCTTATTTCCAATCGAATGGGAAATAAGGTCATATGACTTTATTGCACGTCACCAGCCTTTTACCTATCACATACAATGTCCCGTCTAGTGTGTTATGTGAAAGACTAAAGCCCATTGTGGCGAACCTGATTGAACATTATCAGTGTGGCTTTTGACCTGGTAAATCCACCACCGACCAGATATTTACACTACGACAAATTCTGAAGAAGACTCAAGAAATGCAACTACTAGATGCTATGGCTGAATTTCTTATACCCGCGAAGCTGATACGACTTTGCGGGATGACACTAACTGACGCGAAGTCTTCAGTGAAAATAGGCACAAATCTAACAGAGCCATTTTCTACCAAGCGAGGCTTCAGACAAAGCGATAGTCGATGCGATCTCTTTAACATCATAATGAAGATGATCATGCGGAAGGCAGCAGTAAACTCGACTGGCACGAACTTTAACAAAAGCCACATGTTGCTCGCGTATGCCGATGATAAAGATATCATTGGAGATGATATAGATATCTGGAGATTATAGAGGACAGAACCAAGTTATTTGTTTCAACGATAAAAGAGTTTACTTGTTTGAGACCCTGTGTGAACGTCGACAACTACAACTTTAAAGTGGATTGTCTACCTCGGCTCCGCCATAGACAAAAATAATCTTGTCAGCCTGAAAATCAAGAGACGAGTATTGATCGAAAACTGCTGCTACTATGCGCTGAGTAAGCGTTTTAATGATAAAGCCCACTCTCGTCCAACGAAGATCCAACTCTACCAGACACTGAACCTACTTGTCGTGCTCTACAGCGCAGAATCCTGGGTAATGACGCAGTCAGGTCAATCTATTCTGTTAGTTTTCGAGAGAAAAATACTTCGCAGAATATTTGGACCCATCATCGTTAACGGCGAGTACCGTCGTCGAATGAATCATGAGCTGTATGAGCTGTACAACGACATCGACGTTGCAATGCGCGTTCAAATTGACCGAATACGCTGGCCAGGACAAGTTGTACGAATGGACGAAAATGCTCCGGCTTGAAAAGTCTTCGGAAATAAACTCGATGGGTGGCGGAGGAGGGGGCGACCAAAACTTCGATGGATGGACTTGGCGAAAGAGCTGTTATCTAAGCTTAAGCTTTCTACGTGCGGCTACTGATACATAAACTTCTGTTGTTGCTGCCTTTAAAAAAGAAAAATAAGGTAAAACTTAAGAAACAGGGAGGCTTACCCCACCCATTAGGAATTGTGATTTATTTAGGAATTTTGTGCGAATTGTTTAGAAACTTCTTTTCATCGTTTTGTGTTTTGTTCGATCTGTTTAATTGAGCATTGATTTAGATTTTATTTTAAGCTCAAGACCGGGTTTGGAAAGTAATTATAGCAAAAATGATATTGTCATTATGCCAGGCAGTCCATAAAGCTATTTCGGATTCAGCCACGAATCCTTATCAGCAGACTTTGGTACAATGATTGCAAATTTTTCATCAATTTCTGGTGTATAAACAGATGGATACTCACAACTAAATGAGAATTATTTCTTAAGTCCATAGACTCGAAATACTTCACAAGTAGTCACAGTGAAAAACCATTCGCTGAACGTCTTTCTTCTTTTTATATGTTGAGAAAGCCGTTGGTCTTCAAACGACATGTTTTTGCTGTTGGTTTCACAACCTTTGTAGTTGGTACCGAAAAAGTCCTTTTTGAAACCGCCATACAAAATTACCATATGTCGAGAGATAAAAAATTAAACTTTTGACATTTTTTTGGCGATTTTTTTTTAAAACGCTACAACCCTTTGTACTGTAAACCTATCTATATACATAAAAGGCTTGGGTGACTGACTGATCACTCCCCAGCCCAAACGGCTAAAGCTAGAACCGTGAAATTTGGAATAGAGGTTCCTTTTATAACTTAGGCGCGCATTAAGACGGAATTTTTGGAAATTCGCACTTCAAGGGGGTAAAATGGTTGTGGCACCGCCCCATACATCTTGAATTTTGAGATTACTGTATCTTTTAAGCCATTATAGGTACGAAGTCGAGATTAGGTACGTATATCGGTCGTATAAGATAAAAATACTTTGTTGAAAGTGGGCGATGAAACGCCCCTTTTTAGAAAATATTTTGAAAGAATCGTTATAACGGCGAAATAATTGAACCGATTGCAATAAAATTTTCAGTGCTTAGTATTATCCATTTGGCCTTTATCATAGGCTACATGAAAACATAATTAGAGTAAGGGGTGTGGCACTGCCCACACAAGCCAAAATTTCAATCGGTCATATCTCACGAGCCATGTAAGGTATGAAGATGAGATTTGCCACATATGGGCGGTTACCAATAAGGGATACAAGTTGTACCATCAGCCAGACGAATCGGCCAATGCTATAATCGCAAAAATTGGCATGCTCACTATTAAATTCCATTGAAGGTTTTTTAAAATCCGATATTTCTGGGTAAAAAAAATCGAAGAAGGGATAAAAATGTTACTATCGCCCAGACTAAACGGCTAATTATATAATCATGATAATTTATATGGGATTGCTCCCTATGGAATTACAAAGCAAGGAGGGTTTTCGAAATTATTACCTTTTAGGGGTGAAAAAGGCCGAAAAGGGATAAAACTGGTACTAAACGGCGGTACAGTCGCAAAAACTTAAGTGAATATTTTAGTTGTACGATGTGAAGTAATTTTATGAAATACGTTCATTAGTTGTAAAAATACCGAAACATGGATAAAACTGGTACTATCGCCCAGACAAAATGCCTCAAGGTAGAGTTACGTTAATGTAAATAGAATTTCTCCCTATAGAATTAGAAATTTTATTTGTAAAATGGCCGAAAAGGGACAAAACTGGTAGCGTCAACCAGACCAAATAGCTTAATCTATAATCTTATATAGGCAATGCCCATTGCCCAGTCCATTTTAGTTGTGCGATACGAATGTATCTTTTGAAATTCATACTTTTAGGAATAAAAAGGGACTAAAGCGGTACAAACTCTCACACCAGCATGATAAAGCTACAAGCAAATAAAATTCGTTCGTCTTATGGAGCGCTTGCATGTTACCTGTATTGATGCATTGTAAACATGGGCGAAGCATCGCGAGCCGGGAAAGCTAGTATATCTATAAACGTCTGGTCATACGACTGAAAGTCCTACCTCCATCTGTTTACGCATTACATGCAAGCATAACATATGGCAAAATATATAATACAAAGAGTAAAGGTGTTTAACAGTCAGTGCACCTTACTGAAATTAAGATACTGGTGGCCCAACTCCTTTAATGCGTTACAATTTTTCTTGTATCACATGATATATACATTCATATCTTAGTGTGAGGTATATGTAGTGGTCATACTGATGTCCAAATTTTTCTTGTATTTTGTTGTATTTTTGTAATTAAATTTAAATAACACCACAAATCAAGTCCATTCCCCCTTTTTAAGACAAGCGGTCGTGTTATATTTCTATAATTTCATCTAATTGTCATATTTCTTTAATTCGTCTGTGGCTTTGACAATATTCCTCGTATTAGTAACAGTAACTTGTAATGCCCTCATTACAAACAGACAGACTAATTCGACATCTCACCGCATAATAAAGTGCTCTTATGTAGGCAGAATTAAATTCCACTCTATCCTATCTGCACACATTTCAACTAATTATGACTTTCGACTACATTCGTAGAAGAAAATTGGACGTAGATTAAACTAAGACCTAACACGAGCATAACTATTCATTAATTGAGTAGAATCTATTGTAAGAATAAGAGTATAATGGGTATAGGATCAACTCCACCATCACCACCAACAATGAGACCAATTAATTGTTGACACACTTTCCGTTGCAATCGTACATCTTTGTTATACTTATAGTACACACGTTTTCCTATTCAGAAAGTTGCTAAGACAGTAGGTCTTAATGGATGGATAGGTAAGGACGTACAATAATACATTGTAATTATACCTGTGACGTGATGATAGGCTGTAGTTGAGGATATTTTAAAATTATTTGAATAGATGGCTCAGTACTGAGTTATTGTAAATACAAGGTGAGACATTTCATATGAAACATATATTTCAGAATTTACATTAAAAATAACAAGTTACCCTTATTCTTTATATGACAATTTTATTTTGCACCCCATGAATTGGATATGGGTAGTACATCATCTTACCTACTTACTTACTTAAGTGGCCCATTACAACTTACGAACGTGGTTCATTAATTTGAGGCCTGAAGTACTAAAGAATTCCACACGCTTCGGTCTTGTGCGTGTGTTCTCCAGTTAGTCCTAACAAGTGGTGGCACGTCGCCTACCACTTGGTCCTTCCAACGGAGTTTGGGACTCCCTGCTCTGCGCCGTCCTTCAGGTTCGCCTTCAAACACCTTTCTCGCTGGAGCATTTACATCCATCCTGGCAACATGACCCAGCCATCGTAGTCGTTGCATTCTGACTCCTTTAGCAACGTCGATGTCGTGGTAAAGCTCATGGTTCATCCGATGGCGAAACTCGCCGTCGACACAGATAGGTCCATAAATTTTTCGGAGTACTTTTCTCTCGAATACTCCCAGGTTTTGTATGTCCGTTTTCGTAAGCACCCATGATTCGGCAGCATACAAAAGAACGGGTAATATTAGCACCTGGTAAAGCTGTTTCTTAGTATTCCGAGATAAGGTGGTGTTACTAAAGTGCTGCCGAAGTCCGTAGAAACATCTATTGGCGAGCACTATTCTCCGCTTCATTTCTTGGCTGACATTATTTTTCTTATTGACGGAAGATCCGAGGTAGGTAAACTCATCTACTACCTCAAAACAATAATTTTCAACGTTGACGCTGCGTCCCCATCGAGAGGACTCTTTGTTCGTCGAAATCATTGTTTTTGTTTTGTCCTCGTTAACCGCTAAACCCATATTTGCCGACTCTTTCTCTAGTGATGAGAAGACTGCACTAACGTCCCGCAGATTTCGGCCAATGATATCTATATCATCGGCGTAGGCTAGTGACATGTGGCTTTTGTGGAATATGGTGCCAGACATGTTGACACCAGCCTTTCTCATCACCTTCTCCATAACTATATTAAATAGTGTACAGGACAGGCTATCGCCCTGCCTGAGACCTCTTTCCGTGTTGAATGGTTCAGACTGATCCTTACCAATCTTAATCGAGGATTTGGTGTTTTCTAAGGTACATCTGCAAAGTCAAATTAGCTTTGCAGGAATACCAAACTCAGACATGGCCTCATAAAGCCTATTCCTTATCGGAGAGTCGAAGGCAGCTTTGTAGTCGACAAAGTGGTGGTAGGTGTCGATCTGCTTTTCATGGGTTTTTCCAGGACTTGTCGTAGAGTGAATATTTGATCCGTCGTAGATTTGCCAGGTCTAAAGCCGCACTGATATGGTCCAATTAGTTTTTCTACAATTGGCTTCAGACGTTCACACAATATGCTTGAAAGGACCTTGTACGCAATTGGTAATAGACTTATTCCACGGTAGTTCTTATATTCACTACGATCTCCTTTCTTGTATATGGGACATAACAGACTGAGACTCCTATCCCCGGGCATGCTCTTCTCTTGCCAGTTGTTCTCCATGAGCTGATGCATGCTCCTAAACAGCTCCTCCCCGCCAGCCTTAAACAATTCAGCAGGGAGACCATCGGTTCCAGCAGCTTTGTTGTTTTTAAGGCGGGAGATGGCCATACGTAGATCGCTCTGGCCCGGAGGTAGACAGTTAATACCATCGTCATGGATTGGAGCGGGGTCTTCTGGAGTGGTGTCAGTATCCAGAAAATTTCTGAATGATACCTCTCTATATCTTCAGAACGTTGTGCGGGTCCGTCACTAGCTGACCATCTCTGTCCTTGCAGGAGGGCAACCCTGATCCACGCATTCTCGCTTTAACTCTCTTGTAGGACTTTCGGGCTTCCCCTCTACTTCGGAGCAACTCAGTGCACTCATCCTGCCTCTTCTTCAGCTCCTTCTTTTTTCTTCTAAAAAGACGAGTTGCCTCTCGTCTCTTCTCCCTGTGCCGTTCACGAACAGCTCGCGTTGCCATTGGCTGCAGTTTTGCCCTGTATACAGCATCCGTCTCTCTCGTGGCATTGCGACATTCAACATCGTACCAGGCATCTTCTTGAGACGGCTTTGAGTACCCAAGTACGCTTCTCGCAGTCCGGCTATATATTGCCACTGCGAGGTTATATTATCAGGGGTTGGAGCATTCCGCAGCAGTTGAGTTAGGTGGTTGGAGTAGGCATCCGCTACCTCTGTGGTCCGCAGTTTACCGATGTCCAGCTTTCGTTGTAGATTTGGAAATTATATATGGAAAAATAACAAATCTCTTTTAGATATTGTTTAAAACTAGAAATAACTTATACACTGCCATGCAATATATATTCTACGCTTTAAACATAAAAACAGTAAAATGTTGTGCTCACACGTTTACTAGATCTCTCTTAGCATATTTTCGTTACTCCACAAAACACACAGTAGACCAACTATCCAAATGATTACCTTCCTACCTACTTTTAAATTCAGCAACATCTCGTACCATTAGCTTACATTTCCTTTAAACGCACGTGTAACCACTTGTATTTTGATATAAAAACCCATTTGTTTCATTTATTACGAGATTGCCATTAGTTATTATATGCTTATTTGTTGAAATACGTATATGCACAGCATATCCTTTTTGCCACATCATCTAAACTTACATTTTCCATCATTTTTCTTTTGCAGGTAACAAGATCCAGCTGTAAGTAAAACTATTTGCATACAAATTTCAACATGTGTTAATGTAAACATTATTTAAATGTGCAACCCTTCGGGAAAATGGTATGTGTCTCGCATATCAGTCCATAAAAAATCTGTTAAGTCATTTTTCACTATAGAGCGCAGTGAACTGAACCAAACACAAATATTCAGTACATGCGAATATTATAAACCAGACACTCATCCTTTGGATGAAGGAAGCTCTTTAGCCACTTTTTGTTTGTGTAAAGTCATCTTTAAGTAAGAATGCGATGAAGTATGGAAAAAAAGAGAAATCTCAAGAATTTAGTTTTTGCTTTGCTCTTTAAGGTTAACAAAAAGAATTTTTTCATAGTTAAAATTATAAAATATTTAGGATGAAACAAAGTGAAACTGAGGGGAAAATAAGTGTGTTCGTCGTTTCAAGAATTTAGCAAGAAGAATAACACACGCAAGGATATTCAAAGCTTAAAGGCAGATATTTTACATTTTCTTAGCTGGACACCCTTCTGTATTGTTGTGGTTATGCTAAGTTTAAAGGATTGTATGTGGAAGTTTATCAAAGATGGTTGTTGTTGGGAAGATAGATAGTAAAATTTCAGTGAGCTAACATAAAAGATGTATGTATGTATAACTATGAGGATCAATTCGGTCATTTGTATGGGAAGTACCAGATCGGGAGTGGCAAAGTTTATGGGTTTCTGATGATTTATCTACTATTTCAGAATAGTAAAACTAAACAAATTAAAAAATTTCCCAGTTTTCATTTGGAAGTTATGGAAGAAATATTAATATTTTAAAAATACTTCATTTTGTATGGGAGGTGACAGGTGGAGTGGGGCAATTCTTCTTGGTAAATTTTCATAAGAATCAGTTAAGGTTTACTCGTGTTATTCTGCCCACGAGTCATTCAGTCAGCCAAACAGAGGTTTAGCAATTCGTAGGTCCCAAATTCGATTTCCGGCCGGGGAACTGGCCAAATCAACGTCGATAAAAAATTACTTTTCAAATACTTTCGAGTTCTCCAGCCAACAAAAACTCATCGTTAAAGTTTCCACTACAAAAATCCCGATAGCGCAAGGAAAAATTAAATGATTTATCAACATCGCAAAATAAATCAATAAAACCGGCTGGCGCCATCTTTGGAGGAATTTGGCGGTTAAAACTTACAACGACACTTAACAATCCATTGACACAAACCTTGTTATCTACAAAGGAACGAAACCGGTTTGCGAAAAATTATCGTATGATAATCGGATTATATACCCGATCGAGTGACAATCGATTCAAAAAGTCTCGAAACAAATGTGTTTTAAATTTATTCTCAAAAAATATGAATATGCTTTTCATTGTTCGGTATGAGATCTATTTTCTATTATCGCTAATAGAATTTGTTTTACAAGAGTTGTGTGAAATGTATTATGTTGACAGCTGGCAGGGCAAATAGCTATTTCGATGGTTGCCAAACCATCATCTTCAGTACCCATTTGCTGTGATTTCTCCACTCATTATCACAACCTTAAGTATTAAAAGCTTCAAGCAATCAATGTGAAGCTCACACGCACCGGTGCGAAAATTGTATCAAGGAAGACCAAACATCAACATAATCCACACAAGCTCTTGTCTATGCTTTGTTCATCGGACAAAGTTGCATAGAATTTTTTTTGGCATCAAATGCCAACTCTTGTAAAACATATTCTATTAGCGATAATAGAAAATAGATCTCAAACCGAACAATGAAAAACATTTTCATTTTTCTGCACAGATCGACAATAACAAACAAGAGAATATATTCTCAAAAAATTTTCACTGGGGTTATTGTTACAACATATACTATACCAAATTTCATCAAAGGCGAAGATATGATTCAAAGAAATATTCAAAATTTTTTCTAAATGGAATACCATCACTTAACTGTGATATATTTCAAATTTTCAAATTTTTTCAAATATTTCCCAATCACGCTGGTATGTGATGAAGCCAAAAACGAATTTTACACCCGATTTGAAGAAACATATGACTATAGTCCGGGTCATGACGTTAAAATCTTTCTGAGAGATTTTAATGTCAAAATTTGACGGGAGAATATCTATAGCCCAACAATCGGAAATTTGGTTTACACACAGACATATCGCCAAACGGAATCAGGCTGATAGATTTCTCTGCAGCAAGAAACAAGGCAATTAGCAACACACGATGTGACCACAAAAAACATTCACAAAGTAACATGTATTTCTGCCGATCAAGTTGCCAGAAATCAAAAACTAGATCACGTGGTAACCGATGGAAGACACGCGTCAATTGTCTTAGGCGTATGAGTAATCAGCAAAGATAACCACCTCACTGCAGTGAAGGTGAGTACAAGGCTTAGCAGGGCAAAAACCTGCGTAATCAGGCACAGAGAAAGATGGACATTAGTAAACTGCAGGCCATGGAGGTAGCCAACGTCTATAGTCAACATATTGCTGACTCGATGACAAGGACTCGACTGTACGGATCGTACTTAGATATGTAAAGCCCTCACATGATAATACCTTGTACGATGACTAATGCCGCAATGTCACTTGTTAACAATACGCTGCATACAGAGGCCAAACTTCAGCCACTGGCAACGCGAGCTGTCCATAGAAAGTATAGGAGGGGGAAAAAAAACGAGAGCTAAAGTAGCGATGGCCCCCGAAAATTTTACAAGAATATAAATGATTAGGTACATGGAACATATCTTCCCTCCTGTAAAGACAATGATGGCTTGTTACACGATGCAACTAATTTTTGATCCCGGCTTCTAAATAATTGAACCTTGTGTAAAATTGTATGCTGAACTCCAATCTGCTCAGATATGTGGAAAGTGGAACAGTTTTTGAGATATGGTCAAATTTCCATTTTTAGTGTTTTGAAAAAAGATAGGTCTACTAAAATGCCATTTTCTCTGGTTTTAGTTCGACGATGTCACCGAACTGTGACGAAAATACAAGATAATAAAAATATTTTTTAAAAAAATCGATAGCTGTTTTAAATCCAATTATAAATGACGAAGTTAAATTTTTGTACAAATTTTAATGATTTTTCAAGTTATCGCTGCTTTTTATTAAGTTTTTTCGGTGTTTTCGTAAAAATTGCTCCGGTTTCAGACTATTACATGATAGAATAATATGTATCAAAAATTTTTTGCCCTTGGTTTTTTGCCCTTGGTTATCAAAATCTAAATAACAACAAAGCCGCTGAGCTGATGGTCTTCCAGCTGAATTGTTTTGGGTGGGTGGAGATGATCTTGATTTGAGTATGCAACAGATTATTGAATATATTTGGCTTTAGGAAAGCATACCCGAGGACTGGAATCTCAGTATGCCTACAAAAAATTTAGTCGTAGTGAGTTAAAAAAAAACTACAGCGGAATTTGCCTCTTACCGATTGTGTATAAGGTCTTCTCTAACGTACTGTGTGCACTTTCCAAAGTAATTGTGGGCAACCTGGTTGGACCATATAATGGTGGCTTTAGGCCAGGCAAATTCACGATGGATCAGATATTTACACTACAGCAGATTCTAAAAAAACATGAGAAGTAAATCGACACTTACCACCTTTTTGTCGTTTACATAACAGCCTTCGATAACCCCATCAATATACTCCGTATCTGCCGGTGAACCCAATGAACAAAAAATCCTCGGTTCGGATTGGCAAGGATCTATCTGTGCCATTCGATATGACGAGAGGTCTTAGACAGAGTGACGGTTTTGTATGCATACTTTTGACTTTGAACATGTCCGGCACCATATTAATTAAGAGGCACATGCCGATGATACCGACATTATCGGTCGGACAATGCAAGTGGTCTTATCTGTGGAAAGGAAGTCAATGAAAATGGGTTTGGCAGTAAACGAGGACCGAAGTAGAGGGGAAGCCCGAAAAAGCCCACGGAGAACATCTAGCTAGAGGAGTGCATGACCCGGGGTTGGAATGTCAGTCTGTTATGTCTCATATAAAAGAAAGGAGGTCGTAGTGAGTGTAAGAACTACCGTGAAATAATTCTATTACTAATTGCGTACAAGATCCTTTCGAGCATATTGTGTGAAAGTCTAAAGCCAATTGCAGAAAAACGAATTCGACCTTATCAGTGCGGCTTTATACCTGGTAAATCGACGACAGATATGAAGCCATGTCTAAGTTTGGTATTCCTTCAAAGCCAATTCAACTTTGCAGATGTACCTTCGAAAACACCAAATCCTCGGTTAAGTTGGTAAGGATTACTCTGAATCATTCAACACGGAAAGAGGTCTCACTACTGTCCTGAACACTATTTAATATAGTTATGGAGAAGGTGATGAGAAAGGCTGGTCTCAACATGTCTGGCACCATCTCCTACAAGACTCACATCTCACTTGCCTATGCCGATGAAATATACATCATAGGCCGAAATCTGCGGGATGTTACTGCAGTTTTTTCATCACTTGAAAAGTAGTAAGCAAAAATGAGGACAAAACAAAAAACAAGATTTCGACACTTATTGTGTTGAGATAGTGAGTAGATGAATTTACCTACCTCGGAACTTCCGTCAATAAGAAAAATAGTGTCAGCGAATGAATCAAGCGGAGAATAGTGCTCGCCAATATATGTTTTTGCGGACTGCGGTAGCACTTTAGTAGGACCACTTTATCTGGTGATGTTCAATGGGGATATATATTTAAGAGAATTTAATCGATTGGGCGAGACATTGCAGGCAATATAAATGAAGGTGTTAATTTGCCCCGTTCTGTTGTATACTGCCGAATCGTGGGTGCTTACGATACTCCCAAAAATATATGGACCAATCTGTGTCGCTGGCGAGTTTCGCCATCGGATGAACCATGAGCTGTAAGAGCTTTACCACGACATCGACGTAGCTTAAAGAGTCAGAATGCAACAAGATTATGGCCGGGACATGTTGCCAGGATGGATGTAAATGCTCCATCGAGAAAGGTGTTTCAAGGCGAACCTGAAGCACTGTGCAGAGCAGAGTAACCCAAACTTCGTTGGAAGGACCAAGTGGTAGGCAACGTGCCACCATGTCGTGTGATTAACTGGAGAATGACGCTGAAGACCAAAGCGTGCAGAATTTCTTAATACTTCAGGCCTCTAATTTATGAACCACGTTCGTAAGTTGTAATGGGCCATATAAGTAAGTAAGTAAGCAGAATGTATGAAACAAATTTTTGTATTGCTTAAGAAAATTTAAATAAAAGCATCTTTGAGCTTTGCCCTAAGAATATGGTTTAAGCAAAAACAACATTCTATATACCGACTTATCCAGAACTATTCCAGTTATGTTCTGTGTACATACATTTCAAGTTACCCAACCTATGAATATAGTGAATTTACTTCCTATTTGAAAAAAACGTTTAACCGACATCGAAACCCAGGTTAAACCGGTTATTCGAAAATGGCATTTTGGAAAAACTGGCATACGGTTTTGGATAATGAAACCGGTAATACGGTTTACGGTTTCGGTTTTGAACATCCTAGCACAGCGGATACAGCTAATCTGGCGGTGTTCGAGAGATAAATACTCAGCAACAAATATGGACACTTTTCCGTTAAAAGCAAGTTCAGGATTCAGATAACATTTGCTCAAGTTTTTTGTTTTTTTTTTGTAATATACTCTTTTATAATTCATGATTTATAATAAATAAAAAACATCACAACTTTAAGTAGCGTAAAATAACTTCGTTGAACATCAACTACCGTAACGATTTGTCTTACAACATTTCTTAACTATAAGCAAGTTTCTGTTTATGGCACATTAAGACGACCCTCCAACAACAACAACGTACAAGAACAACATTTAAGCAGAACAATGTAAAGGAAAGCAGAACGACCAAACAGATGAATAAACAACAAATCACTGCCCCTCTGCGCCACAACATCCCCCTATCGTAACAGTTTCCACATTTTGTATTTGCACGTAAAGTAAAACATAAATATGAGTAAGAGGAGCAAAATGTGAAGTAACATGGAATTTAACTGTAACAACAAGAGACACATCTCCTCCACCGATGAGTAAGCTACTTGTGCAATAGTGAACAAAATTTCCTTGAGGCACAAAATATTACATTGAAAATTGGTTGTGTTTGGGTCGTGCAGCAGGACAACAAGTATTGGCCTGAGACAACATAAGTTTTTGTTTAATATAATTATCACCGTAAACAGGAGTTTGTGTTGCTATAAAGGTTGTGAGGACAAACGTATCAATTAACCTAGCTCATAGGCCGTTTTAGGTTATGTCATCCGTTTCATATATTTCATAAAGCTAAAAATGTCTATTGTCAATGAGAGCCTAGCATTACATAAACCTTAATCAACCTAAAAAATGATAAAACGAAATTGGTTTCACAAGATAATTTTTTGACTGGAAATTAAATGAACCCTTACAAAATAATTTGACTTACAAAAAGGATACAAATTTGGCATATCATTTCGTTGCGCAGCAAATATTGTGTTGTAGGCCACAAGTTTCTTAACTTTATCCATGAACTGTTGTTTTCTTTTTGGAAAAATAAAGATGTGAACAGATAAAGTTAACCTGCTCAATTTGTTGGTCGATTAGTGTGTTGTGTAAGAATGATATGTTAAATTTATTTATTGGTCATAGTGGTCTTTGGGGAGTTGTTGTTAAATAAAATGTTCAATAGGGATACATATTTAAGAGAATTTAATCGATTGGGCGAGACATTGTCGGCAATAAAAATACAATGAACATACAGTGTTGCAAAAGTGCAGAATATGGTGCGGGAGCCAAAAAAAAAAAAAAATGCCACCCCACTCCAAATACGCCCCAAAACATGAAAATCGAGGTCAAAGTTGGCGCTAAGGCCCGGGGGGCCACAAAAGGGGCCCCTTGGCTTCTATGATGACCCCCATGTGTGGGTACTCAAATGAAAGATATTTTCGAGACGAATCCAACGATGTTATTTTTATTTAGATTTTCTCTTTTTTTTAGAATTTTTCAATTTATTTCCTTTAAGTTTTCTAACTTTTTCCATGATTTTTTCGCATTTTTTCAATTTTTTTTTTGGTATGTCCCGGAAATTCAAATAGCTCTAACTCGGTCCAGGGGACCGTAGGAACCTAAAAATATCATCGTTGGATTCGTCTCGAAAATATATTTCATTTGAGTACCCGCACATGGGGTCATCATAGAACCGAAAGGGGCCCCTTTTTTGACCCCTACGGGCCCCATGCGCCTGAGCGCCAACTTTGACCTACCATTTCGATGTTTGGGGAACAAGACGAAGAAAATGACATATTTTTTTTTAATCGGGCTTCCGCCCCATATTCTGCACTTCAGCCTACAGTGGTAATGAATGTCAAAATTTGATGGGAGACCATCTAATCTTAAAGCATTGGGTTTATGCCACTTTTACTCTATTAAATGGTAATCATAAAGTAATTTAGTATTACAGTGCCTCATTTTTTAAACAACTTTTCTATAATACCTACACCACTGTAGGTCAGTACTACTTCACCGAGAAATACATAGCACATCAAATTTGAACTAGATTTAATAATCAATTTAAGCTATGCCCCCATCATAGCAGATAAATGGTATGGGTCACTCGACATCTTCCTACGAATGGCACAATTGTGTTTAGTACAAAACTCATTTGTTTTCCAATTAGTATTTGAGTAATCCATCTCAAACCCAAATACTTTACAAGGCAATTCCACAAGGTCATGGACAATAGAGCATATAAACGGGCTACAGGCGATTTATATACCAACACAACACAAATGTTGTTTCTTTGAAGTCCATTCTCAGTAATTCGTTGCAATAAAAACATTGAAGACATTTAAACTTTGTTAAAACGTCATATTTCCTTAAGTCCTTTGAATTTGTAATATCATACGTTTGTGTGAGACATTAAATATTTCCAACTTAGTTTTATTGGATTTTCTTGTATTTCCTGTTTACGCTACTTAGTTGTGAGATTACGACAAAACTTTAGTAGCCCCAATAAGAATTTGAAATTAGATTCAAATTGATTGTCGGCCTTAAGTATAAGAATAAACTTTAACGTTTGTGGACTTCTTGCTTGACACTTTGTGTTTTGTAACATTTTGCGATATACGAGGCTTGTTTGCAAAAAATAAAAAGTTTAAATAATTGCTAAGGGAATTTGTTGACGACGATGATGGAGGTGATGGTCACGAAATGATGGATTGAAAGATATGAAGTATTTAAATGAGAAAAGTTCAAAAGTTGTTATAACAATAAAATTGACAAGTTGAAGTCGATTTTAAGGCAGACTTGTCATTGGCACCATGACTATCAACGTGACTATCAACGTGACTAAACTTTTTAGGAATATGTGTTTATACCATCACCCTTAGAGATGAGGGTATATATCATTTGATACGAAAAAAAAGTGTAACGCATTAAAGGAGACGAGTTAGACCCCAAGCATCTTTAGACGAAATTCGTTTCAAAACTTTTTAAGACGAATGAGCTATGTCCGTCTGTTTGGCTGACTGGCTAGATGGCTGGTCAGCAGGATAACTCTAGTAAACCTTAACGGATCGGTATGAAAATTTACCAGTATTCATATTTTTCGAAACGAACTAATGGGATCGTAAATGGGCAGAATAGCCCCACCTCTTCTGGTACCTCCCATACAAAATTACCTATTTTTGGATAATTAATATTTTTTCCATAGCTGCCAAACAGACTATCGGAGGATATCTATATAATAACCAAACCCTAAGAAAGCCGAAACCTTTGCCACACTCCTTCCGGTACCTCCCATACAAATGACCGAACTGACCCCCATTATCTTACATGCATATCTTTTTTGTAAGTAAACTGAGATCACTTAAATTTTCCGTATGATGTTCGCTCATGAAAATTAGACTCAGGTATGAATATGGACAATATCGGTTCACGCCTTCTGGTACCTCCCATATAAAATTACCTTTATTGGAAAATTAATATTTTCCCTATAACTTCCAAACGGACACATGTGGAGTAATGAAAATCAGTCGATAAATTTATGTTGTGATAGGAGGCGAAACCTTAGAGAGCCTAACTATTTGACACACCCCTTCTGGTACCTCCCATACAAATGACCGAATTCACCCTTTAATCTTACATACATATCTTTTTTGTAAGTATATTAAATTCACTCAAATTTTGCGTATGATGTTCGCTTATGAAAATTGGACTCAGCAATGAACATGGACTTTATTGGTTCACGCCTTCCGGTACCACCCATACAAAATTATATATTTTTGGAAAATTAATATTTCTCCTATAACTTCCAAACGGACACTTGTGGGGTAATGGAAATTGGTCGGTTAATTTATCTTGTGATAGGAGGAAAAACCTCAGAAAACCTAACTAATTGACACACCCCTTCTGCTATCTACCATACAAATGACCGAATCCACCCCCATAGCCTAACATACATATCTTTTTTTCAAAGTACACTGAATTCCGTAAAATTTTGCGCCAGGTGTATGGTTACGAAAAGTTGAATCAGGAATGAACATGGACTATATCGGTTCACGCCTTCTGGTACCTCCCATACAAAATGACCTATTTGTGGAAAATTAATATTTCTCCGATAACTTCCAAACGGACACTTGGGGGGTAATGAAAATTGGGCGACAAATGTATGTTGCGATAGCAGGCGAAGTCGCAGGGAGCCTAACTATTTGGCACACCCCTTCTAGTACCTCCCACATAAATAACCGATATTTTCCCTTTAACATACTTATCATTACTGTATGTACATTGAATTTAGACGCCAAGGTAAGCGATAATTGAACATTGATTAATTGACACGATGTGCTGCCCCTAATTGTACCTTCTGTACAAATAGGTAAAATTTTTTACGTTTTTGCTCTACATGCAGACAATAATTAATACATAAGTAAATTTATTTTATTTTTTTTTTTTTAATAATTCAAGACTTAAACAATAACTTACACTGGGTGATGGTATTTATGTGATGGTATTTATCAGTCAGTTTACCTGACTAAAATTTCTGTACTGGTTTTTATATATATTTTACTAATGGACCCGGCAAGGCCTTGCTATTGCATTGATGCCGAATTTTTATAAAATGTTTGGCTTGCTTACTTAAAGGGCTGATTTCAAGCGTTGATATTATTTTATTAAAGCAAATGTTATCTCTCTATGACTAACTGATCTAAAATGTTCCCCTACATATTCGTAACTGAAGTGCCGAGTACTACTAGTTTATCAAGTTTTATCTTCTGTATATATGGTGAAAAAAGAAGAAAGTACCAATTACGTAGACGTAATATTTATTCCTCTCTCTAGCCCTTTTTATTTTCATGTTGTATGGGCGGTGCCACGCCACTTTATCCAATCACAACCAAATATAGCCAGGGACTATATACAATAGACTGGTCGCATCTTGTATGGGAAATTTTTTTTTTTTAAATTTGAGTGTGTGCGCTGCTTAAAATATGAGGTTTGGTGTAAGAAATCATGTCCTAATTTTTCAGCTCAATCCGACGGTGCCCAGTCGTGCCGGGTGGAGCCCAAAGTTCTCCATATTATCCCAGATTGAAAACTTAATTTTTTTTCGGATCTTAAATATTCATGGTTTTCTAAGTATTTTATATAATATAACTTTTTTTCCTACAACCTATAGTTATCCCGGAATCGGTCGTGCCGAGTGGAGCCCAAAGTTCTCCATATTATCCCAGATAGCGCCGCAATTTTTTTTTCTTTAAAACTTAATTTTTTTTCGGATCTTAAATATTCATGGGTTTCGAAGTATTTTTTTATTATATAACTTTTTTTCCTACAACCTATAGTTATCCCGGAATCGGGTGTCCTTTAAAAAGGACACGGCACCTTGCGCTGCAATTCAACATTACACACTAGACTGGTCGCATTTTGTATGGGATTTTTTTTTTTTAAATTTAATTGTGTGCGTTGCTTAAAATATGAGGTTTGGTGTCAGAAATCATGTGCTAATTTTTCAGCTCAGTCCGACGGTGTCTAGTCGTGCCTAGTGGGGCCCAAAATTCCCCATTCCCCTATTTAATCAGATCTTTTTAGTTATACTATTTAAAAATCGGTCCCATAGACCGAAAATCAAAAATCTGACTTCGTTACGGTCTTCCGCAGAGAAAGTACTTTAAGTATGACAAATTTCCTATGTCATCAGATGGCTTCAGAAAGTTGTGAAAAGAATAGGACATACATACAAACATCCGAACATACTAAGAAATTATCTTATATATGAATATGAATTGTTGTTCGTTGGTAGCACTAACCTTTCCGGTTAGGATTTTGTTATTATTTTTTAAATAGAATTTTGTAGGCAAATTTTTTTATTTTTTTCTTTACAAATTTATTTTTAACAGCGAAACTGTTGATTGTGTAGGAAAATTACATATAAATCAAATACGATGAACACAAATGGAACATTTGTTGTGATCTGAAGGTGGTCAACATACTACAAGGGATTATAGAAGAGGACGGATATCCAAAATACTTCTGCTTCCTTTGTAATTGGGATTCACGATACAAAGGAAATCAATATCAATGTAAAGATTGGAAAGGAAGAACTCCCGAGCTCAACAAACAATTAAAATTACGCAATGAACCTATGATAAAGGACCTGGATGATATTTTGTTGCCACCGCTCCACATGAAACTGGGAATAGCTGGGAAATTCGTTAAAGTGGTGGTCAAAAAAGTTAACGGCGCCTTTGACTGTTTGAAATCCATCTTTCCGAAACTCAGTGATGAGAAAATTAAAAACGGTACGTATCGTACTCTGTATTTCAATATTGTCATATCTAAATTTGTTAATTTCTATACATTCGCATTACCAATAATTTTTTCGTTTTTCTTATGTATTTAAAACAGGTATTCTCAATGGACCTGATATTCGGAAATTGATCAAAAGTGATTCTTTCACACATTTGCTTTCAGAGCATCACGACCACCAACATGCATGGAACGCATTGAAAGAAGTAATAGAAGGCGTTCTAGGAAAGAACCGTGTCCAGCGAGAAGAGATACAGCAACGAGTGGACAGGTTGCTGTTTTATTTCGAAAAAATCGGTGCATCCATGACGCTGAAATTGCATTTCTTGCACCACCACCTCGATACTTTTTTGGCACAATCACCTCAGGAATCAGACGAACAAGGAGAGAGGTTCCACCAGGTGACCATGCCATTTGAAAAGCGGTTCAAAAGCAAAAAATTGGATGCATTGCTTGCGGAGGTTTGTTGGTGGAGTTCCACAATTATGCAGTTTGAAGAAAGCACCGAAGATGAAGACATTGAAATTGGTGGACACAGTGAAAGAAACACGCCCTTGAATAGTATGTGTATCTCGGATGACGATACAGACTCAGACCATGAATATGAACAACCTACGAAGAAAACAAGATCATCAGAACCACAAGCGTCAACTTCTACAAGGATGGATATTGCCAATAATTGAAAAAATGTTCTAAATTTTGTTTTTATGCATATTATAATTGCGTATTAATTGCATATTATTTTATTTTCATTAAGTTTTTATAAATAAAATTTTTTTTTGCATGATAATTTTTTAATTTATATTTTTATTTTTATTTTAAGGGTGGTGGCTATAACTGATTTTTGAAATTCATACCTTTACTCAATTGCGAATAAAAGCGAAACGCGTGCATCGATTTTTATGATCTTTGTCTCATTTTGCTCATAGGTTATGTGACTTTGCGAAAAAATAACTAGACTTGAAACTTTTTTCCATTTTGGATTTTTTATGTATTTTAAAAAAAAAAAATTTAAATTTTTAGGCAAAAAATAATTTTTTCCCTTCATACATTCATTTTTAACTTCGAAAGTGTTACTTGTATAGGAAAACAATATATGAACAGATTAAGGGAATTGTAATTCTTAATTTTTTAAAATTTATTTCAACTAAATTGGGCTAGTGGTTGTCGAGCTATGTCAAACAAGAGGGTCTAAAACGTGATAAATTCACCCATTACGATAGTACTAACTTCAAATCGATACTAACTTCAAATCGCAGGTAAGAAGACAAAACGAATGATGCAGAAATTCTTCTTTTTGGGTCTAATTTCACATACAGTTCACAGAATTGAGTTGGCAATCAATTAACTGAAAAATGTTGTACTGTGTTATGATTTATTGCCTTTGGCCTTAAAAACAGGACATTTTTGTAAAATAGAATTACTTTTTAATAACATAAAAACACTTTTGATAAAAAAAGGTAATTTTTGATATAATAAAAGTTCTTATTGATAAAAAAGTACTTTCTGATAAAATAAAAGTACTGTTTGTGTACAATAAAAGTACTTCTTGGTAGAATAAATTTCACTTTTATGTGCCATTAAATTTGTTTTTTATACCAATTTAAGTACTATTTTATACGATGAAAGTTTTCCAGGAAACCGTATTCCCGGGTTTCCCGGGAAGTACAAAAAATGTTTTTTTCTTCGGCTTGTTAAGCAAAGATGTACAGAATTACAATTTCTCGAGAGTTCAACAATATCATACATAGGATGAATGTAGTTATCAGTCGGTTTACATGACGGAAATATCTTTACTTATTTAAAATTACGAGATCATTTTCGATTGAAAAGACTTATTTGACTTGTTTAAAATCTAGGAACGAATTTGTATTCATTCTTTCCAAACCCCATTTCGCAGAATGTCGTCAGTCGTTTTGTTATCCTGTTAACGTTAATTGCGTTTATCCTTTTCTTTCATTGCATCTATTGTTGATATATTTATTCATAAATTATAGGTAATTAGCTTCCGTAATTGGTTCCAAGTGTATTTGTGTCTGTATGCAAGCAGCTCATCTTAATTCAGATGATGATCACGTTAAAGGATACAATTATACGCTACATTAGCATTTCTATAGCAGTGGCAACGATTTAAACTTTTTTATTACCATCACCTATGCCGTGACAACTTATAAAAAATCTTACAACCTGTACCCCAGATGGGACTCGAACCCACAATCCCCGGCTTAGGAGGCCGATGCCGTATCCATTGGGCCACTGGGGCTGTTGATAATGTCGCAACATAAACGAGACCAATTGTCTCGCCTTTAACGCGCAGCGAGAATATTCTATTTTCTTTTTGGCCATAAATAAAGTGCCGCCATGTGACGATAGAACAAGAACGAGCCAAGAGAGAAATGCTGACAAAAAAAAAACAAACAAAATAACGCGGAGAGTCACACATAACGATGGTTTCGTATAAGATGAATCATTTTGGAAATAAAAATGTATCTTGTAGATACGCATAAGAGAGTGAGAACGTAAAGAAGTTTACAAAAACCAATGCCAATGAATATAAGTACATCTTCTACTAATGATTTTCTAAGACTTTATACTTATACGCACATTTCTTTATTTCGTTTATAACGACTTCTACAAACCACGGCAACGTGTGTGTGTGTTTGTGTATGCATTCAACAGAAAAGTATCTGGCAGATACTCTAACGTGAAAGCTTTTACAAAACCGTGTACATTGGGAGTATACGAGTATATTTTCAGTGCGCTTTGCTTGTGTGTATGTGTGCGTGCGCTTTTTAATTTCTTGTTTTTCTTTTAGAACTCTTTGAGTGCTTCACGCTGGGGATGGCAAATATTACGTGTTTTGTGCCTTATTAGAGCTTCTGTAACAAAATACTTTGCAAGAGTTGTTAGGCATCACTGTGATAATTTTTGACAAAAATTTCCTTAGACTGGGCAGGAGAGAACTACTTTATCATAGTTTTTTATGTTGACTAATATGGTCAGTTAAAGTCGAAAAATCAAAAATGAAATTCATTCTGTAACCAGTTTACAAATCTTTATTTTGTGTGCTGGGAGTTCTAACTTATTTTTTTCTATAAATTTCTGACACCTTAAAACGAATATGTGATTTAAAAATGTTACTTCTGATTTCAAGTTATAAATTTTTTAACAAATTTTTTATGAGTGCATCAGCTTATTTAAGAATAATTCGTAAACGTGTCCAACGATTTGAACCAGAGTGATCTCCAATTAAAGGTAATGAGCTCTCCTAAAAGCTTTCTATACAAGCTTTTAAAATTGGTTGGATAGTTTTGATAGTAGGAGCATTTTTTTAATTGATAAAAAAGTTATAAAAAATATTGATCGCAAAAATAAATTCAATTTCATAAATTGAGTATAAAGACTTCCCCGAGCGAAACGAGCCATCGTATATAAAAATTGGGTGATAAGAGGGAGAGTTACACGTTATTTAAGGGGACACTACATATGGTAAATTTTTAAATTTTAAGCATATCACGGTAGACTAAAGCTAAACTTTACGTTGCATGAAAATGACGATAAAAAGTGGAAATGCCACTGTATTCTGGGTTCATCACACATCACAAAAATGCTTACATTAAAATCCTAGCTGATCCTTTTTAGAAAATATTGATATTTTTGATTTCTGCAGATTGGATCAAAAGTCTTTTAACGATTTAAACTATGACAGTAAAAAAATTGGGCAAATAAGATAACAAATGTTGATTTATAATAAAAGTACACAAACAGGGATTCATGTGTGATCATTGACTATTTAAACATTGCTTTAAGCTGAAGGCTTTAAGTGCATTTTTAGCCTACGTTTTTGGAAAATATCGATGTTTTCCATTTCAAATTACATAGAGTTGGAGGTACCAGTAGCGGCGGGTGTACCACGTTATTCCCAAAATCAAAAAGCCCAAAACCAAAATCCCCAAATACAAAATCCTCAAATTCTGTGTGATAACCATTCAAATTATGTTAAAAATCGCCGCGATTTTAATGAAATTACTTTTTATTATAATGAAAATTTATTTACAAAAACTGAAATATTTACAAAATTCATTGAGAACTTACTTACTTAATTTCCCTTTGCACCCCATGAATGAGGTATGGGTATGAGAACACTTGCATTAATAATAAATGAAAAATAACAATATTTACGGGTTAAACAAAATACATTTACCACATTTCATACATAAAGATATTAATTGCAAAGTGAAATATTATGCAATATGGATGCCAAAAAAGTTTATTTTCCTAAATCAGGTCGAGATTCAACAACTTTTGTAATTTTCTTGAGACGGTCCACATTTTTTTAATTTTTTTTTATACATATGCCTGAGTATATTTTGGCTTTGTTTGTTTTTATTTCTATAAAATCTTTCCCTAACTTTAATAATTTCATATACGCCGCATTTTTTTTTTCCTACAATAGTTTTGAAACTACGGTGCCAAGCCTCAATTAAGGTTTGAGTGCGCGGAAAATTGTCGCTAAAAGAATCCGAAATTCACCAAAATGTAGGGTGGGGATTTTGCATTTGGGGATTTTGTGTTTGGGGATTTTGTGACACTGTGGCCAAAAAAAGTGTGGGGATTATGTGTTTGGGGATTTTGTGCTTGGGGATTTTGATTTTGGGGATTTTGTGTTTGGGGATTTTGATTTTGGGGATAATGTGGCACTTCCATATAAAACTCACTTGAAGACTTTTATTTTTTGTTTGTTCGAATAAATGTCTTTTGGTTCAATCGATATGCAAACAATATTTATATTATGGCCAAATTAATTACAATTGGATGACGTTCGGACCAGATTTAACTCATACCTACACAATGCGACGAAAAAGGATGATTTTATACCATCACCCTTAGGGATATCATTTAATACAAAAAAATCAGTTCAGAAATTTCAGTCAGATATATTGACTGATAAATACCATCACACAATATGAGATATTGGTGATGTCTTCAGTTATAGAATTTAACCTATTTTAGAAGGTATGGAAAAAATATTAGTTTTCCAAAAAAATATCACTTTGTATAGGAGGTATCACAAGCGATCAACAGATACATTTCATATTCATTCCTGAGTCAAATTTTTATAATTGTACATCTTACGCAAACTTTGACTGAATTCAGTGTACATAAAAACAGATATATATATAAAACTATGAGGGTTAATTCGGTCATTTGTATGGGAGGTACTAGAAGGAATGTGTCAAATAATGAAGTTATCTAAGGTTTTGTCTCCTATTTAGAGTTTCTCTTTTTCCCGGACTTTACATTTCTCGGGAAACCGGGAAAAATTTTTGCCTTTCCCGGGATCCGGGAATTCCCGGGAATTTTCGAGCAGTAGAAAAACAAGACAAACGATGTTAATTTTTTTCAATTTTGCAGTATAAGATTATATAGTACAAGCTGCAAGTAAAACAAAAACATTACAAACAAAAACATAACAAACGAAAAAATTCATTTTAATGTATATGTATATAAAAATATTAGTTAAACAATAATCATTTTGAAAATACGTTTTTAAAACAGAAAGAGCTAATAGTTTCATCAGACAGTCAGTTTCTAATTCTATTTAAAAATTGCCCTGTTGTTGAAATCATTCTCTCGCTTTCAACTGATGTTGGCCTTATTGTCAAAAGAGCATTCAATAAAATGGTGACATTTTCCGTTGCTTATCCTTGCTTCGTAAAATTGTAAATCCTTTTTTTATCGAGTAATTAAGTTGTCTATTACTTGATGCAACATTGAATTTGTTATGGCATCGGTTAATATATCCTCAAATGGTCTTTCGGTACTAATGTCACAAATAGAAATTTCGTTTGATTCCAGAATTTCGTCGATAACGTCTTCTTTAAAAAGTCGATTATAAATTTGTTTAGCGTACGCGATCACATTTTGTTCTGAAGCAGTTAGAAATAAGTAATTAGCTTTCTTATCAAATACTGTTGGATCTTTAAGATACTTCACTTAAGTATAAAGTCGCTTGCCCCTTCTTTCTTCAGTTCGCTTCTTTAAAGCTTCTAAAATTTGATCTGCCAAAGGTGTATTAATTTCCCGGAAATCCCGGACGAATTTCCCGGGAAACCGGGAATTAAAAATGACCGGGAATCCCGGGCGGGAATTCCCGGGAGAGAAACTCTACTCCTATTACAAGATAAAGTAACTAAACAAATCTCATTATCCCCCAGTTGCCCGTTTGGAAGTAGTGCGAGAAATATTAATTTAATTTGACGTTTCATACAAAGAGCGACCACAAATAGAAGGAATTTTCATAGGTGAATAATATATGGCACATCTCACAGTCTCTTTTAATGACTTACTTACTAACTTAGCTGGTACTTCTATGCAATCCCAGTCGATTATATACCGCACGTAGAAAAATATTATAAGCGCCTCGATCTTCTGCGCTTCTTTTCCAGCTAGTCACACCGAGTTCTCTAAGGTTCTCAGTAACCTTGTCTTTCCAACAGAGTTTTGGTCGCCCTCTTCTGTGCCGTCCATCGAGTTCATTGTCGAATACTTTTCGAGCTGGAGCATTTTCGTCCATGCGTACAACATGACCTAGCCAACGCAACAGTTGCATCTTAATGCGTCTGACCACGTCAATGTTAGTGTACAGCTCGTACAGCTCATGATTCATACGACGCCGTTACCCTCCGTTAACGATGATGGGCCCATATATTTTACGGAGTATTTTTCTCTCGAATACCGCCAGAACCGATTCATCCGCTTGTGTCATAACTAGGGCGACCAATTTTCAGCATATGCTGAATATTGCTGATGCTGCTTAATTTAACGATTTCAAGCGATCTTGCTTATTTAAAAGGTCTGTGCATTTTTATGCTGTTTTTATCGATAGCTTAGATCGTTCGATTCGTTATATTCCTATAGTTTTCAAGCGCCTTATCAAAAACAAAAATTTAAACTAATGAAACCGAATGCGCCTGTATAACCTAAACCAATAACGACACCATGCGGAACGTGGTTGGAAGCAGCGGAGTATTATACTAATTATTTGGAAGACATAAGGGAAGTCATTTAAGAGTTTAACGAAAATGATTCTGAAGCATTGCGATAAAGCAAATAGGTTCTTTGTAATAAAAATTTGTAATCCGACTTTTCCTTCATAAAAAATAACTTTAAGTGCATCTGGCATGCCATCACAAAAATTGAGTCAAGCGGATTGCCATTGAATGAAAGCTTAGAAACAATAAAATCAATTCAATATGATATAGAAAAACATCTCATAACATTTTTTTTGAGGAAATCACTAAAATCAACAGTATTATTTTTAAAAATTCCAAAACAACAAGTGCGTTTATCGGAAAATATTCGCCTGCTGAATCAACACTTTTTAAATATGCTCCCGTGTCATCGTGTGACGTGGAACGTGTTTTTTCTATATATGGAAATTTTTTTACAAACCGGCGTAAAAGTTACACCTTCGAAAATTTAAAAATGCACTTAGTGCTTAATTATAATCGTGACATTGACCAAGGTATAATCTCACTTTAAGTTTTTTTTGGTTTGAAAATTAATTTCTTTGTATGAATACCCGCCTGAATAATTTTGTTAATTTACTTATTGTTTTTGATTACTTCTTTAATAGATGTGAAATTGTTTTTTGTTTGTTTTAAATAAAAAAAAAATTTATAAATTCTGAATATAAAATCTTTCGTGCTTATTTCAAGGGTTTTTCATGCTGTTTTAAGTACTGAAACCCGTTTTTTTCGTGCTGAAAAATGGTCGCCCTAGTCATAACCCAGGATTCTGAGCCATACATTAAGACAGGTATAACCAGTATCTGGTATAGCTGGAGTACTGTTCGTCGAGAGAGGGCTCGCTTGCTTTGTCCGTAGTAGCATTTATTTGCAAGCAGGATTCTTCTTCGGATTTCTAGGCTGACATTATTTGTTTTGTTGATGGCGGAGCCTAGGTAGACAAAATTATCTACTACCTCGAAATTATAGTTGTCAACGTTCACGCAGTTTCCAAAACGAGTAGATTCTTTGTTCGTTGAAACTAATAACTTCGTTTTGCCCTCGTTCACCGTTAGACCCATTTTCGCTGATTCCTTCTGTATACCTGAGAAGGCTACATTCACATCCGGCAGTTTTCGACCGATGATGTCGACGTCATCAGCGTACGCGAGTAGCATGTGGCTTTTGTTGAATATAGTGCCACTCGTGTTTACTGCAGCTTTTCTCAGTATCATCTCCATCATCTTTGGTTGCGAGCTATTCTCAAACTGTGATTCGTCTAGCAAAAGAAAACTGAATGTTGTATATAATAATACTATTCGGAATACATATGGTTTGAAAAGATTTCAACCTGTCTCTCATGTTTCAAATTCGCTATATGGAGTCTCTTTTAACAACCTTTTAAACATTAACGGCCGTATTCATAAAAACTTATAAGGGGTTTATAATGCATTTTTAAGCAAATTTCGACAAAACAATATTCATAAACGATTTACATCTCCAATAAGTTAAAGTAGGGTTGTCTCCACTTTAAGCGTGCTATAACTTGACGTTTGTACAATTTATTCTATATTTATGAATTTGAGATCTTTATTTTGAGTTTTTCTGCATTTTTCATATTGGAAAGAGTTGTTGCGTGTATACGTTGTGAAGGAAATTTTCTTCTTAATCATCGCGCACATAGAAAAGTATCTAAATAAACACTTTTCATTCATGAATTCCATTTAAAAAAATATTTCTCCAAAATTCTTCAAAAATAATTTGTAAATAATGAAATAATATTCCAGATGTATAAACAATCAAAACAAGGAAAAAATGTAATCGGTATCCGGTATTTTAATTGGCCGTAAGGCTTCAAATTACAAGCTAATAAATGAAATGAAATGAAAAAAATGAATATTATTTCAACATAAGGAAAAGAAAATAAAATTTGTTAATACAATTTTTACTTTAACGTCTTTCTTATCGTCATGAGAATCGTAGTCAATGAAAAATTGAGCTACAATAATGTTCATAGTTTATTGTAAGTGCAAATACATATTTGGTATCCGATTATAAAGCTTTTGTATCCGACTATAAAGCTTTTTTTATACATCATTAACGACCAATAACAGTCGGCGTTGCCACCGGAACTAGGCTTGCCAGATGGTCGGGATTAGGCGGGATTTTCCCGACTTCTCGCGAAAATCCCGAGTCCCGAGTATTAAAGTAATTCAAGGGAAAATCCCGACTTTCAAGAAATGTCAATTTTTGGACAAATTGCAGCATTAAATCTAAAAGACTCACTATTGACTTAGGAGAAATTCCCAAAGTTCTACAAATATCGCTTTGTTTAAATTGATTTAACTTATATTTTCTTTACAAATAAGTAACGCTAATTGTGAAAAAGTATTTACTATTTTAAACAATTTATACACGAAAGATAGAAACCGAATGACTTCAGATCTTTTAAAGGCTGAACTAATCATAAGACTGAATATCGATAAAAGCTGTCAGGAATTCCAGTCATTTTTGGTGTTCTAGGCTTGTACCGGGATCCCGGGAATCTCGGGAACGAGTTTGGATGAAACGGACGGAACGGGACGATTTCTCGAGAATTAGCATTTTCCCGGTATTACCGGGAATCCCGGGATTCACGGGAAATAAAAAATTGATTTTTTCTTCGGGTTGTTAAGCAAAGATGCACAGAATGGCTTAAAATTTTGCACAGATCATAAACAGAGACTTCGTTGTATTCTTCCAAAAACAATTATGCCATTTGATGGAACGATGTTCAAACGAGAAAGAAGAAATTTCTATTATTTTCATACATTTGTATGAGATTATTAAATTTTCCGGTCTATCCCGGAGTATTGAAAAACGACATTAGTACAACATTTCCACTAATTTTTTTGACGTTTGCTTAACAACTGCGGAAACACCGGTCCGGGATATACCAAAAACAGTATCTTTTCCATATATAAATATATATGGAGCTTCGGTTTGTTTAGCAAAGATGCACAGAATGGCTTGAAATTTTGCAGATATCAGGAACAGAGACTTCGTTATATTTTTCCAAAAAATTATGCAATTCGATGAAACGCTGTTCAAACGCCGTCCCGGGAACGAAGAAATTTCTATTATTTTCATACATTTGTATGAAATTTTTCAGATTTTCCGTCTATCCCGGACCAGCGTTTCTAAAATACTTTTTGAAATATGTCGCCAGTCGACAATATTAAAGAACAACATTATTAGAACATTTCCACCATTTTTTGCAATATTTGGTCAAAAACTGCGGAAACGTCGATCCGGGAGCAAAGAAGTTTCTATTATTTTTTTCAGTTTTCCCGTCTATCCCGGACCGGCGTTTCTATAATATGGCTCGCGAGTCGGCAATATTGAAGAACAACATTAGTAGAACATTTCCACGAATTTTCCGGGAAAGGACCGGGAACCCCGAAAAAACCGGGAATGCCGTTTCCTGGGAAACTAGTCAATTCTGTAAAAAAATAACACAAAGTTTATGTGGCTAAAATAATAATAGCTTATAGTGTATGTGTAAGTCATATCTGAATATTGTAATGTTTGAGTTTTTTTTTAATCCATTATAATAATGGTTGAAATAAGTTTTCAAATAATATTTCTTAATAAAAAATGTCAAAACCAATATAATATGATCTTTTTATTTGTCCCGACAAATCCCGCTTTTTAGTCTCGGTTTCCCGGCTTTTCGAATTTGGTGCCTGGCAACCCTAACCGGAACACATAAAGCTAAAGTACTGATAAAAAACGTTTATGAATACAATTTCTTATTAAAGGTTTTATAGAGCTGAAGAATACTTTAGCTAGAGAACGCTTCATACCTACTTTAGAAATTTTTTATGAATAAGGCCGTAAGACTCTTTTGTACCTTCATAAAATTATATTTACTCAGAAACCATTATACCTCTTTTAAAAACTGCAATTTTCTAGATCCAACAGGGGTAAGAAGCTTATGCCATTAATTCACCGTAGTCTTGTGTCTGATTGGCAATTCTTTATTCATTCAATTCGTCTTTGGAATGCACTCCCACACAGCCTCCAAACTATCAGTAACGCTAATAAATTTAAAAAACATATCACTGATTTTTATAAAACCCACGATAAAAATATTTTAATACTTTTATATGTATAAAATTAACTTGTGTAATAGTTTTCTCTCTCCTTTCTCTCCTTTTATTGTTGAAACGATTTTATATTTATATTTATCATTTTATTTATTACTTATTTATTTATTTTTAAACCCTTTTTTGTTACAAAACATTTGTTGCAGAGATTACACGATAGGCCGTCACCTTGTTTTAGGCCTCGTCTGGTATAGAATGGCTCCGTAAGGTCCTTGCCAATCTTCACTGAAGACTTCGTGTCAGTCAGCGCCATTCCGCAAAGACGTATCAGCTTCGCTGGAATACCAAAGTCAGCTATGGCTTCGAGTAATTTCTGCCGTATCGGGCTGTCGAGGGCAGCTTTATAGTCGACAAAAAGATGGTACGTGTCGATCTGTTTCTCTTGGGTCTTTTCGAAGTATGAAAATCTGGTCAGTTGTTGATTTTCCAGGTCTAAAGCCACACTGATAAGTCCCGATCAGGTTGGATAACACTGGCTTTAGTCTTTCACATAGCACACTCAACAGGACCTTATAGTTGGAGCACAGTACTCCGTGGTACAACAAATGGTTTTTTTGTATACAATACATTGTACTCTTTCACAACATATTGTACAACAAAAGTAATTTATGGTACATTAAATTGTACTTTTTGGTACCATTACAGCACTTTTTGATACCAAAAATGTATTTATTGGTATAATAAATGTAAATTTTTGTACAAAATAATAGGTTGTCAAAAAAGTCTTGCGGTATTTTTATTGAATTTTCAATTGTTCATAAAATTGGTTATAATGATGCGATTTAAGTCAAATATGCGCCGTTTTGTTCGATGACGAGTTCCCAACGAGATGCCAACTTCATAATGCCCCTCTTTTAGAAGCTCGCCTCCCTATTGTCAAAAAAACTCGGAGAGCCAATTTTCACAGGACGCTCTTGTGGCCAACTTCCGACTACCAAGCTCGTTCGCCATGGACAGAAATAGGTGGTAGTCACTTGGTGCGAGATCCGGACTATACGGTTGATGCAAAAGAACCTCCTATCCGAGCTCCCGGAGCTTCTGGCGCGTCACCAAAGATGTGTGTGGCCTGGCGTTGTCCTGATGGAAGACAAATCGGCCTCTGTTGATAAAAGATGGCCTCATCTGCATAAGTGCTGCATTCAAGCGGTCCAGTTGTTGGCGGTACAGGTCCGAATTTAGCGTTTGGCCATAGGGGAGCAGCTCATAGTGGATGATTCCCTGCCAATCCCACCAAACACACAGAAGAACCTTCCTGGCCGTCAATCCAGGCTTGGCCACCGTCTGGGCAGCTTCACCGCTTTACGACCACGACCGTTTGCGCTTCACGTTGTCGTAAGTGGCCCACTTTTCATCGCCAGTCACCATCCGCTTCAAATACGAGTCGATTTTGTTGCGATTCAGAAGCGATTCGCATGCATTCATACGGTCAAAAATGTTTTTTTGCGTCAAGTCGTGTGGCACCCATACATCGAGCTTCTTTTTGAATCCAAGCTTCTTCAAATGGTTTATAACGGTTTGATGACTCATGCCCAGCTATTGGCCGATGCTACGGCTGCTACTATGCCGGTCTCTTTCGATCAATTCAGCGATTTTATCGCAATTTTCGACGACAGGCCTTCCGGACCGTGGCGCATCTTCAATCACCTCTGCCCCAGAACGAAAACGTTGAAACCATCGTTGTGCGGTGGAAATGGAAACTGTATCGGGTCCATAAACTGCACAAATTTTATTGGCAGCATGAGATGGTAAACTGGAAGTTTTGTTTGTTACAACAAAAGTACTATGCGTATCGTAATCATTTGGTTCAAAATTTACATTTCTTTTTTGTAATCATATAATGAATTTGTTGATCTTTAACAAAACAAACTATATATATCGTCTCTCCTTTCCAAATCCGCTGTTACTGGCTTAAAAGTGCGTAAAAGTACGAAAAACCGATTTTTTTTATCCGTAACTCTAGATTTTGGGGGTTTTGGGAAATTTTAAGAACAGATACTTGCAGTGCTTTACAGCACTTTCCAGAAAAATTGTATAATTTCCCAGGTATTGTTTTTTTTGTCGCTCCATAAAATAATGAGTGTGTCCGCAACGTGTGTCCGCGACGCACATTTAGATTGAAGTAGCACAAAAGATGAAAGTATGTATTTTAATTTATTGTGCTAAACCATAGTTTTTATTGTATCAAAAGGTTTGTTCAAAGAAGCAAGAAAAATAATGGTTATCTCTAAACTTCAAATTTTTTTTTTTTTGCAAATTTGTAGTCGGGAAATATTTGCCGAAGCAAAATTTCTCTTCCTTATTATTACGTTCCCGACGATTTAAAATAAATAGAAGCCTTTTGTTCCCAAAAAAAATTTCCAAGATCCATGATGAAAAAGTGCAAGTTAAGCTTTTTAAAAAAATGTCATATATATTTCGTTGGCTTTTTTTTTGTACTAGACTCCCTTGTCATGACCGATAGATTGTGAGTTTGTATATAGGGGATAATCATCTTAACTATTAATTTGATTCTAAAAATTCGTTCACCAGTGGAATGAATGCTAATTTATCACTGGGTGATGTAGGTCGTGTTTTGTTTTTAAAAACAATAGACATTGCCGTGTAATAAGCGGCGGAACAACGCTAGTTAAGAAATTAAGTGTGTGTGGCATTTCCATCCATGTTATTGACACAACTGACATATCAATACTTCCTCAATAAAAACGTAATCGTTTTGTCACTTTAGTGCGGTTTGTTTACACAATACTGTGTGGGTTAACTACAATGAAAATAATCTTGGGTAAAATGTGTTTACAAACGTACTATATATTAATTATGACAAAAACAAAAATATACATGCGTCAATACAGTTATAGTTAAGGCTAATGTTGGCCTGGTAATCACCGCCCCAGTGGCCCAATGGATACGGCATCGGCCTCCTAAGCCGGGGATTGTGGGTTCGAGTCCCATCTGGGGTAAAAGTAGTAAGATTTTTTATTCATCTAAAAAATTCTATCTACAAAAATATAAAAAAAATAATATTTCAAATGATTATTTGGAAAAAACAAACTCTTATACAGGCAAGACCAAACACAGGGCATTTAAATTTCGATGCGGTTAAAATAATTCTAAAATCATAACATACATCTGCTACGCAGATAAAAGAAGAGACTGAATCAAAGAGAGTGAGAGAGGAGAAGAGGTTAATCGAAAACAGCTTTTTGTTGTTTGGAGAACACAAATTGTTATTTTCATATGGTTATATGATGAGGGAGCACGTGCTTTTTTAATCAGAGATGATAAATTGAATTTAGTGTACCTTTCTCTTTATACCCAGAACAAAATATCGGCACATGTTTTTGCCTAAATTCATGATCAAAACATCAGTATTTCCACTATACTTTTATAGCCAACTCCTTAGGGTTGAGGGTATATATCATTTGACACGAGAAAAAGTGTAATGAATTAAAGGAGACGTGTTTGACGCCAAGTATCTTAAGACCAAATTAGTTGCAGAACTTTTTAAGGAGATTGAGCAATGTTCGTCTGTCTGGCTGGATGGTGGGCGGAATAAATTGAGTGAACCTTAACTTTATACAAATTTAACAGTATTAATATTGTCCAAGACGAAGTAATTTGATTGTAGATGGGCGGAATAGCTCCACCCATTTTGTTACCTTCAATAGAAAACTACCTAGTTTTTATATGAGCAATTCCATGGTCACATATCTATGTGACAGGTCGTACGTTTCAATGAGATGAGAAACAATAAAAAACTTGATTTTTTTCTTACTTCTATATTTTTATGTGTAATAAATACTTTAGAAGCTCTATATTTAGTAAGAGAGACGAAATCCTCTGAATTGATGGTGGTAAAAAAATAGCAAATAAAGAGGGGACGTTACGTGACAAAAATATAAGTAAATTTTTACTTCTTTCACCAAAATACAAACCAGTGCGAATTGATTCGGATTTTTTTGGTTAAACCCTTTTTAACAATTTGCAAAACTTCAAAAACTTTTTTTAATTTATTTTTACAACATATTTTGTGAAACGTGACGTGACCTCTCGTGATGTGACATAAATTTCCTTTTTGATAACTTATGATAAAATTATTTTCAAAAAATAAGTTTTTTTATTTGCGAAATTAGGGAATATTATAAAGTTTATACAAAAAATTGTTGATCACGAATGATACATTAGAACGTCAATGAAATAAATTCAAAATTTTGCAGCTAACTGATAATTTTTACATATTTTTTTGTAAGTACACTGAATATAGACATACTTTGCGAAAGATCTACTCTCGTGGTGGTTTGACACAGGAATAAGTATGAACTATATCGGCTGTCCTCGTCTGGTACCTGAGTTTTAACAGTTTAATTGTCTTGTAATAGTAGACAACCCCTCCTGGTACGCCCCATAACAATGATCTAATTCGCACTCATACATCAAGTTGGCGCTAAGGCCCATGGGGCCCGGGGGGTCAAAAAAGGGGCCCCTTACGGTTCTATGATGAAACCCCAATGTGCGGGTATTCAAATGAAAGATATTTTCAAAAAGAATCCAACGATGTTATTTTTAAGTTCCTCCTGGACCGAGTTAGAGCCATTTAAATTTCCGGGATATATCGTGCGGCGCTATTAATCCCAAAATATCCATTTCCACCCTAATTTAAAAAAAAAATATTTTTCCCCGGATATACCAAAAAAAAAATATTTTTTAAAAAAACCGCGCGATTTTTGTAAAAAAAAATTTTGGCTGCGGCGCTTCTGTAGCAATCTCAACAGTTACAACTTTAATATAAAAAACAAATAATATCTTAAAGAGATATATAAAAAAAAATACAAAACAATTTTTTCCTTTTTTATCCTTTTTTAAATCAATTTTCTTTTTTCAAATATTTCTTGAAATAGTCCAATTGTTTCCTTCATTTTTTTTTAAATTTTTCTTAATTTTCTTTTTTTAATTAAAAAAACCTTAAAATTCAAATAAATTTAAAATTTTCACAAATTTTAGATGACATTTCATTTTTCTATGTAATTTTTCAATTCATTTCCTTAAATTATTCTAATTTTCCATGATTTTTTTTCCATTTATTTTTTTTAATTTTTTACGGTTTTTCAGAAAAAAATATTTTTTTTTAAATCGCGCGGTTTTTAAATTTTCTATTTTTTTTAGAATTTTTCATTTTATTTCCTTAAATTTTTCTAACTTTTTCCATGATTTTTTCACATTTTTTTAATTTTCTTTTGGTATACCCCGGCCCAGGAGACCCGTAGGAAAAATAACATCGTTGGATTTGTCTCGAAAATATCTTTCATTTGAGTACCCACACATGGGGGGTTATCATAGATCTTGGGCCTTAGCGGCAACTTTGACCTTGATTTTCGTGTTTTAGGGCTTATTTGGGGGGAGTGACATTTTTTTTTGGGCTCCCACCCCATATTCTGCACTTTTGCCTCCGACCACTTCTAAACCTCCAATGCAAAAAACAGATTTTTGGTAAATTAATATGTTTTTACATAACTTCCGAATCTTTTATTAGTAGACAAAACTGCAGAAAGTCGAAACATTTGCCTCACCCTTCTAAAACCTCATATACAACCAAAAATTCTATCTTCAACAGTTTACGCTTCACAAACAGGTAACTTCAAGCAGTAACTTCATTTAAAAATCGTTTAATTCCAAAAACTTGGGAGTAAACAAAATAACATTCATAGGGTGAGGGTATTTATCAGTATGTCTCCCCAACTGAAATTCCTGTACTGGTTTCGTGATCGTAGAATCATAATAGATCAACAAAATTAAATGGTGTCAAGATTATATTTTTCCTAAGCATTCAGAAAGCCGTAACATTTGCCGCACCTCTTCTGAAACATCACATACTACCAAAAAAAAAAATCATCTTCACTATTTACGCTTCAAATGCAGGCATATTATAATTTTAAATTAGGTTAATTCCAAAAACTTGGAAGTAATCAAAATAACATTCACAGGGTGAGGGTATTAATCAGTCTGTCCCCCAGTACAGGAACTGCTTCCGTAATCGTAGAATCACAATGAATCAAAAAAAATTAATGGTGTCAAAATAATTTTTTCCTAAGAATTCAAAATTTTGCATATTTCAAAAAGCGGCGGTCATTGGATAGCTGTGCGTCTGTTGAGCTGATTACTCAATTTGATACAAACCTCATTCACATACATTGTACAAATCACATAGTACCAAAATGACATATTAATTTACCATCCCTGTTCATCATCTCTCATAGAACGTACTAACTAACCCAAACCGGAAAATTCTCTTCTAACCACTTCTGCTTCAGTTTATTAAACTTTCTTTCTCTCATACAAGTGATTGTGCCCATACTCATTTATCTCTCACTTGCGTCACACACATTGTTTCTTTACGTTTATTTGTACCACACAATTCATTACTCGTATGTTTATACAGCTTGCAATCTTGGTGTTGTTGGTAGTGCTATCTACTCGCTGCCAGCGTATTAGATACAATCGACCAACAACACAAAGTCATGACTGAGAGAGCGTTTAGTAGTAGACTGTTTGTTGGTGGTAATTATGCTAAAAATAGAACTTGTGATGGAATTTTGTATTGTCGGTTGTGTGGCGATATGTGTGTGAGACATTGACCGAGAGAGAGACGAGAGCGCATGTGTTGTGTTAAATGGTATTGTTTATCGACGCTATTTAGCTGTCTTGCGGCTAACTGCCCCAGTGGCCCAATGGATACGGCATCGGCCTCCTAAGCCGGGGATTGTGGGTTCGAGTCCCATCTGGGGTAAAGTGTGGTCTATGATTGACCAAATATCAAATTTTTTATTTTTTTTTTTCATTTTAATTAAAAACTAAAATATATAAATTAATTTATATTACAATTATAAATATTACAAAAATATGAACTTCTAAACAAAATTGCTTAAAACAGGAGAGAAAATAGAAATTCGGAAATTAAATATGTATATAAAAACATGACTAATATTACGAAATTTGCCACCAATGACAAATTTTAACAAAATGTTACATTCGTGGTGCCACATAGTTTTTTTCTAATATTTGATTGTTGTTCTGAATAAAATTCTTGACGGTTCTCATTACTATTGTTGTTCAAAAAATTTGCAACCAAGTTCTTGAAAACTGTCGCGCTGATTTTGCAAAAACTTTGAATTAACCATGATAAAAAATTTAGGAAAATTTTTTTTTGCTTTGAAAATAACTGCATTTTTTCGGGGAGACAAATATGGTTAACGGTGACATGTAGAGGAAACAAAACCAGAAAAAATAAAAACTATGCATGTACGTATACGTTAGTCCAACTTTTTACTAACTTACCGGTAAAGGCCGACTTGTTGAAATATCCACTAATTGATCTTCGATGTGAACAAAGCCGCTGTGTATGAGACCTGCAAAGAGAATTAAGTAATAATAAAATAAAATTATATTAAATATATACGAAGACAGTACCAAAGTAAGCCGACCTAACAACGAAAACGTAACAAATTACTGAAAAAGTTTCTTTATTATCTCAGCTATAGGTTACACAAACTCTGCTCTTAGAAACCTGTAGGTAAGTTTACAATTTACTCCATTTCCCATTAGACTACTTTTTGAAAAACGTCAGTAAACCATAAAATGTTCTATTATATTGATATTATTACTCCATCTCCATCTCGTGTCGTATGGGAGTTACCAAAAGGGCGTGTCTAGACTTCCAGATTTTTTCACAAAATCTTTATCCTGCTTGAGCTTTATTAAATACACGATCGCGTTAGGTCTATTAATAATATTAATCGATCTCTAAAGTGGACGGTACCAGATGGGGCTCGGCTAGACTTATTGTTTTTTCTCCAAAAACGTATCCTGCTAAAGCTTTACTAAATAAAGCATTTGGGTAAGATCGCGTTGGATTTATTGATATTATTACTTCATTCCTAAAGTGGGCGGAAAGGTACATTTGTATGAGAGGTACCGAAACTTTATCCTGTTATAGCTTTACTAAATACAGAATTTGGGTACGATCTCGTTGAGTGTATTGACCCAATGGGTCTCATGCATAAAACGTGAGCTTGAGCTCGGACTCGATTTTTTGAGTAAGAGGTGCTTGTCGTATGCATAATAAAATTTGATGTATTTGCTTTTACTCACTGTTCACGTTTGATCTCGTCTTGCTCAGTTTGAACTATGTTAGATGTGCTTGTGCTCATTTTCATATGCATAAAAACAAGCTTTTGCTTTCTTTAGTGAGCTCTTGCTCAAATTTAGTTGAGCATGCCTTATAGTAGACTCGCGTATACTAAAAAGGAATCATGGCCGAATATTTTGTGCCACAAAGTAATACAAAATGTTATCAAGTGAGGAAAAAAAATTATACAGGTTGTATTCTTAATTATTTTTTTTATCCTCACCCTACGGGTAGGAGGTAGAGATGGGCACGTGAGTAAATTTGACTCACGTTCACGCACGCTCACGTGATTGAAATTGCCAATCACGCACACTCACGCTCAACATTTTTTTCGCTACTCACGTTCACGCACGCTCACGTGAGTAAAATTTGTACTCACGCACGTTCACGTGAGCGTGAATCACGACAATCACGCCAAATAAAATATAAAAAAATATTATTGTTATGTTTCTATAATTAAACTTTGCAACAAATGAAGACTTTTTGCAAAATAAATGCAAGAACTTGAGAGTATAGGTTCGATTAGACTGGAGAAGGGAAATAAAACCATATACTCAGTTTGGCGAGATTGTTGACCAATTTTTTTTATGGACCCCAAAAGATTCTCAATGAATAACTTAACTATTTGGTGACCGATTTTGACAAACAGGTATGCGTTTCACTCACGAAAGCATGTATTTTGTGAATTAAATAGTAAACATTATGATGTCCTTAGAAAATAGTTGCTACAAACTTCTTCAAACTAAAAAAATTTGCAATTTCGAGGCAAAACAGAACGATATGACGAGACACCAATATATATATATATATCGATGGAAAGACTCTTTTTTCAAATCCACTGAGAAATTTGAAATCTGTTGATATTCAACCACATTACTGGCTTATATGTGCGGAAAGGTACGAAAAACCTGTCTCATTGTAGTCTTTATGAGCAATTAAAAAATATTAATTTGAAGGAATCCAAATTTCGTAAACATATCATTACAATACAATCCTAAGGATCATGAAGTATCAACAGCTAACAGATACTTCATGATAGCGCTAAACTATATTCGGTAATAATGTAGCTGTGAGTTTTGCGCACAAATATTATAAAAAATGTATTCCAAAAATTTTACTTATTTCTGCATATTTTTTAAAAAATCCAATCCTTAGGATTGTATTGTAATGATATGTTTACGAAATTTGGACTCCTTCAAATTAATATTGCAAAAAGTGGAAACAAAAATAATTTCTTCCTCAATTTTTTTAAAAAATATGCAGAAATAAGTAAAATTTTTGGAATACATTTTTTATAATATTTGTGCGCAAAACTCACAGCTACATTATTACCGAATATAGTTTAGCGCTATCATGAAGTATCTGTTAGCTGTTGAACAAAAACTGATGACACCTTAATTCAAGGGGCTCACTGATTTTGAGAATCTTTTGGGGTCCATAAAAAAAAATTGGATACCAATCTCTCTAAACTGAGTATAATCGAACCTATACTGTCAAGGTCTTGTTTTCTTTCACTGTTCACTGTTGCACATTTTAAGTTTTAAAAATATAATAGATTAATATGGCAATAAATAAATTAAAGAACTCAAGAATACATAACATCAAAATAAAATATAATAATTTTTTTTATTTTATTTTACAATAAAAATTATTCTAAGAATTTTTGTTTAAAAATTAAATTTTTAGCAACATTTTCTTCACTTAAACGACTTTTTTTCTTCTAATATTCTTTCTGACGTAGAAAACACCCTATTCACTTGCAGCCGAACTGCATGGGATAGATGTTTTAAATTTAGTTATGACTTTTGGTTCACACATTTCTTCTGTGCAAATTTTACAAAGTTTTTCGTACCATAAAACGTATTTGCTTATTGTTGGACTTTGAGCAATCTTTGAAAGGATTTTAAAAAGTTAAAATCTATTAAAGCTATCTTAATAGATTAAAAAAAATATTTTCCATTTTTTTGGGTATCTGATTCGTGATTCCTATAGTTATAAATATCGTGATTTCAAATATGTTATCAGATTTTTTTCATCAGGCACAGTTTTTTAGCAGTCTTCTAAAATATACAAGCAGCAGTCAGCGAGCATAATAGGCATTTATTTAACTTCGTAACGCTTTTCTAAAGTTAAAAAACCTTAGTGGGACCTTTCACTATATTTACCGGCCATATCGCTGCAGCATTCATGGAAAAAATTAATAAGAGAGTAAGTCAAGATATTGGGGGTGTTATTAAACTTTGGTATATAGGGTCATGTTGTACTCGACCAGACCAACAACATGCACTAGGTCACTCCTCAAGTTTCAAAAGACTGTCACATAGTGTTATTATATATATTATTTTTATTATACAAATATTATTAAACATTATATATTGTAATATTATTATATTTTATTATATATTATATATATTATTTTATATTATAATATTACAAAGAATAACGTCTCGATTTCCTAAAACATTCACACACAAATTTAAATATTTATCAATGTAATGACAAATGCAAATAACCAGTTTTGTGTTAAGCGCATGTTTTTTTGCTTTGCGTGATTAGCGTGAGTAGCGTGATTCACGCAAAGTATGCACTCACGCACGCTCATGCACGAAGATATTTTTGATGCTCACGTTCATGCACGCTCACGTGAGCAAATTTCCAACTTACTCACATTCACGCGTGAATCACGCGTGATTCACGTGATTCACGCCAATCACGTGCCGAGTGCCCATCTCTAGTAGGAGGGTATATATCATTTGATTCGGTCCAAAAGTGTAACACATAGAAGGAGTCACTTTAGACCATAGGTTTCTTTGAACCACATTTGATTCATGACTTTTTAAGTCGTTTGAGCCATGTCCGTCTGTCTGTCTGGCTGTCCGGCTGGTGTGTACGATAACTTTCGAAAGACGCAACCAAATGTTTTGAAATTTTGCACGGGTTCATATTTCCCAAAACTACTTACGGCATTGCAAATGGGCTACTTGGCCCCGCCCCTTTTCTGTAACTTTTGAACGGATAATGGTATCTTGATGAAATAAAATAGTTAAAGCTTTGGTGTTTTTCAGAATTTTCGGCTCCCTAAAGGGCGCGGGGGCCACTGTGTGGCCCTCCAAAGTTGGTCACCTCGGATGTTTCAAAATTTGAAATGACTGAGGAAAGTGCATTTATGAAGATTTTTTGCATTTAGATAGTGCTTTGAAAAAGCTTCAAAAAACATACTTACAAGATTATGTTATCCCATTTAGATCAAGAGATAATTCAGAAAATGAAAAATGGTGCCATTTTTGGACGAGGTTTATTTAGTATTTTTGAGGTTGTAAGCTTAGGTTTTCTTTGATTGTTTAAATAATTATATCATTAGTTTGCTTATAAAATTCTGAATAATATTGCTGAAAGAATGATGCTAATACGTTATTCCGATCAAAAGTTATAAGCATCGCAAATAAAAATTTCCAAAAAGGCCTATTTTTAATGGTTTTTTTTCAAAAAAGGCGACTGTATTCTTTCTTTTATAACAAAAAACTTTCTTTCGGGGGGATGGCAATTTCTTTATCATTTCTTATAGAAATGTTCATGCAGATGTATTTAATGCAAAATTTGAATCATTTCAGCGAAATGGCTCCCCGGCAAGGAAAGTCAAAAATACCCAATTACACTGTACGACACGATTTTTCACCCATGATCAAACTGACCAGATTCTGAAAATAAAGCTAAAATGAAAATATACGTATCTCCCAGTTTTTCTAGATCAGCTCATTTAAGTTTTTTACGAGCAGTTCAATTTTTGGAGCGAAGCTCCCATACAACGACTTGAATGTGACTTATTCTTGTTCGCAGAACTCTTCGAGTTGTTAACAGATTTTGAAGAATTTTTTTTTTATTGTTTTTCAAAAGGCCAGGAGCTGGTTCTGACGAAGCCAAAATTTAAAATTTGTCACAAAATTTGTCAACACATTTTCCTAGTCCGAACCAGCTCCTAGCCATTTCAAAAACATTAAAAAAAATTGAGACAATTTCAATTTTTGACAATTAGTGACAATTTTAATTTTTGACAAATTATAAATTTTTGACTTTGTTAGAACCAGCCCCGGGCCATTTGAAACATATTTAAAAAAAAATTCATCAAAATCTGTTGACAATTTGTTTGTGACAAATTTAATTTGTGACAAATTTTAAATTTGGTCTCGGTCAGAACTACATCAAGGCCATTTAAAATACATTAAAATAAAAATTCGTCAAAATCTATTAACAACTCTCTAACTCTCTTAAATGAGCTGATCTAGAAAAACTGGGAGATACGTATATTTATATGTTAGCTATATTTTCAGAATCTGGTCAGTTTGATCATGGGTGAGGTCAAAAGTTTAAATTTGTCCTACAGAGTTATAAAAAAAAATTTTTTGTTTTTGAAAATTCCCAAATCGCAAAGCGAAAATGTTTTTTTGACCACATATGTGGGCTAGTTAACCGTAACTTATTTCAACATCCCTGCCATAAACAAAGACTGTGTGGTAATTTTAGTACAAAATTCGGCATTTGGGTATTTTGTTGTAAGGTATGGCAATATACTGCTATCTGTTTTTTAAGGACATCTTTATGTACATTTTTCCACAATTTCGTTAAGATATTCCAGTCCGTTTGAATTTTAGCCTATTTTGCATATAAGATATTATTTCTCCAAAAAATACATTTTGAAAAAAATTTTACAGTTTACTCAGAAACATGTCCAATTTAAAAAAGGGCCGACAACGGCAGACAATGAAATTAATATAATTTTGTTCATAATTTGTTTGAGAATACACAAAAGTAAAAATTTCGCTGGCGTTTTGTGGCGTTTGCTTTTGCGAGACCAAAAACTTAAAATTTTTTTTTTTCTGAAATTAGTGTTAGTAAATGCTAAATAATATGCTCATATCTACAGCAGTAAATAATAAGAATTTTATTTTATTAATTTTAAATTTCTTTTGTACACGCGAAATATTGAATTTTTGTATTGACCGCTTGACTTGACTTCTAAATCAGAAATAAGCTTTTTACAGAACTGTATGTTTGCACCTACGCCAGCGCACAACATTTTGTTTTTCTTTTGTAAAACTGTTATGATATTCTATATGCATAAATATCTAGCTTTAATTACAGTGAAATATATTTCGTTTTGAAGCACATAAGTTTTGAGCTTTTGTCCAGCTAGATGTGTACCAATCTGCCTTATTTTTGAATTTTTGTCTTATTTTGAATTTGAAATGCTTTCATATTCTCTTAGTATTATTTCCACGAAAGATTTTCGAACATTGCTGTTCTGCAATGTATATACCGCAGACTTGTTATTATGAAAAGTATACAAGACTCTGACAAGTAAAATTCTCACATGGCCAAGTACAGGTTTCGTTGTTGTTACCAAAATATGCATTTGTCGGAACAGCGACAGCACAATAGTAATAAAAAGTTGGCAGTCAGCTCGGCAGTCAACGCCACTTTTATTCAAACATCTTTGTGGCGCCTGGAATCTTAAAACATATGTTCTATATATTTGGTACCGCTCTCGTACGTAAATTGTGCCTTAAACTTTAAATATTATGTAGTTGTATGTTAAGGCCCTGCTTTTGTGTAAACTTGTAGTGAATTTATATTCTAGCGCTTAGTTTTATATGTAAATACTGCTAATCCTCAAAGAATCTGTCAGTCCACAGCTCTACTGCCTTGATGTTAGTAATTACAGAATACAAAAACTGCATGCCTATTTTCGTTCTCCGCAAGCACTTCTGGCTAAGTGCAGATTTATGTAGCATATACAGTAGGGTGGCATTTAATTCCCATACTTGTGTCAAAGGGTAAACGTACATGGCGAACTGTAGTCATTCCCAGTAGGAAGTGTCTGCAAGACATCCTCAAGGATAGGTGCACGACCATAGTAAATCGTTGATGACACGTAATGGACCGTCCATGCAAATCGTCGACGAAATTTTCATACAAGTGTCCGCTTTGTCATGCACGATCTGATGAGCGACAATGTCGGTCAAATTGTCGTTGATGCCTAAATAAGCGAGATGTCGCCCACACAATCATGCACGACATAATGACCGACAATGTCGGTCAGCTTGTCGTCAACCGAGTTTTCTGACGATAAGTACATTCATTTTTCACATTTTGTCTTGAGGACAGCGTTGACGACAAAGTCGTGTATGAAGATACTTCCTACTGGGTTACTCCGATGGCATGACATATAATTATTTTTTTATAAAAAAATATTTTATTTTAATTTATTTTGTATAACTCTAAAATACTCTAAACAATTAGAATTCTAATTTTCAACACTCCATTAATTATTTCAAACTTCTATACCGACTTTACAAGTGTTCAACATTGACCTTAATTTCTCAATGTCAAGAGCGTAACTAATTCCTCTAAAATGGTTATTACGAACTTTGTACACCTTTTATTGGGTAGCACATATACTCATATGACCCAAATGCCACCCTATTGCAGTTTATAAACACTTTTAGCATGTACAGGTAAGGTAACAGTTCAAAGTGTTTGTGCGTGTGTGTCAAAAATAACCACATTTCAAGGATTATATTTCATCAGAAAAGAAGCCTTGTTTCAGCATCACTTAACACCACAGCAAGTGGGTCATTAACATTTCTAATAGGATGAACGACATTGTGCAAATTATGTTGTTAAACATAAAAATGGTCACACAAACATTTTGAGGAAACATTGTTGGTGGGACAGGTGACATCAGATTATACTATGTGTTTATAATTTTATTCTGGTAATATAAAATTGTTTTTCCAGTAAAGTTAAAGAATAGTGTCGTTTTTTATTTGTTTTTCGCATATCTTTGTATACACCCTCAGAATAAACTGTCAACATTACATATGTAACATTTTTAACAACAATGTTAGCAAACTTTACATTGAGCAACAGTCAGCAACATGTTGCTCAATATTCTTTGACACACTTGAATAGCTTCACGTAAATAAGTTATATAGGTATTTTTCCAACAGATTTTCAATGTCAAATTAGTTGTTCTATTTACACAACTAGAGTTTAAATTAAAAATTTTCAAATTGTTTTCCCTTGTGAGTATGTTTGCGCCCCTCAGCCATGACCTTCGTATTCACAAATAGAAATAGTTTTGTTTTGGTTTTTTGGTATGGTTGTGTATTTTTTTATTAAGCCTTTTTGTGGTTAACCCAAAAAACAATTTTGCAATGGCAACAGTAGTAGCAAACACATGGCTACTGAACTTGACCTGCAGTAGTTTAAATTGGCAAAGTGGATACCGGGGGAAATGTAGCTGTGAGGATGTCATATATATATATATATGCATGTGCTATTTAAATTGATGAATTGTAGGTTTATTTATCTAACATATTTCGTGTAGGTGATATGTATAAGCATTTGCAAATTAATTCTGTTAATAGTCTCGTGGGAAGCGGCAAACACAGCTGATGTGTGATTTATATGGGGAAATTAAATTTCAATCAGAAAATTAAGGGGAGTAGCCGGGAAATGACGAATACCGAGATCAATGTCAAAAATGTATATGCAAATCATATCTTCAAGTATTCCGAAAAAGTGTGCACAGTTTGGAAATTGTATGAAGCTTTTTAAACTGTAATTTAGTCTTAGATGCTTGGGCTATGCGCCTTGTGGTCCCATACTGGCTATGAAAATACGAAAAAGAAAGAGTAATGAACGAGACCCCCAAATGTTGACAATCCCAGAAAACGTTGAAAGGAACATACTACAAGGACATGTACATAGAACGTCCAGACTCTTGAGAGAAAAGGTGCCACTATCCGAGTAGCAGATGACCTAAACAAAATTCGGCCACCGCCATTTAGGAGAAGAGATGGATAGTACAGGGATGCTCGACACTTACAATTTGCAACATTTATTACTACTGACTTGCGGAAAAGCACGAATTTAGGTGTGGAATGGTTATTGAACTCTGCCATCTTGCCTCATGGATTAACTCTGGAAGTGATCTAATAGCCACCAATACACAAAAACAAAGACCAGTAGAGAAAGAGAAACAATGTTCAGCGATTATTCGGAGAGTAGAACATTTTCACCGTGTTCAATTTGACGTTCGGGTATGCCTACCACTGATCTGGCTCTACCTGGCAGAGCAAAAAACGCAAAGCTTCAAACCTCAGAAATATCCACTGCTTACTCCAACCAGCTCTCCCAACTATACAATTCCTGGTACGATAAAGAATATCGCATAGCATCTGTGGAACAGGATGCTGCTTACAGTGCAAAGTTTAAGCTAATGGTAACCTGGATTGTTAGTACACGGCATAAGGAGACAGTAAAACAGGCAAGGCAACTATTTATGAGGATATAGGGAGGTACAGAAATACAGTTGATATTTTTACCAGAAAGTAGAAGCAAAAGGTTACGGAACTGAGCTCCCTTTCTGCAAGGACAAGGATAGAAATCTGGTTACATATACACGGGGTGTGCTGCATGTATGAGGAGAACACTTTCATCAATTTCTGGTTCCGGAAGCCAGAGCACGTGAAGCTAATTTTCGACGACGGCTTAGATTGTCCACCAACATGTCATACCAAGGTACTGAAAAATTATAAAGCAGCTACACACGGTTTAGATTAAAGAATGCATGCCCGATGTTTGGAGTTTAAGCGTATTATGTCCTGTGCTGAAAAATGTGATCCTAGTGTGTTCTATATGATATCCAACCTGATCGGACATTATGTGTGTGGTTTTAGAACTTGTAAGTCAGCACCAGCCCAGATATTCACACTGCGGCATATCCTCAGAAAGCCCCATCTTTTCGTCGACTATAAAGCTGGCTTCGAGAGCCAAAAGATTGCAAATGAGCCTTCGGCTCGCGCGCGCCAGGAGCCCAAGTATAGAGCTGACTCGAGAGCCAAGAGCCAGCTCGAAAGCCCATTGAAATTTTGTGGCTCCTGACCAATTCAATAAATAAAATCCAAATGCAAGAAAATACCAAAAAGAACTTTTATTGTATTTTGTAATACCAAAAAGAACTTTTATTGTATTTTCAGGTACAAAGTACTTTCTTATGTACCAAAGTACTTTTTCGTACTAAAAAGTAGTTTTTTGTACTAAAAAGTAGTTTTTGTACTAAAAAGTACTTTTATTGGCCCAAAAGCACTTTTCTGTTGCATTAAGTACTTTTTTTTTTGAACCAGAGTACTTTTTGTAGCAAAAAGGTCTTTTAATGTACTTTTTGACAAAAAGAACTAATTTTTGTACCGGAGTACTTTCTTGTACCAAAAAGTACTTTTACTGGCCCAAAAGCACTTTTCTGTTGCACAAAGTATGTTTTTTGTACCAAAAATCTTTTTCGTACCAAAAAGTACTTTTACTGTACTTTTGAAGCAATAAAGGTATTTTTGGTACACAAAAGAGTACTTTGTGCAACAAAAAAGTGCTATTGGGCCCATCAAAGTACTATTTGGTACAAGAAAGAATTGGCTTTTGCGCCAATAAAATTACTACATCTTTGGTATAAAAAAATACTTTGTTACTAAGAAAGAACCTTGTGCCAAAAAATACATTAAAAAAATACATTAGTAGTCGTGCAAAATTTCAAAACATTTGGTTGCGTCTTTCGAAAGTTATCGTGCGAACCAGCCGGACAGCCACCCGACAGACAGACAGACAGACAGACGGACATGGCTCAAACGACTTAAAAAGTCATGAATTGAATTTGGTTCAAAGAAACCTAGGGTCTAAAGTGACTCCTTCTATGTGTTACACTTTTGGGTCGTATCAAATGATATATACCTTCATCCCTACGGGTGATGGTATAAAAATCCAGCTATACCTAGTGATGGCAATTAAAAAAGAATAATCGATTAATTAATCATAAGATTAATCTAAACGACAATTAATTAATCGCGATTAATTGGAAACAATTAATCGATTTATCGATAAATCGATATTTCCACATAAAATTAAAAATTATAAAAAAAATAATTTATTAAAAAAGGCTTTTTTTGTTTAGTACAGAATTTAAAAATAGGAGCTTTGATAACCGTTTCGTGGTTAATTTGTTCCGTTTTTCCATTACTATTGCATCCGCGTTGGAAAAAACCGCTCTGATGGTACAGATGTACCAATCAAAAATCAATATTTGCTAATGAAATTATGCTTAGGGTAGAGCGATTTCATTTCTTCCCATGCGTATATTACATTGCTCTTTCATTCTAGTGCTGGAGCATTGACAAAGAAGCTTAGTTCATCTTGAGGAAGTGTCGAGTTATTGTCCTTCCTTCTTAGTGTGTGGGGTAAAAATTTATGGTGCGCCCATAAATGAAATTCAGCATCACCAGCAGAAGACGTTTCACTGCCGCTCCCAATGCTGTTAATAACTAGGGTTGCAGTTCTAGGTCTTTAATTGTATCGTGATTTCTCCTTCGATTAATTGAATTAATCGATTATTCCTAATAATAATCGATAGACATCCAGGAACAAAAAAGATTCGTCGCCAGCCGCCAAGTGTATTCATTGAGCTTTGACGGCTGACGACGAATCTTTTTTGTTCCTGGATGTCTATCGATTATTATTAGGAATAATCGATTAATTCAATTAATCGAAGGAGAAATCACGATACAATTAAATCGTTAATTGAAAGAAAATAATCGATTATTACTAATTTTTCGATTAATCGTGCCATCACTAGCTATACCAGATACTGCTTCTACCTGTCTTGAATGGTTCAGATCACAAGCGGATGAAAGGGTATTGATAAGGAAGATACTCCTTCAAATATATTGACCCATCATCGATAACGGAGATGAAATAAACAATTTTACTATTTTACTATTTTACTATTTTACTATTTTACTATTTTACTATTTTACTATTTTACTATTTTACTATTTTACTATTTTACTATTTTACTATTTTACTATTTTACTATTTTACTATTTTACTATTTTACTATTTTACTATTTTACTATTTTACTATTTTACTATTTTACTATTTTACTATTTTACTATTTTACTATTTTACTATTTTACTATTTTACTATTTTACTATTTTACTATTTTACTATTTTACTATTTTACTATTTTACTATTTTACTATTTTACTATTTTACTATTTTACTATTTTACTATTTTACTATTTTACTATTTTACTATTTTACTATTTTACTATTTTACTATTTTACTATTTTACTATTTTACTATTTTACTATTTTACTATTTTACTATTTTACTATTTTACTATTTTACTATTTTACTATTTTACTATTTTACTATTTTACTATTTTACTATTTTACTATTTTACTATTTTACTATTTTACTATTTTACTATTTTACTATTTTACTATTTTACTATTTTACTATTTTACTATTTTACTATTTTACTATTTTACTATTTTACTATTTTACTATTTTACTATTTTACTATTTTACTATTTTACTATTTTACTATTTTACTATTTTACTATTTTACTATTTTACTATTTTACTATTTTACTATTTTACTATTTTACTATTTTACTATTTTACTATTTTACTATTTTACTATTTTACTATTTTACTATTTTACCGTTTTACTATTTTACTATTTTACTATTTTACTATTTTACTATTTTACTATTTCACTATTTTACTATTTTACTATTTTACTATTTTACTATTTTACTATTTTACTATTTTACTATTTTACTATTTTACTATTTTACTATTTTACTATTTTACTATTTTACTATTTTACTATTTTACTATTTTACTATTTTACTATTTTACTATTTTACTATTTTACTATTTTACTATTTTACTATTTTACTATTTTACTATTTTACTATTTTACTATTTTACTATTTTACTATTTTACTATTTTACTATTTTACTATTTTACTATTTTACTATTTTACTATTTTACTATTTTACTATTTTACTATTTTACTATTTTACTATTTTACTATTTTACTATTTTACTATTTTACTATTTTACTATTTTACTATTTTACTATTTTACTATTTTACTATTTTACTATTTTACTATTTTACTATTTTACTATTTTACTATTTTACTATTTTACTATTTTACTATTTTACTATTTTACTATTTTACTATTTTACTATTTTACTATTTTACTATTTTACTATTTTACTATTTTACTATTTTACTATTTTACTATTTTACTATTTTACTGTTTTACTATTTTACTATTTTACTATTTGACACGTTTACCCGCTCTTACTATGCCTCCCTCGCTTTGTCGTTTTGATCCATTTCTCTGTCATCTGTTGTTTTATTATGATGGCTGACCTTGCACTTGTTCTGTGATGAGCATTACAAATTCTGCTCTGCGGATGTTGTACTCAATACGAGTTTAAAACTTTTGGATGCATTCGAACTGATGCTGCTACTGCTGCTATCATTGCCGTAATTATTGTTGTATGTAGTTGGTATTACCTCTATTTTGGGGTTGTAAACTTTTTCTCTTTACCATTTGCACTTCGTGGCCGTAGTGTTTGTGGGTCAAGGGTTTCAAGTACACAAATAAAAATAAACTATTTTTCTTAGTCTCTTTAGACGTTTTTCTTAATGTTAATACTCTGTTGCTTTTGTTCTTATGTTTTATACCCTACAGGCTACAAATAACGAAGTTGAATGCTAACAAAAACTTTTCAAATTGTTCAGTTTTGTAGCCAAGATTGTCATATTTGGCAGCTTGTTGGTTTTAGAGATTTAAGGTCAAGCCTGCTAGCGTATTTGGGGGTGTGCGACATGTACACAAGCAAATGCTTGTGAGTATAAGTTAATAGTGAAACCAATCTGCGGCCATTGAAATGAGATAGGAGCGACTAAGTGGTACTTTCATGACGAGTTAAAACTTAAATATAATTTTAAGGTTTATTAATCAGTAATCACGCATTATAATACTGTGATGTAAACTGATATCTCAGTTAAGGTACACCCATAGTCGTAGCTTAACCAAGTCTCAGCCTGCTCATTTGCATAACCGTCTTAATGAGTAGTGTCAGGTTTATGCACTCAAGTGTATGCGTGACCGAAAAGTGTAGCGAAATTAGTGAAAATCATGTAAATGTCAAGTCTCCTTGAAAGAATAAAGAGCAACAGCAGAAAAATAATTATTCACTGAAACTAATTTACATAAAAGTTAGTTTGTGTTGTAATTTTTCTGAAATAGAACTAATCGAGGTTTTTAAGTTTTGCATGTCGACGTCGGAAAGTGTGAAAAATGGACGAAATAAAAACATGGGAATGTGTTGCATAAATTTGGGGTACAAAATTCTAAGATTAAGGTGGTAAATGTTTAATAAATAGTAATTAAATGGTAGTTTACACGAATTTAAGGGTGTTTCAGAAAGAGTTTGGAAAACTTGAAAAAAAATTCACACAACATTTTTTTACCTTGAATAATATGTTGTTAACACCTTAAAAATATCACACATTTTTTCTGCTGTACGACAATTTCAATAGAAACTTGTTAAACTTACTTTGGTCAATGTTTGAAGTTTTCATATTTCCAATTATAGAATTCGTTTTTTAATTCCGAAAAGCTTAATCGCATGAAAAAAATGTTCTGGTATGACATTATAAATTTAGGGACGTAGTAAAATTAATGCAGTTCGTTAAAAAGAAACATTGTTTCAGTTTTATATTGTCCGTATTATTATAAATGTTAATAAAACTTTGCCATTAGCAGTATTTTGCTAAACCTACTAAAACTTTTTATTACCTTGTCATATGTCCTACTCACATAGAGAAAATAAATCACTACAACTAAAACATTTTTTATTCTATAAAAAATTGTCATAAAAATACAATTCCCGCCATTAAATTTTGCACTTCCCATTCACATTATGACATAAAACCAACTGTCGAACACTTAACTAGTTCTAGTCTTCCACCTATCATATGTACGGCAAATCTAAAATTCTTTTTGAACCACAAAAAGAGACTCCCATACAGACTATAACCTAAATTGGTACTAACACACTTATGTGTTTGTAAAAAACCTTAAAAAGGCCACACAAACACAAACTCATTGCACATCTAGTAAAAGCGTTAAGATTTTTAGCATACGAAGAGGAGTAGGACGAGTCGTAGGTTGTCACTTACCTTGCATCAGCATCAAATATTGACCGACGCACTTACTGCTACTGGAAATAGTACCAGTGGCAGGGCCACCGCCACCCATCCATCCGCCGGAGGCATGACTTAAACTCGTTTTGATCAAAGTCTTGGTCGTTTGTGTGCGTAATTCCACAATGAGAGGTTCCTCATCGCTGGCCGGTCGAGCCAGAGGCCATATGAATGACTGAAAGTAGGCAGAGAAAAACAAATAGCAGATAAGTAACAAATTGTATCCTGTTACAGCTGTGCGTTTGGGTTGTAATGGGGGATAAATGGCAAGCTTGGCTGTGTTTATATCTTTTTAGTTTATGGTGTAAATGTGTAATAATCTCTGAAATAAATATGGGGGATATTGTTAGTGTTATTTTTATAAGATAATACTTCAAGTACATTTTCAGAGTGTGTCGAGCGCTGAGGCAGCTACAACATGGTGACAAATGAAGAATGGGGTCTATGAAATAACTTACAAGTCAAAGAATTTTCAAAAACAAAATAAGGAATATATAGTCAAACAATTATTATGTAGGACTCACTTCATTGATAACATATTGTGCAAGAATGCAACTTAGTGCCGCAGTCTGACCATAAAGGCTGACTCTTCTGTGATAAGTTTGATATTTGTCATTGCTGATGATATTGAATGACAACCCCGACCCTTGTACTGTACTGCCCATATGTAGCGATTTTGCGTATTGCAATCGCTATATATGTATGTCCAACGTATGATTAATAATAATTTTTTATCGATTTTATATTAATCATACGCACATCGTTCCAATATTGTGGAATTATGTTTAAATAAAGATTACTTTCGATAAAATTGTGTCAAACTTGATCTTTTACATGGATATATTAATATAAATTATTTACTTAAGCCTTAACTACAATACTTATATCAATACAAGCAAAATATATGAAAAGTCAAAAAAAAATTTTGATCAGAGAAAGCCACTATACTGACCTACTCTAATTTGGAATTTTTCAATTTACTTTTTGGTAACGATATTTTTTCAGACTAAAAAGTAATGTTATATATATACCATTGTGGCAAACTTTTTAAATTTTACACAAAGCTGATGCTAAATTTTGATAAGATGACATATATCGTTAAATAGACTTGAAATCAAAAAGTTGCATACTACCGAGCTAGCCAATGCCTCAATAAACATTAAACAACCACTAATTCTAATGTTCCCGACATACAGTGGCAACATATTGCGAATTCTGTGACTTCTGCCGCAACGCTCTGACAAGCCCTGATGCGATGTTGTAATGTCTGAGCAAATCTGTGCTGCATACAATGCAAAATTTATAGCGATATAATGAGAAGGGGGACGATATGCCTATTCAGGCGCAATCTTTAGAAGAAAAAAGAGAGCCATTATATCGGAAATTACAGAGAACGAGGTAAAGTTCCAAACTTCAACCGAAAAGTAAAAGCAGAGGTTTGAGAGCAGGAATTCCCACTTGTAAGAACATAGATGAAAATCTGGTCACGAACACACTTTCGTACTATGGTCGTTCCCGAAGGCAGAATAAGTAACTACATCACGACAATAATTGACTACTCAGTCGTCAAGTCCATCACTGAGGCAAAACGAGATCAGCACGGCAAATGCAGATCGACAGGAACTACTAGATGGTATGGCTGAGTTTGGTGTCCCTGAGAAACTGAAACAACTTTGCGGGCTGACAGTGGACGACACGAAGTCTTCAGTGATATTAGGCAAAAATCTGATGGAGCCATTTTCTACCAAGCGAGACATTACACAAAGCGACAGTCTGTCATACAATATATTTTACATACTAAAGGAGATGATCATGCGGAAGGCTCCAGTATACACAGCTGGTATCAATGTTAAAAAAAAGCCACATGCTCCCTGCGTATGCCGCTGATATAGATGTCAGTGGCCAAGGACTGTGGGATGTTACTGCAGCCTTTTCGAGCATTGAGAAACAATTAACGGAAGAGGGTGTGATGATAAATGAGGATAAAGCCAAGTTATTTGCTTCAATGAATAAAGTGTCTACTCGTTTGGAACGCTGTGTGATCCTTGAGAACTATTGTATGGGAGGTATGAGAACCATTTGTATGGGATGTACCAAAAAGGAGTGTGAAAAGTGATTTGGTTTTCTGAGAGTTTGTCTTTAATTCGAAGGTTAATAATCTGACAAAATTGATATGTCCTCTAGTTGTCCGTCTGAATGTTGTTGGGGAAATATTATTTTCTCAACACATACGTCATATTGTATGGAAGGTACCAGATGGGGTCGGTCGATATAGACCATGGTCATTACTCTTAGAAGCGTGTATCTTACGCTAAATATGTCTGAATTCAGTGTTCTTATAAAAAGGTTTATATGTTAAACTATTAAGGTCAATTCGGTCATTTGTATGAGAAGTACCAGAAAGGGGTTTGGCAATGGTTTCGGTTTTCAGAGGGTTTGTCTACTGTTCAAATATCCTCCAGTTGTCCGCTTGGATGTTATGAAAGAAATTTTAATCATCCAAAATTATATAATTTTGTATCGGAGTTACCAGCATGTACCAGTTGTGTTGTATGCTGCCGAATCTGTGGTGCTTACGATAAAGGACATACAAAACCTGGGAGTATTCGAGAGAAAAGTGCTTCGAAAAAAAAATTGACCTATCTGTGTCGACGACGAGTTTTGCCATAGGATGAACTATGAGCTTTTTAAACTTTAAACCACGACTACGATAGCTGGGACATGTTGTCAGGATGGATGTAAATGCTCCAGTGAGTTATGTATGTGAAGGCGAACCTGAAGGACGGCGCAGAACAGGGCGCAAAGAGGGAAAAGCCTTATCATCGCTCAGACCAAACACCTAAAGGTACAATCACCCAATACACCAACTCATTGACATGATATTGCTGATCCATTTTCGAATTTATGTTTGAATTTTTCCCTATATATGAAAGCATCTTTGAAAGATAAACAAAACATCGAGAGACGGAAGATGATAGAGATGGTCAAGAAAATAGTCATCAGTTGGTAATTTTAAGTTAAAAAATTTGGAACACTAAATAATTTATGGTCCATGTGGTTTTGAACTTATCAAATATTTTGATACTGACTCATTAAATAGGCGTAATGAAATCCCCGGAAATCCTGGTCGCATTCCCGGGATTCCGGGACAAAAAAATGGCCGGGATTTCCGGTATTCCAAAAACACTAGTTGTAATAGGCCACTTAAGTAAGTAAGTAGGTACAAGAAGTGTGAGGCTATTTTTTTTCTATACAATTCCATTACTTCATTTTAGAAAAACTAAATAGTGGTAAATTTCATAAGGGTTAGTTAAGGTTTACTCGAGCTATCCTGACGAATTGTAAGTCTAAGAAGTCCGCTATTTCCAATATCTGTCACACCGAGATTTTTATTAAGTGTGCCATTCTACAGCCTCCTATAGAACCAGACTGACAGGGTGTTCGTTCTTTTTCGGTGATATGTATCCCGTTATAACACCTCAACTTACACCGAACTTGGTAATGTTAACGGTCCTGTGTATGTATTAAGAACGCAAAATTAACTGCCTTCCTACTGAACACGAATTTCAACATTGTAGTGCACTTGTATCAAGTCATATTACATTGTGCCAACCATTGGTCCTACGTATGCTGCTATGGAACATAGCTCGTGTCACTCTAGCACTGGAGTCATGTATTAAAAATGTCATCCCAATGGAGTTAATGGGAATTGAAGGTGACATATACATGAGTGGCATGAGTACACACCACAATGCACATATCCTTGCCCAGGCTCCAGTAAAATGATTGGCAGAAATATGTTTTTATATTTATGACTTTAAAGTTTTTGTTGTGGTAATATTGAACAATCGCTAAGCATTTTAAAAGTCGCAAATGCTATGAAGAGTATGTGAATTGCAGTCTGTTAATTCGTTTTCATACTTTTTTTACGTGTAATAGGCTAGGTTGCTTTGTATGGCCTATGGCCAACAGACGATTTAACACCCGATTTTTGGTTCGGGCATAAAAGTTATAATGGAAAAAGGGGGTGGTAGAATTAGTTCTATAGGAATGTTTTACGAAGCTTGTATTTATTACATTCTTACAACATATTTCGTCATTTTTTATAATTTTATAAATAATCTTACAACTCATTTCTGAGGTATGACAAATTACACTGTTACAAAAAAAAATTTTTTTTCATTTTTCTGGGTGTCTGAATTGTGATTCCTATGGTTATTAATATCATGATTTCAAATATGTTTTTAGATTTTTTTCAGCATTCTTCATGTTGCATTAAAATACATTTTGCATATATGTATGTAATGAAAACTTTATTTGACCCAACATAATCTTTTCTAAATACAATAACCGATACTAGTAGAGCTTAAAACATTAAAAATAAGAAGAACAAATATGTTTTTCCTATTAGTTAACAAAGTTTTTTTATTTTATGCTGAATATCCTTGCAGTCTCCGAAAATGTTCCAAGAGCAGTCAGCGAATATAGTAGGCATATGTTTTCCTTCGTCACGCTTTTCTAAAGTTAGAATGTCTTTGTGGAACCTTTCACCATATTCATCGTACACGTCACTGCATCATTTATAAAATAAATTCAAAAATGAGGGCAAAAATTTATTTTTATGGACATGTTGCATCCCAATTTTACGTAGAATACTAAAAAGAGAATAAGGTGATTTTAAGATAGTATAGGACGATAATTGCAGCAGAAAAGGAATGTTGCTGATGTTGCCACCTGTTTCAACTAAATTTTGCCTCCAGACAAATTTTTAATGGAAAACAAAACTTATTTTCAAATAACTAAAAAACTATGCCTGATATCAAAATTCTGATTACGTATTTGAATTTTCAATGTCAAAAAAACCGTTGTCGAACAGTGTTATTTGAAGAAATTGGTAAAATTAAAATGTTTACTTAATTTCTCACCAAGGGGATCTAGTGCACATCACATCTTCTAAGCGATTATTAATTACAACTTTTGTTTATTTCCTTTGTTGCTCTTTTGGCTTTAATAAGATTTACTTTAATTTGCCTTGTTTGCCTTTTATTTCTCGCCCCACATATTATCCCCTATTCTCATTACATGACCCCAGTCTAACTCTTCTATCATTTTGCATAATATCACATCACTTCCATTACGGCTATTTGCTACTACACCAATTTTGTTATCATCATCTCTCCAGTGGCACATTTACATGTCAGACTTCGTAGAATGAAGTCATGTGCAACAACAGCAGCAGCATCAACAGGAGGAGTAGCAAAATGACGGGTAATTTGCCAAACCAAACATTGCGAGTAATGGTCCACCATATACTCGTCTATATACTAATGGTGGTGGCGAGGAATACGACTCCACAATGCGCATAAGGATACAAGGGGATTTTCAAATTAACACGAACCAAAGACCAGACAATAGATGGATGAAAATATGTGTGTTCACTTCATTGTTGTACATTTTTGTCGCAATCAGAGGAATGAACCACAACAAAGAGTGAGAGTGCTGTGATGTGACACAGGGTGCATGTTTCAGATCCAGACACAACCACTGTACATATAGGGATAGGGACATGTCTGTTGTACGAAGCCAAATATGTAAAAAGGAATTACACGCACGTTCGTCCATTTAAACTCACCTGATTGACATCAATTTGGTTGGAGGATGACGACAATTCCGAAGTGATATGAGAAACACCTGGAAAACAAGAAAGAGAAGAGGAGGATTAATTTAATGCTGATATAACATCGACATACAAAAATGTCATATCCGTCAAAAGGATACGATATGAATGTGGTGGGAGTGTTGAGTGGAATGGGCTTATCGTCCTTGCTACTGAAAATGTTATGGCGCGTTAAATGTTTTCATTTAATTTACGCAACATAAAACATTTTAAAATACGTACATATTGTTATTTTGTGTGTTGTAGTGTTTTTTTTTTTATGAAAAGTTATTATATGTACAAAACAAAAAGCACCAAAAGCTAAAGTATTTTAAACGACATTGATTTAAATTAAGACGACTGCAACTATGCGAATATTGAATTGTCGAACATCAACCTTCATTTTAATTAAAATATTAATAATACTTTCAAAAATATTGTTGTTCAGTTATGCCATTATACAACCAGACATAAAACCTGTACAGAAATTTCAGTCAGGTCAACTGGCTGATAAATATCCTTACGCTATGGTCTTTGTCCAAAACTATTCCCACTACCCTCAGTGAACATAGCTCTCAAGCCATTTCGTGGCATTGATAAACCCCTGGATGCTACTTAAATCACATACTGATAGACAGGTGTTATCCATAAGTGTCCTTAATCCTCTTAACCGTACTTCCTAAAAGGTTTACAGCAACTAACTGTCAATCCTGGGGGTAAAATAGGTGATGTGTGCTTGACAGCACCCATACAAAGTGAACAGTGATCAGCACTTATATGGATTACTATTAGAATGAATAATTGAGTTTTCTCTCAAGACATTTCGTGGCGTTGATAACGGCTTGAATGGTACGCAAATCACATACTGATAGACAAGTGTTACCCATAGGTGTCCTTAATCCTCTTAACCGAACTTCCTAAAAGGGTTTCAGCAACTAACTGCCAGTCCTGGGGTTTTAATAGGTAAGGTGGACTTGACACCACCCAGCAACTAACTGCCAATCCTGGGGTTAAAATAGGTAAGGTGAACTTGACACCACCCATGCAAAGTGAAAAAATGATCAGCACTTACGTGGATTACTATTTGAATAAATAAATGAGTTTGATGCAAGTGAAAGTTTCAAAACTTTATGTCAGTTTCTTTGCACTGGCAAATCCTTACAATCATAGATTTTGATAACATGCCGCACGTGGACCAATATTTTATGCGCTTCGATCTTCCGCGTTTCTTCTCTAGTTAGTTGCACCAAGTACTGAAAGGTTCTTAGTAACATGGCATTTCCAACTGTGTTTTGTCGAGTTCATTGCCGAAGACATTTCGAGATTCAAACTAGGTCGGTACTCATTATTAACGATAATGGGCCCATATATTGTACCGAGTATTTGCCTCTCGAATACTGCCAGAACCGAGTCATCCTCTTGTGTCATAACCCAGGATTCTTAACAATAGCTTTCAGTTCATTAGTTGTGAGAGGACTCAGTCACAAAATCGCTTACTAAGTCCGTAATAAAAGATAAAGATAAAAAGATGTCAACGTTTCCAAACAAATAGATTATTTGTTAAGTCTAGAAACTTCGTTTTGTCCTCGTTTACCTTTAGACTCATTTTTGCTTGGTTTTTTTTCTGTATGTCTGAGAAGGTTGCAGTCGCATCCCGCAGATTTCTGCCGATAATATCGGTGGTATGGCGCAAGGAAAAGTGTTATTAAGTCCATGGACCATTTATCCATGCGCGTTGTGTCATAAGGTCCACAAGTATTGCGACACAAAGTCCATGAACCTTATGATAAAGTCGATAGTCGTTATGACCATGGACCCTATGACACGCCACCATGATGTCTACATTATTAGCGCAGGCTAGTGACTTTTAACTTTTGTTGAATACCGTGTTTACTACAGCTATCCTTCTTATCATCTCCATTACAAATTGAAGAGGTAACACGATAGGCTGCAGCCTTGTCTTAGGCCTCGTCTGGTATAAAATGGACTCGTAAGGTCCTCGTCATTCTTCACTTCGTGTATGGCTTTGATTAATTTCTGCCATATCGGGCTGTTGAAAGTAGCTTTACAATAGATACACAAATAGTGTGTGGATACTTTTCTCTTGGGTATTTTGCAGAATTTTCCAAAGTGTAAATATCTGATTAGTTGTCTATTTACCAGATCTAAAGCCTGGTTTGGTTTAATCTTTCACATAACACAGTCAACAAGACCTTTTATGCGACGCATAAAAGATTAGTTGGAACACACATTTTGATCACCTCCACAACATAATATGCTTAGATTCCAAACATCAGGCATGCTCTCGTTAGGCCAAACCATTCGTAAGAGCTCGTCTATACTCATTATCAGCTAATCGCCACACGGCTTGAAGAGCTCTGACGCAAGTTCGTCGGCACCGGCTGCTTTATTATTTTTAGCCGCAATATCGCTATTAGTTTAGTTTTGGCTTAGTGGCGGGCAATCGCATAGGTGTAATACCTTCACGTGCTCTGCAACACACTCTACGTATCTATAACCAGATATCCATCCTTGTCCTTTCGGGACAGGAGCCCAGTACCGCAACCTTTAACTTTTGCCTACCGCTAGAATTTTCGACCTTCACATATATCCCTTAACCTCTCTATATCCTCACTTATCCTTTCCTTCATCTGAAGTTTTTTTCCTCACTTAAATAGCTGCCTCTCTCATTTTACTGTCTCCCTAATAGCCCGTGATACAATTAGTTGTAGCGTGGCCCTCTAAGCAGCATCATGTTCCTTAGATGCTATGCGACACTCTTCATCGTACGAGGATTTGTCCAAAGATGGTTGTTGCTGCTGTTGCATGGTATGTAGAATGTGTTGCCACTGTGTATCGGGAACGTAAAGGTAGAGGCGTTATATCATATTAGTTGGAAGAGCTGGCTGGAAAAGGCAGTGAATATCTCTGGGGTTTTGTGATGTTCAGTTTTCTGTTTGATTGGTTACGTCCGTTTTTCCCTCTGCACAATCTTGTGCGCACCTTAACTGCAACTAGACAATAATCAAATTCGCAATTTTGCTCATGTCTGCTATAATCCATGTTATGTCCAACTCACCTCTTGGACGTTGCCCAGTTGCAAACACGTGGTGGATGTGAGTCGACGTGGAATGCAAGTTTCATGTTGCATTCCCAACGACTCTTATACAATCTGTATTAACATTGTATGAAGCCTAGATATTGCCCATTATATATGTGTAGAACTATAAAAGGGAATAGCCGAAGTCGAGCCATTATTGGGCATAGTCAAAGCAATGGGAGTGCACCATTAAAAAAATAAGTTTTTCAATTTATAGCTTGAGTGAAATGACAGCATATGCCGATGATATCGACATTATCGGTCGAACGATGCGAGAGGTAACAGCTGTTTTCTCATCAGTTGGCAGTGAATGAGGACAAGACGAAGTTAATGGTATCATTGAACAAAGTGTCCACCCGTTGGGGACGCAGCGTGAACGTTGAAAACTATTGCTTTGAGGTAGTGGATGAATTTATCTACCTCGGATACGCCACGAACAAACACAACAGTGTCAGCCTTGAAATAAAACGGAGAATAGTGCTCGCCAACAGGTGTTTCTTTGGACTACATGAGCACTTCATAATCACCACCGTATCTCGAACCACCAAAGTCCAGCTGTATCAGGTACTAATTTTACCGGTTCTGTTGTATGCATCCGAATCTTGGGTGCTTACACAGGCAGATGCAGCTCATCTGGCGGTGTTTGAGAGAAAAATACTCCGCAAAATATATGGACCCATTTGCGTAAACGGCGAGTTTACGGATGAACCATTAGCTGTACGAGTTATACCACGACATTGCGAGATATACCACGACACTGGCTAGGCCATGTCGTGAGAATGGATGAGGAAACTCCAGCGCGAAAGTTTTTCTATCAAGACCTCGAAGACAGCGACTCCGTTGGAAGGACCAGGTGGAGGAATCACTGATGCAACTTGGTAGGACTGACTGGAGACGGTGCGCACAAGACCGAAGCGAATGGAAATCTCTAATCATTTCGGCTTATGACTTAGACACTAAGATATAAGTATATATGTATGTTTTCAAGTTGTTTTAAAGGCTAATAATAATAATAATGTGCAGAAGTTAAAAATTCCTCCCTATTAAGCTCCACCAGATGATGTTTGATTATCCTATAAACGCAGTGGGCCTAGCCTTGGTTCGATTTCTGCCTACAGTCATCTAAATTTTTCTTTCATCGCTGGCCCCCTCGATGTTGACACAGCAACCTCGCAGTGTCGAGTCAATCGGCAGGTCTAGAAAAAGCTTCTCAAACAGTGACGTTTGCATTCGTCGATAAACAAGTAGGTGCCGTTAGTTGTGAATCAAAATTAGAAAGCGTGTTAATTTACAACAACGGGAAAAGCTATTTCATACCTCATTCATGGGGTGAGAAGAGACATTTTTTATTAATTGCAGTACTACAATAGCGAGTGTCTTCTAAATTGGTACGAAAGCCTTTGTTACTAATTAATACTTATAAACCTGGGATGCTTCAGAGGGAAAAGTTGTTTACCAATATTTATTAAATTGTAACAGTACGAAATATTTCTATCCATGATTTTGGGTGCAGGAAGGAGTCTTCCGGACCAGCTAGTTTTATATATATATTATTTGTAAACAATTATATAAAACAAAGTAATACGATATTGATGTATAAACTTTTCTTAATCTATGTCCTTTTTAAAATTAGTTTTAATTCAATTCGCTATGTTATTTAATTTTTTCTTACATCATTTTATCATTTCCTCTTTCTCTAATTTCAGGTAAGCCATTATTTTTCAACCCTAATGCTTTGGTAAGACTATAATAAACATTTTCATCCTACATTTATCTTAAATCTATATACCATAGAACGTAATACATTTCACCCAGATTTTATAGTTGGCCAAGTGCCAATGTGTGCACTGGAGGTCCTTTTGTGAGAAATTCTCTCATTTAGCCAGAAAATCCATTCTAAAGAACTGTGACAATAGCAATGAAATTAAGTAACCAGATAACGGGAGAAGGGCGCTCAAGCGAACTTTTTGTGATACCGCGCATATTGACTTTGTTGATTTTTAACAAGAAAAAACCAATTCAATTATTGTCAGATAAGATTTAACACTCATTTACACATAATATTGAATTTATAGAGCATGTATTAATAGCATGTGAAGAGCTTGGTCTGGTTGGGCGCTTAATATTCCATCTCAAATGAAGTGTAAACAATTTATCTACGTTAGCATGTGTTTTGTGTCCCCATGGCAACAAACACACCTACGCTCCTTTTTAGACAGACAATTTACACGTCCTGCAAATTCACTTTCATTTGTTGTGAGTATTTGTGAAATTTGCCCTGAAGGCACACTTATGACAAAAATTAACATGAAAATCATGTTGCTGTTACACGGCAGTGTGTTTATTTGTTTAGCTAGGCTACTAATATGGATGTACTTTGGAATTTGTTCACCGGTGTTTAGAATAAAGATATTCGTGAGTTTTAGGCTGTTTTATGTATATTCTGATTTTTTAAATTTTTTTCAAGTTTTTTGTTTATGCAAGGTTAGACGAGTAATGCATTAAAGTGTGCTTTAAATTATAGAGTTGGATAAATTTTGAAGTTTAATATATTGTTTCTTACAGTGTACTTAGTTCAATCTTATATATAAAATTCTCGTGTCACGGGGTGCGTGATTGAACTCCTCAGAAACGGCTCGACCGATCCTCATGAAATTTTGTGAGCATATCGAGTAGGTCTGAGAATCGGCCAACATTAACATTGTTAAGGGTGATCCACCAGCGCGCTGCAGTGCCCGGTAGGTGGTGCAGGGGTGGGTTTATAATAAAAATCTTAACAAATAGACCAATTTAACTGAAATTCAGAATGTATGTTTGTTTGATCATCAGAAATAATTGTATGTACAAAAGGAACTGGTAGATGGCGTTTGGGTGTATTTTTAATTAAAATTTGAATGAATGGACCAATTTAACTGAAATTTACTATATATATATTTGAGTGATCATGAGAAGAAAGTTTCTGTATAAATGGACCCGGTAGGTGCCGCTAGAGTGGAATTATAATTAAAATTTTAACCAATTAAACAATTTGACTGAAATTTAAAATGTATATTTGTTTTATTATGAGAAATTTTTTTCTGTATAAATGGACCCGCTATTGAGTTGGCTGGAGTTGAATTATTTGTCCGATTTTACTCAAACTTAAAATGTATTTTTGAATCTTTAAAACATCAAAACCAGTACAGAAATTTCAGTCAGTCAAACTGACTGATAAATACCATCACCCAATATAGATTGTTTAAGTCTTGAGTTATTGAAATTAACCGATTTGTAATTAAAACCAGTTAGAAAGTTTCAGTCGGAAAACCCAACTTACATTTACCCTTACACTCAGTAAAACAAATAATTTTCTATTATATTGATATTATTACTCGATTTCGTAAGTGGGCGGAGTGGTACATTTGTATGGGAGGTACGAGAAGGGGTGTGTTTAGGCTTCCAGATTTTTTCTCCGAAACTTTATCCTTCTTGAGCTTTACTAATATTAATCGACTTCTAAAGTGGGCGGTACCAGATTTGTATGGGAGGTACCAGATGGGGCGTGGATAGACTTCAAATTTTTTTCTCCAAAATTTTATCCTGTTATAGCTTTACTAAAAATAGAATTTGGGTACGATCACGTTTGATTAATTGATATTATTTCTCCATCTCTATAGTGGGCGGAAAGGTAGATTTGTATGGGAGGTACCAGAGGGGGCGTGGCTAGGCTTTCAAAATTTTTTCCAAAACTTTTTCCTATTATAGCTTTACTAAATACAGAATTTGGGCACGATTGCGTTGGGTGTACTGATATTTTTACTACATCCCTAAAGTGGGCGGAAAGGTACATTTGTATGGGAGGTACCATAAGGGGCGTCGCTAGACTTCCAGATTTTTTCTCCAAAACTTTGTCCTGTTATAACATAACAAAATACAGAATTTGAGCACGATCGTGTCAAGTGTATTGATATTATTACCCTATTTCTAAAGTGGGCGGAGTGGTACATTTGTATGGAAGGTACCAGAAGGGGCGTGTCTAGACTTCCAGATTTTTTCCCCAAAACTTTTTCCTTCTTGGGCTTTACCAAATACAGAATTTGGGCACGATCGCGTTAGGTCTTTTAATAATATTAATCGATTTCTAAAGTGGGCGGTACCAGATTTGTATGGGAGGTACCAGATGGGGCGTTGGTAGACTTCAGTTTTTTTTCTCAAAAACTATATCCTGCTATAGCTTTACTAAATTAAGAATTAGGGTACGAGCGCGATGGATTTATTGATATTATTACTCCATATCTAAAGTTGGCGGAAAGGTAAATTTGTATGGGAGGTACCAAAAGGGGCGTGGCTAGACTTCCAATTTTTTTTCCAAAACTTTATCCTGTAATAGCTTTACTCAGTACAGAATTTGGATACGATCCCGTTGGGTGTATTGATATTATAACTCGATTTCTAAAGTGGGCGGAATGATGTATTTGTATGGGAGGTACCAGAAGGGGCGGAGCCATGTAGCCAATTTGCAATACCGTAAGTAGTTTTGGGGAAATATTAACTCGTGCAAAATTTCAAGACATTTGGTTGCGTCTTTCGAAATTATCGTGCGAAACAGCCGGACATGTATGGGAGGTACCAGAAGGGGCAGAGCCATGTAGCCAATTTGCAATACCGTAAGTAGTTTTGGGGAAATATTAACTCGTGCAAAATTTCAAGACATTTGGTTGCGTCTTTCGAAAGTTATCTTGAGAAACAGCCGGACAGCCACCAGACAGACGGACAAGGCTCAAATGACGTGTAAAAAGTCATGATTCGAATTTGGTTCTAAGAAACCTAGGGTCTGAAGTGACTCCTTCTATGTGTCGCATCAAATGATATATACCCTCATCCCTAAGGGTGATAGTATAAAAATACTTACTTACTTACTTACTTAACTGGTTCTTCTATGCAATCCCAGTGGATTATATACCGCACGTAGAAAAATATTATAAGCGCCTCGATCTTCTGCGCTTCTTCTCCAGTTAGTCACACCGAGTTCTGTAAGGTTCTCAGTAACCTGGTCTTTCCAACGGAGTTTTGGTCGCCCTCTTCTGCGCCGTCCATCGAGTTCATTGTCGAAGGCTTTTCGAGCTGGAGCATTTTCGTCCATGCGTACAACATGACCTAGCCAACGCAACCGTTGCACCTTAATGCGTTTGACCACGTCAATGTCAGTGTACAGCTCGTACAGCTCATGATTCATACGACGCCGATACTCTCCGTTAACGATGATGGGCCCATATATTTTACGGAGTATTTTTCTCTCGAATACCGCCAGAACCGATTCATCTGCTTGTGTCATAACCCAGGATTCTGAGCCAAACATTAAGACAGGTAGAACCAGTATATGGTATAGCTAGAGTTTTGTTCGTCGAGAGAGGGCTCTGTCATTGAAACGCTTGCTTAGTCCGTAGTAGCATTTATTTGCAAGCAGGATTCTTCTCCGGATTTCTAGGCTGACATTATTTTCTTTGTTGATGGCGGAGCCTAGGTAGACAAAATTATCTACCACCTCGAAATTATAGTTGTCAACGTTCACGCAGTTTCCAAAACGAGTAGATTCTTTGTTCGTTGAAACTAATAACTTCGTTTTGTCCTCGTTCACCGTTAGGCCGATTTTCGCTGATTCCTTCTGTATACCCCAGTATGCTGCAGTCACATCCCGCAGTTTTCGACCGATGATGTCTACGTCATCAGCGTACGCGAGTAGCATGTGGCTTTTGTTGAATATAGTGCCACTCGTGTTTACTGCAGCTTTTCTCATTATCATCTCCATCACAATGTTGAAGAGATCGCACGATAAGCCGTCGCCTTGTTTTAGGCCTCGTCTGGTATAGAATGGCTCCGTAAGGTCCTTGCCAATCTTCACTGAAGACTTCGTGTCAGTCAGCGTCATTCCGCAAAGACGTATCAGCTTCGCTGGAATACCAAACTCAGACATGGCTTCAAGTAATTTCTGCCGTATCGGGCTGTCGAAGGCAGCTTTATAGTCGACAAAAAGATGGTACGTGTCGATCTGTTTCTCTTGGGTCTTTTCCAGGATTTGCCGAAGTGTGAAAATCTGGTCAGTTGTTGATTTTCCAGGTCTAAAGCCACACTGATAAGGTCCGATCAGGTTGGATAACACTGGCTTTAGTCTTTCACATAGCACACTCGACAGGACCTTATATGCGATGGGTAAAAGGCTGATCCCGCGGTAGTTGGAGCACACACTTGGATCACCTTTTTTCAGCACAGGACATAATACGCTTACATTCCAATCGTCGGGCATGCACTCTTTAAGCCAAACCGTGCGCAGGAGCTGGTGCATGCTCGTTATCAACTCCTCGCCACCGGACTTGAGGAGCTTTGCGGGCAGACCGTCGGCACCGGCTGCTTTGTTGTTTTTCAGCCGCGATATTGCTCTTCTTACCTCGGCTTGACTTGGTGGTGGGCAATCTAAGCCGTCGTCGACAATTGGCGTGATAACTTCACGTGCGCTGCCTTCTGGGACCAGCAGTTGCTGGAAGTGTTCTCTCCATATGTGCAGCACACTCTGCGTATCCGTGACCAGATTTCCATCACTGTCCTTACAGGTGGGGAGGCCATTACCGTATCCATTTGCTCTTACTTTCTGGTAAAATTTTCGGGCCTCACCTCTATCCCTGTATCGCTCTATATCCTCGTTCTCCCGTTCCTTCATCTGACGTTTTTTTCGCCTAAATAGCTGTCTCGCCCGTTTTACTTTCTCCTTATGCCGTTCCCTAACAGCACGGGTTACAATTGGCTGTAGCGTTGCCATATAAGCAGCATCCTGTTCCTCAGACGCTATGCGACATTCTTCACCGTACCAGGATTCGTCTGAGCACCGCTTTTCATATCCTAGCACGGTTGTTGCGGCGGTTGCCATGGAATGCGCAATATGCTGACACTGTGTATCGGGAACGTCAGAAGTAGAGGCGTTGTGTCGTAAAAGTTGGGAGAGCTGGTTGGAGTAGGCCGTAGCTATCTCTGGGGTTTGCAGCTTCGCGATGTCCAGCTTTCTTTGTGTTTGGTTACGTGCGTTTTTCGCTCTGCTCAATCTTGTGCGCACCTTGGCTTCAACCAGGTAATGATCCGAGCCAATATTAGCACCACGGATCACACGCACGTCCATGACACTAGATGCATGCCTGCCATCAATTACCACATGATCAATTTGATTTTTGGTGTTTTGATCGGGGGATAGCCAAGTTGCCTTGTGGATATCTTTGTGTTGGAATCTGGTTCCACTCACTACCATGTTCCTTCCCGCTGCGAAGCTAACCAGCCTAAACCCGTTGTCTGACGTGTCGGTATGCAGGCTGAATTTACCGATCGATGGACCAAGAACATCTTCCCTTCCTATTTTTGCATTAAAGTCTCCCAGAACAATTTTAATGTCGTGGCCAGGGCAGCGGTCGTATGTTTCCTCTAGACGCTCGTAAAATGCATCTTTAATCTCATCGTCTTTATCTTCCGTCGGGGCGTGTACACAAATCAGCGTGATGTAAAAATATTTCGCCCGGATGCGAATGGTGGCTATTCGGTCACTTACAGGGTTAAACCGCGAGACCAGGTGTCGAAGTCTCTTGCCGACTATGAAACCACATCCAAATTCGTGTCTTTCTGCATGGCAGCTGTAAAAGATGTCACAGTTCTTTCGTCGTGTGCATCCCTGTCCCGTCCATCTCATTTCCTGTATGGCGGTGATGTCAGCTTTGTATTTGTCGAGGACATCCGCCAGTTGGATAGAGGCACCATCTCTGTAAAGAGTACGGACATTCCAGGTGCATATCCTTAAATCATGGTCCTTATATCGTTTGCGGGGGTCGTCAACATTTGGGGGGGGTTCTTGTTTTATTTATTCTCCGTGTTTTCATAATAAATTTTGTTTAAGGAGAGTGGCTTATTAGGCCACCGCTCCCGATCCTATTTTCTTGGGGCTGCCAAAGCCACTAGGAGAGCCTGTGTTGAGCTTCAGTAACATCTGTTACCTAATTCCTAAGACGCATCGGTGGTAGCATGCCGATTAGGTTACTCAACGTTTCGCCTTCTAACTCTAGCTAACTTCTAAGCGGTTGCTTTGAAGTCATTGCCCAGGGAATACTTGGTCTAAGACCGGAAGTAGTTAGCTGCTTGAACAGTGCTGCAAAGGAATCGATTCTGGTCACTCCCAAGTGAGTGACAATCAGTAACTTTCAGCCTCTGGGCAAAGTCCCATTCCCCAAGTATAAAAATAAGAACGTAAAATTTTACGTGAGTGCCAAAATATGTATTGTATGCGAAGACATTGCGGTTAGTATAGTTTAGCTGATATGCAATGATTGGAAATTGAAGAAACTATTAATAATTGGAATTATATATTTTGTTCCTGATTTTTCATATAAAAAAATTTTTTTTTTTTGGGCAATTTTCATAATTGGTTTAGGTAAATTTTTATTTTTTATTTTGGCCAACTTTTCTTTTTCATTTCTAATTTTGTGTAATTTTTGTTTGGGTTATAATTTCTACCGCCGTTTTGGGGCCTATTTGCGTGTTGTGTCTTTATATACGAATTGCAATATTAATTTGAAAATTATACCCCAAACACAAATATGAAAATATACCCCAACTTTATACAGAAAACAACAACACTATATTTTGGGCATATTTGCATTTTTTTGGGGAGTATTTGCATACTTTCAAATAAAAACTACGAAATTAGGCCGAAATTAGGGACTATTTTTATAATGTAATTATACCTCAAGTTTGGGGCCTAATTTCATTTTCACTTTGGGGTGTATTTTCGTAGGGCCTAATGTCATAGCGCCCAGTCAGTCATATGCAGTGATCTAAAATTCAGTGACAACAAAGTACCAATGATAAATATAACATTTTCCCGCCGATCTATACCTTTGCCCGTATTTGTAGTCTTCGCCTAAATGAAAATAAATCTTTCAAGGTTTTATTGAACCTCATGCTGTTACCTCAATCCCTATCTGTGAATCAATTTCACATTGCTCTCATTTAACAGTCAAGCCAAGCCGAATGAAATGAAAATATTCCGTACATATATTGATTGATATTCATCTTTTACAAGTCTTCACATGTTACCAATAATCTAAGACCGACTGAGGACATTACAACGTATCCTTTGTCCTCCTTATGAGCTACAAAGGTTCCATACATACACATTGTAATACGAATGTTTGCCGGGGATTGCCTTTATAAAGTTGTTGTGTTTGCTTTTGACTATAGATCCACCACATAGAAAGTTGGGAAAAAGCCAATCCATTAAAGGGAAGTTCACTCGGTTATCTCTCCTTTGGCTCCTTTGTCAGTAATCTGTATGCTTTTTTATATCTTTTAGTTTGATGGAATTTTTTTTGAGCTTTTTCCCTGATATTTATCTGAGCCCAGTATTATGTATGTGTTGAACTATTGATGTATTTTCACCACAAAAACACGAAAGCAAATATAGTTATGTTATTTACTTTAGTAAACAAGTCAACATACATCAATAGAATATGTGCTCACATACAAATGCAACATCTCTTTATTTTCATTTCTATGTGAGTAAGGATAGTTTGCGGTTTATTGTTTGTTTTTCCTAGCAGAACAAGGTGAGTGGGTTTCTCCAATTTTTTTTTACTGTGTGACAATCATCAAAGTTTTCTTAGAGAATTTTGTCAACTTTTTAATGTATTTGAACAATAGTATAAACTAATTTCGCAACACACGTCTAAGAATCTAAAAAAATTATTTGAAATCCAAAATGACGAAACATCAAAAAATTATAGTCGACTTTTTGATATAAAACCATGAAGTAGTCAGAAATGCAAGTCTCTGCATGAGAGCAAATATGTATTTTCATAAATCGTTGTATGAGTGCATTTTTATACAGATTTGAAAAAAGCTTCAAATGGTTAAATCTTATATATAAAAATTCTTATATATAAAAATGAATCGATGTGCAGTTGTCTCGCTAAAACTCAAAAACGGCTGGACCGATTTTAAAATTTTTTTTTTTGTTTTGTTCGCTATAGCTTCCGGATGGTTTAAAAGGTTTTATTTTTTTAAAAAGTGGGCGGCGCCACGCCCCTTTTTTCAAATATCGCTCAGACGGCTTTTCTAATAGACCGTTTAATACAAAAATTTTACCATGAGGTACTGTTGATCTGTAAATAGTTCCTAACTACACTTGGTTGTTTTTGGATAAAGGGGCGTGGCACCGCCCGTACAACTTAAAAATTAAAAAGGCTATATTTCATGAACTATCAGAGGTATGAAGATGAGATTTGGTATATATGTTGTTGGAGCAGTATTAATTTCAGCCAGGATGGAAGTGGGCGGTACCACGCCCCCTTTTCAAAAATCGCTCTAACGCCTTTTCTAATGGATCGATTGATACAAAACTTTTACCATGAGGTACTGTTGACCTGTAGATAGTCTCAGGCTATATTTGGTTGTGATTGGTTAAAGGGGCGTGGCACCGCCCATACAACTTGAAAATCGATAGGGCTATATCTCATGAACTATGAATATGAGATTCGGTATATATGTTGTTTGAGCAGTATTAATTACATCCAGGGAGGAAGTGGGCGGTGCCACTCCCTCTTTTCAAAAATCGCTCTAACGGCTTTTCTAATAGATCGATTAATACGAAAAATTTACCAAGTGGTACTGTTGACCTGTTTATAGTCCCAGGCAATATTTGGTTGTGATTGGATAGAGGAGCGTGGCACCGCCCATTCAACTTGAAAATTAAAACGGCTTCAGGGGTATGAAGATGAGATTTGGTATATATGTTATTGGAGCAGTATAAATTACTGCCAGGGAGGAAGAAGGCGGTGCCACACCACTTTTTCAAAAATCGCTCTGACGGCTTTTCTAATTGACTGATTTATAAGATAATTTTAAAAAGTGATACTAATGACCTGTTGTAAGTCACTGGCTGTACTTAGTTGTGATTGGATAAAGGAGCGTGGCACCGCCCATACAACTTTCAAGTAAAAAAGACTATATCTCATGAACTATCTGTGGTATGAAGATGTGATTTGTTACATATGTTGTTGTTGCTGTATGAATTAGAGTAATGGTGGAAGTGGGCTGTTCCACACCCCTTTTAAAACAAACAGTAATAACTGTAAAAATTCCACAGAACATTGCTGTTCGCCTAGAGATATGAACAGTAAGGTGGGCCAATTTTTTTATTCGCAAAAATCGTAACCAAAATTGGAATCTACGATGAATTGTAAGAAAATTTCACCAAAAAACTTTGTGTCTAAAATCAATTCCTAGCTCGCGCTGGAAAGCATAAAGATTTCTGTTAGATATTTTGTTTTTTTGTTTTTAAATGAGGACAATCCGAAAACTGCAGATATTTATTTTTCGAGACCTTCTGCGTAAAACTAACTTCCCAGCAAACTTAATGAGATATTACAGAATCAAATCTATGTATTGGTTAAAAAGTTATGGCCTCTGAGAGTTGGCATGCAGAAATTAAGTTTTTAAAAATCATTTTTCAGAATATTGGGCGGATTCCAAAACAATGTCAAAAATATACTATTCTCTTCGTCTTGGTCTCCAAACATCGGAATGGAAGGTCCGATGTAACTGAAAAATTGCTAAAAATATATCTCAACCTGAAATCTTTATGCTTCTCAGCGCGAACTAGGAATTGATTGTAGACATATAGTTTCTAAGTGAAATTTTCTAAGAATTCATCGTACATTTCGATGCTGGTATACGATTACCACGTTTTTTTAGACGCGAACAAATTGTTCCGCCCTAATGAGCAGACTATTTGGGACTTAATAAGTAAAAAGTGCCGAGGCGCTACCCACGCACTTCAATAGTTAAATTTTCAAACTGTATCAAATAATAGTCCGTACGACAGTTTATTTACTTTCATTTACTTTTTAGGAGAGCGAATCGGTAATAAATCATACATATAGAAAAAATAAAGCAATATTCTGTAGTTATACTGGAAAACACCTTTTGTCTTATTAGGGCACAATTTAAATTTTTATAGTATGTCAGAGGTAACATTAACAAACATTTAACAATACATTTAAATAACCTATGTATGAGGAAATTTTTTTTACGTATAGAACTTCTGCTAGTTCTAAGTTTAAATCTAGCTGTCATACTAATAAAGTGTGATAGACTTTCTTTTAGTATACTTTAGAAAATCACCATATAAAAACTACACAAGAACAACGTTTACAGATCTTTCAAATTTATTTTCAAAATGCACGTTCTGTTCGCTACACTTTGGACCCCTTTGTGAAGTTGAGGGTGCATATAATGATCCATCTGAGCAGCTAATAGAAGCCATCGACGCTGTAGACGTAAGTGTAACAGGGGACTCGAATTTATCGAACCGACGCCTTTCCCAGCAACTCGGTCTCTGCAAATGCTGAAGAAAGATGTTGGCCTACATCTATATAAGATCTAACTGGTGGAAGAATTTGAGCCAGTGGACGATCAATTGATTTTTTTTATTTATCATGTCATTGCACATTATTTGCAATAGCGAAGCATTGCCCGGCCCACTAGTATTTATATAAAAATGAAATTGTGTTTATTTGAAGCTTTTATGAAGCAACATCATGTTTAGTTGTATGTCTGGAAGTAACAAGACACTTCAAGACATTTTGATAATTTAAGATACATCATCCCATTAGACCTTATTTTTGATAATGCAATATGTGGAGGACTGCTGCACAGTTTTTCTTGAAATTTGGTATGGACTCGTTAGAGTTCAGCATACATATTCTAAGAAACCAGTACAAAAATTTCAGACAGGTGAGAAAATGAAAAGTAAACTATTTTCAATGTTAGAAATATATACGTATGGAATAAGCCAGTTATTTTTATTCGTAAGTCAATTTTCAATTAAAGTTTGCATTGGGCAAAATTCGACTAAATTCTGTGTACTTACCTAAAAGATATTGCATATAGAATTATGGGGGCAATTTCGATGAATTTGTATGGGAGGCATTAGAACGAGGAGGGCATTCTTCCTACTTACAACCCCCAAAAATTCGTTAAATAAACTATTAACGGTGGTAAATTTTCATAAGGATAAGTAAAGGTTTACTTGAGTTATTGTGCCTATCAGCTATACAGCCAGGCAGACGGACATTTTCGGTGTAGGGTGACCAACATTTTATTAAACCTCTTTAACTTTTTTTTTTTGTGAATAAAAATATTTGCTTTTAACACAAAAGTTTCATGGTTTGGACAGGTTTACACAAACGTAATATGAAATGGGCTTCGTATGGATACAGGAAGCTAAATACAGGAAGGCAATAGTCAAAATTGACTTCAAAGTCAAAAGTGACCGAAGGGAAAAACGCAGGCTTTGACAAAACAAGAACAACGGTATAAGTTTGGTTTCGATTCAATTTATTTTTGTATGTATAACGACCCATCATCGCTAAGGCTGAGTGTATACAAATGGGCGGAATCAGATAAAGGGGTGTGGCTGTGGCCACGTACTACTAACCCTGGTGACTTGAAATTAGGTGTGGGTTATAGTGTTCAAATACTTGAATTTGTCAGAAAACCGGTTTGCGGTTTATTTGAAAAATACGTTTTTCCAACAATTCGGTTTTCGAATTCCTGATTTAGTAAAAAACTGGGTTAACCGGTTTCGTTCATTTTTCAGAAATTGTCAAATAAAACCAAATATGAAACTAAATATGAAAACATATGAATAACGATGCCTTAATTTTAAAGTGGCTGTAACACAGGCATTCATGTTTGTAGCATGCCAAAAAACACTGTCTAATACCTGTATGTCGTGCAGGTCAGACATGTATGTTGGTTTTCAAAAATTTTATATTTTTTTAAGTCTGTGACATACTAATATGCTCTTCTTATATAGCCTCTTATAATAACGTGAGTTTTTAAGAAGTGTTATTAGAAGAATACAGTTGTGGCAGATAAAGTCTGATTTGTAACACAACAAACAAATACAAATTAAAAAGGCGCTACAACTTGTTTACTTGTCTGCAGGCATGTTCGCCTGTGCAATAGCCGCTTAAAGTATTATAAGTTAACTTAAAGTATTTTAAGTCAGTTTGCTTCAATTTATATTCTTTTAAATCTCAGGATTATCAGACCATCCAAACTGAAGTCATTTGAAAATTTGAACTTTGAAAGTGTAATACGTAAGACTCCAGTAAAACATAAGTTTTACACTTAGTACGGTATAGAATTAAGGTACCGATTTTATCCCAAATTAAATTCCATTTAACAATTGGACGCTTGGTGTTGGAGGTAAAGGCACCTCAAGTTATTCATATGAAAATCAATGGTGTCTCACTCATTTCAAGGTGAGATCTTTAGCTATTTTAAATGATATTCCAAATGTATCTTGGAGATTCACCATCCTATTAATCCTATCCTATTAATATTATAAATGTGAATGTCTGTCTGTTTGTTTGTTTGTTTGTTTGTTTGTATGTTTGTTGCTCAATCACGCCTAAACGGCTGAACCGATTTCAATGAAATTTGGAAGACAGTTAGTGTACTATATTGAAATTACTATAGGCTATATATTTTGTAATTTTTTACCCCATGGGCGGAGTGGGCGTGGCAAAACTTTTTTTTAGAGCTAGAGAGATAAAATTTGATACCCAAATAGTACTCGACAACACGAATATGAGTATGCAGACGAAATTCAAATTTTGGACCCAATGGGCGGAGTGGGCGTGGCAAAACATTTTTTAGAACTAGAGATATAAAATTTGATACCCAGATAATACTCGACAACACGAATATGAATATGCTGACGGAATTTCAATTTCGGACCAGTTGGCGCAGTGGGCGTGGCAACACTTTTTTTTAGAGCTAGAGAGATAAAATTTGATACACAGAAAGAACTCGAAAACACGAATATGAATATGCAGACGATAATTTAATTTTGGACCCAATGGGCGGAGTGGGCTTGGCAAAACTTTTTGCAATATAAAATTTTATATCCAGATAGTACTCGACAACACGAATATGAATATGCTGACGAAATTTTAATTTTCGACCAGTTGGCGGAGTGGTCGTGGAAAAGCTTTTTTAAGAGCTAGAAAGATACAATCTGAAACCCTGATAGTGCTCGACAACACGAATATGAATTTGCAGATGAAATTTTAATTTTGGGCAAATGGGCGGAGTGGGCGTGGCAAATTTTTTTTTAGAGCTAGATATATATAGTTTTATACCCAGATAGTTATCAACAACGCGAATATCAATATTAAGATGAAATTTTATTTTTGGATCCGATGTTTTTAGAGCTAGAGAGATAAAATTTGATGCACAGATAGTGCTCGGCAACATGAATATGAATATCCAGTCGAATTTTAGTTTTGGTTCAATAGGCGGAGGGGGTGTGGCAAAACTGTATGTTAGCCCTAGAGAAATCAAATTTGGTACACAGAGAGTACTCGGCTACACGAATATAAATATGCTGACGAAATTTAAATTTTGTATCAGTGGGCGGAGAGGGCGTGACTAAACGGTATTTTAGCTCCAGAGAAATAAAATTCGGTATACAAATAGTACTCGACAATATGAATATGAATATGCAGACGGAATTTATATATTCGATCAGTGAGCGAGTGGGCGAAGGGGGCTTGGCAAAACTGTATTTTAGATGATGAGAGATAAAATTTAATACACAGATAGTATTGGACAACACGAATATAAATATGCAAACAAAATTTGAATTTTGGGTGGGGGAAGGGGGCGTGGCAAAACTGTATTTTAGTCCCAGAGACATAAAATTAAATACACAGATAGTACTTGACTGCATGAATATAAATATGCAAACGAAATTTATATTTTGGATCGGTGGGCGGAGTGTGCGTGGAAAACTGTATTTTAGCCCTAAAGACACCCAGATAGTACACGACAACACGAATATGAATATGTAGATGGCATTTTGGACCAGTGGAAGGAGTGTGACAAAACTGTTTTAGCGAAAAGAATTTTTTTTTCTTAAATTAAAATTTATTTATTTTTCAGAATTGTGTCAGTAAATTTTATGGACTACTTACACTGCGTCAATTTATTTTGTCAACAATTTTGGCAATAAGTCGTCAGAAAAAGATTGTCGAAACAATTTAAAGCGAAAGACTGAGAATGATGTCAGTGCTATAAATGAGCCATGAATATATTCATGTTTTTAGGGCTATATAAGGTAATATTTGAATACAGATAGTACTTGGTGCTATATATATGACATTGCTGACGTATGTTAGTGAGACGTTGTAACTAGAGTAACTTGGGATAACGAATAGTTTACAGAGCGTACAGGAACGACGCTTAAGCTTAGCCCTTTAAGTAGGCATGCTAAACATATTATAGGTATTCGACAATTAAGCAATAGCGAAGCATTGCCGGGTGCACTAGTCTATTATATGGTTATCATGAAATAAGCACCTTCTTGAGTTCGGACACATAGTTTAGGAGATAACTGCACTTAAAGTTGTCCATATGAATATCGACGGCTTCACAACCATTGCAAGGTGAGCTCTATAGCGACTTCATACTATTGTACTATTTTTTGCGATTGGATGCTTAGTTAGGAAAATAACGACAAGTGAAAGTTTTTTTATATGAATACACTGACTGGCATTTCAAAATGAGTCATCTAGCAGCAATTTCCAAACAAACTTTCGTATTGCATAAGGAAATTTCAAAGAAAGCATCCTCTGAGATTTTTCCAAAGAATATTTTATAAGCCTAAAAAACCTTCTATGCTGATATGCCTTGAACAAACCTGACAATGCTCTGTATAAAAGTTCCTTTTTGAAAAACCGGTTAACCGACATTAAAAACCGGTTAAACCGGGTATTCGAAATTGGCATTTTTCGGAGAAAAAAACCGGTTGGACGGGTTTCTGTTATGAACACTTTAGTGTGGATGCATTCAACATCAATATGTTTAGGCGTGGCCGAAAAATGGGCGAAAGCTAACTTAATGATATCATAAGAAGTATAACAGTGAGAGCCTTAACGAATTGCATGAGTTCATTTGTCAGCAATGTGCGTAATTTGATCGGAGTATTAGGCGTGGCACATTCAAAATTGATGGTCCCATCATTCTTTAATTGTTATATATTGTTATGGATATATCCATTTAAAAAAGGGGAACAACAGTTACTGCACTGAGTGGAACAGATTAAGAGAAAAAAGTTTCCACTACAATAAGAGCCAGAGAAAGAGATGATACGTGATCTACCCAATCAAAAACGCATGATCACATATTTTGTTCTACTCTTTGTTGTATTTGTACCGATAACATCAGGTTCTTACTTGCTTTATCTGTTTGTACAATTAGAATGAAAGGAACGCTGCAGGCCTTTACCCCAAGTATCTTAAGACCAAATTCGCTTCAGGACTTTTAAAGACGAGTGTGCCATGTCCGTCTGTCTGGCTGGTTGGCAGGATAACTGGAGTAAACCTTGACTGATCCTTATGATAATTCACCAGTATTAATATTCCAAAACGAAGGTAGGGTATTGCAAATAGGTGCCACGCCCCATCTAGTACCTCTCATACAAAATTACCTATTTTTTGGAATACTTATACTTCCTCTATAAAATCCAAAAGGAAAACTGAAGAACCATAGAGCAGGACACTTTTTACACAAGATTTATATGCGTGGATTTTTGTTTTGGGAGAGATGATATTTGAGTTTCATATATTTCGTACCCCGTAAAAAGCTGTTTTGGCTTTCAGAATCCGATGCTATTATACTACCCAGACAGCAGAAGTTGTCAACATTTTCAATAGGAATATTATTAAGAGTGAACGTAGTAGTTTATGTGGATTTATTATTCATACATTTTGTTTTGGGTGCATTGATGCGCAGACCGTATTTAGTCGCCGTTGAAGATAAGCTTTCTATTTTGCTCTGCATATCGTCATTGCAGATCCTCAAGTAATTCATTGAATCTCCACTGCAGGCCATTGCTTCCACCAGATATTGACGGCATTATTTCGTCTAGAACAGTTACGAAGAGAATGGGGGATCTTTTATTAGAGAAAAATGCGTTGAGTTTTAGTGATTACGAATTTCCTGAAAGTGTTCTCTCCGTCTGTGGAGTTGTTGTTCAGCGATCGTCAGTACCATACCCATTTAGTCCTTGTTTTATGTGTTGTGTATTAATTTTTTTCCGGAAAGCTTTCTGATTATATCGAGCACTGTTTTCAGGTTCCCCATGTTGGCTGCATTTTCAGCTTCTGATGCAAGTTCATCTATGAAATTTCGTTTGTCCTTTCTTGCTTGTATTTTTTTAAACAATTGTTGGTGTATCTTTACGTTCGAATTTTGCTCTGCTCGAAGTAGTTGTCGCGCTTCTCGTCGTTGCTCAACAAAATCCCAGAATGTTTCGGATAACCATTCTTTTTCATGTTATAATACATAAGTAATTTAATTTAAAATCCGGTTGATTTAAAATACTTGACGTTAAACAATAACATTCATAGGGTGATGATATTTATAAGTCAGTTCATCTGACTGAAATTTCCGTAGTAGTTTTACTTTTCATTGCTTCAGTTTCGGATATGATTTTTTTTAGGACATTTATTGTTCACTTGAGGATCTCACCTAGTAAAATCTTATGAGAGATTTTTGTTTGTTTGGTTTGTCACCAATTTAAAATAATTCAAGCCAATTGAAATTCTTCCAATACATTGTTCTCATGTTTAGAGAGCATAAGCGTAAGGGAGCGTGCAGTGACAATTTAACGCACAACTAATATTTTGAGTAAAATTTCTTCAACCCCCATGATTTTTTTTTTATTTAACTCATTCTAAACCTTTTTTCAATAACATATTTTTCCCACATACGTTTTTTTTTTTGTATAAAATAATATCAACATAAAAATGTTAATTACTTTTCAAACTAAAATAATTGTCCTATCTGCATGACATTGTTTTTTTTTTCAAACAAAAGTTAACATTTTTATACATTTAGCGCCACTTGCATATCCCTCAAGTTAATCCATTGTATGAAAAACAAATATTTATTTTTTTTTTTTTTTATATTAAAAAATCACATTATTGCAAAGGGTTATATTGAAAAGGACCTGTGATGGAAGGGATTGTGATATCACTTTTCATTGAGCGAATCATGCAGATTGGTTAATTTTACGCACGTAGATACTTGCTGTCCAATAAATGGGTGCCCCATTGAGTTACCAGCTGTCACAAACTCATCTATTACTTTTCTCATAACGATGTGAAGGTATAACAGAGAGCTTTATCCCTCTGCAAAAGTAAGCGTACAGACTGAACTGAACTTACCAATATGAACGACCCTCAGTACAGATGTGACTCTGTTGTTATTTGTATCCTAAATATGCAATTCGGAATTTATGTACAATTATGTTGGAATTCTGTGTGTCATATACATTTACGACTTGTATATCTATGTAGAAAACTTTGCCTTATTATGTTAGAAAGTATGAAAAACATTCATAACCATCTATACATATAGTAGAAGTAAAAGGTACCCGCACGTACATACATATATCAGTGACTTCTACTGTATACGGGCTCATGTGGGCTTACACTAGGGTGGATAATTATACAAATTATTATAAAACCGAAATTAATTTTTGTCCTATTTTCTATTGTTAATACAAAAAGCTTGTTAAAAAAAATAAACTGTACTGAACTGTGGGACTGATTTCTAATTTTTATCATTCAAAAAAACTGAATGAAAATATGTATTTTCTTCAAACAGCGCCTTTAAATTAGTCTTTGAACAGGTGTTAGCCACATAGGTGAGTTTTGTATGGGAGCTAGGGGTAGTTTTCAGTTGATTTTGCTAATCTTCAGCTCAGTCTATGGCTGTAATCGCGGAAACAGGTAGACGGACAACCCAAACCAGTGCGGAAGTTTCAGTCAGGCGAACTGAGTGATAAATGCCCTTCTTCTTTCTTATTTATGAAATCAACACCTGCTGCTCATCCTCCTTCTATCCCTCTAGAATCAACTCTGTGGCAGTTAGGGGGCTTGTTGTTTTGTTTTTTCTCCTTCCCAATCAACTTTTACCACGATGCCCATCTTATTGCCTGCACCCCACCTCCCCAGTTTTTTTTATGATTTTGTGTCGTCAACCTGACAAAATTGGGGCGTAAGCCGTATTTTACTCTTGTTAATAATATCTCTAAGAGTGGGGGTATAAAAACTCAAAGCAAGAGTGCAAGACAAAAAGACATCGAACTACTTCAATAATTGCTAGACATATTTAACCTTTATTTATCAGATAGTTAACCCCTTTTTTATCACGTTCTAGAGAGCTAGGTCATATCCAAATTGACGTTATATTCGGAGAAAAACAGCATCGGTCAAAAACTTTTCCCACCTCCCTTTTGCGGTTTGTCCCTGGACTACAGTCGTAGCTTAAGGGGTTTCGAGTTGAAATTTGGCGTGCGAGCTTGTTTTCACTTAGCGGAGATAAAATTCTAAGATGAAAAATGTCGGTAAAAAACTACTTTTACCTCCCTTACAAACTGTATATTTTTGGGAGTTTCCTTACATCTATACTCGCTATGACTGCCGTAGTTTAAGATTTGATACGCAAGCATATATTCTCCAAGCTAAGGTTAGGTTCTAAGATGAGCAAGGTCGGACAATAATAATCTCCACATCTCATACTAAAACACGCCCTTTTTATGGGCTGTAATGCCCGAGTTTAAGAGCTGCCAACTTTAAATATGGTAAGTTTATATCCTCTTGATCTTCTATATGTTAAGATGAACGGCGTCAGAAAATAATTACCTCCACATCCTATACAAACACTCCCTTTTTGGGGGTGTCCTTTTGTTAAATCCGATTTACAGTCTGAGTTTAAAAATGTCGAGCTGAAAATTAGTATGCAAGCTTATATCCTCTTATATCCTCTGGAGGTAGAAATCTAAAATGAGCAGGATCAACAAATATTTACCTTCACATCCGATACAAACACTCCCTTTTTATACCATCACTGTTAGGATTGAGGGTATATATCATTTGACACGAGAAAAAGTGTAACGCATTAAAGGAGAAGAGTTAGCACCCAAGTATCTGAAGACCAAATTTGTTTCAGGACTTTTTAGGACGATTGAGCAATGTCCGTCAGGATGGCTGGACGGCTGGTGAGCACGATAACTCGAGTAAACCTTAACTGATCAGTATGAATATATCACAGTGTTAATATTTTCCAAAATGAAGAATTCAGATTGTAAATGGGCAGAATAGCCCCACCCCTTCTGGTACGTCCCAAACAAAATTACATATTTTTCGGAAAATTAATATTTCTTCCATAATTTCTAAACGGACAACTGGAGGATATTTGATTTTGGTCAGTTAAAAACTTTCCAAAAGTAGACAAACCCCAAAAAACCCCGAAACCTTTGCCACACCCCTTCTGGTACCTCCTATACAAATGACCAAATTGACCCTCATAGTTTTTTATACATATCTTTCTTTGTAAGTACACTGAATTCAGTCAAATTTTGCGTAACATGCACAAATTTGACTCTTGAATGTATATGTACTATATCGGTTGACCCCTTCTGGTACCTCCCATACAAAAAGACCTATTTTTGGAAAATGAATATTTCTCCCATAACTCCACACGGGCACCTGGGGAATAATGGCATGTGGGCAATTAATTAATCATGTGATAGTAGGCAAAACCTCAGAAAATCTAACTATTTGACACACCCTTTCTGGTACTTCCCATACAAATGATCGAATTCGCCCTCATAGTTTTACATACATTCCCTGTGTGTACCTACAGAATTCAGTCACATTTTGCGTAAAATGTATGCTTATGAAAATTTGAGTCTTAGATGAAAATGAACTATACCGGTTGACCCCATCTGGTAAAACCCATACAAAAAGATCTTTTTTTGAAAAATTAATATTTCTTCCATAATGATTTAATTTGTCTTGTATAGGGGCGAAACCACAGAAAACCAAACTATTTGACACAGCCTTTCTGGTACCTCTCATATAAAGAACCAAAATTATACCCCTTTTTACGCACATATTTTTGTATATCCACTGAATTGAGCCATATTTTACCAAGCGCTTATTGAACGCCAATATCCAAAAAAAAAATACATAGGACACAATGTGCTGCCCCTAATGGTACCTTCTATACAAATAATTCAAACTTTTATGGTTTTTCTGCATGTCTCTTTACCACTGGCATTATGACCGAGATTCCTATATGCAACCGTTTACGCCAAGGCAACTAATAATACATAAGTAATTTTATTTTAATTAAAAATCGGTTAATTTTTATAACTCAAGAATTAAACAATATCTAATATTGGGTGATAGTATTTATCAGTCAGTTTACCTGACTTCAATTTCTGCACTGGTTGGGGGTGTCCTTTTTTTATCCCCACTATTATATCAGTAGTTTAAGAGCTTCTATTCTTCAAGTAGAGTTTAAGTTTTGACATTACCAATATTGAGGAAAACTACTCTCACCTCCCATACAAACTGCACATTTTTGCTATAGTAAAGAAAATTGGCAAACATGTTTGTGAGAGCCTAATAAGTAGTAACGTCCACCTCTCAAACAAACGTCTTCTTTTGCGGTACTAAGTTTAATAAAATATAGTTGCGTTTTATCAAAATTTTAACAAATTTTGAAGGGTACCTAAGCTACGGCATTCATAACAAAAAACATAATTTCCTTTTACACCCCATGAATAAGGTATGGGATAGCTTCTCGCGTTGTTTTAAATTAACACGATTTCTATGTTTATATTCACAACTAACGGCACCTACTTGTTTATCGACGAATGCGAATGTCACTGTTTTTAGAAGCTTTTGCTACACATACCGATGTATGTATACTGCTATGTTGCTGTCGAAAACATCACGCCGGTAATGAAAGTAAAAGTAGATGACTGAACCCAGGAGTCGAACCTGGAATCTCTAGAATGGTAGTCACGTGTTCTAGCCATCATGCCACGGTTTCGGCCGAAGAAAATTATCTAACTAGTTTAATTTTCTAAGAGTTTCATATACGTCAATTTCCATGGATGAATTTGGTGTATATGGTCAAAATTTCTCTGATTTAGTATCACTCCTATTTCTATCGCCACTAATTAGAGTTTCCAAAAAATCCTTTCTTCCTTTGAGTCGATAAGCAGAACAACCACCCTAATTTTGTATATTTCACACCCTTACCGTTTATACGCATGTTTACATGTATGTGGTTTACAAGTGTACTTCCGCGGCATTGACTCCATGATTTACGTTTGTATTTATGGGTAACTGGAATTTTTTTTGTATAGAAAGTGCAGTGTAATTTTCAAAAAAAAAAAAAATGTTAACATGAGAAACATAAAAAATAGCTCTCAACATTGGCGAGGACATAACTGTAATTAGCATGTTTGATACCTATATGGATTTCATGGTGCTCTTACCAAAAAAGCAGATGCCATCACCTATGCCACTTACAAGAGATATTAAATCCAGCATATGAGTACACTCTCTGTTCATTAAGCTAATGAAAGTTCGAGGATTCGATTGGTATCGCCAATTAATCAAATTAATTAATATTGACACAGCCACAGCTTGATGTTATCGTCACTTCATTTGACTGTTACTGTATACAAACGTTACATACATACGTAAACAGTGAAACCTGTCGCATACCCAGCGGCGGAATTTGAGAGGCCTTCCTCATATAATTCATGCAGTAGTCATTATTTGGGAATAACATTTCAAATAAGGAATACAGAACGCATGATTTTTCATCAGTTTTAGCCATTTTATGGACTGACCTGCCAAAGACATGTAAAAAGAAGGCAGAGGGATTTCATACACATCCCCTCTCGCTTCCAACTAGCAGGGGTATTGCATGCCTTCTAAATGGAAAGAATTGTTAATACGTTTTTTTTCAACTTTTATGAAGGCCTGCCAGAGGCCTTTGAAAAGAAGGCAGAGGGATTTCATACACATACCCTCTCGCTTCCAAATATAAGGGGTATTGGATGTCTTCCGAATAGAAAAAATTGTCAATTTTCGTGGAAGGGGTTTTTTTTAAACAGTGTATCATTAGTTTCAACCACACAATTCGAATGCATCTTCATAGGCTAGACAGCCCAGCAACGGAAATATTCAGTTTGGAGGCCTCCTAGCAGGCCTGTTTTTGGAGATGTTATTACTTCTCGCCCCATACCATCTTCATTTCTAAATTACATAGTGTGAGATTGGTGAGCTAGGTCTTCCCTCTCGCTGCTCAAAAGAGACCTGCTGATGGGTTCTCAGATTAATAGCTTCATTAGGTCTCATAAATTAGTCATTCCTAAGGTCTTATTAAAAAGACCTCTGTAATGTAATAAATAGTCTACCTCCAGAAGTTCTCCTGTGGAAGGCCTTCAAAAGGCCATAAAAAACATCTTTCAGAATGTTTACCCCAGAAAGCAAAAAAAGGCCTTAGGATCTATTCATCAGAAGATCTATTCATCAAAAAAAGTCGTGGTAAATTTTCAGTTTTCTTCTTCAATTCTTTATTTAAAAATTATCTTAAATTCTTAATTTCACTTATAAAGTCATAAAGATAATTATCCACATTACTTACAACAATTGTGGCTTCTTTGACAAACACAAAACAACTAAATGCAAACTAGAGATCAAGGGACCAGACAAACCAATGTAAACAAAAAACTTGATGGAATTTTGTTTAACGGGATTATAACTGACAAAAATTCGTTGTTGTTGCGACTGTGTACCTCGTGTTACTTTGCCCCTTATTACAATTCCTTCTTTAGATCTTCCACCAGCAATGAACGAAATGTGTTACAAATGCTTCTTTGTATCTTTTTGGATTCGAACAATAGGACTTCAAGGCTTCAACTATCGAATATTGCATACTTATTTATTCTCCTAAAGAATAACTACTAGATCTCTCTTAAAAGCAAGGAATCAGACCGTGTAGCAGGTGTGTTGTTGCAAATAATAGAAGACCTACTTGATTTCCTCTTAGCAGAACTGCTAGATCTCATCTAAAAGTTGCGAATGAGAAGTTGTAACACATGCTCTTTCGCTGTGATTAGAAGACCTTGTCGATTGTTCCCATAGGAAACGAGAAGGGATTAGTAAGAACGTTTTTTTTGAAAGGAAGAGGTAGGGATTTTTGCATTACTCATTAAAGTAGGTCTTCTGGTAGGTGTACAAAATCCAACATAAGACCTACAGAAGGTCGATTTTTGGTAAGGCCTACCAAATTCCGTTGCTGGGAGTAGCATGGCTGACTAACAATCACGAGGTAGTGGGTTCAAACTCCAGCAATGTTTACTGTCGTTGGAAAAAAATGTATAGTATAGAGAAAAATATATATAAGTGAGAAATATCTAAAAATAACCGGTGCGCTCTCAAAAAAACTAAATAATTAGAGGGTGCACTGTATAGTTTTTGTTTTATTTGCAAGTCATTATTTTTTCATGTGTATGCTGGCCTTCCATAATGCCTTCTAATAGAAAGCATCCGTAGGGCCCCTTTACAGAAAGTTTCCATGAGGCCTTCTTATAGATAGCATCCATAAGGCCTTCTTATGGAAACCGGCGACGGAAGGCCTTATTTTCCAATGTCACGCAATGTAAAAAAAGAAAGGAAGAAAGAAGGCCAAGGAAGGGATACCGGATCCAAAAGAAGGCCTTCAAACTCATGAACGAAGGCCTTCTTTCTCATGATTTCCGCCGCTGGGTAACGACGAACACATACAATCAACAATCCTATTAATATTATAAATGTGAATGTCTGTCTGTTTGTTTGTATGTTTGTTGCTCAATCACGCCTAAACGGCTAAAAAATTTGGAGGACAGTTAGTGTACTATATGGAAATTGCCGTGGGCTATAATTTTTTAATTTCTGACCCTATGGGCGGTGTGGTCGTGGCAAAACTTTTTTCGAGCTAGGAAAATAAAATTTTATACACAGGTAGTACTCGACAACACGAATATGAATATGCAGACGAAATTTTAATTTTTGACCAAATGGGCGGAGTAGGCGTGGCAAAACTTTTTTTTAGAGCTAGAGAGATACAATTTGATACCCAGATAGTATTCGACAACACGAATATGAATATGCAGACGGAATTTTAATTTTAAATACAATGGGCATAGTGGTTGTGGCAAAACTTTTTTACAGCTAGGGAGATACAATTTGATACCCAGGTAGTACTCGACAACAGGAATATGTATAGGCAGACGAAACTTTAACTGTTGACCCAATTGGCGGAGTGGCTGTGGCAAAATTTTTTTTAGAGCTAAAGAGATACATTTTATACCCAGATAGTACTCGATAACAAGAATATGAATATGCAGACGTAATTTTATTTTTGGATCCAATGGGCACAGTGGACGTGGAAAAACTTTTTTTTAGAGCTAGAGAGATACAATGTGATACCCTGAAAGTGTTCGACAGCACGAATTAATTTGCAGACGAAATTTTAATTCTGGCCAAATTTGCGAAGTGGGCGTGGCAAAACCTTTTTTTTACAGCTAGAGACATACAATTTAATACACAGATAGTACTCGACAAAACAAATATGAATATGCAGACGAAATTCTAGATTTGGACCCTTTAATCATATTGGTTATGGCAAAACTTTATGATATATACAATATGATACATACATAAAATATGATTTAATATGATAACAGAAATATGAATATGCTAACAAAATTTTAATTTTCGATCAACGGCCGTATTTAACGTAGACAATTTGTATTTAGATCTATAGAAAAATTTTCTGACCAAATTTTTATTTTAATCATGTGAATCAGTGGGCGGAGGAGGCATGCTCAATCAAATCATAGCCCCAAAATATAAAATTTGGTACGCAGATAGTATTCGGCATTACAATTACAATATCACAGTCGACGATTTTGATCCTAGAGACATAAAATTTGATGTACTGATAGTATTCGATCAGCGGGCGGATTGGTCATAGTGAGATTAAACTGATTTGGGAGTTACTTGGGGTAACGAATTGTTTACCGAGGGCATAAGATCAACACTTAAAATTATCCCATTAAGAAAGCAAGCCAAAAATATTATTATCGAGTGAAGGAAACGTTGCCAAAGTATGTTTTATAGTGGCACAGTTTTTATAACTGTAACCCAATTTTAATAGATATTTGTATTAATTTTGTAACATTAGTCAGTTATGCAATAGCGAAGCATTGCCGGGTCCTTTAGTAATTTATATATTGTCAAAGTTTGCTTGTGTCTATGGAAAATGCGATACACATAAAAATTGCATTTCTACATTAATGACACTTTTCTTTTTATACTGTATGTAAATTTAATTTTGCAACATTTTACTCTATAGTCCCCTTGGGTCTTGACATTTTATTATAAATAATAGACCAGTTACATTTTCTGATTTAAGAATAACCATCATCGATCTATTAATCGTAAATTCAAAAAATTTGCAAAAAATCAAAAAACAAGGGAAAAAATCATCCACAACTTCGAGGCTGAAGAAGTCACCGTCCATGGAGTGTCCCAAACGAGTATACTCTTTGTTTGATTCTTTATAGATTCTTCCATACTTTATATTATATATCACTACGCTTTTCAACTTCCTTACTCTTTAATGTCTTCAACCACTTTTTTCTCGATTAAAAGTTAGAGCTTGGTCGGCATCCTGGTTAATAACAGTACACGTCTCACTCGTAATGTTACATAGATATAATGTACTACGTGATGTATGTATGTGATGTAAATTTTGCCTTCGCTTTTACAAATTCATAAATCTTCCTGGAGAAAATTGTTATGTAAATTTCTTTTTCAAGAAATATTAAAAATACTACACAAAATATTCAATTCATGTCTCGTGGGTACATTCGGTGATTTTTATTTTGCTTTAATTAAAATTCTTCAAAGTTAAGATTTTCTTTATCATCAGTTTAGCAGTGTGGTGAGTACACCATTAAATTTCATTGTCATCATCACGCTCTGGCTGGTAGCTAAGGACAAAAGAAGCGACTTCTGGAAATGGTAAAGAAAAAAGTTGGATCAAAAAATACATGTGCACGTGTTCAAGACAAACGAAACAAAATCATCTTATAGTTCTCTCTGAGGAGTTGAAAAAGAAAATCATATTTCTTCAGAATTCCCGCAACTCAATCTAGTTGGCGAGAACAGTTAAGTTGGGTAGCAGGCATACCGAAATGTAATTCATATGAAAGCGAAACGAAATCTATAAATGGAAATATTATCACACAGACGAGAGGAAAAATATGTACGTCTTTTTCCACTTGTGCGATTTGATGCTGATGAAATAAATGAAATACGGCCTAAGAAAATATTTTCGTAACAAAAGCGAAATAAAAGAATCGAATCGAATAGAAAGGAAAAAGAAACTTAATGATTTTTGTCTGAGTTTTTTTTTTGTTTGTGTGAAAGGTTTTCCTACTTTCTGTAGTGTATAAAGAGCTGAAGAAGGGATAACAACATAAGAACGACTATTGTGGCTTACTGACATACGTTAATGCACAGTGGGGAAAAGTTAACATTTTCATGAATATAAAAAGGGGTTTCAAGAACTATTAACTAAGTTAGCGCATATTTTATATAAGATACTAGCTTTCCCGGCTCGCGTTGCTGCACTTGTTCTTACAATTAATCTTCTTAAGAATTTAATCAATACAGGTAAAATAAAAACGATTCATAACACGAACGGACACCACATTTATGTTTATTGTAGCAATTGGTCTGGGTGATGGTTCAAGTTTTATCCCTTATTGGTAATTTTTACAAATAAAGTACGAATTTCCAAAAATCCATTTTTAGCTGACGTTTACACGAAAAGCAATTTTAAATATATTGATTAATCGCTGGCCGGGCAGACCTCGTTCTGCCTAAAGAAGTGTTGACTTAAATGTAACTTTTTTGGATGTAATAAATCTTCTTTTGATATTGTCATCCAACCTTAACAAAAAGTAAAAGGTTTATTATTTTTTTTTAATGAAAGGAATTTATTGCAATGCTTTTGAAAAATAGTGTATGGGAAAATTAATAGAGTGTACTTATATGAATCCGTGGATCTTTCTACATTTTTCCAAATTAAAGCCGCAAACTTGAAAAGACTGTCCTTCAACTTTATTGATTTTCATCACAAACTGGAAATTTGTTAATCCGCCCACTTTAGAAATCGAGTAATAATACCAGTAATACCAATTAACCCAAATACTGTACTTAGTAAAGTTATTGCAGGATAAAGTTTTGGGAAAAAAATTGGAAGTCTAGCCACGCCCCTTCCGGTACCTCCCATACAAATGTATCTTTCCGCCCACTTTAAAAATGTTGTAATAATATCAATAAGTCCAAAGCGATCGTACCCAAATTCTTGCTTTAGTAAATCTATAGCAGAATACAGTTTTTGAGAAAAAAATACCATACACATCTGGTACCGCCCACTTAAGAAATGGATTAATATTATAAATAAACTGGCTGACCCGGCAAACTTCGTCTCGCTCCTAAGGTAACGAATTCATATAAGCTCCAGGGGCACAGTTAGCTCAAGTTTTAATGTGATTTATTTGAATTTAATCGAAATTAGTGAAGAGCGGTTAAGAGCTATCTGATTGACAATGACAATAAAAACGTACAATGATGACGGTTTGCCAATACGCGAACAGACAACGTACGGCTGATCTTGTGAAAAGCAGAGAAATTTGAGAGTGATCCCACAATCTTTCATTGATGGGTTTTGCGATTTATTGACTGTCATCGCAAAAGCCAATAGACCGCGTAGTTGAATCCGTTTGAATTTGGAAGTGAAGATCAGTTAGAATAACAGGAATTCGTGGGATAAGGATTTCCTCTCCTTGGAATTTGCCCCTGATGAACGTTGCTTTAATCACATTGATGATCAGTTTCTTGACCGACAAACGCATACCGTTGCACAACTTAAGATGCTTCAGATTCCGCAACATGCTTATGATCGATTCCACCGGCAGCTGTAAATTATGCGGCGGAGTTTTTGACACATCTAAAAAATTCAAAAATTCTGTCGGATAGTTGGTCGCCTCATTCCCGTTGGTCGCACTGTCAACGGATTTGTATGAATGCAGTTCTCCATCGATTCGACTTTGAATAAAAACATTCAAGCTATCGACGATCTTATTCCTCGATGCTAGTATGGCCCGTTCACTTATCCAATCTAGATTTTTATTATTTTTTGCAATGCCGGGGAAAACTTTGACGATGTAAACTCGAAACCAGTACAGAAATTACAGTCAGGTAAACTGACTGATAAATACCATCACACAATATAAGATATTGTAGAAGTCTTGAGTTATTGAAATGAATAGATTTTTAATTAAAATAAAATTACTTATGTATAATTTTTCCCCTGCTTGTGGTGCAAAATCGTCCAAAACTTTACTTATTTGTGTAGGGGGTATAGGTGCCGGTTTGGAATTTATGTGAGAAATATTAATTTTTCAAAAAAATTTAATTTCGATAGGGGGTACCAAGAGGGATGAACCGATACAGTCCTTATTCATTCCTGACTCAAATTCGCATAATTTGACTGAATTCAGTGCACTTACAAAAAAAAGATATGTAAGTAAGACTATGGGGGTGACTTCGGTCCTTTGTATGGGAGGTACCAGAAGGGGTGACCCGATATAGTCCATATTCAATCCTGATTCATATTTTCTCGTCTCCTTTAATCCGTTACACTTTTCCGTTACACTTTTTTCGTATCAAATGATATATACCCTCATCCCTAAGGGTGATGGTATAAAAGTTTGCCGGAAACGTCAGCAATCCAGTTGAAACATCAACAGTAATTTTGCCATTACCATGTGCCAGTAGCTGACTTGAAAATTCAGTAACACAAATATGACGATTTCAGGCATACGTTAATTTCATAAGCAGTAGTAGATTTTGGGATGACGGGAAGCGTTTGAAAAAAATACCATATCCACACCAAATCATCTCGAATCACCTCGTAAATCCGTAATCGTTCGGTCAACTGCCTCCAAAACACGTTTATGTGCTATCGAGCATTCATCCCAAATGATGATTTTGCTTTCTCGCAACAATTTCGCTGTCAACCTTAAGAAGATTCATCAGCAGCTTCAAAGCGGAAAGTGCCGGTCGACCGCGTTTCAAAAATGTGTTTAATCTTTTAACATAACAATCCCAAATTTTCCAAGCATCATAACGAATTTGCCACCTTTACGTCGACAGAAATCATTAAATTAAGCGATACAGTGCAAATTTTTTTCGAAAAATTTACATTTTTCGAGTTTTTACGGAATATTTCAAATTTTTCACGAAGAATTTTTCTATTATACGAAATATTACAGATTAACATCGTCCAAAATTATCAATCATACCATACAATTCAAAATTTCGTCTAAAAAAGATTAAATTTTTTTGGCATTTTTCCGTATTTTTTCGACAAAAATGTTCTATTTAACCATTCGTAAATTCACTACAAAACAATTGTACACAAAATTTTTAACAAAAATTCAATAATCGATTTTTGTCAAATCAAGCGATACAATGCAAAATTTTGTAGAAAAAATTCAAGTTTTTCCGGAATTATCCGAGTTTTCCACTAAATTTTTTTCTGTTTTTCCATTCGAAAAGTCATCGACCAAATTTATTAAATCATACTATAAAGTGCGGAATATCGTCGAAAAAACAAATTCAAACTTTTTGAATTTTTCCGAAATTTTCCGCATTTTCCAACAAAAATTTTCCATTTTTCACTCGAAAAGCCGTTCTATAACAATTGCACAAAAAATGCCAAACAAAAAGGCAATTTTCGATTTTTCCAATTTTCCGACTTTTCCGGAAGATTTTCCCAAAATTTTCTTTCACATAAACCTGCTCCTGCCAATAACGAACAACTTAAAAAAAGTTTGAGCAAAATCGGCCCAGCCGTTCTCAATTGATGAATTACTATACATTTTTGCCACCATTTTTATATATATAGATATAGGTTAGCGATCGTACCTAAATTCTGTATTTTGTAAAGCTCAAGCAGGAAAAAGTTTTAGAGAAGAAATCTGGATGTTAAGACACGCCTCTTCTGCGCCCACTTTAAAAATGGAGTAATAATATCAATACACTCGACACGATCGTGCCCAAATTCTGTATTTTGTTAAGTTATAACAGCATAACGTTTTGGAGAAATAATTGGAAGCCTAGCGACGTCCCTTATGGTACCTCACATACAAATGTACCATTTCACCCACTTTAGCTATAACAGGATAAAGTTTTGGAGAAATAATCTGGAAGTCTATACACGCCTCTTCTGGTACCTCCCATAAAAATGGACAACTCCGCCCACTTTATAAATCGAGTAATAATATCAGTATAATAGAAAATTTGTTGTTGTACTGAGGGTGATGGTATATATAAGTCGGGTTACCCGACTGAAACTTTCTTACTGGTTTTATTTGCTATTATTTATTTATATTTTATGCTAATAAAGACGTTCAACAAACAAAGATTGTACCCATTCCGGATGTATTATCGTGCTGTACTACATATAAAATCGTAAAGTATATACTTAGACACATACAACGTGTTGCAATTGTTTCTACAACCTTTTCATAACTTGAAAAATTTTATTTCAATTTTAAAAAAATTTATGGTTATTTCCATAATATCTTACAAATGGCTGACAATATCAATATATTTCGCCCACAGTGCACATTGCGTATATGAAAGAGCACACAAATAAATAAAAGAAACGAAATTGAGCTTATGATTTTAGGATTTAATCACATCATCGTTAGTAGATGAGCACAAATGTTCCGGTTTACAGCAGTAACCATATTTGTCCTTCGGTTTTTGTTTTTGCCTCAACACTTTATCTGAACACAAGTAAAACACAAGTAATCCCTACAAAGTGACTACGATGTTTTCAACAGTGATGGTGGCGATGTTGGTGGTGGTGGCAATGATAATGACGCTAATACTAATGGTGTAAGAGAATGGTAGGATTTGGATTTGATTGCCATTCTACTTGTAATAGCACTCAAAGGAAATTAGATTACTGTCATTGACGCGTATTTCATTAAGATTAGACTGGCATGAAAATGCTTTTATGAGCTTAGAGCAAAAGTTAACAAAGAACGAAAGGGTTTTGTTTTAAAGGCTTTTTTCTATACACTGGTGATTATTTCATACAGACATAAGCCACATTTGTACACAAACAGTAATCAGCAGCAAAAATGTCTAGTGTGTAATTCATAATTTCCACAAAGAGATTATTGTGCAGTTTGCTTTTTCTCAAGTTATTTTCTTTTTATATGAACGACATGAAACCATTTGTGCCAAACTCATAAGTTATATAAGAAAATATTTTGGATAAATTTAACTACGAAAAATATGTTGAAATTGCTTACATATCTGTCCTTTTTTCCCTTGCGTAATTGTTTTGTTAGGGACCAACTATTCTAGTACATAGTTATGTATGCATATCAGTATTATTTTTATGGTGTAAACTATGCAGAAGAAGAATGTCTGGTATTTATTTTCTTAAGTAGTTTTAGTTTTAGTGTTTTGAAGTTATTTTCTAGAAATCGTACGTATGCAATAAGGTATATTTGCATATTCATTATTTTGTGGTATGTAGTACAGCGAATAATTTACTTATTTCAAACATATATGCATGTACATAGTATAGTGCAAATATTTTTGTGATGGTGTACTGAAAAGAGGAATTAAGTGAATAAAATATTGTTTTTCCAACGTTATATATATATATGGGCAAGGCCACCGTCAGTAACGTCACGTTCGTATACATATTTTGGTCAATATTTTTACTAAATACTATTACTTCTCTCAACTTGAGAGCGGCATATGAAAGTTCTCGTCATAACTGTTGTTTCATACGTAGACAATTTTGCTGTATCTCGTTTTGTTGTGAAGTTATGACCATTTTAAGCCGTCAGTAACATCACCGGATTTTGGAAGTGAGTTTTGAGGTTACTGAACATTTGTGTAAAAATTAGCGAATTGAAAAGAGTTTATGTTTATACCAGTATTTAAAAAAGGAAGGCTGAAAGATGATTTTTATCCAAAAGGTGGGCTTAAATTTTATGTTTTAATCACGTAATCGCCATAAAAGCAGTGTCAGTAACGTCACACAAAAATGTCAGTAACGTCACACGTACGAATTTCGGTAGGATTTTCGGGTCTTTTTTCTCTTGGGTTAATAGAGGGACCCTAAACGACCAAAAAATCATCGTAGATGAGTTTTAAGATGCAACCTGGGGAGATATTAAGACCAAACCAGTTTCATAAAAAAAATTGTTGTAAATCGGGCTCTACCTTTAGAGCTGATTTTTGTATAATAGAGTGTAAGTTAATAAAATTATCTCTTCAATAATGTGTATAGCTTGAGGGTTGAAATTGGTTGTTGATCAGTTTTGCATCATTAAAAATAAAATTTTTAATTTCTCCCTACTTCTCAGTTTTAGCGGCTATTTAGTACGAAAAAATGTCGAATTAACTTTTGTTTTTTTTTTTTGTGATAAAAATTTTGTGTGAGTATTTTCAACTAAAGCCAGGACACTCTGTAAAATAAAAACACATTATTATTGAAAAAAAAACAAAAGTCTTTATTAATTCAGTCTTGTTAATTTTTGCAAAATTAAAGCATCAATTCAGTTGTAGTTTTTTTAACATAAATAAACATAAAATATCACAAAAAAGAAAAGAAATTTTAATTGTATCCCTGCTGAGATGTAGCATAGGCTGCTGTTTCGTCTCCAATGATACGAATTTGGTGCGCAGACGAAATGTCACGAATGTTTTTTGCGTTTGCGAAAATTGTGGCGGTATCCAAAACGGTGTTAATTTTGTTGAACTCTTCTCCAGCAACTAGTATTCGCGATTTTGTAAGTTGGAACGTCTCAACGAATTCCCGTGCACTGTTTACTATGCAGTGACGAGCTTTTTTCTTTTGTACTCGTCGTATTTGTTGCTTTCTTTTAGCTTTTTAACATAACGCTTGTCTCTTTGTGCACCAGGAATCGAAGTCGAGCAATTAAATACCAAATTGTTAAGCGAAAAGTAAAAAAAAATAAAATTAAAATATTACGTCAGTAACGTCACACAATTTGTTTTTGCAAAAATACCCTGCTATGTGCTAATAATGCTTCATTTAAACATTGAGTATGAAAGTACTTCAAAAGTACCCAAAAAAAATCAACTCATCCAACCTCTTTGCAAATTAGTTAATGCATAAAAAAACATTTTATAAAAATTTGTCAGTAACGTCACCATTTATTTGCGGCTGATTACTTTAAGCCCTAATTGGTCCAAAACCCAAGATTTGTACACAAATTTCCTTGCTAATCAACAGCTTGATTTGTATTCTATCAAAAAAAAGTAATCATATGTGTAAAGTATAAAAAAATAACAACAAAATTTACCTTTTTCGCCGACACTGGTATATTTTCCAAATACACCTTGCACGTTCCACTTATTGAAAGGATGTAAAATGCCAAAGCAGACACAAATTTTGCACTGGCATACATTGCTGCCATATTCTATACATATTAGACAATTGAAATATAAAAAGAATTTTGGACCTTGTGACAGAAAAAAAAATCTACGTGGTTTCATTTTTCGTGGCCTTGCCGATATGTATCTGGATAACTTGCCATATCCGTCTGTGTTGGTCTCATAGTTAGAACCATTTAGGATTTTGCACAATTTTTGTAAGTTTGAAGAATTTTTTGGTCACTTTTTTCTTAGAATGCCCTTTCGTTTATTTTATTATTCAGAAGGTGCATGTTTTAGGAGTAAAACACAAAAAAAGTTAAGAGCATCGCAATTTTCATATATACTTAAATCAAACTTTCAACTTGGTTTGAACTCAAATTGTACTGCATTGGTAATACTCTTATTGGAGTTTTATCACCGTTACTCAATTAGGCATATTAAAGTAATTGTATGCCCGGGTCAAACACTCTGGACATCCGCCTAATGTTACCCAGCAGCAAAAAATGGGGCTTTGCATGCCTTCTGGCAGGCCTGCAAAGGAAGTCAGTAGCCCTACCCTTCAAATGCAGTCTTCATTTCAAATTAACATAGGGCGCCATAGACAGGCAAGGCCTACACATTCACTTTCTCAATGAAGGCGTTTCAGTAGGCATGCCTAGTATGTGCTGCTTAGAGTCCTGATAACAAGGGCCTTCTATGAGGCATTGCTACTCCAGACCAGACCTAATCAGCACCAATCCACCTGCCGTAAAGAATTTAAAGCGGGATATTGCCACCACGTTATGAATTGGAGCGGGGGTCTAATAGAGTGGTGTCCGTAACCAGCTGATTTCTAAGATATTCTCTCCATATCTTTAGAACGTTATCCGGGCCTATCACTAGCTGGTCATCGTTGTCCTTGTAAGAGGGCAACCCTGTTCCACGGATTCTCGCCTTAACTCTCGGGCTTCCCCTCTACTTCGGAGCAATTCTGTGGACTCATTCTGTCACTTCTTCAGATCCTTTTTTTTCGTCTAAAAGGACGGGTTGCCTCTCGTCTCGTCTCAATGTGCCGTTCACAAACAGTTCGCGTTGCCATTGGCTGCAGTTTTGCCCTGAATTCAGCATCCGTCTCTCTTTTAGCATTAAGGCATTCATCATCTTCGTCTCTCTTTTAGCATTACGGCATTCATCATCTTACCAAGGCATCATCTTGAGACGGCTTGAGTACCCAAGTACGCTTCTCGCAGTCTATTCTATGAAGTCGGCTATATATTGTCACTGCGAGGTAATATTATCAGGAGTTGGAGCATACCGTAGCAGTCGAGTTAGGTGGTTAGAGTAGGCGTCCGCTACCTCAGTGGTCCGCAGTTTACGGATGTCCAGCTTTTATTGTGCCTGGTTAAGTACGTTTTTCGCCATGCTTAGCCTTCTGCGTACCTTAACTGCGGTAAGGTGATCGGAGTCAATGTTCGCACCCGTGATCTCTCGTACGTCCAGAACACTCGATGAGTGTCTTCCATCGACTATCACGTGATCTATCTGATTCCTTGTCAGGTGATCTGAAGATAACCATGTTGCCTTATGAATATTTCTGTTTTCAAATCTAGTGCTGCTAACTACCATATTTCTTGCCGCAGAGAAATCAATCAGTCTGATGCCATTGTTCGCCGTTTTGAAGTGAGGACTGAATTTTTCAATGGCAGGCTCAAATGCGGTCTCCCTGTCTATTTTAGCATTAAAATCGCCTTGAACATTGATAGCAAGCCCTTGGGCTACGGTCATATACATTTTCTAGGCTCTCGTAGAACTCGTTTTTGTCCTCATCGCTTTTCTCTGCTGTCGGAGCATGGGCACATATAACATTGTTTTGAATCTTGTTTTGCATGGGAATGGTTTGAACAAATTTTCCCACATTAAGCAGAATAACCAGAAACGTTTTTGTGTCAAATGGACGATGATTTAAGTATCTCGGCACCTTTATCCAACTGGCGGTATGCAAAGCTGACATTACCTTAATGCAGGAAATTCTATGGAGATGACAGGGATGTGCACACGATGAAAGAACAATGAAATGTATGAATTTGGATGTGGACTTGAAAGTGATCGAATAGCCACTATTCGTATCAAGGCGACATATTTCTACATCAAGCTAGAGGAAATACATTTATGACCGCTGTGGGAGGTTTATTTGCGCAAATAGGATGAAAGACTACCTTAAACCATCAGAGTGCACTGCACAACAACCAACTGCGGATTTAGACTGTTTAAATTTGCGATATCCAAACGGCAACATGGATATCCCTTGAAAAAAATATAAGAAAGCAGATTACCAAAGAAAGCTAGACATCAAAAAGATTCGTATGACCGAGCAAGCAAATGCCTATTCAGCTCATCTTCCACAGTTGCTAATTTCAATATTCTCGACTTTTGGTGTATTCGAATATATATTTTTCCCATACCTCATTCATGGGATGTAAAGCGAAATTAAGTAAGTAATAGTATGGGTTAGAATTAAGGTATCGGACACTTATTTTAGGTGATAACATCATTTAAAGTAGTTCATATGAATATCGGCGGCTTCTCAGCCATTAAAAGGTGAGATCTCAACTATATCTTACTGATTTCACACATTTTGTATGGGTATCGCAAATAAAGCTCTTATTCGCGATTGGATACTTTGTTTACATTTTTCAAACAATTTGTTATTTGCCTGCAATGAACCTGGCAATATTCCGTGAAAATACACCTTTTCAATAATCCGGTACATCAAAAACCCGGTTAATCCGCGTATTCGAAATTGACATGTAGAAGAAACCGGCATACGGCTTTGGAGAAAAAACCCGGCTAGACGGGTTTCGGTTTCGGTTTTAAATACTCTAGTGGCAGTATATTCCTCATTCGCTCAGACCAGCCCTAGCATGATGAAGAATGTCGCGTAATGTCTGAGAAAATGGATGCTGTAACACGACAAATTGGTAACGCGTGCTGTGACGGAATAATATAATGAGAGAGAGATGAAATGTCTCTTTAACAGAAAATAAGTGTGTGCAGGGGACAGGACAGAATTTGCAATTAAGCTATCGAAGCCAAGGGCCTGCTGGCAGAAATTTTTATGGCTGGCTCATAAGGACGACATATCCCCATGTTTGGAAGCTGAGTGCTGTTCGTCGTATAGTAAAGAAAGGCGATCCGAGTGGGTTCATCAACTATCACAAAAGCTGCTATTTGCCCATCCTGTGTATTTTTTAAAATATCAAAAACCTTTTTATGCGACTTAATTGAACATTATCAGTGTGGCTTTATATCTGATAAAACCACGACGATCAGATATTCCTACTACGACAAATGATTGTCACATACCGTCACATTATCGATTACAAAGCGACATTTTTCAGTCTGATGAGTCAAAAACTATTCGGTACCATGGCGGGATTTGGAACACGCATGAATTTGAAACGACTTTTCAAAATGTCACTGACCGACTCAAAGCCTTCAATAAAAATAGACAAAAACTGAGGAAGTCGTTCTATATAAAGAGAGGGTTTATACAGTGCGATAGTGTTTTGTTGGATATCTATATCTCAATAGAGAGGATCACACGAAAAGCTATAGTAAAGACGTCTGGTGTGATAGTGACGATGTTATAGGTGTTTGTGGCCAACGATTTGTTATTATTTATTTGACATTTGTTATTCCACTTGATATTTCTGAATTAGTTAACTGATAATATTTCATTTTTCCCCCTCCTAATCATAGGTTTTTTTACTTCAGTGTAAACTACTTTGACAATGTTTGTATTGCAAGTGTTGTTTGGAAACGAAAAAACATCAAGTTAGATTTGATTTTTTATTTCATAGGTAGAGAGAAAATTTTCAATAATTTGCATTCAACCTGAAAAATTTATTCGAGTAAGTTCGTGGCGATAATATTGAATTTCTATTGTGAAAAAAAAAAACTTTTTTGATCCTGATATATATACTGGGATATATATATATATATTCAAATTCACTTTCTGATTGCATCTAATTTCGGAGGAGGAAACTTTGTGAAGGATTTTGACTGGTAAGGATATCTATTGAGCAGTATGAGTTGGTGTCAGTTTCTGATTATTCGTTATTGTAGAGGTGTACATTGGAAATTTAGTTTGGCCAGAGATTGACTAAGGTTCTCCTTGTGGCGACTGGATTCGTGCAACATTACGCAACCGGTTTTCGACCGGGAGGAAAAAGGCGATTCCAGAGTTTGATACGGGAGACTTATACCTGGGAGACAATTTTTACTGAAATTCAATTTGGGAAAAAGTCCTGTGTCAAGTCAACTTTTCATACGAAAGAATCTGGAAGCGGATGGCGATTCCTGCAGTATAAGTAGCTGTTAGGAATGCTGATGTCGTTTTAATCGACCTACTTTATCTACCTCAAAAGTTCAATTTCAAACATTCAATACCATTTGTGCCGGATATAATTTATTTGATCTAATCGCGAGTGCATTTTATCATTTTGATTTTGTTTTGCCAAATTTAACGTAAATTTAACTTGAATACTTAAGCGATTTGTTATCTTGATCTTGTTTTTTTACCTTTCGCCCTGATACTCATTCAAATCTCAAAGGACAATATCTAATAATCATAACATAATCCTTATAATGTAAATAATTTAGAATCACAAAACACAATCCCAAACATTCCCCTGTTCTCCTTAACATTTACATTCGAATTAATGGTGAAATTATCAATGCAACTCTTCGTCAGTCATCGGGCGCCTGTTGACAACGTTGGACCATAAAGAAAATGTAAGTGAAGTTCGTCTATTTTAATTTCAATAATTTTTTTTTTTTTTTGTTGTCGTCATATTGGTAGATACCCTCGATCAAGTGGGAGAGAAAAAAAAAAATAAATACTATAAAAGTAACGTAACATAAAAATTATTAAGAATTATTTAAGTAATGGTTAAATTCCTTTAATCGTAGCAGACCGGGGTTGCCCAAATTAATTTTAGTTTGCATTTTTTTTTTATGTTGCGTTATTTTGATTTTTTTTTTTGCATTCAAACAATTAAACAACTATTTTATTGATTTTTGATTTGATACCTGTCATGAGTTTTGAGTGAGTTTCTTTGACATTACATTTAATTAAAATCCTTCCAAGAATGAATATTTAATTCAGTATCTGGATATTTTACCTAGATATTTTTTTTTGTAATTTAAGTTTTTTTATAATTAGATAATTTGTCTTATTCTGTTTGAATAAATGTAGTTTTATTTCCCTAAAAAAAATGGTATATTAAAATATATTGTGGTGTTACGAAAGGTGAAGGCAGAGGTATGGGTTAGGTAAGAGTTTATTTTTTGTTCAACATTTTCAATTGGGCTGACAAAATAATTTTAGCATATGTCAGTATGGAGGGTGGGCTATGGACCGGTGTAGTAAACAACATCTTCAACTACACCTTAAACATCGACGGCTAGGGCTTTTCGGGTATTTTTTTTTCTACTTCTTATTAATTCATATGTATCGCTTTGTGTGTTAATATGTATTTTTATTTGTTTATGCTACCTAAATTTATAATCCTGAACGATTGAATTTGTCTGGGAACACAACACAACCCTCCCACCGACGAGCACAGCCGACCCAGTAGGTAGCCCCGTTCCCAAATTAGAACATCTAAAAAGGACAATCGTTACAGAGATTTTTGGCGACCAACGTGGGGCCTCAGTGTTCGTAATTTTATAATTTTCTAGTGCAGTTTCCTTCTAGAGACTGAGGCCTTTTGAATCTGTGATGGGTGGCTTTACATATGAATAAATTTTCTTTTATTTTTCCTAGTATTATTTAGCTGTTGTGTTGGGATTTTGATAATTTGGAATGAACTATAAGTTGTTGTCGTGATTTTAGTTCCAAAATTGTCATTTTATGGCACAATAGTTAAAGGGGTTTGGGTTCGAACTTGAGAAGTCATTTTGGTTTATATCGATTTGATTGTCGTTCGACTCTTACTCTCCTATTCTATATATTTCCGCTATGTATATTTCACATTTAGCGTTTCTTCTTCTTCGGAATTATATTTTTTTTTTTTCTACAGGAACTTGACTCTTTATGGTGTAGTGAGATTTAAAGTCGTTGGTCTTAATCGATGATTTTCCCGCAACAAAAGGTGAAGTTCTTTCATGTGTTGGCTCAAAGTGGTGTTGGGATTTTACTCTGTTGGCTATTGTTCAACGTTTCCAACCATTTTTGAGTTTCCTGTTTTAGGTCACTTCTAGTTTGCCGTCGTGTTTGTTGAATAATACCTAGTTTTGTATTTAATACCAATATTATCATTTTAATTTATATTGAGTTTTTATAATTTGATTATTTTTATTCCTACCTATGTTTCCATACCGTGGTACTTCATCGAGTAGTAATATATTGTGTTCTTTCAAGTTTTTACTAATTGCCATAACAGTAAATTTGCGTATTGAGAGTGGATATTGTTCTTTTTTTTTGTGGAACTGTGGTTCTGAATGTGCTTAAGTTTGTTCTTGCTGAATATAAATTTGGCTTAGTGGTTATTGACGGAAGAAAGGAAAAAAGTGTTTATAGTCTGCTGCTTTCAAATTAGCTTAGTTTTTATCTTTGGCCTAACTGCTGGTACGGAAAAGGGAAAGAAGGAGAATGCCGGTGGTTCGGAGCGATGATGAAACATCTGTCCGGGGTGAGCAAGTTAGAAATGATATCGATATTCTTGAGGATCAGGGAGCCTGTGGTGATACAGCTACCCCAGTTAATCGAACTGGACGACCAAGGACTCGATTGCAGATTCGTAGGGAAGCTGCAAATCAAGAGAGTTTTAATGACACACGAGTACGCCGTATTGTGGAGGATTCACTTCGTGGACTCAGAGAAGAATTAATGGACTCGATTGCAGAAGCGCTCAGAGGCTTAACTTTAGGTAATTCTATTCCGGTTAGACAAGAAGTGCATAATGAGCAAACGGAGCAAGTGATTATGGATCAGTTAAGACCCGATGACCATGATAGCCGGAGTATGAATTCACGAAGTGGGCGTAATGATCGTCGGAATCATGGTTCTCGACATGCTGATGCTGAGTTTGACCGCAACTCAGAGAGAGTTCTGACCTTAATTCGGAATTGGAAAATTCGTTTTACTGGGGATACGTCGGAGGTTACTGTCGATGAGTTTATCTACAGGGTTAAAACTTTGACCAAAGCGAATTTGCGAGGGGATTTTGATCTACTATGTGAGCATGCACATATTCTCTTCGATAGAAAGGCGTTGAAGTGGTTTTGGAGATTTCATCGTAGCTGCGAGGATATAAACTGGAACGAATTGTGTGACGCTTTGAAAAAGCAGTATAAGGATTATAATACTGACTTCGATATTAGAGATGAAATCAGACGCAGAAAGCAGCGGCCGAACGAATCGTTTGACGATTACCATGACACGATAATGGTTTTATGTGATAGGTTAAGAACACCGTTATCGGATTACGAACTGTGTGAGACGATACATAGGAATTTACGACCGGACGTTCGACATGAACTGTTACATTTAGAGATCTCGTGTGTGTCTGAGTTAAGACGTGCCGTTAGGCGTCATGAAAAGTTTATTAGAGATATGACAGCATCGAACTCGAATAGGAGGTCATGCCAAAAGGGCCAAGTTTCAGGGATTGTGGATAATGAAGATCAGCCGGATGTGGAAGATAACGTTGTAGAGAGCAGCTCGGAGGTGTGTTTAATGGTACACACTGGTAACTGTTGGAATTGCGATAAGAGTGGCCACAGTTTCATCGACTGTATTGAACCACGTACAGTATTCTGTTACGGATGCGGGGCCAAAAACGTTTACAAACCTCAGTGTTCTAAATGTTCTCACAACCGGGGAAACGTCTTGAAGGATGTCCGCCGAATGGAGAACGGACATCCGGAAAGAAATTAGATAACAATGAAATAGTAGATTATACTTTACTGGATAGGACAACTCAACCTGCTGAACTTAATATACCTGATATGACAAATTTAACCGATATGATAATTAAACCTGATTTGACTAGAATTCATCCATTGCAACGACCATACCATGTTCGCCTGAAGGAATATATTAGTGCTAGAGAGCGGATTTTTAATGAGCCGAACTGTAAAAAGCAATTTAATAGATCATCGCGAAGGATTCGAGAATTTTACGAGAGAAAGAGGCAATACGGCAAATATATTATATCGGCATTGGTCAGTAAGGAAAGCGATAACAGACCGTATATCGTGCTTAAAGCTCTGGGTGAAAATCGATATGCATTGCTGGATAGCGGTGCAAATGTGAGCGTGATTGGAGGTGGGTTTTGTGCCAAGATTATGGAGTCCAGGAGCTATTGCAATGGTGGTGGAAATGTTAGAACAGCGGACGGTCAACGACAACATGTAATAGGAACAGTTACATTGGAAATTGGATATAATACACAATTTAAGTCTGTCACCTTCTTGTTAATTCCATCTATTACCCAAGATTTAATTTGTGGCATGGATTTTTGGGAGGAATTTGGTATCCGTATAGAAATCAAAAACATTGTGAATGAACTAGCTTTTGTGGAGGATGAGAGAATACCCCTATCAGGAGTGCAAAAGCAACAACTGCAGAAGGTCATTGATTACTTTCCAAATTCTGAACGCGACGGTTTGGGATGTACTACATTGCTAGAACATCGGATTGATACGGGAAATGCAGCACCAATTAAACAGAGGTATTACCCTATTTCGCCCGCGAGGGAAAAACTCTTGTGTGAGGAAATTGATCGGATGCTAAAATTGGGGGTTATAGAGGAATGCCCAACATCTCCGTGGTCATCTCCAGGGGTTTTGATTGTAAAACCAGGCAAAGTACGTTTCTGTTTGGACAGTCGGAAATTAAACTCGGTGACGACAAAAGACGCTTACCCAATACCAAATATAGACGGACTAATATCAAGACTTCCTCCAGTTTATTTCATTTCCAAAGTGGATCTAAAGGATGCATTTTGGCAAATTCAACTGGACGACGACTCGCGTCCGAAATCAGCGTTCACAATCCCTAATCGACCCTTGTATAATTTCACCAGAATGCCATTTGGATTGTGCAATGCACCACAAACGATGTGCAGACTGATGGACCAAGTTATACCGTACAATTTGAAGGCTAACGTTTTCGTTTACCTTGATGACTTACTTATAATCTCGAAAGACTTTGACGAACACATGAAACACCTACAGGAGGTTGCCACACAACTTCGAAAGGCAAATCTAACCATCAATGTGAATAAAAGCAGTTTTGCCATTCGACAAGTGCAGTACCTGGGTTACATAGTTGGGGAAGGAACTCTGAAAGTCGACCCGGGAAAAGTTAATGCCATTGCCGAATTTCCAGTACCAAAATCCGTGAGGCAGCTACGTCAATTTCTGGGCATGGCTGGCTGGTATCGGAGATTTATTGACGACTATGCTACAGTTACGTTTCCGATGACAGAATTATTGTCGAAAAAGAAAATCTTCAAATGGACAGACGATGCACAGACATCTTTTGAGATTATTAAACATAAGTTGACGACAGCTCCAGTATTGGTACATGCAAATTTCGACAAACCGTTCATTCTCCAATGTGACGCAAGTACGTTCGGCGTGGGAGCGGTGTTGGCTCAGTTGGATGATGAGGGGAACGAACGGCCAATCGCATACATGTCGAAAAAATTAAACAAGGCCCAAAGGAATTATTCGATTACCGAATTGGAATGTTTAGCGGTCATCTTGGCCATAAAGAAATTTAGGGCGTACATTGAAGGCCACGAATTCAGAGTTATTACAGACCATGTAAGCCTCAAATGGCTGATGAGACAGAAAGACCTAACGGGCCGTTTGGCCAGATGGTCCTTAAAATTGCAAGGTTTTGACTTTACAATCGAACATCGAAAGGGTGAAGACAATATTGTGCCCGACGCATTATCTCGGGCCTTTGAAGATACTACAACAGTGGCGGTGTTGGATTTACCAGTATTGCCCTCTATTGACCTTGATTCACCAGCATTTGACAGTCCTGAATACACCCGGCTTAGAAAGGAATTTTCGGAAGTTGATCTGCCGGATTACAAAGTCGTCGATAAATTTATTTACAAAAGAACTGATTTCACGGGTGGTAATGTGGATGAATCTGAGTCGTGGAAGTTATGGGTTCCGGAAGAATTACGAAAAGACGTGTTATATGCTGCACATGACATACCTTCGGCAGCGCATGGAGGTGTGGCAAAAACTGTACATCGCATCCGTGAATTCTTCTTCTGGCCCAGATTGGTGAGTGATGTAAAGGATTACGTACTCGACTGTGACTCCTGCAAGACATCTAAAGTTCCAACATATACTCTTAAGCCGCCTATGGGTCAAATGACAGAAACGGAGAGGCCTTTTCAACGGCTCTACTTGGACCTAATAGGACCATTTCCACGTACTAAAAACGGAAATATGGGGATTTTAATAATCATGGACCACTTTACGAAATTTACATTCTTGAAACCCCTGAAGAAATTCGTGACAAAACCCATCGTCGATTACCTCCGAAACGAGATTTTTACCTGCTATGGTGTCCCGGAATTCATTATTTCTGACAACGGAAGCCAATTCAAGTCCACTGATTTTAAGAACTTAATGGTTCAGTTTGGAGTTACACACCAGTTTACTGCAGTATACAGCCCTCAATCTAATGCGAGCGAAAGGGTTAACCGTTCCATCAACGAAGCGCTTCGCTCATATGTTCGAAACGATCAACGGCAATGGGATGAATATTTGCCAAGTGTAAATTGTGCAATTCGTAGTGGCATACATCAGACAACAGGAAAGACTCCTTACAAACTTCTATTCGGACAAACGATGATTAACCACGGACAGGATTACAAAATTTTACGTAATTTGAGATTATTGGCGGATGCGGACACGCAAATAGAAAGAAAGGACAATTTCACTCTTCTTCGAGACTCAATACGGACTAAGATTAAGGAGGCATATGATCGCAACGTCAAATCCTATAATCTAAGATCTCGTCGAAGAGAATTTAATGTAGGTCAGGAGGTAATACATCGAAATTTCGCTCGAAGCTCTATGACGGATTATTCCAGCGCCAAGCTGGCTCCTACTGGTGTAAAAGCTGTTGTGAGGAAGAAATTGGGCAACGTTAACTACGAACTGGAAGATCGCGATGGTGGACATGTAGGCGTATATCATATGAAAGATATATGGACGTAAAATGGCTTATAGGTTATTATATCGTCCCTTGTTTCAGATTAAGTCCTGCAGCGAGCTTGGTTCTTCATCTGCTTTGTGATAGTGACGATGTTATAGGTGTTTGTGGCCAACGATTTGTTATTATTTATTTGACATTTGTTATTCCACTTGATATTTCTGAATTAGTTAACTGATAATATTTCATTTTTCCCCCTCCTAATCATAGGTTTTTTTACTTCAGTGTAAACTACTTTGACAATGTTTGTATTGCAAGTGTTGTTTGAAAACGAAAAAACATCAAGTTAGATTTGATTTTTTATTTCATAGGTAGAGAGAAAATTTTCAATAATTTTCATTCAACCTGAAAAATTTATTCGAGTAAGTTCGTGGCGATAATATTGAATTTCTATTGTGAAAAAAAAAAGCTTTTTTGATCCTGATATATATACTGGGATATATATATATATTCAAATTCACTTTCTGATTGCATCTAATTTCGGAGGAGGAAACTTTGTGAAGGATTTTGACTGGTAAGGATATCTATTGAGCAGTATGAGTTGGTGTCAGTTTCTGATTATTCGTTATTGTAGAGGTGTACATTGGAAATTTAGTTTGGCCAGAGATTGACTAAGGTTCTCCTTGTGGCGACTGGATTCGTGCAACATTACGCAACCGGTTTTCGACCGGGAGGAAAAAGGCGATTCCAGAGTTTGATACGGGAGACTTATACCTGGGAGACAATTTTTACTGAAATTCAATTTGGGAAAAAGTCCTGTGTCAAGTCAACTTTTCATACGAAAGAATCTGGAAGCGGATGGCGATTCCTGCAGTATAAGTAGCTGTTAGGAATGCTGATGTCGTTTTAATCGACCTACTTTATCTACCTCAAAAGTTCAATTTCAAACATTCAATACCATTTGTGCCGGATATAATTTATTTGATCTAATCGCGAGTGCATTTTATCATTTTGATTTTGTTTTGCCAAATTTAACGTAAATTTAACTTGAATACTTAAGCGATTTGTTATCTTGATCTTGTTTTTTTACCTTTCGCCCTGATACTCATTCAAATCTCAAAGGACAATATCTAATAATCATAACATAATCCTTATAATGTAAATAATTTAGAATCACAAAACACAATCCCAAACATTCCCCTGTTCTCCTTAACATTTACATTCGAATTAATGGTGAAATTATCAATGCAACTCTTCGTCAGTCATCGGGCGCCTGTTGACAACGTTGGACCATAAAGAAAATGTAAGTGAAGTTCGTCTATTTTAATTTCAATAATTTTTTTTTTTTTTTGTTGTCGTCATATTGGTAGATACCCTCGATCAAGTGGGAGAGAAAAAAAAAATAAATACTATAAAAGTAACGTAACATAAAAATTATTAAGAATTATTTAAGTAATGGTTAAATTCCTTTAATCGTAGCAGACCGGGGTTGCCCAAATTAATTTTAGTTTGCATTTTTTTTTATGTTGCGTTATTTTGATTTTTTTTTTTGCATTCAAACAATTAAACAACTATTTTATTGATTTTTGATTTGATACCTGTCATGAGTTTTGAGTGAGTTTCTTTGACATTACATTTAATTAAAATCCTTCCAAGAATGAATATTTAATTCAGTATCTGGATATTTTACCTAGATATTTTTTTTTGTAATTTAAGTTTTTTTATAATTAGATAATTTGTCTTATTCTGTTTGAATAAATGTAGTTTTATTTCCCTAAAAAAAATGGTATATTAAAATATATTGTGGTGTTACGAAAGGTGAAGGCAGAGGTATGGGTTAGGTAAGAGTTTATTTTTTGTTCAACATTTTCAATTGGGCTGACAAAATAATTTTAGCATATGTCAGTATGGAGGGTGGGCTATGGACCGGTGTAGTAAACAACATCTTCAACTACACCTTAAACATCGACGGCTAGGGCTTTCCGGGTATTTTTTTTTTCTACTTCTTATTAATTCATATGTATCGCTTTGTGTGTTAATATGTATTTTTATTTGTTTATGCTACCTAAATTTATAATCCTGAACGATTGAATTTGTCTGGGAACACAACACAACCCTCCCACCGACGAGCACAGCCGACCCAGTAGGTAGCCCCGTTCCCAAATTAGAACATCTAAAAAGGACAATCGTTACACTGGCACAATATTTAATAACATTCAGGTACCGATGGTATACGTATGATAAGACATACGAGTTCATTGTCGAAGACTTTTCGAGCTGGAGCATTTTCGTCCATGCTTACAACATGACCTAGCCAACGCAACCGTTGCACCTTAATGCGTCTGGCCACGTCAATGTAAGTGTACAGCTCGTACAGCTCATGATTCATACGACGCCGATACTCTCCGTTAACGATGATGGGCCCATATATTTTACGGAGTATTTTTCTCTCGAATACCGCCAGAGCCGATTCATCCGCTTGTGTCATAACCCAGGATTCTGAGCCAAACATTAAGACAGGTAGAACCAGTATATGGTATAGCTGGAGTTTTGTTCGTTGAATCGCTTGCTTAGTCCGTAGTAGCATTTATTTGCAAGCAGGATTCTTCTCCGGATTTCTAGGCTGATATTATTTGCTTTGCTGATGGAGGAGCCTAGGTAAACAAAATTATCTACCACCTCGAAATTAAAGTTGTCAACGTTCACGCAGTTTCCCAAACGAGTAGATTCTTTGTCCGTTGAAACTAATAACTAACGTTTTGTCCTGGCTTACCGTTAGGCCCACTTTCGCTGATTCCTTCTGTATACCTGAGAAGGCTGCATTCACATCCAGCAGTTTTCGACCGATGATGTCAACGTCATCAGCGTACGCAACAAGCATGTGGCTTTTGTTGAATATAGTGCGACTCGTGTTTACTGCAGCTTTTCTCATTATCATATCCATCACCATGTTGAAGAGATCGCAGGATAGGCCGACGCCTTTTTTTAGGCCTCGTCTGGTACAGAATGGCTCCGTAAGGTCCTGAAGACTTCGTGTCAGTCAGCGTCATTCCGCAAAGACGTATCAGCTTCGCTGGAATACCAAACTCAGCAATGGCTTCGAGTAATTTCTGTCGTGTCGGGCAGTCGGAGGCAGCTTTATAGTCGACGAAAAGATGTTACGTATCGATCTGTTTCTCTTGGGTCCTTTTCAGGATTTGCCGAAGTGTAAATATCTGGTCAGTTGTTGATTTTCCAGGTCTAAAGCCACACTGATAAGGGCCGATCAGGTTGGATAACACTGGCTTTAGTCTTTTACATAGCACACTCGACAGGACCTTATATGTGAAGGGTAAAAGGGTGATCCCGCGGTAGTTGGAGCACACACTTGGGTCACCTTTTTTCAGCACAGGACATAATACGCTTAAACTCCAATCGTCGGGTATGCACTCTTTAAGCCAAACTGTGCGCAGGAGCTGGTGCATGCTCGTTATCAGCTCCTCGCCACCGGACTTGAAAAGCTCTGCCGGCAGACCGTCGGCACCGGCTGCTTTGTTGTTTTTCAGCCGCGATATTGCTCTTCTTACCTCGGCTTGACTTGGTGGTGGGAAATCTAAGCCGTCGTCGACAATTGGCGTGATAACTTCACGTGTGCTGCCTTCTGGAAGCAGCATTTGCTGGAAGTATTCTCTCCATATGTGCAGCACACTCTGCTGCGTATCTGTGACCAGATTTCCATCCTTGCTCTACAGGAAAGGAGGCCATTACCATAGCCATTTGCTCTTACCTTCTAGTACAATTTTTGGGCGTCACCTCTATCCTTGTATCACGTTATATCCTCGTTCTCCTGTTCCTTCATCTGACGTTTTTTTTCGCCTAAATAGCTGTCTCGCCTGTTTTACCTACACCTTGTGCCGTTGCCTAACTGCACGGGTTACAATTAGCTGTAGCGTTGCCCTATAAGCAGCATCCTGTTCCTCAGACGCTATGCGACATTCCTTATCGTACCAGGATTCGTCTGAGCGCCGCTTTTCATATTTTAGCACAGTTGTTGCGGCGGTTGCCATGGATCTCTGCTCAATCTTGTGCGCATCTGGCTGCAACCAGGTAATGATCCGAGCCAATATTGGCACCACGGATCATACGCACGTTCATGACACTAGATGTATGCCTGGCATCAATTACCACATGATCAATTTGATTTTTGGTGTTTTGATCCAAGTTGCCTTGTGGATATCTTTGTGCTGGAATGTGGTTCCACTCACTACCATGTTCCTTCCCGCTGCGGAGCTAACCAGCCTCAATCCGTTATCTGACGTGTTGGTATACAGGCTGAATTTACCGATCAATGGACCAAGAACACCTTCCCTTTATATTTTTGCATTAAAGTCTCCTAGAACAATTTTAATGTCGTAGCCAGGGCAGCGGTCGTATGTTTCCTCTAGGCGCTCGTAAAATACATCTTTAATCTCATCGTCTCTTGCCGACTATGAAACCACATATAAATTCGTGTCTTTCTGCATGGCAGCTGTAAAATATGTCACAGTTCTTTCGTCTTGTACATCCCTGTCCCCTCCATCTCATTTCCTGTATGGCGGTGGTGTCAGCCTTGTATTTGTCGAGGGGATCCGCCAGTTGGATAGAGGCACCATCTCTGTATAGACTTCGGACATTCCAGGTGCATATCCTTAAATCATGGTCCTTATATCGTTTGCGAGGGTCGTAAACATTTCGGGGAGGTTTTTGTTTCTTCTTTTCGTCGTGTTTTCATAATTATTTTGTTTAAGGAGAGTGGCTTATTAGGCCACCGCGGCTGCCAAAGCCACTAAGAGAGCCTGTGTTGAGCTCCATTAACTTCTGTTACCTACTTCCTAAGACGCATCGGTGGTAGCATGCCGATTAGGTTACTCAACATTTCGCCTTCTAACTCTAGCTAAATTCTAAGCGGTTGCTTTGAAGTCATTGCCCGTGGAATACTTGGTCTAAGACCGGAAGTAGTTAGCTGATTGGACAGTGCCACAAAGGAATCGCTTCTGGTCACTTCCAAGTGAGTGACAATCAGTAATTTTCCACCTCTGGGCAAAGTCCCATTCCTAGGTGTTCCATTAATTAGGTGTAATAAATAAACATTAATCTGAGGGAAATTACTCTTTTCCAAATTCATTATAAAGATTTTAATAATATGGGCCACGTTTTAAAAAAAAAATTACAAAAATTTTAAAATGTAAAGATCTTAAATTTGTACATCGGCCGTAATGATTCGTGTGACCTATATATACAAAAGTTAATAACAATTATCGTTTTCACCAAATAATGACTCTAAAATATTTGCGATTACAAACTACTACAACATGACATTACTTACCTCGAAATTCCACACGTCCAATAAGATATGATTTGGCCTTGGGCACTTGAAACTGTATTAGCTTTATGGTTAACGACATTTTAAAGTTGTCCTTTTTTGTGCTGTAGCTTACTCCTTATTGCTTAATTTTGGTTCAAAACAAAACTCCTGTACGAGTTGTTATAAAAATTCGCTTCGCGTTTACGTCTTCTGTTGTTTGTTATCTACCCAATTGGGCGATTTTAGGGGTTTCTTTGTTATTTCACAGTTGATATACTCGTAAATGTTTTAGAGATTGTAAAATATTGCTTTTTTTATTTGGGTTCCATTTGATGGCATTATTGTGTTAAACATTTCAACAATTCTGTAAAAGGGCCCGAACCGCAAAAAGCCTGCAAAAAACATTGGGAAACAAAAGAGAAACAATTTCAGACTAAATTAATGAAAGAGTAACACAAAAGATACAATTCATAAATGCCGATGAGGTGATATGTTTTTCTGCTATTGTTTGTTTTAAATTCTTCTCTATGCTCGAGGATACCAAATCCCTGGAGAGGCGAATTTTATTCGTCGTACATGTTCACCCCTTGAGTGGAATTCTTCAATGGCAACCTTACGCTGTCCATACGATATTGTGCTGTGATGGGAAAATGCCGGATTTTGATTGTGGTCCTGATGTTTGTTCTTGTTAAAAAGTCGTAAATTTCTCATGTAAGGTTTCTGTTTTTTTTCGCCTTACCGGCAGTTGTGGCTGTAGCATTTTGATTTCGTACAATTCATTTGCACTAAGTCCATTTTGTGTGGCAAATAGTTGGCAAAAAAAAACCCTGAAATATCACATTGTTCTCCTTGCGAATTTTTTTCTGCCAAAAAAAAAAACTCTTTAAGCCAGATTAGTGAACTACGCGAGGTGGGGGGTGGTAACTGCCACTACAAATCAAGAACAAACAATTCGTGCAGTTTCATCAGACGCACATACATATGTGATAAAGCTCAGACAGTTTGTGTCGCAAATAATGGTTTTTCCACAGGAAGCCATTTATAACGAGTTTTGAAGGGAAAAGTAAAGTTTGCGTATATTTTTTTTATTGGATTAATTTTTAAAGGGTGTTTTTATTGCAGCTATTAACTTTCGCCACCACTATAATAGCTTAACTTAGACTACAATTGAAATATGGCCTAGCAAAATAAAACTTCAGATTTTTGCCACTGCTGTTTTGTTATTCTAGATGTATTACAAGAAACTTAAAGTAGTTTTTGTTTTGTTCTGTCTACAATTAACTAGTGCCAAAAGTTCTCCGAACTTTGCTAGTGAAGTTAGGAGTAATTCGCCACACATATTACTTTTGTTTCTACATCAATGATTTTTTTGTGATACGGACTAAAGACTTGCAAACACATATTTCAGTTATGTTCAACCCAAGGAACACGACACAATATTGTTGTCTGTTTTGGCATTATAAATTATTTTAAAAGTTTATAAGTAAGTTCACTAAGATTTTATATGTTAACTTTGCAATAGCAACAGATGTAGGATGCAATGGTTTCCAAATAGATATGCTTTTTAAAGTCTAATTATTTATTGAAGATGTTAAACTGAAGTGGTGTAAGTAAGAAACTAATTAATTTATTACGATTTTTAGAAAAAAGTGAAGTGCACGAAAAGATGCTCTAATTTTAGAACAGTGAATTCTGCAGTGCTTTAAACATCTTTTTATTTCACTTAGGTCAAAATGAAGTTGTCACCTTAGCGGTTTCCCCAAAAAAATTGAATTCCTATTCCCAGTTAAACAGAATTTTAACACGCGGCTATCATGTGAAAGACCAGCGTCGATCCCAGCCTCAGACAGTGTCAATTTTTTTGATCGACGTCCCCCTCAATGTTGTCGACAGCAAAATCACAATAGTCGAGTCTAGTTAAAGCTTCTCAACTAGCAGACGCTCCGATGCTTCGTTAAACTGTAGATCCCGTTGTGTGATTCTATACAAAATAGAATAGAAATTTCAATAAATTAAACATTTCTTATGCAACATATCGTTGCATAAGAAATGTCCATCTGTTGTATTCAATCGTATTTCTAAGATGAGAATAGATCATACGGTAAAAAAAAACGTAATATATGGCTCAGGAATGGGTTGAGCTCTTCGAGCAATATAATTGTTTATCTATTTCAGTTGTTGATTTATTATCTTAACTTTGGTATGTATAAAAAAAATAATAAACTAGCCACGTAGTACAGCATGGGCCTTTTTACATAATAATATTTCTCCAAATTAAAAATAAAAAGAGGCCTTTCCGGCATATCAGATTCCACTCTAATTTACAAAAAAAAAAAAATCTTTTTTTTCGGGATATACCAAAAAAATTTTTTAAAAATAATTTTTGCCTGCGGCGCATTTTCTCCAAACATATCCATTCTCACTATAATTCACAAAAAAAAATATTTTCCAGGAATATACCAAAAAGAGACATTGTTTTTCAAAAAATCGCGCGATTTTAAAAATATAATTTTTGCCCGCGGCGCTTTTTCTACCAACGTATCCATTTTCACTATAAACGAAATTTTTTTTGTAACAAAATTTCGCTATTTTTTTAAAAAAAAATTTTGCCAGCGGCACCAACATTACAAAACATAGCTTTTTTAAATATTGATTTACAGCCTAAGCCACTATCTCAAATGTTGACGTTCGCATGGCTTCTACACGTCAAACAGCTGATTTCGAAGCCACTAACTCATATTAGAACGACAACTAGAACGAAAATCTATGCGAACGAAACGTAAGCATTTCAGTACAAAATCGGTAGCCACTAATTATTTTTGATGTCATCTGTGCGAAAACAAATGTAAAAAACACTCACTTGTATTTCTGCTTTCGTGCAGAGCCAAAAAAGCACAATTGAACTGGTTTATATGTTATTCGATAGTAGTTAGTAGTTACAGTTTATAGTTATTTAACTCATTTGATGTTTTCAGTGCCCCGCTGTACATTTTTTGTCCTAGTTTTTGATTTAGTTAATTATTTCTTTAATGGACACTGCTGCAAATATTATTATCTCTTTAGCAAAGGTGCATATTTGCCGAATCAGTAGCACCTATAATTGAATATGCTGCAAATAAAATTTTTTATACTAATGAATTGTCGTTGAATGTCGTTGTTTAATAAATATCTGATGGTTTTTTGTTTTTGTTGTCATTTATTTCCAGCTGACTTGTATTTTGTATGTAATTTTTTAATAATTTTAGCGCATATTCACGATTATAGCGATTATTTGTAGCATTAAGCGTTTTTCAATTGGAATTTTTGATATGGCAACTTTGTTGTTTGAGAATTGTTAAATGGCTTTGTTTAAAACACGTAAGGCCATGCGAACGACAACTCGCAAATTAGTGGCTACCGATTTAAAGCAAAAGTGAGTGCATGATTTTCGCTCGATTAGGTTTTCTTTCGACATCGTGGCTTAGGCTGTTAGAATTTATTACAAGCTCAAGACCATTTTATGAAAGAAGTTATTTATTTAGCAGAATGATATTCTCATAATGACCTGGTAGTCTGTACAGCTGTTTCGGATCCAACCACGAATCCTCATCAGCAGACTTTGGTATAATGATTGCCAAATGTTTATCATGTCTTATGCACCAGAATTCACAACAAAATGAGAATTCTTTTTTGAGTGCATAGACTCGAAAAACTTTGCACCCATTCACTATGAGAAACCATTTGCTTAACTTCTTTCTTGTTTGTTTATGTTGAAAAAGCCGTTGGCTTTCAAACAACATGTTTTTGTTGTTGGTTTCGCAACCAACAGATTTGCCATAAGCATTGTTTCAGCTTTCGGCCCGTCGTGCTCTACGTCATCATTGTTTTTGTTTTTATTCGGTCTGTCAAATTGAACATTGATTATTAGAATTTATTTTAAATATTTTTAAAATTTTTCTTCGTTTTTTACACTTTTTCTTGACTTTTTTTTTTGACTTTTTCTTGTATTATTTTAAATATTTCTTGAAATTGTCCATTTGTTACCTTAATTTTTTTTTACAAATATTTTCTCAATTTTCTTTTTAATTAAAAAAAACCCTTAAAAATTCAAACAAATTTTAAATTGTCACACATTTTTGATGACATTTAATTTTTCTATGGAATTTTTAAATTCATTTCCTTAAATTATTCTAATTTTCCATGATTTTTTCCCATTTTTTTTTAATTTTTTACGGGGTTTTTCACAAAAAATTATTTTTTTTAAAAAAATCGCGCGGTTTTTAGTTTTCTATTTTTTTCTAGAATTTTTCCCTTAATTTTTTTTTAAAATATTTAAAATAAAAATAACACCGTTGGATTCGTCTCGAAAGTATCTTTCATTTGAGTACCCACACATGGGTGGTTATCATAGGACCCAAGGCCCGGGCACCGTGGGCCTTAGCGCCAACTTTTACCTTGATTTTCGTGGTTTAGGGCGTATTTGAGAGGGAGTGGCATATTATTTTTTTTGGGCTCCCGCCCAATATTCTGCACTTTTGCCCAATCAGTATTCCCTCTTCCTTTCCAAATAACATAGGGGCTGTTGGCAGGCGAGGCTTTCCATCCTTTCTTTCTGTAAGAAAACCTAATAGAAGGCCTGCGTACACCAGAAAAAAAATTGAAAATAAAAAAAAAAATGTGCAGTTGGTCGTTCTGAATTTGTTTAGCTTGTTTTTGGATATTTCTCACTTCTATATATTTTCCTATCTACTTACACTTTTTCAACTACCGTAAACCTTGCTGGAGTCCAAGCGGCCAAATTGGCAAGGCCCCTGCAAGCAAGGCATGCAACAAGGCCTTCTGAGACATGAAAATGTTATGTCTTCAAGGCCTTGTTTTCATATGCCTTAAAACAGGCCTTCTACTTCCTTTCTGATATATCCCGAGCACATGTACCCTTCATCACTGCTGCAGGCCTTCTTAGAAAAGGAAGAAATAACGTTTTCGATGACTTGTTAATCTACCATTTCGTGTGTATACACATTCCGTCTCCCTTTACGTAGGAGGCATGAAAAGAAAAGGAAACGACGAAGGTGTTGGTGTGCTTTTCGTAAAAGAGTTTATGATTAGTTTCAGTCAAACAATTCGAATGCATCTTCATAGGCTAGATGGTAGCATGGCTGACTAACAATTTCGAGGTAGTGAGCTTAAACTCTAGCAAGGTTAACTGTCGTTAGACAAAAAATGTGATTACAGAGAGAAATATCTAAAAAAAAAAAACAAAACAATTTGAGGGTGACCAGCTGCATTTTTTTTTCAAATCCTTCTTTTTCCATGTGGCCTTCCATCAGGCCTTCTAATGGGAAGCGACGATGGAAGGTCTTGCCTCCCAATTAAAACCCTATTTTATTTGTAAAGGAAGAGGGAATGCATGGCGGAGGCCTACTGACTGCTTTTGCAGGCAATCTATAAGGCCTCCTAGGTCCTTCTTTTCGCCGCTGGGGTTTAAACTCACTACCACGCGATTTTTAGTCAGCCATGCTACCACCTAGACTATGAAGATGCATTAGAATTGTTTTGCTGAAACTAATCATAAACAGTTTAAAAAAAATTCATTAATATTTTCCTCGTTGCCTTTTATTTTTATGCATTCTATAAGGAGGGAAACGGAATGTGCATACACAAGGAGTGGTGGTATTTGAAATCATAAAAAAACTTGATTCTCCCTCCACAAAGAAAATCTGCAGCAGTTGTATTTAAAGAATTGTATAAACATGAGCCCGGGTTATTTCAGACAGAAAGGAGAATGCCTCTTTTCAGGGATGTGAAAACAAGGCCTTGAAGACATGACGTCTGAATGTCTAAGAAGGCATTGTAGCATGCCTGTTTGTAGAAACCTTGCTAATTTCGCCGCTGGGCATATACAAATAGTTCGAGTAGTAGTGACCATGTATAAATGTTGACGACCACCGCAAACGCTATAAGAACCATGATTTAAGAATAAGCTCCTGAAACGGCCGCTGTCTGACTTGCGGCCTACCATGAGATGAGATGGACAAAAATGCTTGCGGCTTAAAAATGGCAATATCTACTCCAGCCAGTGACTCAAACATCTTGTCTGGCCGTTAAATACTGCTAGTGATCGAGTAGCCACAATCTCCAACAACGCGAAATATTTCTACATCCCTCTGATGGGCGATAATGAGATTATAGATAAGTTCTACTGTCCTGTTTTGGGAGATTTTGATGCTAAAATAGCAAGGGAAGATGTTCTGGGTCCATCGATCAGTAATTTTAGCCTACACAACAACACCTCCAATAACGGATTCAAACTAAATAGCTTCGTGTCGACAATGCACATGGTAGTGAGTGGAACTGGATATACACATAAAGACATCCGCAATTCTACCTGGGAATCCGCTTATCAAAAGACAAGAAACCAGATTAATCACGTGCTAATCGATGGCAGGCATGTCTCAATATACATATATGTACGTGCGTTTGATGCATGATGCATATATTGACTCGGATCACCACTTAGTTACAGCCAAGGCACGCACGCTTTGAAGTAGTGCTAAAAATGCTTGTAAGCAAAAGCACAGTATGCTAGACATTGTACATCTGCATTTTACCGAGGTAGCCAATGGCTGCCCAATTACTGCAAAGAATTTTGTATTTCCAGCCTTACAATGGCAACATTCAGCGAAATATTAGACCACTGCCACAACAAGCCTTGGTACGATGGGGAAAGGCAGCAGCCAAAGGCAACGCGCGCTGTGACGAAGCGCCTCTTCTGACGGAAAAAGCGTCTATGGAAGAAAAGAGATAGCCAGGATATTGGCAATTACAAGAATAGAGGTAATGCCCGAAAGTTCTACCAAAAGGGGAAAAGCAAAGGTTTTGGACCAGGAATCCCCACCTTTAAGGACGGAGACGGTCACTGATATTCAGAGTGTGCTGCAAATATGCTGCAACAACGGCAACATTCAGCGAATTATATGACCACTGCCGCAACAAGCCTTGGTACGATGCGGAATGTCGCGAAATGTCTGTAGAAAAGTATGCTGCATACAAGGCAAAAAGGTGAAGCCGAAAGTTCTATCAAAAGGGGAAAAGCAAAGATTTTGGACCAGGAATCCCCACCTGTAAGGATGGAGACGGTCACTGACATTCAGAGTATGCTGCAAATATGGACGGAACACTTTCGTACTCTGATCGTTCCCAAAGGTAGCATATGGGTAATTCCAGCTTTACGAATGTTACGATCGTACGATTCAATTGTGAAAAAAGCACATAAAAGTTGAACATTTTTGTATTTTACATTATATTTTGAATAGCTCCCCACTAGCTTTACATTATTAAAAAAAGGCGTCTTATTTAAGAAACTACAATCCAAGATATTATCAAAACACATGCCTACGTTATCTAACACGAAATAGAAGTGCGTTTTATGTTAGTTCTTGAAATTCCGAAAGTCCGCGTGTTGTTTATGATTTACTATGTGCACTTAATTATTTCATAAAATAGACCAAAAAATATATTTTTGTTGGTCAAATTTGTTCCTCTGGTTTTTATTCACGAGGTAATAAAGACCTACGTTATGTTACTGACGTTATGTGACAAATATTTCAATAGCAGTGAATTGTTAAAAAAAAAAATGTTTAATCAAGCCATTGTTTTATTTGCGAAATTAGGGAATATTACAAAGTTTATATGCCACAAATTGTTCTTCACGAATCTTACATTAGATCGCCAATAATATAAAAACAAAATTTTGCTGCTAACTTATAATTTTTTATTACTATGGACCAATTATTTGTTGTAGCTAAAATTTTATGTTAAGAGTGGACTTACATCATTAGTAAATATAATATTAAAATTTTAAAACGGTGACCAGCACAAGAATGCATTTTACAGAGGACATTTTAATTTAATAAAATTTAAGTATTCGTTTTTACTAATAAAAGTCAGAAAAATTTTTTTGCCAACTTTGAATTTTTCGATCACGGTTGACACTTCTGTGGAAATACCCATATGTGACCAAATGACGCCAATCATCGACGATGGAGTAGACTGTCCACCACCGAGCCAAAACGAGATCAGCACGGCTTAAAAGTAACAAAGCGGCGATAGCAGAGTTTCTTAAAGTCGGCGGCGCATAGTGGCTGAAAATAGTTTTTCATTGGCCAAAATTCTGTAACTTTTGAACCGATCAAAATATTGAAGTAATTTTTTTTACTGGATAGATATTTAGTTCAGCTTGACTCCGTTTTAATTACATTTAAATTGATTCAGGTCTTTTTAAGGAATTCTGGGTCAAGATTGAACATTTGATTTTTTTTTAACTTTGAGAGTGAAATGTTGGTATATTATTTTTTTTTTAATTAATTTTGTATTTGATACTTAGTAACAATTATAAAATTTTTTTGTATTATTGGGATTTTTTTAATGTTACACTCAAAAAAAATTTATACGCTCAAAAAAAAAAATAGTAAAATCAACTGGAAATTTTGCTATTATTATAGAAAAATTAAAAATTTTTTGCTGTCAAATTTACAAATTTGTTTACACCCAAAAAATATTTACACTAAAAACAAAACGTTAATAATATTACCTAAAAATCTTGCTATTAATACAGAACAATTTAATATTTTTGCTGTCAAATTTAATAATTTAAAAAACAAAAATTTTAAAAATAAAAACTTCAACAGATTTTTATAGGATTTGAAAAAGGAAAATATCGGTTATCTATATGGGAGATACCAGAAGGGATGTGTCAAATAGTTAGGGTTTCTGAGGTTTTGTCGCCTATTACAAGATAAATTAACTGACCAAATTAAAATTAACCCCCAGGTTCCGGTTTAGAAGTTATGAGAGAAATATAAATTTTTCAGAAAAGGTTATTGTATTGTACCCAGTAGGAAGTGTCTGCAAGACATCCTCAAGGATAGGTGCATGACCATAGTAACTCGTTGATGACATTTAGGGGACCGTCCATACAAATCGTCGACGAAATTTTCATACAAGTGTCCGCTTTGTCATGCACGACCGAATGAGCGACAATGTCGGTCAAATTTTCGTTGATGCCTATACAAAAAACCTGTCGCCCACACAATCATGCACGATTTGATGGGTGAAAATGTCGGTCAAATTGTATTGATTCCTATGTATGTCTTGAATTGTCATTCATCATTCAAGCCATATTAGTATGACTTTATCTGTTTTTTAGCATTTTATTAGTATGACTAATTGTTAATACTTTTGGGAAACTAAGAGAAAAGTGAAGAATATAAACTTTTATATGGCATTCACCTTCATTCCGTCCGTTTAATAAACTGAAAATTTTCTTACGTCAGATTTAATTTTTTTTTCCTTTGATTTTGTTGAATGTGTTTATGCACGACAACATTAGTATTTTGTCGGTGAGCTTGTCGCCAACCGAGTGTTTTGACGACAAGTACATACATTTTTCAAATTTTGTCTTGAGAACACCGTGGACTACAAAGTCGTATATGATGGAATTTCCTACTGGGTATGTGAGGCACAGATCCGTTAAGGTCTACTCGAATTATGTATAAAGTACTTATTGGACTACTTATAGGGCGTAATTTGATTTTTTTTAGAGTAATTTCATTAAAATGAAAAAAGTGTTTTACCGGCGGCCCGTGGTGGGCACAAAAGTATATATAGGGTTAAAGAGGACTCTTTCTCCTTTCTCTGGGTGGTATACGTTTCTTGTTCCCTTTTGTTCCCTAGAAGTTCTATTCCACTAAAGTTTAAATTTGAGAAAATATAGTAGTTTCATAAAAAAATAACGCCCCTAACGCCAAAAACCAAGGACTATAATCCTACCAACATTATAAAAAAGATTTTTTGGCTACCTTAATCTGGATATATTAGCCACAAAAAAGCGTAAAAATTTTAAAAATCGGTGACAAAAAAAATTTTACTTTTGGCAAATTAAATCAAAATTTAAGCCACAGTGCGGCGATGATTTGGCGACGTACATGTACCAGCTCATAAACACAATTTGGCTAAAGAGATGCATGCCTGATAATTGGAATCTGAGTGCTCATTGTCCTGTGTTTAAGAAAGACTAATTTTTAGCGTACCTGATTGGACCTTATCAGTGTGGTTTTAGACTTGGTAAACCCACGACCGACCAGATATTTAAACATCGACAACTCCTTGAGAAGACCCAAGAAATGCAACTATATTTCCCTTTACACCCCATGAATGAGGTATGAGAAGCTTCTCGCGTTGTTGTGAATTAACACGCTATCTATTTTAAGATTCACAACTAACGGCACCTACTTGTTTACCGACGAATGCGAACATCATTATTTGAGAACCTTTTTACTAGACATGCCGATTGACTCGACATTTATACTGCGACTTTGCTGTCGACAATTTCGAGGGACCCGGCAACGAAAGACAAAAGTAGATGACTGAAGGCGGGAATCGAATTAGGGACCTCCCGCATGGTAGCCGCCTGTTCTAACCACTATGCCACGGCCATTCTGCTCGCGAATGCCGATGATAAAGACATCATTGGCCGAGGACTGTACGATGTTACTGCGGCCACTTCAAGTATTGGGAAGCACTTGGCAGAAGTGAGTCTGATGATTAATGAGGACGAAACCAAGTTAAGTTAAGCAACGAACTAAAAGTCTACGCGATTGATACGCAGCATGAACATTGACAATTAGTGGTAGATGTGATTTTGATAAATGAGTTTGTCTATATTGGCTCCGCCGTAACATAGAAATCACGAAACGAGTTTTGATTGAAAAACGCTGCTACTGTGCGCTAAGCAACCGATTAACTGGCAACGCCTTCTCTCGACCAACAAAGATTCAACTCTACCAGACACTGATCCTATCTGTCTTGCTCTACAGCGCAAAATACTGTGTAATGACAAAAGCGAATCAACCTACTCTTGAGAGTCTTTGATAGAAATATACTTCAGAAAATATACAGACCCATCATAGCTAACGGCGAGTACCGTCGTCCAATAAACCCTGAGCTGTTTGAACTGTATAACGACATTGACGTACTCAAGCGGCTACAGGCTACAAACGGATGATTTCAGTTGCTGCTGTCAAATAATAATAAGAAGAATGTATGCCCTTTATTATTTATTATTTTAATCCTGACACATATGTCCTTTGAACTCCATCGTTCCCAGGTCATGTTAACGATATTAGCACTTTTCATTATACTTATCAAAGAATAAATAACCCTGATATTTATATAGTTTATGACTTTAAATTTATTTAACGACTCTTTATAATTCCCCAGTTTTCAAACTTTAAATTGTTACAGCAGATTAGGTATGAAAAGTTTTCCAACAACATGTCTGATGTGTGTGTGTATAGCGAGTGGGGGGCAGGATGCGAGTGTTCAATATCTTGATGTTACTCTCCACATATCTAAGTATCTGATGCCATTGCATTCCATTGGAATTTGTTACCGTTCAATTAGAGGACTCTATTGAATGCACAAATTTCTGTTTATTCCCCTTTTTTGTCGAACTAAAAATTACAATTTTAAGAGCTCTCTGCCTTTCTATTCTATGTAAAATCCTTTGAAAAACTATAGAGTCAATGTATGTTTTTTTGGACCGAAAACATGAGTGAAATTTATAAAAGAATAATAACAACAACGGCAAATGTGGAGAATTTCATATGAAACATAAAAATGCTCGCCGTGGTAGTAGTGGTTTCGTGCGTTGCTGCCATGGTATGAACAATTGTTACACTCAGAAAAAATTGAATAGTTTAGTTTAAAGTGCCTATTTTGTAAGTTATATGCTGCAAAAGGAGTTAAAACTGAAAATAATGATATCGCCTAACATTGCGGGAAAGAAAAAATCTAGTTCTCAATAGTTTCAACTAACAAACGCTCTCATGGCAATTATTTTTTCAGACCAAAATGTAACAATTATTTAAAGTGAGTTTACTACATATAAAGCTAATTATGCTTAAATAGCCTTTTACATCAGCCTACCGTCTAAATGTATGCCTCCGGCCACCATATAATTGCATCATTTTTTCTCGAGTGTATTCAATACACATGCACAGCCTTTTTTGTGACGCCAACTATTACAAAGCAATTTTGTTGAACACACAAAATATTACTTCGGCTTTTTAAAACATTAAAGGAATTTGTGTTGCGTGCTCTGAAAAGTTTTGCAAAATCATTGAAGTGTGTTAATGTATTTATTTTTAAAAACATTTTTCCTTTGCCAACACTCTGTACACGACATTGCTAACAAGGATATTCGTTCACACACTACACATGTAATATTTTAAAAGAATTTTAATGTAAAGCCACTTAAATTCCTATGAGCCGAAACTCCCAGCTGATTAATTGTTAAACTAATTAAGGAAACACATGCAAACGCCCGCACAAACCCCAAAAAGGACCGACCTACTTGTGAGGTCATATGGTGTCAAGAGGAAAACAACAACAACAACAAACAAAATACTTTTCTCGTTGAAAAAAAAAGAAAAATAATGTGAAAAATTTAACATTTATATGTATGTATAATATACATCTACATTGTATATATAACCTATAACCTCTATGGCAACATGTAGGGTGAAGCCATTCGTAATGTAAAAGTTTAAACAACACTTGATGCTCCGGTTATTGACGAGTACGTTCGATGTCAAACTGTCATACCGTTTTCATTTTTGTTTTGTTTGAAATCATCTTTACATAAATTTGACAGCTATATTTATGAATATTTACAACAATAAAACTCCACTCGTAGCTGGTGGAGCTAATATTGTGGGTAAAAACACTTACGCTTTAGCTCTTCAATATTGTGACAGGTCTTGAAGTATTGCAAATGTTGGCAATTTATTTTGCATATTAAAGTTGAGTAAATAAATTTCACGTCCCATATGGTTTGTTTTTTGTTTACCTTTTCATTTTCAAGTTGTCAATCAGAGATGTGATCCTGATGACAGCTTTTATAAGAGGATTAAGTTGGTAATGTTGTATATATTTGGTGGGGGTTTCACTTTTAATTAATGTAGGTCAAGGATGATCAGAATTGAAGCGGACAAGGGCAGAAAATAAATCGGAGCACAGAGCGCCTTTCCATTCACGGATAGGATAAAAATAGCAGAAGTTGCGGTAGACAAACATGAATTTTGGTACACAGTTATATTATACACTAGCTATCCCGGCTCGCGTTGCTTAACCCGTACTTACAATGAAGCTTCTTATGACTTTAAGCAATACAGGTAAAATGCCAAATGACGAACAAATATCCCATTTATATGATTGTAGCTTTATCCCATTGGTCTGAGTGAACTTTTACAACTTTACGAAATCCGTTCTCAGCTGACGTTTACTCGAAAAAGGAAACAACCATCCCAAATTTCATCATCCTATTTACAGACAGTAGACAAATTAAATATATTGATTATGATAATGTTATTACAATCGTTCTATTAATATGACCGCTAATTTCCCAGCGAGACGTAATCCCCCATGTACCATTAACATATGTAGCAAATCTCATCTTCATACCTTTAATGGCTCGCGAAATATGACCGATTGAAATTTTGGCTTGTGTGGGCAGTGCCACGACCCTTTTTCTAATTATGTTTTTATGTAGCCTATGGTAGAGGCCCTACGGATAGTACTACACAGTTAAAATTTCATTGCAATCGGTTCATTTATTTTGCCCAGAAAACAATTTTTCAAAAGAGGCGTGGCACCGCCCATTTTCCAGCCAGACGTATTCCTCTTTGTATCAGTAACATTTGTAGCAATTCTCATCTTCATACCTCTAATGGCTATTGAGATATGACCGATTGAAATTTCGGTTTGTGTGGGCGGTGCCACGCCCCTTTGTCTAATTTTGTTTTCATGTAGCCTATGATAGAGGCCGTGCGAACATTACCTCACAGTGAAAATATCATTACAATCGGTCCATTTATTTGGCCCAATAACGATTTTCTAAAAAGGGACGTGGCATCGCCCACTTTCTACTAACAAAGTATTTTTCTTATACGACCGATATATGTACTAGAGTATCCAATTAATCGGGTTTAGGTTTTGTTCGATTAAAAAATTAATCGATTTTGGGATTTTTAATTTGGTTGATTAATCGATTAAGGTTTTTAAATTGCTCGAATAATTCGATTAATCGAATAAGTCGAATAACTCGAATAATTTCTGTATATCTGTATTCTTTACGAGAAAAACAAACAAATTTAATGTAGGCGTTAAATTGTATTAATAAAAAACATAAAAGTAATATTAAAACATAAAAACGAACGTAAAATAATAAGTCATGTGAATTTAAAAACGTTTAATAAAAATAATAATTAATTAGGTACATACAAAATTAGATCTTTTTTATTTTAAAAGTTTTTAGTCACATCTTCTAAAATAATCTTTTAAAAATAATATGCAATTAAGATGTTTGACTTTTGGTAGATTTTTTTGTTGCGTTTTCATGAAGCTTGACTTTGAAAACACCCTTTCACTTTAAGTAGATGTTGGTGATACTGAAAGAATTGCATTGAAAAGTTTTTCTAGTTTTTTTGATCTTTTTTTTGTTTTATCTAGATACAGAAAATCATCAATTATATTACAGTTTACATTCGATTTTTTTTTAAATTTTGAATACTTTTTATAGTATCGTTCAATTCCAGTAAAAGATTATTTTCATTGATATCAATTATATCCTCTTATTCTTCCAACACAATATCATCATCTGTTACATTTATATTACATTTATATAAAAAAAGAAGAATTTATTTAAAAATAATTTAAATCGATTAATCGGTTTAAATTGATCGATTATTCGTTAATCGAAATTTACTTTTTTTTGCTAATCGAAAAATTATTCGAAAAAAAATCTTCGATTAATCGAACAACGATTAATCGATTGGATACTCTAATATGTACCAAATCTCGCTTCGTACCTAAAATAGTTAAAAAGATACAGCCTTTTTTAAATTTCAGTTGTATGGGGTGGTGCCATGCCCATTTTACCCCCTTACAGTCCGAATTTTCAAAAATCCCTTCTTAGTGCGCGCCTACGTCATAAAAGAAACCTACATTCTAAATTTCACGGTTCTAGCTTTAGCCGTTTGGGCTGGGGAGTGATCAGTCAGTCACCCAAGCCTTTTATATATATAGATTAATCAGGAATAACGAGAGTGTGGAGACTTCCAAATTATGATATTGCGCTAAATTAAAATTGCACGTTTATACATTATCCTTGAAACCTGTACAGAAACTTCAGTCAGGTAAACTGATTGATAAGTACCATCATCTTTGTCCAATCCCCTTTGTCCAATTGAAAAAATTTATGCAAATCGGTCCAGCCGTTTAGGAGGAGTTCAGTCACAACACACGTACGTTAGAATTTTATATATAAAGATATAAAAGGCTTAGGGGACTGACTGATCGCTCCCCAGCGCGGAGTAACGCCCCTTTTGGAAAAACCGTTATCTTGACGAAATAAATGGACCGATTACAACAAAATTTTCACTGTAAGAGATAAAAGTTATACCATCACCCAGGCCAATCGTCTAATGCTATAATCGTGAAAATTGATAAGAAAGTGCTTACCATTAAATTGGATTTATTTGTTTTTAAATCCGACATTTCTGGGTAAAAAATCGAAAAAGGAATAAAAATTTTGCTATCGCCCAGACCAAACGGCTAATGATGTAATTATGGTTTTTTATATAATCTTGCTCCCTATGTAATTAGAACAAAAGGAGGGCTTTCGACCAGAAGGGGTTTTTAGAATTTCGATAGATAATCGTATATGGGCATGCTTACTATAGAATTAGAAGGTTGAAGCAACGCGAGCCGGGTAAGCTAGTATAAGATATAGTCTAAGTCTACAACTATTTCAATTAACAGATTTTTAATAAAAATTACTTATGTATTATTATTTGCCAGCTTGTGGAGCGTAATTGCATGTAGATAAGAATTTCGGTTATAACACCAGCGGTCTGGAGACATGTCGCAAAATCGTAAAAATTTTACTCATTTGTAGAGGATGTACCATTAGGGACAGCACAACGTATCTGCTTTTTTTTTTTGTAAGCCAACGTTCAATAAACGCTTACCTATGAGAAATTGTATCACAAGATAAATTCATTGACCAAATTTTCATAAATATGACCGAACTTAGTGTACTTAAAAACCAGTACAGAAATTTCAGTCAGTTAAACTGACTGATAAATACCAACACCCACTATAAGATATTATTTAAGTCTTGAGTTATTGAAATTAACCGATTTGTAATTAACCCTCCGATGAGTGATAACTTCGGTAACGATACCTGTGTGGTAAGGTCCCTAGGGACCTAGAACAAAAATTTATGATATCTAACGTCAAGAATTGTCATTATTGTGTTTTTAAATAAAATTTTGTTGGCAAAATATATATAATTAAAAATTAAAGTATTTCATTTTATTAATTGATTTTTTTTTAAATTTAAATTAAGTTGAAAACGATCACACGAATTGTATACATGTATATTACTCCAATGATAAATTTGTTTGTTTACAGGTGTCACAGCGATAAATTGTAGATGAATACTCTACACAAAACGGGTTTTTGCAGGAAATACAGTATGATTTAGTTTTTCTCTGCCGTTTGTTTTTCTCGCTACACAATTTGCACACTGGTCTATTTGATCGGGGTGCACATTGGGGCACATCTTCTAGCATAACGGGCGCATTGGTGGCCAAGACCAGAGGATTAAATACACGATTATTACGTTTCAGTTTAGTTACCTTCATAAAGATGTACTTTTACCTTAATGTCAAATGCCTCCAAAGCATTTTGGATATTGGGAAATACGTCTATTAGTAGCCCTTTCCGCCATGTTAACAACTTTAGGAACGAACGTCTCTTATCTGGTTGTTTTGAAGGTTTTAGTTCGTTATAAATTATAAATGCGGCTAATGAAGCTATATCCAGCATATTGAAGAAGAACGCAAGCGGCCAACGATTTGTTGATCGTTTGCATGAGTACGTCCCGAGCATTTGGTCCATAGTGTCCACTCCAGATTTGTTTGCATTATAGTCTATGATTGCCATTGGTTCACGTTTTTCAGATATATTGTCAATCTCACAAGTGTGCATTGTAGACAAGAGTAGGACAGCTTTATTTTTTTTCGGCACATACGAGCATAGCGAAACATCCCCTTTGTAAAACCCAAACAATGTACTAAAAACTGGACGCTCAGAACTTTTTAGGAACTCTGGTGGTATAAAAGGCTTATTTGATCGAACGGTTCCAACAAATGCTGTTTTCTGTCTCAATAAAATGGTTGCTAATTCTAAGCTTGAGAAAAAATTATCGGCATAAATTGTTCGGCCTGTGTTGAGGTATTGTTCAGCCAACTGAAGCACTACATGTTGCCCCTGATTTACTTCCCGCTCATGACCGGGCAATTTGCCAGCGTAAATGCTGCTCTTTATGGGATAAAAAGTCTTTGCGTCACACAACCACCATACTTTTATTCCATACTTCGCCGGTTTAGAAGGAATATACTGGGTAAAACGAGAACTTTGTTCCACTTCGTGCCGTTCTTAGAAGTTCAGTTTCTTCACAAAGCAGTTGTTGTTCATCTTCGTCATCGGTATCTTCATCGTTCCCGTCATTGAGTTCTACATAGCATCTTCATCAAAAAAACTGGCAAATCTAAAATCTATTTCTCGTCTTTCTTCCTCCGTCATTCTCTGATAACGTGTAGTATTTCGAAGCACCATATCCGCGGCGTCCCAATCTGCTTCAGCCATTTTTCTGCAAAAAATGCTTTTATTACCAGAGTTGCGATCAGTCTCGATATAAATTACAAATCTTTTTCTCTAATATCGAAAATCACTTTCACACGCGTTACTTCAATATCCACGAACAGCAGACAATATACTGCCTATCAATAACAAATAAGAACAGATCAATAAGCGAAAATTAGACGTACTCTCTCAATAACGGTACTATCTTAGGTGATACCAGTGATGCTACAGATCTGAAACAAAAATCGCTATTTTTTAATGCGATTTTAAAATCATCACTGAATAGTAGTCATATGGCTATATTAATTTCATAGCAGGTCCCGTGGGACCTTACCACATGCAAGCGTACTAAATTTGTTTAAACATTGATAAAAACCTAACAAGGCGTCATATCACTTAAAACTTTATTTTAAACAATTAAGAACACTTCATTACAGGAATACATAAAACATCGCGCTTGTAATGTAGATGAAAAAATATTTGTGGGTAAAAAAAAATCGAAAAGGTCCGTAGGGACCTTACCACGTATAGAAGGGTTAAAACCAGTTAGAAAGTTTCAGTCGGGCAACCCGACTTACATATACCCCTCAGTAAAACAAATAATTTTCTATTATATTGATATTATTACTCGATTTCTAAGTTGGGCGGAGTGGTACATTTCTATGGGAGGTACGAGAAGGGTGTGTCTAGGCTCCCAGGTTTGTTCTCAATAACTTTATCCTGTTATAGCTTTACTAAATACAGAATTTGGGCACGATTGCGTTGGGTGTATTGATATTATTACTACATCCCTAAAGTGGGCGGAAAGGTACATTTGTATGGGAGGTGCCATAAGGGGCGTGTCTAGACTTCCAAAATTTTCCCCCAAAACTTTGTCCTATTATAACATAACAAAATTCGAAATTTGGGCACAATCGTATCGAGTGTGTTGATATTATTACTCTATTTCTAAAGTGGGCGGAGTGGTACATTTGTATGGGAGGTACCAGAAGGGGCGTGTCTGCTTGAACTTTACCAAATACAGAATTTGGGCACGATCGCGTTAGATCTTTAAATAATATTAATCGATTTCTAAAGTGGGCCGTAACAGATGTGTTTGGGAGGTACCAGATGGGGCATGGATAGACCTACAATTTTTTTCTTTTTTTCTTCAAAACTTTATCCTGTTATAGCTTTACTAAAAACTGACAGACAGACAGACAGACACTTTTAATTACAGACATGGCTCAAACGATTTAAAAAGTCATGAATCGAATTTGGTTCAAAGAAACCTAGGGTCCAAAGTGACTCCTTCTATGTGTTACACTTTTGGGTCGTATCAAATGATATATACCCTCATCTTCATTTTTTAAGAGTTTGTTTACTATTATGAGAAATTAAACTGACCAAATTCAAATGTCCTCTAGTCGTCAGCTTGGACGTTATGAAAGAAATACTAATTTTCCAAATATAGGTCATTTTATATGGGAGGTACCATAAGGGGCACGGCTATTCTGTCCATTTACAATCCAATTAAGATACCAGTGGTCTAACTCGTCTCTTTTAATGCGTTATACTTTTTCTCGTATCAAATGTTATATGCTATCAGGCGATGGTATGAAAACGTACTTCGCTTTACATCTTAAGAATGAGATAAGGCTGAGCCTTTCACATTAAAGTGGTTAACAAGTTTCAATTTGTAGATTCATACAACGGGACATTATTATTATACCAAAGTCTGTTGATGAGGGTTCGTGGCTGAATCCGAAACAGCTGTACAGACTGCCTGGCATTATGAGAATATCATTCTTTTATGAACTTCTTTTAAAAACACTGGTCTAGAGATTGAAATAAATTCCAAATCAATGAGAAATATTTACTATACTCGAACCTGCTGCGATGTTTTTTTCTAAATCTGAAATGATAGTCGCTTCCTCTACCCATCCACTCGTAAACTGGACCAGTACTTCCAGTACTAACTGGAGGACCATCTGCACTTGCTTTACAAAACCTAAGCAATGCATTTCATTAATTCGTTATTTGTTGGAAATGTTCGCTAATATGGTCAATCACCATCTCATCGTTAACCACGAACTAGTGAAATGGGTCCCCGTTAAAAGGGTACTCAATAGGTACCCATGCTAAGGGTGGTGATAAGAGTACTTAGAAAAACTTTTTTTGCCACACCATGAATGAGGTGTAAAGGGAATTTTTTGTTTTTTTTTTTTTACCGCGAATTTGGTTCATTGGAGCAAGGAAATCGATCCATAGATCTCCCGCATGATAGTTACGTGTTCTAACCATCATGCCACGGTCGGCCAAATTCGATCCAAGACTTTTTAAGTCGTTTGATCCATGTCCGTCTGTTTGTCTGTCAGCCGGCTGGTACGCACGATAACTTTCGAAAGATGTAACCAGTTGTTTTGAAATATTGCATGGGCTTATATTTTCCCAAAACTACTTACGGGATTGCATAAGGGTTACATGGCCCCGTCCCTTCTGGTACCTCGCATACAAATGTAACATTCTGCCAACTGTAGAAATTAAGTAATAATCGTTCCCAAATTCTGTATTTAGTAAAGCTATAACTAGATAAAGTTTTCGAAAAAACTATTGGAAGTATGGCAACGCCCCTTCTGGTACCTCCTATACAAAAGTACAACTCTGACCACTTTAGAAATTGAGTAATAATATCAATACATCCAAAGCGATCGTGCCCAAATTCCGGCCGTGGCAAAGTGGTTAGAATACGCGACTACCATGCGGGAGATCCCGGGTTTGATTCCCGCCTCCAGTCATCTAAACTTTTCTTTCATTGCCGCTCCTTCTGGTACCTCCCATAAAGAAGTGTCATTCCGCCCACTTTAGAATTCGAGTAATAATATCAATATACCCAACACGATCATGCTCAAATTCTATATTTTGATAGCTATAACAGGGTAAAGTTTTGAAGAAAAAATTGGAAGTCCAGCCAATCCCCTTCCGGTAACACCGCAATATTTTTAAGCGTGAAAATTTTATGTTTTTACTGAGGGTGTATGTAAGTCGGATGACCCGACTGAAACTTTTTTACTGGTTTTTTTACTCGGTGGTTCGGCATACGCTTACCATAGGGTCATTCAAGTAAGTACCCATGTAGGGGGTAGTGGGGTAGGTAGTTTAAGACACCTCCAAAACTGCAGGACCCTATTACATTTACCAGAAACAGATTTCTACCAAATTTTGCGAAATGTAACATAATTACTTCATTACCATCATATCGCACGATATTTCATAAATTCCTTCATATGGAGATTCTGCCTTTAGCCGTTTAGTCTGTGTAATAGTACCAGTGCTATCCTTCTCCCAGCTAAATTGTTTAAGGCTGGCGGAGAGGAGCTGATTAGGAGCATGCAACAGCTCATGGAGAACATCTGCCCAGGGATTGGAGTCTCAGTCTGTTATGTCCCATATACAAGAAAGGAGATCGTAGTGAATGTAAGAACTACCGTGGAATAAGCCTATTACCAATTGCGTACAAGGTCCTTTCAAGCATATTGTGTGAACGTCTAAAGTCAATTGTAGAAAAACTAATTGGACCATACCAGTGCGGCTTTAGGCCGCAAAAATCTACGACGTATCAAATATTCACCTTCCTGGAAAAAACCCATGAAAAGCAGATCGACACCTACCACCCCTTTGTCGACTACAAAGCTGCCTTCGACTCTCCGATAAGGAATAGGCTTTATGAGGCCATGTCTGAGTTTGGTATTCCTGCAAAGCTGATTCGACTTTGCAAATGTACCTTAGACAACACCAAATCCTCGGTTAAATTGGTAAGGATCAGTCTGAACCATTCAACACGGAAAGAGGTCTCAGGCAGGGCGATAGCCTGTCCTGTACACTATTTAATATAGTTATGGAGAAGGTGATGAGAAAGGCTGGTGTCAACATGTCTGGCACCATATTCCACAAGAGCCACATGCCACTAGCCTATGCCGATGATAAAGACATCATTGGCCGAAATCTGCGGGATGTGACTGCAGTTTTCTCATCAATAGAAAAGAAGTCAGCAAAAATGGGTTTAGCGGTCAACGAGGACAAAACAAAAATAATGATTTCGACGAACAAAGAGTCCTCTCGATGGGGACGCACCGTGAACGTTGGCAATTATTGTTTTGAGGTAGTCGACGAATTTACCTACCTCGGATTTTCCGTCAACAAGAAAAATAATGTCAGCCAAGAAATTAAACGGAGAATAGTGCTACCCAATAGATGTTTCTACGGACATCATCAGCACTTAAGTAACACCACCTTCTCTCGGAATACTAAAAAAATCTATACCAGGTGCTTATCTTACCTGTAGTATGCTGCCGAATCATGGGTGTTTACTACAACAGACATACAAAACCTGGGAGTATTCGAGAGAAAAGTACTCCGAAAAATATATGGACCTATCTGTGTCGAAGGCGAGTTTCGCCATCGGATGAACCAAGAGCTGTGTGAGCTTTACCACGACATCGACGTAGCTAAAAGAGTCAGAATGCAACGACTTCGATGGCTTGGACATGTTGCCAGGATGGATGTAAATGCTCCAGTGAGAAAGGTGTTTAAAGGCGAACCTGAAGGACGGCGCAGAGCAGGGAGACCCAAACTCCGTTGGAAGGACCAAGTGGTAGGCGATGTGCCATCATCTGATAGGACTAACTGGAGAACACACGCTTAACGTCATCTATATTCAAGAATTCTATACTTAAAAATCAAGCGCCACAAGGCTTAATTACATCTTCAAATAAGAATTCCAGGCTAGGTTTTTTCGTTATTGGATCAAGCATTTTGTACTGGATTTAAGAAAATCCGTACTTGACGTACTTTTGACACCGCTTGGGACTGAATACTTGATTTTTTTTGGAGTGTAATCAGCCGACTTATTGGTTAGAGTAGGCGAATCTTCTATGTCTTCCGAATCGGATTATATGGTTTACATTTTAATAGTTTTGAGGTATGTCACTTCTTTTTCGCGCCAAGTTACATATCTCCAAACTACTAAAATAGAGATGTGACTTTCTTTCTTTGGAGGGCAGTATGTAGGATTGACTTGAGACTGGAATGTGGAATACTAACTGCCCTTTGCAATATCAGGCAGCTAACAGGCAAATGGGATAGGTCCATACTGTACTACTGCAGTGTTTATGAGCTCTATTGTAGCTCTCCCGCTAGGAGGCTAGCTCGTAGGAGGCTAGGATACTTGGAATGTGGTTATACCTTATAGAGTACCTAGAGTCTCTCTCCTTAGCCGTAGTAAGCTACTTAAAAGGTTTCATGCATTGCCTTCCATAGTTAATTGGATCAAGATGCTTGAGTTAGGTATATCTTGTAATGGGTTCTCCACTATCTTCTTTTTTATCATAACCTATAACTAATCCCTTTTATTTCTATACTCTTTGTTTTATTTTCCTTGCCTTCTGTACCTGACTATGTTATAGCAATGGACCAATAGATCACTGAGTGTAGTGTGAGATTGTTTTTACCAGGTCATACGGATTACTGATGCATTTTTGGTTTTACATAGTATTATTTATTTACACTTACAGAACAACCTTTATTTTTTGTACTGTAAAGAATGTAGCTCATTTAAACTCTTTGTAGTTATTTAGAGCACTTGGTATTATTTCATATTATTTTATTTCCGCCTTGCTAATATTTCATTTCATTTACATCGATGTTCTTTAATCAACGTTGCTTAATCTAATAATGTTGTTGACATTTACATGTGTTTCCGGAACCAAAATATATTTTTATTTACTCCAACCATTGCCAACACCCACTTCAACTCATTGCGAGTCTATAAAAAGACTCTCTTATATTTGCATGTACATCACTGCCACATTGTGTTCGTGCCCATGTCCATGTCGACGTCCGTCCAAGCGTTCTTTTTGTACTTCAATGTTTTTATTATAGACCAACCAACCAACCAGCGACCGCAGTGTTATAATATTGACCATTTCATTTTCACATGTCAAACATTTTAACACGTTAAAAGTGTATTACTTTAACAAATATTGCATAAAAGTTTATTTTACACTGTTGTGCTAACACATACTCTACTGAATACACACACACACACAGTCACACATACCCAGCAACGGAAATATTCAATTTGGAGGCCTCCTAGCAGGCCTTTTTTTGGAGATGTTATTACTTCTCGCCCCATACCATCTTCATTACTAAATTACATAGTGTGAGATTGGTGAGCTAGGTCTTCCCTCTCGCTGCTCAAAAGAGACCTGCTGAAGGGTTCTCAGATAAATACCTTCATTAGGTCTCATAAATTAGTCATTTCGAAGGTCTTATTAGAAAGACCTCTGTAATGTAATAAACAGACTACCTTCAGAAGTTCTTCTGTGGAAGGCCTTCAAAAGGCCATAAAAAACATCCTTCAGAATGTTTTCCCCAGAAAGCAAAAAAAAGGCCTGAGGGTCTATTCATCAGAAGATCTATTCATCAGAAGATCTATTCATCAAAAAAGGTCGTGCTAAATTTTCAGTTTTTTTTACAATTCTTTAAATTCTTCAATTCTTTATTTAAAAATAAAGTCATAAAGATAATTATCCACATTACTTACAACAATTGTGGCTTCTTTGACAAACACAAAACAACTAAATGCAAACTAGAGATCAAGGGAGCAGACAAAACAATATAAACAAAAAAACTTGATGAAATTTCGTTTAACGGGATTTTAACTGACAAAAACTTGTTGTTGTTGCGACTGTGTACCTCGTTTTACTTTGCCCCTTATTAGAACTCCTTCTTTAGATCTTCCACCAGCAATGAACGAAATGTGTTACAAATGCTTCTTTGTATCTTTTTGGATTCGAAAAATAGGACTTCAAAGCTTCAACAATCGAATATTGCATACTTGTTTACTCTCCTAAGGAATAACTACTAGATCTGTCTTAAAAGCAAGGAATCAGACCGTGTAGCAGGTGTTTTGTTGCAAATAATAGAAGACCTACTTGATTTCCCCTTAGCAGAACTGCTAGATATCTCCTAAAAGTTGCGAATGAGAAGTTGTAACACATGCTCTTTCGCTGTGATTAGAAGACCTTCTCGATTGTTCCCATAGGAAACGAGAAAGGATTAGTAAGAACGTTTTTTTGAAAGGAAGAGGTAGGGATTTTTGCATTACTCATTAAAGTAGGTCTTCTGGTAGGTGTAGAAAATCCAATATAAGACAGAAGGTCGATTTTTGGTAAGGCCTACCAAATTCCGTTGCTGGGTACGATCTCCATAGTACACATTTGCGAATTGCTGGGGTATTTCTCAACCACACGAATGTGGGTGATGGTTATCCTTCCATAAGGCTGCGATATGAACAAATACAGATATTATTGTAAGCGATTATATGAAGACTACGGGCAGTCGCATATTAATATCCTGCATGTGATGCCCTACAGGAAGAGGTGTTACACAGTTTACAAGAGTTTGGGTTAAGGAAACGTCTGTCAAGGAATGGCATTTGACGAGGGACAAACTTGACTGGGACAGCAGGCAATTTATAGGAAGACCCTTAGTGATTGTGCACAATATAGAAAAGCAGATTACTTGCAGTTAAGTCATGTGATGCAAATGTGATTGGAATTCGTATTTATGGGTACGAGGTCTTGCTAAAAACTAATTGACCTTTCAAAAGGTTACTGTAAATAATTTTGACTTTTGTGCTGGACGGATATGCTTGGAAGCAGCAAAAGGTAAAATGTATACCTTGGTTCAGTCAACAATAACTCCGCTAACATGAGATAAGTACCCTGTAAGTGACCGAATAGCCAATAACCGCATCAAGACGATTTTTATGTAACTTTAATTTGTGTACACGTCCCAAAGGAAGACAAAGATGAGGATAGTAAGGATGCATATTATGATCGTCCAGACGAAATATAAGGCCACCACTACAGATAGTTTGGGAGATTTTAATGTTAATATAGAAAGGAAAGATTATAAGTCGGTAAATTTAGTCCAAACCAGATTCCCGCATAGATTGCAATGCAACCTGGATATCCCCTGATAAAAAGACAAGAAAACAAATGGATCATGTGGCAGTCGATGGAGGGTATGGTGACTGTAAAATAGAAATGACTTCAAATAGACTTAAAACACTACCTATTGCGGGCAAAGTAAGCTCTCGATTTAGCAAAGCCAAAACACTTATAATATAGCGCAAAGGAATCCAGGCATCGTAAGGCTTCATACCACCGATATAGCCAATTCCCAATGAAAACATATCCTCCTATTTTTGATTAACACTATTGATTCTGATGTACTTGACACACAGTGGGAGCATATTGCACAATATATGAGAAACCATGGCTCGACAGGTTCTGGTAGGATGATGAATGTCTCATATTGTCTTAGAAACTGGATGCTGCGTATAAGGCCACACAGCCAATGGTAACGAGTGCTCTGAGGGGACAATATAACAAGAAGAGGAAAGAGACGAAAAATACTAATTAGGCGGAAAAAGCGTCCATGGAAGAAACCAGAGAGCGAGAAAATCAAAAAATAAGTGAATAGAGGTAAGACCGAAAATGCTTCCAGCTACAAAATACAAGTTACGAAAATGGAACAGGATTTCTAGTTATGTTATTCAGACACGCAGAGTACGCTGCATTTATGTAGGGAACATTTCTTCAAATTGCTTGTGCCCAAAGGTAATGGTAGGGATGAAATGTTGACAATCATCGACGACTCGAGTCTAAACGAAGTCAGAACGGCAATTACACGACTGAGAAATAATACAACTGCTAGACAGCATGCATAGACATTCAAGTCCGGCGACGTGCTGCCAACATACAATTGGATACAGTAATGCTCCCCCGGTAATTGAAATCTGACTGTACAATGTATTATGCATATGAAAGGCAATCCAAGGATTTACCGCAGCTGTCGCAACATTAACCTTTTGCATACCATGGCCCGGTCGAGTAGATTATATGGAAGACTAAAGTCGATCTTACACGCTTTCTATTTTTAGATTCACAACAAACGGCATTAACTTGTTTATAGACAAGTAAGAACGTCAGTAGTTTGATAAGCTTTTACTAGACATGCCGATTGACTCGACACCTACTGCGAAGTTGCTGCCGACGACATAGATGGGGCCGGGAAAGAAAGCAAATTAAGATGACTGATTATAATTGTGCCGAAACCTGAAGTAAACAAGGCTGGTATAATCTTTAATGAAACTCACATGTTGTTCGAATACGCTGATTCTACAGATTTCATTCTTAGAGGACTGCGGAATGTTAACGTTGACAATATGATGTTTTTAATTTTGTGTGGTTCTTTTAACAATTTCTGCATTTTATTGGTAATGTGCATATGCAATCGGGAGTGTAATGCAAGATAAAGCTTTTGATTGGTTTAACTTGGCAAACCCAGTGTGTTATTTGTCACTTACTTCTCGAGCCTACTCACAGATCTCAGCATTCCTTGTACTGATTTGAGGGTGTTAAAACACTGTATACATCAGGTGCCTCCATACAACAGGCGGAAGTCCTCGAAAAATACAAGGCTGACATAACTGCTATACAGGAACTTCGGTGGACGGGTAACGGGTACTTGCGCATGAAGACGTGCGACATCCATGGTTGGCTGGGGATTTATGGTTGGCAAGGGATTGCGTCTCCTAGTCTCATTGTTCAACCCAGTTCAACGAAAGCCAACAGAAGTCAATACAAAGCTTTTCCACATTACTCTTATATGTGCTCATGCTCCAACAGAAGAGAAAAGCAAAGAGGACAAATACGAATTCTAGAGAATGTTTATGACCGTAGCCCAAGCCATGCTTAAAAATTGTACTAGGCGATTTAAATGATAAAATATGCAGGGAGACCGCATCGGAAAACTTAGAGTCTGCATACCGAAATGTCAAATAATGGCATTAGACTGATTGACTTTTCTGCGGGAAGAAAAACAGCAGTTGGCGGTACTAGATTTGACCACAGAAATATTCATAAGGCAACATGGTTACCTCCAAATGAAATGATGAGGAATAAGATAGGTCACGTGGTAACCGACGGAAGACAAGCATCGAGTGTTCTGGACGTACGAGTGATGAGTTGATTCTAGTCACTAACTTACTGCAGTTAGGTTAAGGACAACGCGCAACAAAAGTTGGACATCGGTGAACTGCAGAACACAGAGGTAGCGGACGCCTACTCCTACCTTCTAACTCAACTGGTTTGATACGTTCCCCCTAAATAAAATACCTAGCATAAGCGTAGATGTGTACTAATAGCCGTTCCAATACGATATCTGGTACGATGCTGAATGTCGCCATGCTGTTCGTGAACGCCACAGAAAGATGAGACAAGAGGCAACACGTCTCTTTAGGTGGAAAAAGAAGAAATAAAGAAGCGAAAGGATGAAATCACCAAATTGCTCAGAAGTAGAGTAGAAACCCGAAAATTCTACCAGCGGGTTAAGGCGAGAATTCGTGGAACATAGCTGCACCCCTGCACAAACAGCGAAAGACACAGGAGAAGAGGTGAGCAAAAGAAGGAGCTGAATAAGCGACAGAATGAATGCACAAACTTTCTCCGAAGTAGAGGAGATATCAATATGTAGTATGTACTGTCCACATCCGAGTCAGTGCGATGTGTGTGTACCAAAATCCCGCCTTAAAATGTCAAAATAGGAGTCGATGGTGTCCTGGCTGAATTGTTTAAGGCAGATGGAGAGGAGCTGATTAGGAGGATCTATGTACCCAGGGGAACATTTGGCAAAAGGTGGACGTGCCCGGGGATTGGAGTCTCAGTATGTTTTGCCCCATATACATGAAAGGCGAGCGTAGTGAGGGTAAGAACAACCGTGAAATAAGCCTATTACCAATTGAGTACAAGGTCCTTTCGAGCATATTGTGCAAACGTCTTAAGCCCTTTGTAAAAAAAACTAATTGGATCTTATCAGTGCGGCTTTAGACCCTATAAAATTACAATTGGTCAAAAATTTACTTTACGACAAAGTAAAGTCATGAAAATCGACACCTACCACCTCTTTGTTGACTACAAAGCTGCCTTCGACTCTCCGAAGAGGAATATGTTATAGGCCATGTCTGAGTTTGGTATTCCTACAAATCTGATTCGACTTTGCAGATGTCCGTTGGTAAACATCAAATCCTCGATTATGATTGTTAAGGATTATTCTGAACCATTCAAGACAAAAAATGGTCTCAGGCAGGATGATAAATTGTCCTGTACACTATCTATATATATAAAAATGGTGGCAAAAATTTATAGTAATTCATCAATTGAGAACGGCTGATCCGATTTTTCTCAAACTTTTTTTCAGTTGTTCGTTGTTGCCAGGAGAAGGTTTATGTGAAAGAAAATTTTGGGAAAATCTTCCGGAAAAGTCGGAAAATTTGAAAAATCGAAAATTGGCTTTTTGTATGGAATTTTGTGTGCAATTGTTACAGAATGGCTTTTCGAATAGAACAATTGAAAATTGTTGTTGAAAAATGCGGAAAATTCCGGAAAAATTTAAAAAGTTTGAATTTATTTTTTCGACGAATCTCTGCATTTTTTAGTATGATTTAATAAATTTGGACGATGGAACTGTGAAAAATTTCGGATATTTATTCCAAAATGACTTTTCGAATAGAAAAATAGAAAAATTTTTGGTGGAAAACTTTGAAAATTTCGGAAAAACTTGGTTTTTTTCTACAAAATTTTGCATTGTATCGCTTGATTTGATGAAACTTGCAAATTCAATTTTTGTATAAAAATTTGTGTGTAATTGCTTTTTAGAAAAATATACAATTTTCGTTAGTTTTTTTTCGAATATTTTGAAATACTTGGACAATGTTAATGTGAAAAATTTTGGATAGTTATTATGAAATGACTTTTCGAATGGAAAAATAGAAAAATTCTTAGAGGAAAACTCGAAAAATTTCGAGAAATCTCGAAAACATTTAGATTTTTCGACAACATTTTGCTTTGTATCGCTTGATTTAATGATTTCAGTCGACGTAAAGGTGGAAAATTCCTTATGAATCTTGGAAAACTTTGGATTATTGTGAAATTTATTACTTTAAAAGATTAAAAGCGAAATGATGGAACAAATGCAAAATCTTTTGCATGATCATAACGCATTGGCCCGATTGTTCGGAACCGCATTGGATACAAAGCATTCGGACGACCACAAAATCATTATCAGAGCAACCAAAAGACTTTATGGAGGCCTTGCAAGACAATTAAATGTTCTCACTATAAATGAAGTCGCAGTGGTGATTGTGGGAGATAATGTGAATTCACGCGATATTGTTCTCAAGCGTCGGGATGGTGGACATCTGCAGCACGTGTACCAGACTCACTGGTCATATGGTGCACTTCAATACCCGTTGATGTTCTGTCGTGGAGAGGATGATCACCTCAATTTAAAGGTGGTCAATAGAACGAAATTTTTGTTTGCAAGTCGTCACTACTTTTTCATTCTCCATTTAAGGTCGAATTCGTATTTTAGAAGATCAGACGCCACATTTTTAAAGCTTGCCAAAGTTTGCATTTCTCGAAAACGCATTGGGACTCAACGCTCGCCGAGACAACTGTTTCTGCTCCAGCGAATCAAATTCGTACAATGTTTGCGATCATCATAGCCGCGTGGCATCCATTGAACCCGAGCGCTGACGCGATGGCTGACGTAATTTTCCACAGGGTTCGCACGACAACATCTAACTTCAATCTTGAAATTTACTTCTAATCGGAAGCATGTGCGGCAGTCTCCTTTGAATTTAGGAATACCAGCGCCAAATCGTTCAATGTACAATGCATTCAATCGCTAATTGCAACGAGAGCAATAGTTTGATCGAGATGAGCTGACTGAAAGATTCAGAACAATTGTGCCGCTGTTGAAGGCCGAGCAAACGAACGTGTACGATTCGCTGATGAAGGTTGTTGACGATGGAACGGAAGGAATTTACTTTTTCGATGCTCCCGTTAGGACAGGCAAGTCATTCGTAATTTCTTGGATTTTGGCAATAATTCGATCAAGATCGCATATTGCGTCCTCTGCCACATTGTTGAATGGCGGTCGAACTTCATATTCCGTTTTGAAATTTCCGATGAATCTTCACACGGTTGATAAGCCAACGTGCACAATATCTAAGATATCGGCGACAGCGATATTGTTGGTAGAATGCATAATCATCATTTGGGATGAATGCACGATGGCGGTTAAACGAGCTTTGGAGGCTGTTGGCCGAACGATGAAGGATTAATGAGGTGATTCGAGACTTTTTGTTGGGGCTATGATATTGCTGCCTGCAGATTTTTGTCAAGCGCTTTCCGTCATTCCAAAATCTACTACTGTGAGTTTACATCGTCAAAGGAGGAACTCATTACCAAAGTTTTCCCCGGCATGGCACAAAATTATAAAAATCTAGATTGGATAAGTGAACGGGCCATACTAGCAGCGAAAAATAGGGACGTCGATAGCTTGAATGTTATTATTCAAAGACGAATCGATGGAGAACTGCAGTCATTCAAATCCGTTGACAGCGTAGCCGACGAGAATAACCAACTATCCGACAGAATTTTTGAACTACATAGATGTGCCAGGAACTCCGCCGCACAATTTACACCTAAAGGTGGGAGCGATCATTACCATGTGTGGAAACTGAATCATCCGATGTTGTGCAACGGTACGCGGTTGTCCGTCAAGAAACTGATGTACAACGTGATTAAAGCGACGATCATCAAAGGCAAATTCAAAGAAGAGGAAGTCCTTATCCCACGAACTCCTATTATTGCAACCGATCATCTCTTCCAATGCAAGCGAATTCAATTCCCCATTCAGTTAGATTTTGCGATGACAATCAATAAATCGCAAGGAAATTCGTTGGAAGTTTGTAGTATGTATCTCAAATTTTCCGGCTTTTCACACGGTTAGCTGTATGTTGTCTGTTCGCGTGTTGGCAATCCGTATCACTGTTTGTTTTTGCGCCGGAAAACAAATCGAAAGAGATTGTCTATAAGATCGCTCTTCGCTGATTTCGATTAAATTCCGAAGTTTTATGGCAGAACAACGTTTGCCGGGTCAGCTAGTTTAATATAGTTATGGAAAATGGAGATGAGAAAGGCTGGTCTCAACATGTTTGGCACCATATTCCACAAGAGCCACATGACACTAGCCTATGCGGATGTAAAGACATTATTGGCCGAAATCTGCGGGAGGTTACTGCATTTTTCTCATCGCTAGAAAAAGAGTTTTCAAACATCGGTTAAGTGGTTAACGAGGGCAAGACAGATATAATGATTTTGACGAACAAAGAGTTCTCTCGATCAAAAAATGGGCAAATGCGCAAACAAGAGCTTGTGTGGGTTATGCTGACATGTGGCCTTCGTTGATGGCATTTTCTCCCTGGTGGGTTTGGGCTTCTCGATGGTTTCTTGAAGCTTTGTTGGTTTGTCGAAGGTTGTGAATGAGAAATGATCTTCAACTGAACAATGAAAACAAATTCATAATTCTGTACAGATCAACAAAAACAAACTAGTTGCAAATTATTGTTTTGAGTTGATGAGTTAAAGTACCACGGATCTTCTGTCAACAAGAAAAATAATGTCAGCCAAGAAATCTAGTGAAGAAAAGTGCCCGCCAATAGATGCTTATACGGACTTTGGCAGCACTTCAGTAACACAACCTTATCTCGGGATACTTAGAAAGAGCTATACCATGTGTTAATTTTACCCTATCAGTTGTGTGCTGCCAAATCGTGGGTGGTCACAATAACGGTCATACGAAACCTGTGAGTATTCGAGAGAAAAGTAATTTGAAAAATATATGGACCTATGTACGAGTTTCGCACTCGGTTGAACCATGAGCTTTATCATTATATTGAAGTCGCGAATAGCTTCTGAAATCAACGACTAAGATAGCTCGGACATGTGTAGTCAGAATGAATCTAAAGGCTCCAGCGAGAATCCAACCAATAAAAAACCTCCACCGCTTTGAGATATATACGCAGATTATACCATATCTTTCTGTCTACTTTCACAAATTCGAAATACGTTCAAGTTTTCGTACTGGTATTAAACTAATTGTTTATTAACATTGTATCAATTGTATCAATTGTATCAATTTCGAATTTCCCAGTTTTAATGCCAGTCAACCACGGTCACCAATTGTGGCCAGAGAGTTGTACGAAGCGTATAATAAACCTTGATGTATCGTTATAAGTTACGTAGTATACTTTTTAGTTTGAATGTTTCAGCAAATTCAGCGATTTTAAATTCTTTTGTGTTTTTCCATAAAATCGATACGAAATATGTCTTCTCCCTCCATTCCATTTGCACAACGTGTTTGTGCATTTTTTACATGTTTAACATACGAGAGTAAATTTCAACATACATATGTATCCGTAGGATAACATGCGATACTTGTGATTTCATATAGAAAATACGAAAGCTACGGCTGAGGACTCTTTTGGCATACATTGAGGGCTGCAAAACAAGTAGTGTCATTTCCCCCCATCTCCCCGTGATGTATTCAATGTGAAATTGTTGCTTTCTACAATAGTATTGTATCGGTGTTACGGTTTATATGCATTTTGACTGACGCGTTATACATCGCTATGTATCGTGTGTGCATAAATATAAATTAATGTTTGTACATGCTTTTTAATGAATTAACAGCAGAGGCGTTGCTGGTATCAACTGTACTTTCGTGTAGTAAAAGTTGCGATTTTTCAAACATCTGCATGATGCGAATTCCTATGGCCTGTGGAGAGAAAAAATATCAACTCTATTTTTTATAAATGTCCTTATGTTTTGTAGTTTAAATTGTTTGCATTATATTGTATATCAAATTTATTTACCGCAATACCATGTGTTTTGTGGGTTTTGCATTGAAATATGGGGCGGTGTGGCAAGGACGTATCGGAAGTTAACGGATTAAAAGTGAAGTGCATATGATTAAATTCTCTAAAACAGGATATGTTGGTAAGTTTCAGTGAATAATTTAAATAATGTTGAAACGAATATCATGTGTAGGCGATCAAATGCAAAGAACAGTTTGTACACGATTAACGTGTTTTGATTTTCGCACAAATATAAAAGGAATTTGCTTTGAAACGAAAAGGATACTCTTACAGTTTATCAAAAACAAAAGTTTATCCACTGAGTAGCCGCTAACTAGTACAATAATCTGCTTAATTTCATTAATCTACGTATTACCGTTTATTAAATTGGGACCGGTCGTGATATAGTGGTTAGAACACGCTACTGCCATGCGGGAGATCACAGATTCAACTCCTTGCTCCAGTCATCTTTAAAAAAAACAAACAAAAATGTCTTTCATTGTCAGCTTTCCTCGAATGTTGTCGACAGCAACTTCGCAGTATTAGTGTCGAGTCAATCGGCATGACTAGTAAGAGCTTCTGAAACAGTGACGTTCATATTCGTCGATTAACAAGTAGGTGCCGTTAGTTGTGAATCTAAAAATAGAAAGCGTGTTAATTCACAACAACGCAAGAAGCTATCCCATACCTCATTCATGGGGTGTAAAGGGAATTTAAGTTTAAGTTTTAAAGTTTATTAAATTGTTTGTATAATTTTTGTTTGTAACAGGTAAACCTAAAATCTATTGAACCTTTTATGAAAAATCTCTTTTTATACATCACAGGTGACATATTATTAAATAGTAAAGCAGGTTTTTAACATGAAAGAAGTTAATACCGAATGTTCATTCATCAGTGAATGATAGTAAATCATTATAATCATTTTTCTATCATTGTACCAAGTCTGCTGATGAGTATGAAATTGCTATTCATACTCAGTGTTGTGCATAACCAAATGCACTCACGCGGCGATGTGACAAGACGCATAAGCGCTGTCGAATTGTACACGGTAAAAATGTTGTGCTCCCCCAACAATCGTGATCTCATGCTCTACCAACAATCGTCCAACAATGTCACTGTGTTTGTACATGTGTCCGTTTTTGTGTTGAATGAGAAACAAGCGTCAAGCAGAGACTGACTGTTTTGAATCAGACAAAACCATGGAGTACGTGTGATTTGCCGATCGTGCCTGTGAAGGTTGTGACAAATGTTTCGGGTGTTAGAGATTTACCATACTACTGTAAGACCTAATTCCAATATCCTGCAGTTTTTAGTTGAAAAGTTATGGAAGGTACCAGAGGAGGTCGGACTAAAAATCCGACATATATTCTAGAGTTTACCAATATTTACAGATTATATGATGTAAACTATTTTTTGATTGTGAATCCTTTGTCCGACATTGACCAAACTGTAGATTTAGTTATAGATTGATGACGTCAATGGATATACCGACTTTGGTATGCCAAGTATGAAATTTAAATTTTCTGGATCTAAAAAAGGTACAGGAATCCTTTGTCCACATTGATCAAACTGTAGATTTAGTTATAGATTGATGGAATCAATGGATATGCCAACTTTGGTATGCCTTCTATGAAATTTAAATTTTCAGGATTTAAGAGAGGTCCTTGAATCCTTTGTCCGACATTGACCAAATTTTAGATTTAGTTATATATTGATGGAATCAATGGATATGCCAACTTTGGTGTGCCTATTATGAAATTTAAATTTTCAGGATCTAAGAGAGGTCCTTGAAGCCTTTCACAGATTTTAACCAAATTTTAGAAATTGGTGTCATTAAAAGAGACTATTATTCACCTATGAAAACTCATTCTATTTTTGGCCGCTCTTTGTATGAAACGGCAACCACTGTGCGTAGGAGGCTTAGACATTTGGGAGAAAGTTACATAAAAGATCTAGAACTCTCTCCTCAGTCCCAGTAAGAGATTTTATATATATCTTGCGGTGTCTCAATGGCTAACTAAGCCAAGATAAAATTGTATGTTTCCACGATTGTCACTTCCTTCTCTATCCCTCGCCTCTGTCCTTCTTTCTCCTCCCTTTCCTTTCTAACGGACAATCACAATGGATCAGCAGATGTCGGTGTTTAGTGTGATCCGGTTTTTACCAGATTACACTTGTCCACAACCTAACCTAACCTACTGGGCGTCCAGCTCGTCTCCTTAAATGTGTTACCATTTTTATCGTATCATATCAAGGTGAAACAATAAGCACATTCACTGATTTCGAATGTCGAAGCAGTGATATTGGTAGTAGTCAAAGGAGACTGCATACCAAGATGACTAGCACTAATATTTTATACTCTCCGTATTTGGCAGGAACATAAAATATTTATCATAAACTAGCGGACCCGGCGAACTTCGTCTCGCCCCAATTTAATGTCTTACGATAAACTCAGTGGAGAGTGGTATGATAAACAATGTTTTCCGTCGCAAAAACAAACAACGAAGCCGGTTCTCAAAAACGTGAAAGGGCAACGTTCAGCTGACCGCACGAAAAACAGGGAAATTCGAGATTAATCCCACATACTTCCAACGATTGGCCTTGCGATTTATTGATTGTCTTCGGGGAATTGGAATGGATGATCAGTTGGAATTACCTGATTCTTAAGATAAAGACTTCCTCTTCTTAGAATTAGTTTTTGATGATCATTGGTTAAATCACATTGTTTATTAGATTCTTGACGGACAACCGCGTACCGTTGCACAATTTCGGTTGATTTAGATTCCGCAATACGATTATGATTGATCCCACCATCATCTGTAAATTATGCGGTACATTAATCGAGTTGAAGAATTCGGTCGATTGTTGGTCGCATCATCCTCGTCGGTCTCGCGGTAAACAGATTTGTACGAATGTAGTTCTCCAGCGATTTGACTTTCTAAAATCTAATTCAAGCCATTAATGTCCTTATTCTTCGCTGCTAGCACTGCCCGTTAATTAATAAAATCGAGATTTTTATAGTTTTGTGCAATGTGATGAGTTGCCCTCCGACGTTGTGAACTCCCAAAAATTTGCAGGGGACGATATCAATTCTGTGGAAACGTCAACACGAATTTGGCCGTTGCCAATTTAGCAGACGGTGGGAGGTTCTTTTCAACCTTGAGAAGATTCAACGTCAGTTTTAAAGCGGAATTTGAAAAATGTCTAGCCTGTCCCACCAGGAGCATCCCGTTTTATCGTCAACAACCTTCATCAGCGGATCGTACGTGTTCTTCTACTCGGCATTTAACAGCGGCACATTTGTTCGAACTCTCTCGGTCAGCTCATCTCGATTATAGTCTTGCTCCCGCTAAAATTCGAAATCGAATGTATCTTGCATCGAACTATTTAGCGCTGGCATTGCCAATTTTGACAGCAGATTGTAGCATATGAGTACGCACATGTTATTCGGTCGGGACCTTCGGACTCAGATGATCGCAAACAATGTACGCATTTGAATCGCTTTTGAATTTTGTCAAGCCTCGCGAAAAGCGGCGCATAGCACACCATCCATAGTACGCAAGGAATTAAAGGAATGCAAAGATAGAAGAATACACTTTGGCGTGGATGAACTATGTATAGTCTGACTAATTATTGCACAACGGTTACGTAATTTAATGTTTGATCGTCTTATAGGTGGCATTAGCCAAACAAATAACTCTTCCTAAATAACTAAAAGGTCGTTACGAAATGAATGCCCGCAATCCAAGTGGATAACTTAATTTTTCAAACTTAAACTAATTTTTGGAAAAAAATTACCAAATATTGCAGTAAATATCAATATATATTTGTTATCTAATTATTAACTATCTCGTTAAATTCTCCAACCAACATTTATCCGAACTTTTCCAGCTTGACATCGTTCAAAATCTTCAAATCATGCGAAAACTGCAAAATTTCGTCGATAAAAATATCAATTTTTTGCGCTTTTCCAAAATTTTCCGAGTTTTTCCATAAGAATTTTCTATTTTTCCATCGAAAAGCAATTCCTTAACAATTGCACATAATTCATTACAAAAAAACAATTTTCGATTTTTCCAATTTCCAGACTTTTCCGAAGGATTTTCCCAAAATTGAAGCAAAATGGGCCGGCAATTGATAAATTATCATACACTTTTATACCATTTTTACACATATAGATTTCACAATAATCCGAAATTTTACAAGCATTCCAATGAATTTTCCACCTTTACCTCCTCTGAAACCATCAAACAATGCGGTACAAGGGAAAAATTCGTCGAAAAATCCAAAACTTTCAACTTTTTTCCGGAATTTTCCGAGTTTTCCACCGATAATTTTTCTATTTTTCCATTCGGAATAATTATCCGAAAATTTTCACTGTTACATCGTCCAAAATTATCAAATCATACAACAATATTCAAAATTTCGTCGAAAAAAAATATAAAACTTTTCGAAATTTTCCGGAATATTCCGAGTTTTTTATCAAATTTTTGTATTTTTCCATTCGAAAATCTATTCGTAACAATTGCACACACGTTTCAATACAAAATAGCAAATTTCGATTTTTCGAATTTCCCGACTTTTCCGGATGATTTTCCCAACATTTTCTTTTACATAAACCTGCTCCTGGCAATTACGAACAAATGAAAAATCGGCCCAGCCGTTCTCAATTGACGTTTTCTGTGATAAGATCTCTTATATTTTGAAGATTTCTAGAATAGTTCGATCCACTGGTGTCCTTTATCCACGATTCTTCACTGTGTATAATTTGTAACTTTGTTCGCAGGAGAAAGTGCTGGGTCATTAAATTACTCGGTTAGCCCATAAAGGTTTTTTAACCCATTTTTACCTTTAAAAAGTATTTATGTAAATAAATTTTTAATCTAATTAGATATAAGAATTATATGATGTAATATCTTTGATAGATCTCACTAATATTAATTGTATATAAATATTGTATAACTAGAAATATTGGATGAATAAATTGAATTGAATTGAATTGAATTGAATTGAGCACCGGCTGGCGATCAATATTCGGCTCTTAATTTTGAGGCTGACATTATTATTTTAATGTCTGAATACTTGAAAAGGGCGGAGTAACATCCCGCAGTTCTCGGCCAATGGTATCTGTATCATCGGCATATGCAAGAAGCATGTGACTCTTATTAAATATAGTACCAGTCGTGAGAGATAGCAAGACACACTATCGACCGGTCTGAAGCCTCGCTTGCTTAAAAGTTGATCCGTCAGATTTTTACCCATTTTCACTGGTCACTTCGTGTAGTTCAGAGTCCCCTGCAAAGTCGTATGATTTTCATAGGAATACCAAACCTAGTTACGACAGCTTATAGTTTCTGACTTATCTTGTAGTCGATAAACTTATTGTGATAATCTGATTCGTACTGAATCATCATTTTAGATAAGATAGACTTAAGTTTTTTATATAATACACTCGACAGGATCTGGTAGGCAATGCCCATAAGGTCAATAATGCTATAGTTGGTAAACATTCCAGGATTACCATTCTTATGAAAAGGCCATTTTATAGTCAGATTCCAATCAGCGAACATGTATTACTGTATCCACTTGTGATTAAGAGCTGATGCATGCATGTTGCCAGCTCTTCTTTGCCAGACTTGAAAGTCTGTGCCGGTAGTGCATCAGTTGAATTATTTCCGAGCCGTATAATTGCCACATTGACCTCGTTTGGGTTCGATAACGAACAATATATCTAGTCGTCGTTGATTGGTGTGAATTCGTCATTAGCGCCACCTTCGGAAACCAGCTATTTGCAGAAATGTTTCCTCCGTATGCACAGTGGTTCCGTCCATAGGCCAAAAATCAAAAAACTAATCACAAAGTATTACAATAAAATTTAAACAAATTATCTCCTAAATGTCCAATCTTCATAATGGTAAACCGGATTCTTCTGAAAATCTAACGGGACTTTTTAAAAATAGAATTTAATCATGAATATTTGTTCGTGCTTTTGTACGTTGGTCGAATAATTAAAAACAAGAGTGCACTTCAAAACGGATTGCTCATTGCATAAGTCTAAAAAATTAAATTATTTTTAATGGATTTTAAAATTAAAAGTATTTATTTAATCTCCAACAATTTATAAAAACTAAATCGTTTTGTAATTCTTGTCAAATTAAAGTTTTAGGTAACGTATTTGTTTGATCCTATTTTGTGCGTCTTCATTATGATTATTTAGAGTTTTAGTTGTGTTCCCCCCAGATCCCCCTTTAGGTCTCTTTTCCATTGTATTTGTCGTAGTCTTAAGGTAATAAAAGTGTTAAAGTTTGTTGCGGAAATTTGCGGATGTGCGTGTAGTTTTTAATATACTAAACCGCCTTCTTATTAAATCCTCAAACTTAGGTAAGAGGGTAAGTAAAATTTCATATGTAAAAGTGTAACGACCCCAATTATCTCGACCCATATTATCTTAAAACCTAATTTGTTTAAAGATTTTTTTAGACGATTGTCCCATTTCCGTCGGTTCGGCTGGCTGGCCGGTTGGCTTGCTGGTTGGAAGGATAACTGATGGGCATGATAATTTGAGTAAACCTTAACTGATCTTTATGAAAATTTACCAGTTTGAATATTTTCCAAAATGAAGTTACGTTATTGTAAATAAGCAAAATTGCCCCACCCTTTCTGGTACCTCCCATGCAAACTTACCTATTTATGGATACATCTTCCATTACTTTCAAACGAAACACTACATGATCATGAACTTTAGCGGACTAATAATTTTATAAAACCAGGTAAAACTACAGAAAATCGGAACTTTTGCCGCGCGCCTTATGCCACCTCATTGTACAGTCGAGTACGGTTATACCGAACTCCGAGGGACTAGGCATTTAAGTTCGTTATATTCGAAGTTCGTTATATCCGTTATATTAAAAAAGTAGACTCAAAATTATTCTTATTATTTTTTTATCAGTTTTATTATTTTTAACAGTATTTTAATACGTTAAAAAATGAGATCAATCAACTTTAAAATAAATCAAACAAATCTTCAATAATAGAAACAACAGAACAACATTTCTGTATCTGTTTGAAAGAAATTACGTACCCGTTGCCGAAACATTGAAGGGAGTTCGTTATAACCGTGTATGAAATGTATGAAAACTGAAAAATGGGACAACAAATCGTCCCCTTAATATAACAATAGTGTATGTGCTCATACACCATTATTTTGTTATTGCATATTTAGAATCTCCACCATTGATTCTATGCCTGGTCAAAATTTCGTCAAAATCTACTTCCACAAAGTGCGTCAAAAGGTCATTGGAAAAAATAGTGTTTAATTTCCTCTTCGAAAATTTCATAGACATCCGATTTGACGAAAACTTTAAACTCGATTTTCTCAAAACACCAAAAAAATTATACACTATTGTTTTATTAAGGGGACGAAATACTGTTCGTTGTACGTAAAGTTCGCTATAACAGTATAGATTTATATGAAGAAATGAAGCAAAACCGTTGGGACCAGAAAAAGTGGTCGTTATAAACGGTGTTCGTTATAAACGTACTCGACTGTATATAAATGACCTAATTCAACGTAATATTCCCACTAGCATATTCTTTTTCAGTCACATTTTTTCCAAGGAAAACTTAGGGTGAATACGGACTATGTTGCTCTACTGCTTCTGGGATGTCTTATACAAAATTACCAACATATTTTTGGGAAAATTAATATTTCTCTCATAACATTTAAACGAAAAACTGGAGTATACTTGAATGTGTTCAGTTGGATTATCTTGTAATCCGACGCAAAACCTCAGAAAACCGAAATATTAGCTTCAGACGGTTTTACATACATATCATTTTTGTAAGAGATATTGAATTGAACTTTTTATAACCGTTGTTAGTTTTGCTACATGTCTATAAACTTCTGACCATACGACAGAGAGTCCTATCCCGATCGTTTAAGCTACATAATTAAATTATTTTTCAATTTCAGAGTAAAACAATGTCGTACATAGGTTGAGGGTATTTATCAGTCAGTGCACCTGATTGAAATTCCTGTACTGGCTTAAATATTTTTTAAGAGCCTTGCTGAACATTTCAGATCTGTACTACCATTAGAAGTATTTTTGGCAGCGCCTCCATACAAGCGGATCCACTATGGTATGTGCAGCATACTCTGCGTGTCCGAACAACTTGACCAGATTTACATATCGGTTTTTTAAAGGTGGGGATTACTGTTGCGTTGCCTTTACTTGTACCTTCTAGTAGAATGTTGCGGGCTTCACCTCTATCCATTTATTTTTTGATTACCTCACACTCGCCTTTTTCATTTTTAGGCTTTTTCCGCCTAAAGAGGCTTTTCGTCTCTCTCCTCTTCTCGTTATATCGTTCAGTCACAGCACGTGTTATATGGCAATTTAAAAATTATTTCTTATTTATACAAAATATGATTTACATAGATATGTAAATACAATGCAATAATTTTATTGTAAATTCCCAAAACTGACTTTCAATATTTAAATCAACACACGATTCATAACATTTGCCCACACCCACATTCTATTATTTTAAACTTTCCCTCTAATCGTATCCATCATCTAGCAAAAATCATTAAAACTATACAAATTCTGTTCCTAATACAATTATGTTCTTTACTCCTCTGCAACATTTAATTTTGTCATTGGTAAAGTTTACAATGGCAAACTTTCCTGCTGGTTTACAGGACTGCTTGCTTGCATCATCTGTCTGACATTGTGCTATGTATACTTTAATTTGCATTTTTGTGTTTGTATTTCATTTAGATTGATAATGAATTTTAAATGTTGATATTGGCATTAGCATCATTTTATAAAGTCAACTTGATTGTGTGGATGTTGCAATTGTTAGTAAACAGTAGAAAGTTCGTATGGAATAAGAATTAAAATTCCATTTGAATACAAGATGAGAAGGTAAGAGAATTTACATTAGAATTTAATTTGCATATCTGTATGTTTACTAATATCAGGATAAGAAAAATAACTAGGTTAAACAGAATCGATTGTGGTATGCTTTTATATAGAGTTATAATTCTATACCATTATGGCAAAATGGTATAGAATTATGCAATTTTTATAATTTTACCGAAAGCCGATTTAAAGTTCGCTATACGAAGGCATGTTTAGCAATTCGTAGTTTTATGTCGGGAGTGTGATGCAAGGTAAAGCATCTGATCGGTTTAACGTGGCAAACCCAGAGTGATCCTTGTCAATTGCACTTCAAGTCTACTCACAGAGCTCCGTATTCGTAGTACTACTGCGGACGGAGTACCTTGCTTGCCTTTGACACGACTAACTGTGAGGGGCGAAACCTAAAACCCAGGCACGTCTGCTCAGAGTGAGCGGTACCCTGATCAGCGTCTGACCCAGAATGGGCGGCTGTAATAAAATCCTGGCAGGAGGAGAAAACTGCGACCTGGTGCGCTGGGCTTGCAAGAAATATGGTAGTTAGCAGCACTAGATTTGACCAGAAAAATATTCCTAAGGCAACATGGTTATCTCCAGATCAATTGACGAGGAATCAAATAGATCATGTGGTAGTCGATGGAAGGTACGCATCGAGTGTTCTGGACGTACGAGTGATAAGGGGTGCGAACATTGACCACTACGATCACTTCCTTACCCCAGTTAAGGTACGCACAAGGCTAAGCATGGCGAAAAACGTACATAACCAGGCTCAACGAAAGCTGGACATCGGTAAACTGCGGACCGCAAAGGTAGCGTACCGCTACTCCGATCACCTATCTCAACTGCTGCGGAATGCTCCAACCCCTGCTGATATAACCTCGCAGTGGCAATATATAGCCGACTCCATAGAACGGACTGCGAGAAGCGTACTTGGGTACTCAAAGTCGTCTCAAGAAGATGCCTGGTACGATGATGAATGTCGCAATGCCACGAGGAAGACGAATGCTACATAGAGGGCAAAACTGCAGCCAATGGCATCGCGAGCTGTTCGTGAACGGCATAGAGAGAATAGACGAGAGGCAACTCGTCTTTTTAGACGGAAAAAGAAGGAGCTGAAGAAGAGGCAGGATGAGTGCACAGAGTTGCTCCGAAGCAGAGAGAGAGTTAAGGCGAGAATGCGTGGAACAGGGTTACCCTCCTGCAAGGACAGCGATGGTCAGCTAGTGACAGACCCGGATAACGTTTTGAGGATATGGAAAAATCATTTTAAAAATTTATTGGATGCAGACACCACTCCAGAAGACCCCGCTCCAATCCATGACGATGGTGTTTATTGTCCGTCTCCGAGCCAGAGCGATATACGTGTGGCAATCTTCCGCCTTAAAAACAACAAAGCCGCTGGAGCCGATGGTCTCCGTGCTGAATTGTTTAAGGCTTGCGGGGAGGAGCTGATTAGGAGCATGCATCAGCTCATGGAAAACATCTGGCAAGAGGAGACCATGACCGGGGATTGGAGTCTCAGTCTGTTATGTCCCATATACAAGAAAGGAGATCGTAGTGAATGTAAGAACTATCGTGGAATAAGTCTATTACCAATTGCGTACAAAGTCCTTTCAAGCATATTGTATAAACGTCTAAAGCCAATTGTAGAAAAATTAATTGGACCATATCAGTGCGGCTTTAGACCTGTAAATCTACGACGGATCAAATATTCACCTTACGACAAATCCTGAAAAAAACTCATGAAAAGCAGATCGACACCTACCACCTCTTTGTCGACTACAAAGCTGCCTTCGAGTCTCCGATAACTTTATGAGACCATGTCTGAGTTTGGTATTCCTGCAAAGCTAATTCGACTTTGCAGATGTACCTTGGAAAACACCAAATCCTCGGTTAAGATTAGTAAGGATCAGTCTGAACCATTCAACACGGAAAGAGGTCTCAGGCAGGGCGATAGCCTGTCCTGTACACTATTTAATATAGTTATGAAGAAGGTGATGAGATAGGCTGGTGTCAACATGTCTGGTATGATGATATAGACATTATTTGCCGAAATCTTCGGGATGTGGCTGCAGTTTTCTGATCGCATGAAAAGGAATCAACAAAAATGGGTTTAGCGGTCAACGAGGACAAAACAAAAATAATGATTTCGACGATCAAAGAGTCCTCTCGATGGGGACGCAGCGTCAACGTTAAAAATTATTGTGTTAAGGTAGTAAATGAATTTACCTACCTTGTATCTTCCGTCAATAAGAAAAATAATGTGAAGCGGAGAATAGTGCGGGTGTTTCTATGGACTTCGGCAGCACTTTGGTAACACCACCTTATCTCGGAATACTAAGAAACAGTTTTACCAGGTGCTTATCTTTCTCGTTCTTTTGTATGTTGCCGAATCATGGGTACTTACGACAACGGACATACAAAACCTGGGAGTATTCGAGAGAAATGTACTCCGAAAAATATATGGACCTATCTGTGTCGACGGTGAGTTTCGCCATCGGATGAGCTGTATGAGCTTTACCACGACATCGACGTAGCTAAAAGAGTCAGAATCCAACGACTACGATGGCTGGGACAAGTTGCCAGAATGGATGTAAATGCTCCAGCGAGAAAGGTGCTTGAAAGCTAACCTGAAGGACGACGCAGAGCAGGGAGACCCAAACTCCGTTGGAAGGACCAAGTGGTAGGCGACGTGTCGCCATCTGGTAGGACTAACTGGAGAACACACGCAGAGGAACTAAGCATGTGGAATTCTTAAGTACTTCAGGCCTCAAATTTATAAACTACATTCGTAAGTTGTAATGGGCCACTTAAGTAAGTAAGTAAGTATATTATGAACTATCAGAGGTATAAAGATGACGGCTTTCCAATAGACCTATTGATACTTTTATACACTGATACACTTTTACAAAGTGGTACTGTTGACCTGTAAAAAGTTTCTGGCTATACTTGTTTGTGATTAAGTAATGGGGCGGGGCACCGACCATTCGACTTGAAAATTAAAAAGGCTATATCTCATGAACTATCAGAGGTATAAAGATGAGATTTGGTTGTTGGTGCAGTATGAATTATAGCTAGGGCGGAAGTGGACGGAGCCACGCCCATTTTGAAAAATCGCTCTGACGACATTTCTGATAGAGTAAGTAAGTAAGTATATTATGAACTATCAGAGGTATAAAGATGACGGCTTTCCAATAGACCTATTGATACTTTTATACACTGATACACTTTTACAAAGTGGTACTGTTGACCTGTAAAAAGTTTCTGGCTATACTTGTTTGTGATTAAGTAATGGGGCGGGGCACCGACCATTCGACTTGAAAATTAAAATGGCTATATCTCATGAACTATCAGAGGTATAAAGATGAGATTTGGTTGTTGGTGCAGTATGAATTATAGCTAGGGCGGAAGTGGACGGTGCCACGCCCATTTTGAAAAATCGCTCTGACGACATTTCTGATAGACTGATTGATACGAAACTGGCACTGACGACGTTTTGATAGTCCTTGGATATACTTTGTTATGATTACACAAAGGGGCGTGGTACCGCCTATACCATTTAAAATGGATATATCTCATGAACTATCAGAGGTATGAAGATGAGATTTGGTATATATGTATGAATTACAGCGAGGGTGGAAATGGGTTGTGCTACGCCCCTTTTAAAATAAACCGTTATAACTGCCATAGTAATATATGAATCGTCCTCCAATTTACTTACCAACTGATGGAAGAATTAGAGCCAGTGGACGATCAAAAGATTTTTGTATTTCCCATATGATTGCAAATCATTCGGAACAGAAATGGTTCCATTACGACGGTGTCTTATGCCATCCAGCGCGTGAAACCATCACTTTGTTACACCAAACGTTTGGTGACCTATTAATCCCCTAGAAATGGGAGAATACGAGTTTCATACGAAGATAGTACTCGGCAATATTCTTGTTGAGTGGGAGAAGTAGGCATGAAATTGTTACACACATAGTACTCGGCAATAAAGTCATGATTCATTTGCGATCAATAGGAGGATACGGCAAGCTAAAAGTGTTTTTTGCGCTCAAAGATATATTTAGTATACAGACTGTTTCCGCTACAACAGATAAAACTAAAAATATAATTTTGATCTACATGTCAGCAATATAGATATGAACTTGCTGTTGAACTTTTTACCTTCGTCATAGAGCCTAAAATATTTAGCAGTTAAAACAATAGAACTTCATTGGTTAATTTCCATGCTAAGGAGTTACTTGTAGACATAAAAATATATAACACAGTGCAACACACTTTTTCGGGGGTCAACCAAACCGATATCAAACGATAGCATTTGACTTCAGTAACAAAACCCTAAACTCCATTTTGCTCCACTACGTCACAAATTTTTTTTTACAGTGGTTTGAAGTTTGAATTTTTTGGTCAAAAGTCAATTCAAAGAATATGAAAAATCATTTATAAAAGTACATTTGGGGTATTTCATGTCTTCGGAGACCTATACTAAAACATTCAGGGGAATATTTCCTCGGAACATTTTAACCCTCTAGTTGTCACCCGTGTGGGACATTTTTGGCCCAATTTTGAAAAACTGTTTATATGTCAACTTTGAGCGGAGGCCAAGGCTTAGAATCTTCGATAGAAATATTCTCCGGAAAATTTCACTAAGAGTCACCCCTATATGCCACCCATGCTGAAAATTTTAAGAAATTTGACTTTTAAGCTGTTTTTTTAAATTCATCCTAAGATGTCACATACGGGTGGAAGCTAGAGGGTTCAAATGTTCTGATGAAATATTCCCCAGAAAATTTTAATGTATGTCTCCGAAGATATAAACTATCCTAAATGTATATTTACACATGATTATTCAAATTCGTTGATTCGACTTTTTACCAAAAAAAATCAAACTTCAAACCACTGTAAAAAAAATTTGTGACGTAGTGGAGCAAAATTAAGTTTAGGGTTTTGTCACTGAGGTCAAATGCTACCGTTTGATATTAGTTTGGTTCACTCCCGAAAAAGCTTGTTGCACTCTTTGCTCAAAAGTAGTATTTTTAACATTTAATTTTGATTTTATCTTATAACCTTTGACTCGTAGAGGCTATTTGTCTTCGGTGACCCTTAGTGAAATTTTCCGGAAAATATTATTATCGAAGATTCTAAGCCTTGACCTCCCTATAAAGTTGACATATAAACAGTTTTTCAAAATTGGGCCAAAAATGTCCCACAAGGGTGACAGTTAGGGGGTTAAAATGTTCCGCGGAAATATTCCCCTGAATGTTTTAGTATAGGTCTCCGAAGACATGAAATACCCCAAATGTACTTTTATAGATGATTTTTCATATTCTTTGAATCGACTTTTGACCAAAAAATTCAAACTTCAAACCACTGTAAAAAAAATTTGTGACGTAGTGGAGCAAAATGGAGTTTAGAGTTTTGTTACTGAGGTCAAATGCTATCGTTAGATATTAGTTTGGTTCACCCCCGAGACAATGACCCTCAAATTGTGTCATAGTGTAATTTATCTATATATATAAAAGGCTGGGGGTGACTTACTGATCACTCTTCAGTCCAAACGGCTAATGCTAGAACCGTGAAATTTCGAATGTATGTTGACACGCCCCTTTTGGAAATATTGTCATGTTAATAGAACGATTATAACAACATTTTCATGATCTATATATTTAAAATTTCTTACTGGCTGTTGATATGATGACAAAATTTGGGGTGGTTATTCCCCTTTTCGAATAAACATCAGCTAAGAATGGATTTTTGGAAATTCGTACTTTTAGGGGTAAAAATGACAAATCTATATATATATAAATGGTGGCAAAAATGTATAGTAATTCATCAATTGAGAACGGCTGGGCCGATTTTGCTCAAACTTTTTTTTAGTTGTTCGTTATTGCCAGGAGCAGGTTTATGTGAAAGAAAATTGTGGGAAAATCTTCCGGAAAAGTCGGAAAAATCGAAAATGCCTTTTTGTATGGAATTTTGTGTGCAATTTTTACAGAATGGCTTTTCGAATAGAAAAATGTGTAAAAAAATGCGGAAAATTACCGAAAATTAAAAAAGTTTGAATTTGTTTTTTCGACGAAATTTTGCATAGTATCGTATGATTTGATAATTTTGGACGATGTAACAGTGAGAAATTTTAAATTATTATTACGAAATGACTTTCCGAATGGAAACATATACAAATACTCGGAAATTTCAGGAAAAACACGAAAAATTTTCATTTTTTTGGAAACATTTTGCATTGCAAATTGAATTTTTGTATAACATTTTGTGTGCAATTGTTCCGTTGTGGCTTTTCGGTTGAAAAAATAGAATATTTTGAATGGAAAATTATGGAAAAATTCCAAACATTTGAATTTTTTTTTCGACGAAATTTTACATTTTATTGTATTTTGATAATTTGAATTTTGTAAATGTGGAAATTTCGGATAATCATTCCGAAATGACTTTTCAACTGGAAAAATAGAAAAATTCTTGGTGGAAAACTGGACAATTTTGATTTTTTTCGACGAAATTTTTATTGTATCGCTTGATTTGACGATTTCAGACTACGTAAAAGTGGAAAATTCGTTGTGATGCTTGGAAAAATTCGGTTTATTGTGAAATCTAAATATATGTATGAAAGCGGTGTGAACAGTGTGTAGTAATTCATCAAGAGAGAACGGCTTGCCCATCTTGCTCAATTTTTATTTAATTGTTCGTAATTGGTATGAGGGTTTTATGCATGATAATTTTGGGAAAATCCTTCGGAAAAGTCGGGAAATTGGAAAAATCGAAAATTTATTTTATGTATGGAATTTTGTGTGCAGTTGTTACGGAATGGCTATTCGAGTGGAAAAATAGAAAATTCTTAGGGAAAAACTCGGAAAAGTGCAAAAAATTTATATTTTTTTATCGAAAACATTTTGCAATTTTCGCATGATTTGATTGGTAACGAGATAAATAATATTTAGATAAAAAATCCGTCGAACCCGACCCGGCAATCTGCTGTCGACATTGGGAATGCCAACGCCAAATCGTTCGAGGCAAGATGCATTCGATCGTGAATTTTAACGGGAGCAAGAAATATAATCTACATGAGGTGACCGGATGAGTTCGAACAAATGTGCCGCTGTTAAATACCGAGTAAAAAAACGTGTACCATTCACTATTCAACTGGAGGCATTTACTTTCTCGATGCTCCGAGTGGGACAGCCAAGACATTTGTTTGTTGCTTCCGGCAATAATTTGATCAGGATCTCAAATAACGCTAGCCGCTGCATCCTCTGGCATACCTGCCACATTGTTGGAAGGCAAATTTCTCTTTAAAACTGTCGATGAATCTTCTCACGGTTGAAAAGCCAAAGTACACAATGACCAAGAATTTCGCAACGGCAAGGTAAATGCGGGAATGCCAAATCAACATTTCGGTTGAATGCGCGATAAGGAATAAACGAGCTTTGGAAGTAGTTGACCGAACGATAAAGGATTTACGAGGGGATTTAAATCGATTTGGTGGGGCTATGAAGAATAAAGTCATCAATAACTAGAATTTAAAATTAGAAAGTTAATCGCTTGAGAATTGCATTCATACAAATCTGTTTACAGCGTGACCGTAGATGATGAAGCGACCAACAATCCGACCGAATTTTCCACTCGCTTTATGTGCCGCATAATTTACAGATAAAGGTAGAATTTATCTTAATCATATTGTGGAATTTGAATCAACGAAATTGTGCTACGGTACGCGATTGTCCGTCAAGAATCTGATAAAAATTTGGTTTTAGACGATCATCAAGAACAAATTCGAAGAAGAGTAACACCTTATGTTACGAATCAGATAATTCCAACTGATCATCCATTCCAATTCCCCGACGACAATCAATGAATCGCAAGGCCAATTGTTGGAAATATATGAGATTAATCTCGAATTTCCCCTGTTATACGTGAGGTCAGCTGAACGTTGCTTTGTTTTTGCGGCGGAAAACTGATCGAAAAACTTTATCAAACATTTTCTACTGAATTTATCTGAAGGCATAAAATTGGGGCGAGACGAAGTTCGCCGGGTTCGCTAGTAAGGGATAAAAGTTAACCTATTACCCAGACTAATCGGCTGATGGTATAATCACTAGCTAATTGGATTGAAGTCCCATAGTCCAGGACCAAAATGTTACTATTGTCCAGACCACACGAGTTATGATATAATCATCATAATTTATAGGGGCTTGCTCTCTATGGAATAAGTACGAAGCAAGGAGGGTGTTCTTACCTTTTAGGGGTAAAAAAGGCCGAAAGGGATGAAACTTGTACTTAATGTTTAGAGGTATAGTCGCAAAAATTGAAGTGAATATTTCGGAATTAGAGAGCAGCTTAGAAATTCGAACATTTAGGGATAAAAAGATCGAATAGGGATAAAACTGGTGTCGTCAACCAGACCAAACAGTTAAAGCTGTAATCGTATATGGGCATGCTTCCTATAAAATTAGAGGGAGTACCAGTCCATTTTAGATGTGCGATACGAATGTATCTTTTGAAATTCGTACTTTTAGGGATAAAAAGAGACTAACGGGTCTATTCTGACGTGTTTACAATAGTCACCACGGTTACAATAGACTACTTTGGTTACAAAATCAAAAAATCGATATTCCGAATCTTTGTTACTGTGACAATTGTTACACAAATTGAGGTAACAAGGTAGTTTCAGTTCTTTGGAATAATATTTTGAGTTGTAAAAACAAATTTTAATTTATTGAAGTCGTGGGTAAAATACTTTTAGTCCTTTTTGCTATGGAAATGTAGTGGCAAAATGTGTGGAAAGGGAACAACCGCCAAGAAACCTGCGGAACAGCTGTGCCCAACTCTGTATGACACAGTATTTGTCCAATATTTTCGACTGTCCACTTAACTGGGGTACGTGTCGTCTACTTAAGCTCAGTCAAATGTGTGTAAATATCTAAAAGGTAAAAATATGTTTACTTTTCTTTGTTCTGAGCTTTCATTTTTTGTTTTTTAAATTCAAAAATTATCTGTGAAATGTCAATAATTTACATTTCACCACAAGGTGAACTTTTCCTTGTTACGAATTTGCCAGAATACCCATAACAAGAATTGGTTACAAAATTTTAACAAATTTATAGTGACAAATTTTGTAACGGTACAATAATTCAAACCAATGTGATTAAGCTGCAATCACATAAATGGGGTATTCCCTCGTCTTATGAAACATTTGCATTTTACCTGTAGTGCTCAAATTCATAAGATGATTCATTGCAAGTACGGGTGAATCAACGCGAGCCGGAAAGCTAGTCACTTAAATAGCACTTAGGATAGTAAGAAAATTCTGTGAAATATATTATCAGCCAAAGCAAAACACAAGGCATTCACTGGAGTAATATTTCCTTGGTATACATAAAATAGAGTCCACAACATCTCTTCGGTAAAACAATCGTTTTTGTATCTTGTTAAATAAAAGTTGTTTGTCAAATCCTTTCTAAATTCATTAAATCTTACGTTGGAAATTTCATTTATATTGACGAATTTTCACAAAGATCTATAACATGTATTTGAATGTATATCAATACGCCAATTTATATGCATATTCGCCCAATTGGTTTATATGAAGATAGCTATTAGTTGTCAACCTATCACATATATGATCCTATCCTGCCTGTTCTATGTTGCAGATATTTGGTGCAGCCTGTTACCTCAATTTCTTTTAAACAAGCTTTAATTTCAGTATCGTACTTGTATGTGTATGTCAATTCACAGAACTGAAACCAGCTCCATAATAGTTTTCTGTACATTTATCATCGTCAGCAGTCATATCATTGATGCGATAAAATTCCACAGAAATTTCTCCACACTTCATGCTGTAAATATTTATGTACGTGAGTCCATATCTGTTTGCCTATTCATAGTGAATGTCATGCAATGTGTAGGGACTCCTTTAAAAACTATTTTCAACTTTATGAAATTCCACATATATATAAAATTATCATAAAAAAGTCTTCCAGCTCACATCTGTGGGACGTTTGAGGTATGCACGAACTCTGTTTATTTACTCAGAAAGACGTGACTTTATGGCCATCCTCTCGTATCGCTGTGTAATCAGTGATACAATATGATAAATCCAGTTTAACACCAATAAATCGATTAAGGTGATGTTGTTGTTACGTGTGTGTATTTGCTTAATATTGCCGTGATACGCTTAATCCAATAACTTAATTTTCCATTAGCATAATTTCCTTTTTATGACTATCATAAAAATGTAACGCAATGAAATGATGAAATGTGCAAAAATCTGATCTGGTTTCACTGTGAAAATAATTGGTTGTCGCTTCAAATGTTTTTTTAATGGTCATAAAAAGGAATACAGTTTCGCAAAAAGTAACTTTGCTTTATTGTTTTTCATCTTTTTTTATTTCTTGGTATCTTTTTGATTTGATTTTGTCCCGAAAACCAATTAAGCGTAAAATGCTGTTTGTTTTCAGTGTTTGCTACAATAATAAAATGAAATATACTGAATAATGCTCGTTAACACTGAGGTTGTGTTTTCATAATTTCCATGAATCTCAGTAAAGAACTAAGAGAAGTCATCGTTATCGTTACGTTACGCCAATGGCGGTTAGCGATGGAATATCAAATGCTTTACAACCATGACAACAATAAGCTTAACTTTACGAAATGTAAAAATATTAGTGACAAGTTGTAGCCAAAGGATAAGCAAGAGTATGTATTTGGATAATGGCACATAAATTGTCAATGCTTTTTTGGTGGGGTGATTTTGTCAGAGGTCATCTATGCTATGGATAATCTATTTTATGGCAAAAGTAAAATGAGTAATGCATGTGATTATTGTTTGTAAGACTAACATCGATACTATTATCGATATTCATGTTTAGTTGATCGTTTTTATACCCTTACCCTACGGATAGGAGGGTATGTATCATTTGATACAACCCAAAAGTGTATCACATAGAAGGATTCACTTTAGAACATAGGTTTCTTTGAACCAAATTCGATTCATGACTTTTTAAGTCGTTTGAAGCATGTCCGTCTGTATGTCTGGCTGCCCGGCTGGTACGCTAGATAACTTTCGAAAGACGCAACCAAATGTTTTGAAACTTTGCACAAGTTAATATTTTCCGAAAACTACTTATGGTATTGGGCTACATGGTCACACTCCGTTTGGTACCCCATACATATCTATCATTCCGCCCACTTTGGAATCAAATAATAATACATAATAATACACCCATTGCGATCGTGCCCAAATTTTGTACTTAGTAAAACTAAACAGAATAAAGTTTTGGAGAAGGAAACTGAAGTCTAGCCACGCCTCTTTTGGTACCTCCCATACAAATATACCACTACGCCAACTTTAGAAATCGAGTAATAATATCAATAAACCCAACGTGATCGTGCCCAAGTTCGGTATTTTGTTAAGCTATATGAGGAAAAAGTTTTGGATTACATATTGCAAGTCTAGCCACGCCCCTTCTGGTACCAGCCATACAAATGTACCATTCCGCCCACTTTAGAGATGGAGTAATGAAATCAATACACCCAATGCGATCGCTCCCAATTTCAGTATTTAGTTAAGTTAAATTAGCAAAAATCTGGAAGTATAGCCCCGCCCCTTCTTAGTACCAGAAGGTAGACAATTTTATATTTTACTAATGTTTAGGGTAAACTTTGTCAAAATTCCCGATTGAAACTTGAAACTGAAACTGATTTTTTCATGGTGTCGAAATTTATTTTTAATGGTTGGATTCACTTTGTTCTGTACAGCACCTTAAGGGTTTTCGCAAAACATTACTGATTTTCGAGTTGATAAATTCTTTCATTAACAAAAGTCGTTTCTAGTTTACAATCAGCAACAACAGATTACGATTATGTAAATGATTCTTTTACAGTAAAATAAAACCTTTATTTCCTTATTTTTAAATCAAGCTCTTTTTTCTTCTTTTTGACGAATTTCAATAGTTTTAGCCCATACATTAAATTTACAATGGAAAAGGAACAGAATGGCAAACTAAATTACTTGGACACTACGCTAATCAGAAAAAACAATAAAATAGTAATAGATTGGTTCCAAAAACCAACCGCTTCCGGCAGATTGGTCAACTTCTACTCCAGCCACCCAAGGAAAATAATATTCAATACTGCAACCAATTTCATAAAAAGGGTACTAAATATAAGCGACGTTGAATTCCATAAAGAAAATATAAGAAAAATTAAATATATCTTGAAACAGAACAGTTTTCCAGAACAAACAATTGACAAACTTATAATGGACGCAAGAGAAAATAAGATTAATGAACCAAAGCCACCGGTCATATTCAAATCACTAATATATGTTCCACTTCTGACAGAAAGATTTGTAAAATCTGGTTGTTTTGATAATGTAAACTACCAAATAGCTACCAAAAACAACCACACTCTACAAAAACTTTTTACTAAACTTAAGTCAAAAACCGAAAATTCTGACAAATCAAACCTTATTTACCAAATTTATTGCAAAGGCAACGAAAGAAATAATTGTAATAAAGTCTATATTGGAACCACGAAAAATAAACTAAAAACAAGAATAGCAGGCCACAAAAGCGATATAAAATTACGTTTAAAAAATGTTTCCCAAAAAACTGCGCTAACGACACACTGTGCGACGGAGAACCACTATCCCGATCTTGAGAACGTGAGAGTGTTACAGCAAGAGAACAACTACAGCAAGAGATTAACGTTAGAGATGCTACACATTGTAAACACACCAACAAGCATGAACTACAAGAGCGATGTTGAACACTCAGCCAGCAGCTACAGACATCTGATTGGAAAGACCAAACAATGATTAGGTTAAGTCAGTGTTAAAATTGAAGACAAAGACGAGAGTCTACATTTACGCTCAAATGCATTTAATGTTTTTTATTTGTAGTAAGTGTAACAGTGTTTTGAAACTGTTAATATGTGAAAATGTTTATACTTATGTTTTGTATTATATGTATATTGTGTTACAGATTCCTGAAGATGATTCTCAAAGAGGATCGAAATATTGAAATATAAATAAATTTTACCAAACAATTGACCTCGAGCTTGATTTAAAAATAAGGAAATAAAGATAATTTAGAAAGGTCGAATTTAAAGAACAAAAGTAAAATAAAACCTTTTGAAATCTTTACCAAATAAAATTAATCATTTTTAAAATGAAATAAAACTTTTTCCAATTGAATTAAAACCTTCTTTTAGTTACAGAAAGAAGGTTACGGCTATGAAAGAAGAATATCGCGTTCAAGAAGATATCAAAGTATCTTATCAAAAAATAAATATTCTGAACAAGTACAATCACTTCAACTGATTATAAACCAAATGCGTTTGAGGAGAAAGGTTCAATAAAAAACCACGATCCAGCCGAACTAGAACTAAAAGAGATCCCAAAACTAAAGAGTATATAAAAGCGCCTGTTCCCGGACAACCTGGACTTTCTGTTTCTCAACAGAGTATCATCTTATATGAGCCCAGAACATCTATAAATATAATTCTTCACAAAAATTTACATTTACATCCTTACAAAATGATTTGAAGCCTTATTATAATGCTCACATGCTCCAGTTTGCTATTAAAAAGTTAGAATCGTTAACCAAAATTTTTTGTCAGATTATCGTGTTTTCAACTGACCGACCGTGGCATAGTGGTTAGAACACGCGACTACCATGCGGGAGATCACAGGTTCAAATCCTGGCTCCAGTCATCATAAAAAATAAAAAATTTCTTTCATTGTCGGCTCTCCTCGAATGTTGTCAATAGCAACTTCGCAGTGTTAGCGTCGAGTCAATCGGCATGTCTAGTAAGAGCTTCTTAAGCAGTGACGTTCGCATTCGTCAATAAACAAGTAGGTGCCGTTAGATTTGAATCTAAAAATAGAAAGCGTGTTAATTCACGACAAAGCGAGAAGCTATCCCATACCTAGGGTCGCCAGATCCAGATTCGCAAAAAGCTGGACATTCGGATTAAAAAAATTGGATTTTGCAAAAAAAGCTGGACATTTTCAAAAAATGTCTACGAAATTTTTACGGAGCAAATTTGAGTTTAAGGTTTATTACTGAGGACAAATGCTACCGTTTGATGTTGGTTTGGTTCACTCCCGAAAATGTTTTTGTCATCGGTGACTCTTAGTAAAATTTTCTAGAATTTCTATCAAAGATTCTAAGCCACCCAAAGTTGACTTTTAAATATTTTTTCAAAATTGGGACAAATATGTCCCATATGGGTGGGAGCTAGAGGGTTAAAATGTTCCGAGAAAGTATTCCCCTGATTGTTTTACTATAGGTCTCCGAAGACATGAAATATCCCAAATGAAATTTAACAGATGATTTTACATATTCTTTGATTCGACTTTCGATCAAAAAAATCAAACTTCAAACCACTGTAAAAAAAATTTGTGATGTAGTGGAGCAAAATGGAGTTTAGGGTTTTGTTATTGAGGTCAACCGCTATTGTTTGGTGTTGGTTTGGTTCACCCCCGAAAAAGTGTGTTCATTATTTCTGTAGCTTAGTATTACATATCACAAACCTCGTACTTAGTTAAGGTTTTAATCCTGCGAAACAAACTTATCTCCGAATCAGTACGACATTATCGAGATCAAGTGAAAAAAATCACTGTTGCTTATTGTACCTTATTATGTTATTAAAGGAGTAACAGAGGCCATAATAATAACAGAAGTCTCAGTTGAAATACGAGGTCACTCGATTATTAATTACACCGTAACAAGACTTTTATAATTCCTTAAACGTTATCAATGTTAATATGCTATAAATTGTCGTACAGTGGGGCGGAATAAGTTCATTATCGTCAAAAGTATATGAACAAATATAGCTCTGAAAATATTATGTTTAGTGTATCAATGTTACCAAACCAAAAGTATTTCGTAAATGATAATGGTGATAACACAGTAGAACCAAATTTAATTTTTTCCAAAATTACTAGGTAAGAAGACACGTGTAACGGCGTTTTAAAAGTTTACATCTGGGTTTCATTTTAGGGGAGGTAAAGTTTCAAATTTTGTATTGTCAATCGGCATAGAAAATCTAGTAAAGCTTACAATTAAAGTATATGGTATGTTGAGCAAAGTTCTGTAAAATGTTACGGAGAACAATTTTGCAGAATATGTTAACCCTCTAACTCCTCAAGGTAGGGGTCTTTTTTGTCTTTTGTTTTAAAAAGAGAAAAAACCAGTACAGAAATTTCAGTCAGTTAAACAGACTGATAAATACCATCACCCAATATAAGATATTGTTTAAGTCTTGTGTTATTGAAATTAACCGATTTGTAATTAAAACCAGTTAGAAAGTTTCATTCGGGCAATCCGACTTACATATACCCTTACCCTCAGTAAAATAAATAATTTTCTATTATATTGATATTATTACTCGATTTCGAAATTGGGCGGAGTGGTACATTTATTATCCATAACTTTATCCTGTTATAGCTTTACTAATTACAGAATTTGAGCACGATTGCGTTGGGTGTACTGATATTATTAGTACATCCCTAAAGTGGGCGGAAAGGTACATTTGTATGGGAGGTACTATAAGTGGCGTCGCTAGACTTCCAATTTTATTTCCAAAACTTTGTCCTGTTATAACATAACAAAATACAGAATTTGGGCACGATCGCACAGTGGGGTATGGAACCCCCAAAACGGCGATTAATTCAGGGAAGCATCCAATCTTAACCAAATTTGGTACAGACGATCCTCCTCCATGTACTGTCTGTATGAAGTTTTGAAGAAATCAGTTCATATATACATATAGTCCCCATATATATATCGAAGGTAGAAGTGTCTAACATGATAGAACACACATTTTTCGTATTTTTTTTTAATTTTGGTATGTATACATATATATACCATATTTATATATCTTTCTTGTAATTTTCTGTATGTTATGTTTTTGCTATATGCTAGTGCGAAAATTTTTTATAGGTTTATATGCTTATAGCAATTTCCTCCCGGCTTTTTACCAATTTTAGGATTGCTATTAAATCAATATATAAAACAATATTTTCGCAATTAAGCTATTTTTAATTCCATAGGATTGCAACTACAAACAAATTATAAGCCATATTAAATTTAAGTAAATGTATACAACATTTTCATCGATGATCTTATTCATCACGTTCATCGTCTCTTAAATCTTCCTCACTAAGATCAACATCTTCAGACTGGTTTGTCGAAAGATTTGGTACAATTAGTAATTCTAAAGCGGATTTCGGAAGAACCTTTTACCTTCTCATGTACTTTAATTACATGAGGATAAGAACTCAGTAGGAATCTGCTGAATATGTCCTCGTTTGATTTTTCTCGGATTGCTTTCCTTGTAAATTTTTCTTAAAAGTTCTTGAAGTACTTATTACGAGCTTCATGAGCCTCCTCCGACAACTGGCCAATCAGTAAAAGGGCCCGAGAAATAATCTCTATACTACGGATAAAAAATTTGTGTTTGGTTGGGGACATTTTATACCATGGGAACAGGTTAACGGGCTGTATCGTGCGCATACTCTTTAAATTTATCTATGCGGACTTGATGACCACTGGACACAACTATTAGCAATATATGAATTTTTTGATTGATTACATATCTTTTTTAGTAATTTACGCTAAAGTTTCTGCGCATTGAAAAAAATATCTAGCGGTGTTTCCATCATTAGAATTTCCAAAGCCAGGCTTTGGTTGGTCTATTATTGATCCAGTTTTTGATCTGAATTCTTTTATAATTCGAGTTTAGTTGTCGGCAACTTATGTTAAAAATTTTTTTTATAAAATATAAAAATGTTATATATTGACTTTTTGTAAATATTCTATAAAACTTGAGTTGGAGCAAAAAGTGGCAACCGTTTTTAATTGAACATTTTAGATTATGACTTGTACTATAACCGTGCCAAAAATCTCGGGCGGGCTTTGCCCGGAACATTAGTTGTGGTCCAATCAAAGCCAAAAATATACTGATTTTAAGCATTTTTTTTAAATATAATATACTCGTATAACATTTTTGCAGCATTGATTAATGATAATTATAGATATATATCTTAATATATATAAATTACGTGTCACGTTGTTTGTCCGCGATGGACTCCTAAACTACTTAACCGATTTGAATCAAATTTGCACACCGTGTTCGGTTTGATCCAACTTGAAAGATAGGATAGCTTACATCTTAAAGTATAGTCGCAATATTTTTTTATTGCAAATCTTTATATATAAAATTCTACCGTACGTGTGTTGTGACTAAATTCCTCCTAAACGGCTGGACCGATTTGCATAAATTTTTTTGTATGCGTTTGGGTGGCGCCCCGGATGGTTTAGATTTACAATTCGGTCCAATTGGACAAAGGGGCGTGGCACCGCCCATACAACTTGAAAATCAAAAGGGCTATATCTCATGAACTATCAGAGGTACGAAGATGAGATTTGGTATATATGTTGTTGAAGCACTATTAATTTCAGCCAAGGTGGAAGTGGGCGGTGCCACACCCCCTTTTCAAAAATCGCTCTAACGGCTTTTCTAATAGACCGATTGATACGAAAATTTTACCAAGTGGTACTTTTGACCTGTTGATAGTCCCTGGCTATAATACGCCGTGATTGGATAAAGGGGCGTGGCACCGCCCATACAACTTGAAAATCAAAAGGGCTATATCTCATGAATTATTAGAGGTCTGAAGATGAGATTTGGTATATATGTTGTTGGAGCCGTATTAATTTCAACCAGGGTGGAAGTGGGAGTTGCCACACCCCCTTTTAAAAAATCGCTTTGTAGGCTTTTCCAATAGACAGATTGATACGAAAATTTTACCAAGTGGTACTGTTGACCTGAAGATAGTCCCTGACTATAATAGGTTGTGATTGGTTAAAGGGGCGTGGCACCGCCCATACAACTTGAAAATAAAAAGGGCTATATCTCATGAACTATCAGGGGTATGAAGATGAGATTTGGTATATATGTTGTTGGAGCAGTATTAATTACTACCAGGTAGGAAGAAGGCGGTGCCTTGCCCCTTTTTCAAAAATCTCTCTGACGGCTTTTATAATAGACTGATTTATAAGATAATTTTAGAAAGTGGTACTGATGACCTGTTGTTAGTCTCTGGCTGTACTTAGTTGTGATTGGATAAAGGAGCGTGGCACCGCCCATACAACTTGAAAGTACAAAAAAGGCTATATCACATGAACTTTCAGAGGTGTGAAGATGTAATTTGTTACATATGTTATTGTTGCAGTATGAATTACAGTAAGGGTGGAAGTGGGCTGTGATACACCCTTTTAAAATAAGTAGTTATAACTGCCAAAGAGATATGAATAGTAGAGATATGAATAGTAAGGTGGGCCAACGGCGATGACTTTGACGATGACTTTGATGATGAACTTTTTGCTATCGTCATAGGGCCTATGATATTTAGAATTGAACTTCCATGTTAAGGAGGAATTAGTTACATCCTATTAATATTATAAATGTGAATGTCTGTCTGTTTGTTTGTTTGTTTGTATGTTTGTTGCTCAATCACGTCTAAACGGCTGAACCAATTTCAATGAAATTTGGAAGACAGTTAGTGTACTATATGGAAATTACTATAGGCTATATATTTTGTAATTTTTTACCCTATGGGCGGAGTGGGCTTTTTTTTGAGCTAGAGAGATAAAATTTGATACCCAGATGGTACACGACAACACGAATATGAATATGCAGACGAAATTTAAATTTTGGACCCAATGGGCGGAATGGGCGTGGCAAAACATTTTTTAGAGCTAGAGATATTAAATTTGATACCCAGATAGTACTCGACAACACGAATATGAATATGCTGACGAAATTGCTATTTTGGGCCAGTTGGCGGAGTGGGCGTGGCAAAACTTTTTTTAGAGCTAGATAAATACAATCTGATACCCTGATAGTGCTCGACAACACGAATTTGAATTTTCTGACTAAATTTTAATATTTGGCAAATGGGCGGAGGGGGCGTATTTTTTTTTAGAGCTAGATATATAAAATTTGATACCCAGATAGTACTCAACAACGCGAATATGAAGATTCAGACGAAATTTTATTTTTGGATCCGATGGGCATAGTGGGCGTGGCAAAACATATTTTTAGAGCTGGAGAGATAACATTTGATACACAGATAGTGCTCGGCAACATGAATATGAATATCGAGACAGAATTTTAATTTTGGGCAATAGGCGGAGGGGGTGTGGAAAAACTGTATTTTAGCCCTAGAGAAATCAAATTTGGTACATAGATAGTACTCGGCTACTCGAATATGAATATGGTGACGAAATTGAAATTTTGTATCAGTTGGCGGAGAGGGCGTGACCAAACGGTATTTTAGTCCCACAGAAATAAAATTCGGTATACAAATAGTACTCGACAAAACGAATATGAATATACAGACGGAATTTAAATATTCGCTCAGTGAACGAGTGGGCAAAGGGGGCGTGGCAAAACAGTATTTTAGTCCTCGAGAGATAAAATTTAATACACAGATAGCATTCGACAACACGAATATAAATATGCAAACAAATTTTGAATTTTGGGTCAGTAGGAGGAGTGGACGTGGCAAAACTGTATTTAAGCCCTAGAGAGATTAAATTTAGCACCCAGATAGTACACTACAACACGAATATGAATATGTAGACGATATTTAAATTTTCCATTATTTGGGAAAGGGGGCGTGGCAAAACTGTATTTTAGTCCTAGAGACATAAAATGAAATATACAGATAGTATTCGACTACACGCATATAAATAAACACACGAAATTAATATTTTGGATCGGTAGGCGGAGTGGGCGTGAAAAACTGTATTTTATCCCTAGAGACACCTAGATAGTACACGACAATACGAATAAAAATATGTAGATGGCATTTTGGACCAGTGAGCGGAGGGACCATGACAAAACTGTTTTAGCCCCAGAGCGATAATATTTGATATACAGATAATAAAAATGTATTTAGTGTACTAAAAGTACATTTATTGTACCAAAAGGTACAATTTAGTGTACCAAAAAGTGCTTTTATTGTGCAAAAAAGTACAATTATTGTTAAAAAAAAACATTTAAGGTATCAAAGAGTACTTTATTGGTACCAAAAAGTAGATTTTATTGTATTGAAAGATACTTTTATTGTGCACAAAAAGAACAATTAATTGTATCACAGAGTACCTTAATTGTTCCAAAAAATACTTTAAATTTACTAATAATTACTATTATTGCACCAAAAAGTTTTTTAATTGTGTCAAAAATGATGTTTACTGTATCAAAAAGTATTTTTATTTCTGTCAAAAAGTACTGTTATTGAAGCAAAGAGCAAGAATTGAAGAATTGTGTCAGTCAATTTTATGGATTATTTACACTGCGTCAATTTATTTTGTCAAAAATTTTGGCAATAAGTCGTCAGAAAAAGTTTTCCGAAAAAAATTAAAGGGAAATACTGACAATGATGTCATTACTATAAATGAGCCATGAATATATACATGTTGTTAGGGCTATATAAGGTAATATTTGTATACAGATAGTAATTGGTGCTATAGATATGAATTTGCTGACGTATGTTTAAATATCGGTTAGTGGGACGTTGTTAGTTTGATCAGGCTAAGGAGTAACTTGGGATAACGAATAGTTTACAGAGCGTACAAGAACGACGCTTAAGCTCAGCCCTTCAAGTAGGCATGCCAAACATATTATAGGTATTCGACAATAAAGCAATAGCGAAGCATTGCCGGGTCCACTAGTAATCTATATTATCTGAACTTGATGACTCTATTTTAGAAATAGAGGTTTTGAATTGAAATCACCGATAAACAAACACCTGAATAACTGCAAATTTCACTTTTTTCAATATTCAAACAAAAACTTCAAAAAGTTTGAAGTTGTACAGGCTGTAGGTGGAAAAATAAACCATGTACGACATTGGTTCTTACATCTAGTGTCGTAGAATTTTGTCTATTTTAATCGAGTATAAGAAACTAATCTGAAAATATCATTTTAAAAATGCAATTAATCGCCGTTTTGGGGGTCCCATACCCCACTGTGGATCGTGTCGAGTGTATTGATATTATTACTTTATTTCTAAAGTGGGCGGAGTGGTACTTTTGTATGGAAGGTACCAGAAGGGGCGTGTCTAGACTTCCAGATTTTTTCTCCAAAACTTTATCCTGCTTAAACTTTACCAAATACAGAATTTGGGCACGATCGCGTTATGTCTTTTAATAATATTAATCGATTTCTAAAGTGGGCGGTACCAGATGTGTATGGGAGGTACCAGATGGGGCGTGGATAGACTTCCAATTTTTTTCTCCAAAACTTTATCCTGTTAAAGCTTTACTAAAAAGAGAATTTGGATCCGATCACATTTAATTTATTGATATTATTTCACCATCTCTATAGTGGGCGGAAAGGTAGATTTGTATGGGAGGTACCAGAAGAGGCGTGACTTGGCTTTCAAAATTTTTACCAAAACTTTATCCTGTTATAGCTTTACTAAATACAGAATTTGGGGACGATCCCGTAGGGTGTATTCATATTATTACTCGATTTCTAAAGTGGGCGGAATGTATGGGAGGTACCAGAAGGGGCGGGGCCATGTAGCCCATTTGCAATACCGTAAGTAGTTTTGAGAAAATAATAACTCGTGCAAAATTTCAAATTATTTGGTTGCGTCTTTCGAAAGTTATCGTGCGAACCAGCCGGACAGCCACCAGACAGACAAACAGACAGACAGACAGACGGACATGGCTCAAGCGACTTAAAAAGTCATGAATCGAATTTAGTTCAAAGAAAGCTAGGGTCTAAAGTGACTCCTTCTATGTGTTACGTATCAAATGATATATACCCTCATCCCTAGGGGTGATGGTATAAATACACCTTTAAAACTGGGATTTAAGGGGTTAAAATGCTCCACAAAAATATTCGCCGTCAAATTTTACTATAAGTCCCTGAATGCACCAAAACGGAAATTTCTACCAGAAAGTCAGAAATGACACGCAACAAAAGAGAGCTTAGGGTTAATTTTGCATTTTTTTTTGTCTCCTCTGTCAAAGTTTATAGGTCGAGCCTTGTAATTTGTTTTTGTGTTGTACAGTGTAATCAGTTAGTAATTCGGAGAAGCTTAGCTACTTCTTTCACACGGTACAGCCACCTTATTAAGTTATTTTTTTTGCAAAAGAAACAGTCATTGTAATTACAAACGATGTACCATAAAATAAGGTTGTGATGAGACGAAACAAGTTAATTACGGACAAAAGCGTATGGACAAATATAGCTCTGATAATAATATGTTAAGTATATCAATGGTTCTAATCCAAATTACCTTCGAAAATGATAATGGTGATAATCAGTTAAATTAAATTCTTTCAGTTTATTTAAAAACGATGTACCGCGAGGAAATTCTTTTGAAATGCCGAAAGTCTACCGAAATAATTGGCGTTAGTTTATATTTGATCAAGCGTTTTCATGTGCACATTAGAGTTTTTAAATTGTAAACTTAAAATTGATTCAGAAAAGTTCGGCGAACATGCTAGAAAATCTTTTTTGTTGTATTTTAAAGAATATTTCTGGTACTCAATGCCCGTAAGTGTGCATAAAGTCCTTTATCATGGAAATTATATTATAGCCTCTTGAATTCTTTCCATCGGACATAAATCTAAAGAAGCTGAGAAGGCAAGAATAAAAGACTACAAAAAACTTTGCGAACATATTTACCAGAAAAACAACCCGACTTGACACAAATACGGATTAATTTATTCGGATCAGTTCATCGCTAGCCTTCGCAAAGCACAAAGAACAAAGTATACTGAAGTTTGAATGTTTTTTTTTTTATATGATGAAAAACACACATAAACTCCAAAATGTCAAAAAAAACATAATTTTTTTTTTAATTTAGAAAAGTCAACAATAAAACAGTTTCGCTGGTTGAAATAATAAAGCTCCGATAAACTGAAGAAATTTTCCATAAATTTATTTATAACTGCGAAACTCTTTATTATGAAGATAAACAATATAAAAACAGATCAAAGGAATTTTAATTCTTATATTATGGATATTCGTTTCATATAAACTGGAATAGTGCTTTCAGTAGGCCTGACAAAATACAGGAAGCGTGAAATTCGTCTTGTTATCGTCAGTTAAAACACATAAACACCATTCTTTTAAAAAAAAAAAACTTAATTTCCCTTTGCACCCCATGAATGAGGTATGGGATAGCTTCTCGCGTTGTTGTGAATTAACACGCTTTCTATTTTTAGATTCACAACTAACGGCACCTACTTGTTTATCGACGGATGCGAACGTCACTGTTTGAGCAGCTCTTACTAGACTCGACACTTAATACTGCGAAGTTGCTGTCAACAACATTCGAGGGGAGCCGACAATGAAAGAACAATTTTTTTTTTTAAGATGACTGGAGCCATTTTTGAACCTGCGATCTCCCGCATGGTAGTCGCGTGTTCTAAACACTATGCCACGGCCGGTCCCATCCTCTTAACTTCTGTTTTAAATGCCTTATACGGGCCTAACAAAGAGAAGGGATCGGTTATAATATCCACAGTGGCATAACGATTAGAATAAGGGGTTCGAGTCCCGTCACAGATATCTACTTTTTATTATTATTCCATCTTTCTAAAGGATGATGGTATAAATCATTTGATACAAGAAGCAGTACAGAAATTTCAGTCAGTTAAACTGACTGATAAATACCATCACCCAATATAATATATTGTTTAAGTCTTGAGTTATTGAAAATAATCGATTTGTAATTAAAACCAGTTACAATGTTTCAGTCGGGCAACCCGACTTACATTTACCCTTACCCTCAGTAAAACAAATAATTTTCTATTTTATTGATATTACTACTCGATTTCGAAATTGGGCGGAGGGGTGGTACATTTATATGGGAGGTACGTGAAGGGGTGTGTTTAGGCTCCAGATTTATTCTCCATAACTTTATCCTGTTATAGCTTTACTAAATACAGAATTTGCGCACGATTGCGTTGGGTGTACTGATATTATTACTACATCCCAAAAGTGGGCGGAAAGGTACATTTGTATGGGAGGTACCGTAAGGGGCGTGTCTAGACTTCCAATTTTTTCTCCAAAACTTTGTCCTGTTATAATATAACAAAATACAGAATTTGGGCACGATCGTGTCGAGTGTATTGATATTATTACTCTATTTCTTAAGTGGGCGGAGTGGTACATTTGTATGGGAGGTACCAGAAGGGGCGTGTCTAGACTTCCAGATTTTTTCTCCAAAACTTTATCCTGCTTAAACTTTACCAAATACAGAATTTGGGCACGATCGCGTTAGGTCTTTTAATAATATTAATCGATTTCTAAAGTGGGCGGTACCAGATGTGTATGGGAGGTACCAGATGGGGCGTGAATAGACTTCCAATTTTTTTCTCTAAAACTTTATCTTGTTATAACTTTACTCAAAATAGAATTTGGGTACGATTACGTTTAATTTATTGATATTATTTCTCCATCTCTGTTGTGGGCGGAAAGGTAGATTTGTATGGGAGGTACCAGAAGGGTCGTGGCTAGGCTTTCAAAATTTTTTCCAAAACTTTATCCTGTTATAGCTTCACTAAATACAGAATTTGGGGACGATCCCGTAGGGTGTATTGATATTATTACTCGATTTCAAAAGTGGGCGGAATGATGTATTTGTATGGGAGGTACCAGAAGGGGCGGGGCCATGTAGCCCATTTGCAATACCGTAAGTAGTTTTGAGAAAATAATAACTCGTGCAAAATTTCGAAACATTTGGTTGCGTCTTTCGAAAGTTATCGTGCGAACCAGCCGGACAGCCACCCGACAGACAGACAGACAGACGGACATGGCTCAAACGACTTAAAAAGTCATGAATCGAATTTGGTTCAAAGAAACCTAGGGTCTAAAGTGACTCCTTCTATGTGTTACACTTTTGGGTCGTATCAAATGATATATACCCTCATCCCTAAGGGTGATGGTATAAAAAGTATAACGCATTAAAGAAGACGAGTTAGACAGCAAGTATTTTAAAACCAAATGTGTTTCAAGACTTTTTAAAACGATTGAACTATATCCGTCTTACTGGCTGGCTGGAAGGCTGGTAAGCACGATAACTCGAGAAAACCCTTAACCGATCGATATGAAAATTTACCAGTACTAATATTTTTCAAAACGAACTAATGGGATTGTAAATGGGCAGATTAGCCTCACCCCTTCTGGTACCTGTCATACAAAATTACCTGTTTTTTGGATAATTTATATTTCTTTCATAACTTTCAAGCGGACAACTGGAGGATATATGAATTTGGTCAGTTTCATAACCTTGCAATAGTAGACAAACCCTCAAAAAAAACGAAACCTTTGACACGCCCCTTATGGTACCTCCCATACAAATGACCGAATTTACATACGTATCTTTTTGGTAAGTCCCCTGAGTTCAGACATATTTTGCGATAGATGTACACTACAGATATAACTTTTTAACAATTTTTTAAAATATCAAAATTGGCATAGCACAGTCCAATAGAGCATTAAAAACTATAAGGAAACTTATATTTATTTTTTAGCTAAGGTCAAAAAAGTCATTAAAAAATGATTTTTTTTAATGCTATAAATACATCTTATCATACGTAACTTTTTTGTTTTTGAAAAAACCGTATACTTGCAAGGCAAAGTAAAGGGCTTTAAAGGGCTTTTTTATCCTAGGAAAAAATATTTTTAAATTTTAGGGGTAGAAATTGCTCTAAATGAGACAGACCATCGTTACAAGATGGTGTCGTATGTCAGCGACATCTATAGGACAAATGTGGTACTTGTCGAAACCTATACACCGATGTCTTGTATGTTACGATTGATCCGAAAACAAAAAGCAATGATAAAAAAACGATTTTGGCGGTTTTTCCGGGGGGTGGGGGAGGCTGAAGTTGTCTCGAGGTGATCTTAAATACTCGCCCTCCACTTTGGAGAAAAAAAATTTGTATGTGGACCGACCCGGTCTAATGTACACTTATAAAAATTTGACTCTGGAATGAATACGGACTACTTCGGCTGACCGCTTTTGGTACCTCCCATGAAAAATTACCTATTTTTCGAAAATTATTATTTCTTCCATAACTAGCAAACGGACAACTGAAGGATACTTCAACTTGGCCAGTTCAATTATTTTCTAGTATAAGACAAATACTTAGGAAATCGAAACATTTGCCTCACCCTTTCTTGAACCTCCCATGCAAATGACCAAATTTACCGTTATAGGTTTTCATAAATTTTTATACCATCACCCTTAGGGATGAAGGTATATATCATTTGATACGACCCAAAAGTGTAACACATAGAAGGAGTGTCTTTAGACCCTAGGTTTCTTTGAACCAAATTCGATTCATGACTTTTTTAGTCATTTGAGCCCTGTCCGTCTGTCTGTCTGGTGGCTGTCCGGCTGGTTCGCACGATAACTTTCGAAAGACGCAACCAAATGTCTTGAAATTTTGCACGAGTTAATATTTCAACAAAACTACTTCCGGTATTGCAAATGAGCTACATGGCTCCGCCCCTTCTGGTACCCTTCTGGATCGTGCCTCAATTCTGTATTTTATTAAGTTATAACAGAATAAAGTTTTGGAGAAAAAATTGGAAGTCTAGCGGCGCCCCTTATAGGACCTCCCATACAAATGTACCTTTCCGCCCACTTCAGAGATGGAGTAATAATATCAATACTTCCAACGCTATCGTGCCCAAACTCTGTATTTAGTAAAGCTATAACTGGATAAAGTTTTAGAGGATAAACCTAGAAGTCTAGACACGCCCCTTCTAGTACATCCCATACAAATTTACCACTCCACCCACTTGATGGTATATGTAAGTCGGGTCGCCCGACTGAAACTTTCTTACTGATTTTGTAAGTACCTTGAAATAAGTCAATTTATGGAATGAATATGAACAATATCGGCCTACCCCTTCTCGTACCACCCAAAATAACCCATTTTTGGAAAAATAATATTTTCCCCCATAACATTCGAACTTACATTTACAGGTGAAACTTAAGAACCCGGGAAGTTTACGTCCATTAGAAATTATGATTTCTTTTGAAATTTTTGTGCGAAATAATTAGAGAATTTTTGTTTGATTCTCAATTGGTACCGTAAAAGGCCCTTTTGGTACCCTATGCCCATGGGCTGTTACTTTTCCTACAGTTTTCTACACGTTTTGTCTGGCAATACGACCGAAAGTCAGTTTACCTGACTGAAATTCCTGTACTGGTTTTATATTTCATTAAAAGACGTTACACTATTACACCTAATAGATTTCGAAGAATGTCTCAACTGGATTAAGATTAAACATGTTTCTATTTTAAGGTAAACATGCTAAAACATATTATATGCAAATGTGTTTGTGCTGTTTTGACAAAGTCTTAACAAGTAATTTCAAAGTAAATAAATGTATTACATTACATTACAGACTTCAATATGATTGCATACGATGTTAAGTAGAAATTATATGTAAAGAGAATTAATAAAATATGGAAGTATTAAATTATTTAAGCACAATCAAAATAATTCAACTATTATGTTGCAATTATGTAATTTTCCATTAACTAAAACTACTACAAAACTACCTACTACTATCGAAATTGGAAAACATCGACATGTAATACAATTACGTAATATACCTTACGTCCGGTGTACAAGGTATAGCATGTGAATAGCAACAAACGTTATGCCATTGTGTTTATCACAAATCTACAAAACAAAATCGTCCCTTGTAAATCTCTTAGGACACATTATACACAATGTGGCATCGATGGAATACAAGTGGTTGTTTTTGCTTTTTGAATGTGGGTAGCAAATAAAATAATGGTGACCAAGCTATAAAGTTGGTCATAAACTGTTGATTAGTATCTAGCAAATCCTCACATTAACATTGTTCACGGGCGGGGCATAAAACACCTTTAATAGAAACAGACAACAATTGCAATTAAGGAGGTGTTTTATGTTACCATCATATGGGCAAACAGAGATAACTTTAACGCTGACTACGAATTTGTTAAAATGTTTGTTGTATTTTATATTGCCCACATATTAGTTGTTGTTCCTTAACACTTACAATGTAGTAATATGCGTAGACTTTACTTCAGATGGCCTTTTAACTAGGTCATATATAAATATTTAAAATTTAAGGCTTTATACATATATGACAATACTCTTCCAATTTTCCCATCAGTTTCTGTTCCCTTTCCCCCCACTCATTACCACTAACAACGACTGTAATTATCCAGAGTATTTGGACATGGGGCAGGCCATTAAAGCTACAGCATTAACGACGCCCTCACCAAATACTTGTCCACAGCATGTGGCTAAAGTCTTAAGTCCGCATTTATACCATTGCCTTTACGGATAACCCTCACACCCCACAAACAAAGACATAAAATGAAATAATCTTTGACATAATGAGCATTTCCCAACCACTAGTATTTACTTTTACATGCAAGCTGAAAGAAACCACTTGCTTAGTAACTACAGTCAACGAAAAGGATTTGAGGGTAGTAAAGTATAGCATTTATTTCCTTTATATTATAGCTGAAGAATAGTGCTGGAGTAGGAAACAAAAAACAAAAACAAATATCACATAAACGTATGCAATTTGTATGTAAGTCACGTGGGACAACGCGGGCATTGATGATTTCTATCGACATTTTCCAGTACACAGACATTTTCTTGCCCACTGGTATAGAATTTGAGAAAGGCACACACACACATAGGAGTGGCATGTTATAATACTGGTCCACTTGCTTGCCATTTGTTAATAACAGTTTTTGTTTCTCAGTACTTAAAGTCAACGATGGGAAATAGTACAAATGCACCATGGATGTTGTAATATTTAAAGTATTTTTCTTTCCCTTCTTTCTTTGTGCTGAGCATATGCTGGCACCGAATAGTGAAATAATCGTTTCGGTATAATTAAAATACATTTAACGGTCGTTATGATGTTTTCCAGAGGGCGGGCAAAATTTCTGTAGATCTATAGATTTTGTAGTACGAAACTAAGGGATTTGTATGTGTTTCTTTTTTTTAGCTTCACTATGCAAAGTGTTTGCTTACATGTGACGGATGCTCCAGTAGTAGTAAGAAGCAATACGTATCACTTGGAATCAATTCATATGGTAACGAGCGCGCAGTTTTGCCCTTCTTTTAAGCAGCTACTTCCCGCTAGACTGTAAAACTGTGAGACAAATGGTAGGGCTCAGTGATTGGAAAGGGTTCAAACTATCGGGGAAAGTTATATCGGCTGTACGCCACGTCTAGGAATCGAGCTATATCGATATGAAGTTAGTAACTATCATATAGGAAAAATTGTCACCTTTGGTGGTCTTTTTTTTGACATTACTCGAGAACTACTAGTCCGAATTTTCTCAAACAAATTAAAAAAAAAAACTAAAAATTACAATTCCTTTAATCTGTTCATATAACGTTTTTCTATATAAGCAACAGTCTCCTTTTTCCATTCATCATATTATTTTGAACTGAGTTCATTTTGTAACAGTTACAAAATAAAACTGTTGTTCTCCGTGGCGTATGATTTAAGTGGAATATTACTTATGATATTCATACGCCACCATATAGCAATATAACAAATGAGCCTAAAACGTGAGACCGGAATGGACGGGAGATGGATCTGCAATGCAGAAAGACACGAATTTGGATGTGGATTCAAAGTCGGCAAGAGACTTTGACATCTTGTCTTACGGGCCAGCCGCCCAGCACATGGCATTAAAATTGTTCTGGGAGATTTTAATGCTTAACTAGGGAGGGAAGATGCTTTTGGTTCAGCAGTCGGAAAATTCAGTATCCACAACCAAACGGATTCAGAATAGTAAGCATCGCGTCGGCAAGAAACATGGTAGTGAATGGAACCAGATTCCCGCATAAAGATATCCACAAGGCAACCTGGATATCCCCTGATCACAATACAAGAAACCAGATTGATCACGTGGTAATTGATGGAAGGCATGTCTTAAGCGTTACAGACGTGCGTGTGATGCGCGGTGCAAATATTGACTCGGATCACCACCCAGTTGGCATCACAAAGCTATATACCACCGAGATAACCAATGCCTACTCCAACCAACTCCCTCAATTACTTCGAACTACCACCCCTAATTCTAATGTTATCGACACTCAATGGTAGTATATTGCGAATTCTATGACCACTGACGCAACGACTGTACGGGGTTATGAAAAACCACGCTCAGACAAGCCTGGTGCGTTGAGGAATGTCGTGAAAAACTGCAGCCAATAATGGGAAGTGAAGGGAGATGACACGTCTCTTCAGGCGGAAAAAGCGTCTATGGTAGAAATGTGAGAGCCAGGATGTCGAACAGTACAGGGATATGCGGAAGGCATCAGTAACCACGACTGGCACCATCTTTAACAAAAGCCACATGCTGCTCGCGTATGCCGATGATATAGACATCTTTGGCCGTGGACTGCGCTATATTACTGTGGCCTTTTCGAGCACAAAACTAAGTTATGTGTTTCTACGAACAAAGAGTATACTCGTTTGGGACGCTGCGTGAACTATAACTTTGAAGTGGTAGATGATTTTGTCTACCTCGGCTCCGCCATAAACAGAAATAATAATGTCAAGCCTGGAAATCAAGACACGAGTATTGATCGCAAACCGCTGCTACTATGCGCTGAGCAAGCGTTTTAATAATAAAGCTCTGTTTCAACGAACGAAGATCCAACTCTACCAGATACTGATCGTGCCTGTCTTAATCTATAGCGCAGGGTAATGACGTAGGCGGATCAATCTGTTCTGGGAGTTTTCGAAAGAAAAATATTTCGCTAAATATTTGGACACATCATCGTTAACGACGTGTATCGTTAACGACCGAAGCACTTAGAATACTTTTCTACGTGCGGCTACTGATATATAAATCTCTCTTGTTGCTGCCAGTAAAGAAGAAGAAGAAGAATACTGAATGATTAATTCAAATATCCTCCAGTTGTTCGTTTGGAAGTTTTGAATGAAATATTATTTATCCAAAAATAGGTAATTTCGTATGGGCTGGGGCTTTAAAAATCCTGAAACAAATTTGGTCTTAAGGTCTAACTCTCCTCATTTAATGCGTTAAATTTTTTCTCGTATCAAAAGATATATTCCATCATCCCAATGGTGATGGTATAAAAAGCACACAAATAAATTCCCTTAAGTTGGTGCGTATGTATGTGTAGCACAAATAAACATATGCTCATGAAAAACAACATCATATGGCGATGCATTATTTACTTCCGCTTGTATATACATAAACAATGTTGAATAATTTAATTGCATTATTTAGATTTCCCCTTAAGCACTCAGTCGCGAAATAATATTTTTTATGAAGTCGGTAATACTTTTCCTTGTGCATATCAGTTAAATATTTTATTCTAAACTGCAAATGAATTCCTTATAAATATACATATGTGCCCCTAGGAGAAATAATGTTCAAAAAAAAAAAAAAAAAGTTTCAATACGTTGGAAAATCATAATGTATGTAAGTAAGTAGACGCATATAACTGACGAGTTTAAGGAAATCTTGAAAACACAAACGAACGATGTTACTATAATCAATTTGAACGGCAAATGCAAATTTAAATTTGTAAATATTAACAAAAATCACATACTGAACTTAATGAATTTTTTTACTCATTGATATAGGAATCTAGACAATGAGATTTTTTAATAATCATGATGTAAGAATTTAAACAACATCGGTAAAAAAAATTAACATTGAAAATATTAAAAGAAATACCATTAGATGTAGATACCATGTTGGAGAAGGCACAGCTGCTATGAGCTTGTGATTCATGTCAAATTAGATATGAACTATCATATAAGCAATATCGCAAAAATTTTTATTTCATTAAAAAATACTGTTATTTATATGATATTTATCCGAATAATGAAAGAACATTTAACCAATTTGTTACACTGAATAGTCTATTATAATTTTAAAACCTTTATAGAATTAATAAATCCAAATCTTTTTATACCATCACCCTTAGGGATGAGGGTATATATCATTTGATACGAAAAAAAGTGTAACGCATTAAAGGAGACGAGTTAGACCCCAAGTATCTTAAGACCAAATTCGTTTCAGAACTTTTTAAGAAGAATGAGCTATGTCCGTCTGTCTGGCAGGCTGGCAGGCTGGCTGGATGGCTGGTCAGCTGAATAACTCGAGTAAACCTTAACGGATCGGTATGAAAATTTACCAGTATCAATATTTTTCAAAACGAACTTATGGGATTGTAAATGGGCTGAATAGCCCCACCCCTTCTGGTACCTCCCATACAAAATTACCTATTTTTGGATAATTAATATTTCTTCCATAACTTCCAAACGGACAACCGGAGGATGTTTGAATTTGGTCACTTTATTTATCTTGCAAAAGTAGACAAACCCTAAGAAAACCGAAACCTTTGCCCCACCCATTCTGGTACCTCCCATACAAATGACCGAATTGACCCTTATAGTTTTACATACATATCTTTTTTGCAAGTAAACTGAGATCACTCAAATTTTGCGTATAATGTTTGCTTATAAATATTAGACTCAGGTATGAATATCGACTATATCGGTTCACGCCTTCTGGTACCTCCCATACAAAATTACCTATTTTTCGAAAATTAATATTTCTCCTATATCTTTTTTCTAAGTACACTAAATTCAGTCAAATTATGAGTAATTTGTACGCTTATGAAAATATGAATCAGGAGTGAATATGGACTATATCGGGTCACCCCTTCTGGTACCTCCCATACAAAATTACCTATTTTTGGAAAATTAATAATTCACCCATAACTTCCAAACGGACATTTGAGGGGTAATGAAAATTAGTCGGTTAATTTATATTGTGATAGGAGGCGAAACCTCAGAAAACCTAACTATTTGACACACCCCTTCTGATACCTCCCACACAAAGGACCGAACTCACCCCTATAGTCTTACATACATATCTTTTTTTGTAAGTGCACTGAATTCAGTCAAATTATTCGTAAGTTGTACGTATGAAAATTTGAGTTAGGAATGAATAAGGACTGTTTCGGTTCACCCCTTGTGGTACCCCCTATTAAAATTAATTTTTTTTGAAAAATTAATATTTCTCACATAAATTCCAAACCGGCACCTATACCCCCTACACAAATAAGTAAAGTTTTGCACCACAAGCAGGGGAAAAAATATACATAAGTAAATTTATTTTAATTAAAAATCTATTCATTTCAATAACTCAAGACTTCAACAATGTCTTATATTGGGTGATGGTATTTATCAGTCAGTTTACCTGACTGAAATTTGTGTACTGGTTTTACCTAAATACCCTTATCATCACCTTTCGTACTTTCATGAGTACATGACATATTTTTTAGTCTTCCTAAGTAATCATTATTAAAAATGCCTTCACTGCAAAAATACACAAACAAAACAAACTTTCCACCTTTATGTAATATTAAATAGATGTAATTATTTTAACTGCAAATATACCACCAAAAAAAACGTCAACACACTGCCAAGGTCATTTGCATTACGAATTGTAAACAAAAAATGTTTATAATAAATTTTTAATTCATCTTACGTAAACACTACACAAGTTGTAGGTATCCTTAGGAAATTAAGGTTTCGTTAAAGTCACCTTTAAAATTGTACATTGGCAATGTTTTTGACGAATGAGTAATATACTGTATATATTTGTTACCTATACGCTAAAGCGAATATGCACTTCTTTTGGCTGATATACATTTGTTGGCGAAATAATATTTTTTGTGCATCTTTTGTCATCTATTAAATTGCGTTTTCTGTGAAGTTTATAGGCAGCTACACCATTCTTTATAAGTTTTTGCCAGAATATGCTAGTTGATCGTTCGAAAGGAACATGTATGTGAAAGGCTACATGAAATTTAGATGTATTACATGGGCATGGCCACGCATTCAGGACCATATTTATGGAAATGCGATACCTTGAAGACTTTTGTGTCAATAGTCATTTGGTGTGAATTCATTTAAGGGTTGAATCGAAAGGATTGATCCCGCCCATACGACCCCATTAACAAAAATGCAATTTGTGAAGTATTACTACTCTGACCGACTTGAAATTAGGTGTAGATGAATTTGACAGCAATATCCGTGATCTGGCCAATAATGGCCGAAGGCGTGGCCCTGTCCGTTGAACTCTTATTTTCGCAATATCTGGAGAAAGTGCAAGATTCCTATTGGACTTGAACTTAGCTTCTGATGCCTTTATGATCAGTGTGCGTATTCTTAAAATTAAATGTCGGGATTGGATCATATAACGGAATTCTATAAAACAACTGAATCGTAAGAGTTTCACTTAAGTTAAGCCAGACATTGTGGAATTTTGCATTATTATGGTAAACTTTAATAATATAAAATAGTTTCGACGTCAATATCATAAATGAAAAAAGTTCAATAACACAGTCGTTAGGGCAGATTTTTAATACAGAAACGCCTTATTTAGTAAAATTTGATGGCGATTTGCGCGGACTATGATTGCATTTTAGACCCATGGTTTTTGAAGGAATTTCCGTATAGACTCAAAAACGGTGGTGAAATTAAAGTACTTGACTTTTTCATACATCATGTGGTCATTGGACCGTAATTTTGAAACCGCAATATCTGGAGGGCTAGTTCTTCAATTTCTATGGATGCATTTGGCAGAAATGTTCGTGATCCGACAACAAATGGGCGGGATCGTATAGATGGGCGTGGCTTACATCTTGGAACTTTAAACGTCTATCAGAGGTATAAATATGGTGTATTGTATATATTTTGTTTTTACAGTTAGAATTACAGCCAGGGTAGAAGTGGGCTCTGACGGCTTTTCAATAGACCGATTGATGCGAAAATTTTACAAAGTGGTACTGTCGACCTGTAGAAAGTCCCTTGCTATACTTGGTTGTGTTTGGATAAAAGGGTGTGGCACGGTTCCAACAACTTGAAAATTAAAAAGGCTTAATCTCATGAACTATAAAAGGTATGAATATGAGATTTGGTATAGCACCTCTGATAGAAATGATTGTAAATCTAGCTATCAGACATGTTTTACTGTGTTATACTTTCTTTTAGAACTGATTTTGAACGGAATGTCTGTTTCCGAATAGGGAAAGAAGTTGTTTTTCGCCCTACATACAGTAAAAACTTGATCTACATGTCGGCACTTTAGATATGAATTTGCTGACGAACTTTTTACTATCGTCATAGAATCTAAGATATTTAGCATTTAAACAATAAAACTTCTTTGGTTTATTTTCATGTCATTAGTTACATAAGTTACTTAACTCAACATATTATTGGCGAACTTAAGAAGCGTTTTCAAAGTACTTAGTAGACCTACAAATATAGCACTTATAGAAAACATGAAATCTATATATATAAAAATGGTGGCAAAAATATAAAGTTATTCATCAATTAAGAACTGCTGGGCCGATTTTGCTCAAATTTTTTTTCGGTTGTTCATTATTGCCAGGAGTAGGTTTATGTGAAAGAAAATTTTGTGAAAATCTTCCGAAAAAGTCGGAAAATTGGAAAAATCTAAAATTGCATTTTTGTATGGAATTTGGTGTGCAATTGTTCTGTTGAAAAATGCGGAAAATTCCGGAAAAAATCAAAATGTTTGAATTTGTTTTTTCGACGAAATTGTGCATATTATAGTACGATTAAACAATTTTGGACGATGGAACTGTGAAAAATTTCAGCGTTTGAAAAAAACTCAAAAATATGCACAAAATATATGCAAAACTCTTTTCATGAGAGTGTTTGAGAGGTAAATGTGACACAAACTATGTACCGTTGAGCATGTTAACATGCAATCATATCTTGCTTAGTGTCGGAAAACGATGTTGCTCTTTTTTCTGACTCCCGTCGTGTGTGCGATAAAGACGACACAACTCATATGTGCACTGAGAAACGAAAATACCCAAACACGGAGTAACATTCATATGGAGAAAAATACTGTTATATACATATACTTATACACAGGGCAACCGGAAATGTGCCCTAAAAATCGTGTTTTAGGCGCATAAAATATGACCTGAAAAATGGCAAAATATGTCTCCGAAGTCATGAACTATCCCAAATCTATTTTGTCACATGATTTGTCATTTTCTTTTATGTGACACTTGACCAAAAAAATCTTACTTTAAACCACTGTAAACCAAAATTGTGACTTATTGTAGCACAATGTAGTTTAGGGTTTTGTTACTGAAGTCAAATGCTATTGTTTGATTTTGGTTTGGTTCACTCCCGAAAAAGTGCGTTGCACTGTTTGCCTGAAAATAGACTTTTTAACATTTCATTTTGATTTTATTTTGGAACCTTTGACTCATATAGGTTATTTGTCTTCGGTGACTCCTAGTGAAGTTTTCCGAAGAATATTTCTATAGAATATTCTAATCCTTGACCTCCGTCCAATATTGACTTTTAAACAGTTTTTCAAAATTGGGCCAAAAATGTCCTATACGGTTGGAGCTGGAGGGTTAAAATTTTCCGAGAAAATATTCCCCTGATTGTTTTAATATAGGTCTCCGAAGACATGAAATACCCCAAACGTATTTTTACAGATGATTTTTCATATTCTTTGGTTCGACTTTTGACCAAAAAAATCAAACACTGTAAAAAAATTTGCGACGTATTGAAGCAAAATGGAGTTTAGATCGTTTGATATTGGTTTGGTTCACCCCCGAAAAAATGTGTTGCACTGTTTTATCTATCAATTTAAAAGTGTCTTCATTCACCTGAACTTGTTCAATAAGCGTAAGACCTGATGTTTGCAATTTTTTAATATGTTTTGCAATAAAACCGTAATTTGAAGCTTAGGGGTCTGTCAAGACATCCTTTGCAGTTTTAATGGATTGTTCATCCTCATCGTTTAATGCACTTAGAACCTTTAAAATGTCTTCATAATTGTTGTCATAGTAGTTAACTGCTTCAAGCCATGTTACCCATCGTGTTATAGCTTCTGGAGGTAATGGAAGGTCTGGAAACATTTGTTAAAAAAGTTCCTCTCTACATGTATCTTTTAAAAATAACTTCTTCACATTAGCAATAGTTTTATATACGTTTACAAATTCCTACGTTTTAAAATTCCTAATACATTCACACAATCGATGGACACCATGAGCAATACATGTCACTTTCGGATAAAATAAAGCACTAAAGCTTTTGCAGCCTTTACCATGTATGGAACTGCATCCGTCACAAAAAGCTAAACATTATTCTTATTGAAGTTGACGTCCAGATTTTTGATGGCGTCGTCCCACAGTCTAGTAAAAATAGTAAAAATTTCCCACTTGCAACACCAGCTAAAATGTTTGCCACATTTCTGCCGGTTGCATCTATAGTTTCATCGATTGACATCCATATAAATTGATTTTTTAGTTTTGCTCGTATATTGTCCATGCAGTCGTTGTATAATATTTTTACATGTTTAGTTCAAAAAACTGTTTCGGATGGCACTTGATAGTCCGTGTATTCCTCAAATAGTGTTCTTATATTTTGATTTCTCATTGTGTAAAGTGGAATGTCAGCAGACACAAAAGCTCGGCACAGTAATTCTTGAAAATCGTGTTCTTTTGAGAGTCTACCGAGTCTACATTCTGACAAAAATAATTGTTTGATCTGCATATTTTCACTTTCTGCGATCTGCTGCAATAACTTTGCTGCAGATTTTAGAATAGAGGAATCCACCATCAGCTCGTAAGTCTGGAAACTTTTCTACAACCGCCTTTTGATTAGCTGCTTTTATCGGATTAGCTTTAGGCATTATGTCCAGGGTCGTAATCGTTGGTGGTTGAAGAGCATCTCTTTTTTATGTTTTGTTTACTTATTGAATAAGAAAGCGCGTTAAAAGATTAATAAACGTTTAACATTTCAAGTTGTGTAAGCATGTTTTGGCTATTACATTTTAAAAAACCAAAGTTGCAAAGACACTTGTTTATACGAAATGAATAAATAATGTCAAAAACACAAAATAAGCTTAAAAAAGGATATTTTTGAAAAAATATGCCCTAAAAAATATAAATTATGCTTTTAAAAAGGAGGTTTTTTTTAAAATTATGCTCCTAAAACCAAAATTTCCCGAAATATGACGTTATGGGTAAAATATGCCAAAATATGCTCTAACAAATAGGTCTCAAAACACTTGTAGGACCATGAAACGTGTAAATACATTACCCATTTGTTAATATCTCGTTGTAAAAAAAACATGCTGTAGCATATTTCCGGTTGCCCTGCTTATACATATGCATATATATACAGCTTTATTTCTACTTCTTCTCTACCAATCTTTTAGTGCCGCTCGTTTATGTGTGCACACCATCTTTGAGTGCTCAGGAAAAAATTGTAAAAAAGAGTTTTGTTATGTGTTGACTCTGTGTGCGGAGCATCTTCGAATATTAAACTCTTGTGTTTTGAGTTCGCCTGCGCACATTATCGACGTTTAAAATGTGTTGGACAGAGTGTTTTCGAGTCTTATTAATCCTTAAAAAATTTCGTATAATTATTCCAAAATGACTTTTCGAATGAAAAAATAGAAAAGTTGGTGGAAAACTCGGAAAATTCCGGAAAACCTTAGATTTTTTCTACAAAATTTTGCATTGTATCGCGTGATCTGATAAAAATCGCAAATTGAATTTTTGTTTAAAATTTTGTGTACAATTGTTCCGTAGTGGCTTTTCGAAGGGAAAAATGGAAAATTTTTGTTGAAAAATTACGGAAAACTCTCAACAATTTTAATATTTTTTCGACGAAATTTTGAATTTTGTCGTTTGATTGATAATTTTGTACGATGTTAATGTGTAATATTTCGGATAATAGAAAAATTCTTGGTGAAAACTCCGAAAATTCAGGACAAACTCCAAAAATTTGGATTCTTCGACGAAATTTTGAACTGTATAGCTTGATTTAATTCGTAACGACAACATCGAATTTCGACCTTGGAATTAACTTCTGTGCAAAGATATGTGCGTGCTCATGTGCTGCAGTCTTCTGTCGAAATTGGGAATACCAGCACCAAATTGTTCGATACATTCAATCGCGAATTCCAACGGATCCAAGACTCTGATCGAGATGAGCTGGCTGAAAGTATCCGAATAATTGTGACGCTGTTGAATGCCGAGCAAACGTTCGTGTACGATTCCCTGATGGGGGTTGTTGACGATGAAACGGGAGTCATTTGCTTTCTCGATGCTCCCGGTTGGACAGGCAAGACAATCGTCATTTCTTTGATTCTGGGAACAATTTGGTCAAGATCACAAATTCCGTTAGCTGTTGTATCCTGTGGTATTGCTGTCACATAGTTGAAAGGGGGTCGACTGCATTTTCCGCTTTGAAGCTGCTAATGAATCTTCTCACGGTTGACAATTCGACGTGCAGCGAAATTGTTGCCAGAATGCAAAGTCATCATCTGGGATGAATGCACGATGGCACATAACCAGTTTTGGAAGTAGTTGACCGAACGATTAAGGGTTTACGAGGTGATTCGAGATTATTTGGTGGAGCTATGATATTGCTGCCCGGAGATTTTCGTCAAACGCTTCCGTCATCCCAAAATCTACTGCTGCTTATGAAATTAATGCATGCCTGAAATCGTCGTCTTTGTGGCGGCATTTCAAGAAGTTGAAATTGACTGCGAACATGAGAGTGACGATGCAAAATGACCCATCTGTTACTGAATTTTCAAGACAGCTACTGGCACTTGTTACTGGCCAAATTCCTGTTGATGTTTCAACTGCATTGACAACGTTCCCGGCAAATTTTTGCGAGTTTACATCGTCGAAGAAGGAACTCAACACGAAAGTTTTCCCCTGCATTGCACAAAATTATAAATATCTATATTGGACAAGTGAACGGGTCATACAAGCAGCGAAGAACAAGGACGTCGGTAGCTTGAATGTTATTAATTCAAGTCGAATCGATGGAGAACTACATTCATACAAATCCGTTGACAGCGTGACCAACGAGAATAAGTCGACTAACTATCCGACAGAATTTTTGAATTTTTTAGATGTGCCAGGAATTTCGCCACAGAAATTACAGCTGAAGGTGGGATCGATCATAAGTATATTGCAGAATCTGAATTGGTTAAAAAACTGATGATCAATGTTACTATATAGACGTCCATCAAGGGCAAATTCCAATTAAAGGAAGTCCTTATCGCACGAATTCCTATTATTCTAACCGATTTTCCCTTTCAAATGCAAACGAATTCAAATCCCGATTTTACGCCGGAAAACAAATCGAAAAACATTGTTCACCAGATCGCTCTTCACCGCTCTTCACTAATTTCGATTAAATTCACATAAATCACATTAAAACTTGAACTAATTGTGTTTAACTATTATCCTGGAGTTTATATGAATTCGTAACCTTTGCCTTTGGCAGAACAACGTTTGCCGGGTCAGCTGGTATATTATAAATTAACATGCAATAATGAAGCATTGCCGGGCACACTAGTAATAGTATAATTTCCCAGGTAGAGTTTTTTTGTCGCACTATGTTATCCATAGAACAATGTGTGTGTCCGCAACATGTGTCCCTAACGCACATTTAGGTTGAAGTAGCATAAAATTTAAAAATATTTTTAATGTGAAGTAAGTTGATTATAAAACCCTTTATTCTTGTTTTCTACAAAAAAAGGATATACTGATCACATACGAAATTTCGACAAATATTAAAAATTTTCATATACACCTCAAGTGGCTATGGAAAATTGGGTGTGTCCGTAAGGCACTTTTTGTTAGGCTTAATTTTGAATACAACATTTTAAGTATAGTTTCATTAAAAGAACCAAATAAAAAAAGTGCGTCTGCAATGCTAGGATATACCTATAAAGATTCCACTTATATGTTAAGTTAACATTTCCTAATAACTTTTGTTTGGATGAACTGAGGCAAACTGAATTCAAAAGCTCTTATTAATTGAAAACATGTTAATTTGACTTAACAACTTTAGAATTAAGGTAAGGTAGTTTTGTTAAAATATTACGTTTACGTTACGTATTTTGGCACAACTAACATTTATTGTACAACACATCCTGTTCAATTGGGGAAATAGTCATCATATTGATGAATACATTTTTTATTATTCTTAGATTAACAAACAAACAAAAATTAATAATAAATCCATATTGTAAATACATTGAACAGTAACAAACTGGACTTTATATTGTATGTCTATATATGAGAGAAGATCTTCAATATTATATTCATGAGATGGAAAGGGAAACAAATGTTTTTGTTCGGAAGTATTTTTTTTTATTATTTACATACTTTGAAATTGTTGTCTACTATTGTAAAATATCAAAGAGCGATATTGTAATATAAACTTTTCAGAAATAAATTTTTGACATGATTTCTTGAGGCTTGGTAATTATTACCCTTCACCTGATATAAATACTGCGTGCGGCATTAATAAACTTCTGTTGTATCTACAACATAGTCATTATATTTTATACCTAATAAACAGTACCGAATGAACAAAATTAATGTAGTCTATATTGACCTACAATCAAAGGTTGATAAACAACAATTACCATGCCTTTAATTACACGCATATCACAGGACTGTCTTATTGTTGTTGTTGTTTGCATAAACGTCACGAATAATCAGGAAAGGCAGGATGGAATTTAATGATTTTATTACAACTACCAACATATATCACGAAAGCAGTTGCTATTACACTTTTGGAAATTTCAACGCCTATAATTTCATAAGCAGCGTAAGTTTAACAGAGTACCAGTTGGTTCTTTCTTGATAAATGTAAAATCGTAAATATAAAACAGTCGTCATCCATAGCTATTGCTTTTTATACCGACCTATATGTCCACATTCAATAGCTTTGAACAATCATTTACTATATATAGCTATTCAATAAGTATTCAAAAACAAGACAGTTTTATTGGATAAACTACTCATGAGTGCCAAAAACATAACCCCTTATCACACAATTTGCTGATAATTCCAAGAAATGCGGAATCTCCACCTTTTTTGCACTGAGGAATATTTTTGTGAACATTACTTGTTAGAAGTTAAATGTCGGTAATGGAAAGTTCGTTAACTCTATTGTGTGTTTCATCTCTTATTGTGAAATATTTAGCAGCACATTTTAAACCATAACTATTTAAATGTTTTAAAGTAAGTACTTTAGATACTTTATGTCTATATTTTGTTTAATTTCTGTAGTTTGAATATGAAGTCAATAATCGGCTATCAACTTTGCATTGCCAGCATAAATTTTTATAGGAATATGTATTTATATAAAACTGTTACCGTTACAATAATTATAGATTTCACCATATTCCCCATAATAATAGTTATTAGTTTATGATTAGACGTTTATTTTAAACTCAGTTTTGCCCACACCTTATTTAAAATAATTACTTAGTTTCTAATTTTATTTTTATTTAACAGGAATTGTGTTAAATGCCATGCCAATTAACCAATAATTAAATTAAATGTTTACTAGTAAAATTATATCATTATAAGAATTCCTACTAATGCTTGTTGCTAAAACTTATTGACATAACTTACATTTCCGAGAAAATTACTTTAAAATCCTTCAACAACTAATGTATAGCTTATTCTGTGGAAAACCCTATTCAAATTCTATGAAAGTATTGATTTTATAAGCATAAGAAATGTGAATAAAGATTACATGTTAGATTGAAATTACAATTTACACAAAATATCATATCAATTGATACAAGAAAAAGTGTTGCGTATTAAAGGAGACGAATTGGACCCTAGTATCTTAAGACCATATTCGATTCAGGACTTTATTAGATCACTGAGTCATATCCGACTGCCTTGCTGGATGCATGATAGGCAGAACAACGCGGAAAAACCTTCAACTAACACAGTACAACACATGATTTTGAGACTTAATTCTGAGAATTGCACAAGAATATTACTATCGAAGATTCTTGCTCTTGACCTCTCTCCAAAGTTGACTTTAAAGCTGTTTTTCAAAATTGGGCCTGAATGTTTCATACGGGTGGGAGCTGGAGGGTTTAAATATTTCCAGAAAAATTTTAATATTGTTCTATGAAGACATGAACTATCCCAAATGTATTTTTATATATGACTAGTGGGTCCGACAATGCTTCACTATTGCATATGGGCAAATCCTGTGTTGCGGACGTTACATTCGTATGCATTTATGTTTTGTTATATCAATCCTGTTTGCGTTATGAGTGAGATATTTATAAATAAACTTTAGCAAACAACAGTTATTTGAGAGTACTTTAAAATGGCATTTAATTGTTTGCGTAACTACTTTTGACAGATGTCAACGTGTATTAACATCTATTTTAGCAAATATTGCATAGTAACAAAAAAAAATCGAAATACGTAAAGGAAAGAGGAATATTTAAGGAATTTAAAAAGGCTTTATTAAGAGTTATACATTTAGTGGTTCATCCAAAAATTTGAAATTCGTCCGTTGCGGACGTTGCGCTGCGGGCGTTACACTTTATCCTACTTTTTTTTTATCCTAAATTGACCAATTTAACGGAAATTCAGAATTTATGTTTGTTTGTTCATGAGAAAAGATTGTATGTACATTTGCATTCATACAAGGCAGATCAATACTGGCATCGTAACAGTTGACTTACCGCAATACATGGCAGTAGCCTGGAATTATGTTGAAGTTAATGAAACGCTCCTAATATCAGACCCGCCAACAGGTTGTATCTTTGGCTGAAACAATAGAATTAATGCCCCTATTCCACAAACATTTCATATGAGTTTACAATTGCTGTGTTCAATAAATAAAATTTAAAAAAAAATCATTCCGTTGCGGTCGTTACGCACTTTGTCATTCATATTTTCTGTAGAATAGTGTACAAATACATATTTATATACATACATATATATATTAAGCGCACTATTGGCTCTCTTGACGAACGTACTTGGATTGAGAAAAAACTAAATATTAAAGCAGTTAAATTTTTAAAACCTTGTTTTCCGTTGCGGACGTTATGTGCCGGAGTTACCAGAAGGGCGCGTCTAGACTACGAGATTATTTTTTGTCCAAAACTTTATCATGTTATACCTTTACTAAATACAGAATTTGGGCACGATGGCGTTGGGTGTATTGATATTGTTACTTCATCTCTGAAGTAGGCGAAGTGGTACATTTGTATGGGAGGTACCAGAAGAGGCGTGTCTAAACTTCCAGATTTCTTCTCTAAAACTTTTTCCTAGTTGAACTTTACTAAATACAGAATTTGAGCACAATCGTGTTAGGTCTATTAATAATATTAATCGATTTATAAAGTAGGCGGTACCAGATGGGTTTGAGTGGTACCAGATGGGGCGTGGCTAGACTTCCAATTTTTTTTCTCAAAAACTTTATCCTTATAAAGCTTATATAAATAAAGAATTTGGGTACTCTCACGTTGGATTTATTAATATAATTTCTCCATCTCTATAGTGAGCGGAAAGGTACATTTGTATGGGAGATACAAGAAAGGGCGTGCCTAGAATTCCAATTTTTTTTTTCCAAACCTTTATCCTGTTATAGCATTACTAAATACTGAATATGGGCACGATCGCGTTAGGTATATTAATAATATTAATCGATTTCTAAAGTATGCGGTACCAGATGGGTATGGGAGGTACCAGAAGGGGCGTGGCTAGACTTACAATTTTTTTTTTTCTCAAAAACTTTATTCTGTTACAGCTTTAATAAATAAAGAATTTGGGTACTTTCACGATGGATTTATTGATATTATTACTCCATCTCTATAGTGAGCGGAAAGGTACATTTGTATGGGAGATACAATAAAGGGCGTGGCTAGACTTCCAATTTTTTTCCAAAACTTTATCTAGTTATAGCTTATCTAAATACAGAATTTGGGTACGATCCCGTTGGGCGTATTGATATTATTACTCGATTTCTAAAATGGGCGGAATGATGCATTTGTATGGGATGTACCATGTAGCCCATTTACAATACCGTAAGTAGTTTCGAGAAAATATATACTCCTGCAAAATTTCAAAACATTTGGTTGCGTTTTTCGAAAGTTATCGTGCGCACCAGCCGGACAGACAGACAGACATGAATCAAATTTGGTTCAAAGATACCTGACTCCTTCTATGTGTTACACTTTTAGGTCGTATCAAATGATATATACCCTCATCCCTTAGGGTGATGGTATAACAAGACTTATTCTACAGCTGATCAAGAATATTGTCGAGTACTTTCTTTGTATCAAACTGGTACCACCATTACTTGAGATACTTTGGTCACCAAACGTTTGGCTAAACAAAGTGAAGTGACATGTTACGCCGTCGTGTTGCAATCTTTTCACATCCGAATGATTTGAAATGTCTTGATCGATTGATCGTATACTGGATCTTATTCGTCCACCAACTACCCAGCAGCGGAAAAGACGAGGCATTGTAAAAATATGCCTGCAAACATGCCTTCAAAGGCATTTTGTTGACATTCAAATACGCCTTCCTTTTCCAGGCATGTATACAGGCTATAATAAGTCCTTCACTAAGCCTTATAAAAAATTCCATACCCATTCACATTTCGCTTCTCAAATGAGACCTGCAATGAAGCCTCTTACTAGGATGAGAATAGATCCCGCAGACATGCCTCTTTCCCTTCTTAAAACTGGCCTGTGAGCAGCCCTACTGTGTACCCCACAAAAATACCATAGATGTTCTCAAAGGGCATGCAAACTTTCTTGCCTTAAACAGGCCTGTTGACAGTCCTATTAGTAGAAGGCAGAATTGACGTTCATAGGCATGCACTTGTCACTTCTCCAATTAGGCCTGTTGGCAGGCCTCTTAAGGGAAGGAAAGACAGATGCTGTTGTTTATAAAAACCACATGTATGTTATTTATCGTACAACAACTATATCACGTGATAGCCGAGTAGGTAGCATGTCCACCTATGAGTACTGAGGTCGCGAGTTTAAAAAAACTAGTTATTACAAATTGTAATAAATATTGTATTAAAAATATATAAAAAGTAGGAAATCATTTAATATGGAAATAATTCGCATATGCTTTTTTTTATTTAAGTCCTTCTATAAATGCTCTTTTGCAGGCCTGTAAGCTGATCTGCAGTAGCAATGCCTCATAGAAGGCCCTTGTTATTAGGACTCCAAGCAGGACATACTAGGCATGCCTACTGAAACGCCTTCAATGAGAAAGGGAATGTGCAGGCCTTGCCTGCCTATGACACCCTATGTTAATTTGAAATGAAGACTGCATTTGAAGGGTAGGGCATCTGACTGCCATTGCAGGCCTGTAAGAAGGCATGCAAAGCCCCATTTTTTGCTGCTGGGTAGATCTTAAATGGATATTTCCTCAACATATACTGATAGCGAGTTACTGAGAGCGGCGACAGTTCGACAGTTCATCCACCAGTTAGATCTTATATGGATCTTTCCTCAACATATACAGATACCGAGTTACTGAGAGCGGCGACAGTTGATAAATTTGAGTCCTCTGTCACATTTATGTTTACAACGGCGATGGCTTCTTATGTTACGCGCTCGATTTGGGTGAATATTATCCAAAGCAATAAATGTGGTTGATCTGTAGTTTTGCGCATTAGCTGCTCAGATGGATGATTACGTGCACCATAAACTTGAAAAGTGCTCCATAAGTTTGGTGAACAGTGAGCGCATTTTGAAAACAAATTTCCACGATTTGTAATTGTTGGTCTGGTGTAAGTCTGTGCATGGTGATTTGCCAAAGTAAACTGAAAGAAAGTATCAGCTAGATTTACACTTATACGTATCAGTTCTATAGGTCTAAAAAAAACCCCATACATAGATTATTCCCAAAAGTTCAGTAATGCTACCTCTGATATACTATGAAAATTAAAATTTTGCCCCAAGTCAAACTAAAGCAGTTTTTCTGTCCAACTCCAATGAACATTGCTTTCATTTTCTATTTATTACTGAATTGGTCTCCTGAAAAGTAATTGAAAAACACATCACTGTTTTAGTCGGCGCAGCTGGTGTACAGACAATTGTATGACACAGTTAACCCAGATAGCGCGGCAACTTTTTTTTGTTGAAAACTCAAACTTTTATTTTAAATTTAATGGGAGGAAAATACCAAATTTTTCCTCTAATAGAGGTCTTTATCTGTTATATTACAGTTAGCATTGTCGGTGGTGCGATATAAATTATGTCAAAAACCTCATTATCACAACATTCTTCAAGCACTTCCAAAACATCGATCAACTTCAATTCCATTCGGTGTGACCTTTTTAAAGGCCAGTGCACTTTGCGCTGCAATACAGCATTACATACATTTTCTATTTATTTGTTGTTTAACTAAATTGTCACTCTTATTAATTTTTAAACAAAAAACATAAATTAAATAGATGTAAATGACTTATTTACATGTTTTTTCCATTGCGCACTATTAAGGAAATAACTTTTCACCGAGCCCTCAATTATCAATTAATTTGCACCGAACTGCAATCATTAACAAACGTTTTCGACTGTGTAGCTACATAACAAAGCATAAACAATAATAATATAAAAAAACATTCACAGAAATGCACATGCATAACGGTGTTTTTCTCTCATTAGTTTTGCTCTCTCAGGTGTTCTTTTAAAAGGACGGTGGCGCCAAGAGGGTTAAAAAGTCAAATACTGGAGTGTGTGGTCAGCGCCTCGAAATTTTTTACAAACTTGGTTACATAAAACCACTTCACATCTCTATACGAACTGCAACATACTTTGAAATTTTAAGGACAATGTTACCTAGTAAAGACAGAGCCTATCAACAGGTCATCAGTACCACATTGAACGATTTTCGTATTAATCGGTCTACTAGAATAACCGTCAGAGCGATTTATTAAAGGAGGCATGGCACGCACTGCCCCCTTCCGCCTTAGCTGCAATATGTAATACTGCACCAATAACATACATATATTACAAATCTCATCTTTATACCTCTGAGAGTTCATGAGATACAGCCTTTTTAACTTGCAAATTGTATGGGTGGTGCCACGCCCCTTTATCCAATCACAACCAAGTATAGCCAGGATACTTTTAAGTTGTATGGGCGGTGCCACGCCCCTTTATCCAATCACAACCAAGGTCTTTTAACCGGTCATAAACCACTTTGTAAAATTTTCGTTTCAATCAGTCTATTAGAATAGACATCAGAGCGTGGCACCGCCAACTTCCTCCCTGACTGTAATTCTAACTGTACAAACAACATATATACCAAACATCATCTTCATACCTCTAATAGGTTATGAAATACAGACGTTTTAAGTTTCAAGATGTAATACACGCCCACTGGTCCGATCCCGCACATTTTTTGTGGGATTACGAATTTTACCAAATGCATCCACAACAATTTTCAAGACCATTGGTAAAACAGTCCTCCAGATATTGCCTATTTTCAACACCGACAACACTGCTACATTCTGTGAAAATTTCATAAAGATCGGTCCACCCGTTCTCGAGTCTAAAGGGTACAAAAACCAGCAAAGAAATTTCAGTCAGGTAAACTGACTGATAAATACCACCACCCAATATAAGATATTGTTTCAGTTTTGAGTAATAGAAATTAATCGATTTTTAATTAAAATAAAATTACTTATGTATTTTTTTTTTGCCTGCTTGTGGAGAAAAACCTTAAAAAATTTGACTTACTGGTATAGGAGTACAATTAGGGCCAGCACAACGTGTCTGATTTTTCTTTCGTAAATCAACGTTCAATAAACCCTTGCCTTGGCAAAGCTTGTCGGAATTCAGTGTACATACAAAAATGATATGCATGAAAAAGGGGCAATATCTGTTATTTATGTGGGAGGTACCAGAAAATTTGTGTCAAATTGTTAGGGCTTATGAGGTTTTACCTCATATTACAAGATAAATTAACTGTCCAAATTTGATTATCCCCCGTGTGCCGGCTTAGAAATTATGGGAAAAATATTATTTTTCCAAACAAGGTCATTTTGTATGGAAGGTACCAGAAGGGGTGATCCGATATAATCCATATTCATTCCTGATTCCAATTTTCATAACCTGATTCAAATCTTTAAATCATTCCTGATTCAAATCTTCATAACCGTACACCTTACGCAAAGTTTTACTGACTTCAGTGTACTTAAAAAAAAAAGATATGTATGTGAGATTATGGGGGTGGGTTCGGTCATTTGTATGGGATGTTGCACAATAGGTGTATCAAATAATTAGGCTTTCTGAGGTTTTGCCTCCTATTACAAGATAAATTAACCGACCAATTTTCATTACCCCACAAGTGTCCGTTTAGAAGTTATGGGAGAAATATTAATTTTCCAAAAATAGGTAATTTTGTATTGGAGGTACCGGAAGGCGTTAACCGATATAGTCCATGTTCATTCCTAAGTCTAATTTTCATAAGCGAACATCATAGGCAAAATTTGAAAGAAATCAATTTACTTACAAAAAAGATATATATGATGAATTTCATATCAAAACCTTTAAAAAAGGGACATTTTGAACCCGACCCCCTCAGATTTTAATGAAATTTTGCATAGAGCTACATTTTACCTACAGAAACACAACCTCATTTTTAGAAATTACATTTATGAAAATATGTGGGCGTGGCAAGGTACCGAAATATTTGACAAATTACGGCTATTGGTACTTTTAAGCTGCGATTACTATGGAATGACTGAACCGATTTGAAAGATCTTGATGCCATTAGAAAGGAATATAAGACGGCTTTCGACAACATATACTGTTAAAATTTTATATTACACTGAACATTTTTTTTTGCCAAAAATAAAAGTTTAAACTTGGAAAACACTTCGAAGATCAAGTCTTTATTTCCAAAAAAAAATTTTTTAGATATTCCTTTTTAATATATATAAAATATCTAAAAATTAAAATGGAGTTTTTCTTATTTTTTTTTAAAAAAAAATTTAAGTAAATGCGCCTCGCCAGCTTATTCATGTGTTCTATAAATTCCTTGACAAAAAGCAGTAAGAAAGTTTTAGTCGGGCAACCCGACTTACATCTACTCTGACTCTCAATAAAACATACAATTTTCTATTATATTGATATTATGACTCGATTTCTAAAGTAGCCGGAGTGGTACATTTGTACGGGAGGTACCAGAAGGGGTGTATCTAGACTTCAAATTTTTTCTCCAATACTGAATCCTGCTACAGCTTTACTAAATACGGAACTTGGGCACGACAGCGTTAGGTGTATTGATATTATTACTCGATTTCTTAAGTGGGCGGAATGATGTATTTGTATGGGAGGTACCAGAAGGGGCGGGAACATGTAGCCCATTTACAATACCGTAAGTAGTTCTGGGGAAATATTAACTCGTGCAAAATTTTAAAGCATTTGGTTGCGTCTTTCGAAAGTTATCATGCGCACCAGCCGGACAAACAGACAGACGGATATGGATCAAACGATTTAAAGTCATGAATCGAATTTGGTTCAAAGAAACCTAGGGTCTTAAGTGACTCCTTCAAACGGCGAAAGACCTTTATCATTGGGCTTCACAAACTTTTAAGACATCCATGGTAGATGCTTATGCAGACGCTGACAACTACAACAAAACAAAAGAAGAGCTATTTTCAAGGTATAAAAATGCTATGTACTATTACAAGAACTCAAAGCTTCCATTCTTTTATACCTTTAGATAAAACTTCACTAAATGTTAGCAAATTTTCCGAAAGTCAACAGTATTTCTTGCGCAAAATTTATCAAGGTTAACCATATTTTTGGGGTTGTCTGAAAAATATATAATACGATTCTTGTTCTAATCTATTAGAATTACAAAAAAAATCTGTATAACTTCTAAAGTTTAGCTACTTTATTCATTTTTGTCACACAAATTTATCAAAATATAAGGAAGTTAACAAGAGATGCGTTTACTTAAAAACTTAAAAAAAAAAAATAAGAATAACCCCATTTTAGTCTTTGGATATGTTGCATATATTAAATAGACCTATCTAAAAATATTTTTGTTTGAAAAAATAGACTTGATTATCGAAGTGTTTTCCAAGTTTAAACTTTTATTTTTGGCACAAAAATTTTTTCAGTGTAATATAAAATTTTTACAGTGTATGTTTTCGAAATCTGACTTATATACCTTTCTAATGACACCAAGATTTTTCAATTCGGTTGAGTCATTCCATAGTAATAGCAACTTGAAAGTACCTATTACCGTCATTTTTTAAATATTTCGATACCTTGCCACGCCCACATTTTTGCAAAAATGCAATTTCTAAGAATGAGGTTGTGTTTCTATAGGTAAAATCTAGCTGTATGCTAAATTTCATTAAAATCTGAGAGGGTCGGGTTCAATGAATATCGGTTTTGATATGAAATTCATCATATGTAAGATTATAGGGGTGAGTATGAGAGGTACCAGAAGGGGTGTGTCAAATAGTTAGCTTTTTTCTGAGGTTTTGCTTCTTATTGCAATATAAATTAATCGAACAAATATCATTATCCCCCAAGTGTCCGTTTGGAATTAATGGAAGAAATATAAATTTTCCAAAAATAGGTAATTTTTAAGATACTCGGGGTCTAACTCGTGATGGTATAAAAATGCAAACAAACAAAAACTAATTTTTATATGTATGTATAGATTTTTCATATTCCACTTTTGGCCAAAAATATCAGATTTAAAAAAAATGTGACATAGTGGAGCAAAATGGAGTTTAAGGGTTTGTGACTTATGTCAAATGCTACCATTAGATATTGGTTTCGTTCACCCCCGAGACAATAACACTTGAATTGTCGCATGGTGTAATTAATACATATATCTCAAAAAATAATATTTTATCGTTACTTCTGAACAGAAAACTGTAGGATCTATGATTTTGATCACTTTAGTTACTTGTTATGGTGGGCAAAACCTAAGGCAAAACCCAAAACACCCCCATGGTTCTATATATATGTATATCTTTTTTTTGTAAGTACACTGAATTTAGTCCAATTTTCAGCAAGATAAGCGTTTATTAAACATTGATTACGAATGAAAATCGGACACTTGGTTCTACACCTACTGGTGCCGCTTATTCAAATTTTTAAATTTTGCCAAAAATATTATTTTTCCGTGACATGATGGTGAGTACACGCGACTATTATCATGAGGGAGATCTGTGGTTCAATTCCTGTCTAAGTCCTCGACCGCCAATCTCCTTCGATGTTGTCCACAGCAATTGCACAGTGAAAGTCTATTAAAAGCATTTTAAACAGCTGGCGTTCGCATTCGTCTATTAACAAGTAGGTGCCGTTATGTGATTCTAGATATAGAAAGTGTGTTAATTCACAATAACGCGAGAAGCTATCGGACATTCATAATGAGTAAAGGGAATTAATGTTTTAAGGTAGTTTATAAAAGTAAAAGAAACTATATTTTAAAATTATTTAATTCTTAAAAGCTTTATATTAACATTTTACTTCCAAAGTTCATTACCATAAAAAAAAAACACTAATCTAATCACTAGCATTCTTAATCGCTAAATCCAACTTAATTTAAATTTACAATAATGTCCCTATTTAATTTCCAAGCTAAATATCAATTATCGTCTTGTTGCTGTCTGCGTTAATTTGGTCACTGCTAGTGTTAGTTGAATTACATAACAAATCCCCACAGAGAGCAAATGCCTGAACAAAAATCCAACCATCAATTGTAGCATTATATGCATTAACTAAGTCCTTAAGGCGATATACCAAATAACTAAAATTTTCAGCTGTTACAAAATTCAAAAGAATTTTAAGATTCACAAGCAAATTATAAAGAATTTGTGTAGCCATGAACGAACTTCCTTAAAGCATTAAATTTGAAATAATTAGTCGGCTAATCACAGCCCGAAAATAAGATAACTACATTTGAGCATTGTTCGTTGTTTTTTTTTTCGTTCTATACAAAAAAATATAAATTAAGTAATTAAGTATGGTCCGATGGACCGACGCTCTTATCGCCAAAAATGCAAAAACTTACTTTGATTAAGAATATTCATTTCATTCATTCCATTCATGTCAAAGTAGATACTCGCACCTTCCCGAAATTGCTTCAGTGCCGCTAATGATGAAGGGCTCTCTCGAGGCTTGCGGCAAAATGTGTGCAAAGGATGTGTAAGGACTACAAAAGATGATAAAGTCTTTTATACATCACATCGGCATGGTGTTAACGTAGCGTAGGCTGTGTTTAGTTTTAAAGGGGATTCATGTTATGGTGTTGCGCCACAGTAGTTAATTTCAAAAAGTTTGTAAGTTCTAGCATCAATGAAACTTTGTTTAAGTCTTACGAAAGTGTCATAACTCGCACTTCAGCCTTCAACTTCTTTGCGATTTAGTAATGCAAATATGTAACGAGTATGCTTTTGAATTATTGATAGTTCCCATAAATTCAGTGTGCTATCATTTATTTCTTATGAAACAGGACATCGTTGGAATATTTTACACTAGACTAGGGATAGGATAATAAAGTAAGGAATATAGAAATAGAAAGTACTATTAATCGTGGAGAACCCATTACAAAATGTACCTATGTCAATCATCTTGAAGGCACCACATGAAATCTATAATGTTACTTACTCCAACTGAGGAGAGATACACTAGGTCCTCTTTACATCATTACCCTAAGTTTCCTAAGTTCCCTCTACAACTTTGATTTACACTATGCAGAATTGATCACCTTAATTGCAGTATGTGCATCCACACAGAGAGATATCCATCTGCTAGTATCGATTCCATAAGTCCGTTTACATTTGAATCGATAGCTGCGATTATCAGCCTTGGTAAGTTCGGGCCTAATTTAAGAAATTATAGAGTGCAGCCAGTAAGAATTTAGTGCCGTTGTGTCATTCAGCCATGTATAACCAGCGAAGCACAATTGGTGCAGAAGTTTGAGAAGACTTGTTTAATAAAAAATTAACCACGATGCACAGACCATAAATTCTAAGAACATAGAGAATAGAGTCTTTGCTCGAAAGTGGTGTGGCGTCTTAAAAGTGCCTAGAATATCCATCGAATGCTACTCAAGTGGCAAGAATCACAACACATTCAATGGAATGACGAAAATTTTGATTTTTATATCAAGGTGAAATATTGTATGAAAGCTTTTCTGCTCTAAGCGGAGGTTGAGTATTAAAATGAGCTTCTGACGCCTTCGGCATGTAAACCGCACCAAACGGTGATATTTGGGAATGTAATTGAGAATGTAATTGTGCTCTCTCCAAAAACGACCGTTATGCCAGTTATTAGCCTCATCGCATAAGATTATAATGAAGTGGAATATATAATGTTTATGATGAAGGCAAACAAAGCGCGAGTTTTGAAAATAAATTTCCACGTTTTGGCTCAAATTTTTTCAATTGTTTGTAATTGCCAGGAGGTGTTTTTTAAGAATAAAAATTTTAGGAAATGGAAAAAAAAACGATCAAACCTTAGATGACGTAAACGTTATGCAATAATTAGTCAGATTGTACACAGTTGTATGCTTCTATCCTTGCGATCCTTCAATTCCCTGAGTTCAATTCCAAAAGTTTAAATTTGCTCGAAAATTTACTCAATTGTCGCCGATGCGACTATTTCTGCGTCAGCGACTCAAATTCGTACATTTTTTCCGATCTTCGGAGTCACATGTCATCCGTCGAACACGACCGCATCGTGGAACAAATACAAGGAAGAGATGGCTGACGAATTATGCATAGAGTAAGCCCAACACCTTAGAGTTTGTTCTAGAAATTAACGACGAAAAGCGCAACGAAGCATTAATTCTAATCGAAGACATGTGCGTTCTTATGTGCGGTAATCTGCTGTATACATTAGAAATGCCAGCACCAAATCGTTCGAAGCACGGTGCATTCGATCGCGAATCGATATGAGATGGCCGAAAGAGTACGAACAAATGTGACCCTACCGAATGCCGGACCGAGAACGTGTACAATTCGCTGATGGAGGTTATTGACGATGGAAGGAGTGACATTTACTTTCCCAATGCTTCCGTTGGGGCATGTAATACATTGTTTTCGTTGATTCTGCCAACAATTCCGTCAAGATCTCAAATTTCTTTTGCCGCTGCAACCCTAGCATTGCTGCCACACTGCTGGAAGGCAGTCTAACTGCAAACTCTTCTTTAAAGCTGACAAGGAATTTTCTCACGGTTGAAAAGCTAAAGTGCACAATGACCAAGAATTCGGCGACAGTGTAATTGATGCGATCAACATTTGGGATGAATGTAGTTGGCCGAACGATGAAAGATTTACGATTTACGAGGTAATTCAAAACGACCTAAAGCTCGCTTAAAATCGTCGTCAATGTCAAAAAGTTGAAATTATCGGCAGCTGAATTCTCAAGACAACTGCTGGCGCTTGGCAATGGTCAAATACCTACCAAATTTTTGCGAATTCACATCGTAGAAGAAGGACCTGTTCCGCGGCATCGCATAAAATTATAAAAATTTCAATTTGATTAATGAACGGGCAATACAAGCAGTGAAGTATAAGGGCGTCGATAGATGTAATTTAATTTTTTAAAGTCAAATCCGCCGCATAATTTACTGATGAAGGTCGGATCGATAATTACCATATTTCGGAACCTGAATCAACTGAAATTTTGCAACGGTACGTGGTTGTCCCTCAATAATAAACAATGGAACGAGAATGAAACGAATATGTATAATGCATTGTTTTAGTGGTATAAAGAAGGGATAGGCATACCAAAGCCTCCGATAATAATAGTTTGTGTTGTTTAAACAGACACGATCGGTAGTTCAAACGTATTCGAAAGTTATGTTTGATTCAGTCTCTGCTTGAGTGTTGAGAGAGCAATACCGCACGACAGTTGGAAGATCAACATATTTGTACCGGGTAAAATTCAAGATCGCTGACGTACAGTGGAAAATAGTAGAGTAAGGCCAGCCCATAATTAATTTTTAAAAAGGTTAGAATTATACCAAAATTTACTTCTATCGAAAATCTAAGATGTCGAACTTAATAATGTGACAAAAATATTTGATGTTTGGTCAATAGTAATACTCGGAAATAAGGATCGTAATTACATCTTTTTACGACAACGGTTTATTAAAATAAAACATATTTCAGAGCATATTTTTAATATTATTCACATTACGATTAAGGATTTATATACCTTATTAGAAAGGTAATTTGATGTAGATTTCGATTATATAAATAGCGGATCAGGCTTTAGTGAAAACATTTAAAATTTTAGCTCCTGAATGATGTAATGTTGTTCTGACTGCATGCAAAAACTTTAGTAAGGCTTTTAATTAGGAGCTACGTTTAGCTCTGCGCTCATATGTAAATAATTTTAAAGCTCAATATATTAACAAAATACTATAAGAATTAAAGCTGCATATTCGTGCATAAACAGAAGTTACATACAATAATGTTAAAAAAAAGTCAGTTATTTACATAAAAAAAACCACTCGTAAGTGCAGAAAAGTATTTATTTTTTACTCTAGACTAGTGATGATCAAAAATTGAAAAACCTACCACTTGTGCCGACAAACCAATACAAGGTAAACTGACTGATAAATACCTTCACCCAATATACGATTTTGATTAAGTTTTGGGAGATAGCAAAATGGGTGTGACAAATAGTGAGGTTTTCTGAGGTTCTATTAACTGCCTAATTTCATTATCCCCCAGGGGGGTTAACTGATATAGTCCATATTTATTATCGATTTAAATTTTCATAACCGTACAACTAACGCAAAATTTGACTGAATTCAGTGTTCTTACACAAAAGATATGCATATAAGACTATAAGGGTGAATTTGGTCATTTGTATGGGAGGTCCTAGAAGGCGTGTGTCAAATAGTTAGGTTTTTTGATGTTTTTCCTCCTATTACAGGATAAATTAACTGACAAATTTTCATTACCCTCTAGATATCCGTTTGGAAGTTATGGGAGAAATAGCAATGTTCCCAAAATAGGACATTTTGTATGGGAGTTACCAGAAGGCGTGAACCGATAAAGTCCATATTCATTCCTTAGTCCAATTTAATAAGCGAAACATCTTACCCAACATATTACTGAATTAAGTGTACTTACAAACCAGTAAGAATGACTTACATATACCATCACCCTCAATACAACAAAAAAATTTCTATTATACTAATATTTTTACTTGATTTCTAAAGTGGGCGGAGTGGTACATTTGTATGGGGCGTGTCTAGACTTCCAAATTATTTCGCCAAAACTTTATCATGTTATACCTTTATTAACTACAGCATTTGGGCACGATGGCGTTGGGTCTATTGATATTTTTACTCCTTCTCTAAAGTAGGCGAAGTGGTACATTTGTATGAGAGATACCAGAAGGGGCGTGTCTAAACTTACAATTTATTTTCCAAAACTTTATCCTGTTATAGCTTTACTAAATACAGAACTTCGGCACGATCGCGTTAGGTATATTAATAATATTATTCGATTTCTAAAGTGTGCGGTACCAGATGGGGCGTGGCTAGACTTCCAATTTGTTCCCAAAAACTTTATCCTGTTAAAGCATTTCTAAATAAAGAATTTGGGTACGATCACGTTGGATTTATTGTCATTATTACTCCATCTCTATAGTGGGAGGAATGGTATATTTGTATAGGAGGTACCAGAAGGGGCATGGCTTAACTTCCAATTTTTTTTTCAAAACTTTATCCTGTTAAAGCTTTAGTAAATACACCCGTTGGGTGTATTGATATTATTACTTGATTTCTAAAGTGGGCATTTGTATGGGAGGTACCAGAAGGGGCGGGACCATTTAGCCCATTTACAATACCGTAAGTAGTTTTAGGAAAATAATAAATAATAATAATAATAATAAATTTCAAAACATTTGGTTGCGTTTTTCGAATGTTACCGTGCGTACCAGCCGACAGACAGACAGACGGACATGGCTTAAACGACTCAAAAAGTGATAAATCGAATTTGGTTCAAAGTTACCTAGCGTCTTAAGTGACTCCTTCTATGTGTTACATTTTTGGGTCGTATCAAATGATATATACCCTCATCCCTAAGGGTGATGGTATGAAAAGATATGTATGTAAAACTATGAGGGTAAATTTGGTCATTTTTATGGGAGGTCTACTTTTGCAAGACAAATAAACAGACGAAATTCAAATATTGTCCGTTCGGAAGTTATGAAAGAAATATTAATTATCCAAAAACAGGTAATTTTATATGGGAGGTACCAGAAAGGGTGGGTCTGCCCATTTACAATCCCATTAGTTTGTTTTAAAAAACATTAATACTGGTAAATTTTTATACCGATACGTTAAGATTAACACGAGTTATCCTGCTCACAGCCATCCAGCCAGCCTGCCACACAGACGGACATAGCTTAATCGTCCTAAAAAGTCCTGAAACGAATTTGATCTTAAGATTCTTGGAGTCTAACTAAACTGTTTAAATGCCTTACACTTTTTTTCGCATCATAAATTGTACCAAATACATGTACAAGTCATCTTTATATGCTAAAAATAATTTTCTTACCATTATTCTGAATTAAGTACCGGTTTAAGTTGGTTCATATTTTATAGAATAATACCAAATACATTTAAGATTACTTGTGCAAAATTTCAGAAATCTATCTCTTAGGACAAAAAAGTTACAAATTTCTGATCCGATAAGGACTAAAATTTTCCACTGTGCGACGCCTCTTTGTATAGAATATGTCTAATGCATAATTTTAGTGTTTAAATGCTGTGGTAGGCATTCCATGTTTCGGCAGTTTAAACGTACTCGAAAGTTTTAGTTTGATTCAAAACAGATAGCCTCTGTTTGAGTGCAATGAGATCAACACCACACATGTTTGTTTCATATTCAACACAAAAGCAGATACAAGTACAGACAGAGAAACAATGTTCAACAATTGTTGTGGAAAAATGAGAGAATGACTGTTGAGAGAGCACAACATTTTCACCGGCTAAGTTTTAACACCGCTGACGCCTTTTGTACGCCAAAAATTGAAATCGACTTCATGAATAGATTGAATATGTCTAATGCATCTTCGCGAGGGCGGTAATAGTCTTAATGGTAATTGTTTTAAAGTCTTTTAAGGACGTAAGTAGTATAACAATTTTTGTATTTCTTTTTAATATAGATTATCGGTTTTTGTGTCATTTAGATAGTTACTTGTCATCGTTTAAAACGATTTTTGCCCCACCCTGTATTTGTGCACTGTTTTTTTTTGGTTCGCTCTTTTTAAATCCTATATCACGATTCGAAAAAATATTTCCACCTTATGTTTTTCATTTAAATCTTAGTTTTTTTTTACATCTCATGATGGAGATAAGGTAAAGCCTAGATCAGCTGTTTGAGAAACTTTTACTATATATACTGATACAGTAAGACAAATTGCTGTTGAAAAATTTAAAATTCAAAAAAACTTTATCATAGAATTAGAAAATGCTGACGATTTTTATAATTGCGGGGCCACAATACATAAAATATATGAGAAAGTGATGTTGCATAGCACAATTTTCTGCTTTCCTATTACAAGGCGCACAATATAAAACTCGATCATCGTTGCTTAAGTATTGGTTTCATTACAATCTATTTAACGTTAAAAATCTCATCCCTATATTTTATTAATTTGTATTATACATAATGCAAATCTTGTTTGTCCTGCACACACAATATCCTTAAAAATAAATAGCAATAGATAAATATATAACATCTGATTATTTACTTTATTTATTACTTAAGATTTCACATTCCAAAGGTTTTCCTCTTCTATGCCAAATTGTAGTGTAAACATAAATAAGACGACTAGGTGCTTGGTTAATGCTGTATTTTTGTTTTAAACCATTACAAACATTTGATTAAGTTATTAGATTTTATTACTTTCTATTTATCACTTTGCGCTACAAAGTACACAACTGTCTCAGTAGCTATCACATCCTGTGTTTGCCATCATCTAAAGGATAAAAGTCTAGGGATATAAAAACATAACACATAAATTATCTACGCCTTTGGAGTTTGCACAGATAGTAGTGGTGTACAAGCAGCACTAGAACTACTAGGCTGGTGGGATGGGTCGGAAGGAAGGAAGCCTCATCTCCAACTCTTAGTATATGTACAAAAGCAGAAAATTTTATAACATTTTCTTTTCAAATTATAATGGGTAAAAAGTGTACACTTACACACACACACTGAGGTGAATGAGCAACTTACATAAAGACACCTGCTGTGTCTGCAGAGCTCTCACAGCAGTGTACGAGTATTGTTTCATCCTTGAAGCGGGTGGGTAGGCGAAGAAGTGTTTCACCTGCAGTTTGTAGCTCCTGTAAAATTACAAAGCAACAACCTAATATATGATGAATTCTTCGTTTGTTAAGAGTATACCTGCACTTGGAATACTTTAAATGTCTTTTTGCACCGTAACGTCAAAGTATCTTGAACGAAGGATAAAACATGAAACACAGCATGAAATTAGTCAAATTTGCAAAAGGTACATGGAGATCAGACACAGGAGCACTAGTATTTGCTTTATGTTAGTGAAATAAAAATGAAACCATAAAGATTTTTGGCAACACTCAAGTGTTTCCAATTTAAACATAAGCCATCACTGTGCCCAGCATTCTAATCTATTTGCTGGCCCCACCTCACCCGTCCTCATCTCATCAGAGACTTGAGGTTGGGGAGGGAGTAGCTGTGGTGTAAATGAAGTGTTTCCTTGCAAGAGTATTGAATTTTTAATGATACAGTGCTTTCTATTCATTAAGCCAGAAGATGTTTATACATTTTGTTATTATTCAAAAACTAACTAACACCGGATATGCAACCAAACATCCACTGGTCCATAATGTAAAGATGAGAATTTTATCATGAGGTGAATTTTAATGAAGAAACATTTAACTCTTAGTTTCTACTTAGTAACACCCCCCCCCCACCCCTCTCCTCTGCTACACCAACAGGATAATGAGAAATGCGTTCTGGCGTGTAAATTATAAGTGGTTGGCAATAAAACTTTGGCAAAACATTATACTACTAATACATTGATGTTATGTCAGGGTATCCCACCGTGTCTGTGCAAAACTAATTAAAATTCAGATAATTAACACGGAACTGACAACAAGCATAGGCACACTTGTCCCTTGTTGGATGACATATTAACCTCGCAAGGATTATTATAATTTGAAAAACTTTAGCCGAACAACTTATTAGGTCCTATACAAGATGGACTATGGAAAAACTGATGGAACGGGTGGATGAGCGGACAATAGAGTTTTGCCAAATGAAAACGATTTATATGCAAACTTGTGGATCCGGCAATGCTTCGCTATTGCATAATTGACTAATATTACAAAACCAACTTAATGTAATACACAAATATCAATTCAAATTAGCTCCCATTTATAAAAGCTGTGCATATGCCACTTTTAAACATACTTTGGCAACGTTTCCTTAACTCGATAATAATATGTTTGGCTTGCTTTCATAATGGGATAATTTTGAGCGTTGATCTTAGTCCTCGGTAAACAATTCGTTATCCCAAGTAACTCCCAAACCAGTCCAATCAACAACGTTTTATTGTGTCGAATGTTATATCTCGCTATGACCATTCGCCCGCTGATCGAGTACTATCTGTACAAGAAATTTCATGTGTCTAGGATACAAAATATTAAAATTGTAGTCTGCAATTTCAAAATCTATTTTTCTAGGACTAAGGTTCGATTTAAGCATGCCCCACTGATTGAATACACTATGACACAATTTGATGGTCATTATCTCGGGTGAGAACCAAACCAATATCAAACGATAGCATTTGACCTCAGTAACAAAACCCTAAACTCCATTTAGCCCCACAACGTCACAAATTTTTTTTTACAGTGGTTTGAAGTTTGATTTTTTTGGTTAAAATTTAAATCAATGAATATGAAAAATCATCTGTAAAAGTACGTTTGGGGTATTTCATGTCTTCGGAGACCTATAGTAAAACAATCAGAGAATATTTTCTCGGAACATTTTAACCCTCTAGCTCCCTCCCGTATGGGAAATTTTTGACCCAATTTTGAAAAACTGTTTAAAAGTCAACTTTGGACGGAGGTCAAGGATTAGAATCTTCGATAGAAATATTCTTCGGAAAATTTCACTAAGAGTCACCGAAGGCAATTAACCTCTACGAGTCAAAGGTTCCAAAATAAAATCATAATGACATGTTAATGAAACGTTAAAAAGTCTATTGTTGAGCAAACAGTGCAACGCACTTTTTTGGTAGTGAACTTAACCAATATCAAACGATAGCATTTGATCTCAGTAATAAAACCCTAAACTCCATTGTGATCCACTACGTCACAATTTTTGTATACAGTGGGTTAAAGTTGGACTTTTAACATTTCAGTATCATTTCATTTTGATTTTTTTTTTGGAACCTTTGACTCATAGAGGTTATTTGTCTTCGGCGACTCTTAGTGAAATTTTCCGGAGAATATTTCTATCGAAGATTCTAATCCTTGACCTCCGTCCAAAGTTGACTTTTAAACAGTTTTTCAAAATTGGACCAAAAATGTCCCATTCGGGTGGGAGCTAGGGGGTTAAAATGTTCCGAGAAAATATTCCCCTGATTGTTTTAATATAGGTCTCCGAAGACATGAAATACCCTAAACGTATTTTTACAGTTTATTTTTCATATTCTTTGATTCGACTTATGACCAAAAAAATCAAACTTTAAACCACTGTAAAAAAAAAATTGTGACGTAGTGGAGCAAAATGGAGTTTAGGGATTTGTTACTGAGGTCAAATGCTATCGTTTGATATTGGTTTGGTTCACCCCCGAAAAAGTGTGTTGCACTGTGATATTAGTAATTTTTGGGCATAGAATTTGTAATTGTAGTGCCAAGTAATAGGTATTTCCACGCCCACTAAGCCCATTGGGTTCAATTTAAAATTTGATCTGCATATTCGAATTAGTGTAGTCGAGTACTGTTTGGGTATCAAATTTTATAGTTCTAGCTTTAAAAAAGTTTTGCCAAGCCCACTATGCCCATTGTATCCAAAAATAAAATTTCGTCTGCATATTCATATTCGCGTTGTCCAGTACTATCTGGGTATCAAATCTCTATAGCTCTAAAAAAGTTTTGCCACGCCCACTCCACCCATTGGGGGTATCAAATTTTATCTCCCTAGCTCTTAAAAGAGATTTGCCATGTCCACTCCGCCCATTGGGTCTATAATTAAAATTTCATATGCATGTTCAAATTCGCGTTGTCGAGTACTATCTGGGTATCAAACTTTATGTCCCTAGCTCTAAAAGTATATTTTGCCACGCCCACTCCGCCCACTAATCCAAAATTTAAATTTCGTCTGCATATTCGTATTCGTGTTGTCTAGTACTATCTGGGTATCAAATTTTATCTCCCTAGCTCTAAAAAGAGAGATGCCACGTCCACTGCGCTCATTGGGTCCATAATTTAAATTTCGTATGCATATTCAAATTCGCGTTGTCGAGTAGTATCTGGGTTTCAAATTTTATCTCCCTTGCTCTAACAGTATATTTTGCCACGCCCACTTCGCCCACTAATCCAAAATTTAAATTTCGTCTGCATATTCAAATTCGCCCAGCCGAGTTATATCTGTGTACAAAATTTTATCTTCCTAGCTCTAAAAGCATGTTTTGCCACGCCAAATCCGCCCACTGGTCCAAAATTGAAATTTTGTCCGCATATTCATATTCGTGTTGCCGAGTACTATTTGTGTATCAAATTGTATCCCCCTAGCTCTAAAAAAGTTTTGCCACGCCCACACCGCCCATATGGTCACAAAATTCAAAAAAAAATTATAGCCTACGGCAATTTCCATATACTACAATATCTGTCTTCCAAATTTCATTGAAATCGGTTCAGCCGTTTAGGCGTGATTGAGCAACAAACATACAAACAAACAAACAGACAGAAATTCACATTTATAATATTAATAGGATAATAGGATAGGATGTTTAAATAATGCGAAGCACAGCTAACTTGATGGAGAGAAATCAAATATTAAATTATGGAAGGCTTTAATCGTATTAAATCCAATTAAAACTAAAATCATACCTCTCCAGTAGATGAATTGCACTGTGAAGAATTTCAGAGATCTTAAATTCTACTGTAGAATTTTTCGAACCACTCTCTGTTAATTTCACAATTGATATAACAACACAAGGATTCTGTAAAAATTAAAGTTGATAATAACAGGAAAATATTATTTTATTATGGAACCTTTGAAGAAATTGTTTGACTATCAAGCCGTTACACTCTAACGCCGTATCCAAAGATCACATCTTAAACTTAGCTAACCTTGATTTCTCGCTGTTAACTTTGTCAACCATTTTCCTTAAAATGTATCAATTTGTAGTTCAGGGTCTCAGTTGAAACTTAACTGTACGTCGTTTTAATCGTCCTTGCCTATAAATACATAACATTACACTTTGTTTCATTACACTTCGTGTGGAAGTAAGGAACACTTATGGATTTCTTTGAAATATTTTTCTCATTTAATGAGATGCAAAAAAAAAACTACATCTAAAGACTTCCTCAGTCTCAAGTTTATTATGGCAATGGAGGTTGTGTTTAATGTAATATTATATTACGAGCGTTGCAAGGGCAACGACACGCCGTTTGGGAACGCAATTAAAATATGTATATTAAAATTGTAGTATCAGGCAAATGCGTGTTTTAAAATCACCGTTGTCGATGGCGTATGATGAATGTACCTCATAAACGTTAATCATGCGTTCGCAATTGTGTCGAAGAATATTGAGTGGTTCTCTTTCGTTTAACAACAGTATACGCGAACGATGTATGGAATTATTTGCAATGCCGTTGCCGTTAAACATTTGTTTTACATAAAATATAAATAAATAGTAGCAAATAAATAATACACTGTACATCTGGGAGCAATTTATTGCGTTACGGTACTGCATCTTAGCAGAAAGATATTAAATATTATAATTTTATGATTAAAGAGTGAATGGCGGTATGTACTAAACAAATAAAGAAGTTGTAGGAAGTAAAGAAATGTTATTATATGAATGACATGCCAGCATTAAGAGAGAAGAAAGCAACACATATTACGACATAGGTATTTGCAATAAATCAATGTTTGTTTCGTTTCGCAGCTGGGTATAGCTATATGTATGTAAATCATCTACGTCACACATATTTGATATGTTTTTTATTGTTGTATACGGCAAATGTTTAACTCATTTTCTTCGAAACTGGATAAAAGGACCACAGTGTTAGACTTTTGTTAGTCCATATATGTGATGACTTGAATCTTGTTTTGTTTTTCACTGAAACAGAGAAAGGAAGAAGATAATTCATAGAGTGAAACTAACGGGAAATGTTATATCGGTCAAAACACAAGTTATACGTGGCCCGACGTTTCGCTGGGTCACGTCTAGGAATCGAGATATATCGATTTGAAGTTAGTAACTATCATATAGGGAAATATCTCACGTTTTAGGCTCATTTGTTATATTGTTATATGGTGGCGTATGAAAATCATAAGTAATATTCCACTTAAATCATACGCCACGGAGTAAAACAGTTTTATTTTGTAACTGTTACAAAATAAGCCCAGTTCAAAATCATTTGAGCGAAACGCCGGGACACGTATAACTTCTTTTTTACCGATTAAACTTTCCCCGGTAGTTTGAACCCTTTCCCTTTGAATCCTTTCACTGACCCCTACCTCTTGTCGCACAGTGTTTTTTTTAGCCATAAATACAACTTGACAACATATATATTTATATCTTTGTCAGAGGCCGAAATGATAAGAGAAGTGCTCGCGTGGCCTAAAGAAACACCTGTTGGCGAGCACTATTCTCCGTTTTATTTCTATACTGACTTCATCTTCTCCGTTCGTAGCCGTCCATGTCCAAGCCAGCGCATTCTGTCCATTTCAACGCGCCTGACTACGTCGGTATGGTTGTACAGCTAATACAGTTCGTGGTTCATTCGAAGACGATACTTGCCGTTAACGATGATGAGTCCAAATATTTTTTCTTTCGAAGACTCTCAGAATATATTGGTCCGCTTGTGTCATAACCCAGGATTCTGCGCTGTAGAGCAAGACAGGTAGGATCAGATTCTGGTAGAGTTGGATCTTTGTTATTCGAGAGAGCGCTTTGTCATTAAATCGCTTCCTTAGCTCATAGTAGCAGCGGTTTGCAATCAATACTCGTCTTTAGATTTCCAGGCTAACATTATTATTTTTGTTTATGGCGGAGCCAAGGTAGACAAAATCATCTACCACTTCAAAGTTGTCAACGTTCACGCAGCGTCCCAGACGAGTGAACTCTTTGTTCGTTGAAACAAATAACGTGGTTTTATCCTCATCTATCACCAGACCAACTGCAGCCGAATGATTTTCAATGCTTAAAAATGCCGCAGTAACATCCCACAGTCCACGGCCAATGATATCTATATCATCGACACACGCAAAAAACATGTGACTTTTGTTGAAGATGGTGCCATTCTTGTTTACTGCAGCCTTCCGCATGATCATCTTCGTAACGATGTTAAAGAGAACGCTGGACAGACTATCGTCTTGTCAACAGCCTCGCTTGGTACAAAATGGCTCTGACAGATTTTTGCCGATTTTCACTGAAAACTTCGCGCCTGTCAGTGCCATCCCGCAACGTCGTATTAGATTTGCGGGGATAGCAAACTCAGCCATATCATAGGACTGTCGATTGCAGCTCTTTGTTCCAGCCAAAAGATACCAAATTGGGACATACCCTCCCCTAAGCCTATCTTACCATCTCTGCTACTCTATGAGTCGGTTTCAATGCAACTCTATGGAATTAGAACGACGCAAGGAGGGTTTTCAAAATTCATAAGTTTTAGGAGTAAAAAAGGCCCAACAGGGATAAAACTAGTACTAAGCGGCTAAAGGTATAGTCTCAAAAATTTAAGTGAATATTTTAGTTGTGCGATGTGAAGCAATTCTTCGAAATTCGTTTTTTAGTTTTAAACATTTCTTCAATAAAAGGGATAAAACTGGTACTATCGCCCAGACCAAATGCCTAAAGGTAGAGTTACGAAAATGTATTTAGCATTGCTCCCTGTAAAACCAGTAAAAAAGTTGCATTCGGTAAACCCGACTTACGTATACCCTCACAATCAAAAAAAAAACATACAATTTTCTAGTATATTGATATTATTACTCGATTTCTGAAGTGGGCGGAGTGGTACATTTGTATTGGAGATACCAGATGGGGCGTGGCTAGACTTCTAGTTTTTTTCTCCAAAACTATATCCTGCTATAGCTTTACTAAATAAAGAATTTGGTTACGATCACTATCGATATATTGATATTATTACACCATCTCTAAAGTGGGTCGTTTTTCATTTTTCTTTGGGAATTATTTCGTTCCTCATTTGGGGTTTTCAAATTATGAAATAATCTCCAACGAAATAACCCCCAACCAATTTTTTAAATTCGGGGCTTGTTTCATACCGTATATAATTTGGGTGTTATTTCATTCTTTATTTTGGGGGTTATTTCATTTTAAAAGCTCTTGGTTTTTAGGGGTTATAATTACATAATTATATAAAAATAGGCCTTTTACAAGAAAACTTTTAGCCTGTGAATATATTACAATATCTTTCGAACGTTTACATATATTTCCATTTGTGTTCATAGTGACGGATAGAAAATCAACAAAATGCACCGAGCATTTTTCATTTTGAGAATGATATCTTAGAATGGAAATTTTTTTAAATTTGTAAGAGTTCTTCACAAGGAAGAATTCAGAGCAGAGAGTTTGATTTGCTTATGAACATTGGAGGTGGTTGTATAAGTCGTGGTTGTATAGGTCAAACGTAAAAGGCAAATTGTCTTCCGAACTGCAAAAATAGAGCAGGGCTACAACGATCTACGATCCACACGATTCATTTCAATAATTTTGCGACTTTGCTGTTGGTCCATATTAACTAAATACAATTCTTGATGAAACTGACAATTTTATGAATTTTGGGAATAATTTCATTTTTGTTGCTGATGGGGTTTATTTCATTTTCATCATTGGGTGTTATTTCATATGAAATAACTTCCAAATATTGGGGGTTGTTTCGTTTTCGCTTTGGGGTTTATTTCATTTATTTTTGGATGTTATTTCATTCACTGTTTTTGGGTGTTATTTCCTATTTTTTGGGGTTTATTTCATTGGGAGTTATTTCCTGGGCGTTATTTCATTGGGCGCTTTTCGTGGAGCCCATTTGTATGGGAGGTACCTGAAGGGGCGTGGCAAGACTTAAAATTTGTTTGATATATTCCCCCCTACTCGGAGGTTGAGGGTATAATTAGGGAGCCGCTAGATGGGGTTGTTAGAAAGTCAAACACAAGGGAGTTAAACTGGTACCATCATCGGACCAAGCAGCAAAAGCTATGATCGTGTGTGATTATAGAATTAGAGAAAGGTACAAGTTTATTTTAGTTCTATGATACGAATGTATCTTTTGAAATTCGAACTTTTAGGGATTAAAAGGGATTTTAGCGGTACAATCAGTCAGACTAATGGGACAAAGCTCCACTCACATAAATGGGGTGTTCGTGCGTCTTATGAAGCATTTGCATTTTACCTATATTGCATAAACCTATAGGTAGTTTCATTGTAAATACGGGTGAAGCAACGCGAGCCGGGAAAGCTTGTATTTTATATAAGTAGAGTGATATGTGTGAAGCTACGCCTTATTATCTAATCCAGCCCATTTTTGGTCACCCTGGTCAATAGTACCATGTAGATGTTGAAAAATATATATGTATTTCAAATGCTACGTAATTTATAGAACAAATTTACCGACTTAAATTGCTGAAACCCCCCAAAGACCAAACACAAAATTTCGGTGTGAATTTTAATTTGGTTTTTAAGATCTTTGAATAAAATATTAATTTTTTTTGAGAAAACTCATAGTTCCAAGCCATCAGAAAATTGCAACCATTTCATTGAAGTTTCCATTTTATTTAGTTATCAAAATTATAAAATTAATTTTTTGGTATTATAAATTTAGTAGAACAAAGTTAGTAATTTTAATGTTTCACTAGAATCAATAAATTTTACATTTCCGTATAACATAATTTAAAACTTTTTTTTTAACTTATTATTTAATACTGTTAACATTTTCGTTTTCTTTTCACCATTTTCCAATACCCCTCTATTTCAAAAATTATAAATTGTTTATTATCTAGCAAATTTTATCTAACGGGCAGACACGAACTACCGAAAGCCACCAGTAACAACGTAATTTAATAATAGAGTTTCAATATATAATTACTCTCTCTAATTTGTTGTTCTTTTGTCAGCTCTGTCCTGTCTGTCTACAATAAAAATGTCATACGACAATGAAATTGCATGACTTAATGTAAATAACGATGAATTAACAAAACTTTCATGTCAATGGAAATATATCAATATGTCACACCAATAATGTGTAATATCCTTTAAATAAATTACCACAACTCTCTCTCTCCCACTGTTTTTTTCCTTAATATATCAATCTAAATACCATTCTTCAGTCAATGTGAATCAAAGTACTGCTTTGTATCATACATACTACAAATGCACAAGCAATATAGAATTCCAAGCACAGATTTCCATGCTGATAACAATGATTTGATTTTCTTTAAAGATTTACATTTAATCCTTATCTTTTCCTACTTTGTGAAATTCTTTTGCTGGTAATTCAATTGTTATCTGTAGTCATTGTGTAAATTTTGTATTTTCGCTGAAAAACACAATAGTCATCCGATAATGGGCTGGGGACCAACAACAAAGATATGACGACAATTCCCAAAGTAATTCAAAACAACAATATACATAATGAATGAAGATTTGGGCTTTGTGATGCTGTGAAACCACTTTGTGGTACGAGGGTCTAGGTGGGGGGAGCTTTGCATTGTTTATTGCACTAAAGGGTTTGTTGAAAATCCTTATTTGAATACCGTCTACCTGAATTTTAGGCGTGGGATTATGCGTTGCTGGTATAAAAGTTTGACAATGCGAATACGATATTGGCAACCATTTACTAATATTCTTGGTCGGCTATAGCAATAGCTTTTGTGGTTGTGAGACGTTCTTACAATAATATCTTGATTGTATCTTATTGTCAGGTAACAGCTTATATAACTGTACATAGTGGTAGCATATGTAAGGCTATCCCTGATTATCTGGAGTGTCTGCTAGCTCCCCATACACATATGGGGGTAATTTTCCAAGTTTTTGGGCAATGGCTAGAGTGATTGTTCTAATTAAGTCCCCGATAACGTAATGAGTAATCCTAAATCTTACAGGGACATCAGTCTTCTCCCGGTGCTTGCAAATATGCTTTATAGGACTACAGTGAATCGGCTTGAGGAGTGTCTTAGTGCATGTGTCCCTTGAAGTTTCCCTTTAAACGAGGCTAAGTGCTAAAAATGAGTGGAGTTGTGTGAAAGATTGTGTTTCTGACCAACCAGTAGGTATATATTAGGAGTTTTGATGCTGATTTTAATGGTGCGTTTGACTACCTCATGTTTTTGAGAGATTGAGTGAGTTTGGCTGCCAGGAAATTTAACTCTATATGAGTTACTTTTCTGGCAAGGGGTGTAGGTAGTGTTGTTCGTATGAATGATAATATTTGGTGGTACATGGGAGTCCGCAGGATTCAACATGTGGTCCATTTATTTAGAAAGGCATGTTGGATCTATTACTGCGGCAGTAAGGTGCCGAGTGAAAGATGTTTGCGTTTTCTGATGACCTACTCATTATGGATGAAGCCAGACTCGCTTTGCGGTCGAGGTGCTATGTTACCTTGGAGCTTTGTGAAAATTTCTGAATGAGATAGCTGAGTAGGAGTTAGTGTGGTGATGGATAAGACTGAGATGATCGTGCTGAAAGGCAGGTTATCTGCAGATCGACTTCCGCCTGTCATTGTTAATAGGGTATAATAACAAATTCATTCGATAAATATAAAAATTATTTAGACAGGATAAAAGCCAAGCTGACTGGCATAGTAGATCAGGTCCGCAGGGTGATGAGATTTGACTAAGGCCTGAGCATCAGTGCATGGCCGGAAGAAAATGCTATCATGCAAGCGTGTTGTGCTGTTGGTATGTTTGCCAAGTGTCTACGGACGCTCTGCAGGTACTAATGGGTGTCCCTCCACTTGATCTTGAGGTTATTCGAACTGGAGTTTTCTTCAAGGTTTATCCTTGCACCCTGATGATAGATAGGACGTCAGCATTAATGGCCGTACGACGTGTCGATTTATACAGGATGTCTGGTTTGTAAGTGAACATCCTAACTTTGACTTCGATCTATGTCTGGGTGATATACTGACATGTCAAGGATCATTGATAGCATTTTTTGCATAAAATGATCCTGACCCCCAGTACGTAAAAGATTGGTTGCATGTTCTGTGTGTTTGCCCGTTGTATGAGAATAATAGGGACTTGGCTAGCATAGGCCTTATTAACGCTTAATGTCAATTTAATGTATTGCAAATCAAGGGCAAACAAAGGGTGACATGCCCTTGCTTGCCCAACGGATACGTTGTATGATCATTGTGGCCATTTATTTTGGTGTGAGAACAAACAATTTTAGATAATTTCTCATTGATTTGTGGCGTTAATGCTGAACCGGTCATCAGCTTGACAAGCGCACTAAAAACACTGGTTGATGGAGAAACAGACCCCTAACTTCAAGGGCCAAAGCTGGGAGTAACTTTTTATACGGAGCTTGATCAGAGGTTATCTGGTGTCACAGGTGTCTGGGATTTCTGGGGTCAGGTTTCCAGATTCCGCCCACGCATCATAGATCTTAGCATCGTGTGGGGGTTCAGACAGGACTCCCCGTCTGCCACCAATGAGAGTACTGCATGCCTGTAGTGTAGTATAGAACTGTTTTCACCTATCTTGGGCACTTGTATGAAAGTTTTGGTGTCTTAAGGTATGTCAAATTTCCATGTGTGTTCCTGTAAAGTATGGTTCATTAATTCACGAAACGCTATCAGCTTCATTGCGAAACACCTACTGTTGAGTGTGGCCGGTAGCGTGGGAATCAGAAGCCCCGGGACTTCAGACACGACGTGGTCATCATGATAGGTAGACAATTTATACCAACGATGGAGAAAAAAACTTATTTTCCCTTTACACGCATGAGGTATGGGATAGCTTCTCGCGTTGTTGTAAATTAGCAAGCTTTCTATTTTGAAATTCACAACTAACGGCACCTACTTGTTTATCGACGAATGCGAACGTCACTGTTTGAGAAGCTTTTACTAGACATGTCAATTGACTCGACACTTACACTGCGACGTTGCTGTCGACAACATCGAGGGATCCGGCAATGGAAAAAAAATTTAGATGACTGGAGGCGTGAATCAAATCCGGGATCTCCCGCATGGTAGTCGCGTGTTCGAACCACTATGCCACGGCCGGTCCAACGATGTAAAACCTTATGCAAATTGCACTTGGAAAGTTGCTGCTGTGGTGGTTTATTATAGATTGGGAGTAAACCCTCAGAAAACGGAATAATTTATATTTACTTGTAGATGAAAGGTCAAGGACTACAGGATTCCAAAACTGACTGGGAAAGCACTCAACGGAGGCCTAGTTCCTAGTTCCTCGATCAAGAGCTAAATTGGGCAAGGAACATCGCGGAGAGGCTAAATAGGGGTGTTAATACTCTATAAGAAAAATCTGGGGACTCAGCTGTACTCTGCGGCAGTCCGACTAAAAATTACATGTGAATAGCTGCAATGGGGATTACTGGGGTTAGAAAGCGCACACCGCAAGCGGCTTTATCAAGGCTACTGCGGCCCTAGAGGCTATCAGTTCGGAGGAGGCATTAATCCACATATGGTCGTGCGAATATTCTTCAGTTTTTGGGTTATGTCAACCCTTTTCATCTGTCACCTCTTACAGATTTTCCGGAGAGATTGTTGTTCTGTTTCTGTCTTTAATGACGGATCAAAAGAGAGCATGGCACAGGAGCTGGTGTATACAGTAGTGTTTTCAATCTCAAGTATTGGTCATTCAGAGAGCCGCTGAGACTATTATGAACTGTATAATCGATACTAGCAGACCGAAATCCCTCTGTGTGTATAGGCAGGCAATCCAGTCTATATGGTGTAAATGAATGTTGGTGAGGAACTGTAAGGAGTAGTTGGATGGACCACCAACTTTTGGATGTCAGAATCTGTTTGGTACCTATGCCTGATTAAGACTTGCTGTTAGATGTTCACATTTGTGGAAAACAGCGTACATATGTTGGATGTCCATAACCGACTGTATAACTGCTAAAGCGCTGTGGTCCAAATATAATAGATCCCAATCCGAACTCATGGTTGGCCTATATAGGAATGACTTCAAAACAGCTTGCGGCCAATTCATTATTAGGCGCGTAACAGGCAAATAGGATAGGTCCGCCTAACCTACATCGTCTGATAGTCTGTCATGCGATCTGTCTTTAGTAAAAGAATTGATATAGATACCATTGGCCGAGTACTGCGGGATGTTACTGCGACTTTTCCAAGCATTAAGAAGCAGTCGGCAGATGTAGGTCTGGTAATAAATGAGGACAAAACCAAATTATTTGAAAGAACAAAGAAACTGCTCGTTTTGGATACTGCGACACTTCTTTGAGAGAAATGTAGATGACTGAGACAGGAATGGAATCCTAGTCATCCGGCCTCTCTTGGTTTCGACATAAGAAAAAAAAACAATGTCAGCCAGGAAATCAACGGACAAATAGATATTGATCTTAAACCGGTGCCACTATGCGCTTAACAAGCGTTTTTGGCAGAATTTTTGTTTTAACAAACATAAATTCAACAATACCAGACACTGTTCCTACATAATTTGCTCTGTGGCGCACAATCTTGATTAATTGCACAAGCGCTTGAATATATTATTGGAATCTGCAAGACAAAATATTACGAAAATTATTTGGACCCATTGTCGTTAAGGGAACATACTGTCGTCAAATGTATCATGAGCTGTATAACGACATCGGTGCAGTAAAGCATGTCTAAAATTTGTCACATTACATTTGTCACAAATTTCAAATTTGGACTTCGTCAGAACCCCCTCTTGGCCATTTGAAAAACATATAAAAAATTCATCAAAATCTGTTAACAACTCCCAGATTTCTGCAAACAGAAAGAAAAGATTGGTTGGATCTTCTGTGTGTTTGCCCGTTGTGTGAAAATAATAGGGACTTGGCTAGCATAGGCCTTATTTACTCTTAATGTCAATTTAATGTATTGCAAATCAAGGGCAAATAAAGGGTGACATACCCTTGCATGCCCAGAGATTACGTTGTATGGCCATTGTCACTTTCGAGGCGCCATATGGGAGCTACGCTCCAAAAATTGAATTGCTCGTAAAAAACTTAAATGAGCTGATCTAGAAAAACTGGGAGATACGTATATTTTATTTTGAGCTATATTTTTAGAATCTGGTCCGTTTGATCTTGAGTGGGGCCGAAAGTTTAAATTTTTCTTACAGTGTTATAGTTACACTTTTACGTGTCCTGTGTTAAGGACATTGACAATTTAAGGTAATTATCAGTAGTTAAGTATCAATAATCCAAATTTAAAAAAAAAAAACGTTTTAATAATAAAGCCCTGTCTCGACGGACGAAGATCCAACTCTACCAGACACTGAGCCTACCAGTCTTGCTATAGAGCGCAGAATTCTGGGTAATAAAGCCGACGGATCAATATATTGTGGAAATTTTCGTGAGACTCCGCAAAATATTTGGACCCATCATCGTTAACGGAAAGTACTGTCGTCGAATGATTCATGAGCTGTATGAGTTGTACAACGACATCGACGTAGTCAAACGCGTTCAAATAGACCGAATGCGTTGGTTTGGACACGGCAATAAACTCGATGGGTGGCGCAACAGGGGGCGACCTAAACTTCGATGGATGGACCAGATTAAAGAGCTGTTATCTAAGCTTGGTGTGAGCTCAAAAGACCGAAGCGCTTGGAATACTTTTGTACGTGCGGCTACTGATAGATAAATTTCTGTTGTTTTTGCCATTAAAAAGAAGAATTCTGATGTTTCTAAACAAACTAATTTATCAGAACACCCTTGCCGCATTGTTTTTTTTTCACAAAGGGGACGGAATATTCTATTCAAGCTGCTTAATAATGTAAATATTAGACCAATTGATTTGAATCAATAACTTAATTTTACAATTTTATTAAATTATCTACTTAACCACTATTTCTTTTACGTGGTAATAGTTCATTCCTTGGCATATCCCTAATTACGAAACCTGTCAATTAGTCCCAATGCGCATATTGAACATGTGTTTTTTTTTATTAACTAAATAACGATTAATTCATTAGATAATTACAAATTACAAAACGATAAACACAACTTACCGTGGGCGTAGCAACACCGATGAGAACAAACATTTTCAATTTATGTAAATTAACAATACGTTACATTGTCTCTTTTGTTCTCTTATCTCCAATCACAATTTTCTTGGTGTTTGATGGAAAAATATGGCCTATAAAAGATTACATCCGTTTGAATTTCAATTATGCTGCACAAAGATCCGTTACATCCTTATTGTCCTTGTTGTTGCTGTTGTTGTTCAGGAAACAAATGAGTATTACTTTGTCCTTTGTTTTGGTGTCTTTGTGTTTTCTTTTTTTTTCTTCTTTATTTAACTTTTAGGTGTAAACAAAACACTTGTGTGTAAGTGGAGCTGCCATCAGAAAATTGGTCGAGGTGTGAGAAAAAACACCATTCTGTGTCCTGCGTCGCTGGTATGAGTTTGTTGTTTTATTCAAGGGAACGTAAACATCAATTTCCTTAGGATCTTTATGGTATTTGACTTTAAATTTTATGATGTAGAAATACGCGACACATAAATAAGTGGAACGCATATGTGTTGGATATATAACCATAATTTTATCATTAATACGCTCAATACTTTGTAGTAAATTTATACGATTATGTGTAGAAGGATATGATAAGTTGGCTAGGTGGGTTTAAGTTTGCGAAAAGCAAAACTAAGCAAGTCGATAATAAAAAAAATCTGCAATATTGTTGCAATAGTAATATCGAGTTTTTTCTTGCTTGTATATTTTTGATAGCATTTTAGTAAACCTAATTGTTTCTTGGCATGAACTCGATGGCTTACATACAGAGAAAAGTCAACTGCTTTTACTGTTCCTTCTTGCCTAATAGTGGAGGTGCTACGCCCATTCCGTTTTTGACTACTTAAAGTGATGTTAAACCCGTGATACTTCACGGGTTCTCACTGCCGGAAGCCGACTATAGGAGCCCAAAAACAACAACAAATTATAGCATTCTATTCTTCTTGGTCTCCAAACATCAGAATGGGTGTTCGAAGTTGATGCCGAGGACTATGGGGCCCTGGAGGTAAAAAAGGGGCCTATGATGTCCCCGTATGTTGATTTATGTTAATTTCTATAGTCAGTTTTAAGACAAGTGATATTCAAAAGACTACCGGCAAAGCTATATCGGTTAAAAAGAAGTTAAACGTGCCCCGGCTTGTCGCTGGGTCACGTCAATGAATGGAGATATATCGATTTTAAGTTAGTAAGTATCATATAGGGGAATTTGTCTTATATCCAAAATTGTATTTGGTATTAAACCAGAATTGGCGCGATTTGTCTCTAAAATATTACAGAAAACTGTGTTGACTTATATAAAATTGGAAAAAATCTTATTATTTCCAAAATTTTTGTTGGTATTAAACCAAATTTGGTTCAATTTGTGTCTGATGTATTTTCGATATTTTTAAGTCGATTTGAAGATATCCGTCTGTCTCCGCAATTACAGCCATATTTTAAGATGTGGAGCTGAAATTTTGCAAACAAGCATCTGTTCTCTATGCGAAGGTTAAATTTTAAGATAATGAAGTTCGGACGAAAACTATCTTCACCTTTCATATGAACTGCTTTTGATAGCGTCCGTCTGTCTGTTACCGCCTTTACAGTCATAGGTTAAGTTCTAAGATGATCAAGATCGGACAGAAATATCTTTCACCTCCTATACATCTTCACACTTTTGGGGGGAAAACGAGAATATATAAACAACTAGTAGACCCGGCAATGCTTCGCTATTGCTTATTTGACGAATACTTATAATATGTATAGCACGCCTACTTAAAGGGTTAAGCTTAAGCGCCGTTCTTATTCGCTCTCTAAACTATGAGTTACCACAAGTTACTCCTTATCGTGATCAAACAAACAACATCTAACTAACCGATATTAAAACATCCGTCTGCTAAATCATATCTATAGCGCCAAGTACCATCTTTATACAAATATCCTTAAAAACAGTTTTGCCACTACACTTTTTCTACACTACTGACATAATTGTCAGTATTTTCCTTTAAAATGTCAGCATCGTGTAAATGAGGTTGGTTTGTCATAATTTACCGACATACTTTTTTCTGACAACTTATTGCAAAAATTTTTGATAAAACAAACTAACGCATTGTAAATAGTCCTAAAACTTTACTGACACAACTCTGAAAAACATCTTGTCAAAAGTGTCAGCAAATAAAATTTAAAACCAGTACAGAAATTTCAGTCAGTTAAACTGACTGATAAATACCATCACCCAATATAATATATTGTTTAAGTCTTGAGTTATTGAACATAATCGATTTGTAATTAAAACCAGTTAGAAAGTTTCAGTCGGGCAACCCGACTTACATTTACCCTTACCCTCAGTAAAACAAATAATTTTCTATTTTATTGATATTATTACTCGATTTCGAAATTGGGCGGAGTGGTACATTTATATGGGAGGTACGTGAAGGGTGTTTAGGCTCCAGATTTATTCTCCATAACTTTATCCTGTTATAGCTTTACTAAATACAGAATTTGCGCACGATTGTGTTGGGTGTACTGATATTACTACTACATCCCAAAAGTGGGCGGAAAGGTACATTTGTATGGGAGGTACCATAAGGGGCGTGTCTAGACTTCCAATTTTTTCTCCAAAACTTTGTCCTGTTATAATATAACAAAATACAGAATTTGGGCACGATCGTGTCGAGTGTATTGATATTATTACCCTATTTCTAAAGTGGGCGGAGTTGTACATTTGTATGGGAGGTACCAGAAGGGGCGTGTCTAGACTTCCAGATTTTTTCTCCAAAACTTTATCCTGCTTAAACTTTACCAAATACAGAATTTGGGCACGATCGCGTTAGGTCTTTTAATAATATTAATCGATTTCTAAAGTGGGCGGTACCAGATGTGTATGGGAGGTACCAGATGGGGCGTGAATAGACTTCCAATTTTTTTCTCTAAAACTTTATCTTGTTATAGCTTTACTCAAAATAGAATTTGGGTACGATCACGTTTAATTTATTGATATTATTTCTCCATCTCTATAGTGGGCGGAAAGGTAGATTTGTATGGGAGGTACCAGAAGGGGCGTGGCTAGGCTTTCAAAATTTTTTCCAAAACTTTATCCTGTTATAGCTTTACTAAATACAGAATTTGGGGACAATCCCTTAGGGTGTATTGATATTATTACTCGATTTCTAAAGTGGGCGGAATGATGTATTTGTATGGGAGGTACCAGAAGGGGCGGGGCCATGTAGCCCATTTGCAATACCGTAAGTAGTTTTGAGAAAATAATAACTCGTGCAAAATTTCAAAACATTTGGTTGCGTCTTTCGAAAGTTATCGTGCGAACCAGCCGGACAGCCACCCGACAGACAGACAGACAGACAGACAGACAGACAGACAGACAGACGGACATGGCTCAAACGACTTAAAAAGTCATGAATCGAATTTGGTTCAAATAAACCTAGGGTCTAAAGTGACTCCTTCTATGTGTTACACATTTGGGTCGTATCAAATGATATATACCTTCATCCCTACGGGTGATGGTATAAATATTATGAACTAGTAGACCCGGCAATGCTTCGCTATTGCTTAATTGTCGAATACCTATAATATGTTTGGCATGGCTATTTAAAGGGCTGAGCTTAAGCGTCGTTCTTGTACGCTCTGTAAACTATTCGTTATCCCAAGTTACTCCTTTACCTGATCAAACTAACAACGTCCCCCTAACCGATATTAAAACATACGTCAGCAAATTCATATCTATAGCACCAATTACTATCTGTATGCAAATATTACCTTATATAGCCCTAAAAACATGTATATATTCATGGCTCATTTATAGTACTGACAAAATTATCAGTATTTCCCTTTAAATTTTTTCGACAAATTTTTTCTGACGGCTTATTGCCAAAGTTTTTGACAAAATAAATTGACGCAGTGTAAATAATCCATAAAATTGACTGACACAATTCTTAAATTCTTGCTCTTTGCTTCAATAACAGTACTTTTTGACAGAAATAAAAGTACTTTTTGAAACAGTAAACATAATTTTTGACACAATTTAGAAACTTTTTTGTGCAATAATAGAAATTATTAGTAAATTGAAAGGTAATTAAGGTACTCTTTGACACAATTAATTGTTCTTTTTGTGCACAATAAAAGTATCTTTCACTACAATAAAATCTACTTTTTGGTACCAATAAAGTACTCTTTGATACCTTAAATGTTTTTTTTTTTAACAATAATTGTCCTTTTTTGTGCAATAAAAGCACTTTATGGTACACTAAATTTTACTTTTTGGTACAATAAATGTACTTTTAGTACACTAAATAAAATTTAATTATCTGTATATCAAATATTATCGCTCTAGGGCTAAAACAGTTTTGTCACGCTCCCTACGCCCACTGGTCCAAAATGCCATCTACATATTCATATTCGTGTTGTCGTGTACTATCTAGGTGTCTCTAGGGATAACATAAAGTTTTCCACGCCCACTCCGCCCACCGATCCAAAATATTAATTTCGTATGTTTATTTATAAGCGTGTAGTCGAATACTACCTGCATATTTCATTTTATGTCTTTTACTCCTCCTACTGACCCAAAATTCAAAATTTGTTTGCATATTTATATTCGTGTTGTCGAATGCTATCTGTGTATTAAATTTTATCTCTCGAGGACTAAAATACTGTTTTGCCACGCCCCCATCGCCCACTCGCTCATTGATCGAATATTTAAATTTCGTCTGTATATTCATATTCGTATTGTCGAGTAATATTTGTATACCGAATTTTATTTCAGTGGGGGTGTAAAATACCGTTGGGTCACGCTCTCTCCGCCAACTAATACAAAATTTAAATTTCGTCACCATATTCATATTCGTGTAGCCGAGTACTATCTATGTACCAAATTTGATTTCTCTAGGGCTAAAATACAGTTTTTCCACACCCCCTCCGCCTATTGACCCAAAATTAAAATTCTGTCTGGATATTCATATTCATGTTGCCGAGCACTATCTGTGTATCAAATTTTATCTCTCTAGCTCTAAAAATATGTTTTGCCACGCCCACTATGCCCATCGGATCCAAAAATAAAATTTCGTCTGAATCTTCATATTCGCGTTGTTGAGTACTATCTGGGTATAAAATTTTATATATCTAGCTCCAAAAAAAATTTTTGCCAAGCCCACTCCGCCGATTTGCCCAAAATATAAATTTAGTCAGCAAATTCAAATTCGTGTTGAGCACTATCAGGGTATCAGATTGTATCTATCTAGCTCTAAAAAAAGTTTTGCCACGCCCACTCCGCCCATTGGGTCCAAAATTTAAATTTCGTCTGCGTATTCATATTCGTGTTGTCGAGTACTATCTGGGTATAAAATTTTTATATCTCTAGCTCTAAAAAATGATTTGCCACGCCCACTCCGCCCATTGGGTCCAAAATTTAAATTTCGTCTGCGTATTCATATTCGTGTTGTCGAGTACTATCTGGGTATCAAATTTTATCTCTCTAGCTCTAAAAAAAGTTTTGCCACGACCACTCCGCCCATTGGGTCCAAAATTTAAATTTCGTCTGCGTATTCATATTCGTGTTGTCGAGTACTATCTGGGTATCAAATTTTATCTCTCTAGCTCTAAAAAAAGTTTTGCCACGACCACTCCGCCCATTGGGTAAAAAATTACAAAATATATAGCCTATAGTAATTTCCATATAGTACAATAACTGTCTTCCAAATTTCATTGAAATCGGTTCAGCCGTTTAGGCGTGATTGAGCAACAAACATACAAACAAACAAACCAACAGACAGACATTCACATTTATAATCAGCCCTATTCTGCGTTTCGATTACGCACGGATTTTCTCCGTTTTGGCAATTTTGGTATTCTGCGTTCCGTTCCGTTCCGCTTTTCTTTCGATTGTAGCTATTCTACATTACGAACGTAGTTACGTTTTTGTAAGTTGTAGTTTAGCTGGCGGAGTTTGCGTAAAAAAATACAAAATATAAAAAAGTATTTAGAAAAATGTAAGTATGAAATAGATAAATGTGTTTTATTTCTTTTTACTTATTTCTGATGTTTATTTCATTTATTACAGGTCAAAAACAACAACGCCCGCGCAATACGAAAAGCTGCTAGCTTTCATGGCCAAAAATTAGGTTCGGACGGACTGGAAATGCTATATCAAGCGGAAGCTCTCCCACAACAGACAGGAGTAAATGAGCACCGGAGGAGGCGAATGTCGTTTGCAGCGCATTACTCCCCTTGAAAAGAGGGTTATCCAGTTGACGGGACTGTGCATACTTATCCGCGTTGTCATCCTCTTCCAACAAAAACGCCGCTGCTATCAATTCCATTTCTCTAAAAAAAAATAAACAAAATTTAATTGTTTAGCTGCAATCTTGCAAACTTTATGCTTTAGGTTTTTGATTTGTTTGCAGTTTATTGAACAATTTTTACACAATTGCTTATATGTTTTGTTTCGTTTTCTTTCGTTCCACTGACAAAACAGCTTATTGTGAATACACACTTGCTTCCTCATTTTCTTTCGATTCAGTTTTTTGCTGGAATACTAATTTACGATCCGTGCGTAGCGGAATGCGGAGGCGTAATCGAAACGCAGAATAGCCCTGAATATTAATAGGATTTAAGAAAAAACTCTTCTTGTCCTTGCCTTTTGCTTCAACAACAACACTTTTTGATAAAAATTAAAATACTTTTTGATGCAGTAAAAATATCTTTTGGCACAATTAAAGAACTTTTTGGTACAATAAAAGTACTAACTAGTACATTTAAAGTACTTTTTGGTACAATAAAGGCATTCTGTGATTGAACTAGTTGTTCTTTTTGTGTACAGTAAAAAAACTTTTCAATACATGAAATCTTCCTTTTGGTAACAATAAAGTACACTTTGATACCATAAATATTATTTTTGGTACAATAAATGTACTTTTTTTTGTACAATAAAAGCACTTTTTGGTACAATCACGCCCCCTTCGGCTACTGATTGAGATTAACAATGTCGTCTGCAAATTTGGACCTGAAGTGCCGAGTACTATCATCATTTATCTCTCTAGGACTAAAATGCAGTTTTGCCATGCCACCTCCGCCCACTGATCCCAAATAAAAATTTCGTATACATATTCATATTCGTGTTGATGTGTACGATCTAAGTGCTAAATGTTATCTCTCTAGGGCTAAAATACAATTTTGTCACGCCCACTCAGCCCACTGCTCCAAAATTTAAATTTCGTCTGCATATTCATATATGTGTTCTTGAGTACTATCTGTGTATCAAATTTTATATCTCTAGGGCTAAAATACAGTTTGGTACGCCCACTCCGCCCACTGATCCAAAATTAAAATGTCAACTATATTTTCACATTCATGTTGCCGTATGCTATCTGGGTGCCAAATTGTATCTCTCTAGGTCTATAATACCACGTTTTCCACGCCCACTGATCCAAATTTAAATTTCGTCTACTTATTCATATTTATGTTGTCGGGTACTATTTGTGTGCCAAATGTTATCTCTCTGGTCTTAAATACAGTTTAGTCACGCCTACTCGGCCCACTAAACAGAAATTAATATTTCGTCTGCATATTCATATTCGTATAGCCGAGCATTGTCTATGTATCAAATTTTATCCCCTAGCTTTGAAAAAAATTTTGTCATACCCACTCCGCCCATAGGGTCAAAAATTAGATTCCATATAGTTTACTAACTGTCTTCAAAATTTCATTGAAATTGGTTCAGCCGATGATAATTACCTCGCCATTTAATACTTAATTTTCCTATGAGTTCCATCACGGAGATATGGATAAACTTCTCATTCCAATGAGTTTACAAGCTTCTCTTTTTAGACTCAGACAATGGTAGGACCTACAATTTAAAGACGAATTCGAACATCATAAGCTTTTACTAGATATATACCGATTGACTCGAATTATTACGAATTTGCTGTCTACAATACAGAGGGACCGCAAACACAGAAATATAAATGACTGAGACAGAACTTGAACTTAGGTCCCCCGCATGTTATAACCAACATGCGACGACCGATCCAATATTTATGTATATGAAGGATAAAACCCAGTGGGAAAAGTTTTTTTGAATTGACAAAAACAGGCTTTTTAGGATCCCAAACCCATTCTAGAGGGTGTCCTCGAGTAGGTCTGGAAGTAGCCATCTAGATTTATAAATGATAGAGAGGCCCCTTCCTTCCTTCCATTCCAGCTGTCTGTTTGTCAGATGTGGTTAGAGTGTTCAATACCGAAAACCGTCTAACCGGTTTATTTCTCCGAAACCTTATGCCGGTTTCTTCAAAAATGCCAATTTCGAATACCCGGTTTAACCGGTTTTTAGATGTCGGTTAACCGGTTTTCAAAAAGGAGCATTTCCACAGAACATTGCCAGGTTTTTTCTATGCGAAATGGCACAGAAGGTTGTTTATGCTGACATGATATTCTTTGGGCAATCTCAAAGCATGGTTTCTTTTAAATTGCCTTAAGCAATACGAAAATTTGTTTAGAAAATGCTGCTAGAGGACTTGTTCCTCTCATTTTGAAAAGGGTCATAATTGTCGTTATCTTATAAACTAAGCATCCTATTTCGAATAGAGCTTAATTTGTGGTCACCCTACAATAGTTGTGAAAACACTTATATTCATAGTTACGATTAAAACTTGCAATGACTGAGAATCCTTGAATATTCATATAACAAACTTTAAGTGCAGTTAAGTGCTAACTGTTTCAGCTGTTTAACGCAAAATGAAACCCAAGCGAGCGTTAGCGTTCGACATTGTGGGACAGGCAGCGACAGTGTCCGATCGCAAGAAGGTGCTTTCCGTCGATATTCATATGAAAAAATTATGTGCTTACTAAGCATTCAATTGTAAAAAGGAGTTTAATTTATGAAATCGAACCTTAATTCTAAACCATGCAAAGTGTCTAACTTAAGATATTCAGGAATTTGAATGAACTAAGCATCCTGATTAAAATATGATATAATTTGAAGCAGACTGAATTCAAAACCTCTTATTAATTGAAAACATGCTAAGTTGACTTAGCATAGTTAGAATTAAGATAGCGATATTTTATGTCTATATATATAAAATTGAATGTGTGTTTGTTTATTTATTTGTTTGCTTGTTTGTACCTTATAGGAGACCATACCTCTGGACCGATCTTCCTGAAATTTTCAAAGCATTTAACTGGGACTCTGGCATGATTTATAGTGTACTTTTTTTCGACCACACCCATTTTTTTAAAATAATATGCAATAGCGAAACATTGCCGGGCCCACTAGTTTTTATACATAATTCATATCGCTGGCTTAACATGTAACATTAAGTCCATATTTTACAATTTTACAGGAGAGACAAAAAACAATCAAATCAATCAATCAATCAAAGCAGTCGACGATTAATGTCATGACTGAGTCTAGCCAGTAAGAAATAATATTATATCAATTGGTTGGACCATTCTCAGACCATTCCTCGCGATAAAGTTGATATAGCAACATTGGAAGAAGTACTATGTTATACAAAGATGTGATAAATTGGACTTAGCGCCTTTACTCATCACTACAAAACAACAACTACAAATGAGATAACTGTATTTTTTTTTTAATCGATGTGTTTTTACTTAATGAACATAACTGCATCAAAATCTCAATTTCGAAAAAAAGTGGACTTAAAGCCTTTACATGTTAAACCAGCGATATTAAATTTTATATTGGGTTTTTTTTACAATATCCAAAAAACCGAACGAAACCGGTTAACTCGGTTTTTTACTAAATGAGGTACTTGAAAACCGAATTGTTGGAAATGGGTATTTTTCGAATAAACCGGGAACCGGTTTCCTGAAAAATTCATTTATTTGAACACCATAGATGTGGTCAATTTTTAAGAAATATTAATTATCCAAAAATATTTAAATTTGTATGGGTGATACCAAAAGGGGTGAAGCTATTCTGTCCAAATCTCGTTACTTCCTTTTGAAAAATATTAATAATGGTACATTTTTTTAAACTCTTACCAGACAGCCAGTTAGACAAACGGACATGGCTTAATTTTTCTTTAAATGTCATGAAACGAATTTGGTCTTAAGATACTTGGGGTAACACTTTACACTTTTTCTGGTATTAATTGATAAATACCCTCATCCCGAAAATGTATTTCAGTGGACACAAATATTTCGAATTTTCTTTGAAATTATTTTTAAGGTAACAAGTTTTTTCCGATTCGCAAGGAACATTGTTGGAGTTATGAGTTATGGGCTCAAGCCCATGCATGATTATATTTACTCGAATTTTCTATGTTTTAAATTTTTCTATTTTTGTTTTAATAAAAACCTTTCCTTAAATCATTTTAATAATTTACTCAAGCCGTCCTCAGAAAATGCGTTTTCCATATAAGTTATCTTTATAACATTACAAATCTTCGTTAGTGTAACCATTGACTCAAACTTGATCCATAACACTCTAAATATAATTTAATACAAAAATAAAAATTATAGACATAATATCTCACATTTAAGACTACACATCAATTATTGCTTTACACTTTACATATCAACTTTGCTTTAGAGTCTTTGTAATGCTTCGCATTGAACAAATCCTTGAGATACTAAACAAATAACCACTCACCACACTTATTTATCAATTTTACATTTTACGTAATATCAGCTTGATCAAACTCACTCACTCTTATGTGCCATACCACATATCATATCAATTGCATATCCAATTTGTCGGAGTATCGGTTACAATTTTAATAATTCACTCGATTTTCTTCCTTTCAGTAACAACGTGGTTGAGGAAATTGATATTGAAATCTACATATATCATAATCAGACACCACAGACACAGCCAGTAGGGCAAACGATTCTGTGGCGGCAAATCTTTAATAATTTACACACAAATAGACGCAATCACAATGAGTCGCATGCACACACACGCACATACACATGTGTATTTGAACTCTTGGGAGAATAGGTAGGAATTTATTTGTGATTTTATGTTCATATATTTTTTTTTCTTCTAACTATTACACTTGCAAATGTTTATGGTGCCGAAATAGAATATTCAATGATAAATTAGTTATGTAGATACAACTACTTTCAAACAACAAACTCACACACTAACGGTCGTTATCCTATTACACCGATGGCAGACGTGTACCCCGTTTTACGAGCAAGATATTGAATAACATTAAATTTATTGTAACTGCTTACATTTGAAATCACTAGAAATGTGAGGCACAATCAGCCCATTCGCAGAATAAAGGAATTCACATCTTATGTTTGCTTAGCTCACATATTATTAAAATGTGAACACTTACTCTCACACATACTGCGACACTTGAATTCTTTCAATTCAATATTTTTGCATATATTAATTGTATTGAATATACCGACAACAATCACAATTTCCATCAAAGAATTACACTTTAAATATTTTGTATCATTTTGTGTAGCGACCGTAGCAAAACTTTTCTTCGAGTGTAAACTTGGTCAATAGCTTTCGTTAGATTTCCGTATCCTTTTTTTTTGGGTATTTCCTTGGTAACGCGTTCCGCGGTGGCTCACTCGTAACTGAGTTGTTTGAGTCGGAATCGTTTGCTTAAATAAACTCACTTCGTTGTTGTCCTTTGCTTCCTGTGTCGTTATGCCGAAGCTTGTCATTGTGCGTGTGTGTGTGTGTGTGAGTCTTCATTTCCCTTTCGTATGTGTTTATGTATCTGTTGTCGCCGTTGTTGCTATTGTTGTTACAACTTTGGTTTGTTTTGCCATTGCTGTCATTGATATTGTTGTTCTTGTCATATACTACACACGTGCAATTTGTTTTTGTTTACATGAAGTTCTTCTGCACCATTCATGGGGTTGTGTGTGTGTGAACGCGCTTAAATATTTATTTTGATTCCATTTCATGCTTTTAGTGCAGAAGCATGTGCTATTTGTGGCGCAGAAGGAGGCAAAAGCTTTCTTTATGTGGGCAAACAGAGTTGCCAACATAAATTGCATGGATTATGTCGGTTAAATTAATTCTAAGGTATCATAGAAGTAAAATGGAGTCATGCAGGTTAACACATTTCGTACACCTTGCCTGGCAGTCTTGAAGTCTCTCTAGTTAATGCTTTTCAGAGGAAAATCTACTGCTCGGAAAAGTTCGTTTTACTTTCTTAAATAATATACGTTTAGCATAAATACGTGACTATCGTGAGCAAGATCGATTTTAGAGCCCTTATTGCAGAGAACGGCCATTTAGAAGATTTGCAAGCATAATAAAGTAGAAAAACTTCCAACTAGTAGATCTTGCAGTGCCTTACACTATTTAGTTTTATTAAAAGCTTTTATTTTGAGAAATTTATCACTATTATACTTATGTTATATTTACAAGAGTCGGTCAATTTTTTTCTTGACCAAGCAAGTTATAAAAATCGTAATCTAGCAATAATTCCAAGAAATTTTGTCCAAGAAACCATGGGTCAAAAATCAAAATCAATCCCCTGGTTTTTAAAAAGAAACTTTTCTTCGCCTTTTCAAAGCCAGTAAGAAAGTTTAAGTCGGGAATTCCGACTTACATTTACCCTCAGTAAAACATGAAATTTTTTTTCTCCAAAACTTTATTCTGCTATAGTTTTACTAAATGCAGAAATTGTTCACGATTTTTCTAAAGTGAGCGGTACCAGAAGGCGCGTGGCTAGACTTCCAATTTTTCTTCCAAAACTATATAATTTTATAGCTTTACTAAAGACAGAATCTGAGTACCATCTCGTTGGTAGTATTGATATAATTACTCCATCTCTTTAGTGGGCGGGAAGGGGCAGGGCTATACTTTCAATTTTGTTTTCAAAACTTTATCCTGTTATAGCTTTACTAAATACAGAATTCGGGTACGATCGCGTTGGATTTATTGATACTATTACTCTGATATATTAATATGGGAGACAGACAGACGGACGGACATGGCTCAATCGACTAAAAAATTCCTGCAACGATTTGGTCTTAAGATACTTGGGGTCTAACTCGTCTCCTTTAATGCGTTACACTTTTTTTCGTATCAAATTATATATACCCTTATTAGGGTGGGGCGGTTTGAACACCTTAATGGGCGCTTCGCGTTTCTGATTCTTGGGATTGTACTGAGCAAAAAAGTCCACTAGACCATACGTCTACGGTGAAAACGAGCTTTCAGATTTTGACTTGCAGTTTTTTTCAGACTTTACTTTTTTGGAAAATTTGAAAATTTTCTTGGGCTCATATTTTTTCAAAAGTAAAGTTGTAGCTATTATCTCGGGCTACAATTTCTCTGAACATATTCTTTAGAAAAATCTTCGTTTTCATGGCCAAAAAGTCGAAAATGTAGAAAATTCACCACTTTTTGTCACGTCTTTTTTGGATATTTTGGCCTATAACAGCCAAACCATTGAGATTTGCTAAACAACACTAACACAAAAATTGTAGCCAAGACTACAATTAAGAACTCTCTAGTACATCGCAAAAGCATTGGAACGCTCCTTCAGGCAGTTTTGGCCTTGTGAAAGTGCATATTTTTCGTGAAAATATTGATAAATTACCATTTTCAGTTGTTCATAGCGCAAAATCATAAAAATGTTCTATTTCTAGGGCAATTCTAGTAGGAGTCGGTCATACATTTTACCGTTCTAGAAGCCACCCTGGGTAATACTTACGAATTGAAGATAGAGGGTAGATATGATCTGATAAACTGTTGGGGTTTCAAAAATATTGGGCGTAGGTCATAATTTTGACTCTTCTAGGGGCACATTTGTGGCAGTTTAAGCGGTGGGAGAAAATTTTATACAAAATTGATTTTTGTATGGGAGCCCCCTTAGGGAGTGAACGAGTGGGATTAGTAAAAATGACTGGGTGTCGGTCACACATTTTACACCTCTAGTGGTAACTCAGGGTCAGTTGCGGGGCTTGTTTTGAATTTTTTTCCCTTCGCCACCCCCATTGATCACGACGCGCAAACTTTTGAAATTTTCTTAGAATTCATCATAGATTTAGATTTTGATAATCGCTTAGAGCTTTATTTTTACGCCGTACAAATGACCCGCTCCAGTAGGAGCGGCGCACAGAGGGGCGAAATCACAAAAAATGGAGATTAATTAAACTACTTATCCGATTTAAAAAATTCTTTCACTATTAGAATGCTACATTATCACTGAGTGACATATGCTAAACATCTTTTGGAAAAGTGGGCGGTGCCACTCCCCCCTTATTAAAAATCGCTCTAGCGGCCATAGTAATAGACCGATTGTCATGAAACTTTCAAAATGTTGTACTGTTGACCTGCTATAGTTCTTGGCCAGACTTGGTTATGATTGGATAAAGGAGCGTGGCACCGCCCATATAACCTGAAACTTAAAACGGATATATCTCATGAACTATTAGAGGTATCAAGATGAGATTTGGTATATATGTTGATCGTACAGTACTAATTACATCCAAGGTGGAATAGGGCGGTACCACACCCCCTTTTAAAAAATTGCTTTGGCTCAGTCGATTTTTTTTTTGAAAAAAGTAATACAATTTTTACATAGTAATAAATTTATTTTTATTACATATGTAGTCGAAAGGGGGATAATTGTATCGTATATGTAATGTATGGGACTCAAAGCAGATAATAAAATTGCTCGATCGTGCACGGATGTGTCTGGTGAGGGGTTTGTTCAAAAATGTAAATAGCTTGTTCCTTCAAGTCTACAAAATAGGAAAAAAAATTATACATAAGTATTTATATATGTCATCATACTCTAAAGCATCGCCCTCGATATAATCATTGTCGTCACATGTATCATGATTTGTGCCTTATGGTGCCACGTTCGTCAAAACTTAAGGCGAAACTAGTAGATCTACAACTGATTTTGAAAGTCGTTGGATTTAATATTGTTTTACAAGATAGGATTGGATCTGAACTTAGTAGGAACCTATTTAATATGTCCCGATTGCAATCCTCCCGACTACATTTGCTAGAAAAAGGTTCTCTGTAGTTTTTAAAACCTTTGTTTCGGGCTTCCTCAGACAGTTCACTGATCTGTAATAGCGCGTACGAAATGATTTATGGGCCATGTATTGAAAACTTATTGAAAAGAAAATGCAAACAAAAGACAAGAACTGGTGTTCTTTGCTAGAGTGACAATTTTTACAATTAATTTAATAAAAAAATTTCGCGCAAAAACGCGCAACATGTTATTACTGAATATGAAAGCCTAGGAACTGTAGTTTCTTAAAAAATTAATATTTGAACGCCAACTGACACCATTCATATTTATATATCCACGAATATTTTGAAAATAGGCAAAATTTAGACATATTTTAAAAAAAAAATTAAAAATATTTCTACACAACTTTTGCCAACACAATTATTTTTAGAACAACGCTAAAATACCTGAATTTAAAGATTCCATTATAAAAGTATTACTTTTGGTTTGCGAAAAACTATGTATTAAGCGTCGAAATATACCGAATTTCAATTAACACTATTGTGCGTGAATAACTCCAAAAATTACTTAACTTTAATACAATGCAGCTTGACAAGTAAAATACATATGACATTGAAATTTTCAGTAGTGATGTAGAATTTTATATACTTTAATCGGATACTAAGTATTTTTCAAAAAATCAAATTTTAATTTTTCAATTAATCTCCATTTTTTGCGATTTTGCCCCTCTGTGCGGCGGTTGGGGCTGAAGAGGCGGGTGCATAGTCTGCTCATGTCAGCGTACTGGATGTGAAAAGCGCATCCACAGTTTCAGCCAATGGGTCCTGGCTTATATATCCACATCACTGTGGTGGTAAATACGCAGTTTATAGCGGGACGGCTTGGTGGAGTGCCGCTGTTCTCCACCAACATCTTATTCCAATTAACGGTTAAAACCTTACCGCTTTGGTGTATGGATGTCGCTGTGCCGGCCATACTCTTGAACTCCGGACTTTTTGCTGACTCTTTCTTCTAGCAGTCCCTTGTGGGGTCAGACATTGATTCAGGTGGTCTTTAATCTACCAATTGGTTTTGTTCCGTAGATCTATGTGCCTCTGGGATTTTCCCAAAGGTTGAAAGGATACAGTTGGCCCCTCGATGGCCATGATGGTATCGATAGTGAGGTCGTAACTTTTTGGCTGGCTTACCAGCGCGAGATGGGGAGACATTGCCTGGCGTTGAATTGCTAGTCCAGATCACCTTTAGTGGTGGCTTTTCTGCCGCGTTCTTCTTTATTAAGAATGGTAAGTTTATTGAACAGTTTTGTCGAGTCATGTAAGACCACATGAGAAGGTTAAGATGGAGGGTCTCCAGGCAGTCCCTTTACCTTATCTGAAAAGTCTGCTGCCAGACGTATCCGAAATAGCTGCCGTTTTTAATTTTTATGGTTCGGTTCATAGAAGCCAGTGAGACCTATTGAAATAAAGAGGGACTAAAGAATCACTTACGCTAGAGGCCTGTTGCGCAAGAAGACATTGAATTTAAACAGTTGTGAGTCCTCACAGGCTCCACGAAAAGCCCCCCAATGAAATAACGCCCAAACGAGAAATGAAATATTCCCCAAATTTTTTTCATACAATTTTGGGTGTTAATTCATATGAAATAACTCCCAAATTTTTTGGGTGGTTTTTCATTTATTTTTGGGAATTATTTCATTCCTCATTTGGGGTTTTCAAATTATGAAATAATCTCCAATGAAATAACACCCAACAAATTTTTAAAATTCGGGGCTTGTTTCATAGCGTGTATAATTTGGGAGTTATTTCATTTTTTATTCGGGGGTTATTTCATTTTTAAAGCTTTTGGTTTTTGGGGGGTTATAATTGTATAATTATATAAAAATAGGCCTTTTACAAGAAAACTTTTAGCCTGTGAATATATGACAATATCTTTTGAATGTTTACAGATAATTCCATTTATGTTCATACTGACGGATAGAAAATCAACAAAATGCAAAATTCGATTAGTACACACTAAGAATGTAATTATTTTGTTAATTTGTAAGAGTTCTTCAAAACGATTAATTCAATAAAAGCAGATTTGCTTGTAAACACTGGAGGCGGTTGTGTAAAGGCCAAACGTAAAAGGCAAATTGCCTACCGAACTGCAAAAATAGAGCAGGGCTACAACGATCTACGATCAACACGATTCATTTCAATAATTTTGCGACTTTGCTGATGGCCCATATTGATTTCATGAAATCCTTGGTGAAACTGACTTTTATGAATTTTGGGCATAATTTCATTTTTGTTGCTGATGGGGTTTATTTCATTGGGGGTTATTTCATTTTCATCATTGGGTGTTATTTCATATGAAAAAACTCCCAGATATTGGGGGTTGTTTCGTTTACGCTTTGGGAATTATTTCATTTATTTTTGGATGTTATTTCATTCACTGTTTTTGGGTGTTATTTCCAATTTTTTGGGGTTTATTCCATTGGGGGTTATTTCCTGGGCGTTATTTCATTGGGGGGCTTTTCGTGGAGCCGTCCTCACATGAGTTTGTCATAGTAAAGACTAATACAACGGATGGTTAAATTATTAGGGCCGATGTGAATTTTGAATAAAACACATATTATGTAGGAAACTATTGTCGTTTCTTATTATAATGATAATATTGGTGTGGTTCAATTATGTATGGAACAAAATATCGGCCAAATGGCCGCCGCACACCTCCATCCGACGGTACAAATTTTCGATGACGCTGAGGCATAATTAAGGTTCTATGCCATTTAAAAACTCGATTTCCTTTTACACCCCATGAATGAGGTATGGGATAGCTTCTCGCGTTGTTGTGTTGTTGTTGTGAATTAACACGCTTTCTATTTTTAGATTCACAACTAACGGCATCTACTTGTTTATAGACGAATGCAAACGTCACTGTTTGAGTAGCTCTTACTAGACACGCCGATTGACTCGACACTAATACTGCGAAGTTGCTGTCAACAACTTTCGAGGGGAGCCGACAATGAAATACAAATTTATTTATTTTTTTTCTTTTAAGATGACTGGAGCCAGGAGTTGAACCTGTGATCTCCCGCATGGTAGTCGCGTGTTCTAACCACTATGCCAAGGCCGGTCCCATTAATATGTCATTAATGTGCCGAATTATCTAATCCTTTAGCTCTTGAATTGTTTCTGGCTTATCGACCTACACCTTTTCTTTCAAATAACCCCAAAGAAAGATCTCAAACGGTGTCAAATCACATGATCATGGCATACAATTGATATCGCCACCACGTGAGATAACCCGGCCATTGAATTTGCCGCGTAAAAGAGCCATTATTTCGTTAGCTGTGTGGCAAGTGGCACCTTCCTGTTGAAACCACATATCGTCCACATCCATAACTTTCAATTCAGGCCATAAAAATTTCGTTATCATCTCACGTTAGCGAACAACATTCACAGCCTCATTTGGAAAAAATACGGCCGATGATGCCGGCAGCCCATAAACCGTACCAAACAGTCACTCTTTGTGGGTGCATTGGTTTTTCGACAATCACTCTTGGATTATCATTCGCCTAAATGCGGCAATTCTGCTTATTAACGAATCCACTGAGGTGAAAATGTGCCTCATTACTGAAGATGATTTTCTTCGAAAATTTATCATCCACAGCTGCCATGTTCATGCCACCATTCTGACCATTGACGACGTTTGCAATGGTCAAGAGGTTTTAGTTCTTGAGTCTATTGCACCTTGTAAGCAAGTAAATGCAAGTCTTCATGCATAATGTTCATCAACGACGAACGTGAGAGGTGCAATAGTTGGGCACGACGACGAGTTGAGGTGGACGGCCCTTCAGCCACACTATCGCGAACAGCAGCAATAATTTCTGAAGTACGCGCATGTACTGGTGTTTTCACATTTCCTACAAACCCGGTATGCTCAAATTTTTGCACGATTTCCGATTGGACGATTAAATTGACCGAAAAAATCACGAAGTGCACAATATGCATTTTGATTTGAACGCCCGTTTTCATAATAAGCTTGAAGAACTTTAACGCGTTGCTCGATTGTGTATCTTTCCATGGTTAAAATTGAGTAAGTCTGAAATCGAGAAATGCCCTTACAATTTGACCACCCTTTACAAGCCCTATCGCTATACATCCCTGAGATTATGCATCCCACCTTGGATTGGGGAGTTTTGTTTAGCGGCAGTTTCATTCTATCATTCTTTAAGGACAATGTCAGAGACATTACCGTAACTTTAACCATTTATACAGGCAAGTATCAAGTCCCCTCTTTTAGTTTTGTTTTTATTTTTCTATTATTTTGTTTTATTTATTCATTAATTGTAACGTTTTTTTACAATGAACAATTAACTTACATGGCAACCCTCAAGATGGGCTTGGGGTGGCATTAAACATACATTGCATAAGTCATTGTCAATGGCATTGCCAGCCGAAAGCTTTCACTACTTACACGATATTTTAGTACAAAATACTATAAGTACAGCAATGATTTACGTCAGCAAGTCGTAAAGTGCAGTCAACGCAGCGCAGTACTAAATTTGTGAGTGAGTCTTACAAAAAGCCGTAAGGTTTGAGTGAAAACCGAGAGTTGCTTCTCATTCACAAGTCTGCGATATGTGTTTCCCTTATTTTTTGGCGGCAAAAACGAATGATCGTAATCAAAACAAAAGGAAAGAACTTCATGGGATATATTAAGCGACTATACTGTCAAATAGAAAACAGCCAATTCAAAAAGATGATTCCATTTAATTCACACCTTTTGGGAAGCAGCCGCATTAGGGCGAAAGAACGACATAACAAAATTGACAGAGATTGTTGTAATCTAAATTGGAAGCCATTTAAAAGTGAACGTGATTTTTGCCAAAAATTTTGTGTGCAAAATTGAAACAATCAAAAATGAATTGACTTGAAGTTTTACATTTCCTTTATGACCTGAGGATAAGGGTTTCAATATATGTATGCATGTTGTGAGTTTTAAGGACGCATATACAGGTCCTTTGTGTATTCTTTATGACCTTTCGGCAAATAACACACACACATACACACCCGTTGATGTGTCAATGTGACGTGATATCAGCTTGTGTTTGATGCAAAATGTTAGATTTTCAATATTTAGCTTGTTGTAAAGTTGTAACCGACATCATCTCCTGCGTATCCGGTGGAGGTGGCATAGGCTCTACCTTTGCTGACGCTGTTCATTACTAATACACGACAAGTTTAGGATGTTTAAATGTTGTAAAAATATAATTTTAATGGTCCATTTGCAAATGTACAATCCTTTTAACTGTGGTTGTGCCTGGTTTACCGGCTATGCGGATTATTTTTGTTACATAATGTCTTGGTAATGGGTAAACTTTAATGCGGTGGACGTGAATTTTCATTTAAAATGAATTGTTCCTGAAGTTGACTTGGAATAAATAAGTAAGGACAAGGTTAAGAACAGAACTGGAGCAAAGGCCGGCACTAGTTTTTGATATAAAATTAAAAGAAAACATTTGCAATTAGTATCTGAATTTATAGCAAATGTCGTCAGGACAAAAGTTAAGAAATAATCATTGTTATTTTTTTTAATTCGTGTTTATTTCACTAATTATACCCTCACCCTTAAGACGATTGATCCATATCCGTCAGTCTGCCTAGCTGGTCTGTTAGGTGGCTGGTGGGCACGACAACACGAGTAAAAGTTCACTGATCCTTATGAAAATTTACCAGTGGTAATATTGGGACCGGCCGTGGCATAGTGGTTAGAACACGCGACTACCATGCGGGAGATCGCAGGTTCAAACCTGGCTCCAGTCATCTTAAAAGAAAAAAATAAATAAAATTTTCTTTCATTGTCGGCTCGCAGTATTAAGCGTCGATTCAATCGTCGTGTCTAGTAAGAGCTTCTCAAAAACAGTGACGTTCGCATTCGTCGATAAATAAGTAGGTGCCGTTAGTTGTGAATCTAAAAATAGAAAGCGTGTTAATTCACAGCAATGCGAGAAGCTATCCCATACCTCATTCATGGGGTGCAAAGGGAAATTAAGTTTAAGTTTAAGTTCACTCATAACTTCCAAACGAGGAACTGCAGCATCTTTTAACTTTTCCAGTCTAATAACCTTATAAAAGTAGGTAAAAAACCCCGAAAATTATCTAATTTTTTGGAAATTTATATATTAATATATTAATTATGGGAAACTTCTTAGGGGAACACTGCAGCACATTTGAATTTAGTCAGATTTTTTTTAAAAAAAACCGAACCCTTAGCCACACATCGTCTGATACCTCCGATACAAATGACCGAATTTACCCTTAAAGTTTAACATACGTATATTATTTGTCAGCACACTGATCTTAGTTATATTTTTCATAAGATGTACGCTTACGACAATTTAACTCTAGAATGAATATGAGCGTCATGGGCCAAATCCTTATGGTACCTACATACCATTCAAAACTACCAATTTATTGGAAATTTTTTTTTTATACCATCACCCTTAGGGTATATATCATTTGATACGACCCAAAAGTGTAACACATAGAAGGAGTCACTTCAGACCCTAGGTTTATTAGAACCAAATTCGATTCACGACTTTTTAAGTCATTTGAGCCATGTCCGTCTGTCTGTCTGTCTGGTGGCTGTCCGGCTGGTTCGCACGATAACTTTCGAAAGACGCAACCAAATGTCTTGAAATTTTGCACGAGTTAATATTTCCCCAAAACTACTTACGGTATTGCAAATGGGCTACATGGCTCCGCCCCTTCTGGTACCTCCCATACAAATACATCATTCCGCCTACTTTAGAAATCGAGTTATAATATCAATACACCCAACGGGATTGTACCCAAATTCTGTACTTAGTAAAGCTATTACAGGATAAAGTTTTGAAAAAAAAATTGGAAGCCTAGCCACACCCCTTCTGGTACCTCCCATACAAATTCACCTTTCCGCCCACTTTAGATATGGAGTAATAATATCAACAAATCCATCGCGCTCGTACCCTAATTCTTAATTTAGTAAAGATATAGCAGGATACAGTTTTTGAGAAAAAAACTGAAGTCTACCAATGCCCCATCTGGTACATCCCACACACATCTGGTACCGCCCACTTTAGAAATCGATTAATATTATTATTAGAACTAACGCGATCGTGACCAAATTCTGTATTTAGTAAAGCTATAACAGGATAAAGTTTTGGACAAAAGATCTGGATGTGTAGACACGCCCCTTCTGGTACCTCCCATACAAATGTACCACGCCGCCCACTTTAGAGATGGAGTAATAATATCAATATTATCGACAAGATCGTGCCCAAACTCTGTATTTAGTAAAGCTATAACAGGATAAAGTTTTGGAGGATAAACCTAGAAGTCTAGACACGCCCCTTCTAGTACCTCCCATACAAATTTACCACTCCACCCACTTTAGAAATCGAGTAATAATATCAATATAATAGCAATTTTTTTTATTTTACTGAGGGTAATGGTATATGTAAGTCGGGTCGCCCGACTGAAACTTTCCTACTGGTTCTTAACTACCAAACCAACAACTGGAGAATATTGGAATTTGGTCAGTTAAATTATATTGTAATTTATAATAAACCGAACCGAACCCCTTCTGGTGCCTCCCATACAAATTACCGAAATGGTCCCAATACTCGTAGTTTTATATTCATATCTTATTTGTAAATTCACTGAATTTGCTCATATTTTGCACAAGGTAATCATTTATTGAACGTTGATTTATGAAAATAATCTGATAAGTAATGCTGCCCCTACTGGTACATTTTACACAAATTAGCCAAAAACTCAAAATATTATAATTTCTTATAATATGTAAAATAAACTTTTTATTCGAACTATTTGAAATTATATTTTTAACTGTTTGTTAGTTTTAGTCGATCGTGTTTTTATATATTAAATTTACGTTAAGTGTATCAAATGATACATCAAATTAACGTAAATTTAATATATAAAAACACGATCGACTAAAACTAACAAACAAACAGTTTAAAATACACTGGCACGGCACGGCCTAAAACTAAATGCCTTACTTTGACAAATTTAAAAATTTAAAGTAATCTTAGTTTACCAACCTTGTAAACATACCTTGTAAAGAAGTTTAAGCTTTGTGGTAAAAAGGGGAATCGTGGGGAAAGAATTTCCTCCATTTCTCATGTTTGAATATTATTTCGGCTGATATCTACTTCGCATGTACATGTTTGACATAATTGTAGATATATATACAGCTGATGATGTACCATTGTGCATCAGTTCGTCACAAAGGGGTCTGAAGATGAACTCGTCATGGAGTTCGAAACGCGTCATCCTAGTGCGTGTCACACTGAATTTGACCTAAAATATCAAAACAATAAAAACACTTTTTCTCATCGTAAGCCGAATTTGATGTATCATTTGATACACTTAACGTAAATTTAATTATATTTTCTTTTAAAAATATGTGTTAAATTTAGTAAATATAACGATAATTTTAATAAGTGACTTTATTTTTGTCTTCGTTCTCAGTTGGTACAATAAAAGACTGTTTCGGTAACATCCATACAAAATAACCATATGTCCAGTGAATTTGAATCAAACGTTTCTCCATTTACAGGCGTCGGGAGTGTGATGCAAGTCAAAGCTTTCTGATCGGTTTAACTTGGCAAACCCAGAGTAATCGCCGCCAATTGCACTTCATGTCTACTCACTACTCGAACTAAGGACCATGATTTGAGGATATGCTCCTGGAATGTTAGAACACTGTATACATATATCAGGTGCCTACATCCAACTGGCGGAAGTCCTTGAAGAATACAAGGCTGACATAACCGATTCACAGGATATCCGGTGAACGGGTGCTCGCGCATGAAGACTTGCGACATCTACTATAGTGGCCATGGGGACAAGCATGAGTAAGGATGTAGATTTGTGGTTGGCAACAAATTGCGACACCTTGTCTCACGGTTCAAACCAATAGCCACCATAAAAGTCAAGACTAAGTCTTTCTACATAACACTTATATGTGCCCATGCTCCGACAGAAGAGAAAGCGATGAGTACGAGTTCTACAAGAGTCTAAAAAAATATATATGACCGTAGCCCGAGCCATGACATCAAAATTGTCTGCACACCGAAATGTCGAACAATGGCATCAGACTGACAGATTTTTCTGCACTAGATTTGATCATAGAAATATTCATAAGGCTACATGGTTATTTCCAGATCAATTGAGGAGGAATCAGATAGATCACTTGGTAGTCGATGGTAGACACACTCGTCATGTGTTCTGGACGTACTAGTGATAAGGTTGCGAGCATTGACTCCGATCACTACCTTACCACAATTAAGCATGGCGAAAAACTTACGTAACCAGGCACAACAAAAGCTGGACATCGGTAAACTGCGGACCACAGAGGAAGCGGCCGCCTACTCCAACCACCTAACTCAACTGCTACGAAACTTCAACCCCTGATAATATTACCTCGCAGTGGAAATATATAGCCAAGATTCAACTCGTCTTCTTCGACGGAAAAAGGAGCTAAAGAAGAGACAGGATGAGTGCACGGAGTTGCTCCGAAGTATAGGAGAAACCCGAAAATTCTACCAGAGTGTCCTACAAGCACTGCGTTGGCCACCAAGTGACGGACCCGAATAATGTTATGAAGATATGGAGAGAACATTTCAGCAATTTACTGGATACGGACACCACTTCATTAGATCCAAGCCATGACGATGATATTTACTGTCCCCCTCAGAGCCAGAGCGAGGAACGTGTTCCAATAACTTAAGCTTAAACCTTATTTCCTTTAACAGCCCATGAATGAGGTATGGAATTCTTCTCCCATTGTTGTGAATGAACACGCTTTCTATTTTAGTTTCACAACAAATGGCATCTACTTGTTTATCGACGATAAACAAGCATCACCCTCAGCACAATAAAAAGAATTTATATAACACTAATATTATTAATCGATTTCTAAAGTGGGCGAAGTGGTACATTTGTACGGGAGGTACCAGAAGGGGCGCGTCTAGACTTCCAGATTATTTCTCCAAAACTTTATCATTTTATTGATATAATTGTATTGATATTATTACTCCATCTCCACAGTAGGCGTAGTGGTACATTTGTATGGGAGGTACCAGAAGGGGCGTGTCTAAACTTCCAGATTTCTTCTCCAAAACCTTTTCCTGCTTGAACTTTACTAAATACAGAATTTGGGCACGATCTCGTTAGGTATATTATTAATATTAATGGATTTCTAAAGTGAGCAGTACACGATGGGTATGGGAGGTACCAGATGGGGCGTGGCTAGTCTTCCAATTTTTTTTCTCAAAAACTTTATCCTGTTAAAGCATTTCTTAATAAAGAATTTGGGTACGATCACGTTGGATTTATTGACATTATTACTCCATTTCTATAGTTTGCGGAAAAGTACATATGTATGGGAGGTACCAGAAGGGGGCGTGGCTAGACTTCCAATATTTTTTCCAAAACTTTATTCTGTTATAGCTTTACTAAATTCAGAATTTGGGTACGAGCACCTTGGGTGTATTGATATTATGATGTATTAATATTATGATGCATTTATATGGGAGGTACCAGAAGGGGCGGGGCCATGTAGCCCATTTACAATACCGTAAGTAGTTTTGGGAAAATATAAACTCCTGCTAAATTTCAAAACATTTGGTTGCGTTTTTCGAAATTTATCGTGCGCACCATCCGGACATCCAGACAGACGGACATGGCTCAAACGACTCAAGAAGTCATGAATCGAATTTGGTTCAAAGATACCTAGGGTCTTAAGTGACTCCTACTATGTGTTACGCTCTTGGGTCGTATCAAATGATATATACCAGACAACGGACAACGGACATACAAAACCTGGGAGTATTCGAGAGAAAAGTACTCCGACGGCGAGTTTCGCCATCGGATGAAGCATGAGCTGTATAAGATTTACCACGACATCGACGTAGCTAAAAGAGTCAAAATATAACGACTACGATGGCCGGAACATGTTACCAGGATGGATATAAATGCTCCAGCGAAAACGCTGTTTGAAGGCAAACCTGAAGGAAGTCGCAGAGCAGGGAGACCCAAACTTGTTTGCAAGGACTAACTGGAGAACACACGCATCAGACCTAAGAGTGTGGAATTCTTTAATACCTCAGGACCCAAATTTATGAACCACGTTCAAGTTATAATAGGCCACTTAAGTAAGTTAGTAAGTATTTGTTGGCTATAACCTTTTCCACATTTTTGCTACATGTTTGTGAACGTCTGGCCAAGCTCTATATCCAATGGTCTGCGCTCCACAAACAGGTAAATGATAATAAAAATTAAATTTCATTTGGAAACCGTTAATTTTTAAAACTCAAGACTTAAGCAATATCAGACATAGGATGAGTGTATCATTTATGCCACTAGCCTTTGCCGATGATATAGACATTGGCCGAAATCTGCGGGATGTTACTGCAGTTTTCTCATCACTAGAAAATGAGTCAGAAGAAATGAGCTTAGTGTTCAACGAGGATAAAACAAAAATAATGATTTCGTCGTATAAAGAGTCTTCCTGATGGGGACCCATCATGAACGTTGACAATTATTGTTTTGAGGTAGTAGATGAATTTACCAATACGAAACATAGTGTCAGCCAAGAAATCAAGAGGAGAATAGTGCTCGCCAACCAATTTTTTAACGGACTTCGGAAGCACTTTAGTAACACTACCTCGGGGATAATGTTATTTTATCAAGATCTGTCAATATTCCCACCCTTCATAGTAAAACTATATTAGTGAGAGCACTTTTTGTGTGTGCCAATATTACATTGTTCTACTGTTATCTAGTAACAGCAAATATCCCTCTCTCTCTCTCTGTCTGTGACTTAATTTCTATTTCATTATTCTTTTGCTATAAAATTATGTTTGCTGAAGAGTTAACGCTGCCTGCGATATTGGGCCTACTGCAATTTTTTTTATCACTTTCTCACAGACAGAGCGTTATGGCTCTGCCCTGATAAGAGCCTCAAATGATATGAAATGATATTTACTGAGCAAATTGTTCATAGACTCAAATTCGCTTTAGTTATTGTTATTCTTTCACCAGTTTTAGTAATGTTATTGCCATTAAAGTGATTAATTGTGAAGAAATCAAGTAGTGAAATCAAGTAGTGAATTTCAATAAAATTTTGTAAAGAGTTTAGTTTAAAAAAATTTAAGAAATTTATAAGACAAAAAAATTTAAAGAAAATAATAAATACAAAGCAAAAATCTAGAAAACTTCTTCTTAACATTGAAGTAAATTGTGGCTAATATATAACAAAAACAAAAAATTATCAAACAAGATAAGTTATCGGTAACATTGACCGCGGTTGCATTTAGTTGGTCATTACCTTTATGTGAAACACATCACTTTTGATTCAATTAGTTTAAAGTTTATTTTTATACGCCATGAATGGTTCGAACAATATAAATAATGGTGACTCAACGCGGCCTTCTTCTTCATCCGGCTCTACGACAGTGGTTAAATATGAAAAATCCTCATGCTTGTTCTGCAATGAATGGTTCGATTCACAAACGTTTACGGTATGATTACTAACCAAACTGTAATATGTTCAATACCTTATGAATGGTCTCTCTTAAGGGCTTAAAATCTTATCGGTTGTTTTTTTGAGTGACATTGAGTAATAATTTTGTGACGGTAAATTGACAGATTTGGGGGGGTGATATGATATATCAACTATCATTGTGGAAGCGGTAGTTAAAGATTTCTTTTTTGATCTCATATTTCGACTAATTACACAAATAAGTTGAATATGAACACCCACAAAGTTTCAAAGCTTTAATTATCATATTAATCCAAATTTTGGATATTTTGTTAAAGCTGTCGTGTGTGCATTTTTTTCTATTTTTTTCAAGTACATACCCTGAGCACAAATGTATTTATACTAAATTCAAAACAAATAGCGCTATAGTCTCCATATATTTCGTTTAGAATCGATGGAATACTTTGGGTGGGACTGTTCGCACATCTAACTGGTTAATGCGCTTACCACTAATTTTAAGTCGCTTAGGTTAATCATATGTCAGAAATTGCATATTTTTTAATAGGGATGAATGGGAGGGGCCATATCCCTTCATTCGATTTCGCCAGTACGCCATATAAATTTTCTCGATTTCAGTATTAGATGTTGTGTCTCGGCGAAAGTAACAGAATTTTCGAAAAACCTCAGCGGGAGCGTATCCATATAAATGATTGCGATTATAGCTTTTCTCAATTGGTCTGTAAAATGGTACCAGGTTATTCCCTTTTTCGGCATTCCTTGGTGAAGGCCATACCCATGGTGTGCTAAACTCCTTTTACATTCTCGAGAGTTCCAAAGCTTCCAAATCAAAAGACCCAAGACCCAGATGAACAAGGGCAGCCACTGGCGACCTTGCACGTGAATATCCCTTTTCACCCACGGTACCAGAAAATAGGACTTTGGGGTGACCCCGTAATCGAACTACTTCCAGTTTTAATCCCTTACTGTTTACCGAGCGTCATTAGGCCTAAGAAGATAATGGGATCGGCCCGATGCAACATCCTTGCCAGGTCATTATAGGTCAGACAGTCTATATCAAACTAGTATTCGCTAATCCTTGGAGATCCCCTAATTCATCATATAAGGGACAAACACATCGTATTTGCAACCAGTCTAGAAGGTTCTCCACAGGTGCACAGAGCGCGGTCGCAAAAGGACTCTCTTATGTAAATACACATTGAGTGACCCATGTCCTGTTAGCAGAAAACCAAGGAAAAAGTTGAAACCGAAGGGAACCGCACCTCAATATACCTAACACTAGACCAAAAACATCTGAGGTGAACCAGTAGTCGAACTACTTCCAGTTTTAACCCCTTGCAGTTTAGCGAGCATCATTAGGTTTAAGAAGAGACCTGCCTAGTCAAGGTCAGACAATTTTAAGCAAGCTCAGTTGCTCCAGCTAACACTCCTGGAGTAGTACTCTAGTACTCGCTAATCCTTGGAGATCCCTAAATAACCTAAACCTAAAAGTAGAACATTCGTTATCACTCTCATCTCACAGTGTTTGCTATCTCAGCAAGACACGCTCGCCAAAGGCAGTCTAAACCCATGAATGGATACCCTTTCCTGAACTTTAAATCCGCCGCATGACGGATAATAACAAGATTCAGCGGACAGCACTCATCAAAACCTTCAGAGCATCCATCGATACGATGTGACATACTGCCAAACAAGCTTAAAACACCAATATCTGACAAGAGAGGGCTTAACCATACCCGAAAGCACTACTACAACAGTACGGACAGCTCGTTCAATAAGACCCCAGTTGCTTCTAAGCACTCGTCTTAGCTGGTCGACCAGCTTGCCTTTCAAATCATCAAAATGCGACAAATAGTTAATCAGTTTGCCCATGGAGATACATCTGAGTACAGACCCATTCAACAGCCTAACCAATGGCCTACGTCACAATTTGCTACTCAAATAGTTGAAAGTGTCCTTAATGTCGACAAAATACCTAGACATAGTTCTCGTTGTATACGTTCACGCATTTCTGAACACGTAACCAGACATCCTCAACACTAGCTACACAACTTTTGATACGACTTTTTCAAGCACTGGAAGGAGAGAGATACCCCGATAAGACCAAGGATTACTCCTGACCTTATCGGATGACTTCAAGAGAACAATGACCCTGACTATTTTCCACTCACGTGGAAAGTTCCCATCATACGCACAAAGCCTGTATAAAGCCTTCAGTTAATCCGGGACCGACTTCCAAATGCTTTTACAAATTTCTCCGGAAATTCCATCCATACCTGGTGACTTCCGCGACCTTACCAACGCCATTCTTTCCTCGATCTCCGCTCTCTCCAGGACCGGGGCATTGGATTCCACCCCTGAAGGGGGAGTAGTCTGAACCTCAGCCCTAGGGAAGAACTCCCGCAAAAAAGCACGCACGCAATCTCCCCATGAAGAGAGACAGTATCACCATCCTTAATGCTCGGAAATTTCCAAAGATCATCCCTATGTTGGGAGGCGAATGAACGCCACTCTGGCTTCTTATCTTCCATAAGCGTCTGCTTATATTCAGGCAAATATACCTTCTTATCGCGTGCAAGATTCTAGCATAAGCCGTTTATGTCAATGAGTCAGTAATGCTAGCCTTTTACATATATAAATAGAAACGGGTAGCATGATTTTTACTTGAGAATTTGTGTACAGTGGGTGGGTTTCATTTCTTTGTGCAATCAATTTTACATAATCACTTTTACATCGGATTTAGAGAACTTTGTTTATAAAAATCTTAAAATAATATTTCGCTCCTGAAATTTCGTTTTTACTTTACTTACCTATTTTCTATATTATAAAAAAAAACTTTATTTTTCATTACATTACTGCAATTGAAATGTCTGACCTTGTCGTTCACTTTCATAAACCCAGCAATGCTTTGCCATGCGGCGTCCAATGTTAATATTATCAGTTTTACAAAATTCACTTAGTAAATGTTGTGTAGCTAAACAAAATCATAAACACAAACAGTATTAACAAAACGCTGTCAAAAACAAAAAAAAAAATAAAAAAAAAACACCAACAAATTTCTACTGCAGCAGCAACGCCATAAAATTTCATATTTCATGCCTTCGTTACGTTCAAATATATCTCGGAAAGTCAACATAAAATTCTTTTGGTGTTATCGCCAAAAACCACACACCGACAGACATCTACATCATCGACATGACAAAATTTCATTGCAAATGATTAGATAAGCCCTTAGGAATAAACCCACAAAAGAGAGACTTTTCAACTTGTATTTAAGATTTCATTGAATTTTTCTGCGATTTAAAATGCGAATTTGTAGCATCAACAATCAATCAATGTCAATATATACTATCATACTAACATTCATAACCTTCCTCCCCCTACCATATTTCCCACAGGAACATCTAATACACTGCGGCCAAGTGCTGGAACAGTGTCCCAACTCTTGCAATGTGTTCGTACCTCGCATACGCATGCGTGCTCATCTTAAAGAATGTCCGCGTAAACAGAGACGATCTGCTAGTGTGGAAAGATTGGATCATCAGGTCGATCACCGGGTCCAGGTGGTTGAAAATGAAATCAACACTTTGCGTTCAGTGTTAAACGAAGAGATTCGCCAGCGTTTGCATTTAATTACGGACGTGGGAAATCTTCGAAAACAAAATCAAATAAACGACGAATGGAATCATGCAACGGAGGAAAATTTAAAATCCATGCAGAAACGTTTGGATGAGGAGAATACACAGAGAACTTTTGAGGTGGAACAATGTCAACAGGATTTTCGTTATTGCTTTGATATTACACAGGTAGGTTTAATTCGGTGAAAACTATGGTATAACTTAACTGAGAGGAGCCAATGTTTTTATACCATCACCCTTAGGGATGAGGGTATATATCATTTCTTAAAAAAATTGTGTTATGGTAATACATTATTTGGCTTTCTTAGTTACCTGTAGGGGGATTTAAGCCTTTCTCGTTGCATTCTTTTAAAAAAGCCCTTTGTAGGCCTGACAAGAGGATGTAAGGATGAATGAGATTTTCCGTGGTATGGCCAGTGAAAACACACACTAACACCTTTCCCTTGCATTTTCTTTTACATAACTTTTACAGACCTGGAATGGATCGTAAATGGCATGCACCATGGCATAATGCTTTGAATAAGCGAATATCCGCCGATGATCAGAGTTTAAGCACGCCGAAGCCGATCATCTCATAGCTTCTATATGTATTCATTTTATTGGCTGGCATCCATTCCATAGAGTAGAGTATCACTTAGTTCCTTATGGACTCCTTGTGTTACCCAATAAGGCGTTTGTGACATCCCCTCAATGCGTTCCCTCATTTCGTTCTGCATATGTGGTGCCTGGTTACATAACTAGTTTCTTTCCGAAGTGTGGTAGATTTCGCCTTTACAGGATTGGGAGTTTCGAGTTTTGATCCTATCCATCCGGCTGATTGAATGATTTCTTCATTCTTCCATGAATTTTTTGCTGTTTGCAACGCTAGATTTCTGATAATGCTTTTACAGGTGAACATAAGGAGAAGCACATCGTGTTCCATGTCGCTTTCTTGCAAAGCTGATCTCTGTCTGGGCTCTTTATCCACACTGCTGTTGCTTTCAAATTCGCTGTGTCCAGAACCTGGTATTTTCGGATATCTATTAGAGACGTCCGGCAAGCCCTTACCACTTTCTATCTGGTTCTGTGGGACTTTAATGTGTTTACAGCCGTTAGACTGTCCTTGAACCGGAGAATATACTCCGGAATTACCTTTCTCATTTTAATTTCGTCTCGAATTCATATTTCTGTACTCAGGCTTAGATCCGACCATATCATCCAGTTAAGACTCATCAGTAAACATGTTTAGTAGTCCATGCATAACTTTTTTGTTATCTGTTCACGTGCGATACGGGTATTGAGTTAGTTCAAGATCCTTGGGTGTCCGATAGAGAGATCCCAGTTTTCTATCTCGTTTAGTCGTATGGTTGATACGAGAGCAGAGTATTTGCAGCTTAACTAAATCAGGTGGTAGTAGATTAAGTAGATGCATCCGGTATTTAGGAGACAGGAGGAGTCGTAACCGGAGTACCAGCTAGGCTTACCAAATGGTCGGGAATAGGCGGGATTTTCCCAACTTCCCGAGTATTGAAGTAATTCAGGGGAAAATCCCGACTTTTTAATATTTACTACCTATAGTTAGAATAATCAAAGAAGCAACATGTTAAAAAAGTTACACAAAAATACTAAGAAACAACATATTAAATATTCCTTATTAAGTAGTTGTGTGCACTTAACATTTTTCCATTACCCATTTCCATGGGTATTAATCTCTTTGACTTTCAAGAAATGTAAATTTTTGGACAAATTGCAGCATTTAATTTAAAAAACCACTATTGACATGGAAGAAATTCCCAAATTCCCTACTGCAGTTTTCGAGCTGTTAATGGAGAATTGCCCTAAAATATACTAAATGACAAAATATGGTCACATTTTTCACCAAATGTGGCAATGAATATCACTTCAATTTATTTAAATTAATCTCATTTATATTTTCTTTACCGATAATTAACGTTCATTGCGAAAAAGTATTTAGTATTTTAAACAATTTATACACGAAAGATAGAAACCGAATATCTTTTGATCTAATAAAGGCTGAACTTATCATAAGATTGACTATTGATAAAAGCTGTCATGAATTCCAGTCATTTTTAACAACTAATAATATTTCTTAATAAAAAATGTCAAAACCAATATAAAATGATCTTTAAAGTTGTCCCGACAAATCCCGCTTTCTAGTCTCGGTTTTCCCGATTTTTTGAATTCGGTGCCTGGCAACCCTAGTACCAGCCCATGAAGTCGTATTGTAGTATTGAGTTGACTTCATAATGACAACGTCTTTGATCTACCCGACAGTTTGGAAAAGGAATGATGTGAGACTTATTATCTGTACTTCTCCGCTTTGGTATGTTATAGTTTTCCTGCCTTTGGGTTCTCAATCTCCATCAAAGGTAGAATAGTTTTATACAGCCACAGCATTATTGTATCTAAGGCCTGTTGAAGTACAGCTGGTGTAATATCATCCGGACGGGGGTATTTATAAGCATCAAAGCTGTTGATGGATACCTTATTCGAGTCAACTTCGATGGTTGGTATTCGGTCTCGAAAATTGGTAAAGATAATTGTTGTAGTGTAGGTCTCTCCACTTAGGAAGTGGGTGTCTCTTAGGATTTTCAATGTTTCCTTTGATGATTCAGTCCAGTTTCCATCATTTTTCATTATGTATCCGGGGGCGCTGGTTGTTGAGGTAAATACTTTCCAGAGTTTGCCTACCTCTGCGGTCTTTTCGAGTTCGTTGTTGTATTTCCCCCATGAAGATCTTCTGGCTTTCTTTACTATTTCCTTAAAGAGTCTAAGAATCTCTTTGTACTCGTCCTTCAGGCCCGTTCTTTTGGCTTTGTTGAATGATTTTCTGGTTGAAGCAGTGAATTTTGAAATCTTGTCGTTCCACCATGGAAGCTTTAGCCTTTTCCCGCCTTATATCGTAGGAAAGATTTCCTGCTGCACGCGGATAAGGCCTTTGTAACTCTTCATACCATGCTGTCCAGCTCTTGTAGGTCGCCAATGGTGAGATCAGTGCGCTTCTTTTAGACATCCAATTTTATCTGTCTTTGGTTAAAGGCATCATCACTTGACCAGATTTTGCAAAAGATGTACTAATGGTCGGAAAAAGTCCGAACATCTTTAACCCGACAATCCGATATCAAGCCGCAGTCAGCATTTAAAGTGTTAAGTCTATTACCTGTATAGGTATCGTATATGGTGTACGTATATCCCAAATTATACACGACCTGGTGTATTTCCTCCATGAAAAGAGAACTATGTAACCAGTAATCTGCAAAATCAGGTTTGGCAAAAATTCCTTCTGAAATGTTTTTCGCGGTTATGTTTTAATTGATTCAGCTGATTTTTAACCCTCTGAATCAATTGGTTTTGTTCGCTGAATCTTTGTGCCTTATGGATTTTGCATACGGTTTAAAGGATGCCTGGTCCTCCGACAATCACGGTAACGTCGACCTAGAGGTCGTATTATTAATTTTGATTCTGATTTTAAACATGGATTTGTTTCGCAAACACTCGAAAAATTCGACTCATTAAGTTAAAAATTTAACTCTTAAATGAAAGTGAAAGTTTTCCCATAAAAATCATTGGCTTCAATCGAATTCCGCTCTCCCACTTAACTTAGCACAAACCCTACAATTCCCTTCCACAACCTACAGACTTTAAAAACAGAAATCCAAAATGAAATCGACGACCTGGAGAAACACATAAATCAGGTTTCCCTAGAGGTGACCACACATCAAAATCATCTCAACGACAACATTATGAAACTGGAGGAAACAGTACTAATACACGAGAAGAATAACAGGTTTTGCAATTTATGTCACAGAGAAATCCCAACTTGTTATCTAAATGTTCTTTTTTTCTCTTAAGGGATAAATTTGTTGAAATTGAAAACTATCTGCAGTCAGTTAATGTAGATTTGAATACGAAATTTTTGCTGGGAAATAATGACAATAAATTTGCTGCATTGGATTTGGAAGTGAAAAGCATGAAACATATCGTGTGTGACACGGAGGAACGCTGCGACAAACTGGAGGCGTTGACGGCACAAATCGATAAGAATTTACATCAGACAATGCAATTGGTCAGCGATTTGGAGAATCATATTGCGACACAACAGCGACTGGCGAGCTACATTAATTCAAGGGGTGAGTAGGAAAGTTAATTGTACCGCATCTCATTCGTTCATATATCATCGTTGTAATACTTCGTTTTAATGGTTGTGATACTTGTGTGGAATTAAGGTTAATATTTTGTGAAGAATTATTTGAAGGCTGTCGATGGTTAGCCTAATTCATAAATTACCTTACTTTATGAATCCTTAATGCCGCCTTCGATTCTTTAGGAACATTTTTGTTTTATTGAGATGTTATTGAGGCATTTAATTCACAGGTCCATTTATTGAGATAATTCGGTCACCAAGTGTTTGGCTCAACGCAGTGAGGATTTCACGCGCTGTATATGATGAGGATGATTTTTAATGACATGAGGAATAAAAAAACCCGAGTCACTTGCCTGTAGCGTTCGCTATTCATGGTTATGGTCCGGTGGATTAAATTCTTGCACCAGTGGGATCTTATATAGACGTAGGACAAAATCAAAACGCCGGATCTATTTATTCGAGTCCTCTGTCACATTAACGCCTACAGGGTCGATGGCTTCTTTTGTAGCTGAAATGGAGAAATATTATCCATTCAAAGACCACTCCATATGATCAATTTCCATCAGTAGCCGCACATAGAAAATAATTTTAAGCCGTTCTGTTTTTTGCCCTTTGTAGATAGATCGTAGATAGTTCAGATAACAGCTCTTTCTCCTGGTCCATTTAACGAAGATTTGGTCGCCTCTTCTGCGCCGACCATCAGTTTTCTTGCCGAAGAAAACATCTCCGTTATGATGTTAAAAAGATCGCATGACCGATTATCGCCTTGTCTGAAGCCTTGCTTAGTATATAATGGCTTCATCAAATATTTGCCTATTTTTATACCATCACCCTTAGGGATGAGGGTATATATCATTTGATACGAAAAAAAGTGTAACGCATTAAAGGAGACGAGTTAGACCCCAAGTATCTTAAGACCAAATTCGTTTCAGAACTTTCTAAGAAGAATGAGCTATGTCCGTCTGTCTGGCTGGCTGGATGGCTGGTCAGCAGGATAACTCGAGTAAACCTTAACGGATCGGTATGAAAATTTACCAGTATCAATATTTTTCAAAACGAACTTATGGGATTGTAAATGGGCTGAATAGCCCCACCCCTTCTGGTACCTCCCATACAAAATTACCTTTTTTTGGAAAATTAATATTTCTTCCATAACTTCCAATCGGACAACCAGAGGATGTTTGAACTTGGTCAGTTTATTTATCTTGCAAAAGTAGACAAACCCTAAGAAAACCGAAACCTGTGCCCCACCCATTCTGGTACCTCCCATACAAATGACCGAATTGACTCTTATAGTTTTACATACATATCTTTTTTGCAAGTAAACTTAGATCACTCAAATTTTGCGCATGATGTTTGCTTATAAATATTAGACTCAGGTATGAATATGGACTATATCGGTTCACGCCTTCTAGTACCTCCCATACAAAATGACCTATTTTTGGAAATTATATATTTCTCCAATAACTTCAAAACAGTCACTTGGGGGGTTATGACCATTGGTCGATAAATTAATGTTGTGATAGGAGGCGAAACCTCAGAGAGCCTAACTATTTGACACACCCCTTCTGGTACCTCCCATACAAATGACCGAATTGACCCTTATAGTTTTGCATACATATCTTTTTTGTAAGTAAACTGAGATCACTCAAATTTTGCGTATGACGTTTGCTTATGAAAATTAGACTCAGGTATGAATATTGACTATATCAGTTCACGCCTTCTGGTACCTCCCATACAAAATTACCTATTTTTGGAAAATTAATATTTCTCCCATAACTTCCAAACGGACTCTTTGGGGGTAATGAAAATTAGTCGATTAATTTATGTTATTATAAGAGGCAAAACCCTAGAAAACCTAACTATTTGACACACCCCTTCTGGTACCTCCCATACAAATGACCGAACTTACCCCTATAGTCTTACACACATATCTATTTTTGTAAGTGCACTGAATTCAGTCAAATTATTCGTAAGGTGTACGTATGAAAATTTGAGTTAGGAATGAATAAGAACTGTATCGGTTCACTTCTTGTGGTACCCCCTATCAAAATTAAATTTTTTTGAAAAATAAATATTTCTCACATAAATTCCCAACCGGCACCTATACCCCCTACACAAATAAGTAAAGTTTTGGACAATTTTGCACCACAAGCAGGGGAAAAAATATACATAAGTAATTTTATTTTAATTAAAAATCTATTCATTTCAATAACTCAAGACTTCAATTTGGGTGATGGTATTTATCAGTCAGTTTACCTGACTGAAATTTCTGTACTGGTTACTGAAGACTTCGTGTCAATCAGTGTAATCCCGCAAAGGCGTATCAGCTTCGAGGAGATACCAAACTCAGCTACAGCATCTAATAATTTCTGCCGTATCAGCTTTGTAGTCGATAGACAGATTGTAGGTGTCGTTCTGCATTTCTTGGGCCTTCTCCAAGATTTGTCGTAGTGTGAATATATGGTCGGTCGTGGATTTACCAGGTCTACAGCCACACTGATAAAGTCCAATCAGGTTTGGCGTGTAAACTCCCTCCTCTTCTCATTATAACGCTCCGGTGGTGACTTGAGTTAATATTTCTACCGCGCATGACAATCACGCCCATAACGCTTAAGACATACGCCAATTGGATAAAGGCACCTTGACTGTAGAGAGTTTAGACATTCCAGGTGTATCCTTAAATCATGGTCTTTATAACATTTGCCTGAGTTGTCAGTATTTCTGGAGTTCTTGTATTTTCTCTTCTTCGTGTTTTTATAATAGCTCTTTATGTAAATAGTGTTGTCTATTAGGCGACCGCACTCGATCCTAGTTTCTTAGGGGTGCCAAAGATGTAAGAGCTTTTGTGTTGAGTTTTAGTAACTTCTGTTACGTACTTCCTAAGACGCATCGGTGGTATTATGCCATTTAGGTTGCTCAACATTGCGCCTTCTCACATTTGGTACCACCGAACGGATGTGCACCGTTGGAATACTGATGTCCTCTGTTGTTGCATAGTGTTATTGGCACTGAACCCATGTATAATATTCATATTTTTTTGTATTTTCATTCTATTAAGAAATTATACCTACTTCAGACAGCTTCGCTTCTTGCGGCCTCACCATCAGTGTAACTAATGTTTTTTTATTAAATTCAAATCTCATCACCTTATGCCATTTAACCATTTCTAGGTCACCTGATTTGGAGAATTAAAGATTTCTCCAAGAAACTCGAAGAAGCCAGACAATATGATACCATACTGCATAGTGCCATGTTCTCTAATAAACCATTCGGTTATGCCCTAAGAGTAAGTAAATTTCCACCGCCTTAACAATGTCTACTAAAGTATTATTGCAATTTCAGCTGGATATTTATTTAAATGGTAAGGGCACCTGGAAGGGTCGCAACATGATTGCCTGCCTTAATGTCATTGCTGGTGAATACGATCCCCTATTACCATGGCCCTGTCGTCTACAAGCCGATGTCATAATACGTGATCAGACTTTAAATCAAACGGAACCAGAAGATTATGTAAAAACGGTATCGGTGCGCAAGAAGAGCGATGATTACCTCCAAACCAAGCAATGTTTTCACATCCCCCATACGATAGTTAGCCAAAGGAATTATCTGAAAAACGATTGTCTATTTGTGGAGGTGAAAATAGTGAAATAATTTATAATATTTTAATTGTAGTTGTATTTTTTTTTATTATTTTTATGTTTTACATATATTATGGACAGTATGACAATTATATATATTTATAAAAAAAACGAACAGAAAATATGTCTTGTAAAATAGTTAATAAATTGTGTATTGTATAAGATTAAACATAGAGATTTTGGGATTTCGATTTCCATTTGATTGTTATTCAATGACATTAAATGCATTTTTTTGTAGTTTTTATATTCAGGCGATGTGTTTTAGCAATAGGACGATTTGAATCGAGAAAATGTTCAAGGTTTACACTTAACATACATTTTGTATTTAAATACATATGTTATTAAATAAATTTTTAACTTGGAGTTTTCTTGAATGGTATAGAAAAAAAAAAACAAAATACCTAAACATTTATTTTAGTTGATTTTACAAATATTCGAAATATAGTAAAGGTTTTTTTTTAATAATTCAAAAAAAAAGGTCTGTGCGCCAATTTATGAGTTTGAACGCTGTTCACCCACCAAAGCATAGAGAGCGTGTTTGTAGTGTCCCGAGGTATCACCCTTGATCCAGCTCTTCAGACTTTTGCCGTACATACGTTCAAAGGTGGCCTTAATATCAGCCAAGTCAATCTAAAAATGGTAAATTTGTTATGAACAAAGTAAGTCAACAATTTTAGCTTTTATCCTTCATACCTCGCATCTGGTAATGATGACGCGAATCAATTGCTTATCATTGGTTCCAATGCCGGCCATACTTTTGTGTAAACGCGATGCAAAATATTCGGCCTTATTGGTGACACAACGGCAGATGGCGATAAGACCTTCCATGATGTCGCCAGAAAATTCCTTCTTGATGGCCTTTTCCAAGGAGTGACCGGTCATGCGTTCGTACTCTTGGAAAATCTGTAAGAATGAGGAAGAATATATATTTTATTTATATGGGTATTTCCTGGCGTTGCGGACGCACGTTTTTTTTTCTTATTTTGTAGTTTTCTCGAAAAGTTGAAATATTTTGAAGATTATGCTCATATTAAAAAATGTAGATTTTGGACAGTACTATAATGTTCTTTTAATGAAATTTTACTTAAAATGTTGTATTCAAAATTATGACTAACACAAATTGCGTTACACGGACACACACAAATTTCCACAGCAACTTGAAGTGTCTATGAAAATTTGTGAAATTTAGCGAAATTTCTTATGTGAACAGTATATTCCTTTTTGTAGAATAAAGAAGACATGTTGGGGTTTCATAAACAACTTACTTCCCATTTAAAATACGTTTACCTTTTATGCTACTTCAATCTAAATATGCGTTCCGGACACACGTTGCGAACACACGCATTATTCTATGGATAACACAGAGCGACAAAAAAACAATACCTGGGAAATTATACTATTATACCGTCGAAATCTAGTACAGAAATTTCAGTCAGATGAACTGACTGCCACTGAACCATTGTTCAGTGGCTTTGGTAGCCCCAAGAAACTAGTATCGGGCGCAATGCCACTCTCCTTAAACAAAGCAATTATTATGAAAACACAAAGCAAAGAAAAAACAAGAACCCCCGCAAACGTTATAAGGACTTTGAATTTCCGAACTCTATACAAAGATGGCGCCTCTATCCAACTGGCGGATGTCCTCGACAAATACAAGGCTGACATCACCACCATACAGGAAATAAGATTGACGGGACAGCTGCCATGCAAAAGACACGAATTTGGATGTGGTTTTATTGTCGGCAAGCGACTTCGACACCTGGTCTTGCGATTTAACCTTGTAAGTGACCGAATAGTCACTATTCGCATCCGAGCGAAATATTTTTACATTACGCTGATTTGTGTACACCCCCCGACGGAAGACAAAAGACGATAACATTAAAGATACATTCTATGTGCGCCTGGAAGACATATATGACTGCTGCCCTTCACATGACATTAAAATTATTCTGGGAGATTTTAGTGCTAAAATAGGAAGGGAAGATGCTATTGGTTCAGCAGTCGGAAAATGCAGTCTACACAACAACACCTCCGATAACGGATTCAGACTGATTTTCTTCGCGTCGGCGTGAAACATGAGTGAAACCAGATTCACGCATAAAGATATCCACAAGGCAAACAGTTTATCTCCCGATCAAAATACAAGAAATTAGATTGAACCCGTGGTAATTGATCGAAGACATGTCTCAAGCGTTATGGACGTGCGTGTGATGCGCAGTGCAAATATTGACTGGGATCGCCACCTAGTTGCAGCCAAGGTACGCACACGATTATGTAGTGATAAAAGCACTCGTAATTAAACGCAAAGGAAGCTAGACACCACAAAGCTGCATTCCACAGAGATAGCCAATGCCTACTTTAACCAACTCTCTCAATTACTCCAAACAAACCCCCCTACTTCTGATGTTCTCGAAACACAGTGACAGTATATTGCGATATCTATGACCACAGCGTGTGACGCGTTATAAACTAATAGGGATGGACTTGAGGCCCGAAAGCTGTACCAAAGGGTTAAAAGGAAAGGGTTCCCCACCTGTAAGGACAGAGACTGAAATCTGGTCACGGACACTCAGAGTGTGCTGCAAATTTGGAGGGAACACTTGCAATCTCTACTCGTTCCCGAAGACAGGATAAGTGACGAAATCACACCAATCATAGACAACGAAGTAGATTGTGCACCACCGAGCCAAAACGAGATCAGCACGGCGATCGCAAGGCTTAAAAATAATCCGGCGGCGATTAGCTGGTAACATGCATGCACCTTTTCATAAACACGATTTGGCTCATGTGTGTGTACCAAAACTAAAGCCCATTCTTGCGAATCTGATTACACCTTATCCTGGAAAATCCACGACCGACCAGATATTCACACTACGACAAATCCGGGAGAAGACCTAAGAAATGCAGATCGACACCTACCATCTGTTCATCGACTATAAAGCTGCATTCGACAGTCCGATACGACAGAAATTGTTGCATGCTATGGCTGAGTTTGGTATCCCCGCGAAGCTATTACGATTTTGCGAGATGAAACTGACTGACACATAGTCTTCAGTGAAAATTGGCAAAAATCTGACACATCCATCTTCTACTAAGCGAGGCTTTAGAAAGGTGATAGTCTTTTTAACATCGTAATTGAGTTGATCATGCGGAAGGCTGCAGTAAACAGCAATGGTACCATCTTCAACAAAAGTCACATGTTGCTTGCGTAGGCCGATGATATGGATATCATTGGCCGTGGATTGCGAGAGGTTACTGCGACTTTTTCGAGCATTGATAAGCAGTCGGCTGAAGTGGGTCTGGTGATAGATGAGGATAAAAACAAATTATTTGTTGCAACGAACAAAGAGTCCACTCGTCTGGGGAGCTGCGTGAAAGTTGACAACTATAGCTTTGAAGTAGTAGATGATTTTGTCTACCTTGGCTCCGCCATAAACAAAAAATATAATGTTAGCCTGGAAAACAAAAGACGAGTATTAATCGCAAGCTGCTGCTACTAAGCGCTAAGCAAGCGATTGAATAACAAAGCGCTCTCTTGAAGAACAAAGATCCAACTCTACTTGACTTTGATCCTACCTGTCTTGCTCTACAGCGCAGAATCCTGGGTAATGACACAAGCGGATCAACCTATTCTGAGAGTCTTCGAGAGAAAAATACTTCGCAAAATATTTGGACCTATCATCGTTAACGGCGAGCATCGTCGTCGACGATATCGACAGTCAGGCGCGTTGAAATGGACCGAATGCGCTGGCTTGAACACGATGTACGAATGGATGAAAATGTTCGAGCTCGAAAGGTTTTCGTCTTAAATTCGATGGGCGGCGAAGAAGGGGGCGACCAAAACAGGTCAAAGAGCTGTTATCTACACTTGGTGTGACTAACTATCTGCGGAGTTTTTACGTACATATCTTTTTGTAATTAAACCGAATTCAGACATATCTTGTGTAAGGTGTGCGATTATCAGATTTCGACTCAGAAATGAACATGATCTATATCGGCCGACCCCTTCTTGTACATTCCATACAATATGACCTATTTTTGGAAAAATACTATTTGTCGAATAACTTTAGAACGCACAAACGGAGGATATTTAAACTTTATGAATTTAAATTCTTTGTAATTCTAAAAAAAAATCTATAAAAACCGAAACCTCTGCCACACCCCTTCTGGTCCTTCCCATACAAATGTCCGCCAAACTTTAAGAGCACAGTGCTCATAATCGTCCATCTGAACAGCTAGTACGCAATATCGATATGGTCATATTTACTTTTTTGGATAATACTTATCCAAATCGAGTCCGTACTGTGAGTACAATAGAAACGATCGTCGCTGTAGACTCGATTGTGACAGTGGACTCAAATTTATAGATCTGTCGCCGTTCTCAGCAACTCTGTCTCTGCCGTCCACAACGTGGAAAACTTTCAGATAAGTTTCTGGCTTACATCCATATAAGATCCAACTGATTTAAGAATTAAAGCCCTCGGACCATCAATTGCGTCATGTGTTTGCTGAATGGGCTAAGAATTAACTGGAAGTTGAACAAGATTTTTATCGCCATCTTATCTTCAGCGATGAGACTTATTTCTGGCTTAACAGGTATGTAAACAAGCAAAATTGCCGTGTTTGGGGAGAGCATAATCCTTATGACACTCTTGAGATTCCATTACATCCCAAAAAAAAATCACTGTTCATGCCGAAGTCGTATTCAACCCATTTGCCATTTGAGCCGGACAGAGGGACATAGATCAATCGTCTTAAGATACTTGGCGTCTCCATTAATGCGCTAAATTTTCACCCTAAGGGTGATGGTATAAAAAGTCAAACTAACGGCAGTAGTAGGACAGCTAGTTGCACAGTTATCCCTAACGGAAATGAAAATATCTGTAAAGCCGAAACCAGTACCAACATTACTGTTAATGGCAAACTTTGTGAGTTTTTTTATTCCTCATGTCATTGCTAATCATTCGGAAGAGAAATGGTACCAACATGCCATACAGAGCAGAGATTAGCACCGATATACCGCAACCGCCGGTGCACCGTGTCCGAACTTAGTATTTTTCATACGCAAGTGTTCGAAATATCGAACGAAAACTGATGCGGTGGAGTAAAGCTCTTTTTTGTGTTTACTTTTTTGTTGCAATAGTTTAGCACCGTATCAAAAAAACCAAAAACAAAAATGTGACGCTTTGTTGTGTGTGCTTGTTTTATGGTGGTGGTTTAGCACAACAACGAAGAAACACAAACAAAAATATTACGAGAAGAATACGACGTCGGTGCGATCGCCACCAACATACTAACCGCCTCGCTGTGAATTTGTACCGTTTTCTTTTTTGCTTATTCTTTGGAGACATTCTTTATAGGTCAGGAAAATGCAATGAAAAAGTTCAATAGTTTTGTCTAAAACAAATGTATGATCTGACATTTTAAAACTCTTTTGTTTCTGTTGGAAATTTGTCGGCCTAATGAACTTGTTTTAACATTTGTCGCCAAAACATAAGCAAAAAAAACGTAACAAATCGACAGCGAGGATGTTAGTATGTTGGTGGCGATCGCCCCGACGTCGTGTTCTTCTTCGTATATTTTTGTTTGTGTTTCTTCGTCGTCGTGCTTAACCACCACCATAGAAAAAGCTCACACAACAAAGAATAATTTTTTGGTTCATGGTTTTTTGATGCGGTGGCAAACTATCCCGGTAGAAGAAAACAATATAACAAGAGGCACAAAAATATCCAAGCAGTTTGTTACCGCTGCCGCATAAACAGCGAGTACACCAGTAGTGGCGAAAACTCCTATCGCCGTAGATCACTGATACAGAGCGTAAAAATACCACTTTGTTGAATCATACGTTTGGTGAACGAATTATCTTAAGAAATGAAAAAAATTGTTGGTAATTCTATTGAATTTGTTGTGCTCTATTTTGAAAAAAAGTTCCATGCCTCTAAAAAAAACATCCGATACAAGTTGTAAACTGCCCTCATGTCTTATCACATAAACATACTATGAGATGTATAAATGTTTTCATAAATTGTACATAAATAAACGCTTCACAATTTAATAAAAACATTCCATTGACAAGACAACAAGACATGCGACCACAGCACAAATATATATTATATTTGTCTTTTGGTCGCAAGTATTATGTAATCTAATTTCAAAACACTTTTTCCATATTCTACTCTAAAAACAGATTACTTACAAATTTCAATTGCTGATAGTTGCGTTGACACAAAATCATATTGAACATGCTCTCATCGGTGCCCACTCGCAATTCACCGGCCTTCAGCAATTCACGGGCATCATTTTGAGCAGCCGTGGGATCGGTGTGACCGCTTTCATCACGGGCGGCGGTGCACAGAGACACCAGCAAACGTTTAAAGTTACCCGAAGTTTCCGATTTCAATTCCGACTCCAAATGGGCACCATACACTGCAAAAGAATAAAGCAATCAAATCATATCAATCTGTAGCACTCAGTTATAAGAATCATTCACTCACATCTTAAATATTGATTTTTAATAGTGTGAATTTCGTTATTTGACAAAGTACACAAGATTTCGATGAGCACATCCTCGTCTGTGCCAATGCCGGCCATGGCATCGTTCATTTCAAAACAATAGAAATCGACAATGGGGCGCAGAAGACCCACCAACAGCTTTTCGAAATTTCCACTGGTTTCCGATTTGATGTCTTCAATAAGGTCTTTGCCGAAATGTGTTTTGTATTGCCGTTGGATTTCCTGTAAGAGAATATTTGAATACAGATGGTCACCTTTCGCTAGCAAAGTCACCAACCATTGCTTACACAACGTAGATAAAAAGCTTTTATCTATAAAAGTTTTTCAGTTTTTTTTTCTGTTTAAACTTACCTGTCTTTGTTCATTCGAACGACGGCATATAATGTTGATAAGGGCATCTTCATCGGTACCGAAACCTTTCATGGCTTTACGCAAATCATGGGCATCCTTGACAGGGTCAAAGTTTTGGGCTGGGAATACTGTTGGAGTACCCTTTAAAATTAAGCAAATGTCATATTATTAGAAGTTGTTTAAGAAATTTTGTGCACTTAAAACACAGAATTAGACAATCATCAATGTTTTCGTCATTTTAATTGTTTTCGAACCATGTGTGTTTTGTTATTATTTAGATTTTATTAAATTTTGTGCCTCTAATTATTGAGATATATATGGTTTTACAAAATGCTTGTATGAAAAAGAACATTAATGTGAAATATTACCTTATGCATATTCAAAATTATTGTATATTTGTGCACATGCACAATCGTACAACAACAAATTAATTTCATAACGAATATGTTTGAATCAAACTTTAATATTATAAATATAGCGAACATACTGCTTAGGAGCCTGGCGTCAACTGTCTCCAAGTCACCACTTTGTCGACGAGTCTGGGACATTTTTTAGTAACATTGCCGCCTGGGCGTCTACAGTTTGTGAAGACAATTTTGACATTTATATGAATCGGTTTTTTATACAACTAAAATAATGTTTTTCAAACAAAATTTTATTTTTAAAAAATAAATTAAATTTTATTCCCCTTCCCCAATCGTTCTAGTAATAAGTTCCAAAATGTATATTGTAGACTGTAGAATTATGCAAATGTACTTGCGAATCTCTGGTTCCAATGTCTCCATATAATCAGATAAGAACTACATAGTCAATTGTCCGTAGTAACAATCTCAGATGAATTCATCGCCGCTGTAGATGTGCGAGTGACAGATAAAACAAATTTATCGCTCCGACGCCGTTCTCAACAAATCGGTCTCTGCCTATCTACTACTTGGAAAATATTGAGGAAAAATCTTGAACTAAAGTCAGCGGACCATCAATTGCCTCGTGTGTTCGATGAATAGACTGAAAATAAACTTAAAGTTGAACGTTAAATAATGTTTAGTGATGGGTCTCCTTTCTTTCTTAACGGGTATGCAAACAAGTTGAATTGTCGTGTTTGAGGAAACCATAATCCCCATGAGACCCTTAAGACTCCATCATTGTTTGGCGCAGTTTACATGCCAAAGGCGTCATCGGCCCATTTGTCTTTAAATCCGAAACCGGTGACAAAATTACCGTGAATGGCGAGAGTGATTTTTATAACCTCTCGTGTCATTGCAAATCATTTGGAGGAGAATCTATATGTGGTCCATCATAGGAACCTCATGATGGATCCATTGGCACGACAGCTAGATGATTCAATAATTTTTTCTGTGGGCCTGTCTCGCTCTGTGTTGAAGCAGCGGATATTGGCCATGTTAACTTTCAATTCAAAAAGGCAAATATTATACTTTTTGCGTAGCTAATTCTGATGTATGCCGATAGTCAGGCATGTGAATGGGTTTTAACTTTGATGTGTCACGGAGGTGACATATTTGGGTGTCATGAACGGATGAACTATTTGCGCATTTAGGTAGGTTGAAACGCAATATGGTTGGCATAGTCGGTAGCTGAGATGAGTGCTTAGGAACAGGTGGAGTCTTAATAGACAAGCTGCCGTACTGTTTTTGCAATGGCAGCATATGAATCTTCAGTGTGGTAGGAGGTGGGGAGTACTGTCTTCAGATACCGTTAGGTCCTCTCTTGTCAGAGTGTGGGCTCTTTGACGAGCATATGCTGTCGAGGTGGGATGGGAGTGAGAACGAACAGACTACTACTAGCGTTTGTGAGAGCACCGACTTTGTCTTCAACTTCGTCTTTGTTTTCTGCTAACAGGGCATTTGTCACTCAATGCACTATTTGCATAAGAAAGCCCTGTCCGATCGCGCTTTGTGCACTTGTGGAGAACCTTCAGATAACTGGTTGCACTTAGTATGTGATTGTCCCCTTTAAGATGAAATAAGGGATCTCCAGAGATTAGCGACAACTAGTAAGTGAGTGAGACACTCTCCATTCCAGGAGCGTTGGTCAGAGCAACGCAGTTTGCTTCCATACTGTTTGCACGACGTAGAGCTACTTCGAGATAGTTGTTGAAGACAGTCTGCCGACCTTGTCTAAGCAGGTCTTTTCGGGGTGTCTGAGGTGAAAGGTAGTTGAATCGGGTCAATCTCATAGTCATGGTCTGCTTTATGAATACCTACTGTCCGTTGTGGAGGCACCAGTTGCTGAACTGCGAGGGGTTACAACTGGAAGTATTTAGACTACAAGATCTCACCAGAAGCCTTTTTGTGGCACTGTGGGTGACATGGGATACAGACGTGCAATGTCTTTAGTGCGTGCCATCGTAAAAATGTATCTTGTTGATTACACGGGGATTCAGACGGGCCTAGCCTAACAATACATGGTTGCCGTTAACCATCACCGAACGGAAGGGGTTTGAAAATATCCCTGACTCCCATCGATGACAGTACTACATCATTGCATTGTAGTATCGAGCGTTCCAACTAAAGAGGGTACTGCTGTAAAAGATACTCGCGAGCATGTACAAATTTCAGTCTGTTTCACTTTACAAAAGGTGATCAATCCTCTGAAGTATGGTGAGTGAGGCCGGTAGCGTGGGATCAGGAGCTCCGGGACTAATTACTGCCTGATCGGTAGTGTATGTTCCCTAGTGGGTGCATCACGTAGGCTGTGATACCGAATTTGATACCCAAATTGCTGGTAGAGTCATCGATCTGGTATGAGGAGTCGCATTACAACCGGGTGCCTCAGACCCATAGAGTAGCAAATGTGTTAAAATAGGCCTTACCTTTGCCAATGGAGGTATATCCCACACTGCCATACCCAATTTGGTATCTTCTGGCTAGAAAAAAGAGCCGACAAAGGTTGCAGCTTGCTGCCAACTTCTATTACTAGATTTCTCAAGCTTGGTTGGACTACCCCAGGGGGCGCTGGCAATCGATATGTGCCCAGTAGATTAAACTTTTTTTTTAACAAAAACTCATTAACCAATGCAATTCCTTTACTGTAATATGAGACTACGGTCTTGTGTATAGGAAAGCAAATAAATAACAAAATAATGGCTGAGCGGAATATTGTGGCAGTTGTTATAAAACGTGGTCCAATGAGCTCAAAGATCAAATATAATCAAAATGAGTTTGTCTATGTTGGAATGCATTTTTTAGTACCGTATAGACTCGAAAATGGCTTGACAGATCTTTTTAAAATTTTCAAAGAATGTAGCTGAGATGTCGGTGGTGAAAATATAGTACTTTTATTTTTTATATTAAGTGGGCATGGTCCCGCCCATTGGACACTTTTTTAAAAACGCAATATCTGGAGGACTGTTTTGGCAGCAAAGTTTGTGATCCAACAACAAATCGGATCAATGGGCGTGGTATACAACTTTGAACTTTCAAAGACTGTATCTCATGAACTATAAGGGGTACAAAAGCAGATATTTGTTACGTGATGTTTGATCGTGTAGAATAATAGTTTGATTGTCCTAAAGATTTTACAGTATAGTAGAGATATAACCAGACTATTTAAAACCAAGTTGGCAAAAAAGGCCGAGTCGCCGCTCACACACGTCAATATTTGGCTATTACATATTTGCGAGAAAAAAAAATACAATTCTATAATCGAACATTTGTAAAAAAACATAGAATTTACTAAGAACCTATCCTTTGACTCCTTTGGGGCACGGAAAATTGTTGTCCCGTGTTACTGAAATTTCCGTCACGAATTTTTTACATCAAGTGGCACAATATTCCGGTCGGGCATTTTAAAATTACCGCACAAAAAATCGTCCATACATTTCACTGTTGTCCTAATGTCCAGTGTGTTTAGCAGACAATTTTACGTGCCTTCAATCCGAGACTCAATACTTTAAATTTTTTCAATAAGTACTTCTGTTTTATCAATTAGTACTTTTATTGTATCAAAATGTATTTTAATTGCAGCAAAAAGTACTTGTATTGCGCCTTCTTGCACCCAAAGTACTTTTATTGTACCAAAAACTACATTTGTTGCGCCGGTAATGTATTTTATTCTAACAACTTGTATTGTAGCAAACATATATACCAAAATTACTTTCAATACTTTTGTTGTACTAAAATTAAATGTAAAATATCGGAGGGCCCGACGAATTGAGAATCAACAGTTGATAGAAATACTCAAAAAAGAGATACATAAAGTTATTTAAGTGTATTAACAATTAGGTTTGTTTATACCAAAAATAACTTTTATTTAACCGAATATTTAGTGTAATAGTGCTTTTACTACACCCTAAGCCTTACTTCCTTTTTTTACACCGTAAGTAAGTGACTAAAAATTACTTTTATTGCACAAAGGAGTACATTTATTGTATCAAAATCTAATTTTATTGTACCAACTTATTCTTTTATTGAACCAACAAGGTCTAAAATAGTACGTTTTTTTGTACCAAAAAGTACTTTCATTGTTTCATAAAAAAATTCTTAGGGGACCGTTACACTTTACAAGGATTTTTTGTATTCAAATGAAATCAATTTTGTTATTTTTGCTGTAAATATTAATAAATTAATTCTTAACGAAATGTAAAGGAGAGGAAAAGCTACAATTTTGGCTAATCTGACAAAGCTGTATTATCTTGACAAACCCTCATATTAAAGTATATATATTACATATCATATTACACAATTTTACAGGTTTACATTAAAAAAACACCAGTATTTGTAATCGAATCAATTTTTTTTTGTTATAACACAGCACACATAATTCGAGATTGTCCAACTCTGGTTTAATTGAAAATATATGATCACATGACCTAGTAGTATCTAACTACCAGCTACCAGTACACGCAATAGGTAGATGAGCAGTGGACCTCGAGCAATTTCATATGTATATGTACAATTATTTAGTAATTATAGTAATAATCTCAATCAGTAAGAAGCTTACACTCTATTTATATACGATACAAAACTACTGGGAAAAAAGCTTATAGCTAATACTGGATTGTTATATATTGTTACGCTTAACATTTGGTGTTGTGTGTGTACATACATGCTCATCTATCGCATAATCTTCGAACGATTGGTCATCGCTTACAAGATCAGAGAAATCTTCATTACAAATGTCATCTTCCGTAAAACTTTCGGAAAATCCCAACTTTACGCGTTAAAAGTTTGCCGAACGATAGAACGGTAGTATAGAGAGACTCACATTATTTTTAGATAATAAACTAACCTCTCGACGTGGAAGCGAGTGATGCTGTATGGGATGGCCTTGTCGTTGGGCCAACTCCTCAAAACAGTGCTGTATATTGCCAGCTGGCGACTCGAGACCGCACGAGGTCCTAACCGGAGTGTAACCGTGTGTGGGATTGTAAGATGATGGATGATTGGTAGGAGCTTGGCCATAATGTGGATTATGATAATGAGATGATGAAGTCGATGCAGATGCTGATGCAGGATAGGGTGTTTGATGGGGATTATGGGGATACGATGAGCCGGGATAGGGAGCCGTCTGGGCTCCACCATTAGGAGGATAGGGTGGTTGGTTCGATGGATAGGGTGCGGTATGAGGATGGGCTGTTGATGTTGGATAGGGGGCAGAGTTCGTGGGGTACGGAGCAGGATTCGTGGGATAAGGAGTAGAGTTTGTAGGATAGGGAGCAGAGTTTGTAGGATAAGGCACCTGGCTATTTGTCGCATGTGGTGGCATAGATGGATAGTGTAAATTCGTTTGTTGTTGTTGTTGTTGGTGAGGATGCTGGGTGGGTGCCATCCAGCCAGCACCGAAGGGTACACCGGCTGGCATGCCCGGCTGTGAGTTCATATTATAACCTGGCCCTGATGTGGCGTGTGGTTGTGGCATACCGGAACCCTATAAAACACAAAATAGTAGAGTGTGATCAGGCATTGCAGGATGTAGGCAGGAAATTGAAAATTAAATGCACTGTGTTTCTTTGAATGTTTAGCACATGTGACACTATTTATGCCCCCCAAAGCACAATATCAATGTTAAAGCGGATCCCTTGGTGGTAGGAGGGTGGAGGTAAGGAAAGAGATGTGTCAAATTTAGAATTTGAAGCCAAAAACACATACAGAAACCAAAGGAATGCCAAGAGTTTATGGATGAACATAAATACGTTTTAACAAGTAAATGGAGGGTTAACATAAAAAAGAATACAGTTTTAATCATTTAAACGGAGCCTTTGAAAAATAAAAACATAATTAGCATAAATTTTAAAAATTTCAAAATTTTCCAAAACGTTTCTATTATTAAAAAAAAACATAATTTTGTGGTTGAACGAGTGCAGAATTTTTTACTGAAATTTAAATAATAATTAAGTAATTTTTAATACTACAGATAAAATAACACCGTGCGACACTTATATTGGTTCATGAAAATGTTTCTATAATTCTGAAAGCTCAAACGAATGGAAACAAATCTGTGTACTTAGTTTTCTATTTGATATCCATATGATCTCACAAGGACGAGTAGAAAAATTATAAAAAAAAAATTGAATAAATATATCCTTAAAAAATGTCAATCCCTGCTTAAACGCAAACTCGAATAAAAAAAAATAAGTACACACTTTTGTTGCCATTCCTGCCAGCGCTCAGAGTTATATATACATTCCTATGACACATCTATTTTTTTTTCCATTTTGTTGCACGGAATTCAAAATTATACTAAAATTTGATAAGTAACCACAGTCACAGTGCACTCCTGACACACTATGTTATGTACTGTGGTTTGTATAAAAATTCCTTTAGGAATTTACTGCAGTGCGGTATTAACCATAAGTCGCCTATAATTATACGTTGAACCACACAGAGTACCTTTCTCACATTCCAATGAAATTCATGCATGATTCACAAAACTATCGCCAAACAATGGGAGAATGAGAGACAATTAGCATTAAAAATATAACAAAAACATAGATTGTTAACCACTTGTTTGTTCCCATATAGCTGCACAGCCACTTGCCACACCACATCAAATAATTTTTGATAAAAAACTTAAACCGCATCAAGAATTTGTAAGCTATTATATTTGTTTTGTTTTTTGTCATTTGGTAGAAAGTAAAAGGTATTTTTTGTGCCATACATATAGTAAATAATATAGATCGTATATAAAAAAACATTTAATTTATCATAAATTCTAATTTGAAACACATACAGAAAAATTAGTTTTTGTTTTGTTTTAAGAATATCATTTTCCTGCATAAGAATTCTTGGAAACTTTTATGTATAGTATATTTTTTCACAAACATTCAAACAAACTCATGCATTTTTTTTCTTCTTATTATTATAAACAATACGAAAGTAAGCATTCTTTATATGTTATACTTACGAATGGATACATTTTGTTGTGGTTGTTGATAAAAATTTATAAATACGAAAATCCGAGATAAGACACAAAGAATTCCCCTTGCTAAGAAAACCTGAAAAGATAAGAACGTAAAACAATAAGTTAAATTTGTTTTAATTGTTATTTAATTGGTAATTGACTCTTCACATAGATTAATCGATAGCCAATCTATAGAGTTATGTATGAGCCGCAGTAATTGAAAATGGGATAAGTTCAGTTTTGAAAAATAAATAATTTAATGATAACACAGGTCAACAATTAAAAGTATAATAAATAACCTTTATACATTTTTGATGTCTTGTCTTATGTATTGGTATCTATATACACAAAAATTAATTGTAAAGCGTTGGCACACGCATCACTTGAGCTGGCGTTGACCGATTTTCAGAAAAATAGAATTTGTCCACGACCATTTGTATGCCCACTTTTTCCATTCATATAATATGCCTATTTACATTAATAGGATCTTTAAAAACAATATTGCAAACAAATTAAATCTCTTTGTAGATTCCGCTCCATACAGAATTATCTGTAATTTATCTATATATATAAAAGGCTTGGGTGTCTGACTGATCACCCCCCAGCCCAAACGGCTACAACTAGAACCGTAAAATTTAGAATGTAGGTTTATTTTATGACGTAGGCGATTTTGAAAATTCGGCGGCAACGGGGTAAACTGGGCGTGGCACCGCCCCATACAACTGGAATTTTAAAATTGCTTTATCTTTTAAACCATTATAGGTACGAAGTCGAGATTTAGTAAGTATATACTTTGTTTGTGGAAAGTGGGTGGTGCCTCACCCATTTTTTAAACAAAGTTATATTTGCTATGTGTAATACTGTCCATAGGGGCCTCTGTCGTAGGCTACATGAAACATAATTAGACAAAGGGGCGTGGCACCGCCCACACAAACCGAAATTTCAATCGGTCATATCTTAAGAGTCATTACAGGTATGAAGATGAGATTTGCTACATATTTTACTGATACAAAGAGGATAATGTCTCGCTCGAAAATGGGCGGTGCCACGCCCCTTTTGAAAAAAATCGTTATCTGGGCAAAATAAATAGACCGATTGCAATGAAATTTTTACTGTGATGTGCTGTCCGGAGGGTGTCTATCATAGGCTACATTAAAATATAATAAGAGAAAGAGGCATGACACAGCCCACACAATTTAAATTTCAATCGGTTATAGTTCACGAGCCATTGAAGGTATGAAGATGAGATACGCTACATATGTAAATAGAACATAGGGGATTACGTCTCGCTGGGAAATGGCCGGTATCACGCCCCATTTGAAATAATTGGTATGTTTGTCATATAAATAGAACGATTGTAATTACAATTTCATATATTAAAAATTGGTTAACTAACGGATTGGGTGAAATGGCTGTAGATAGGATGATAAAATTTGGGGTAGTTGTTCTCCTTTTCGTGTAAACATTAGCTAAGAATGGATTTTTGGAAAATTCGAACGTTAAGGTGTAAAAATTACCAAAAAGAGATAAAACTTATACCATCACCCAGACCAATCGACTAATGTTATAATCGCCAAAATTGAAAAAGTTTTTTTGAAATACGATATTTATGGATAAAAAAAAATCGAAAAGGGATAAATATGTTACTGTCGCCCAGACCAAACGGCTAATAACATAATCATGAAAGGTATTGTTACAAAAATTGAAGTGAATACTTGAGTTGTGCGGTGTGAAGTAATTTTTTAAAATTCGTTCTTTAGGTGTAAAAATAAAAGGGATAAAACAGAAACTATTGCTTAGACCAAATGCCTGAAGATAGCGTTACGAAAATGTATATAGAATTGCTCCCTATAGAATTAGAGATGGGGTTGGTCAGATGGGGTTTTTTAAAACATTTAGGTGTAAAAAGGTCGAAGAGGGATAAAACTATGGACAATATGAACTTGCTTCTTATAGAATTAGTGGGGGCACCAGTCCAGTTAGTTAAGCGATACGAATATATCTTTTGAAATTCATACTTAAAGGGATAAAAAGCAACTTAATCGATACAATAACACAGACCAATAGGAAAAAGTTTCAATCACATAAATGGATTGTTCGTTCATATTATGAAGCGTTTGCAATATACCTGTATTGCTTAAATTCGTAAGCAGATTCACTGTAAGTACGGGTGAAGCAACGCGAACCGGGAAAGCTAGTGGGCTATATATTTTTTTACCCTTCACCATGCGCACAATTGTCGGCTCCCCTCGAATGTTGTCGACAGCAACTTCGCAGTATTAGTGTCAATCGACATGTCTAGTAAGAGCTTCTCAAACAGTGACGTTCGCATTCGTCGATAAACAAGTAGGTTCCGTTAGTTGTGAATCTAAAAAATAGAAAGCGTGTTAATTTACAACAACGCGAGAAGCGTAAAGTGAAATTAAGTTTTCTGTCCTATATTTTTTACATCAAGTGGCACAATATTCCAGTCGGTGTCGTGCATAAAGCCATAGATAATAAAGCCCTATGGCTCCTCTCCCTCAATTCATCAACTTCATCAAGCCTTTTCATTACTTTTAGTCGAATTTTTCATTGGTATGGCATTATTTCCACTTTGATCAGAAATTTAATATGGTTTTATTACCTATAGTTGTATTGCACGGCGCCATACATTTCCCTGCTGCCCCAATATAAGTGACGTGCAGTAAAGCCATAGGTAATAAAGCCATTACGGCATTATTTTACTTTTGATACATTTTTTAATAAATTAATAATAAATTATTTTTTTAATAAGTCTAGCTGCATAACCAGCCTATCTCTATAGCTCTGTTTTTGTTCATAAGTCGATAAACATAGTGCTGTACTAGAAAACAAATTGCAGCGAGAGACTAATGCGGTGGGGGCACGTGCCCCAGAACGGAAGTGGCAAATGTTTCGATTTTCTGAGGGGTTGCCTGTAATCACAAGGTTATTTAACTGAACAAATTTATATGTTATCCAACTGTCTGTTTGTATATTATTTTTCCAAAAATAAGTAATTTTGTTTGGTAAGTATCAAAAGTGGTCGGCATTCGTGACTCAAATTCAATAAGCGATTATCTTGCGCAATCTTTACGATCGTTATGAGAAATGTGCATCATGTGGATATAGGAAACGAAGTAGATGAAGTCATTGGCCAAAATTGCCTTCGGAGTCAAAAGCGAACAAAGACAAAAATAGAGCTATTGACAAAACATGAACAACGGTATACTTTTTATTTCGATAGGACACCAAACAACGAAGCTATGCAATAGAACCTATTTAGGCCGTACGTAGGGTGCACGGATTAAAAAAAAATTATTGTCCCCAAATTGCCTTGAGATAATCTTTAAACGTTGGGAGTGTCCGCCACAACTTTTTTTTTTTGTATGGTGTACAATACATACAAAAATAAGTTTTGTATGGGGCGTGGGGATGGGGTTTGTATACCAAATTTTAGTTTAGTAGCTCTTAAATTAAGGAAACAGACGCATACCCCCCAAAAAGAGGGAGTTGGTATGGGAGATGGGAGTCGTTATTGTCCGAACTTGCTCATATTACAAGTTACAAATGACCAAATTCACCTACGTGGTTTTACATACATATCTTTTTTGTAAGCACATACACTGAATTCAGACGTACACTTATCAACCCCTTCTTTTACCTCTAAAAATTAATATTTCTCCCACTTGCTAAATATGTCAAGGGTTTAATCAAATTACACAACATTTCTGACCACTAGATGATAATACTTTGTATATATGTATATCATTTCATTTCGCGTATCAAATTATAGCGATACTAATATTTTGATTTCAATTTAAAACATTTTACTCCTTATGTCTGAAATAATATTACATAAGTAAAATAAAAACATAAAAAGTTGCTCTAGATTTTCTTGCTCTTATTGACATTAGAATGCACTGACTCGTGTTGCATCAATGAAAGATATGAGACTCATTCAGTTAGTGCAGTTTTATTACATTACCAATATATAATTATCTATCCACTATGTCTCCATGGACCATATTGACATTACCATTGACGGTAACATTTTACATATCTATCACCTCAATTAGCTTATACATATGTACATGTGTAACCAAAACACACGGCAAACGGACACATGTTGCTTGGAACGCAGCCAATTTTGTTATTCAGGTAAAAGAAAATAAATGACATTTCTGCATTGCGCTGCTATTTGCTCGGCATTGTACAGCGTGATGTATGAGATAACCGCTAAAAAGTGGTTCATATAATCGAATCAGGAGACAAGTGGTTTTATGTACTACACATTAGCTATAAATGTCATCAATTCTTAGAAGGCATTGACTACGTTTTATAGTTTGCTTACATAAAAAAATGCTAACTAACATAATAAGGAACCGGTATCTAAACGGAAATGTGTAATTTGCATACATTTTTTATTTCATTATTACTGCTTTTATTGTAGCCTATTTACGATAAATTTAGCCTTTAGAAATACTTTATGATAAATAAAATCTGTGGGGCTCTGGGGTTTTTCTTTTTAATTACACGTGAGACGTATTGGAGACGACTTTAAACATATTAATTTCTTGTTTTTCTAACAATTTCCTTTCACGATAATATTCCGTTGCTTTCATTCATGTTTAGCTGTATTAAAGTAGTTAGAAAACTATTCGATAAAAAGCCAACAGTTCATTGACACATGCACCATAAAATGCATTTGTCGTTTTTGAACAGTGGTGGTCAAAAATTGTATTAGCATAATAGATAATATTTTTTTTTTTCTACAAAAAAAAACATAATTTTTGTTAGTGTCGTAATACATATTTCTTACTAATGCACATAAAAGTTGTACCGACAAATATTTTGTCGAGAGGGGCCGCCACGGTTGCCCTCAGTAAGTTAAGATAACAAAAATAAAATAAAAATTTTAAGGTCATTGAATAAAAATGCTCAAAACATTGTTTTTTCACAAACATTTTTGTTTTAAAACTTTTTTTTGTAAAATCTTGTTTTTGCGATCATGTTCTAAACAATTTTAATGTTAAGTACTGTGTTTCTAAGACCAGACACAACACTATTGCCCGCCACTGTTTTTTTTTTTTGTCTATGTCTATCACATCACAACGATAGCAGCAGCACTTTAGCAAAATGGCACAAAACCAAACTAGAATGCATTTTAATAGTTTTCTTTTTCTCTTGATATTTGGACCACACGTTCACTTTAAGACAAAAATGCGATAAACACGAATTTGTGATGCTATGAGTCATGAACAAACATTTTGCATGTACAATGAACCATTGCCAATGTGAAGGATTTTTTGTATCCTTACAAATGTTGTTATGAGTTATGAAGAAGTAATTTTGTGTACAAATGCTATATATTAGGGCGGGAAAATTTGTTCGGGTCAAAAAACGTGATAACCGTACACCAGTAATGGAATCTACAATGAATTCTAAGAAAATTTCATGTATAAAAAGAAGCTTTATAACACTATGCAACAAATGAAGACTTTTTGTAAAATACAACAACTAGACAGTATAGGTTCGATGCTACTATCGAAGGGTAATAAAACCATATACTCAGTTTGGCGAGATTGGTGACCAATTTTTTTTTATTGACCCCAAAAGGTGTCATCAGTTTTTGTCCAAAAGTTTACTCACACTTCGTGATAGCGCTAAACTATATTCGGCAATATTGTAGCTGGAAGTTTGGCGCTCTAATTTTATTAACAATTTATGTCAAAAAAGTTGGTTATCACTGCACTTTTTCAAAAAAAAATGTAAACATTTTTTTTAATTTTTTACTTCTTTGGGCATTACTTTGAGGGAGTCGAAATTTTTCACTAATGTTCGCCAAAAATATAGCCATGGTCAAGTTGAATAACATTCGTGAACATACCAATACAATCTGAACGGATCTAGGCAATCTACATAGCTCAGAAAGACCTCTAGGATACCGGTTTGTTGTACCTTTACGCACTTACAAGCCAGTAACGAGATTAAATATCAACCGATTTGAAGTTTCTCAGCCGTTTTATAAAGAAGAGACTACGGCCTTTTCAATGGTATAGATAGTTCTATTGATAACTTGTCATAAATGTCTGTTTTTTTCCTCGAAATTTCAAGCTTTTGTGACATTTTCAATATTTATTAAGTTTGACGAAGTTTGAAGCCACTATTTTATAAGGACACCCTAATGTTTACTATTTTATTCAGAAAGTGCACGCTATCACGAGTTAAACGCATATTTGTTTGTAAAAATCGGTCAACAAATAGTTAAGTAATTCATGTTTTCCGAAGGACGCAACTATGCTACAATCAAAGTTAAAGTTATTAACATCAACACCAAAACAATGCTTCTTCTTCAACTCTTTGATTTTAGTATAGGACTAGTGGGCCCGGCAATGCTTCGCAATTGCATATTAACTTGTTATTACAATTTCACATTTAGGTCTACAAAGTACTTTAAAACGGTACTTAAGCTCGACAATAATATGTTGAGTTTATTAATTTATGTAACTAATTTCAAGTAACTCCTTAACATGGAAGTTAACTAATTAACTTTTATTGTTTTAAATTCTAAATATGATAGGCTCTATGACGATAGTAAAAAGTTCATCATCAAAGTCGTATCTACAGTTTCGTCATGTAGATTAAGTTTTGTCTGTATGTATGGAGAAAAAACACTTCTTTCACAAATCGAAAACAGAAATTCCTCTAAAGATCAAAATTTTTATATTTTTCTGTAGTAGCGGGAACCGTCTGTATACTAACTATATCTTTGGCCGTAAAAATCACTTTTGTTATGCCTTCTCCTCCTATTGACCGCAAATGAAAATTTCGTTTGAAGCTTCATGTCTTTAGCCATAAACACCTCCTAAACCTTCCATATAGCCTGTTCATTAGGGCGGATCAATATTTTCGATCGGAATCCACGATCATCAATACCTAGTTCGCGCTGAGAAGCATGAAGATTTCAGGTAGACATATTTTTTTTAACAATGAGCAACTATTGAAACCTTCAGACTTATGGGCCCCGGCTGTAATTTTTACCTACTATTCCGCTGCTTGGAGACCAAGACGAAGAGAAATGGTATATTTTGACATTGTTTTCTGTATGCCAGCACTCAGAGGCCATAACTTTTTAACCAATACATAGATTTACTTCTGTAATACTTCATTTAGTTAGTTTGGAAGTCAGTTTTACGCAGGAGTTTTCGGTTTGTGCTCATTAAAAACAAAAAAATTTCCATCTGAAATCTTTCTGCTTATTAGCGCAAGCTAGGAATTGATTTTAGACACAAAATTTATTGGTGAAGTTTTCTAACAATTCATCGTAGATTCCGATTTTGGTTACGATTTTTGCAAGTAAAAAAATGGCCCACCTTATTATTCATATCTCTAGGCGAACTGCAATATATTCTGTGGAATTTTGACAGTTATAACTACTTATTTTAAAAGGGGTGTGGAACAGCCCACTTCCACCCTTACTGTAATTCATACTGCAACAATAACATATGTAACAAATTACATCTTCATACCTCTGATAGTTTATGAGATATACCCCTTTTGATTGTCAAGTTGTATGGGCGGTGCCACGCCCCTTTATCCAACAACAACCTATTATAGCCAGGGACTATCAACAGGTCAACAGTACCACTTGGTAAAATTTTCGTATCGATCTGTCCATTGGAAAAGCCTGCAAAGCGATTTTTTAAAAGGGGGCGTGGCACCGCCCACTTCCAGCTTGGCTGTAATTAATATGGCTCCAACAACATATATACCAAATCTCATCTTCATACCTCTGATAGTTTATGAGATATAGCCCTTTTGATTGTCAAGTTGTATGGGCGGTGCCACGCCCCTTTATCCAACAACAACCTATTATAGCCAGGGACTATCAACAGGTCAACAGTACCACTTGGTAAAATTTTCGTATCAATCGGTCTATTAGAAAAGCCGTTAGAGCGATTTTTGAAAAGGGGGCGTGGCACCGCCCACTTCCACCTTGGCTGAAATTAATACTGCTTCAACAACATATATACCAAATCTCATCTTCATACCTCTGATAGTTCATGAGATACAGCCCTTATGATTTTCAAATTGTATGGGCGGTGCCACGCCCCTTCGTCCAATTGGACCGACTTGTAAATCTAAACCATCCGGGGCACCACCCAAACGCATACAAAAAAATTTATGCAAATCGGTCCAGCCGTTTAGGAGGAGTTCAGTCACAACACACGTACGGTAGAATTTTATATATAAAGATTTTAGTATAGGATATGAAAGTTGCGTCCGTCGGAAAACATGAATAACTTAACAATTTGTTAACCGATTTCTACAAACAAATATGTGTTTAACCCGTGATAGATTGCACTTTCTGAATAAAATAGTAAACAATAGGGTGTCCTTATAAAATAGTGGCTACAAACTTCGTCAAACTTAAAAAATATTGAAAATTTCACAAAAGTTTGAAATTTCGAGGCAAAAAACAGACATTTATAAAAGGTTATCTTCTTTATAAAACGGCTGAGAAACTTCAAATCGGTTGATACTTAATCACGTTATTGGCTTTTAAGTGCGTAAAGGTACAACAAACTGGTATCCTAGAGGTCTTTTTGAGCTATGTAGATTGCCTAGATCCGTTCTGATTGTATTGGTATGTTCACGAAAGTTATTCAACTTGACCATGGCTATATTTTTGGCCAACATTGTTAGTGAAAAATTTCGGCTTCCTCAAAGTAATGCCCAAAGAAGTAAAAAATTAAAAAAAAATTTTAAATTTTTTTTGAAAAAGTGCAGTGATAGCCAACCTTTTTGACATAAATTGTTTATAATATTAGAGCGCACAACTCCCAGCTACAATATTGCCGAATATAGCTTAGCACTATCACGAAGTGTGAGTTAGCTGTTGGACAAAATCTGATGACACCTTTTTTCGAGGGGCTCACTGATTTTGAGAATCTTTTGGGGTCAATAAAAAAAATTGGTTACCAATCTCGCCAAACTGAGTATAGGGTTTTATTACCCTTCGATAGTAGAATCGAACCTATACTGTCTAGTTGTTGTATTTTTTCACTGTTGCACTGTGTAATCGGATACAAAAGCTTTATAATCGGTTACCAAACATTAATTTGCTCTTATAATAACTATGAACATTATTGTACCTAAATTTTTTCATTGACTACGATTCTCATGACGGTAAGAAAGACGCTCAAGTACAAATTATATTAAAAAATTTTATTTTCTTTTCCTCATGTTGAAATAATAACCGGATACCAATTACATTGTTTCCTTGTTTTGATTGTTTATACATCACGAATATTATTTCATTATTTACAAATTATTTTTGAAGAATTTTGTAGAAATATTTTGCAAAATGGTATTCATGAATAAAAAGTGTCTTTTTAGGTACTTTTCTATGTGCGCAATGATTAGGAAGACAATTTCCCTCCTGCCGAAAAACTCAAGATAAAAATCTTAAATTCATAAATATACAATAAATTGTACAAAAGTCAAGTTATAGCATGCTTAAAGTAGGGACAACCCTATATTAACTTATTGAAGATGTGAATCGTTTATGAATACTGTTTTTTCGAAATTTGCTTAAAAATGGTTTATAAACTCTTATAACATTTTATGAATACGGCCGTTAAAAGAAAGACAAAAATTCAAGAATTTATAAAAATTAAATTTTTGTATGCCAACTTTCAGAGACCATAACATTTTAAACAATCCATAGATCCACCTTTGTTTGAAATTGTTAAACTTATGTATTGCTATTCTGCTGATTATGGAGTATAAACCAGGGGAGATAGGCCTTTTGCTCGTATGTCCAGACGAGACACATTATAAAATTGTAGAAAATCTTGCAGCAAATACATGTAAAAATGTTAAATTCATGCATACCGCCCATTTTCTGGGGGTACCGAAAGGATCTTTTATGGAACCAACTGAGAATCATGGACAAATTATCTAATGTATTAGCACAAAAATATTTTAGGGATTTTTTTTTTTCAAATTATTATACAATGCTAATTATTAGGAAATTGTTTGATTTGCATAGGAGGTACTAGTGTTAGCAGCGCAACCTTTCCAAATTTTATTCGAGAAATCAACCTAAAATAAACGTTTACATTGTGCAAAATTTTGACTGAATTCAGTGTACTTACTAAAAAAGATCACATATAGAACTATGAGGAAGATTTCGGTCATATGTATGTGAGGTACCAAAAGTTGAATAGTATATAGTCGCTGCGTCGACCAAAACAGTCATGTGTTTTTCCATTACTTTTCTGGAGAGCCAAAAAAAAACTTGATTATTTTGTAAAGTTTTTCATATTACTTTATTGATCTTGATAACTTTTAAACAAATCAAGATATCGCGAAATGAATTTTAGGGTCGATGGATGATCACAAAAGAGCTTCAAAAAAATGCAACAAATAAAATTCTAAAAATTAAATTTTACAAGGGGAATTTATGAAGGAAATATTAGTTTAAATTTTTTTATGGGAGGTACCAGAAAGGATCAGTCGATATAGTCCATATTCATTCCTGAGTCAAATTTTTATAAGAGTACAACGTTCGCAAATTTTGACTGAACTCAGTGAACATAAGCTTTAAGGGTGAACTCTGTCATTTGTATGGGAGATACCAAAAGGGATATGGCAATAGTTTCAGTTTTTTGAGAGTTTCCCTACTACACTGCAGAGCGAAAAATTAGACGCTCCACTGAATTATGATGCAGATGTTCTTAAGGGGTCATAATCCAAAAACCGAATAAGAGGAATGAAAGGGAATCAAAACTACATCCAACAAACACAAAATTGTATTTATTTAAATATTAACGCAGTGGTTTTTGATTACGGAATAAAACTTTTTTATTTAAACAAAAGTCAAATTTAAAATAAAAAACACTTTCTAATAAAGCGTATGATCTCTCTTATTTTAAACAAATTCAAAAATGAATTACGGTCCTACTATTTATCAGGGTTTTTGGGGTTGATCATTCTAAGGAGTCCCAAGCCGATATTATTGCTGATTTTAGCGTAACGCTATTGTATTGCCTGGTGTTCTAGTACATTTTATGAACAAGCATGCCGGACACATTTTCGATAGGCCCTCTAAGACTTTAACGTTTACTGACCGAACCTTACCTTTTGTTTCCTTATCGGTGTGAGTAGATGTAATCTCTTGCTGAGAAATGTAATTTATCTCCTGGTTTAGCTTCTACAAGGGCAATAAATTAATTTTCGTGTGTCTCTCCGGAGTTCATATGACATCTTGGAGAGGCCAGCTCCAAAGTTCATTTTTCAGGGGGGTTCCTAATTTTAAAGACAAAATTCGTTTCAGGACTTTTTAGGAGGAGATTTGACTCAGGAATGTATATGAACTATATCAGTTGAACCCTTAGATTGGGTCAGTTTAACTATCTTGCAATGTGTAGTAGGAGGGTATATATCATTTAATACGACCCAAAAGTGTAACACATATAAGATGTCACTTTAGACCCTAGAAGTCTTTGAACCAAATTCGATCTAGACTTTTTAAGTCGTTTGAGCCATGTCCGTCTGTCTGTCCGGCTGGTACGCACGATAACTTTCAAAAGACGCAAGTTTTGAAACTTTGCAAGGGTTAATATTTTCCCAAAAGTTCTATCGGTATTGCAAATGGGCTACGTGGCCACGCCCCTTCTGGTACATCCCATAAAAATGTACAACTCCGTCCACTTTTGAAATTGAAATATCCAACGCGATCGTGGCCAAATTCTGTATTTAGTAAAGGTATGACAGGATAAAGTTTTGGCAAACAAACTGGAATTCTAGTCACGCCCCTACTGGTACCTCCAGTATACTTCCGCCCACTTTAGAAATCGAGTAATAATATAAATATATCCAACGCGTCCGTGCCTTAATTCTGTACAAATTTAGTAAAGTTATCAATACATGCAACGCGATCGAACTAACACACTTTGAATTACACTATAGCACAATTTGAGGATCATTGTCCCGGGGGTGAACCAAACCAATATCAAACGATAGCATTTGACCTCAGCAACAAAACCCTTAACTCCATTTAGCTCCACTACGTCACACAATTTTTTACCGTGGTTTTAAGTTTGATTTTTTTGGTCAAATGTCGAATCAAACAAAGTAGACATTTAAACATTAACATTTCTATGATATTGTAGTTGTTCTTATGTTCGACCTTCTATATACTTTCATATAATTTAAATTGATTAATCGAGCTCCAGGTCTGTTTTAAAAATTTTTTATTTATTATTTTCTAAAATTTTTCGATATTTCGTTCTTCTTCGAAGAACATCATCAGGATCACTGTAAACATAAAAATACATAACAACAAAACACATAAGTATTTCACAAACATCACAACATCGTTATTTACACTTACGAAAAATGTATAAATAAACTTAAGACATTAACATGTAGCGACCTACTGCTTTGTCCGTTAACATCATACTGACTTATAACTACTATTGCACTTTGCTTCTTTTTCCAATCAGAAGTCTGTAACTCTGAGCGCAATTATCGCAGTCTTCTTTATAGTTTATTCGCTTTGTTGTAGGAGTGTTGATAATGTGGAGCATTTCTAGTGAGAGTCTCTTATGATAGTTGCTCTCACACTGCAATACACACACATTGTCAAGGTTTGGGTGATGGTTTTCTCCCGCACAGTGGGAGGCAAGTGCTGTTTTTTGTGTAGATTTTGTGTGTCGCAACTTTATGTCCGATTTGTGGCCTGATATTCTGGTTTTGAGTTTGTTTTTTGTGGTGCCAATATATACTTTTTCGCATTGATTTTGTCCATCTCCATCGCAATATATTTTATATATTAAATTCGATTTTTCGGTGTTGTCAATTTTAGTTTTTGTATTTGTAAACAGTTTTTGGACAGTATTGCTGGTCTTTGGGGCTATCTTGTATATTTGTTTGTCCATGCAGTCGGCTTTTTGGAATCGTTCTGAGAGTTCCGGTATATATATCATTGATTTAAATATCATTGGTTCTTTTTCCTTTTTATTTTCTCTCATATTGAGGTTTTCTATGAGTCTATTCACAGTTTTTATGGGAAAACTATTGCTTTGTAGAATAGATTTTACTTTTTTCTTATTTTCATCAAAGAATTCTTCGTCACTAATGCTAAACACTCTATTAATGAAGTTTTTGGCCGTATTTATAATCATATTTTTGGGGTGTTTAGAGAAAAAATTGAGTAATCTCCCGGAAGATGTTGGTTTTTGGTACCAGTTGATCGTGATTTTGTTTTCTCTTCTATGTAAAATTGTGTCTAAGTATGGAAGTCTGCCATTATTTTCTTTTTCCACCGTAAATTGAATATTTTTGTCAAAACTGTTGAATGTTGTCAAAATATTTTCTATTGCACTGGTTTTTAAGATTCCAAAAAGGTCGTCCACATATTTCGTCAGTATCTTAGGTCTAATATCACAGTTGTTCAGGCATCTATCCAAAAGCTCTTCCAAAAAGAAGCAAAGTGCAATAGTAGTTATAAGTCAGTATGATGTTAACGGACAAAGCAGTAGGTCGCTACATGTTAATGTCTTAAGTTTATTTATACATTTTTCGTAAGTGTAAATAACGATGTTGTGATGTTTGTGAAATACCTTTGTGTTTTGTTGTTATGTATTTTTATGTTTACAGTGATCCTGATGATGTTCTTCGAAGAAGAACGAAATATCGAAAAATTTTAGAAAATAATAAATAAAAAATTTTTAAAACAGACCTGGAGCTCGATTAATCAATTTAAATTATATGAAAGTATATAGAAGGTCGAACATAAGAACAACTACAATATCATATTATAATACGGAGAGCCCGCCGAAAACAACCATAATGGTTTACAAACAAATAAAACAACAACATAAACATATTACAAAACATATTAACAGATACAGAAGTGAACGCAACAAACAACTAAATATAAGATCCAGCATTGTTTTTCTAATAAGATGCAGAAAGGCTGGTATTGTCCCAAATTTTATAAGAAACAGTACCAAGAACATATATACAATATTTCAAACAAAAGAAAAAATTTCCGAAAAGTTTAGAAAAAGACTGGAAACATACCTAAACAACTTTCATGACAAAATCTTGAACTTAATAATTAAACAAAAACATGAGATAAAAGAGAAATTTACCGAAAAAGTAAAAGAAATAGAACAAATAATAAGATCTCAATTGCCAAGAGAGGACACGATACAATTGTTCAACAGCGAAAACAACCTAGAGAGGAAAACTAATGAAGAAATACGAAAGATACTTAAAAGGAAGTTTAATAACTTAAAAGAGGAACAAAAACAAGAGTTAGGATTAAAACAGAACGAGGCTTGGTTTATCAACAACACTGACGTTAAAATTCCGGAGAACACGGAGTGGTTACTATCACATGGAAAGAAATTTGCTTTGCCACACACACGGGAAGATTTTCCATTGTTCAAATGTATTGTAGATGGGGAAGAATGCATTAAGACGATTAACGACAAAGAGGGACAGGAGATTGCGAGAAATAGATTTACAACAATTATTGAGAGCCACTTAAGCAAACATAAACTGACCAGCAGAGACAAATTTACAATAAAGACAGTGGAGGAAACTAAGAAGTTCCTCACTAAAAATAAAAACATCATGATTGTCAATGCAGACAAAGGCAACGTTACAGTTGCGATAAACAGAGTAGACTATGAATCAAAAATGAATCAAATAGTCAACGATATGATGATGTACAAAAGGTTAAGCAGAGATCCAACCAATACACTACAAAAAAGAAACAATGACCTTGTAAATGAGTTATATTCCCTGAAAATAATTAATGATATAGAGCGGAAAAGAATGAAACCAGAGACCGCAATAGCTCCAAGAATCTACGGCCTCCCGAAGATTCACAAAGAAAACGTACCCTTAAGACCAATATGTTCTTCCATAAACGCCCCGTCCAAAGAGCTCTGCAAATATATTACGAATATTTTAAAAAGAATAACAGAAGGTTCAAAATACAACGTTAAAAACTCCAGACAGTTTAAGGAAATAATTAAAGATTGCAGAATAGAAAAAGATGAAATCATGATTTCCTTCGATGTGATATCATTATTCCCAAGCATACCTGTGGATTTGGCCTTAAGAATAATAGAAAATGAAAAATGGGAAGACATAAAGAAGGTTACAAAAATACCAAAAGATTTATTCATGAAAGTTTTAAAATTTTGCATAACGGACAACAGATATTTCAAACATAAGGACAAATTTTATCAACAAAAAAGAGGCCTACCTATGGGATCACCAGCGTCTCCAATCGTAGCCGATATTGTAATGGAAGAGCTTTTGGATAGATGCCTGAACAACTGTGATATTAGACCTAAGATACTGACGAAATATGTGGACGACCTTTTTGGAATCTTAAAAACCAGTGCAATAGAAAATATTTTGACAACATTCAACAGTTTTGACAAAAATATTCAATTTACGGTGGAAAAAGAAAATAATGGCAGACTTCCATACTTAGACACAATTTTACATAGAAGAGAAAACAAAATCACGATCAACTGGTACCAAAAACCAACATCTTCCGGGAGATTACTCAATTTTTTCTCTAAACACCCCAAAAATATGATTATAAATACGGCCAAAAACTTCATTAATAGAGTGTTTAGCATTAGTGACGAAGAATTCTTTGATGAAAATAAGAAAAAAGTAAAATCTATTCTACAAAGCAATAGTTTTCCCATAAAAACTGTGAATAGACTCATAGAAAACCTCAATATGAGAGAAAATAAAAAGGAAAAAGAACCAATGATATTTAAATCAATGATATATATACCGGAACTCTCAGAACGATTCCAAAAAGCCGACTGCATGGACAAACAAATATACAAGATAGCCCCAAAGACCAGCAATACTGTCCAAAAACTGTTTACAAATACAAAAACTAAAATTGACAACACCGAAAAATCGAATTTAATATATAAAATATATTGCGATGGAGATGGACAAAATCAATGCGAAAAAGTATATATTGGCACCACAAAAAACAAACTCAAAACCAGAATATCAGGCCACAAATCGGACATAAAGTTGCGACACACAAAATCTACACAAAAAACAGCACTTGCCTCCCACTGTGCGGGAGAAAACCATCACCCAAACCTTGACAATGTGTGTGTATTGCAGTGTGAGAGCAACTATCATAAGAGACTCTCACTAGAAATGCTCCACATTATCAACACTCCTACAACAAAGCGAATAAACTATAAAGAAGACTGCGATAATTGCGCTCAGAGTTACAGACTTCTGATTGGAAAAAGAAGCAAAGTGCAATAGTAGTTATAAGTCAGTATGATGTTAACGGACAAAGCAGTAGGTCGCTACATGTTAATGTCTTAAGTTTATTTATACATTTTTCGTAAGTGTAAATAACGATGTTGTGATGTTTGTGAAATACTTATGTGTTTTGTTGTTATGTATTTTTATGTTTACAGTGATCCTGATGATGTTCTTCGAAGAAGAACGAAATATCGAAAAATTTTAGAAAATAATAAATAAAAAATTTTTAAAACAGACCTGGAGCTCGATTAATCAATTTAAATTACATTAACATTTCTTTTTGATTTTATTTTATAACCTTTGACTCGTAAAGGTTATTTGTCATCGGTGACTTTTAGTGAAATTTTTCGGAGAACATTTCTACCGAAGATTCTAAGCCCTGACCTCCGTCCAATGTTGACTTTTAAACAGTTTTTCAAAATTGGTTCGAAAATGTCACATACGGGTGGCAACTAGAGGGTTAAAATGTTCCAGGAATATATTCCCCTGATTGTTTTAATGTAGGCCGAAGATATGAAATACCCCAAACGTATTTTTACAGATGATATTTCATATTCTTTGATTCGATTTTTGACCAAACAAATCAAACTTCAAACCACTGTGTTTGTGACATAGTGAAGCAAAATGGAGTTTAGGGTTTTGTTACTGAGGTCAAATGCTATCGCTTAATATTGGTTTGGTTCACCCCCGAAAAAGTGGGTTGCACTGTGTTATCATTAAATATGTGGAGAAAGTTTAAACAAAATTTATAACTTTACTTAAAAATTTAAAAAAAGCCTCTCCATAGAAAATTTGGATCATATTTGTACTACTGGAACTGCAATATATCAAAATTGTATTTGTGGTTTTTGAAGCATTTAAAATATTTTCGATTTTGTTGCCTGGTGTAATATTTTACTTTTAATATTGTATATTTATAGGTGAAATCTTAAAACCGGAGGTTAACCCCACCCATTATAAATTATGATTTATTTGGAGATTTTCCTGATTCTCAGTCGATGCCATAGAAGATTCTTTTGACAACCTCGTATGCGCAGAAATATTGAATTTAGTTTTTTTATTTAATTTGCTGGCTGTCATGTTTTCTACAGTTTTACTATGTCTCATCTCTCCATATGACCGAAAATACTATCTCCAACTGATTACGCTCCATAAGCTGGCAAATAATAATACATGATTAATTTCGATATCATGAGATTTATACATATGTTAGTCAGTTCACCTGACTGAAATTTGTGTTCTGGCTTTCATTGCTTCTCTGTCAAAGTTGTAGTTTTTAGGGCTCCACGAAAAGCCCCCCAATGAAATAACGCCCAAACGAGAAATGAAATATTCCCCAAATATTTTTCATACATTTTTGTGTTTTATTTCATATGAAATAACTCCCAATTTTTTGGGTCGTTTTTCATTTTTCTTTGGGAATTATTTACTTCCTCATTTGGGGCCTTCAAATTAAGAAATAATCGCCATAGTTAGGCTCCACGAAAAGCCCCCCAATGAAATAACGCCCAAACGAGAAATGAAATATTCCCCAAATTTTTTTCATACATTTTTGGGTGTTATTTCATATGAAACAACTCCCAATTTTTTTGGGCCGTTTTTCATTTTTCTTTGGGAATTATTTCATTTCCCATTTGGGGTTTTCAAATTATGAAATAATCTCCAATGAAATAACACCCAACCAATTTTTTTAATTTGGGGATTGTTTCATATCGTGAATAATTTGGGTGTCATTTCATTTTTTATTTGGGAGTTATTTAATTTTTAAAGCTGTTGGTTTTTAGGGGTTATAAAAATATGCCTTTTACAAGAAAACTTTTACGGCCTTATTCATAAAAACTTATAAGAGGTTTATAAAGCATTTTTATGCAAATTTCGAGAAAACAATATTCAAAACGATTCACATCTTCAATAAGTTAAAGTAGGGTTGTCTCCACTTTAAGCATGCTATAACTTGACGTTTGTACAATTTATTCTATATTCATGAATTTGAGATCTTTATTTTCAGTTTTCAGGTATTTTTCCTATTGGAAAAAGTTGTTGCATGTATTCATTTTGTAGGAAATTTTCTTCCTTATCATTGCGCACATAGAAAAGTATCTAAATAGACACTTTTCATTTATGAATATCATTTTGAAAAATATTTCTCCAAAATTCGTCAAAAATAATTTGTAAATAATGAAATAATATTCGTGATGTATAAACAATCAAAACAAGGAAAAAATTTAATCGGTATCCGAATATTATTTGAACATAAGGAAAAGAAAAAACAATTTTTTATTACAATTTTTACTTTAATGTCTTTCTTATCGTCATGAGAATCGTAGTAAATGAAAAATAGAGCCACAATAATGTTCGTAGTTATTATAAGTGAAAATGCACGTTTGGTATCCGAATAAAAAGCTTTTGTATCCGATTATAAAGCTCTTTTTATACATCATTAATGACCAGTAGCAATCGGTGTTGCCACCGGAACACATTCGGCTAAAGGACTGATAACAAACGTTTATGAATACAATTTCTTGTAAAAGGTTTTTTAGAGCAAAAGAATACTTTAGCTAGAGAACGCTTCATATCCACTTTAGAAATTTTTTATGAATAAGGCCGTTAGCCTGTAAATATATTATATATATTGTGTTCATATTAACGGATAGAAAATCAACAAAATGCACCGAGCATTTTTTCATATTGAGAATTCGATTAGTACACACTAAGAATGGATTTTTTTAAATTTGTAAGAGTTCTTCCAAAGGAAGAATTCAATAAAAGCAGAGAGTTTGATTTGCATGTGACCACTAGCGCTGGTTGTGTAAAGGCCAAACGTAAAAGGCAAATTGTCTTCCGAACTGCAAAAGTAGAGCAGGGCTACAACGATCCACACGATTCATTTCAATAATTTTGCGACTTTGCTGTTGGTCCATATTGACTTCATGAAATCCTTGGTGGAACTGACTCTTTTATGAATTTTGGGCATAATTTCATTTTTGTTGCTGATGGGGTTTATTTCATTGGGGGTTATTTCATTTTCATCATTGGGTTTTATTTCATATGAAATAACTCCCAAATATTAGGGGTTGTTTCGTTTTCGCTTTGGGTTTTATTTCATTTAATTTTGGATGTTATTTCGTTCGGCTCCACGAAAAGCCCCCCAATGAAATAACGCCCAAACGAGAAATGAAGTATTCCCCAAATTTTTTTCATACATATTTAGGTGTTATTTCATTCGAAATAACTCCCAATTTTTTTGGGCCATTTTTCATTTTTCTTTGGGAATTATTTCATTCTTTATTTGGGGTTTTCAAATTATGAAATAATCTCCAATGAAATAACACCCAACCAATTTTTTAAATTTGGGGATTGTTTCATATCGTGTATAATTTGGGTGTTATTTCATTTTTTATTCGGGGATTGTTTCATTTTAAAGCTGTTGGCTTTTAGGGGTTATAATTATATAATTATATAAAAATAGGCCTTTTACAAGAAAACATTTAGCCTGAGAATATATGACAATATCTTTTGAATGTTTACAGATATTTCCATTTATGTTCATACTGACGGATAGGAAATCAACAAAATGCAAAATTCGATTAGTACACACTAAGAATGTAATTATATTTTAATTTGTAAGAGTTCTTCAAAAGGATTAATTCAATAAAAGCAGACAGTTTGATTTGCTTGTAAACACTGGATGTGGTTGTGTAAAGGCCAAACGTAAAAGGCAAATTGCCTTCCAAACTGCAAAAATAGAGCAGGGCTACAACGATCTTCGATCCACACGATTCATTTCAATAATTTTGCGACTTTGCTGATGGTCCATATTGACTTCATGAAATCCTTGGTGAAACTGACTTTTATGAATTTTGGGCATTATTTCATTTTTGTGGCTGATGGGGTTTATTTCATTGGGGGTTATTTCATTTTCATTATTGGGTGTTATTTCATATGAAATAACTCCCAAATATTGGGGGTTGTTTCGTTTTTGCTTTAGGGTTTATTTCATTTATTTTTGGATGTTATTTCATTCACTGTTTTTGGGTGTTATTTTTAATTTTTTGGGGTTTATTTCATTGGGGGTTATTTCCTGGGCGTTATTTCATTGGGGGGCTTTTCGTGGAGCCATTTCGTTCACTGTTTTTGGGTGTTATTTCCAAATTTTTGGGGTTTATCTCATTGGGGGTTATTTCCTGGGCGTTATTTCATTGGGGGGCTTTTCGTGGAGCCGTTTTTAGTTGTATATCCCTGGGGTTTATTAACATTTCTGTTGTCTGATATATCATTTAGTTTTAAGAAAAAGGCAAAAAAAACAATGCTTTAATTTGTGATTATTCTATTAGTATATAAGATAGCGGACATTTCCTTAAAAATATTAAACTTGTTCTAATTTGGCGCCATAATCAACTAAATTAATCTCTGTTATAAATTTCATTTTGCATTCTTGATTTCACTTTCATTATAAAATTTCTTTGTGATTGCATCACAACAACTTTTGTGGGGGTTTAGAAACGTTTGACTTTGTCATTGGCAGCATTTTTTAACAATACATGTGTTATTTTGATCTTATACGAAATATTTTATTTTATTATTATTTTTGTTTTTGCCTAATGTGATAATTAAAATAACAAAAATTTAAGGTCAAAATCCACATGTGGAGTATTATTGTTGCTATGATATTAGTACTGAGCAGTTTGTTTATAGCGTAGTAAGTAAATAAATAAATTCTTTCAGATAAATTCTAGGAAGTTTGTATAGTAAATAAAAAGAGCACAACAACAACAACAAAACAATTACAAGTATCGTCATTAGGGTGGGGCGATTTATATGGAAGGAAAAAAATCTTAATGGGCGCTTCGTGTTTCTGATTCTTGGGATTGTACTGAGCAAAAAAGTCCACTAGACCATATGTCTACGGTGAAAATCGAGCCTCCCCATTTTGACTTGAAGTTTTTTCTCAAACCTTATTTTTTTGAAAAATTTGCAAATGTTCTTCGGCTCATATTTCGTAAACTATTTAAAATTTTGACTTATTTTCAAAAGTAAAGTTATAGCTATTATCTCGGGCTACAATTTCTCTGAACATATTATTTAGAAAAAACTTCGTTTGCATGGTAAAATAGTCGAAAATGTGGAAAATTCACCACTTTTTGTCACGTTTTTTTTTAGATATTTTGGCCTATAATAGACAAACCATTGAGATTTTTAATCCAATACTAACACAAAAATGGTAGCCAAGACAATAGTTAAGAACTCTCTAGTACATCGCAAAAGCATAGGAACACTCCTTCTAGTAGTTTTGGCTTTGTGAAAGTGCATATTTTTCGTGAAAATATTGATAAATTACCATTTTCAGTTGTTCATAGGGCAAAATCATAAAAATGTTATATTTCTTATTTTTATTCTATTTTATTATTTTATTCTATTTATCTTATTTCTTATTTTTTAGTCTTCTATTGGTTTCAGTTCATTTGATGCATTTTTGTTAGTTTATTGTAACCGTTCACTGCATCAAATACAAATAAAATTAAATACGCATTTTTAAATATTTGCCGCAAATGTAAGTTTTATAAATAATTGTTTCGTGTATAAACTGTGCAGTGCTATTAAAAAACATTTTTTTTATTTAAGAAATAGAACATTTTTATGATTTTGCGCTATGAACAACTGAAAATGGTAATTTATCAATATTTTCATTCAAAAAAATAAGGTTTGAGAAAAAACTTCAAGTCAAAATGGGGAGGCTCGATTTTCACCGTAGACATATGGTCTAGTGGACTTTTTTGCTCAGTACAATCCCAAGAATCAGAAACGCGGAGCGCCCATTAAGATGTTCAAATCGCCCCACCCTAATCGTCATAGTGAGTGTGTTTGGGTATCACAAAATCATTTAACAAAGACGTACAAGTAGAGTAATTCGTCATAGTATAATATAGCAGAGATGTGAATCATAATGGACCACGACTAAATAATGTTGTGAAATATGCAAAGACAACCCAATTTTAATGTGTTAAATTTTCTCGAAATGAGTAATCTGATGATATTGTTAATGATGCTAATTAGAAAAGAAAACTACAAGAAATAAATTTAAATTTACATTCAGTGTGTTGTAGGCAATTAGATAATTTAATTTATAAAAAAATTTTACTAATAATTTGAATTACTAACAGTGATTTGGCAAACATGAAAGTTATTTTATTTTGACGTCACATAATTCTTTGTTAAAGTTAATTTTATAATAAGCAAAAAATATTCTCTACAAAACGATAAATTACGTGTTCATGTTAATTAGTCTGGGCAATATAAATATGTACATACGGGAAATATGTATATTCAAATTAGTAGCAACCAAAAAGCGTTTTACTATGTGACGTTTTTCCCTGTGTTGTCTCACACAGTTTCTTATAACAAAAGCAATATTTTAGTATGCGTAAAAAGTGGTCCAAAGCCACACCTCTGTTTAATCAGACGTCTGTCCATTAGCATTGGAAGTGGAATCCACCAAAAAAGGGGATTATTTTATACATTGTGTAGATTATAGATTGTGTAGAGAAAAACTTATGACGTTTTGCGATATGTATGCAAATGAATACAATGAAAGCTAGCAGACAGATAATGATGTCATTGTATTAAGTTGTAAGCCCAAAGTGTGAATAAGTGGGGAAGTCACAACTGTGAGGTTGTTGTGATATTATGTGCGTGCTTTTTGTACTTAATATTCTCCACTATTAATCACATGCTTATTGGTGGAATCTAGAAATAAGGGCAGCTTATTAACAAGATTTTTTGAAGGTCCCATAAAATGGGTGAAATGGTTAATAGTTTTTTGTTCTCTTCCAGCCTTTAATTTGAATAGTTGTTTATAAATATTTATTCAATATCATTCTAAGAGTGTTTGGTGTTGATGAGTGGACACAAAGTTGCTATCATCAATGGTTCGATGAATAATGTTGATATCAATAATAGTTTTTTTTCTTTTCGAGCATAATTTAGAAAAAAAATACAAAATATCCGGACGTCGTCTTTCAACTAGTACATGTTATTGATGAACAAACACAGAGTGTGTACGAGTATCGTTAACAACAAAGATCAATATGCGATATATCTGGGCAATATCTCCAAAAAGTGTAACGCATTAAAGGAGACGAATTAGAACCCGAAACTTTTGCCACGCCTCTTCTGGTACGTCCCATACACATGACCGAAGTGACCCTCAAAGTTTTACATACATATCTTTTTTGTAAGTACACTAAATTCAGTAAAATTTTGAGTAAGATGTTTCGCTTATAAAATTTCACTCAGGTATGAATATGGACTATATCGGTTTACGCCTTCTGATACCTCCCATACAAAATGACCCATTTTTGGAAAATTACTATATTTTCCATAACTTTCTAATGGACACTAGGAGGGTAATAAAAATTGGTCGGTAAATTTATCTTGTAATAGGAGGCAAAACCTCAAAAAACCTAACCATTTAACACACCTCTTCTGGTACCTATCATACAAATGACAGAATTCACCCTTATATTCTTACATACATATATTTTTTGTAAGTACACTGAATGCAGTAAAATTTTCCGTAAGTTGTACGGTTATAAAAATTTGAATCAGGAATTAATATGGACTATATCAGTTAACCCCTTCTGGTACCTCCCAAACAAAATGACCTATTTTTGGAAAATTAATATTTCTCCCATAACTACCAAACGGGCACATGGGGGATAATGAAATTTGGTTAGTTAATTTATTGTACTGAGGCAAAACCTCAGAAAACCTAAGCATTTGTCACACCTATTCTGCTACCTCCCAAGACTTAAACAATATCTTATATTGGGTGATGGTATTTATCAGTCAGTGTACCTGACTGGTACTAGTTGATATAGTCTCTGTTACATCTGTGGTAATTTCGAGACGATCGATTTATTATTATACCATTTGTGTGTAACACAGGAAGGAAGGAGTAAGACCCTAGGTTTCTTCGAACTAGATTCGATTCATGACTTTTTAAGTCGTTTGAGTAATGGTTGCTCCCATATAAATTTTCCATTCCGCCCACTTTAGATATCGAGTAATAATATTAATATAACCAACGCGATCGTGCCCAAATTCTGTATTTGGTAAAACTATAGCAGGTTAAAGATTGGAGAAAAAACTAGAAGTCTAGCCACGCCCCTTCTGGTACCTCCAATACAAATGTTCCCTTCCGCCCACATTAGAAGTCGAGTAATAATATCAATACACCTAATGGGTGATGGTATTTATCAGTCAGTTAACCTGATTGAAATTTCAGTACTGGTTTTTTCTTCACTAAAGTCATCAGAAGATTAATAGCGCAACAAAACAACCCAAAGCTTATTTGTGGCCCATAGAGAGTATTTTTTTTTATAATTGAACTAGAATTCGTGATTGAGCTTAAACTTACACAAAATGTCTATCGCCGCTAATTGCACATGCAAAATACTAATTTTTGTATTCTGTTTGCTATTTACAAAAATGGAAATAATTATTACTATATCAATCAAATATCTTCAAATATCTACCTACAATGGTTCCTGTATTTGCGATAATTAGTTGGATGCATGATCACGTTTTCACTGGATGCAATTGAAGAGTGTTCTATATGAAATACACTCAAAGTCATATATAAGTAATTTGAGTTGCAATGTACAAATTGTGTGGTGGAAACAGATGTGCGAAAGGCTAGAAAGTTTCTATAGAAGACCTATTTTATCTATAGCAGAAGAGTATTTTGATTTGGCAGCAAAACCCCTCCATTTTTCGAAAACTTAATGATCTTGTTTTTGAAAAATTTAGGTAAAATCGCTGTAAGGATGGTAAGCAAGAAATAACTTATATCGTCGGTATACTGGAAAAATGTCTAGTCCATTTTTTGTGAAAGAAATTTAATGACGCAAAGTGTTCCAAAAGTCATAGTAAAAACTGTACAAAAATTCCACGTAATTTTAAGGTTTTTGTATCAAACCATAAACTTTAAATCATCAGTAACTCAGAAACAAAATTCGTATTTATGCACCAACAACGATATGGCTAAAGCAATACATTCCAGTGTTCTTACTATATCCTGTCCTTAAGAAAGGCATTCCAAGTGTGTGTACCGACTATCGCGGGATCAGCATTGTACCCATAGCATACAAGCTCCTGTATAGTGTGTTATCCTAGCCTAGCTGATTGAACCTTATCAATGCGGCCTTAGACCAGGTAAATCCACGGCCGACCTGATATTTACACTTCCACCGGACAAGACACAAGAAATGCACAGAGACACCTACCATCTGTTATGACAGAAACTATTAGATGCTATAACTCAGTTTGGTTCGATGACACTGAATGACACAAAGTTTTCAGTGAAAATACATCTCTATTTTATTATTACTGCGGTCTTTTCGAGTTTTGAGATGCATTCGGCAGAAATAGATCTGGTAATAAAAGAGGACAAAACCAAGTTATTTGTTTAACGAACAAAGAGCCTACTCGTTTGGGAAGCTGCGTGAACGTTAGGAACTACAACTTTAAAGTGGTAGATGATTTAATCAACCTTGGCTCCGCCATAAAAAACAACAAAAATATCAACCTGGAAATCAAAAGACGAGTATTGATCGCAAACCGCTGATACTACGCGGTAAGAAAGCGATTTAATGACAAAGCGCTCTCTTGCTTTTGGCACAAGCGAATCAATCTATTCTGGGAGTCTTCGAGAGAAAAACACTTCGAAAATATTTGGTCGCATCATCGTTAACAGCAATTACCTTCGTTGCATGAACCATGAGCTGTATAACTACATCAGTCAAGCGCGACCAAATATACCGAATGCGCTGACTTAGACGCTAAGCTAAGCTTAGTGTGACGAACTATCTACAGAGCGCAAAACACCGAAGCACTTGGAATTCTTTTCTACGTACAGCTACTGACGAATGACTTTCTGTTGCTGCTGCCAAAAATTAAAAGAAAGAAAAACGAAAAAAAAGTGTAACGCATTAAAGGAGACGAGTTGTGCTCCTGGTATCTTAAGCCCAAATTCGTTTCAGAACTTTTTCGGACGATTGAGCTAAGTCCTTCACTCTGGCACTGGAAGGAACCAGTAGGGCTCCTTCCATAAGAAAATGATTAGGCCAAACCTCACAAAAACCTTCCATACAAATAAACAAATTTGCACCCCCTGGTTCTACATATCTATATATATAAAAATGGTGGCAAAAATGTATAGTAATTCATCAATTGAGAACGGCTGGACCGATTTTGCTGAAACTTTTTTTCAGTTGTTCGTAATTGCCAGGAGAAGGTTTATGTAAAAGAAAATTTTGGAAAATTCCTCCGGAAAAGCCGGAAAATTGGAAAAACCGAAAATTGCTTTTTTGTATGGAATTTTGTGTGCAATTGTTTCAAATGGTTTTTCGAATAAAAAAATAAAAAAGTTAGTTGGAAAATTCGGAAAATTCCGGAAAAATTCGAAAAATTGTAATACTATTTTCCGAAGAAATTTAGCTTTTTGTCGTACGATTTGATAGTTTTGAACGATGTAACTTGCGAAAAATGTCGGATAATTATTCCGAATGGAAAATTAGATAAATTCTCGGTGGAAAACTCGGAAAATTCCGAAAAAATCGGAAAATTTGATTTTTTTCGGCAAAATTTTGCATTTCATCGCCTGATTTGAGGTAATTGAAAATTAAATTTTTGTCGGTTTTCGAATGGAAAAATAAAAAATTTTAGTTGGAAAATTATGGAAAATTCCAAAAAAAAAATTTTTTTTTATATGAAAAAATGTTGCATCTTATCGTATGTTTTGGTAATTTTGGGCGATGTAACTGTGAACAATTTCGAACAATAATGACTTTTCGAATGGAAAAATATAAATATTCTTGGTGGAAAACTCGGAAAATTCCAGAAAAAAATCAAAAGATTTCGATGCCTTCGACGAAATCTTCCATTGTACCGCTTGATTTGATGATTTTAGACGACGTAAAGGTGCAAAATTCGTTGTGAAAAATTTCGGATTATTGTGAAATATATAAATATAAAAATAGTGTGAAAAATGTATAGTAATTTATCAAGAGAGAACGTTGGCCCAGTTTGCTCTATTTTTTTTCAATATTGGCAGGAATTTTGTATGACACAAAATTTTGGGAACATCCTTAGGAAATTTGAGTGCAATTGTTACGAAATGGCATTTCGAATGCAAAAATAAAAAATTATTAGCAAAAAAACTGGGAAAATTCCGGAAAAGTGCAAAAAATTTGATTTTATTATCGACGAAATTTTGCAGTTTTCGCATGATTTGATGATTTCGATGTTGGTTGGAAAATTTTACGAGATAAATCTATATATATAATAAAAATGGTGGCAAAAATGTATAGTAATTCATCAATTGAGAACGGCAGGACCGATTTTGCTGAAATGTTTTTCAGTTGTTCGCAATTGCCAGGAGAAGCTTTATGTAAGAGAACATTTTGGGGAAATCCTCCGGAATAATTGCGGAATAATAATTGTGCAATAAATCCGAATGACTTTTCAAATGGAAAAATAGAAGAATTTTGTTGGAAAATTCCGGAAAAATTCGTAAATTTTTTATTTTTTATTTGACGAAATTTTGCTTTTTGTCGTATGATTTGATAGTATTGGACGATGTAACTGCGAAAAATTTTAGATAATTATTCCGACATGACTTTCCGAATGAAAAATAGACAAATTCTTGGTGGAAAAATCGAAAAACTTGGATTTTTCGAATAGGACATGGTTGTTTTTAGGGAGTTAGTTATTTACTAGACTAATTTCTCCTATTTCTCAAACTTTGGACGACGTACGCGATGTGCTAATAATAATAATAATAATCAAACAAAAATGAAAATGAAAAAAAAATGAATGGAGACGTGCCCATATTGCACAGTTTCACTATGGACAATCAACACCTCAAATTCGACAAAATGTTACTAGAAGAAGACCAGTCGTAAATATAGACTTGAATTGCGCAGCTTTTGAATATGGTTCCACAATCGCCTACAAAGATCTTCGCTGCGTTGATATCGGTTCATTGTCTGTCGTATGCCAGCATTGCAATGCATTGAAGTTACAATCGGAAACTTCCTGCTTATGCTGCTACTCATTTCGAGGTGAGATACCAATATATTTTAGGATGAGATCCCAACTGTATCCTTTTTGCGATCGAACCTTTTTGTTAGGAGATAACTGCATTTAAAGTTGTTCATGTGAATATCGACGGCTTCACAGCTATTGCAGGGTGAGAATGTGGAATCACACGATATTGTTCTCAAGCGTCGGGAGACTCATCGGTCATATGATGCACTTCAATACCCGTTGATGCTCTACGGTGGAGAGGGTGAATATCACCACAATTTAAAGATGGTCAATACAACGACAGGTTTGTTTACAAGTCATCAGGAAAAGAAACAAATGAAAAGGTTAACTCAAAAAAATTGTATGCCTATCGATCGCAAATTGCATTAGCTGTTGCACCATCTGCTGACACTTTGTTGAAAGGCGGTCGAACTGCACACTCCGCTTTGAAGTTTCCGATGAATCTTCTAACAGTTGACAAGCCATTGGGCACAATATCCAGAAGTTCGGCGACAGTTAAATTGTTGCGAGAATGCAAAATCATCATTTGGGATGAATGCACGATAGCGCATCAACGAGCTTTGGAGGCAGTTGACCGAAAGATGAAGGATTTATGAGATGATTCGAAAAGATTTGGTGGGGCTATAATATTTCTGTCGGAAGATTTTCGTCAAAACCCATCCCGCCATCCCAAAATCTACTGCTGCTGAAATTAATGTCTTTGTGGCGGAATGACAACGAGTTGAAATTAATTACGAACATGAAAGTCACGTTGCAAAACGACCCATTGGCTACTGCATTTTCAAAATATTTACTGGCGCTTTGTAATGGCCAAATTCCTGTTGATGTTTCAACTGGATAGATGACATTCCCGTCAAATTTTTTCAAAGCAGAGGAAGTCCTTATACCTCGAATTTCTATTATTCCAACCGATTTACCCTTCCTATTCCAGCGAATTCAAATCCCCATTCGATTGGCTTTTGCGATGACAATCAATAAATCGCAAGGCCACTCATTGGAAGTTTGTGGGATCAACCTCGAATTTCTCAGTTTCTTCTTCATTGTTTGTTTTAGCGCCGGAAAACAAATCGGAAAACAATGTTTATCAGACCGCTCTTTACTGATTTCGAATAAATTCAAAAAAGTCACATTAAAATTTTAACTACATATATGTGTTTTAATATTACTCTGGAGCTTATATGAAGGCGTTAACTTGGAGCGGGACGAAGTTCGCCGAGTCAGAAGTTGTATGGCAGAACAACGTTTGCCGGGTCAGCTAGTATATATATATATATATATATGGGCGTTACCAGATGGGTAGGGTATCATTTGATACGACTCACATAGAAGGAGTGAGTGAAAATTTAGAAGTCTAACCACATCCTATTTGGTACCTTCCATACCCATCTGGTAACGCCCACTTTGGAAACCAAATTCTATATTGAGTAAATATATCTGGTACCTCCCATACAAATGTACTACTCCGCCCACTTTAGAAATCGATTAATAATATCCGCTCCACGAAAAGCCCCCCAATGAAATAACGCCCAGGAAATAACCCCCAATGAAATAAACCCCAAAAAATTGGAAATAACACCCAAAAACAGTGAATGAAATAACATCGAAAAATAAACGAAATAAACCCCAAAGCAAAAACGAAACAACCACCAATATTTGGGAGTTATTTCATATGAAATAACACCCAATGATGAAAATGAAATAACCCCCAATGAAATAAACCCCATCAGCAAAAAAATGAAATTATGCCCAAAATTCGTAAAAGAGGCAGTTTTACCAAGGATTTCATGAAGTCAATATGGACCAACAGCAAAGTCGCAAAATATTGAAATCAATCGTGTGGATGTAGATCGTCGTAGCCCTGCTCTATTTATGCAGTTCGGAGGACAATTTGCCTTTTACGTTTGACCTTTATACAACCACCTCCAATGTTCATAAGCAAATCAAACTCTCTTCTTTTATTGAATTCTTCCTTGTGAAGAACTCTTACAAATTTAAAAAATTTCGATTCTAAGATATCATTCTCAAAATGAAAAATGCTCGGTGCATTTTGTTGATTTTCTATCCGTCAATATGAACACAAATGGAAATATATGTTCGAAAGATATTGTAATATATTCATAGGCTAAAAGTTATCTTGTAAAAGGTCTATTTTTATATAATTATGTTATTATAACCCCCCCTAACCCCTAAGCTTTAAAAATGAAATAACCCCCAAAATAAAAAATGAAATAACACCCAAATTATATACGGTATGAAACAAGCCCCGAATTAAAAAAATTGGTTGGGTGTTATTTCGTTGGAGATTATTTCATTATTTGAAAACCCCAAATGAGGAACGAAATAATTCCCAAAGAAAAATAAAAAACGGCCCAAAAAAATTGGGAGTTATTTCATATGAAATAACACCCAAAAATGTATGAAAAAAATTTGGGGAATATTTCATTTCTCGTTTGAGCGTTATTTCATTGGGGGGGCTTTTCGTGGAGCCTAACTATAACTCCTAAAAACCAACAGCTTTAAAAATGAAATCACCCCCGAATAAAAAATGAAATGACACCCAAATTATACACGATATGAAACAAGCACCGAATTTAAAAAATTTCATTGGCGATTATATCTTAATTTGAAGGCCCCAAATGAGGAAGGAAATAATTCCCAAAGAAAAATGAAAAACGACCCAAAAAATTGGGAGTTATTTCATATGAAATAAAACACAAAAATGTATGAAAAATATTTGGGGAATATTTCATTTCTCGTTTGGGCGTTATTTCATTGGGAGGCTTTTCGTGGAGCCAATAATATCAATACAACAAACGTGGTCGTGTCTGTATTTTAAATCATTTTAAAATTTGGAGAAAAAAACTGGAAGTCTAGCACCGTCCCTTCTCGTACAAATATCCCACTTTGCCCACTTTAGATACTCACTTAGGATACTTTTTTTGTTTCTAACAAAAATAAATAACATAAAAGTTCAAAAATATTTCTCAACACATGAGTTCAATATGTTTTCTGACAATGATTGTTTGAAAACATAACTCCCATGTTCAAAATAAATAATGAACAATAATGGAAAAACTATAAAATTTTTATTTTCAACAAAGATAAATAACATTCAAGTTGAATATTTTTTTCAACTTTAGAGTTTAAAATCTTTTCGAACAATGTGTTCGTTTCAAATTATAATACATATACATTTGTATATATACATAAAAACACTGACGATGTGTTCAATAAAGATACATCAAGTTGATTATTTCACAGTATTCAGCAAAACTCAAAATACCTGGCCTCTGTTATAGGCGATGGTATAGTATCGATCATATCTCATGCATAAGATGTAAGGAAAAATACATAGCTCATGATTCTAGCTCTAGATTTTCTCCCAAAAATTTTTTTGGAAATTCTTAAGATGCTGTGTTCCATTTGTATAGTTATGACTTATCTTAATACAAACATATTTCTTGCGTTTAATTTCGTCGACCCAATATTTATGACGTTCCAGATTCGGTACGATATTTGAAAGTTCATTATTTTTTTGTACATGAACGTTTAATATTTTTTTCAACAATGATAAATAACTTTATTTTGAACAATTGTTCGTTATTTAGTTTGTTCATCGGTTGAAAATTTTTTATTGAACACAAGAGTTCAAAATAATTTCGAACATTTCCCAGTAGGAAGTGTCTGCAACACATCCTCAAGGATAGGTGCATGACCATAGTAAATCGTTGATGACATTTAGGGGACCGTCCATACAAATCGTCGACGAAATTTTCATACAAGTGTCCGCTTTGTCATGCACGATCTGATGAGCGACAATGTCGGTCAAATTTTCGTTGATGCCTATACAAGCGACCTGTCGCCCACAAAATCATGAACGACATGATGGGTGACAATGTCGGTTAAATTGTCCTTGATGACTATATAAGCGACACGTCGTCTACACAATCATGCACGACCTGATAGGTGAAAATGTCGGTCAAATTGTCTTTGATGCCTAAGTATGCCTTGAATTGTCATACGTATGACTTTGTATATACATTGGTGCCATTTGAAAAGATGAATTTTTAGCTTTTTATTAGTATGACGAATTGTTAATACTTTTTTAAAACTACTGACCAAGAGAGAAGTGAAGGATTTAAACTTTTATACGGCATTCACATTCATTCGAGATTTAAAACTGTAAAATTGCTCGTCCGTTTAATAAACTAAAAATGTTTTACGTCAGATTCCATTTTTTTTGTTCCCATTATCATAGCAACACATTTTTTCCATTGATTTCGTTTAATGAGTTTGATGCACGACAACATTAGTATTTTGTCGGTCAGCTTGTCGCGAACCTAGTGTTTTGACGACAAGTACTTCAATATTTAAAATTTTTCTTCCTTTGATTTTGTTGATTGTGTTTGATGCACGACAAAATTAGTATTTTGTCGGCCAGCTTGTCGTCATTCGAGAGTTTTGAACATTTTGTCTTGAGGACAGCGTTGACGACAAAGTCGTGTATGACGGAACTTCCTACTGGGTTGTTGAATTAAAATAGAACAATTGAAAGAAACATTTGATTTTGAACTTGTAAGTTCATTTTTTTATGAGGAAAAAATTAAAAAATACTGTATTTTGGTATTAATATCGGATGTCTGATCAATATACCAGAAAATTATATGTGTAATTATATGTGATGTAAATTAAATATGTAAGTCGAGTTTCACAACTGAAACCTTCCTACTGGTTTTCTTAAGTACACTGTTGTACTGCCCCTACTGGTAGCCCACATGCAAATAAACTTACTTACCGAAATTTATCCGTTTCCAATATTTTTCTAAAATAATCTACTACAACGTTGATAATATTTTACTTTTATTTTATTGATTAATTTTTAGTAATTAATTAATATACCTAACTAGTGGGCCCGGCAATGCTTCGCTATTGCATATTAACTTGTAATTATTTCACATTTAGGTCTACAAAGTACTTCGAAAACGGTACTTAAGCTCGACAATAATATGTTGTAAAGTCATATCTATAGTGCCGACATGTAGATTAAGTTTTTTTCTGTATGTAGGGCGAAAAACCACTTCTTCCACAAATCGGAAACAGACCTTCCTCTAAAGATCAAAATTATTTATTTTGATCCCTAGTAGCGTGAACCATCTGTATACTCTTTGGTCATAAAAAAAACATTTTTATTATGCCTTCTCCTCTTGACCGCAAATGAAAATTCCGTTTGAAGCTTCAAGCCTTTAGCCATAAAAACTTCTTTTGTCATGTCTTCTTCTCACACGAATCAAGAATAATCCGGAATACTATTTTTGTATTGAACTCGTATTACCATTTTTGAGATAATTCGGTCACCAACGTTTGGCTTAACAAAGTGATGGTCTCACGCGCTGTATGGCATGTTACACCGTCGTGTTGGAACCATTTCTCCTTCAAATAATGTGCAATGACATGATAAATAAAAAAAATCAATTGATCGTACACTGGCTCTAATTCTTCCAACAGTTGGATTCTATATGAATGTGGGCCATGATCTTTCCTCAGCATTTGTAGAGACCGAGATGCTAAGAAAGACGTCGGTTCGATAAATTCGATTCCCCTGTCACATTAACGTCTACAGTGTAGATGGCTTCTATAAGCTGCTCAGATGGATTATTATATGCACCCTCAACTTCACAAAGGGCTCCATAAGTTTGGCGAACAGAACGTGCATATTGAAATTGAAATTTGCAAGATTTTTAAACCTTGCAAGATTTTTAAACCTTGTTCTTGTTTAGTTTTTACATGGTGATTTTGAAATGTATTCTAAAAGAAAGTCTATCACACTTCATCAGTATGACAGCTAGATTTACACTTCTACCTATCAGAAGTTCTATGTCAATAAAAATATCCCATGCAAAGGTTATATACAATTGTTTACTAATGTTACCTCTGATATACAGTAAACTACGGATAAGTGCACATCGCATAAATGCAAAAACCGCATAAGTGCACTGGAACTTGAAGCCATTAGCCTTTTTTATACGTTTACATACAAAAATATACAGATAAGTGCAACATGTATAAATGCAAAAACCGGATAAATGCACAACTTTTGCTAACCTGAAAGTGATTTTTTAGTACAACTTTGCATGCATAAATGCAAATCTCTCATACTACATAAATGTAGATTATGATTTAGAGAAACTGGAGAAAAAAATATATAAGGTTGGAACAGAAAACACGGTTCAAAAAAAGATTTCAGACTTTTTCAGCACACGTGGTTTAGGTGAATCGGACTGAGTGCAATTTAATGTGTATTTTTCAAAAAACAATATTGCAAAATATGATTGCAATGATTCATTAACAGCTCTTATTTTGGCACAGAAATGAATATTTTTAATTTTTTTTTGTATGAAATATGAAAAACACTAAGACAATGAAATATAAATTTGTGATTTTTTTTTACCTTAAACTGAACTGATTTTATAAGTTTTTATTAAAACCTGTTATGTAATGCAAACCAAATAACATTAAACAGCTTTATATTTTAATTATTTTCTTAAAGTTTCGTCCAAACTGAACTGGTGTTACAGATTTATAAAAATAATCTAATGTTTGTATAAATGCAATAGTTGTGCACTTATCCGATTGTTGTATAAATGCAAAAATCGCATAAGTGCACAAAAAGTCGAGCGAAAACCGATGTGCACTTATCCGTAGTCTACTGTACTATAAAAATTTAACCATTGTAGTATAACTACAATGAATATTGCTTAATTTTTCTATCTATATGATTTATTACCGATTCCCTATCCCGAAAAGTAATTGAAAAATACATACCTGTAAAGTAAATTAAAAAAAATCACTATTTTAGTCTGCGCATCCTCCATTGCCTGGTGTACGGACCATTATTTGATACAGTTAAAAAGTTAACTATTGATGTGCGTGGGCAGCGCCTCGGCACTTTTAACTTTTTTAGTTCGAAATAGCCTGATCATTAGGACGAATCAATTAGTTCGCGTCAAAAAAAACGTGTTAGTCGTATATCAGTATTGGAATGTTCGAAGAATTCTTGGAAAATTTCACTAATTGCTCATTGCTAAAAAAATATCTCTGGCTGAAATCTTCATGCTTTCCAACGCGAGCTAGGAATTGATTTTAGGCATAAAGTTTTTTGGTGAAATTTTCTTAAGATTCATCGTAGATTCCGATTTTGGTTACGATTTTTGCGAATAAAAAAATTGGCCCACCTTACTGTTCATATCTCTAGGCGAACAGCAATATACTGTGGAATTTTGACAGTTTTAACCGTTTGTTTTAAAAAGGGTGTGGAACAGGCCACTTCCACCCTTACTGTAATTCATACTGCAACAACAACATATGTAACAAATCTCATCTTCATACCTCCGATAGTTCATGAGATATAGCCCTTTTAATTTTCAAGTTGAATGGGCGGTGCCACTCCCCTTTATCCAATCACAACCAAATGTAGTCAGGAACTATCTACAGGTCAACAATACCTCATGGTAAAATTTTTGTATCAACCGATCTGTTAGAATAACCGTTAGAGCGATTTTTGAAAAGGGGGCGTGGCACCGACCAATTCCATCCTGGCTGTAATTAATACTGCTCAAACAACATATATACCAAATCTCATCTTCATACCTCTGATAGTTCATGAAATATAGCCCTTTTAATTTTCAAGTTATATGGGCGGTGCCACGCCCCTTTATCCAATTACAACCAAATGTAGTCAGGAACTATCTACAGGTCAACAGTACCTCATGGTAAAATTTTTGTATCAATCGGTCAGAGCGATATTTGAAAAAAGGGGCGTGGCGCTGCCCACTTTTTGAGAAAAAAAAACCTTTTAAACCTTCCGGATGCTATAGCGAACTTTCAAAAAAAATTTGAAAATCGGTCTAGCCGTTTTTGAGTTTTAGCGAGACCACTGCACAGCAATTCATTTTTATATACATACTAGTGGGCCCGGCAATGCTTTGCTATTGCATATTATTTTAAAAAAAAAATTGGCGTAAAAGTGGGCGTGGTCGAAAAAAAAGTACTCTATAAGTCATGCCATGGTCCCAGTTTAATGCTGTGAAAATTTCAGTAAGATCGGTCCAGAGGTTTGGTCTCCTATAAGGTACAAACAAACAAACAAACAAATAAATAAACAAACACACATTCCATTTTATATATATAGATACTCGGTGCCAACTACCAATGATCCAATCTTTATAGATTTTATATAAAAAAAAAGCCTACCCACTATGCGCCAAGCTAACGTAGGAAATCCCTGAGTTGAAATATGTTTCATCTGAAGAAATGATTTGAAATGAAATGTTCCCACCAATTTCACAATATTTCTTAGGAAAATTAAGCATTTCCACAATGATTCACAAATAGAGACATTGCCACATTTTACGTCGTTAGCGACATTATGTTTACCGCAACAAGAAAAAAAACGACCATTATTGACAAACAAAAAGGCCTTTTATTGTTGCCCTGCCTGTGATCATCCCATCCATCCACCTCCTAAAATCAAGAAACACGAGACATCGACAATTGCCTTTTGCATCCAACAGTGTAAAAGTCTGACTGTCGTCCCAAAACAAAAGACGATGACTCATAATGTGTACCCACCAGAAAGAAACGTTTTAGTTTTTTTCTGCGTTTTCAGCATAACAATCGAACAAACGGACAACAAATCTACTGTACGTCCGGATACCGGAGGCGACAACAAACAAGTTATGGAAAAATCTAAACACACATGTACGGAGGAAGAGGGTCTAGTTTTAGAAAAGAAAAAAAAAACACTAAAGAATTGCAAACACGTTTTGAGAAAAATATTGAAGAAACAACAACATTTAGATAAAAAAAATAAACAAGTTTTTACTTAGATACAAAACAAAAACAGATACCGGGTATATCTAAATATTGTTGAACTAACATAGAACAATTAATTAAAACATGTTGTAGGTTAGATAAGTGAGTGACGGTGGAGTCCCCCATAAACTAACCAAGAAATTGTAAATATAAACGAAAAAAAAATTACACAACTTACTAGTGGGGGTATTTATTCACTGGCACTTGTTGAGATATTTAAACACCAACAATTATAATAATATTATATATATTTTTTTAAAACTGTTTAATGTATTGATACTTATTCAAATTTCCGACTTGTATATAAGTATTATTTATTTAAATACACTTCTTGTTGTTATATTGTACCGAACTGCACTAAATTTTTATTATTTATTACTTTTTGTTATATCTGTTGTTTCTCTTTTGTATTTAATTGTTCGTTTTTTTTATTACTTATTTACCGGCTACTTTTGTGTCTGTATTAAGCAGAATAATACGTTTCGATTTCTTATTTCACACAGCGCACTAGCGAAGCGATACGCTTAACTCAATGAGTGGAAGATTACTAAAATGTTGTTGGACTAGGTGGCGCAGAAAAGCTGTTTGTGTCTGCTTTATAGAGATTGTGAATGAATAAATGAACATTTATTGCTGTGCATGAACTCAATGTGAACTGAGAAACTAATATCAGGGTTGACAATAAATTGTACTCTGATGCCATGATTTGGTCTTATGTGGGACCAATTTATGGAAATATAAATATACATATATTGAATATTTTTTTTTAAATTAGTACTTAGATTGTTTGCTTGAAATTTTGAATTAGTTTAAAGTATCATTTACTTATTTGTGCAGTGATATGTGTGAAGAACATAAAAATTTATTCAAACGTGACCGCACAACCATTTTGTAAGTTAAATGGGTCCAAAAATTGTCAGTAGACATATTTATTACTCAAGTAATTTTTATAGTTCTCTCATTTGAACTTAGGTAATCTACTATTCCCACACCGATTGAGTTAGTAACGAAAGCGGTGCGACCCACATTAGGATATTGCGGTCAGCAACCAAATATTTTTACCATTCAATTTAGAAAAAATTTTATTTTATTTGGAAAAATGTAAGTAAAGTCCCTGGAATTATGCTAAGCAAGAAGTTACTTATATTTTCATATAATTCACTGATCCACCATATATATGGGTCAATATCGCGAAATGACTACATTCTGTGGCCCGACAAAACAGGAATAAATAAAACAAAATGTCCTTTAACGAGGCGCGGAAATCAAAATAATATAATCTACATATTTTTATGAAAAAATTTGGTCGCACGGTGCAAATCGTCATTACCATGGCGTGTGTCCGATCGTTTTGTGTTTAGAAAACACAGATTTTCATTAATATTTCAAAATATATATTATAACTAGCTGGCCTGGCAGACTTCGTCCTGCCTCCAAGTAATTGTAAAAGATGTTAAGTACAGTTGAAATCTAATAACGATTGGTTAATTACTATGACCTCTAAAATATTTTAATTTTAAGATTTGAAATATTTCCGGACAAAATTTGTATTTTATATACCTAAAAGATTATTTTATTTTATTGCAAAATTGGTAAAATGGATTAGCAGTATCGTTTATGATTTGATGAAAACTTACTTATTGATAGGCATATATTCTAAACCCACATTTTTAAGCCGATTGATTGACATATAACTTTCTGCGTTGGTGTACTGGGTGATTGTATCTTTTGGTTTGGTCTAAGCCATGATAGCACTTTGCCCGAATTTTCAAAAATCCCTTCATTTGACTCAACAACCCTATAAACCGGTTGGTCTGGGTGATAGCAACAGTTTTTCCCATTTTCGGGCTAGTTCCTTAAAGTTTGATATGGGTACTTCCACAGAAGTGTCAACCGTGATCGAAACCAGTAAGAAAGTTTCAGTCGGGCGACCCGACTTACATATACCATCACCCTCAGTAAAAAAAAAATGCTATTATATTGATATTATTACTCGATTTCTAAAGTGGGTGGAGTGGTAAATTTGTATGGGAGGTACTAGAAGGGGCGTGTCTAGACTTCTAGGTTTATCCTCCAAAACTTTATCCTGTTATAGCTTTACTAAATACAGAGTTTGGGCACGATAGCGTTGGACGTAGTGGGCGGAAAGGTACATTTGTATGGGAGATCCCATCCTTATGAATAGACCTCCAATTTTTTATCCAAACTTTATCCTGTTATAACTTAAAAAAATACAGAATTGGGGCACGATCGTGTCGAGAATATTGATATTATTACTACATCTCTAAAGTGGGCGGCGTGGTACATTTGTATGGGAGGTACCAGAAGGGGCGTGTCTAGACATCCAGATCTAGACCTCCAATTTTTTCTCCAAACTTTATCCTGTTATAACTTAAAAAAATACAGAATTGGGGCACGATCGTGTCGAGAATATTGATATTATTACTACATCTCTAAAGTGGGCGGCGTGGTACATTTGTATGGGAGGTACCAGAAGGGGCGTGTCTAGACATCAAGATCTTTTCTCAAAAACTTTATCCTGCTTAAAAATTACCAAATACAGAATTTGGGCACGATCGCGTTAGGTCTTTTAATAATATTAATCGATTTTCAAAGTGGTCGGTACATACCAGATGTGTATAGGAGGTACCAGATGGGGCGTGAATAGACTTCCAATTTTTTTCTCCCAAACTTTATCCTGTTATAGCTTTACTAAAAATAGAATTTGGGCACGATCACGTTTAATTTATTGATATTATTTCTCCATCTCCATAGTGGGCGGAAAGGTAGTATTGTATGGGAGGTACCAGAAGGGGCGTGGCTAGGCTTTCAAAATTTTTTCCAAAACTTTATCCTGTTATAGCTTTACTAAATACAGAATTTGGGGACGATCCTGTAGGGCGTATTGATATTATTAATCGATTTCTAAAGTGGGCGGAATGATGTATTTGTATGGGAGGTACCAGAAGGGGCGGGGCCATGTAGCCCATTTGCAATACCGTAAGTAGTTTTGAGAAAATAATAACTCGTGCAAAATTTCAAAACATTTGGTTGCGTCTTTCGAAAGTTATCGTGCGAACCAGCCGGACAGACAGACAGACAGATGGACATGGCTCAAACGACTTAAAAAGTCATGAATCGAATTTGGTTCAAAGAAACCTAGGGTCTAAAGTCACTCCTTCTATGTGTTACACTTTTGGCTCGTATCAAATGATATATACCTTCATCCCTAAGGGTGATGGTATAAATATAAGTTAGCAGCAAAATTTTGATTTTATTTTATTGACGTTCTACTGTAACATTCGTGAACAACAATAAGTGGCATATAAACTTTATAATATTCCCTAATTTCGCAAATAAAACAATGGCTTGAATAAACATTTTTTTAAGCATTTCACAGCTATGGGATATTTTGTCACATAACGTCAGTGACATAACGTAGGTCTTTATTACCTCGTGGTTAAAAACCAGAGGAACACTTTTGCCCAACAAAAATATATTTTAACAGCGCTGTTGGTCTATTTTATGAAATAATTAAGTGAATTTACTAAATCTTAAACAACACGCTGTCTTTTGAAATTTCAAGAACTAACTAAAACTTCTATTTCGTGTAGCATAACGTAGGTCTGTGTTTTGTTAATATCTTGGAGTGTAGATTTTTAAGTATGACGCCTTTTTTAAATAATGTAAAGCTAGTTTGGAGCTAATCAAAATATATTTTAAAATAGAAAAAAGTTTAACTTGTATGTGCTTTTTTATCAATTGAGCAGAGCTGTAAACTAATCATTACAATTTGTACTCATTACTGCTCAATTACAAATACAAGTACATCTAAAAAGGAATTTAAAGTTAACTACAATTCTAATTACATGAGGAATTGGAATTGAAACTAAAAGTCTCAACTACACAGGTAATTGTACTTGAAAGTAATGATTCCTAATTACTTTTCAATTAGCTTAATTACTTTTTAATTACACGGAATTGAAAGGAATTGACGGAATTGGGAGGAATTGGAAGGAATTAAGAGGAATTGCTGCAATTTGGAAAGGTTCGTTTTGTTTTCAGTTATTAGAGAGTACCCAAACCTTTATTGAAAAAAATATAACGCATTGATTAAACAATCAAAAAATACTATTTATTTTGTTTTAATTTTTTATTAATTATAAGGAAATTAAAAATTATTAGTGGAAAACTACTAGTTATTATTTTAAGAATTAAATTTTTTTATTGTTGGGGAACTTACAATTTCTACCCCTTATTTCAAAATTATTTCAATACCTTTTCAAATTGCAGCAATTCCTCTTAATTCCTTCCAATTCCTCCCAATTCCGTCAATTCCTTTCAATTCCGTGTAATTAAAAAGTAATTGAGCTAATTGAAAAGTAATTAGGAATCATTACTTTCAAGTACAATTACCTGTGTAGTTGAGACTTTTAGTTTCAATTCCAATTCCTCATGTAATTAGAATTGTAGTTAACTTTTAAATACTTTCGAACATGGTAGGTAATGATTACTTGTACTTGAGTTTACAGCTCTGCAATTGAGTCGTACGATCGTAACATTCGTAAGGCTGGAATTACCCATATGCGAAAAACCAGTTTGTGAATCTCTTTAATTTAAAGGAAGCGCGCCAATACAAATATTCGCCATTCTACCTAAAGCCGTTTTGTGGTCTGGGTCCATCACCAACTTTCACTGACATTTTGGTACAAATCGGTTCAACCGTTTTTGCAATAAGTGGTGACATCAAAATGTACATAATGTTTTAAAGATGTTTATATGTTATGTTATCACTGGTGACTAAGACATTCCAAAAATTAAGTTGAACATAATCTAAACACCGGCAACTGAAAAAAAACATACATCCAACATTTTCTCATGTTCAAAACTACATTCTAAGTTTGAGTAAAATCGGATAATCGATATAAACTTTCGAAATACTTCAACTTCAGCCAACTCAACAGTGGGTCCATTTATACAGAAAAAATTTGCTCATAATAAAACAAATATACATTCTAAATTTCAGTCAAATTATTTAATTCGTTAAAATTTTCATTATAATTCCACCCTAGCGGCACCTACCGGGTCCATTTGGACATACAATTTTTTGGACATACAATCATCAAACAAATATACATTCTAAATTTCAGTTAAATTGGTCCATTCATTCAAATTTTGATTAAAAACCCACCCCAACCCACCGGGCGCTGGTGGACCACCCTTAACATTTAGGGGGATAAAAAATAGATGTTGGCCGATTCTCAGACCTACTAGATGCGCTCACATTCACTTCATGAGGATCGGTCGAGCCGTTTCGGAGGAGTTCAATCACGCACGAGCATTTTATATATAAGAAGATTTTATAACAACTTTTGAAGATTTCCACATTTAAATCCAAGAATACTCACGTTTCCATCATTACAATGCAGTCATTACCATGGTTATAATCTAAGTAACTTTCAATAAAGTAGGTATAACTCTATGCAAATTTAAAAAGTTTTTTCTCCAAAACTTTATCCTGTCATAGCTTTACTAAATACAGGATTTGGGCACGATCTCTAAAGTGGGCGGAAAAGTACATTTGTAGGGGAGGTACTATAAGGGTCGTCGCTAGACTTCCAGTTTTTTCTTCAAAACATTATCCTGTTAAAACTTTACAAAATGCAGAATTTGGGCACGATGATACACGTGTCGAGTGTATTGATTTATTACTCCGTCTCTAAAGTGGGCGGAGTGGTACATTTGTATGGGAGGTACCAGAAGGGGCGTGTCTAGACCTCCAGATTTTTTCTCCAAAACTTTATCCTGCTTGAACTTTACTAAATACAGAATTCGGGCACGATCGTGTTGGGTGTAATGATGGAACATTTGTATTAGAGGTACCAGAAGGGGAGTAGCTGGGCTGAATGTTACATTTGTATGGGAGGTACCAGAACAGGTGTGGGAAACTTCAAATTTTTTGTTCAAAACTTTATTTTGCTACAGTTTTACTAAAATTTTACTAAAATTATTATTAATTGAATTCTGAAGTGGGCGGAATGGTACATTTGTATGTGAGGTACCAGAAGAGTCGTATCACATGATATATACCCTCCTACCCGTAGGGTGAGGGTATAAAAATATCGGCTGTCCTTTCAATAAAATTAACCCGTACTGAAAGTACAGACAGGTTAACTGACTGATAAATACCCCTCCTCCTATTTATGATGTTGTCTAAGTCTTGGCTTATTGAAATAAATCGATTTTTAATTGAAATTACTTATGCACTATTATTAGCCTGCTTGTGGAGCGTAAACGGGGACCGGCCGTGGCATGATGGTTCGAACACGCGAGTACCATGCGGGAGATCCCAGGTTTAACTCATGGCTTCAGTCATGGTAAAAAAAAAAATTCTTTCATTGTCGGCTCCCCTCGAATGTTGTCGAATGTTGTCAACTTCGCAGTATCAGTGTCGAGACAATCGGCATGTCTAGTAAGAGCTTCACAAACAGTGACGTTCGCATTCATCGATAAACAAGTAGGTGCCGTTAGTTGTGAATCTAAAAATAGAAAGCGGGTTAATTCACAACAACGCGAGAAGCTATCACATACCTCATTCATGGGTAGCAAAGATGGACAAAGAGCTTCACATTCCGTTTGTTGTTTACGAATATATTGTGCGAAAATTTACATCGACAGTAAGGCTGATGACAGAGTGAGCGCTATAAGCGTTGCTATGATATGTTGCTACAACTTGCTACAAAACTCTGCTTGTGTTTACTTATGTGCTCGCTCAAATGTTGTCAGAGTGAGAGCAGAGCTACAAAATAGTTTCAGTGCTTGGCCGCTATAAAGCGTGTAGTGAAATGATTTATAGCAGCGACATATTGGAGTGAGAGAGAGTTAAAATAAAAAATTTGGCATGGACAATGTTCGGGCGCAGGAGTGCGTTGTTTTTAAACGGTTTTTCGCATTGTCTATTTCTATTGCAATCGCACGCGTCTATTTTTCAATTTGTTTGTGAAATCAAATTAAAAAAATTATGCAAATAAATGGATTTTGATACAGAAACATTTATTACGGAAGTGTTTACCCCTCATTTGTCTGGGACCAAAATAATAAACATCATCACAACAGAATAATTGTTGACAATATTTACAAAATAAGACACACATAACATAAACAAATGAAAAACAAATACACTAAAGAGAGCGTAAAAAAGTTTGCGCAGCCATTCTCTCTCTCAAAAAACACACAATGTAGCACACAATCTAGCGCTTACTCTGACATGTCAAAGATTGATATAGCAATAAAGGTTTTAGCTTCAAGCATAGCAACGCCTGTAGCGCTCACTCTGTCATCAGCCTAAGACGTTAGAGTGTGCTGCAAAGAGCTCCAAGTTCGATTTCGTGTCGAAATCAGTTTATCAGCATTGGATGGTAATAGTTTTGGTGTCAAGTAGACGCAATGTGTATTCGAATGGAAACAGAGATTAAAATCTAGAGTTATAAGTCTTTGCTACGTTTCATGTCAAAAAAAGGGTTTTAACACCTGATTTCTGGGGAACCGTTAGAGATATTGAAAATTTTGATTTTATAATAACCTACTCCGTACTTTAATTTGAAACTTAGTTATTATTTTTTTTTTGTTTAAATACCCCTACTTTTTCGTTAAATGTCTCTATATCTATAATAGGTATGGTAAGTCCAAACATATACTTTAATAGATTTTCACTTCACCTATTCAACGAGTTCATCTGTCTACAAAAAAAATTATTCAGCGGCGATAAACTGATTTGAACACAAATTGACCTCTTTGCGGCCAAACTTCGCTCAATATTCGGTACATATATTTTTATACCATCACCCTTAGGGATAAGGGGATATATCATTTGATACGAAAAAAAGTGTAACGCATTAAAGGAGACGAGTTAGACCCCAAGTGTCTTAAGACCAAATTCGTTTCAGGACTTTTTAAGACGATTGAGCTATGTCCGTCTGTCTGGCTGTCAGGCTGGATGGCTGGTCAGCAGGATAACTTGAGTAAACCTTATCGGATCAGTGCAAAAATTTACCAGTATTAATATTTTTCAAAACGAACTTATGGGATTGAAAATGGGCAGAATAGCCCCACCCCTTCTGGTACCTCCCATACAAAATTACCTATTTTTAGATAATTTATATTTCTTTCATAACTTCCAAACGAAAGATCGTAGGATATTTAGATTTGGTCAGATTATTTATCTTGCAAAAGTAGACAAACACTAAGAAAACCGAAACCTTTGCCATACCCCTTCTGGTACCTCCCATACAAATGACCTCATTGACCCTTATAGTTTTACATACATATATTTTTTAATTGTTAATTAAACTGAATTCACTCAAATTTTGAGTATAATGTTCACTTATGAAAATGGGACTCAGGAATGAATATGAACTATATCGGTTCACGCCTTCTGGTACCTCACATACAAAATAACCTATTTTTGCAAATTTAATATTTCTCCAATAACTTCCAAACGGACACTTGGAGGATAATGACAAATGATCGGTTAATTTATCTTGCGATGGGAAGCAAAACCTAAGAAAACCTTACTATTTGACGTACCCGTTCTGGTACCTCCCATACAAATTCCCGAATTCATCCTCATAGTCCTACATATATATCTTTTTTTGTAAGTACAATGAATTCAGTCAAATTTGGCGTAACTTGTGCAGTTATGAAAATTTCAATCTGGAATGAATATGGATTATATCGGATCACCCCTTCTGGGACCTTCCATACAAAATTACCTATTTTTGAAAAATTAATATTTATCCCATAATTTCCAAACGGTCACTTGGGGGGTAATGAAAATTAGTCAATTAATTTATCTTGTGATAGGAAGCAAAACCTTACAAAACATAACTATTTGACGCACCCCTTCTGGTACCTCCCATACAAAATACCGAACATACCCCCATAGTTTTAAATACATATATTTTTGTAAGTTTCAGTGAATACAGTCGAATTTTGCGTAAGTTGGCAGTTATGATAATTTGAATCAGGAATGAATATGGATTATACCGGATCACCCCCTGGTATCTCCCATACAAAATGACCTTGTTTGGAAAATTTATATTTCTCCCATAATTTCTAAACCGGCACTTGGAGGATAATCAAATTTGGTAATTAATTATCCTGAATAGGAATTATTATTGGGTGATGGTATTTATCAGTCAGTTTACCTGACTGAAATTTCTGTGCTGGTTTTTAACGAAGTTCCCCAAAAATTCCATATAAGAATCACCATAATATTCATTCCGTAGTTTACTAACAAATAATGATATCTATTTGAAACTATGATGATACATTTGGTGTTATATATGGGAGGTGCCAGAAGGGCGTGACAAAGACTTCGTTTTTCTGAGGGTTTATCCACTATTACAAAACACAGTAGATATCCGACGAATGGACGAATATGCTTGTATTTACTACATCCACGAGTAGGGTGACAGCCTTTTTGATGTTCGTCTTAAAGTACAACATGTCAATTAATATGTACAAGTTTTTAGCTGGCGCAAGAATCAATAGTAAAACATTCTTGGTACTTGTCTTGCCATACCTAGAAGTAGGAAAGTCAATCATAATACGTGTGTATACAATAGGACTATCAGAAGAGTATTTCTGGTCATTGTGCCAAAAAATATTATAAAGGGGAATTAGATTAAATTTCAGACCTTTGACATACATACTTGGTAATAACAATAATCCATCATGCTATAGCTAATACATGCAACCGTAGAGGAAATTACCATCAATGCCATGGACCGGCACAGATCTTCCATCAGGAATAAAGGTCTAGTAAAATTGTCTATCGCAGCCATCTAAATTCTATCAACTATTTCGATTTCGTTAAGCAAGTCTAACAAGCATTTATCATATTGTCGAGAGTCCGTTATATGACCTTTGGTTTGCTATAAACCATGCTACCAAATCACATTGAAACTACTGCAAGTAAAGCTTAGACCAGTTTTTAAAACGCAACTAATTTCTTATACACATCACCTAAGTGGAATCAATCGTGAGCAGCAAACCAACAATTCAATAAATGTTCGATGCCACTCTTTCTTGTACACACTCTGTGATAAGTCATATAAAGTTATCTGCACAACGCACACAACAGCGCCTCATAATGTATTTTCATAGACATAGACACACTCTATGGAGAGGTTAATTACCTTATTAAACAATAGCGCAAAACAGCTGTGGATTGGTGAAAGTTGTTCGAATTTCAATACAAAATTTCAACCCAAAATGTACATATGCGGCTCGTGATGAATAAAAAAAACACCCACTTTTCTTTCTTTAGGTTTGTTGATTCTTTTTGGACACACACCAAACTTTTACTCACTTTACGTTTTTCTATTATATTTTCGTTTTTGCCAATTGAAAAATTTGGTTTTATTTATACTTCTTACAAAATTTGTTTCTTTTTTCTTCCTTCAAATAAATATATACAATAAATGAATTTTAATTGTTACACAAAAGCTCACTTTGTATTGTAATTTAATTTACTTTTCTTATGGTTTTCGTTGTACTTTTTCTTATACCTTTCTTTTTGTACGGGTGGAATCGATAATAGCCGGTTAGTAAGCAACAAGCACAAACGTCGAGCTGAGTTGGACGACTGAATTGAGCAAATGAGTGTGGATGTTGGAGAGTAACCGCAATATTTTCAATCAAACAGGTTGCTGAGAGATTGTCAAGAGGAGTTGGCAACGCGGAATTACAATTGGCATCGCGGAATTCCAATTAAAGTTGCCAGATGTTGCTCATAATAAAGGGAACATAGGTACTTTAGAAAATGACAGTAGTTGATAATTAATCTCAATTTGCAAAACAAAAAAAATTTTCCGATTAAAAAAATAGTAGTAATGAAAACAATTTTATAGTCTTATTATAGCATTTATCTTAGTGAATAGTATAATTAATATCTGAACAAATGTGGAAGCTGCCATTCATTAAATGAATATAAGTACAATATGGATATTTTTTGCGTTGTGGACGCACGTTTTTTTCTTCGAAATGTTTAAATTTTTTTTTTTTTTTTTTCTTTATTTGTTTTTTTTATTTACTGCAACTAGTTATTAATAACTAACAAGCAATTTTTTTTCGGACTTATAATTAAATTTTACATTATTTTATATATAATATTATTATGCGAAACGTTCGAGCAGGTGACATTTAAATATTAATAAGATCTGAAGGCTTCCTTCTTTGTAAACGGCGTACAACGCCGCTGGGATTTATTAGGGCCGATGCTTCAGGATTAACATGTATCAGCAGCCGACTGTTGTGCCTAGTGGCAATGTTACCAATTTCATGTTCAACTGGATTTATTCCAAGATCCCTCTGCAGATCTTCGTTTCGTATATACCAAGGAGCATTGACTATACATCTAAGTATTTTGTTCTGTATACGCTGGATGATGGCGATATTGTTAGGCGCAGTACATCCCCATAGTTGGGCTCCGTATGTCCATATGGGTTTAATCATTTGTTTGTAAATTAACAGCTTATTTTCAATGCTTAACTCTGACTTTCTACCTATAAGCCAATTCATTTTTCTTAGTTTCAGCTGGAGTTCTTTACTTGTGATTTTAACATGCTCACTCCAACGAAGTTTAGCGTCTAGTGTCATACCAAGATATTTAGCAGTATTTGCATAAGGCACTTGATGATTATTTATTAATATTCTTAGATGTTGAAGGCTTTTATTTGTAAAATTTATGTGCGTGGATTTTGAACTATTCAATTTAATGTGCCATTTAGTTGTCCATTCAAGTACTGCGTTCAGAGCAGCTTGTAACTTTTGGTTTGCAGCTTCCTCCGTCGATTCTACTGACAGTATTGCCGTATCGTCAGCAAAGGTTGCTATTAAAGTACCTGATGTTGCTGGTATATCGCTAGTATATAGAACATAGAGTAATGGACCCAATATACTCCCTTGAGGCACCCCTGACTGAATTTTATTCAGTTCAGAGAATTCATCATCAACTTTCACGCGAAACAATCTATTTTCCAGATATGACGACAGTAAGGTGCAAAGCTTTTTTGGTAAAAGGGTGTGTAACTTTTTAACCAAGCTAACATGGCAAATTTTGTCGAATGCCTGCGATACATCTAAAAACAATGCTGAACAGACCATATTTTCCTCAAGGGCATTTTCAATTGTATTTACGATACGATGGACCTGATTAATGGTAGAATGTGCGTTTCTAAAACCAAATTGATGCGACGGGATAGTGTTATTTCGTTGTAATACTGGAGTGATTCTGGACAGAATTATTTTTTCGTACAGTTTGGAAATAATAGGCAGCAGAGATATTGGCCTATATGATTTTACATCTGTCTGTGGTTTACCTGTTTAAATATTTTGAAGATTTTGGTCATCTTAATAAATGTAGATATTATACAGTCCTGTAATGTTAACCGGCCGGCCGTGGCATAGTGGTTAGAACACGCGACTACCATGCGGGAGATCGCAAGTCCAAACCTGGCTCCAGTCATCTTAAAAAAATTGTTCTTTCATTGTCGGCTCCCTTCGAATGTTGCTGACAGCAACATCGCAGTATAAGTGTCGAGTCAATCGGCGTGTCTAGTAAGAGCTTTTCAAACAGTGAAGTTCGCATTCATCGATAAACAAGTAGATGCCGTTAGTTGTGAATCTAAAAATAGAAACCGTGTTATTTCACAACAACGCGAGAATCTATCCCATACCTCATTCATGTGGTGCAAAGGGAAATTAAGTTCTTTTTAAGTATGTTACCCTAATAAAACTTTACTTAAAATGTTGTTTTCAAAATTATAACCAATACAAAGTACGTTCGATGCACAATTTTCCATAGCCACTTAAAGTGTCTATGAAAATTTCTAAAATTAAACGAAATTTCTTATGTGGTCAGTGCATTAATTTTTTGTAAAATAACACAGATATGTTGGGGTTTTACAAACAACTTACTTCGCATTTAAAATACGTTTTACTTTTATGGTATTTCAATCTAAATAAGCGTCAGAGTCACATGTTGCGGACACACGCATTGTTTTATGGATAACACAGTGTGACAAAAAAAAACCATTTAGCTGAGCACAACAAAAATCTGATTTCAAATTTCCCGAAAGCCTCAAAATGTTGAGTAACAGCTAAAAACCCGGGTTTTCGTACCTATACATACTTATAAGCCATTAATGCAAAAAAAATATGGACAGATTTGAAGTTTATCATGGGATTTGAAAGAATCGACTTTCCAACGATATATTTAGTTTGTTTTATTAAAGTTAAACAAATTTGCTATTATATAACAATAAAAAAGTTAAAAATATAGAAATTTTTTTTCGTACGTACTACCACTGGAAATATCCATATATATGTAACCGGGCATAAAAACCGGATAAATACTAAAATTGTGGTACTTATATATAACTCAATATAAAATAACCAATTTTGTGACTGGCAACTTTGTCAGAACACGCAATACCATTACATTGTAAAATACCAATATTGGCAGACATGCAAAAATCGTGTGAACAAAATATGTTGCCATTATCAAATTACACTGTGACACAAAATTGAACTTTTGGAATCGGAATGGGATGAAACCAAAAGGAAATGAAAGTTGACATTATGTATAACAAAACCCTCAAGCGATTTCTTTGGTTTAGTGCGAGATTTTTTTTTACACGCATTTGAAGTTGGTGATTTTTGAACGCTGGCTAACTAGAAAAATTCATTAAAAATGTCATAAAATTATGCTATTTATTCCGGAAAGTTGTGGTATCTTACTGTTTTAGGAGTCGAGGAATCCATTTTTGACATTTATTTTTATTTTTAAGCGCCGCCAGAGGGCGCTTTGGTAAATTTTTTTTGTTTATATCGAATTTTTTGTCTTTCCACACGATGACAGTCGTAAATTAAGAGCTATCGAGCTGAAATTTGATATGCGAGCTTCTATCGCCTAAGCAGAGATTAAGTTCAAAGATGGGCATGAACGGACAAAAACTACTACCACCTCCCATACAAATTGTACCTTTTTTGAGGTTTGTCCCTGCGATCACAGTCGTAGATTAAGAGCTATCGAGCTGAAATTTGGTATGCAAGCTTCTATCCCCTAAGCGGATATTAAGTTCTAAGATGGGCATGATCGGACAAAAACTACTACCACCTCCCATACAAACTTGCCCTATTTGGGGGTGTTCGTCTGTTTGTCTTCTCAATTACAGCCCCAGATTTAGAGCTATCGTGCTGAAACTTGGTACGCAAACTTCTAACCTCTTAGGGATGGTTAAGTTGTAAGAAGAGCAAGATCAGACAAAAACTCCTCAAACCCCAAAATATGGGAAGTTTGCATTGGAGGTAGGAGAAGTTTTTGTCCGATCATGCTCATCTTAGAACTTAACTTTCTCTAAGAGGTTAGAAGTTTGCGTACCAAGTTTCAGCGCGATAGCTCTAAATCTAAGGCTGTAATTTTCAGTATTAAAAAATTCAAGTAAAGTAAAAAAAAATTGAATTTGGTATATACTTTTTTTATTTGGGAGATTTTAAAAAATCGATTTTGCGCGTGATGTTTTTATTCCAAAATTAGCCGAAATAATGTTTTTCGTTAATAACACAACATTCGCCATCGCGTGTTTCTACCGCCAAAATTTGGTTACAGCAGAGAACGTAAATGCAGAGAACGTAAATGGTACAGAGAAGCGTCATTAGAAAGCTCACAAATGGTAAGAAATTATCATTTGTCGCAATGGGTCTAAAACCGGCGAGATTTTCTTTAGCATAGATGGCGCTAGTAATTTGGATCCATTGCGCCAAATTGTTTGTTTCCATTGAAATTTGGAACAAAATTTGTTGGTGTAATTCATGTAAAGGAAAAGGCAAGACATATCTGGCTAATAACTTCATGTGTACCAGGCTGTCAGCCATATTAGGCGTACTATTTCTTTTCTTTCAATGTCACTAAGTGCATTGTTGTTGTGCAATCATTTTTGTTTTGATTTTTTGTTCTAAGCGCAACAACAATCTTATTTGTGATGTTGACGTATTTTTTCCGATAACATAAGAGAGAGTCGGGGGAATATGCGTGATGACGTTTATGGGGAAGCCCTTATCGTAGACAATTTTTTTTCTACTGATGATCAACACATATAGTAACTTGGGGTGGTGGGGGTATGCTTTCATATTTCAAAAATAAATAAAAATAAATGTTCGTGATCCTTTTTGAGAAAGGAAATGATAACAAAATACGACTTTGACTGTCCGTCCGTCTCCTTCGACAGCCAGTCAGTCATTTTTCTTAAAACGCTGTCTGCTGATACCAGGCTAACAGCATTAGTAGTATGGGTATAATTCATATAAAATATAAACTGATGTATACCCTACATCATATACACTGCGTTGACATTGTCATTGCAGAATTTCACACTCGTAACACATATACAAGTGTGTTGTACTGTGACATCCGATCAGTCTCGATCGACCTATTATATTTTAATATTCTTTGTTCTTTTCTATTCTTTTCTATTAGTAAAACCGGTTTTGGAAGTTACTGATTGGCTGGTGGGTAGGTATAATTTACCAATAGTATGTGGAGTATGACGTCACTATGGCTTTTGGGTAAGAAGGGGCAATGAATAGGGCATACATGAGATTTAAGGATCCTGTTCGGGGTCGAAGTGAAGGTAATGTAGAATTTTGGTATTATATTTATTTTTTCTAGTTTTCAAAGATATTGTCTGGTGCAATGTTGCCACATTGCACAATGATAGTCTGCCACCCTTCATGCCATCCCCCGTTTATATTTTCATTTCTACATTTTCTGCCTCCTCTCCCACCCGCACCATTCAATTTCTTGTCGTGCCCTTTTCCTCCTTTTAGCCCTTTCACCCAACACATATTATTTGCAAATATTTTAAATATTGTCCAAAATTTGAATTCTTAACAAAATTTGGGTCCGTCCATCCTGCATCGAGCGAAAGTCATGCTAGTGTTATTTCCCACGTACCAGGCGCACTGCAATATCAGCTGGTCGATATTGCTTTTTACTCCCTATGATTTTGTAAACATACGTAATGCACTAACAAAAATCATTACTAATGTGGTTTACTACATCCCCCAAAGCAAAGTGCGAAAAAGACAATAACAAAATTTGAAGACAAAACAAGAATTCTGTCGATCACACTCATACATAATCACCATAGATCAATATTATGTATGAGTGGGTAAGTGAGTGAGTAGGAAGTAAAAAGCAATATCGACCAGCTGATATTGCAGTGCGCCTGGTACGTGGGAAATAACACTAGCATGACTTCCGCTCGATGCAGGATGGACGGACCCAAATTTTGTTAAGAATTCAAATTTTGGACAATATTTAAAATATTTGCAAATAATATGTGTTGGGTGAAAGGGCTAAAAGGAGGAAAAGGGCACGACAAGAAATTGAATGGTGCGGGTGGGAGAGGAGGCAGAAAATGTAGAAATGAAAATATAAACGGGGGATGGCATGAAGGGTGGCAGACTATCATTGTGCAATGTGGCAACATTGCACCAGACAATATCTTTGAAAACTAGAAAAAATAAATATAATACCAAAATTCTACATTACCTTCACTTCGACCCCGAACAGGACCCTTAAATCTCATGTATGCCCTATTCATTGCCCCTTCTTACCCAAAAGCCATAGTGACGTCATACTCCACATACTATTGGTAAATTATACCTACCCACCAGCCAATCTGTAACTTCCAAAACCGGTTTTACTAATAGAAAAGAATAGAAAAGAACAAAGAATATTGAAATATAATAGGTCGATCGAGACTGATCGGATGTCACAGTACAACACACTTGTATATGTGTTACGAGTGTGAAATTCTGCAATGACAATGTCAACGCAGTGTATATGATGTAGGGTATACATCAGTTTATATTTTATATGAATTATACCCATACTACTAATGCTGTTAGCCTGGTATCAGCAGACAGCGTTTTAAGAAAAATGACTGACTGGCTGTCGAAGGAGACGGACGGACAGTCAAAGTCGTATTTTGTTCTCATTTCCTTTCTCAAAAAGGATCACGAACATTTATTTTTATTTATTTTTGAAATATGAAAGCATACCCCCACCACCCCTAAGTTACTATATGTGTTGATCATCAGTAGAAAAAAAATTGTCTACGATAAGGGCTTCCCCATAAATGTCATCACGCATATTCCCCCGACTCTCTCTTATGTTATCGGAAAAAATACGTCAACATCACAAATAAGATTGTTGTTGCGCTTAGAACAAAAAATCAAAACAAAAATGATTGCACAACAACAATGCACTTAGTGACATTGAAAGAAAAGAAATAGTACGCCTAATATGGCTGACAGCCTGGTACACATGAAGTTATTAGCCAGATATGTCTTGCCTTTTCCTTTACATGAATTACACCAACAAATTTTGTTCCAAATTTCAATGGAAACAAACAATTTGGCGCAATGGATCCAAATTACTAGCGCCATCTATGCTAAAGAAAATCTCGCCGGTTTTAGACCCATTGCGACAAATGATAATTTCTTACCATTTGTGAGCTTTCTAATGACGCTGCTCTGTCCCATTTATGTTCTCTGGTACTACATATGTATCGTTCATTCCATGCCAGACTGGACGATTTCTGGAGAAAGTTTGCAATGGCGATTACGACATTTTTCAACTGCTCGCAATTATATATTTTTTTTTTGATATTTAAGTGCAACAGAAATGTGTCGGAAATTATTAAAATTATATAGAATTGAGAATATTTAAAAAAGAAGAAAAATAGAGAGAAATATTTCTCATTTTTTTGTGAATTCTGGTGCATAAGACTTGACAAACATTTTGCAATCATTACACCAAAGTCTGCTGATGAGGATTCGTGACTGAATCCGAAATAGCTGTACAGACTGCCAGGGCATTATGAGAATATCATTCTGCTAAAAAACCTTCTTTCATATAGTCTGGAGCTTGAAATAAATTCTAAATCAACGTGCAAATTTAGATATTTACCCCTGCATTTCGATCCGAATCGAAATTTTCTCCGTTTGGCATCTTTAGTATTCCGCATTCTGTTTCGTTCCGATCGTTTCGATTGTGGGTATTCTGCTTCACGAACGTTGTTACGTTTCTCTTAGTTAGAAATTTTGTGGCGGATCTTGTTTCAAAGTTTGTTTATTTAGACCGTGGAATTAAAAAAAATTTAGTATAAAGTGTAAAATGTTTTATAAATGATTTAAATGTTATTTTTTTAATTGTTTGTTGTTGTTGCGAAATGTTGGAAACGCTGCTCACTTAATATCAACCAAACCAGATATTAGGTGCGGCTACCAAAAGCGATCCAAAGACGAAGTCCAGTCATTCTGTGAGAAAGTGGAAAATGTACTTAACGCTATTGGGCCACCAACAAAGAATGAAATTAAATGGAAGAAAGTGTGACAGTTGAATAATGTGTGGCATGTATTAAATGCGTTTCTTATAGGTGTGGATTGACTGGAAAAGCTATGTAAAAACCAGTACAGAAATTTTAGTCAGGTAAACTGTCTGATAAATACCATCACCCAATATAAGATATTAATTAAAATAAAATTACTTATGTATTGTTTTGTGTCTGCTTGTGGATCAAACCAGTAAAAAATTTGACTTATTTGTATAGGGGGTACAACTAAGGGCAGCACAACGCGTCTGATTTTTTTTTCCGTAAATCAAGGTTCAGTGAACGATTACCTTGGTAAAATTTGTCTGAATTCGGTGTGTATGCAAAAATGATATGTATGTAAAAAGGGAAATATCGGAAGGAACTTGAAGGGGTGTGTCAAATAGTTACGGTTGCTAAGGTTTTGTCTCCTATTACAAGATAAATTAACTGATCATATTTGGTTATCCCCCAGGTGTCGGCTTAGAAGTTATGGGAGAAATATGAATTTTCCAACAATAGGTCATTTTGTATGGGAGATACCAGAATGCGAGAACCGACCTAGTCCATATTCATTCCTGAGTCCAATTTTCTTAAGCGATCATCATACTCAAAATTTGAGTAAATTCAATTTACTTACAATATATGTAGGTCAATTCGGTCATTTGTATGGGAGGTACCATAAGGGGTGTGGCAAAGGTTTCAGTTTTCTTGACCAAATTCAAATATCCTCCGGTCATCTGTTTGGAAGTTATAAAAGAAATATTAATCATCCCATTAGTTAGTTTCGAAAAATATTAATACTGGTAAATTTTCATACCGATCCGTTAAGGTTTACACGAGTTATCCTGCTGACCAGCCATCAAGCCAGCCAACCATACAGCCAGACAGACGGACATAGCTCAATTGCCTTATAAACTCCTGAAACGAATTTGGTCTTAAGATACTTGGGGTCTAACTCGTCTCCTGTAATGCGTTACACTTTTTTTTCGTATCAAATGATACATACAATAATCCCTAAGGGTAATGGTATAAAAAGCTGGAAACAAACAAAAAAAGAAATGTTGAGCTTCTGTCGCTTGCAGCGCATTAGCACCCTTGAAAAAAGAAAAATTCTAATGACGGGCCTGGTTACAAGTACAGGTGGCATTAGCGGTACAATAAATTTCGGAGTGAGCAATGTGGTGCCAGAAGACACAAGCTTCCGAAATGTATATTTCCGCTCTATCAGAAGAAGTTAGCTGGTACTTCTGCTTCAAAAAGAAGTCAGTAGTGGATTCCAAAGAAAACCACAGAAAGAATTTTACAAAGAAACAACGAAAAATTTGAGAAAAACGTTTGACGGGATGTCAACACATTTGCGGCGTATACATCGCAAAATGGGCAAATTGCCTGACCTTAAAGCGAAGCAGGTTTAAGAGGAGTCACGAAAATAATAATGAAAGAAGAACTGATAAAGGAAAAGTTGGATTTGTAAAACTGGAACACGCGCCAGTTGATAGTGATTAGTGGATCATGATCTCAGCTTAACAGTGTTACCGATATTTTTTTTATTTTTATACCCTCACACTACGGGTAGGATGGTATATATCATTTGATACGACCCAAAAGTGTAACACAAAGAAAGAGTGCCAACGCCTATTCTGACCAACTCACTCAACTACTTCTTGAAGCTCCAACTCCCGAAAATACTAGCGCGCAATGGCATCATATTGCCCACTCGATGGAAAGGACTGCGCGGTCCGTACTAGGGTATGTGAAGCCCTTTAACGATAATGCCTGGTACGATGACCAATGCCGCGATGCCACCCGGGAACAAGATGCTGCATACAGGGGCAAACTGCAGCCAATGGCAACGCGAGCTGTTCATGAAAAGTATAGGGAGAAGAGGCGGGAGGCGACTCGACTCTTCAGGCGAAAAAAACGAGAGCTTAAGGAGCAGAATAATGTGTGTATTGAAGATTACAGGAACAGAGGTGAAGCCCGAAAATTCTATCAGAAGATAAAAGGAAAGGTACATGGAACAGGTTTTCCCTCCTGTAAAGACAAGGATGGTCATCTCGTTACTGACTCCGAGAGCGTACTGAGAATATATAAAGATCACTTCTGCAGCCTATTGATGTGTGAAAACTCGGCTGATGAAGACTGTGCACCAATCCCAGATGATAACATCGAGTGTCCACCTCCGAGCCAAGCTGAGATAACAACTGCCATATCCCGCCTAAAGAACAACAAGGCCGCTGGGGCTGATGGTCTTCCAGCTGAGTTGTTTAAGGCAGGTGGAGATGAGCTTGTTTTAAGCATGCAACAGCTCATAGAGAACATTTGGCTTCAGGAGAGCATGCCAGAGGATTGGAATCTCAGTGTGCTATGTCCAATCTACAAAAAAGGTGACCGTAGTGAGTGTAAAAACTATCGTGGAATTAGCCTCTTACCCATTGCGTATAAGGTCCTGTCTAGCATACTGTGTGAACGTCTAAAGCCAATTGTGGAAAACCTGATTGGACCTTATCAGTGCGGCTTTAGACCAGGCAAATCCACGACGGATCAGATATTTACACTACGACAGATTCTTGAGAAAACCCATGAGAAGCAAATCGACACGTACCACCTCTTTGTCGATTACAAAGCTGCCTTCGATAGTCCCATCAGGCATCGACTATACGAAGCCATTTCTGAGTTCGGTATTCCTGCGAAGATAATTCGTCTCTGCCGGTGTACCCTTACGAATACCAAATCCTCTGTTCGGATTGGCAACGATCTATCTGCACCATTCGATACGACGAGAGGTCTTAGACAGGGTGACGGTTTGTCATGTATGCTGTTCAACATAGTGATGGAGAAGGTGTTAAGGAAAGCAGCGGTTAACATGTCTGGCACCATATTTAATAAGAGCCACATGCTGCTCGCATATGCCGATGATATCGACATTATCGGTCGAACGATGCGAGAGGTAACAGCTGTTTTCACATCAGTCGAAAGGGAGTCATCGAAAATGGGTTTGGCAGTAAATGAGGACAAGACGAAGTTAATGGTATCATCGAACAAAGTGTCCACCCGTTGGGGACGCAGCGTGAACGTTGAAAACTATTGCTTTGAGGTAGTGGATGATTTTATCTACCTTGGATCCGCCATGAACAAGAACAACAGTGTCAGCCTCGAAATAAAACGGAGAATAGTGCTTGCTAACAGGTGTTTCTTTGGACTATCTCGAACTACCAAAGTCCAGGTGTACCAGGTACCAATTTTACCGGTCCTGTTGTACGCCTCCGAATCTTGGGTGCTTACACAGGCAGAGGCAGCTCATCTGGCGGTGTTTGAGAGAAAAAATATATGGACCCATTTGCGTAAACGGCGAGTTTAGGATTCGGATGAACCATGAGCTGTACGAGTTATACCACGACATTGATGTCGTCAAGCGGTTCAAAGTGCAACGATTACGCTGGCTAGGCCATGTCGTGAGAATGGATGAGGAAACTCCAGCGCGAAAGGTATTCTATCAAGACCTCGAAGGACGGCGCAAAAGAGGGAGACCGTGACTACGTTGGAAGGACCAGGTGGAGGAATCACTGACGCTGCTTGGTAGGACTGACTGGAGACGGTGCGCACAAGATCGAAGCGAATGGAAATCTTTGATCATTTCGGCCTCTGACTTAGGCACTAAGATATAAATATATATATGTGTCAAGTTGTTTTAAAGGCTAATAATAATAATAGAAAGAGTGACTTTAGACCCTATGTGTCTTTGAACCAAATTCGATTCATTACTTTTCAAGTAGCTTGAACCATGTCCGTCTGTCTGTCCGGCTGGTGCGAACGATAACTTCCGAAAGAAGCATCCAAATGTTTTGAAATTTTGCACGAGTTAATATTTCCCCAAAACTACTTACGGTATTGCAAACTCGCTACACGGCCCCGCTCCCGTCTTGTACTAATAATATCAATACACCCAACGGGATCGTACCCAAATTCTGTACTTGGTAAAGCTATAACGGGATAACGTTTTGGAAAAAAATTGGAAGTCTAGCCACGCCCCTTCTGGATCCTCTCATACATATGTTCCTTTCCGCCCACTTAAGAGATGGAGGAATAAATCCAAGGCAATCGTACCCAAATTCTCTATTTAGTAAAGCTATAGCAGGACACAGTTTTTGAGGGAAAAACTGGAAGCCTAGCCACGCCTCAGCTGGTACAGCCGATTTGCGCAACCCTCGATTATTGTAACTCCCCGATTACCGCAAACACCATATGTTTACATTACGGTCTTTTTAATTGCAACCTTATTTTTTAAAAAAAGATGGGATAAGAGCAGCTTTAAATTTGGTTTACAGAGGTTCTGCTATCAAATAAGGATGACATTCTTTAAAAAAATATTATACAAACTGTGCAAAATTAATGTTGTTTTATATGTTTTCAAGTTAAATGTAAGATTGAAACAAATCAATCATTTTTTTTATTTATTTATTTTATTTTTTATCTTTAAAGCTTTTAATGTATTTTATTTGGCAGAATCATTTACAAGTAGTATTTTGTTAATTTTGAAACTGCCTGAGTGTATTTGAAAACGTAATATCGCGACTAGAGTTTCTCTTTTTACCGGACTTTTCATTTCCCGGGAAACCGGGAAAAAATTTTGCCTTTCCCGGGATTCCCGGGAATTCCCGGGAAATTTCGCGCAGTAGAAAAACAAGACAAACTATGTTAATTTTTTCAATTTTGCAGTATGTACATATCGCTCATTTGGTGCAAGACCGTCATAACTAAAAAAAATCAATTTCGAGATAAACGCGTTGAAAGTTTTCATTTTACACCCAACTTGTACGAAATGGAGGAATATGAAAAGCTGTCATGCGGTGTGTATGAAAGATATTAATATGAATTTTTTACACAACATGGAGTATGATTAAATGAACAATTCAACTGATGTTGGGCTTATTGTCAGAAGAGCATTCAATAAAATGGTGACATTTTCCGTTGCTTTTCCACTTACTTACTTACTTAGCTGGTACTTTTATGCAATCCCAGTTGTTTATATACCGCATGTAGAAAAATATTATAAGCGCCTCGATCTTCTGCGCTTCTTCTCCAGTTAGTCACACCGAGTTCTGTAAGGTTCTCAGTAACCTGGTCTTTCCAACGGAGTTTAGGTCGCCCTCTTCTGCGCCGTCCATCGAGTTCATTGTCGAAGACTTTTCGAGCTGGAGCATTTTCGTCCATGCGTACAACATGACCTAGCCAACGCAACCGTTGCACCTTAATGCGTTTGACCACGTCAATGTCAGTGTGCAGCTCGTACAGCTCATGATTCATACGACGCCGATACTCTCCGTTAACGATGATGGGCCCATATATTTTACGGAGTATTTTTCTCTCGAATACCGCCAGAACCGATTCATCCACTTGTGTCATAACCCAGGATTCTGAGCCATACATTAAGACAGGTAGAATTAGTATCTGGTATAGCTTGAGTTTTGTCCGTCGATAGAGGGCTCTGTCATTGAATCGCTTGCTTAGTCCGTAGTAGCATTTATTTTCAAGCAGGATTCTTCTCCGGATTTCTAGGCTGACATTATTTGCTTTGTTGATGGCGAAGCCTAGGTAGACAAAATTATCTACCACCTCGAAATTATAGTTGTCAACGTTCACGCAGTTTCCCAAACGAGTAGATTCTTTGTTCGTTGAAACTAATAACTTCGTTTTGTCCTCGTTCACCGTTAGGCCCATTTTCGCTGATTCCTTCTGAATACCTGAGAAGGCTACAGTCACCGGTCAGTTTTCGACCGATAATATCTATGTCATCAGCGTACGCGAGTAGCATGTGGCTTTTGTTGAATATAGTGCCACTCGTGTTTACTGCAGCTTTTCTCATTATCATCTCCATCACAATGTTGAAGACATCGCACGATAGGCCGTCGCCTTGTTTTAGGCCTCGTCTGGCATAGAATGGCTCCGTAAGGTCCTTGCCAATCTTCACTGAAGACTTCGTGTCAGTCAGCGTCATTCCGCAAAGACGTATCAGCTTCGCTGGGATACCAAACTCAGCCATGGCTTCAAGTAATTTCTGCCGTATCGGGCTGTCGAAGGCAGCTTTATAGTCGACAAAAAAATGGTACGTGTCGATCTGTTTCTCTTGGGTCTTTTCCAGGATTTGCCGAAGTGTGAAAATCTGGTCAGTTGTTGATTTTCCAGGTCTAAAGCCACACTGATAAGGCCCGATCAGGTTGGATAACACTGGCTTTAGTCTTTCACATAGCACACTCGACAGGACCTTATATGCGATGGGTAAAATGCTGATTCCACGGTAGTTGGAGCACACACTTGGATAACCTTTTTTCAGCACAGGACATAATACGCTTACATTCCAATCGTCGGGCATGCACTCTTTAAGCCAAACCGTGCGCAGGAGCTGGTGCATGCTCGTTATCAACTCCTCGCCACCGGACTTGAACAGCTCTGCGGGCAGACCATCGGCACCGGCTGCTTTGTTGCTTTTCCACTTACTTCGTAAAATTGCAAATCCTTTTTTATCGAGTTATTAAGTAGTCTATTACTTGATGCAACATTTGCATTTGTGATGGCATCGGTTAAAATATCGTCAAATGGTCTTTCGGTACTAATGTCACAAAAAGGAATTTCGTCCGAATCCAGAACTTTGTCGATAACGTCGAGTATAAATAAGCAGTATAAGAGGCAGTTTGAAATAAGTTATTAGCATTCTTATCAAATACTGTTGGATCTTTAAGATACTTCACTAAAGCATAAAGTCGCTTGTCCCTTCTTTCTTCAATTCGCTTCTAAAATTTGCTCTGCCAAAGGTGTTTCAATTTCCCGGGAATCCCGGACGAATTTCCCGGGAAACCGGGAATTAAAAATGACCGGGAATCCCGGGACAGAAACTCTAATCGCGACCTAAAGTGGTAAATGTTGTAAGTCCACTTTTTCCCTAAATGTATTTTTTGATGTAGAATGCAAGATAAATTAAAAACGCATATGACTTGAAAAAAAAACAACCACAAATATATGCGTTGTAACCTTTCATACACATAGCATTAAAAGTATGAAAAAGTAAGTCGTTAAAGAAAAACTAAAGTTTTTTTTTTGTCCCTTCTGTAAAATTTTGAATTTTGTACTTACAACCTTTGCGACTTTAGGTCGCGATATGTATTATTTTTTTTTTTAAAGTTGTTTGCTTCTCAGAACATTTTTGGATATCACATTAAAAATGGTAAGTTATAGTTCTCAAAATAATTTAGAGAAATAATACTACAATCCAAATATCTTAAACTCAATTAAGACCAGTACAGAAATTTCAGTCAGGTAAACTGACTGATAAATACCATCACCCAATAATAATTACAAGATAATTAATTACCAAATTTGATTATCCTCCGAGTGCCGGTTTAGAAATTATGGGAGAAATATTAATTTTCCAAACACGGTCATTTTGTATGGGAGGTACCAGAGGGTAATCCGGCATAATCCATATTCATTCCTGATTCAAATTATCAGAACTTTACAACTTACGCAAAATTCGACTGTATTCACTGTCCTTACACAAATATATGTATTTAAAACTATGGGGGTATGTTTGGTATTTTGTATGGGAGGTACCAGAAGGGGTGCGCCAAATAGTTATGTTTTGCAAGGTTTTGCTTCCTATCACAAGATAAATTAATTGACCAATTTCCATTACCCCCCAAGTGTTCGTTTGGAAATTATGGGATAAATAATTATTTTTCAAAAATAGGTAATTTTGTATGGGAGGTACCAGAAGGGTTGATCCGATATAATCCATATTCATTCCTGATTCAAATTTTCATAACTGTACAAGTTACGCCAAATTTGACTGAATTCATTGTACTTACAAAAAAAGATGTGTATGTAGGACTATGAGGGTGAATTCGGGAATTTGTATGGGAGGTACCAGAAGGGGTGCGTCAAATAGTAAGGTTTTCTGAGGTTTTGCTTACTACCGCAAGATAAATTAACCGACCATTTGTCATTATCCTCTAAGTTTTCGTTTGGAAGTTATGGGAGAAATATTAAATTTACAAAAATAGGTCATTTTGTATGGGAGGTACCAGAAGACGTGAACCGATATAGTTCATATTCGTTGCTGAGTCCAGTTTTCATATGTAAACAACATATGCAAAATTTGAGTGAATTCAGTTTAGTTACAAAAAAGATATGTATATAAACTATGAGGGTCAATTAGTTCGTTTTGAAAAATATTAATACTGATAAATTTTCATACTGATCCGTTAAGGTTTACTCAAGTTATCCTACTGACCAGCCATCCAGCCAGCCAGACGGACATAGCTCAATCGTCTTAAAAAGTCTTGAAACGAATTTGGTCTTAAGATACTTGGGGTCTAACTCGTCTCCTTTAAAGCGTTACACTTTTTTTCGTATCAAAAGATATATACCCTCAGCCCTAAGGGTGATGTATAAATATACCGAAGATTCTACTTTTCAATCCCATAGTCCAATATCATTTTCGGTATGTGGGATCTGTTCTTTTGCAATATATAAATATTTGTAAGATTCTTAAATTATTTGCAAAATTTTAATTTTTTAAAATTTTATTTGCCACTTAAATATCTAAGTTTCCTCAACGTCCGATGAGGTCAATCGTTGTATGTTCACAATATTTCTGTTTAAAAATTTATGCCCCAGAAGTATTAAAGGTTTCATCACAAAAAAATACACAAATTCCACCACAGAAATAATGCTGAATCCCATCATTATACCCATTATACCGCCAGTTTGAGCTGAAATATCGAAGCATATATGACCAATTATTATCTGCCAGTTAACTTATTTCGCTACAACTTACACAAATATTCAGTAATTCCAGTGTATGGCGTCTTAATATTGCTACGATAATAATTTTGAGGAAAGTATATAGAGATCATGGCCACATTATCCTTTATGTACTCCGTTGTGAAATCACGTAAATATTCATTGTCTAGATCAAAACTTTCCTTTGCCAGCGGTGTAGAAAATACATCTGGCATATAGAAAAGATCATGGCATCCTGATAAACATTCAGTCTTACACTGCAGATTTTCGTCATCTTTGGTATCCTTTTCAGCCTCCACGACACAGTCGAAGTGTTCGATGTAGCAAACTGTGACATTGGTCACAATAAAGGGCAAATAGTAGGGTATACATTTGCATTTACGTAGAAAAAAGCCAGCCTCACATTCAGATTCACAATTGCGTCGTGTATAGTAATGATAATACTTAAGCGGATGTTCGTCACTGAAGTAACACTGACGATCCTTGGATCGCACTGAACGCAGCGTATTTAAAGCTTCATCTTTGAAAGCATTTATGCGAAAGTTTGTCTGGTATCCAAGACTTACAGTTAAACCGGTCTCTCTGATCTGAGGAGCGTCAATGGCATTGTGTAATTGAACCTAAAAACAACACACACACGCACACACAAATTTTATATGTTAGTTAATAGTAATAATAATTATGTATAAAATACCTTGAATCCTTCGCTATTGGTGGATGAACAAAAGTAATCATCGATATTGCCATTTAGTACTAATGAAAGACCATTTGTCATTCCTTGACCTAAAGATTTTCGTGGATAAAAATGATTTGGTAGATCTTTGGGATAACCGTTTTCCAGATGCCAATCAACTGGTATCCACTGACTATTAATCGAGGTGAAATCGCGAACCATTAAATATCTGTAGGGTGAAACATGAGTAGACGGAATATTTACATAAGATTACAAAGAAATACAAATTGTGTATGTATGTATGCATTTATTGTGTATGTTAGGGAATGTTGTAGTATGTCAATTTAATATATATAATGTCACTTACTCTCCTTTATACATAAAAAAGGGATGTGCAATATTAAAAGAACAGCATATTCCCTCATCGAGCAGAACTTCTCGAAAAAAGTCTGTACATGAAGTTGGATCTAACCCCCATCGACACATGACCACCATTTCTTCGCATGACTGAGCACTCTGAAAAAGAGACAAAGAAATATCATTGGACAAAAAAAATAAATAATTATGCGGCAGAAATTTGTAAGAAGCAGAAATGTTGTTAGAGGTCAGGCAAGGAACAAGAATTGGTTTAACTATGCAACACCAAATAACTTGACCGCTTTACAGGAAATCCGGTGGTCGGGACACGGGTGCTCGCGCATGAAGATGTGCGACATCTACTATAGTGGCCATGCGGACAAGCACTAGTTTGGATGTGGATTTGTAGTTGGCAAGAGACTACGACACCTAGTCTCAAGGTTCAACCCGGTGTGTGTGAACGTCTAGCCACCATAAGGGTCAAAGCAGAGTTTTTCCATTTAACACTTATATGTGCCCATGCTCCGACAGAAGAGAAAAGCGATGAAGACAAAGACGAGTTCTACGAGTGCCTAGAAAATGTAAATGACCGTAGCTCGAGCCATGGCATCAAAATTGAACTAGGCGATTTTTATTCTTAAATGGGCAGGGAGACCACATTTGAGCCTACCATCGGAAAATTCAGTCTGCACATCGAAATGTCGAACAATGGCATCAGACTGATTTATTTTTCTGCTGCAAGAAATATGGTAGTTAGCAGCACTAGATTTGATCACAGAAATATTCATAAGGCAACATGGTTATCCCCAGATCAATTGACGGGGAATCAGATATATCACATGGTAGTCGATGGAAACCACGCATCGGGTGTTCTGGACGTACGAGTGATCAGGGGTGTGAACATTGAATCCGATCACTACCTTACCGCTGTTAAGGTACGCACAATGCTAAGCATGGCGAAAAACGTACATAACCAGACACAACAATAGCTGGACAGCGGCAAACTGCGGACCGCAGAGGTAACGGATGACTACTCCAAACGCCAAACTCAGCTGGTACGAAATGCTCCAACCCCTAATGATATTACCTCGCTATGACAATATATAGGCAAAAGGCAACTCATCTCTTTAGACGGAAAATTAAAGTGCTGAGGAAGAGAGAGGACGAATGCACAGATTTGCTCCGAAGTAGAGAGGAAGACCACAAATTCTACCAGAGAGTTAAGGCGAGAATGTGTGGAACAGGGTTGCCCTCCTGCAAGGCCAGCGATGGCCGGCTAGTGAAGGGTCCGCATAACGTTCTGAAGATATGGAGAGATCAATTCAGAAATTTACTGCAGAAGACCCCACTCCAATCCATGACGATAGTATCAACTGTCCACCTCCGAGCCTGTGCGAAATATGTGTAACAATATTTCGCCTTAAATATAACAAATCGGCTGGAGCCGATGGTCTGCCGACTGAATTGTTTAAGACAGGTTGGGAGGAGCATGTGAATAGAGAAGAGCATACCCGGAGATTGCAGTCTCAGACTGTTACGTCCCATATACAAGATAAAAAATCGTACTGAGTGTAAGAACAACCGTGGAATAACCTTATTACCAGTTGCGTACATGGTCCTTTCGAGCATATTGTGTGTACGTCTAAAGCAAATTGTAGGAAAACTTATTTGACCTTATCAGTGCGGCTTTAGATCTGGTAAATCTACGACGGATCAAATATTCACTTCACGACAAATTCTGAAAAAAAAAACTAAAAAAAAAAAAATATCGACACTTACCACCTCTTTTTCGACTACAAAGCTGCTTTCGAATCTCCGATAAGGAATAGGATATATGAGGCCATGTCTAAATTTTCCATTCCTGCAAAGCTAATTCGACTCTGCAGATGTACCTTGGCAAACACCAAATCCTCGATTAAGATTGACAAGGATCACTCTGAACCATTCAACACGAAAATAGGTCACAGACAGGGTGATAGCTTTTCATGTAGACTATTTAATTTAGTTTTAGAAAAGGTGATGAGAAAGGCTGCTATCAACATATCTGGCACCATATTCCACAAGAGGCACTTGCCTCTTGCCTATGCCGATGATGTAGACATCATTGGCCGAAATCTGAGGAATGTTACCGCAGTTATTTCATCACTAGAAAAGGAGTCAGCAAAAATGAGTTTAGCCGTCAACGAGGACAAAAAAAAATAATAATGATGTCGGCGAACAATGAGTCCTCTCGAGGGGGGCGCACCGTCAACGTTGAAAATTATTGTTTTAAGGTAGTAGATGAGTTGTCAGCTATGAAATCAAGCGAAGAATATTGCTCGCCAATAGATGTTTTTACGGACTTCGGCAGCATTTTAGTAACACCACCTAATATCGGGATACTAAGAAACTAATATCGGGAACTACTTAATATTACCTGTTCTGTTGTATGCTGCCGAATCATGGGTGTTAACGACAACGGACACACAATACTTGGGAGTATTTAAGAGAAAAGTACTCCGAAAAATATAGATAGGTCTGTGACGACAGTGAGTTTTGCCATCGGATAAATCATGAGCTGTATGAGCTTTATCACGACATCGACATAGCTAAAAGAGTCAGAATCCAATGACTTCGTTGGCTGGAACTTGTTGCCAGGATGCAAAAGCTCCAGCGAGAATGGTGTTTGAAGGCGAACCTGAAGGACCAAGTGGTAGGGTACGTGCCACCATCTGGTAGTACTAACTGGAGAACACACGCAAAAGACCGAAGCGTATATTGTAATGGGCCACCTTAGTAAAGTAAGTAAGTAAGTATGAACTGACAATCGAGATTACTTTATCATAATTCATATTCTTATAAATCGTCATATACATATATGGAATGTATGTATTCTTTAAATTTGTCATACGTTTTTGTGCTCACCTACACAGATTTGTACTTACTTACCCTTGTAACACAGTGCAACAGTGAAAAAAACACCCGAACGAGACTATATAGGTTCGATAGTACAACCGGAGCTGAGTAAAACCCTAGCTCAGTTTGGCTAGATTGGCTACCAAATTTTTTTTTTGGCCCCCTAAACTTTTTGAAATCGTTGGACCCCTTGAAAAAAGGTGACATAAATTGTTGGCTGACAGTTTCTACAGTTTTTAATCTAGCTCCTTCTCTTCTTCAACAAAGTTTTAGCTAATAGTCCGCTTAAGAAACTGATATAATAAAATTTCCCAAAAAAATTAGACTTCCCTCGTATATTTTCAAAAAACTTCGATAAAAATTTTAATTTTTTCACTTTTTTTAATATAAGTCGTAGGGAATCCTGATTTTTTGCATACTCTATTCAGAGAAATTGTAGTTTAGGTAACACCGAATAACTTTTCTGAACAAACCTATGCAATCTGAACAAGTCTAGGGATATTAAATAGCTCTCAAAACACACTATCTACTTTAAACAAATCAGTTTTTTAGGAGTTTTGGGCCATTGTGCAATGTTTTTACTTGCTATCTTTACCAAAAACGTACTTATTGTAGAACTAAATAACTTCTGTAAACAACCAATATGATCGGAATACTCCACCCCCTTAATTGTTCGCAAAGAGCATTAGGGTGTTCCTTATATGACATTTTTTCGAATTTCGTTAAAAATATGTATTAATCGCGATGTTGGTCATCTGTTTTCACCTTACGTTTCTTTTAGCCAATATTAGGAATATATTGTGAAAAATTTTGTATCGATAGTTGGACATTAGGGTGTGCCGCAATGAGGCTAAAGTATGAATTTGTTCTCAAATCAGTTTATTGCCGCTGAGTATTTTTCTTTCGTATATAGACTAAGTAATAACAAGCCGTTCAATAGCTGAAATAATGACCTAAAATAATATGTGTTTGCTTTTACCGTATCTTTTACAGACGCCGAGATATTTGATATAGAAGTGGGGGTATTTTTAAAAAAATTATTAAAAATGTTGAAATTGAATTTCGATGTAGATTATTATGGGCAATTATATATTTCAACTTTTAAAGGTTAATCAAGTTAAAACCTATATGTTTAAAAAGTATATGTGTATATTATCACTATCTCTATCAATTCTCGAGATATCAGGGGCTTAAAAAGCATAGCAATGACTTCTTAACTTTTGTTTCACCTGTATATCCATTGTGTATGCTTACAAATGTCACCAAAACCATTAATATCCAATGTTCTTTTGAGGGGATTTTTTATTTTTATCATATAAAAATCGTTATTGGTAAATATTCAATGGGTATTCAGATGGAACAAAAGTTCATTAGACATTGCTATGCATACAGTCAAAAATTCCGTTTTTAACGCCTGATATCTCGAGAATTGATAGAGATAATGATAATATACACATTTACTTTTTAAAGATATAGATTTTAACTTGATTAACCTTTAAGAGTTGAAATATATAATTGCCCATAATAATCTACATCGAAATTCCATTTCAACATTTTTAATAATTTTTTTAAAAATACCCCCACTTCTATATCAAATATCTCGGCGTCTATAAAAGATACGGTAAAAGCAAACACATATTATTTTAGGTCATTATTTCAGCTATTGAACGGCTTGTTATTACTTAGTCTATATACGAAAGAAAAATACTCAGCGGCAATAAACTGATTTGAGAACAAATTCATACTTTAGCCTCATTGCGGCACACCCTAATGTCCAACTATCGATACAAAATTTCTCACAATATATTCCTAATATTGGCTAAAAGAAACGTAAGGTGAAAACAGATGACCAACATCGCGATTAATACATATTTTTAACGAAATTCGAAAAAATGTCATATAAGGAACACCCTAATGCTCTTTGCGAACAATTAAGGGGGTGGAGTATTCCGATCATATTGGTTGTTTACAGAAGTTATTTAGTTCTACAATAAGTACGTTTTTGGTAAAGATAGCAAGTAAAAACATTGCACAATGGCCCAAAACTCCTAAAAAACTGATTTGTTTAAAGTAGATAGTGTGTTTTGAGAGCTATTTAATATCCCTAGACTTGTTCAGATTGCATAGGTTTGTTCAGAAAAGTTATTCGGTGTTACCTAAACTACAATTTCTCTGAATAGTGTATGCAAAAAATCAGGATTCCCTACGACTTATATTAAAAAAAGTGAAAAAATTAAAATTTTTATCGAAGTTTTTTGATAATATACGAGGGAAGTCTAATTTTTTTGGGAAATTTTATTATATCAGTTTCTTAAGCGGACTATTAGCTAAAACTTTGTTGAAGAAGAGAAAGAGCTAGATTAAAAACTGTAGAAACTGTTGGCCAACAATTGATGTCACCTTTTTCCAAGGGGTCCAAGGGATTTCAAAAAGTTTAGGGGGCCAAAAAAAAAATTTGGTAGCCAATCTAGCCAAACTGAGCTAGGGTTTTACTCAGCTCCGGTTGTACTATCGAACCTATATAGTCACGTTCGGGTGTTTCTCAAAAAGTTTGATTTTGTGTCATAGTGTAATTAGATTGGCAAACGTATCATTCGTTTTATGGAAATCCGATGTGGCATAAAATGTATAATTTAAGTCCTGGTAGCATAGCTTTTGCAGCATTGCGTATTCTGAAGAAAATCTAAAAATAAAATGAATACAATGTAAAAAAAATGCTTCACAGTTTAAATTGTTTCTTGTTTGTTTTTTTTTTAATTTGTTTGCAGACATTCAACTAACTGCTTCCAGACGAAACTGATTTCGAAAACGGTGATCTGCTCCTGTTAATCAATTTGGCTGCCGTTGGGAATGAAAAGTGAATGTTGCATCTCAAGCCGACTCACAACATCCTTTGTGGTGGCACCTGAGCAACGTTGTTCGCGATATTTTTTTATTATGAATAGCGGCAGATAGTGAGACACGAACCCTGATGGTTGGGCTAGCTATCCGCCTTCGGGTCCTTTACTGGCATTGAAAACACGAGAAAGAAAAAGTAAGAAGTGGAAGCCCCCAAACGTAATAGGAACCATGATATAAGGTTATGCACCTGAAAAGTACGGACGCTCTAAAGAGAAAGTGCCACTATCCGACAGGCGAATGTCCTCAAAAAATATAAGGCTGACATCACCGCTATCCAAAATATGAGATGGACAGGGCAAGGGTGCTCGCGACATAAACATGGCAACATCTATTACAGCTACCATGCTAAAAATCACGAATTTGGACGTAGATTTGTAGTTGGCGGGAGCCTCAGACATCTTGTCTCGCGATTTAATCCTGCAAGTGATCGAATAGCCACAATCCGCATCAAGGTGAAATATTTCTACATCACGATGATTTGTGCTCATGACCCGACGGAAGACATTAAAATTATTCCAGGAGATTTTAATGCAAAATAGGAAGGGAAGATGTTCTAGGTCTATCGATCGGTATATACAGCCTTCATACCGACGGGTTAATGATGGTTAGCTTCGCAGCGGTAAGGAACATGGTAGTGAGTGGAACCAGATTCCAGCACAAAGATATCCACAAGGCAACTTGGCTATCCCCCGATGTAAACACCAAAAATCAAATTGATTATGTGGTACTGATCATGTGGCATGCATATAGTGTCATGGACGTGAGAGATTGAGCAAAGCGAAAAACGCACCTAACCAAGCACAAAGAAAGTTGGACATCGCGAAACTGCAAACCCGAGTTAGCCACTGCATACTCCAAACACCTCTCCTAACTACTACGACACAACGCATATACGTCTGACGTTCAAGATACACAGTGGTAGCATATTGCTCATTTCATGGCAACCTCGGAAACAACCGTGCTAGGTTATGACAAACGGTGCTCAGACGAATTCTGGTATGGTGAAGATTGTCGCATGGCGTCTGAGGAACAGGATGCTGCTTTTGAGCAACGCTACTGCCAATTGTAACTCGGGCTGTTAGAGAATGGCACAAGGAGACTTCAAAACAGGCGAGGCAGCTATTTAAGAAAAAAAAGCGTCAGATGAAGAAATATAGAACGGGGATATATAGCGATACAGGCATAAAAGTGAGGTCAGAAAATGTTACCACAAAGTAAAAGCAAAAGCAAAAGGCTACGGTAATGCGCTCCCCTACTGTAAATACAAAGATGGAAATCTGGTTACAGATACGGAGAGTGTGCTGTATATTTAGGAGAACGCTTCCAGCAACTGCTGGTTCCAGATGGAGTGTACGCGAAGGTATCACGCCAATTGTCGACGACGGCTTAGATTGCCCACCACCAAGTCAAGCCTAGGTAAGTAGAGCAATATCGCGGCTGAAAATAATAAAACAGCCGGTGCCGACGGACTTCCGACAGAGCTCTTCAAGTCCGGTGGCGAGTAGCTGATAACGAGCATGCACTTTCTCCTACGCACGATTTGGCTTAACAAGTGTATTCCCGATGAGTGAAATCTAAGGTTATTATGTTCTGTGCTTAAAAAAGGTGATCCAAGTGTGTGCTTCGTCTATTGCAGAATCAGCCTTTTACCCATAACATATAAGGTCTTGTCAAGCGTGCTATGTGAAAGACAAAAGCCAGCATTATTCAACTTGATCGGGCCTTATCAATGTGGCTTTAGACCTGGTAAGACAACAACTGACCAGATGTTCGCACTTTGACAAAACCTGGATAGACCCAATAAAAACAGATCGACACGTACCACCTTTTCGTCGACTATAAAGCTGCCTTCGACAGTCCGATACGACAGAAATTGGTGGATGCTATCCCCGTAAAGCTAATTCGACTTTGCGGGATGACACTGACTGACACGAAGTCTTCAGTGAAAATTGGCAAAAATGTGTCAGAGACATTTTCTACCAAGCGAGGCTTTAGACAAGGCGATAGTCTGTCCTGCGATCTCTTTGACATCGTAACGGAGATGATCATGCGGAAATGGTACCATTTTCAATAAAAGTCACATGTTGCTAGCGTACGCTGAGGATATCGATATTACTGGGCGTGGATTGCGAGATGTTTCTGCGACTTTTTAGAGCATTGAGAAGCAGGTGGGTGATAAACGATGTCAAAACTAAGTTATTTGTTTCAACGAACAAAGAGTCCACTCGTCTGGGACGCTGCGTGAACGTTGACAATTATAACTTTGAAGTGGTTGATGATTTTGTCTACCTTGGCTCCGCCATAAACAAAAATAATAATGTCAGCCTGAAAATCAAAAGACGAGTATTGATCGCAAACCGCTGCTTCTATACGATAATCAAGCGATTAAACGACAAAGCGTTCTCTCAACAAACAAAGATTCAGCTCTACCAGACTCTGATCCTACCTGTCTTGCTCAACAGCGCCGAATCCTGGGTAATGACACAAGCGGATCAATCTATTCCGGGAGTCTTCGAGAGAAAAATACTCCGCAAATTATTTGGACCCATCACCGTTAACGGCAAGTACCGTCGTCGAATAAATCATCAGCTATATGAGCTGTACAACAACATCGACGTAGTCAAGCGCGTTCAAATAGACCGAATGCGCTGGCTTGGTAACGCTGTACGAATGGAGGAAAACGATCCGGCTCGAAAAGTTTTCGGCAATAAACTCGATAGGCGGAGCAGGAGGGGGCGACCAAAACTCCCATGGATGGACCAGGTGAAAGAGCTGTTAACTAAGCTTGGTGTGACGAACTATTTACGGAGCCCAAAAGACCTAAGTGTTTGGAATACGGCGATGGATAAATGAATAAATTTCTGTTGTTGCTGCCTTTAAAGAGGAAGAAGAAGATATAATTTATGTTTAAAAGATCTGGAATTACAAATGGGCGAAATTTAAACTCTAATTCTGCTGTCTTACATCAAAATAAACTCTTTGCAAAAAATTATCTTGTATCTTTTGTCTAACGAAACGGAATCATAGTAACGATTAGACCTCTAGCACCAGTTTTATTCTCTGTAGACCGGTAAGTCAATAAATATATGTCGACTTTGTACTTACTCTGGATAATTCTTTACTTTTTTACGGCTCGCCTGGTTCATATTACAAATTGTTACCGCTGGAAATGGATCGTTCACGACCAGTGTCTCGTCTGGGTTCATTATAATGAGTACCGGTGACGTTTGCCATTTCTCAATGATGGTGACGGCGAATGTCATTGAACAGTAAATGGCCGCAAAGAAGCAGACAAAGAAAAACATTCTAAAATAAGAGCATAATTGTAAATCCCTTGAATGGCGGCGGTATTGTAATATATACCTTTCCACAAATATTAAATATTTGAATGCTAAATATTTTAAACCATGTAATGTAGTGCTTCGTAGAAATTCTTGTAATATGCCAATGTAATAGACTATCAGGCGAAAGAAAATACCATGTTTATGCACTTCCTTTGGAGTATTAAGAGTTTTTGTCATTTTGATTACTTATTTTATGGAAATTCGAAAACAAACTGTATAGTTAGTCAAAAACGGTGTGTTTTATATTTATACATATGTGATTCAATTGTTATGTTAATGGCATCAGCAATTTCATTATCGATTAGCTAATTGTTTCCTCCACATCATTCACAAGGGAACACGTATAAAGAATATAACGCACTTAAAAAGCTTAGGGAAATTGATTTCAATCAGTTATTCTAGTGCATTTTACTAATCGAATTTTGGTAGTGTTCTCAATGACCATTTAAAAGACATTCACTTTACCCTATGTAACTTTCATTACACCTATGACCCATAAACTCACAAAGGGGTGAATCTTTTTTAGGATTTATTCTTTCCTTTAGTAAGACCTTCTTAATGACGTCTCAATTGTCAATCGTCATTAGCGGTTACATACTAATTAATCTACAATTGGTTGTTATTTTAAAAAACAGTATGCACTTAACTGAAAAGCAGAAATATTCTTTTAAGCCATAGACATTGACCATACACTTTCGGTTATTTGGATAGTTAACATTCTCCGAAGAAATGGAAAATGTTCACCTGGGCGCTGTTAAGAAATCTAAACCGAAACTTCTGCCTATACATCGATATTTTCGAATAAACCTTAAAAGTTTTTTATTGGAAACCTCGTTGAACGGCCTTAAATATGTGGATGACCCAGAGCGAAATATATGGGAAAGGTAAGAAGAACATTTGGATATTTTTTTTAACAAAAAACTTTACATTTATGCTGCTTTAACAAATTACAGATATTATTACTTGCTGTCCTTTTCGATATGCTTTACGGCAGGCTTGTATATGGCCTATTATTTCCTACAAAAATGGCAAACTACACCCGTCATTATAAGTTTAAGTTCTGAAACTACATCGATACAAAATATACCATTTCCGTCGATAACATTTTGTAACATGAATCAAGCATTGCGCAGTAAAGTTGGAAACTTCTCCGAGTAAGTTGTGGCGCCTATATCAGAAACAATTTTGAAATTTTTTTTAACATTCTGAATTCTTATGCCCCAGAGATTCTCCGGATTATGCCATGCTAATGAAGCTTTGTTTTCAAGAATTTGATTTCTCACCATTTTTGGATTTCAAACCACGTTACGATGGTGATAATATACCTAACTTTATAACACGGGTAATGGATGAACTTATGTTGTTCGTTGCGCATAAACTCATTGTGATAATTGTTACATTTTAGAATGCCCAAACGTGTGAAGATATGATCGTCTATTGCAAATTTGGTCCTACTGAGGAGAGGTGCACAGATCTTTTCCGTGAGGTACTACTAGATGAAGGTCTATGCTGTGTCTTCAATCAGTTGCATCCGTATTTTCTCTTTAGAGGAGAGTAAGTTTTACATTGATATTAATATCAGAAGTTGAGTTAAAGGTCTTAAGGCACCCACAGACTGGTCATTCATTAATTGATAAATTTTGATATTTACAAAAATATTTGATAACATGAAAGTCGTGAGAACAGCGCAGTCTATATTTGTTTTTACAAATTAATTTAATGAGCTTTCGTATGATTGTTATATTCGAAGTTCAAGTCCAAGTGAATGTTGCATTGCTTCTCAAAGATAAATTCAGTTGGTTCGGCTGTAATAACCGATTTGACCGCAACTTTTTATTTCGACTAAACCAACTAAAATGTCGTTTACGTCGACCACAATTTTTATACCATCACCCTTAGGGATGAGGGTATATATCATTTGATACGACCCAAAAGTGTAACACATAGAAGGAGTCACTTTAGACCCTAGGTTTCTTTGAACCAAATTCGATTCATGACTTTTTAAGTCGTTTCAGCCATGACCGTCTGTCTGTCTGGCTGTCCGGCTGGTTCGCACGATAACTTTTGAAAGACGCAACGAAATGTTTTGAAATTTTGCAGAAGTTATTACTTTCTCAAAACTACTTACGGTATTGCAAATGGGCTACATCGCCCCGCCACTTCTGGTACCTCATATACAAATACATCATTCCGCCCACTTTAGAAATAGGGTAATAATATCAATACACCCAACGGGATCGTCGCCAAATTCTGTATTTAGTAAAGCTTTAACAGGATAAAGTTTTGGAAAAAATTTTGAAAGCCTAGCCACGCCCCTTCTGGTACCTCCCATACAATTCTACATTTCCGCCCACTATAGAGATGGAGAAATATTATCAATAAATTAAACGTGATCGTACCCAAATTCTATTTTTAGTAAAGCTATAATAAGATAAAGTTTTATAGAAAAAAATTGAAGTCTATTCACGCCCCATCTGGTACCTCCCATACACATCTGGAACCGCCAACTTTGGAAATCGATTAATATTATTAAAAGACCTAACGCGATAGTGCCCAAATTCAGTCTTTGGTAAAGTTTAAGCAGGATAAAGTTTTGGAGAAAAAATCTGGAAGTCGAGCCACGCCCCTTCTGGTACCTCCCATACAAATGTACCACTCCGCCCACTTTAGAAATAGGGTAATAATATCAATACACTCGACACGATCGTGCCCAAATTCTGTATTTTGTTATGTTATCACAGGACAAAGTTTTAGAGAAATAATTGAAAGTCTAGCGACACCCCTTATGGTACCTCCCATACAAATGTACCTTTCCGCCCACTTTTGGGATGTACTAATAATATCAGTACACGCAAGGCAATCGTGCCCAAATTCTGTAATTAGTAAAGCTATAACAGGTTAAAGTAATGGAGAATAAATCTGGAAGCCTAACCACACCCCTTCTCGTACCTCCCATACAAATGTACCACTCCGCCCACTTTAGAAATCAAGTAATAATATCAATATAATAGAAAATTATTTGTTTTACTGAGGGTAAGGGTAAATGTAAGTTGGGTTGCCCGACTGTAACTTTCTAACTGGTTTTAATTACAAATCGGTTAATTTCAATTACTCAAGACTTAAACAATATCTTATATTGGGTGATAGTATTTATCAGTCAGTTTAACCGACTGAATTTTCTGTACTGGTCAAAAATTGTATGTTGTTGCTAAAACCCAGTACTCACATAAAAATTTATTCCAGGTTACTATATAATAATGATGTGTGTCAGGGACGAAAATGGCCATAAAAATATTTTTTTTTTTTAAATTCAAAAGTTTAGTTTTTTTTATTAAAGCCCATAATTGTATTGAAAACATCAATTTGGACCAAAGTGTTTTAAAGCTGAAGTTCGTACACTTCCATTGAGACATAACACGATAGATTACACAAGGGAACAAGGTATTTGTTGTTTAAGAACTGAATATTGTTTTAAAGGTAATTTGGGACGCTGAATCCAAATCTGCACTTGGTTTTTTTGTATCAGCTCGACTTTTCGCGATACACCGTTATGTCCATAATTAAAGCACTTCCACTACAAATATTTAAATAACTAGAAAACGGTTCACCATATTCAATTACAAAAAAAAACTTAAACTCGTCAACAAAATTATCTTTAATCCGTGCCTACATTGTTTTTAATTTGGCTTAGTAGTTTCAGAGATATCGTTGTAGTTTTAAAAAATAAAACAACAAATTTACAAAAAAAAAAAATTTTTGTTATTTAAAAATTCATAAAAAAAAATAATGCAACACAAATTACAGTGTTTGTCTTAAAACATTTAGTTTAATATAGTGTGAATCAAATGATTTTTATTTCATTAAAATATCTGCAGAACTTTTGATTTTGTCTACAAATTACTGAGATAACTAAATTTACAAAAATCACGATTTCCATACAAAAATAACATTTATTAATATGTTTGTGAAAGTGTAACTCGAGCAAACCTTAACGGATCGTTATGAAAATTTATCAGTATTAATATTTTTCGAAACGAACTTATAGGATTGTAAATGGGCGGAATAGCCCCATCCCTTCTAGTACCTCCCATACAAAATTACCTATTTATGGATAATTAATATATTTTCGATAGCTGCCAAACAGACTACCGGAGGATATTGAATTTGGTCAGTTTATTTATCTTGCAAAACTAGACAAACCCTAGAAAAACCGAAAGCGTTGCCATACCCCTTCTGGTACCTCCCATACAAATGACCGAAAATACGAGTAGTACCTGTAACTTAAAAATTCGAGCTGATGGAGAAAAATGGAGATTAGATTTGAAATCAGCGACCCCAAATTAGTAAAAAACAGCTATCGAATTCCAAACAACACTCAAAAAGTTCAATTTTGTTCCCTTGTGTTATCTCTATGATTTGATTTCGGAATCATGCGGCAAAGAACATCACATCTAAAATATCAAAAAAACGGATATACTAAACAAAAAATCCTTTTATTTTATAAAAAGAATAAGATAGGATTTTGATTCAAGTGGATTTTTAATCTACAAGTTACTCTCAACAAAACCTCCTTAATCGTTTTTATTGCTATTTTATTTTGGAAAATTTTTGGAAAAAATAAATATAAAAGACTTTCAGTTTTTTTTTCGCAAAGCTCAATTTAGTGCAGAAGACTTAAATTTGGACAGAAGTATCTTAAAGCTGAAGTCCGTACGCTTCCAATGAGATATAACATGATATATTATCCCTATGATTTGATGGCGGAATCATGGGGCAAAGAACGTCACTTTTTAAAAAAAACGCAAAACGGATTAAAAAAACGAAAAATCCTTTTATCTTAAAGCATCAGCTAGGATTTTGATTCAAGTGGAGTTTTAATGTACAATTGACCCCCAACAAAACCCCATTTACGGGTTTTGTTGCCATTTTAGGTCAACCCATTCCTCATTCAGGCGAGGTGTGCGCTGTTTCACCATTCAAAATTCTCACATCAAATTTTCCTACACTTTGGTCAATGTCGCTATCATGGCATTTCGTTGCTCTGATAAAGGCATGGATGTTTCGAAAATAGCCTACTGGTAGACATCTCAGTTGCGGAATTCACGTCATGGCAGACCTTCTCACAGGCCTTCTTTAGGCGCATGAAGGCAATCTAAACACGTTGCCACTTCCTTTCCAAATTACACAAGTTGACATTGCCGGTCAAGGCCTTCTTCTCTTCCTTCCGAATGAAGACATTCAAGAAAGCTTTCATTGGAAGACCTTCAAGCTGGCCTTAAAATTAAAACATTCAAATTTCAGTCAGTTAAACTGACTGATAAATACCATCACCCAATATAAGGTATTGTTTAAGTCTTGAGTTATTGAAATTAACCGATTTGTAATTAAAATTAGTTAGAAAGTTTCAGGTGGGGCAACCCGACTTACATTTACCCTTACCCTCAGTGAAACAAATAATTTTCTTTATATTGATATTATTACTCGATTTCGAAAGTGGGCGAAATGATGTATTTGTATGGGAGGTACCGGAAGGGGCGGGGCCATGTAACCCATTTGCAATGCCGTAAGTAGTTTTGTGAAAATAATAACTCGTCCAAAATGTCAAAACATTTGGTTGCGTCTTTCGAAAGTTATCGTGCGAACCAGCCAGCCAGCCAGCCAGCCAGACAGTCAGCCAGTCAGCCAGCCAGCCAGCCACCGTATATACCCGTATCTAATGATATATACCCTCATCCCTAAGGGTGACGGTAAAAAAGCGAATCATAACGATCAACTAACTACTCTTCTATGAAAATTGATGAAATGTTGATCAACGAGACTTTAACGAAATTTCTGTCTTTTGTTGACCGGCTGTGGCATAGTAATAAGAAATCGCGACCATGCGGTCATCCACTCATCTACATTTTTATACCATCACCCTTAGGGATGAAGGTATATATCATTTGATACGAGCCAAAAGTGTAACACATAGAAGGAGTGACTTTAGACCCTAGGGTTCTTTGAACCAAATTCGATTCATGACTTCTTCAGTCGTTTGAGCCATGTCCGTCTGTCTGTCTGTCTGTCTGTCTGTCAGTCTGTCAGTCTGTACGGTGGCTGTCCGGTTGGTTCGCACGATAACTTTCGAAAGACGCAACCAAATGTTTTGAAATTTTGCACGAGTTATTATTTTCTCAAAACTACTTACGGTATTGCAAATGGTCTACATGGCCCCGCCCCTTCTGGTACCTCCCATACAAATACATCGTTCCGCCCACTTTAGAAATCGAGTAATAATATCAATACACCCTACGGGATCGTCCCCAAATTCTGTATTTAGTAAAGCTATAACATTGTTTTGGAAAAAATTTTGAAAGCCTAGCCACGCCCTTCTGGTACCACCCATACAAATTTACCTTTCCGCCCACTATAGAGATGCAGAAATAATATCAATAAATTAAACGTGATCGTACCCAAAATCTATTTTTAGTAAAGCTATAACAGGATAAAGTTTTGGAGAAAAAAATTGGAAGTCTATTCACGCCCCATCTGGTACCTCCCATACACATCTGGTTCCGCCCACTTTAGAAATCGATAAATATTATTAAAAGACATAACGCGATCGTGCCCAAATTCTGCATTTGGTAAAGTTTAAGCAGGATAAAGTTTTGGAGTAGTGTCCGATGTCTAAACTTTCCATATCTCAGGTGGACTCCGTGGACTCCTCGTCTTGCTCATCATTACAACTTCTACAAACTTCGTTGATGAAATGTTTTAACCTCTTAGCGTGTTCACCAACCGTACAGTGACCGGTTATTACAGCTATGATGTTCCTTTTGATGGACTTTAGATAGGTTCAGCACAAATCTTGTCCTCTGTAGGCCAAATCTGTTTGGTCTCCTGTGCAAATGGGTTCTCTCACCCATTTTTACTTAGCAATGAGGTTCAGTTTCCCTAAAATTAGCTGTTTCTCTTATTAGAGAACAACACCAATGTGGCCGTAAACTACGTCCGAATTCACGATGTTGGCGACGCTTGTCCCCATGTCCTGGAATCCATGCAAGGGTAACCTTCGAATGTCTCGCTATCTTCTCCAGAAACGACCGGCATTCTCTCTACATATCTCGAAGAGTTATTCGGTTATTCCGGGATCTGATAGCCGCATTACTATCAGTAAGTAGATCAATATTGCCGCCAAATATCCAACGATACTGAATTTCCTCCACGGCTATTTTGCGCATTGACGTCCGCATATATTGTTTGAGGGATGTTCCTATTATTTGAGTAGGACATTACCTATCTTGGGATGGAGTTAGGTAGATCATCTTTATGGACTATTACCATGTAGCTGCTCATTATATTGATTACTTGTCTTTTGTTCTCAATTGCAATGGTGCAGGTGTCCTTATAACTGAAATCAATAAAGCTAAAATAAGACTTTAAGGTTTTTTTTTTTGACCATAACACATGCTCTGGTCTTACCTAATCCGACTGCGCACAGAGTACAGTAGCGTTCTTTATTAAGTCCGCAAACACGGGCATAGTGGTTAGAACACACAACCATCATGCGGGATGTCTGTGGTTCGATGTCGTGCTCCAGTCATCTACATTTTTCTTTCATTACCGGCCCCTCAATGTTGCGACAGCAACGTCACAGTATAATGTCGAGTCAATTTGCATGTCGAGAAACAAGTAGGTGCCGTTAGTAGTGAATCCAAAATAGAAATCGTATTAATTCACAGCAACGCGAGAAGCTATTCCATACCTCATTCATGGTGTGTAGAGCGAAATTAAGTTTTTAAGTTAATTGGAATATAGTCAAAGGAGTAGAACAGCTGACGCCGGCAGATAATTGAACGCTGAGAACGACAGTTATGTTGGCATCCCCTGGGTTGTCACCAGATTTCAAGAGGTCGTTTTACAACTGCTACGTTCATCTTTCCAAGAAATTTACTTGTCAGACGGAAGACTGAGTGATCTTGCTGCTCAATTAATGATATTAGGACATTTACAATACTTGTTGTAATCAACAATGGCAAAGAAATGATCTCATGTCTTGCCCAAACGACTTTCGACCGATCAGGGTTTTTATCTTTTTATCACAGAGTTTAATATAATAATCCAAACATGCCTACACTTAAGGAAGGTCGACTGAAACAGCTCTTCACTTAATAACCAGTACAGTCGAGAACTTCCTCGAGAATAAGATCTACTCCCTGTGGACTTTCCTAGCCATTGAGGGAGCCTTCAATAATATTTTACCTACAGTAATAGTAAAATCCTTACATGATCTGGGAGTTATCCTGCTGACCAGCCAGCCAGACAAAGGGACATAGCTCATTCGTCTTAAAAAGTCCTGAAACGAATTTGGTTTTAAGATACTTGGGGTCTAACTCGTCTCCTTTAATGCGTTACACTTTTTTCGTATCAAATGATATATACCCTCATCCCTAAGGGTGATGGTATAAAAATAAAAAAAATTGTATTGGTACCACATTAAGGATTAAAGAAAGAAGGAAGATTTGATCTGAGAAACTGTTTAGTTGCAAAATATTGGGGGTCGGTCACACATTTGACTCCTCTAGGGGCATCTTTAGGGCATTTAGGAGTAAATTTTATACAAATTTTATTTTTTATGGAAGCCCCTTATGGTGTGAAGATGGGGGTAGGTACGTTTGTTAGGAGGGAAAGATTACTGAGGGTCGGACACACATTTAAACCGTCTAGGGGCGATTCCGGGGATTGTTATAGATTTTTTCCTTACACGAAAAGTTTGTCTTTAAAATCCGGGGGCTCGATTTTAATTTTAGAAACACGTATTTTTGGGCAAATTTTCTAAGAAATCATCGTAGATTACGATTCCGAAAAATTTTAATTGGTCGAGAAAAAAATTGACACACTCTAATATGTACCCTTACCAATGGGGATGTAATGTAAATATTATGTTTTTGTGATCTTTAAATAGCTTTCAATTCCGAAAGTACACAGTGTGGAAGCAAACACTTCCCGAATGTGTGATAAGAAATAAGTATTGATGATTAAAAGATTGAAGAAAGCTGTTTCCTGTGATAGCTGAGATCGTTTAGGCGATGTCAATGACATACTAGAAGGGCCGTTGCTATTTCCCATATTAGGTGTATTCTAATTCCAATCAACATAGAAAATTAAATAAATTTTCGAAGTGTTCCTAAGTGCTCTTTAAATTTGCCACAAGGGCGTGTTTTAGGGTTTCTTATCTATACCCACTTATAAACACATCAGTATTAGTATTTTTTCATTATGTTTTAATTGCTATTGAACATCATTTACTATTACTTTCTATAATTAAGTACAAAATGGATGGGTGTAACTAACTCATAACACTCAACATTTCTTATAAACAGTCAGTTAGTTCACTTTGTCCATGACATCTTAGATATTGTCTTGGTAAACGTTAACCCAAGACAATGGGCACTCGGCCCCTAGAAGCTGTTGATATTTCAAAACGCAAACTATTGCCAATACATCGATATTTTAAAATAAATCTCAAACACTTTCTATTGGAAACTTCGCTAAATGGCCTAAAATATGTGCACGATGCAGAGCGAAATATTTTTGAAAGGTATATTGTTTCATGGCTAATGTCAATATGTATAATTAACTTTCTAACAATTTACAGATCGTATTACTTGATATCGTTTTCAGCATGTTTTACGGCAGGCTTATATATGGCCTTATATTTCTTGGAAAAATGGCAAAATACACCCGTTCTGATAAGTTTAAGTTCTAAAACAACATCAATACAAGATATACCATTTCCATCCGTTACATTTTGTAACATGAATCAGGCATTGCGTGGTAGAGTTGCCAACTACTCGAAGTAAGTTACAAACGCATTCAATTCTTGGCAATATGTCGAACTATAACTTCGTATTTCCCAGAGATTCCCCCGATTATGCGATGCTACAGAGAATTTGTTTTCAAGACTATGACTACACACCTTTTCTCAATTTTAAGCCCCGTTCTGGGGACGATACCATATCTAATTTTATTATACGGGTAAATGTTGGCTTAAGACATCTAGTGCACTTTGTCTCCCATCACTTATGTTAATTTTCAGAATACTCAGTCCTGTGAGGATATGATTATTTATTGCAAATTTGGACCGACTGAGGAAAAATGCACAGATCTGTTTCGCGAGATACTTCTCGATGAAGGTCTTTGCTGTGTCTTCAATCAAATGCATCCGTATTTTCTTTTCAAAGGAGAGTAAGTTTTGAAATATGTTATATTAAATACTATAAAACAATTTATTAAAAATTTAAGACATAAGACGATTTTGCTGTGATAACTTCAAATGTAAATGTCCTCAAACAAAAAATCGAATTTTTTCTCAAAATTGCATTATTCACTGAATTGTGACTTTATTACTTACCTACTTACTTGGCTCTGGCTTATCGTTGCAGTCGTATATTGCCATGCTCTGCCGCACGTATAAATGACTTATATAGTCATACCAAGTTCTGCCAGGTTTTCTGTGACTTGGTCTTTCCAACGGAGATTTGGTCATCTATCTAGTATATTTTCGAAGACTTTTCGAACTGGAGCATTTTCATCCAAGCGTACAACGTGATCTAGCCAATGCAACCGCTGTACCTTAATGAGCCTGACTACGTCAATGTCAGTAAACAACTTGTACTGCTTATGACGTCGCTTCTATTCGTTAGCGTGAAAGGACCCATATATTAACCGGACCGGCCGTGGCATAGTGGTTAGAACACGCGACTACCATGCAGGGGATCTCGGGTTCGATTCCCGCCCCTGATTTTGTCGACCGCGACGTCACAGAATAAGTGTCGAGTCAATAGTCATGTCTAGTAAAAGTTTCTCAAACAGCGACGTTCGTAGGTGTCGTTAGTTGTGAATCTAAAAATAGATAGCGTGTTAATTCACAACAACGCGAGAAGCTATCCCATACCTTATTCATGGAGTGTAAAGGAAAATTATTTGTATACCATCACCTTTAGGGATGAGGGTATATATCATTTGATACGACCCAAAAGTGTAAGATATTGAAGAAGTCACTTTAGACCCTAGGTTCCTTCGAACCAAATTCGATTCATTACTTTTTAAGTCGTTTGAGCCATGTCCGTCTGTCTGGCTGGTACGCACGAACACTTTCGAAAGACGCAACCAAATGTTTTGAAGTTTTGCACGTGTTATTATTTCCCCAAAACTACTTACGGTATTCCAAATGGACTACATGGCCCCGCCCCTTCTGTTACCTCCCATACATATACATCATTCCGTCCACTTTAGAAATCGAGTAATAATATCAATACACCCAACGGGATCGTACCCAAATTCTGTACTTAGTATAGTTATAACAGGATAAAGTTTCAGAAAAAAATTGGAGGTCTACCCACGCCCCTTCCACTACCTCCCACACAAATGTACCTTTTCGCCCAATTTAAAGATGGAGAAATAATATCAATAAATCCGACGCGATTGTATCCAAATTCTTTCTTTAATAAATCTATAGCGGGATACAGTTTTTGAGAAAAAACGTGGAAGTCTAGCAACGCCCCATCTGGTACCTCCCATACACATCAGGTACCGCACACTTAAGAAATCGATTAATATTATAAATAGACCTAACGCGATCGTGCCTAAATTCTGTATTTAGTAAAGTTCAAGCAGGAAAAAGTTTTAGAGAAGAAATCTGAAAGTTTAGACGCGCCCCCTTCTGGTACCTCCCATACGAATGTACCACTTGGACCACAATACACTCGACACGATCGTGCCCGAATTCTGTATATTTTTTAAGTTATAACAGGATAAAGTTTTGGAGTAAAAATTGCAAATCTATCTAAGCCCCTTATGGTACCTCCCATAAAAATGTACCTTTCCGCCCACTTTAAAGATGGAGTAATAATATCAATACACCCAACGCGATCCTGCCCAAATTCTGTATTTAGTAAAGCTATAACAGTACACAGTTTTGGAGAAATAATCTGGAAGTTTAGACACGCCACTTCTGGTACCTCCCACACAAATGTACCACTCCGCCCACTTTAGAAACCGAGTATTAATATCAGTATAATAGAAAATATTTTGTTGTACTGAGGGTGATGGTATATGTTAGTCGGGTTGCCCGACTGAAACTTTCTTACTTAGTTTTTTTTTAAATTTTCTTCTCGAGTACTGCCAGAACCGATTCACCCGCTTTTTTCGTAACCCAGGATTCTGAACCATAGATCAAGACTGGTAGGAGCAGTATGTGGTATAGCTGGATTTTTTTTGTCCGTCGCAAGAAGAATTCTTTTTGGATTTCGAGGCTGAAACTATTAGTTTTATTGGTGAATGAGCGTAGATTCAAAAAATCATTAACCACGTCGAAAATATAGTTGTCAACGTTTTTGCTGATTCTTTTTGAATAACTGAGAAGGCTGCATTCATATGCCGCAGTTTTCGGCATATCATGTCTACGTCATCAGCGTACGAGAGTAACATGTGATTTTGACTATCGTGCCACTTGTGTTTACTGCAGCTTTCCTTATTATCAAATCCATTACTATGTTGAAGTGATCACAAGATATGCCGTCGCAATCACTACTTTAAAGAGGTCACACGATATGCCGTCGCCTCAATTTAGGCATCGTCTGGCATATAACGGTTTCGTAAGGTCCTTGCCAATCTTCACTTAAGACTTCATGTTAGTCAGCGTCATTCCGCAAAGATGTATCAGCTTCACTGGAATACCAAACCCAGCCGTAGCTACTGGTCATTTCTGCCGTAACGGGCTTTCGAAGACAGCTTCACAGTCGATGAAAAGATCTGTCGATTTGTCGAAGTGTGATTTTAATTTTTTTGTTAGTTGTTCATTTACCAGGTCTAGAGCCACACTGATAAGGTCAGATCAAGTGGGATAACACTGGTTTTAGTCTTTCACCTTACATGCGCTGGGTAAACGACTGTTTCCGCTGTAGTTGTTGCACACACTTGGCTAATTTGTTTACAGCGCAGGACATAATACGCTTAGATTTCAATCAACGGTCATGCACTTGTTATGCCAAACTATGCGTAGGGGCTAGTGCATGCTCGTTATCAGCGTCCCGCCATCGGATTTGAAGAGTTTTGTCGGAAGTCCGTCGGCAACGGCTGCTTTATTATTATTCAACAGCGATATTGCTCTTCTTACCCCGACTTGACTTGGTATTGGGCAATCTAAGCCGTCGTCGATAATTGGCGTGATACCTTCACGTGCGCTGCCTTCTGGAACCAGCAGTTGCTGAAAGCGTTCTCTCCATATATGCAGCACACTCTGCGTATTTGTGACCAGATTTCCATCCTTGTCCTTACAGGAGGGGAGCCCATTACCGTAGCCTTTTGCTCTTACTTTCTGGTAAAATTTTCGGGCCTCACCTCTATCCCTGTATCGCTCTATATCCTCGTTATCCCGTTCCTTCATCTGACGTTTTATTCGCTTAAATAGCTGCATGGCCTGTCTTACTATTTCCCTGTGCCATTCCCACCCTGCCCCTATGACGCTGTGCGACGTTTTCATCGCACAGGATTCGTTTGAGTGCAGTTTTTTATATCCAAGCACGGTTTTTGAGGTGGTGGCCATGAAATGCGCAATATGCTGCCACTGTGTATGGGGAACGCCGAAAGAAGAACGCTGTGTCGTGGTAGTTGGGAGAGATGGTTGGAGTAGGCAATGGCTATCTATGGCGTTTGCAGCTTCGCGATATCCAGCTTTTCGTGTCTTTGGTTATGTGCGTTTTTCGCTCTACTCAGTCTTGGGGCCCTCCATGGCCTGATGGTTAGAACACGCGATTACCATGCGGAAGATCCCGGGTTCGATTCCGCTTCCAGTCATCTACTTTTTCTTGTATTGCCTGCCCCCTCGACAGAAACTTCCCAGTATAAGTGTCGAGTTAATCGCATGTTCGCATTCGTCGATAAACAAGTAAGTAAGTAAGTGCCGTTAGTTGTAAATCTCCGTGACCATAGATAAATCCCTTTACCACATGATTAATTTGATTTTTGGTATTTTGATCGGGGTATAGCCAACATGCTTGTCGCCATCTTTATGCCAAATCTGGTTCTAAGAACATCTTGCTTTTCTATTTATGCATTAAAATATCCCAGGAAAATTTTAATATTCTGGAAAGGGCCGTGGTCGTATGTTTCCTCTAGGCGCTTGTAGAATTCATTCGTCTTTATCTTATCTATTTCTCCTGCCTTACTGATTTCAAGAGAAATAATATTTAATCTTTAGATATAAATTTATACGTGATTTGACGTCATCTAATGGCCGCACAACTATTCCTGTAAAATGGGACATTGAAACTGGATACCCCAAGCCTTTGCCTAAGATATATTACCCTAGGACGGCACCAGGTAATGCGTACAGATTGAACACCTTACAAAAATATATTTTACATTATTACCAACACTCAGGATCCGGCGTTACGATGGGTTTTACAGTTATATTAAAGGCAGATATCAATGATTACTATTGTAGTTCCACTAATGGTCCAGGATTTAAGGTTACTAGCATAATTTTGTGTAGATATAAAACATCTGTTTTACCTAAATTATCTATTCCAAAGATGCTACTCTACAATCCCATTGACACTCCACACATCAAAGACTCCGGCTTGCCTGTAAGTTTGGGCTGCCAGACTAGGGTGCGCATCAACGCGAAACGAACAGAAGCCATGTCCTCGTTGCGTCGCACTACGCCTTGGGATCGCCAGTGTTATTTTAGCGATGAACATCCGCTGCAATACTACAAATACTATACCCGACGAAATTGTGAAATGGAATGTGATGCCCAGTTACTGTTACGCATGTGCAACTGCATACCGTATTACATGCCCATGATACAGCCTAATGCGAGCGTTTGTTTTCTCTCCGACCTGAGTTGCGTTGGAGTAGCCGAAGCCTTGATTGTAGACAAGATAACGGTCAAGTGCAAGGAACAGTGTTTGTCGGGATGCAATGAGCTGACATTTTTTCCGGATTTATTCATGGCACCTTTGTCCGATAGGGATTACAAACTGCAGGATGCATTTTTTCAAAATGTCTCAAGGGATCACATGAGAAAAGATCTGGCCCAGGTTAATTTCTATTATCGTGAAAATTTCTTTCGGGGTAACACAAAAGTGCCCTATACTGGGTTTACGGATTTTATGTGTAAGTGAACAAGACGCATTTCTAATCTAAACTTTATTTGTATTATTCTTTCTAAATGAACTTAGCTCAAACGGGTGGCATTATGAGCTTAATGGTGGGCTTCAGTGTCATTTCTGTAGCCGAGTTTTTCTTTTTTTCGCTAATGAAACCATTTTTTGATATGATATTAAGAAGGCCACCCGAAAAGCTAGATGTTAAAGATGATATAGAGGAAAATGTGGTAGTTCAACAGGTAAGCATCTATTTTGCATTTCCAAGTTCATATCTTTAAATTCTTAATGATTCTTTAGGATACAACTTTGGATAAATTTCATCATCAGATGCTCTTTAAACGCCGCAAACCTATACACAATCGTAAGATGGTCTGGAAAAAAGAAACTTTGCAGCAACATGTTGTCAAGTAGTGGAGGTTAAGGTCGATATTCGAGACAAGTAATAATCCTGCAAGAAGATTTGGAATTACAAAATATATGAAAAATTCTTAATTATTCAACTTTTGGTGTTATTGCACAGCTTATTAAATGTAACAGCACACTTGCATGAAAAATCGTATTGATTTATTTTTTAGGGAAATTATCATCCGAAAGACACCTTGGTTCTCGCTAGGGTAAATAATTAGAAAATTTAAATTCCGTTTTTATGCAAAAATTCAAGGTTAACATAACGAACAATGAAATTTACAATTCAGAATCTATATTGACTTGAAGATGCTCTTCTGAATTTAAGCACATAGTCCGAAAAACTCCGTATGTTTAAAACTTCAATAATTTAGAGGTTTGACCCTAGGCCGATGAAGAAAATATTTCTGCTAGAATTTGGTATGCTTAAACGCCGTTAGAAATATACCAACAATACTAAAACCTGAAGTTTTACAAAATAATTGAAACAAATGAAAATAGCCTCCAAAGAAGAATTTCCTACAAGGTTCCTCTATTACTTATGTGTGCCGGGCACCAAAAAAGGGCATGGTAGGCTTTGTAGGCGCTCAAAGTAAACATATATAATCAAACATTTGGAAAGGCCAGCGAAGGCCTGAAAATCGAGCAGGCCCGGCAAATAATATGGGTACGGTTATTTTTTTTTGGGTGGGAAATTAATTACACCGACCCATGCATGATAGTTAAAATACACGACTATCGTCAGGAGTGTGATGCAAGGTTAAGCTTCTTTCTGATCGGGTTAGCTTGGTAAGCTTGGGGCTATCCTTGTAAATTGAAATTCTTATCTACTCACAGGGCTCCGTATTCGTGGCACTACGGCGGACGAAGTACCGCCACGTTGTGACGCCTGGAAACGTGCTTTTGGGACTAGTCCGAGCACGGTTAACTGTGAGAGGCGAAACCTAAAAGCCAGGCACGTCGGCTCAGAGTAAGCGCTACCCTGGTCAGCGTCCGACCCAGAATTGGTGACTGTAATAAAATCCTGGCAGGAGAAGAAACCTGCGACGCGGTGCGCTGGGCTGGCAACCCGCCACCGACGTTTGAACTATTGCAATAAAAAGAAGTAAGAAACGCAAATGAATTACGAACCATAGTTTGAGGATATGCTTCTGGAATAATAGGACATTATATGGACCAGGTGCCTCCAGCGAACTGGCGGAAGTCCATAAAGAATACAGGAAATCCGGTGGACAGGACCCGGTTGCTCGCGCATAAAGACGATTTATACTGCAGTGGCCATGCGGACAGGCACGAGTTTGGATGTGGATTTGTGGTTGGTAAGAGATTGCGACACCTAGTTTCATGGTTCAAATCGTTGTGTGAACGAATAGCGAGTCAAGACAAAGTTTTCCCCCATAACTCTTTTATGTTCCCATCCTTCGACAGAAGAGATAAGCGATAAGATTAGTATATGACCGAGGCTCGAGCCATGATACCAAATTTGTAATAGGCGATTTTAATGCTAAAATAGCCTTCTATCGATAAATTCAGTCTACACATCGAAAAGTCGAACATCAGACTGATTGATTTCTTTGCGTCAAGCAATATGGCATTTAGAAGCACTAGATTTGACCATAGAAATATTTATTAGGCAACATGGATATCTCCAGATAAATTGATAATGAATCGAATAGATCATGTGGTAATCGATGGAAGGCGCGCATCGAGTGTTCTGAACATACTAGTGACCCCGATCACTACCATATCTCTGTTAATTTACACACAAGGCTAAGCATGGCAAACAACGTACGTAATGCTCCAACCCCTGATAACATTACCTCGCATTGGCAATATATAGCCGAGAGGCAACTCGTCTCTTAAGATGGGAAAAGAAGGAGCTGGAGAAGAGACAGAATGAGTGCACAGAGTTGCAGCGAAGTAGAGTGGAAGCCCGAAAATTCTACCAGAGAGTTAAGGCAAGAAAGTGTGAAACAGGGTTTCCCTCCTGCAAGGAAAGCGATGGCCGGCTAGTGACGGACCCGGATCATGTTCTGAAGATATGGATAGAATATTTCAGCAGTCTACTGGGTATGGGCAACACTCCAGAAGACTACGCGGCTGAAGCCGATCGTCTACCGGCTGAATTGTTTAAGCAGGTTGGGAGGCGCTGATTAAGAGCATGCATCAGCTCATGGAGAACATGTGGGAATGCATCAGTGCGGGTTTAGACCTGGTAAATCTACGACGGAACAAATATTCACTTTACGACAAATCTTGGAAAAAAAACACATGAAAAGCAGATCGACACCTACCACCTCTTTGTCGACTACAATGCTGCCTTCGACTATCCGATAAGAAATAGGTTATATAAGGCCATGTCTGAGTTTAGTATTCCTGCAAAGCTAATTCGGCTTTGCAGATGTACCTTGGATAACACCAAATCATCTATTAAGATTGGTAAGGATCACTTTGAAACATTCAAATCGAAAAGACGTCTCAGGCAGAGTGATAGCTTGTCCTGCACACTATTTAATATAGTTATGGAGAAGGTGGTAAGAAAATCTGGTGTCAGCATGTCTGGCACCATATTCCACAAGAGCCACATGGCACTAGTCTATGCCGATGATAAAGACATCATTAGCCTAAATCTGCGGGATGTTACTGCAAAAATGGGGTTAGCGTTCAACGTGAACAAAAAAAAAAAATGATTTCGCGAACAAAGCGTCCTTACGATGGGGAAGGTAGTAGTTGAGTTTGCCTACCTCGAATCTTCTGTTCTGTTGTATGCAGCCGGATCATCGCCGGATCATATTCCAGCAAACATTATTGCTTTCAATTGCAGTTGTAGTACTATATTGTACTGTTGAGATCATAAATTCCATAAAGTTATGAAAAGATTATTCATTACAGCAGTCGTGTGAGATGACTGCAGGTGCCGCAGCAATCCTCTGAATCGACTCTAATAATCTTTATGAAATTTTGTAGGTATAGTTAGTAGGTATGAGAATAGGCACCATTGTATTTTCATACCGAGAGGTGGCGCTGGGGTAGATATATATCAAAAATTTGAATGGATAGATCAATTTAACTGAAATTTAAAATATATATTTGTTTAATCAGGTGGCGCTGCGGTGGATTAATACAGCAATTTTTAACAAATGGACCAATTTATCTGAAATTCAGAATGTATATTTGTTTGATCATGAGAAAAAAATACAAATGTATGTACAAATGGACTCGGTAGATGGCGCTGGGGTGGATTTATCGCAAAATTGACCCAATGAACCAATTTAAGTGAAATTTGTAATGTAGGTTTGTATGCCCATGAGAACTATTTTTTATATAAATTGACCCGGTAGGTTGCGCTGGAGTAGTCTTAGTGGAGGAGAAAAAAACAAAAAGATCCTTCAGAAAGATATGCACCTGGAATGTCCGAACTCTATACAGATATGTTGCCTCTATCTAACTGGCGGATGTCCTCGACAAATACAAGTCTGACATCACCGCCATACAGGATATGAGATGGACGGGACAAGGATGCTCACGACGAAAGAACTGTGGCATATTTTACAGCTGCCATGCAGAGAGACACGAATTTGGATGTGGTTTCATACTCGGTAAGAGACTTTGACACCTTATCTAGCGGTTTAACCCGGTAAGTGACCGAATAGCCACTATCCGCATCCGGGCAAAATATTTTTACAATACTCTGATGACCGGTGCCCTGCACATGACATTAAAATTGCTTTGGGAGATTTTAATGCTAAAATAGGAAGGGAAGATGCTCTTGGTTCAGCAGTCGGAAAATTCAGTCTACACAACAACACCTCCGATAACGGAATCAGACTGATTAGTTTCGCGTCGACAAGAAACATGGTTGTGAGTGGAACCAGATTCCCGCAAAAAGATATCCACAAGGCAACCTGGATATCTCCCGATCAAAATACAACAAATCAGATTGATCACGTTGTAATTGATGGAAGGCATGTCTCAAGCTTTATGGACGTACGTGAGATGCGCGGTGCAAATATTGACTCGTATCACCACCTAGTTGCAGCCAAGGTACACATCACACAGCTGCATACAACCATACCAACTCTATCAATTACTCCAAACAAACCCCCTAGTTCTAATGTTCCAGACACACAGTGGCAGCGTATTGCGAATTCTATGACCACTGCTGCAACGACCGTACTGGGTTATGATAAACCACGCTCAGACAAGCTCTGGTACGATGATGAATGTAGTGAAATGTCGGAGGAAATGGATTCTGCATACAAGGCAAAACTGCAGCCAATGGTGACGCGTGCGGTGACGGAGCGTTATAATGAGAAAAGGAGGAAGATGAAATGCTTTAATAAAGCTGTGGGAGCCAATGGACTTCCAGCGGTGCTTTTTAAAGCTGGCAGCGATGAGGTGGTAACATGCATGCATCGGCTCATAAACACGATTTGGCTTAAGGAATACATGCCCGATGATTAGAATCTAAGTGTCCTATGTCCCGTGCTTAAGAACGGCTATCTAAGTGTGTGTACCAACCAGGGCCGTAGCCAGGATTTAATTTCGGAGGGGGCCAAAACCAGTTGAAACAAAAAATAATTAAATTTTCACATATTTTTCAAAGAGGTCAAAGTTCGATTTTGTTTTCAAATCAGTTTATTGCCGCTAAATATTTTAATGTTGTAGACATATCAACTAGTAATACGTATGTTTGGACATGCTATATCTTTTATAGATGTCGAAATATTTGATGCAAAAGTGGGCGTATTTTTGAAAAACAAGATCAGCATTTTTTTTTCAAAAAATTCAGAATTAGATCTGAATTGAGGAAATTTAAAAATTTTTGTAATTGCTTGCTTAAAGATTATTCTATACATTTTTTTTAAATTTAAAATAAAAAATTAAAAATATTTTAGGGATAAAATCCACCTCTAGTTTTTAAATTTTTTTCACCGTAGTAGATAATAATAATTAAACCCCTAGTAAGTTTCATGATGGTGTCAACTTATTGACAAAAAAAATGAAAAATATTTTTTTATGTGATCGCTTTCCTAATTTTGTAGTTTTTTTGAAAAGTTGAAATATTTTAAAGATTATGTTCATATTAAAAAATTTAGATTTTGGGCAGTACTATAATGTTCTTTTAATGAAACTTTACTCAAAATTATGACTTACACAACGTACGTTACGAACACACACAATTTTCCGCAGCAACTTGAAGTGTCTACGAAAATTTGTAAAATTTAGCGAAATTTCTTATGTGACCAGTATACACATTTTTGCATTTTTGGTAAAATAAAGAAGACATGTTAGGGTTTAATAAACAACTTAATTCACATTTAAAATACTTTTACCTTTTATGTTACTATAATCTAAATGTGCGTTGCCGTCACACGCATTTTTCTATGGATAACACAGAGCGACAAAAACAACAATACCTGGGAAATTGTACTTTTTTTCTGGTAGGTGCAGCTGAGCACTACAAGAATCTGTTTTTCAAATTTACCAAAACCCTCAAAATCTTGAGTTACGGGTAAAAAATCGTTTTTTTGTACTTTTACGCACTTATAAGCCAGTAACGCGGATAAATATTAACCGATTTTAAGTTTCTCAGCGGATTTGAAAAGAAGAGACTTTCCAACGATATAATAGTTTAATATGTTAAAGTTTAACAAATTCATTTTTTGATTACAGAAACAAAAAGTTAAATATATAGCAATTTTTTTTACTATGAAATCGTCCGTCCTTCCGCTGGAAATACACATATATTTATATGGTTTTATCTTACAATTCTCTACTAGAACCTCTAAAGCTGAATTCAATTCAATTTTTTCAAAAAATTTAAATATAAGTAGAATTTCAACTCAAATTGAGTTGTTTGTTTGCATCTTCTTTTTAAAAAAGGCTGATACAAGAATGCCAGTTGTTTTTGGTAAACTATTCAACAACGACATAAAACTTTGTAATTTTATACATTTAACTAGCTGACCCGGCAAACGTTGTTCTGCCATACAACTTCGGACCCGGCAAACTTTGTCTCGCTCCTAAGGTAACGAATTCATATAAGCTCCAGGGGTATAGTAAAACACAATTAGTTTAAGTTTTAATGTGAGATATTATAATTTAATCGAAATTAGTGTAGAGCGACCTGATTAACAATGATTTTCGATTTGCCAAATCGCCAACAGACAACGTACGGCTGATCTTGTGAAATGCAGGGAAAGTCGAGATTGATTCCACAAACTTTCATTGATGCGTTTTGCGATTTATTGATTGTCATCGCAAAAGCCAATAGAATGGGGAGTTGAATTCGCTTGAATTTGGAAGGAAGATCGGTTAGAATAATAGAAATTCGTGGGATAAGGATTTCTTGTCCTTGGAATTTTACCCTGATGAACGTTGCTTTAATCACATTGATGATCAGTTTCTTGACCGACAAATGCGTACCGTTGCACAATTTAAGATGATTCAGATTCCGCAACATGCTTATGATCGATCCCACCGTCAGTTGTAAATTATGCGGCGGAGTTCCTGACACATCTAAAAAATTTAAAAATTCTGTCGGATAGTTGGTCGCCTCATACTCGTTGGTCACACTGTCAAGCTATCGAAAATTCAGTAACACGAAGATTACGATATCAAGCATGCGTAAATTTCATAAGCAGCAGTTGATTTCGGGATGACGGGAAGCGTTTGACGAAAATATGTACCATAGCCACACCAAATCATCTCGAATCACCTCGTAAATCCTTAATCGTTCGGTCAACTGCCTCCAAAACTCGTTTATGTGCCATCGCTGCAAGTTGGCTTGTCAACCGTGAGAAGATTCATCAGCAGCTTCAAAGCGGAAATGCAGGTCGACCGTTTTTCAACAATGTTGCAGAAATACCAGTAAATGCAACTGCTAACGGAATTTTCGGTCTTGACCAAATTTTGCCAGAATCAAAGAAATGACGAATGTTTTGTCTGGGGGAGCATCGAGGAAGTAAATGCCGCCCGTTCCATCGTCAACAACCTTCATCAGCGAATCGTACACGTTCGTTTGCTCGGCATTCAATGGCGGCATATTTTTTCGGACCCTTTCAGTCAGTATTCCAATTTCGGTAGTAGATTGCCGCACATGAGCACGCACTTGTCTTCGATCAGAAGTAAATTTCAGGAGAATGAAAAAGAAGTGATGACTTGTAAACAAACCTTTTGTTCTGTTGACCATTTTTTAAATTGAGGTGATAGCCATCCTCTCCACGACAGAACATCAACGGGTATTGAAGTGCATCATATGACCGATGAGTCATGCCTCAGTTGTCTACCATCCCGACGCTTGGGAACAACTCCACATTCTTCCCAACAATCACCACTTAACTTAATTTCCCTTTGCACCCCATGAATGAGGTATGGGATAGCTTCTCGCGTTGTTGTGAATTAACACGCTTTCTATTTTTAGATTCACAACTAACGGCACCTACTTATTTATCGACGAATGCGAACGTCACTGTTTTGAGAAGCTCTTACTAGACACGACGATTGAATCGACGCTTAATACTGCGAAGTTGCTGTCAAACAACATTCGAGGGGGGCCGACAATGAAAGAAAATTGTATTTATTTTTTTTTTTTCTTTTAAGATGACTGGAGCCAGGTTTGAACCTGCGATCTCCCGCATGGTAGTCGCGTGTTCTAACCACTATGCCACGGCCGGTCCCCAACAATCACCACTGCGCCTTCATTTATAGAGGGAGCATTGAATAGTCCTGCATGGCATCCAGTGGGTCTTTTGTCTGCTCTGATAATGGTTTTGTGGTCGTCGGAATGCATTGTATTCAATGCGGTTTGAACAATCGGACCAATGAGTTATTATCATGCAGAAGATTTTGAAATTGTTCATAATAATCCCAAATTTTCCAAGCATTATAACAAATTTTCCACCTTTACGTCGGCAGAAATCATTAAATGACGCGATACAGTGAAAAATATCGTCAAAAAATCTAAATTTTTCGAGTTTTTACGGATTATTTCGAGTTTTCCACCAAGAATTTTTCTATTATCCGAAATATTGGAGATTAACACCGACCAAAATTATCAATCATAGGATTAACTTCAAAATTTCGTCTAAAAAAATTAAATTTGTTGGCATTTTTCCGTAATTTTTCTACAAAAATTTTCTATTTTTCCATTCGTAAAGCACACAAAAATTCTTTTATCGATTTTTATCAAATCAAGCGATACAATCTAACATTTTGTAGAAAAAATCCAATTTTTTCCGGAATTTTCCACCAAAAATTTTCTATTGTTCCATTCGAAAAGTCATTTTGGAATAATTATTCGAAATTTTTCATTTGGTCGTCTGGGACGCTGCATGAACGTTGACAACTATAACTTTAAAGGGGTAGATGATTTTATCTACCTTAGCTCCACTATAAACAAAAATAATAATGTCAGTCTGGAAATCAAAAAACGAGTATTCATCGCAAACCGCTGCTGCTATGCGCTAAACATGCTGTTTAATGACAGAGCGCTCTCTCAAAAAACAAAGAACCAACTGTACCAGTCTCTGATCCTACCTGCCTTGCTCTACAGCGCAGAATCCTGGGTAATGATACAAGCGAATCAATCTATTCTGGGAGTCTTCGAGAGAAAAATGATTTACAAAAATGTGGACCCTTCATCGTTAAGGGCGAGTATCGTCGTCAAATGAACCACGAGCTGTATGAGCTGTACAACGATATCGACGTAGTCATGTGAGTTGAAATGGACCAAACGTGCTGGCTTGGATACGTTATACGAATGGATGAAAGGTTTTCGTCAATAAACTCGATGGGCGACGCAGAAGGGGCGACCAAAATTCGTTGGATGGACGAGGTGAAAGAGCTGTTATTTAAGCTTGGTGTGACGAATAATCTACGGAGCGAAAAATACCAAAGCGTTTGGAATACTTTTTTACGTGCGACTACTGATAAATAAATTTCTGTTGCTGCTATCAATTAAGAAGAAGAAGACATTTTCATATGGATCAGTTAAGGTTTACTCGAGTTATAGTGACAGCCAGCCAGACAGACAGACAAGCTCAAACTTATTAAAAAGTCCTGACACGAATTTGGTCTTAAGATACTTGGGATCTAATTCGTCTTCTTTAATGCGTTACACTTTTCCACGTATCAAATGATATATACCATTATCCCTAAGGGTGATGGTATAATTAATGTAAGGGCATGCTCTACCTCAATATCAATGCCAATTACTTTCAATGCCAATCAATTAATATCTTATGTATAATTAATATATACCTTTTTTATTACGATACTTTAACGTTAATTAACTGCATGACTACTAATTGTTATACAATACTTTTAATTATATTTATTTGTAAGAGACATCAATTCTATTTGCTTTAGCCAGTTAAGCAAACGCTTTTGAACTATCAACATAACAATGACTGAAAAAGTAGAGCTTAGTAATAATAATATCTCACAAAATTTATCTAAAACGGGCTTAATCTTACGCTTATTAATCTATTATGTTGATTTGTTAAAACAATTTCTTGCAAATACTGCCTTGAATGGTTTAAAATATTTAGCTTATAAATATTTAATATTTTGGGAGAAGTACAATATTATTACAACTAATACGACAAAACAAACATTATGAGAAATATTAAAGACCCATACAGAAATATCTAATTTCTTTATCGTTATAAATTTGTAGATTATTTTTCTTTGCCTGTTTCGTTGTGGCCACCTATAACGCCTTGAACTTTGCCATCAACATCATTGAGAAATGGCAAACATCTTCGATACTCATTATGATGAACCCAGAGGTAACTCTTATAACGGATAGCCCATTCCCGGCAATCACCATATGTAATATGAATCAGGCTAGCTACAAACGAGTCAAAGATTATGCAATGTAAGTATGAAGACAATTAAGTTTTAAAGCCACCCCTAAAGATAATGCTACACATGCATAGCGATTCACAGGAGTATGTAATGCTGCAAAAGCTATGTTTTCAAGATATAAATCCCAAGACGACTAGTCGTAATAAAAATGACACTTTTGCCAATTTTGTAGTGGCGGTAAGTTCAGACAAAAATGGGTAGGTTGAGGAGTCATTCGTATCATCTTTCTTGTTTGCAGCACACTCAGTCCTGTTCCGAAATGATTCTTATGTGTAAGTGGGGCTTGGAATTGACTTCATGTACGGATTTGTTTCGTGAAGTTTTGCTTAACGAGGGACTTTGCTGCTCTTTTAATATTGTGCATCCGTTTCTCATATACAAAGGAGAGTAAGTTTAGTATATTGATGTTTATACGCTATCTACATACTCATTTCTTATGATTTTGATGCGCTGAACAAGAATCTGAAGTCCATTTTGTTGCAGTTTGTCAGGAGTTTTTTATAACCTTAGTTTGTAGGGTCTTTTGAGGTCAGGCCAAAAACCTGACTTGATTGGTATGTATAAAAAGACTTCAGATTCGGTTCCAGCAACCTCTTTTAAAGCATCCAGCATTTGTTATGCCCATGTATGCCTATTTCTTGTGACTTATTTTCCCCAATTTTCCATTTCAGCTATTTTATGGTTCGCGATTTTACCACATTGGACAACCAATGGATACCGGTTGAGTGGAATCCAGAAACTGGTTATCCCAATGAATTACCCACAAAATTCTATCCACGTTTAGCATTGGGCTCCGGTTTATCAAATGGTCTTACTTTAGTACTAAATGGTGATGTAAATGATTACTATTGTTCCTCCACCAATGGAGCCGGGTTCAAGGTATACCTGTTTTAGTTCTTTATCAAATTAACATGCGTATCTATGCCCATTTACAGTTTCAACTACACAATCCCATCGATTCGCCTCAAATTAAGGAAACTGGTTTACTAGTGAGTCTAGGCTCTGAATCTACCTTCCACATTAACACTTTCAAGGATGAAGCGCTACCCGAAGTACGGTCGATATCACCAAAAAATCGAGAGTGTTACTTCAATGATGAATACAACCTTCAATATTTTCATTTCTATACGCGTCGTAATTGTGAAGCCGAGTGTGAGGCAATGTTTTTTCTGCAAACATGTAATTGCATACCTCATCAGATACCGCGTATTGTGGCAAACGCCACCACATGCCACATAGAACACACCAACTGTCTGACAAAGGCAGGCTTGGATTACACTAATCCCCAGAAGTTAAAGTGTAAATCAGAATGTTTGCCTGGCTGTTATGATCTGGCGTATAGGCCGAATATGTATAGCACTGTCATGGCCAAAGAGCATTACAATTTGAATAATAAATTCTTGGCAAATTTTACATCGGACTACATCAGGGAAAATTTAGCTGTGATAAATGTTTATTATCCCGTTGGCTATTATCGTAGCAATGTGAAGACGCCATATACAGGAGTCACGGAATATTTGTGTGAGTTGAGAAATCTATGAAATCTATGAGCATTCAGTTATTTGGGTTCAACATTTCAGCTCAAACTGGTGGTATCATGGGTTTAATGATGGGTTTAAGCGTGATATCTGCCGTAGAATTCGTTTACTTTCTTATAATGAAGCCTGTAATACATATGTGGCGCAGATATTTTTCCAAGAATATTGTGAAGCCCCGGGATTCTTAAAAGTACATTTTGTGAAACGTTAAAAAACAACTTTGAGTATGTTAAGAAAATGCATTGAAATCTTATTGTCTTTATAATTACATATAAGACTAAATTAAGAATTTTTTGCACTTTTTTTAGAATTGTAGTATTTTCACCAATAAATCCGTGAGTAATGTTAACTTTTTTGTTTTTAGGAAACTATATTAGTCCTGTCCCATACAGATTTATACAAAACCTCTCAGGTTGCTATGATTATTTGTGGCCGGGACCGTATAGGTTGACGGGAAGACCCGTCCACACGAAAAAAGGAAATTTTTTCGCGTATTAGTGTCAGTTCTCGTGTCACAGTCGTGTTCACACCAGTGCCCTACCATCTCTCTCTTGACTGAAATTAGATGTCAGTTCTATTCATCACTTTTTAAGTCGTTTGAGACATGTCTGTCTGGCTGGGAGAACGATAACTTTCGAAAGACGCATTTGAATGTTTTGACAAGTTAATAGTGAACTAAAACTACTTACGGTATTGAAAATGGGCTACATGGCCACGCCCCTTCTGCCCACTTTAGAAATCGATAATAATATCAAAATACCCGACGCGATCATGCCCAAATTCTGTAGTTAGTAAAACTAAATGACGATAAAGTTTTGGAGAAAAAACTGGTGGTATAGCCACGCCCATACAGACATAACATTCCAACCACTTTATAAATCGTGTAATAATATCAATACAACCAACGGGATCGATCGTACCCAAATTCTGGGCTCCACGAAAAGCCCCCCAATGAAATAACGCCCAGGAAATAACCCCCAATGAAATAAACCCCAAAAAAATAGAAAATAAAGCCCAAAAACAGTGAACGAAATAACATCCAAAAATTAATGAAATAAACCCCAAAGCGAAAACGAAACAACCCCCAATATTTGGGAGTTATTTCACATGAAATAATGAAAATGATGAAAATGAAATAACCCCCAATGAGATAAACCCCATCAGCAACAAAAATTAAATTATGCCCAAAATTCATAAAAGAGCCAGTTTCAATAAGGATTTCATGAAGTCAATATGGACCAACAGCAAAGTCGAAAATTATTGACATGAATCGTGTGGAACGTAGATCGTTGTAGCCCTGCTCTATTTTTGCAGTTCGGAAGACAATTTGCCTTTTACGTTTGGCCTTTACTCAACCACCTCCACTGTTCACAAGAAAATCAAACTCTCTGCTTATAGTGAATTACTCCTTCTGAAGAACTCTTACAATTTAAAAAATTTCCATTCTTAGATATCATTCTCAAAATGAAAAAATGCTAGTAGCGTATTCTTGATTTTCTCTCCGTCAATATGAAAAATGGAAATATCTGTAAACATATAAAAGATATTGTAATGTATTCACAGGCTTACGGCCTTATTCATAAAAACTTATAAGAGGTTTATAAACCATTTTTAAGCAATTTTCGAGAAAACAATATTCATAAACGATTCACATCTTCAGTAAGTTAAAGTAGAGTTGTCTCTACTTTAAGCATGCTATAACTTGACGTTTGTACAATTTATTGCATATTTATGAATTTGAGATCTTTATTTGAGTTTTTCGGCATTTTTCCTATTGAAAAGAGTTGTTGCAATCATTCATTGTGTAGGAAATTTTCTTCTTAATCATTGCGCACATAGAAAAGTATCTAAATAGACACTTTTCATTCATGAATACCATTTTGAAAAATATTTCTCCAAAATTCTTTAAAAATAATTTGTAAATAATGAAATAATATTCGTGATGTATAAACAATCAAAACAAGGAAACAATGTAATCGGTATCCGATTATAATTTTAACATGAGGAAAAGAAAATCAATTATTTTAATATAATTTTTACTTTAAAGTCTTTCTTATCATCATGAGAATCGTAGTCAATGAAAAATTGTGCTACAATAATGTTTATAGTTATTATAAGTGCAAATACATATTTGGTATCCGTATATAAAGCTTTTGTATCCGATTATAAAGCTGTTTTTGTACATCATTAACGACCAATAACAGTCGACGTTGCCACCTGAACACATAAAGCTAAAGTACTGATAAAAAACGTTTATGAATACAATTTCTTATTAAAGGTTTGTTAGAGCTAAAGAATACTTTAGCTAGAGAACGCTTCATACCAACTTTAGAAATTTTTTATGAATATGGCCGTTAAACTTTTCTTGTAAAAGGCCTATTTTTATATAAATATATAATTATAACCCCCAAAAACCAACAGCTTTAAAAATGAAATAACCCCCGAATAAAAAATGAAATAAAACCCAAATTATACACGCCATGAAACAAGCCCCGAATTTCAAAAATTTGTTGGGCGTTATTTCATTGGAGATTATTTCATAATTTGAAAACCCCAAATGAGGAATGAAATAATTCCCAAAAATAAATGAAAAACCGCCCAAAAAATTTGGGAGTTATTTCATATGAAATAACACCCAAAAATGTATGAAAAAAATTTGGGGAATATTTCATTTCTCGTTTGGGCGTTATTTCATTGGGGGGCTTTTCGTGGAGCCAAATTCTGTATTTAGTAAAGCTATAACAGGATAAAGTTTTGGAAAAAAATTGGAAGTCTAGCCACACATCTTCTGGTACCTCCCATACATATGTACCACTCCGCTCAATTTAGAAATCGATTTATTATATTAAAACACCAAAATCCTATATTTAGTAATACTTTATCAGTATAAAGTATTGGGAAAAAAAACTGGAAGTCTAGCCACGCCTCATCTGGTACTTCCCATACCCCTCAAGTACGGCCCACATCCAACGCGATCGTGACCAAATTCTGTATTAAGTAAAGGTCAAGCAGAATAGTAATTTTAGAGAACAATTTAGAAGTCTAGCCACACCCCTTCTGATACCTCCAATACAAATGTACCATTCCGCCCGGAGTTGTAATATCAATACACCCAACGTGATCGTGTCCAATTTCTGTGTTTAGTAAAACTAAATCAGGATAAAGTTTTGGAGTAAAAAACTTTAAGTCTAGCCACGCCCCTGCTGGTACCATACACATGTACCACTCCGCCCACTTTAGAAATCAAGTAATAATATCAATATACTTGAATATTTTATGTTTTACTGAGGGTGAGGGTATATGTAAGCCGGTTTTCTCAACTAAAACTTTCATACCGGTTTACTATACCCTCTAATTCGGGCACGAACTGATTGAAGGGTATATTAATTTTATACTTCCATTTTTAACGTCCATAAGGAGACATGATAGGTATGATATATATATGGCTGGAGAGCATAGAGATATACGCACCACTCTATTTCGCTGCAGATGAACTTGAGGGGTCAAAGTCCAAAACTCGAATATGAGGAATCAAAAACTACGCTTTTACATTCGACAACAACAAAACTGTATTTTGCTTAGTTTATCTTTTGTGCATTACTTTACTTTGGGGGGTGATCATACAATTATACGCAGTGGTTTTTATAACGAAATAAAACTTTTTTGTTTAAAAAGTTTTAATATTTCAATTAAACAAAACACTTTTTAGCAATGCATATGACTCCCTTTTTTTAAATAAGTTAAAAAATTGTGGTTCGGCATACTTTTTTTCAGAGCTTTTGTTATTGTACGGCTTATTGAAGCTGGCCTTCCCAAGCTGTCGCACGAACTCCGCAGAGTATGTAAACTTACTGAAAATAAATTATTACCCTTTTTAAGGCGAAACCAGGAGACAAATTAAATTGTTCAGCAAGAAAATGCGTCTACTGACCACAGTAAGGAAATAAAATGATCAGCATCGAAATCTGAGACTATTTAAAGGTGACCGTCTGCCTGTCTTTCCGTCCCCGTGATTACAGAATAAAAAATATCGAGATAGCTTATATCCTCCAAGCGGAGGTTGTATTAAGATAAGCAAGATCGGTCAAAAACTACTCCCACCTCCCATACAAACTCCCCTTTTTGGGGCCTGTCCCTGCGATTACTTACTTAATTACTTACCTGGCAACTTTTTACAATCCTATTGGATTATATTTGGGACCGGCCGTGGCATAGTGGTTAGAACACGCGACTACCATGTGGGAGATCCCGGTATCGATTCCCGCCTCCAGTCATCTACATTTTTCTTTCATTGCCGGCCCCCTCGACGTTGTCGACAGCAACATCTCAGTATAAGTGTCCTACCCAAGCATCGGCATGTCTAGTAAAAGTTTTCTAAAACAGTGACGTTCGCAATGACGTTATGTATCTTAAATAGAAAGCGTATTTATTCACAACAACGTGAGAAGCTATCCCATACCTCATTCATGGGGTGTAACGGAAAATTAAGTTTTGGATTATATACTGCACGTATACAAATATTATATCAACTCCGATCATTTGCGCTTCTTCTTCAGTTAGCCACACCAAGTTCTGTAAGGTTCTCAATAACCTGGTCTTTTCAACGGAGTTTTGGTCGCCCTCTTCTACGCCGTCCATCGAGTTCATTGTCGAAGACTTTTCGAGGTGCAGCATTTTCGTCCATGCGTACAATATAACCTAGCCAACGCAACCACTGCACCTTAATGCGTCTGATCACGTCAATGTCAGTGTACAGCTCATGATTCATACGACATCGATACTCTCCGTTAACGATGATGGGCCCATATACATTACAGAGTAATGTAGAACCAGTATCTGGTATAGTTGGTTCAGCCTAAGAACCATTTTTGCTGATTCCTTCTGTATACTTGAGAAGGCTGATGAGTCACATCCCGCAGTTTTTGGCTGATGATGTCCACGTGATTACCGTACGCGAGTAGCATATGACTTTTGTTGAATATCGTGCCACTCGTGTTTACTGTAACTTTCCTCATCGTACCGTAAACGTGTCGGTATGCAGGTTGAATTTACCGATCGATGGACCAAGAACATCTTCCCTTCCTATTTTTGCATTAAAGTCTCCCACAACAATTTTGATGTCGTGGCCAGGGCAGCGGTCGTATGTTTCCTCTAGACGCTCGTAAAATGCGTCTTTAATCTCAGCGATCGCTTTGATGACGATTGTGGGTATTCGATCACTAACAGGATTGAATAGGGAGAAAAGATGTCTGAGTCTCTCGCCAACTACAAATCCACAACTAAGTTCGTCTTTTTTGGCATAGCAGCTGTAATGGATGTCCCAATTTTTACGTCGCGAGTATCTATGTCCTGTCCAGCTCATCTGCTGGATGGCGATGATGTCAGCCTTATATTTTTTGAGTACATCCGCTGGTCGGATAGTGGCACCTCTCAATAGAGAGTCCGGACATTCCATATTCTTAAATCATGGTCCTAAATACGTTTGCTGGCTTTGTCACTATTTAGGGGCTTCTGTTTGTTACTTTTTTTTCTCTTGTTTCATAGTCAGTAAAGGACCGAAAGGCGCGTGGCTAGCCCAAACATTAGGGTTCGTCGCTCACCATCTGTCGCTGTTCATGATATAAAACTATCACGAAAAACGTTGTCCAAGTGCCTCCACGAAGGAGGTTGTGAGTCGGCTTGTGGTGCAAGATTGACTTTACATCCCTAACGGTCCCAGTCCCTGCGATTATAGCCGTAATTAAGGATCTGTCTATGTTGAATTGGCAACACAAGCTTCTATGCTCTTAGCGAAGATCAAGTTCTAAGATGAGCAAGATTGGTCAAAAACTATTACCATGTCCCATACAATTTGTTAATTTTTGGGGGTCTGTCCCTGGGATTCCAGACCTTATTTAAGAGACATCGAGCGGAAATTTGGTACACAAGATTATATTCTCTTATTGGAGGTTAAGTTCTAAGATGTATCCGTCTAACGTTCCCCGCGATTACTGCCGTACTTTAATAAATATCAACCTGAGGCAAAGTTCTGAGATGAACAATATCGGACAAATACTACTTCCATCTCCCATACACACTCCACTTTGTTAAGGTGTCCGTCTGTCTCTCCAAGCGATTGTAGCCTTAATTTAAGTGATATTAAGCAGAAATTTGGTACACAAGCTTCTATCCTCTAAGCGGAGGTTAAGTTCTAAGATGAGCATTATCGGACATAAACTATACCAACATTTCACACAAACTGTCCCTTTTTGGGGATATCCGTCTATCCATCCCCTCGAGTGCAGCCGAAGTTGAAAAAAGTTATCGAACTTCAATTTGGTTATTTATATTTCAATATTATATACACATTGAATATTTATAGCCCCAGCGCCTTATTGGCTTTATAGGACCAAACTGGCAACTATTATTAACATTATCATAATACCTGATTCTCACCAAATTTATAAAACAAAAATATAACAATTAATAAGATATATTAGATTTATTACATAAGAAAAATTTCAACATTTTCTAAAAGATATTTTTTTATTTCTCCTTTAAAAACTGAAATGGCAAGAATATTTTTTAAATAAGCAGGCATGTTATTGTGTTCGTTAGGTCCAGCAAAACCAATATATTGCTTTGTTACATCTAATCGACATCTAGAAATTGTTGTTGTAACAGCTGGTGGTTAGCTGGGGTGATAATTCTTTCTACCGATTTTCAATTTATCGGCACTCGATCGGGCATATAATCCGATTATCATACGATCATTGTTGGCAACTTTGTTTCGTTCCTTTGTAGATAACAAGGTTTGTGTCAAGGATTGTTAGGTGTTGTTGTTGTGAGTTTAACCGCTAAATTCCACCAGAGATGGCGCCAGCTGGCTTGTTGATTTATATGAGATGTTGATAAATCATTTTTCTTTTTTCCTTGGTCCTTGCGCAATATGGATTTTTGTAGTGGAAGCGTCTAGGATGAGTTTTGTTGGCTGGAGAACTCGAAAGTATTTGAAAAGTAATTAATTTTTATCGATGTTGATTTGGCCAGTGTCCCGGCCGGGAATCGAACCCGGTACCTTCGGATTACTAGTCTACGTCGCTTCCATTGAGCTATCGAAGGCCACTTCAAAATTGTAATATTGTCCGCTTGTCTCGTATTTCTACCTGTCCTTAGTCGATTTCGAACAAACTCAACAGATCCCTCTGATACGCCTAGAGCAGACTTATGCATGTATACTAACAGTTGTCGCTTATAAAGACCTTGTGTTGGCAAAACTGTCTTTGCCTAATGCTTGTACAAATTGATCGAACGATATGTTAATGGTAGATTATAAACTATTTTCAGTGCTTTATTTTGTGCGGATTGTAAAGCTTTCAATGAGCTGCATTTCTTATAAGCATATATTGCATTCCCCGATTAATGGGACTTTGCCCAGCGGTTTAAAGTTACCGATTGCCGCTCACTTGGGAGTGACCAGAAGCCATTCCTTTGTTGCACTGTCCAAGCAGCTAACTACTTCCGGTCTTAGACCAAGTATTCCCCGGGCAATGACTTTAAAGCAACCGCTTAGAAATTAGCTAGAGTTAGAAGGCGAAACGTTGAGTAACCTAATCGGTATGCTACCACCGATGCGTCTTAGGAAGTAGATAACCGAAGTTACTGAAGCTCAACACAGGCTCTCCTAGTGGCTTTGGCAGCACCAAGAAACGAGGATCTGGAGAGATGGCATAATAAGCCACTCTCCTTAAACTAAATTTATTATGAAAACACGGAGACTTAATAAAACAAGAAACCCCCCAAATGTTGACGACCCCCGCAAACGATATAAGGACCATGATTTAAGGATATGCACCTGGAATGTTCGAACTTTTTACAGAGATGGTGCCTCTATCCAACTGGCAGATGTCCTCGACAAATACAAGGCTGACATCACCGCCATAAAGGAAATGAGATGGACGGAACAGGGATGCACACGACGAAAGAACTATGACATCTTTTACAGCTGCCATGCAGAAAGACACGAATTTGAATGTGGTTTCATAGTCGGCAAGAGACTTCGACACCTCGTCTCGCGACTTAACCCTGTAAGTGACCGAATAGCCACCATTCGCATCCGGGCGAAATATTTTAACATTACGCTGATTTGTGTACACGCCCCGACGGAAGATAAAGACGATGAGATTAAAGATGCATTTTACGAGCGCCTAGAGGAAACATACGACCGCTGCCCTGGCCACGACATTAAAATTGTTCTGGGAGACTTTAATGCAAAAATAGGAAGGGAAGATGTTCTTGGTCCATCGATCGGTAAATTCAGCCTGCATATCGACACGTCAGACAACGGGTATAGGCTGATTAGCTTCGCAGCGGGAAGGAACATGGTAGTGAGTGGAACCAGATTCCAGCACAAAGATATCTACATAGAAACTTGGCTATACCCCCGATCAAAACACCAAAAATCAAATTGATCATATGGTAATTGATGGCAAGCATGCATCTAGTATTGCCTCATATTGCCTCGGATCATTACCTGGTTGCAGCCAAGGTGCGCACAAGATTGAGCAGAGCGAAAATCGCACGTAATCAAACACGAAGAAAGCTGGGCATCGCGAAGCTGCAAACCCCAGAGATAGCTACTGCCTACTCCAACCAGCTCTCCCAACCTTACGACACAACGCCTCTACTTCTGACGTTCCCGATACACAGTGGCAGCATATTGTGCATTTCATGGCAACCGCCGCAACAACCATATGAGGATATAAAAAACGGCGATCAGATGAATCCTGGTACGATGAAGAATATCGCACAGCGTCTGAGGAACAGAATGCTGCTTATAGGGTACGGCGCAAGGAGACAGTTAAACAGGCGAGAAAGCTGTTTAAGCGAAAAACAAACCTCAGATAAACGAGGATATAGAGTGATACAGGGATAAGGGTGAGGCCCGAAAATTTTACCAGAAACTAAATGTAAAAGACTACGGCAATGGGCTCCCCTCCAGTAAGGGAAAGGAAATCTGGTTACAGATACGCAGAGTGTGCTGCATATATGGAGAGAACACTTCCAGCAACTGCTGGTTCCAGAAGGCAGCGCACGTCAAGGTATCACGCCCATTGTCGATGACGGCTTAAATTGCCCACCACCAAGTCAAGCCAAGGTAAGAAGAGCAATATCGCGGCTGAAAAACAACAAAGCAGCCGGTGCCGACGGTCTGCCCGCAGTGCTCTTCAAGTTCGGTGGCGAGTAGCTGATAACGAGCATGCACCAGCTTGTGCGCACGGTTTGGCTTAAAGAGTGCATGTCCGACGATTAGAATTTAAGCGTATTATGTCCTGTGCTTGAAAAAAGTTGATCCAAGTGTGTGCTCCAACTACCGCGGGATCAGCCTTTTACCCATCGCATATAAGGTCCTGTCGAGTGTGCTATGTGAAAGACTAAATCCAGTGTTATCCAACCTGATCGGGCCTTATCAGTGTGGCTTTAGACCTGGAACATCAACAACTGACCAGATTTTCACACTTCGGCAAATCCTGGAAAAGTCCCAAGAGAAACAGATCGACACGTATCATCTTTGTGTCGACAGCCCGATACGGCAGAAATTTCTTGAAGCCCTGGCTGAGTTTGGTATTCCAGCTAAGCTGATACGTCTTTGCGGAATGACGCTGACTGACACGAAGTCTTCAGTGAAGATTGGCAAGGACCTTACCGAGCCATTCTATGCCAGACGAGGCCTAAAACAAGGCGACGGCCTATCGTGCGATCTCTTCAACATTGTGATGGAGATAATAATGAGAAAAGCTGCAGTAAACACGAGTGGCACTATATTCAACAAAAGCCACATGCTACTCGCGTACGCTGATGACGTAGACATCATCGGGTGAAGACTGCGGGATGTGACTGCAGCCCTCCCAGGTATACAGAAGGAATCAGCGAAAATGGGCCTAACGGTGAACGAGGACAAAACGAAGTTATTAGTTTCAACGAAGAAAAAATCTACTCATTTGGGAAACTGCGTGAACGTTGACAACTATAATTTCGAGGTGATAGATTAGTTTGTCTACCTAGGCTCCGCCATCAACAAAGCTAATAGTGTCAGCCTAGAAATCCGAAGAAGAAGAATTCTGCTTGCAAATTAATGCTACTACGGACTGAGCAAGCGATTCAATGAAAGAGCCCTCTCTCGACGAACAAAACTCCAGCTATACCAGATACTGGTTCCACCTGTCTTAATGTATGGCTCAGAATCCTGGGTTATGACACAAGCGGATGAAACGGTTCTGGCGGTATTCGAGAGAAAAATACTCCGTAAAATATATGGGCCCATCATCGTTATCGGAGAGTATCGGCGTCGTACGGATCATGAGCTGTACGCTGACATTGACGTGATCAAACGCATTAAGGTGCAACAGTTGCTTTGGCTAGGTCATGTTGTAGGCATGGACGAAAATGCTCCAGCTCGAAAAGTCTTCGACAATGAACTCGATGGACGGCGCAGATGAGAGCGACCAAAACTCCGTTGGAAAGACCAGGTTACTGAGAACCTTACAGAACTCGGTGTGACTAACTGAAGAAGAAGCGCAGAAGATCGAAGCGCTTATAATATTTTTCTACGTGCGGTATATAATCCACATAGAAGTACCAGCTAAGTAAGTAAATAATCGGAAGATACGTTAAATGTGAGTGTATAAGGTTTAAATCTTATAAATTTTGTCTTGCTGGTGTTTAAGACTAGTTTATTTAAACGTGCAAATTCAGCGATATCGTTGCGTCATATTCGATTTGAGTTCGGAGAACAACCTCATGTTTGTAATCATAAAGAAGGCAAACTTCCCTTTTAATAAAGTATAGTTGTAGTGCAAGTTACCACACTTAACACCATTTCATTTACAAATGGTGAAGGGTATCAGAGATTCGGCATAGCCGAAGATAATTACCTTACTATTTTATTGTTAAATTTAGGATAAATATGCTCACGGTTTTGTGTTAATCCATAAAAATTACCCCAAATTTAATATGCAATGTTAAACATAGAATTGTGCTAATTTTATAACGACGCTTAATTACTATTTCTACAACAAATTGCTGGCTTAGCTAAGGCATACGGTAAGGGTATATTTAACCAATTCACCTGACTGACATTTCTTCATTGGCTTTATTTTGAATCTTCACTATATCATAAAGCAGAGCAGCAAATACATAAAATTAATAATTTTATTTAAATAAGTTCAGTTGTGCCCATTGACTGCTAATTTATAATAAAGCGACAGGGCCTAACCTATAATAAAATGAAACAAAATCACAATAAATATACGATGTAGTACCTATACTATATTTAAAATATCATCACTTACCTTAATTAACTACAAATCACTACATGTGCATGTTATTTGTACCATCCACTGGCTGAACATTTATAATATTTCGACTAAGGCACTTTCGCCACAGATGCATTAAAGGTTTCATTACAAAGAAGTAGAAAAATTCTACTACAGATATAACGCTGAATCCCATCATAAGACTCATGATACCACCAGTTTGTGCTGTAATTGAGAACATATTATTATTTCATGTGTTAATCTCAGGTTCATTCATAACAACTTACACAAATACTCAGTGTATCCTGTGTACGGAGTCCTGATGTTGCTGCGATAATAGTTAAGTGGAAAGTAGATATTAACCACCGCTAAATTCTCTCCAATAAACTTAGTTGTATAATTTCGCAAATATTCATTGTCTAGATGATAGTTATCTCTTGCCATGGGCGTGACAGATGTGTATGGTATATACCATAAATCATAGCAACCCGATAAACAGTCAGTTTTGCAACTTAATTTTTCAGGATCGCTGTAATCATCTTCTGCCATCACCACACAATCGAAATGTTCTACATAGCAATAGGTGGCATTTGCCACAATCAAGGGCAAGTAGTAGGGTATACAATTGCAGGATCGTAGGAAATAACTGGCGTCACATTCCGCTTCACAATTGCGACGCGTATAATAACGAAAGTATTTAAGTTCATGCTCATTACTAAAGTAGCAATTGCGCTCTTTGGGTGCTACAGAGCGAAGGGAGTCCTGTGCTTCTTCTTTGCGTACGCTTATGCGAAAGTTTGTCTGATGTCCTAAACTCACCGATATGCCGGTATCCTTAATGGTGGGTGTATCGATGGCGTTGTGTAATTGTAGCTGAAATAAATGGAATATTAAATGATTGCCAATATTTGTGATCGAATCCATCCAATTACCTTTATACCAGGCCCATTTGTGGAGGAACAATAGTAATCGTTGATGTCCCCATTGATTATGAGAGACAGACCATTGGTAATGCCTTGTCCCAATGGTTTACGGGGATAAAAATGTGTTGGCAAATCTTTGGGATAGCCTTTTTCCGGATGCCAATTCACCGGTACCGCTTGACTGTTAATGGCGGTGAAATCGCGAACCATAAAATATCTGTAGAAAAAGAAAAAAAGTACAGGAGGATAAAAATTAAAAAAAAACACATTGCTATTTTTATTGTATGCATAAAATATAAATAAAGGGCATAAAAGACCTGTTTACACTGCAGCGAATATCGCTCGGGAATCGCGTCGCTCTGACATCGCTCTTCCCATGTGCAAACATACGTTTGTAATAGTTGTAGTTATGTGATTGCAAATATGCAGAATAGTCCCTCCTCTTCCGATACCTCCCATACAAAACATTATATCCTTCATAATTTCTTAACGGACAACCGAAGGATATTTGAATTTGGTCAGTTTAATTTTCTTGTAATAGTAGATATACCCTAAGAAAACAGAAACATTTGCCACACACCTTCTGGTACCTCCTATACAAATGACCGAATTCACCATCATAAAATCGAACTTTGAAAATGGGAAACTATTTCCTCGCAAGAAAATAGGTATGAAGAATGGGAATAAGAAGGATAAATCTAAGACAAATATTGTGAATAATCGGTCAACAAAGTACAAGGGAGTGGTACCAAAAAAGTAGTGAAGTATTTTAAATTGTAATGGTAAAAGTGGCCGTGGCATAGTGGTTAGAACACGCGACTACCATGCGGGAGATCGCAGGTTCAAACCTGGCTCCAGTCATCTTAAAAGAAAAAAAAAATAAATAAAATTTTCTTTCATTGCCGGCTCCCCTCGAATGTTGTTGACAGCAACATCACAGTATTAAGCGTCGATTCAATCGTCGTGTCTAGTAAGAGCTTCTCAAACAGTGACGTTCGCATTCGTCAATAAACAGGTAGGTGCCGTTAGTTGTGAATCTAAAAATAGAAAGCGTGTTAATTCACAAAAACGCGAGAAGCTATCCCATACCTCATTCATGGGGTGCAAAAGAAATTTAAGTTAAATGGTAAAAGTGGACAATATTTTTTAAACTTAGGGTTGGGAGATAGTTTTCTCAAGATTGGTTTAGAATTCGTTGGAATTTCGTGACATGCAAGAGGTCGTAATCCTCAATCTCATGATTACAGATTTTGGTTTTTATACCATCACCCTTAGGGATGACGGTATGTATCATTTGATACAAAAAAGAGTGTAGCGCATTAAAGGAGACAAGTTAGACCCCAAGTATCTTAAGACCAACTTCGTTTCAGGACTTTTTAAGACGATTGAGCTATGTCCGTCCGTCTGGCTGGTAATCAGGATAACTCGAGTTAATTTTAAGTGATCGGCAGAAAAATTGTCTAGAATTAAAATTTCCAAAACGAAGTATTGGTATTGTAAATGGGCAGAATAGCCCCACCCCATTTGGTACCTCAGTTCTCCCTTCTGGTACCTTCCATACAAAGTGTCCTATTTAGAGAAATTAATATTTCTCCCTCAACTTCCAAACGCGCACTTTGGAGTTTATGAAATATGGTCACTAAATTTCACTTATTATAGGAGGCAAAACCTTAGACCATAACTATCCAAAATCCTAACCTTTTGACAAACCGTTTCTGGTACCTCCCATATAACTAAATAACTGACCGAAAGACTAATCTACAACGCTCCGGTTAATTCAATAACTAAAGATTTCAACAATATCTTATTGGGTGATGGTATTTATCAGTCAGTTTATCTGACTGATATTTCTGTACTGGTTATAATTGTGAAATTCTTAATTCCCGTCTAGTTAATCTCATCTTAATAACAATAATGGCTCGCCAGAGTTGACCAAATGTAGGTTTGTGTGGCCGGTGCCACACCTCTTTGCCTATGACAGAGGCCATACTGACAGTGCCCACTTCGAAAATTTTATAGCATTTATTTTCTAATGATTTTTTTAAAAAGGGATGTGGCTCCGCAAACTTTCTACGTAAATGTAATTTCATTTGTATATGTAACAATATATGTAAAAAATCTCTTCTTCGTATCTATGTATAATAGTTTATGAGATAAAGACATTTCAAGTTTCAAGTGGTATAGGGCGGTGCCACGACCATTTTACCCCCTTACAGTCCGAATTTCCAAAAATCCTTTCTGAGTGGGCGTCTACATCATAAAAAAACCTGCATTAAAAATTTCAAGGTTTAAGCTTTAGCAGTTTGGACTGGGGAGTGACCAGTCAGTCACACGAGCTTTTTATATACGTAGATACATTTAACCATTACGAAAGTTTCAGTCGGGCATTACTCGATTTTTAAAGTGGGCGGAGTGGTACATTTGTATGAGAGGTACCAGAAGGGGCGTTGCTAGACTCCCAGATTTTTTCTCCTGCTTGAACTTTACTAAATACAGAATTTGGGCAAGATCGCATTAGGTCCATTAATAAAATTAATCGATTTCTAAAGTGGGCCGTACCAGATGGGTATGGGAGGTACCAGATTGGACGTGGCTAGACTTCCAGTTTTTTTTTTCTCAAAAACTGTATCCTGCTATACTTTTATTAAATGAAGGATTTGGTTACGATCGCGTTGGATTTTTTGATATTATTACTCCATCTCTAAAGTGGGCGGAAAGGTACATTTGTATGGGAGGTACCAGAAGGGGCGTGGCTAGACTTCAAATTTTTTTCCAAAACTTTATCCTGTTATAGCTTTACCAAGTACAGATTTTGGGTACGATCCCTTTGGTTGTATAATACTCGACTTCTAAAGTGGGCGGAATGATGTATTTGTGTGGGAGGTACCTGAAGGGACGGGGCCATGTAGCCCATTTGCAATACCGTAAGTAGTTTTGGGGAAATATTAACTCGTGCAAAATTTCAAATTATTTGGTTGCGTCTTTCGTAAGACATGGCTCAAACGACTTAAAAAGTCATGAATCAAGTTTGGTTCAAAGAAACCTAGGGTCTAAAGTGACTCCTTCTATGTGTTACACTTTCAAGTCGTATCGTATATACCCTCATCCCTTAGGGTGATGGTATAGAAACCTATTGTCTAAAGTGGCTCCTTCTATGTGCTACATTTTGGGGTCGTATCAAATGATAGATACCCTCATCCCTAAGGGTGATGATATAAAAATCGTCTAATTGCAATAAATCGAGAGATAAACAATATCGTTTATACGGAGTGGGTATTTACAAGGCATTTTAGATGACCAATATTTCTGTATTTGTTATATATATAAATAGATACATTACTTACTCTCCCTTGTAGGCCAAAAACGGATGGGCAATATTAAATGAACAGCAAATTCCCTCGTCCAGCAGAACTTCCCGAAACATATCGGTACATGAGATTACATCTAAGCCCCATCGACACAAAACCACTAAATCGGCGCACGACTGAGCACTCTGTTAATATATCGAAATGTTAAAGGATTTCATTAAATTTTAACAAAATTTTTCCTCTTCTCACCCTAGTTATTAATTTAGCAAAAGAATCGTTGGCCGCACGTGTATTTGATTCAGCGTACGAGGTATAGTTTAACTCTTGGAAGCAGATCTTTTGTAGCATGGCATAGTCGTTGGAATAGCTGGAAGATGGAAATATTTACTATACAGTGTTGTTTTTGTATTACGAAGGCGGTGTAAAAGTGAGTATCTTTTTGAATGAAAGATATTTCATTAGGGGAAAAAACCATCTTATTTCTCAACATAGTGTCCTTTCAGATCAATTACATTTATTGGTTTTGTTTATTTTTATCAAATGAAAGATTTTCACTATAAAATAGTGAATAACGTTTGTTTAAATTTCAATTTACAATTTATTAATTATGAAACACAAAGCTGCCATTTTAACACCCTAATCTATATTTTATCGAAAATTTCATTGAATTTTTCCTTGTGGAATTCCCCCAAATTCCCTCCACACCAACAGTTTCTACTTACTTTGAATAATTTTTGACCTTCCTAAGGCTAGCCTGATTCATATTGCAAATCGTTACGGATGGAAAAGGATCAGTTGTAATTAAGGTGGTCTCTGGATTCATGATGATTAGAACCGGAGATGTTTTCCATTTCTCAATGATGTTGAGGGCAAAATTCAGTGAATTGTAAATGACCGCTATGAAGCAAGCAAGGAAAAACAACCTAAAATTATAAAACATACAAAATCTTTAGTTAAATGTTAATGATTTATATTAACGTTAGTTTGGTTACTTTTCCAAAATTATTAAATATTTATAAGCTAAATATTTTAAACCGTTTAAGACAGTGTTTTTTAAAAATTCTCGCAATATCTTAAGAAAGTAAAGCACCAAGCGTAGAATAATTCCTGGTCTGCGTCCAGATGAATTTTCCGTCGAATTTTCTGTCATTACTAAGTTACTTGAGCGAACAAAGTCCCCTGACAGACTAATGGGATTTCTAGTTTACAATGTCACCATTTGATACGCCAGTACATACTCGTATATTTCTTGATGTTCCCAGCTGCCAATTAATTACATTACATAATCGTAGTTTAAATTTAGCAAATATGTGGACACGTGAAGGTATTTAATAACATACAAATTTAGAACATTACCATTTGTCTGTTATTGACAGAAATAGAACGGAACAGTAGGCAACAACAATCAATTACCTTTTAAAAGCCATCAACTCCACCCTCTTTGCGATAGTCCACATTGGCCAACACCACTCCCTGCATCTTTTCGACACCACAAACAGCGGTATTTTTGCGACGTATCCTTTCTGTAGCATGACCTTTGACCTCCAATTCTTCTATCACCTGTTGCAATATGCCAAATTCATATTCCAAAATATTTGGCAACAATTGATGATGAAATCGCGCATAATCGATGGACTGTTTTATGTTTTTATTCATCCACAACGTACGAACAAGTATTTGTGTCAACGTCGAAATGATACGAGAACCTCCTGCTGCCCCCGTTACCAAACGAACTTCTCCACTATCTTTGTGCGTGACAATTAATGGCACCATTGAGGACATTGGCTGTTGCTGAGGTTTAAGGACATTACGATTTTGTATATTAGGTAAATCGAAATAATTCTGTAGATGGTCTATAGTAAAATCGGAAATGGCATTATTGAACAGAATACCAGTTCGTGCACCCATTCGACCACTACCAAAGCTGGAAGAGACAGAATTAATTGTGAGTATTTGTTATTGTGCGAAAATAGAGGGCATTTAACTTACTAATAGTTAATGGAACTTGTGGCAGAGACTGCATCACCATTTTGTGATAGGACAGCTATCTGTGCCGTTCCATAATCTGAGTTCGGCATCAGTTCTACCCTGGCACCATAATGGGTAGGACTCGTGTAGGTTTTCATGTCGTCAATAAGCTGAGATATGTTTGTTCCATACTCGAGTGAAGTTAAAAGTTTTAGGGTCTGCAAAGAAAAAGTTTAATTTTTTTGATATCTGGAATGATTTCAATTTCGACTTGCAGGATTATTATTTTCGGCTATGCCTAATGGGACTTTGCCCAGAGGTGGAAAGTTACTGATTGTTACTCACTTGGGAGTGACCAGAATCGATTCCTTTGTGGCACTGTCCAAGCAGCTAACTACTTCCGGTCTTAGACCAAGTATTCCCCGGGCAATGACTTCAAAGCAACCGCTTAGAAGTTAGCTAAAGTTAGAAGGCATTACAACCATGTATCCTGAATGGTGAAAGAGACGTCTCAGGAAAGTAGGCTTAAACCGCTGAAGCATGGTTGCATCGTGGGATTGGACGCGCAGATAGCAGCCCTATTACCAATCTAGGAGACGAGGGTTAGCAACCCACATCTTCCGAAATCTAAATTGCTAACGAATCGTTAAAAAATCAGCCTCTAAATAAAAAACCGAAACACTCGTTGACGACCTTTGCATATCGAACTAGGACTATGATGGGATACTGGAATGTAAGAACGCTCAGAGACGGCAATAACATCGCCACTGGTTTGAACGCCAGGTATTTGCAAGCAGAACGTGAAATGTTACGGTACGGCCTTGCTATCCTCGGTTTAAGTGAAATTCGATGGACTGGCTCTTGTGAGTATTCGTCTCCAAGCTCACAGTCGGTCATGCTATATTCTGGAAAGGAAACAGGAAGCAATCACCAATCAGGCGTTGGAATAATGTTGTCAACAAATGCGCGTAAGAGCCTCATAAATTGGAAGCCTGTATCGGACCGACTTATTCTTGCCCTTTTTGGATCTAAGGTTAGAAATATCTCTCTAATACAGTGCTATGCCCCAACCGAAGCTGCCACAGACGATTTGAAAAACGCGTTCTACAGTCAGCTGAATGCAACGTATGACGATATTCCACGAGGTGATATCGTCATAGTCATGGGAGACCTGAAAGCCAAGGTCGGTTCTGACAATGAATCGCTGAAGCATGTAATGGGCAAGCATGGGCTTGGTACACGGAATGACAACGGGGAACGGTTTATTGACTTTTGCAATGCTAGAAAGTTAGTTATCGGTGGCACTCTCTTTACCCATAAAGATTGTCACAAGGTAACGTGGCTGTCTCCCGACAGGCATAACACCGCGAACCAAATTGACCAATGCGCCATCAGCCACCGTTTTAAAAAATGCCTGCTTGATGTACGTAGTAAACGAGGTGCGGATATTGGCCAATCTCGAGACCACTACCTAGTAGTAGCCAAAATACGTTTATGTACCACAGCCATACAAAGCAACAGACAGAACCTCCGACCCAGGAAATACGATGTTGGTAGATTAAGGAATATGAACGTCCGAAACAACTTTACCTCCCAACTCCGACAGGCGATGAATACCACCGCAAATGTACGCCCTGCTTCCATTGATTCGAAATGGTACCATCTTAAAAACATAATACGGTCATGTGCAGATAAGTCAATCGGACCAACCCCCAAAGGAAGAGAAGATTGGATGTCTGAGGCTACTTGGAGTTTAATTGCAGAACGCAAAGAGCTGAAAGATAAATTCAATGCTTCCAAGAACCCAGAAGAGAAGAATTTACTAGAAAATAAGTATAACGAAAGCCATAAAACGGTACAGCGTGCAGTGCGTAGGGACAAACGACGAAGTATAGATTGTCTCGCTGAGCAGGCTGAAAATGCCGCAAATTCTGGCGACACTCGCACAGTTTTCCATGTCACCAAAAAACTCGCGGAACGCAAATTGCACATTGAACATCCTATCCGAGATCTGACTGGAAATCTTCTCAGCACCGACCAGGAACAACTGCAAAGGTGGAAAGAACATTTTTCCATAGTCTTAAATAACATAATAGACCCTGCAGCTGAACTACCTATACCTGCAAGTTCAATAAATACCACAAACTACAGGATTGGAACCTCACCACCTAGTTTATCCGAAATTATAGCTGCGATAAAACAAATTCCGAACGGTAAAGCCGCCGGCACAGATGGTATCCGTGCTGAATTATATAAGTGTGATCCAGCACTCACTGCAGAGCTATTACACCCACCCATTACTGAGTCATGGGAAACTGAGTCCTTCCCTGAAGAATGGAAAAATGGGATAATTGTCAAAATTGCAAAAAAAGGAGACTTGAAAAATTGTAACAACTGGCGTGGAATTTGTGTTCTCCCAACGATAGCAAAGCTAATGGCAAAAATAATTCTAAACCGAATTAAAGAACACCTAGAACATAGTATTAGCTCCTGTCAAGCAGGTTTTCGCAGTGGATATTCCTGTGCAGACCACATCAATACGCTGCGCATTATTGTTGAACAATGTTTGGAATTCTATTCCAATCTTCATCTTCTCTTTGTGGACTTTGAGAAAGCGTTTGACAGCATCAACCGTGAATACATCAGGTTAGCCTTGCGAAGAAGATATATACCTGAAAAATTAATATCTCTGATCAAGGAAAGTTATAACCAGGCCAGATGCTTTGTTCTCCATAAAGGAAAGCTCTCAGACCCATTCCATGTTCAAAGTGGAGTGCGTCAGGGATGCATATTGTCACCTCTATTATTCCTAGTAGTTATGGAAGATGTTCTTAGTTCCATCGAGAACTGAAGCCAAGGAATACAATGGCAAATCAACGGCAAATACCTAAATTACCTGGCTTACGCAGACGATATTTGCTTGCTTTCTCATAGGCTGTGTGATCTAAAACGGACAACATTAGATCTCCAGGAAAAGCTGCAACATACGGGTCTTAAAATAAACACCAGCAAAACAAAGACTATTAGCATAGGAACCGAAACAACAGCTCCATTAAGGGTAGGTGATGAAACCTACAAATATGCTCCAAACTTTTGCTACCTGGGGTGTGAGATTGATGCTGAAGGAGGTTCCGATTTAGATGTAGAGGGCAGAATAAACAAGGCAAGATCGTCGTTCGGTATACTAGCTCCAATATGGCAAAATAACAAAATTAGCCTCCATACAAAACTGCGAAATTTCGAAATTTCTGTACTGCTGTATGGATGTACAACTTGGAAAGTTACCAGTAGTATTACCAATTGGCTTCAAACTTTTGTCAATCGCTGCCTTAGACGAATACTTCGTATTTTCTGGCCGCGTACCATTTCAAATGCAGAATTGTTGTCGCGATCACGGCAAATACCACTGGCAACGGAAATTCGTAGGCGTAAGTGGCAGTGGATTGGACATACTCTTCGCCGAAATGATGACAACGTGGCTAAGCAGGCACTTAAATGGAATCCCTTCCATCAGGCAGGTCGTCGGCGTGGAAGACAACGTATAACATGGCGACGCTCCACCGAAAGCGAAATGAGTAACCTCGGCGTATCCTGGAACCAATTAAGATCGATTGCACAAAACCGTGTCCGATGGCGGACGGCTGTAATTGACGCCCTATGCTCCAATGGGAGTTAGAGGAACACATATATGCCTAAGCTCAGATACCATTCACTCTTTTTTAAAAATGGCTATGGAACTAATTATTTCCACTACAGCTATATTTTAAATATTTTTTTTTTTTGGAATGGGAGCTTACAGATATGAGATGTGGACCTTTCACATTAATTTGTATACCCCCACCCTACTGGTTGTACGGGTATATATCATTTGATACGACATAAAAGTGTAACACATAGAAGGAGTCACTTAAGACCCTAGGTTTCCTTGAATCAAATTCGATTCATGATATTTTAAGTCGTTTGAGCCATGTCCGTCTATCTGGTACGCACGATAACTTTCAAAAGACGCAACCAAATGTTTTGAAAATTAGCACGAGGTAATATTTCCCCATAACTACGTACGGTATTGCAAATGGGCTGCATGGCCCCGCCTCTTCTGTTAGCTCCCTAACAAATGTACCACTCTGCCCACTTTAGATATGAAGTAATACTATCAATACACTCAACGCGATCGTGCCCAAATTCTGTAGTTAGTAAGTAGTATAACAGGATAAAGTTTTGGAGAAAAAATCTGGAAGTCTAGACACGCCCATTTGGTACCTCCCATACAAATGTACCACTCCGCACACTTTTGATATGGAGTACTAATATCAATTCTGCATTTTGGTAAGTTATAACAGGAAAAAGTTTTGGAGAAAAAACTGAAAGTCTAGCCCGGCCCCTTCTGGTACCTCCTATACAAATGTAACACTCCGCCCACTTTGAAGAAGGAGTAATAATATCAATACACCCAACGCGATAGTGCCCAAATTCAGTGGTTCGTAAAATCTATAACAGGATAAATTTTTGGAGCACAAATCTGGAAGTCTAGGCATGCCCCTTCTCGTACCTCCTATACAAATGTACAACTCGGCCCACTTTATATATGGAGTAATAATATCAATACACTCAACACGATCGTGCCCAAATTCTGTATTTTGTTAAGCTATAACAAGGCAAAGTTTTGGAGAAAAACTGCTAGTCTAGCCGGGTCCCTTCTGGTACCTCCCATACAAATGTACTATTCCGACCACTTTTGAAATCAAGTAATTATATGAATACACCCAACACGATAGTGCCCAAATTCTATATTTTGATAAGCTATAACAAGACAAAGTTTTGAAGAAAAAACTGCAAGTCTAGCCAGGCCCCTTCTGGTAAGCAAATTTTATGTTTTCACTAAGGGTAAGGGTATATGTAAGTCGGTTTACCCAACTGAATTTTCTCATTTTAACCAGATATAACAATATTGAAATTTGACTCAAGAATGAATATGGACTCATCTGCAACCTCCCTACTGCCGTGTGTGTGATGACGAGGAGAAATCCGAAATGATGGAACATCTTTATTGTAGTTGCCCGCTCTAGTCCGTAGGAGACTAATACACTAAGGGGAAAGTTATATAGAAGACATAGAGTCTCTCTCCGCAGTCCAAGTATCAGATTTTATTAAAAAGATTAATGCGGCGCCTTCGATGGGAAACTGTGCCAAAATAAATCGTGGTGTTCCCACGATTTGCTCATCCTTCATCCCTCTCTCTCTTTCTATCTTTCTTCTCCAGAACTCGGTGTGTAGTGTGATCTGGTTTTTACTAGATTACACTTGTCTACAATTTAACCTATTAGAGACTTTTCCTCTGATTCTCAGGTATTCCCATAAAAAATTACCATATACCCAGTGATATTGAATTTAACATTTTACATTTGTTGGCTGTAACCTTTTCAACAGTTTTATTATACCTCTAGTATGGCCATGCGACCGAAAGTCATATGGGTGAGGATATTTATCATGCAGTTCAACTGAATGAAGTTTCTGTCATGGTTTTAGTTTTCTTAAAAAGATATTTACACCAAATTTCATGTTTCTAGGGTGCTCAAACCAAACAATGGTACTATTTTCCTATTTTTTATCCCCTTCGTACTGCACAACTGTTTTAATAGATTAATTTTCACCCCAATTTTTGTTGACCTTCTTTAGCCGTTTGGTCTGCTCGGCATAAAAGTATAAATTTCGAAAAATCCGTTTTTCTCGCGTAACTAAATAAAATACATAGATATTCATCCAAATTTTTGCGATTTTACCTTTAACCTGTCAGTCAGTCACCAATCAATGTTATATATATGGATATCTTCATACCTACCACGCCTTTTTATGGGCGTTAAAAATATAAGAGCAAAATCAATATACCATTCGCTCAGTGCGTGAGCTTGGTAAAGGGTATACAAATAATCCATAATTTTTTTTTACACTTACCTCTTCATCTAATTCCGTATCGTATTCCCAGCGCTTGACAAAACCAAATTTAAGTGCCTCCACAATTCGATGCACATCAATAGCACTAAAATCGGCTAGCTGTGAAAATTCTATCTTAAAGCTTCTCAATATTTGCATAACATGGGCTAACACATGACCACTACCGGGTGGTGGAGGCACAAACAACAAAAATTCACCCAAGTCCACTCTCAGCGCTTCTATGACATTAACGCGTAATTCCCTTAAATCCTTAGCGGTTATTAAAGATCCCATATCTTGCAAATCCTTTACAATCAACGATGATAATGTGCCATTGTAAAAGGAAGCAGGACCCTCTTGCGCTAGTATATTATATGTTTCACACAATTGTTTGGGTACAGTGATATGACTTCCCTCTCGATAGAACTGTTGTGTGGTGGGATCAACAAACATTGAACTTAACATGTCATCACTTCTGATTCGCTCCTCATTCAGATACAAGGCATCACGTTGATGACGTGTTATATGATAACCATTGTAGCACATATCCACTGTGGGCCTCACAATATACTGCCACGGTAAAGAACCAAATCTGACATGAGCTTCGTGATAGGCAGCCACTTCTGCTGGTACAGCTATAGCCAATACAGATTTAGCTAAACTCGAAGAGCTTTTAAAATGTTTCAAATATTCTTGACTTAATTTGCGCGGAGCTCTTTCGCGTCCCATTATACAATAGGCTTGTTTGTTTTCTTTCGAATAATAGGTCATAAGAACTCCACCACCCAAGCCCATGCTTTGCATGGTCACCAAACCATTGCACAGCAATGTAGCAATGGCTGAATCCACGGCATTGCCGCCATGCTCCATAACAATGCGGCCGATGTTGCTACAGGAACTTTTATCCGAACACACTGCGGCATTTGGATATACATGTAAAGTGGACATAGAGGGCGGCTGGGGTATTTCGACATTTGGTGGCCTCAGTAATTTTCGACCATTATTGTCGAGTTTTTCTTCCGTTGCAGGTGGAGCTGTAACCCCAATGGGTTGAATAAGTAAGGGAAAGTAATGCTATAGGTATATTAAAAAACTTACAATGTTTAGTTTTGATTACAAATACATATAAATAACTTATAATTAGACCCAATATTAATTTCAACCACATGATTTAAAATTTGTAATAATTGAGAATGCACTCTGTGTGTTTATTGTATATTTGCCGACTGTTGTACTTGTACTGTCACAGCAGCTGATTTTCATTAGTTTTAGGACATGCGCTGTGGGTATGTTACATCTCATATCACTTGGGGGTGACTTAGAGTCTAACATTTGCAAAGTAATCGATTTCAGATTACAAAATGCAAAATGGATATTAAAATACTATCGCAGTGATAGCAATTAAAATGTTATTACATATTGGCAGCACAGTATTATAATATAACTAGCTGACCCGGCAAACGTTGTTCTGCCATACAACTTTGGACCCGACACACTTCGTCTCGCTCCTAAGGTAACGCCTTTATATAATAGTAAAACACAGATAGTTCAACTTTTAATCTGATATATTTGAATTTGATCGAAATCTGTGAAGAGCGATCTGATATACAATGTTTTCCGATTTGTTTCCGGCGTAAAAACAAACAATGAAGACTGTTTGCCAACACGCAAACAAACAACGCACAGCTGACCCTGTAAAAAGCAGGGAAATTCGAGGTTGATTTCAGAAATTTCCAGTGATTGGTCTTACGATTTATTGATTGTTATCGCAAAAGCCAATCGAATGGGGAGTTGAATTGGAAGGGAAGATCGGTTGGAATAATAGATTCGAGGGATAAGGACTTCCTCTCTTTTGCATATGCCCTTGATGTTCGTCGCTTTAATTACAATTTCGGATGATTCAGTTTCCGTAAAATGATCATGATCGATCCCACCTTCAGCTGCAAATTTTGCACAACTGACACATCTAGAGAGTTCAAAAAATCTGTCGAATAGTTGGTTGCCTCATTCTCGTTAAATGACCTTGAAAATTTTTCATCGATAGGTCATCTGCCTCCAATGCTCGTTTATGCGCCATCGTGCATTAATTCCAAATAATGATTAAGCATTCTCGCAACAATTTCGCTACTCGTTGTGTTGTCAACCGTGAGAAGAAAGCGGAATGTGCAGTTCGATTGTGGAAGCAATACCAAAGTATGCAACAGCTAACTTAATTGCGATCTTGACGGAATTGTTGCAGGAATCAAAGAAATTACGAATCTCTTGCCTGTCCAACCGGCATCATCGAGAAAGTAAATGCTTCCATTCCAATGTCAACAACTTTCATCATTGAATCGTACACTTTCGTTTGCTCGGCAGTTAAGAGCGCCACATTTGTTCGGACTCTTTCAGTCAACTCAACTCGATCAAAGTCTTGTTCTTGTTGCAATTCGGGATTGAATGCAACATGCATTGTACGATTTTGCGCTGGTATTCCAAATTTCGACAGTAGACTGCCACGCATTAGCACGCACATGTCTTTGATCAGAAGATTATTTCAAGATCGAAATTGGATGTTGTCGTGCGAACTCTGCGCAAATGTCGTTAGCCATTTCGTCCAACTTGTCCACCATCCCGAAGCTTGAGAACAATTCAGTCTTCGTTTATAGTGGGAGCATTGAATTGTCTTTCATGGCATCCAAAGGGTCTCTTGTCTTCTCTGATAATGATTTTGTGGACGTCATAATGCATTGTATTCAATGTGGTTTTGAACAATCGGACCAATACATTATGCTTATGCAGAAGATTTTAAAATTGTTCTACCATTTTGCATTTAATATTTTAACATAATAAATTTCACAATATTTAGAAATTTTTCAAGCATCATAACAAATTTTTCATCTTTACGTCGTCTAAAATCAGCAAATCAAGCGATACAATGAAAAATTTCGTCGAAAAAATCAAAAAATTTCGATTTTTTTCCGGAATTTTCCGAGGTTTCCACCAAGAATTTTCTAATTTTACATTCGAAAAGTTATTTCTAAATAATTATCCGAATTTTTCACAACTATATCATTCAAAATTATCAAAACTTACAATAACATGTAAAATTTCGTCGAACAGAAATTTAAATATTTTGAATTTTTCCATAATTTTTCAACCAAAATTTTCTATTTTTCCAACCTAAAAGCCACAACGAAACAATTACACACAACATGTTACACAAAAATTCAATTTGCGGTGCAAAATGTTTTCGAAAAAATCCAAATTTTTCGAGTTTTCCACCGAGAATTTTTCTATTTTCCCATTCGGAAAGTCATTTCGGAATAATTATCCGATATTTTTCACTGTTACATCGTCCAAAACTATAAAGTCACACGATAATATGCAAAATTTCGTAAAAAAAAAATTTAAATTATTCGAATTTTTCCGGAATTTTCCCAATTTTTCAACAAAAAATTTCCATTTTTCTATTCGAAAAGCCATTCTGTAACAATTGCACACAAAATTCCATACAAAAAGGGAATTTTCGATTTTTCCAATTTTCCAACTTTTCCAGAAGATTTTCCCAAAATTTTCTTTCACATAAACCTTCTCCTGGCAAAAACGAACAACTAAAAAAAAGTTTGAGCAATTGATGAATTACTATACATTTTTGCCACCATTTTTATATATATAGATTTCACATAATTCAATGTAGAAATCCTGTTAATCTATACAACCGATTTTTTATACCTGAAACCGAAATTTATACACAGAAAAAAAATTATAACTGTAGTTAAGTAATTAAAAAAAATTATACGCATTCAATTTCGATTAACAATTTTTGAAAACTTACATTACTTACTAGATTTTTTCTTTACACCCTATGAATGAGGTACAGGGGTCAAAAAGTGGGGATGGGGAAAAGTCCACATAAAGCCCCTGTTGTACCCCTAACAGTATCTACTCTCTATTTTCAACGTTTAAGGTGGTCCCTATTATTTTTTTTATGTTTTTATACCAGGAAATAAAGAAATTTCAGTAAGGTTAACTGACTGACAAATACCATCACCCAATATAAGGTATTGTTTATTAATACTGTTGCGTAAATCAAAATTCATTAAAGGCCTACCTTAGCAAAATTTGACTAAATTCAATGTACATACAAAATAGATATGCTTGTAAAAAGGACCATTTCGATTATTTATATGAGAGGACCCAAAAGGGGTGTTTTAAATAGTTAGGTTTTCTGAGGTTTTGCATCGTATTAAAGGATAAATTAAGTGACCAAATATGATTATTCCCCAGGTGCCTGTCTGGAATTTTTGGGTGAAATATTAATTTTCTAAAATACGTCATTTTGTAAGGTAGGTACTAGAAGGGGTGGACCGATATAGTCCATATTCATTCCTAAGTAAATTTTTATAAGCGTTAATCTTACGCAAAATTGTACTGAATTCAGTATACTTACAAAAAATGTATGTAGGTAAAACTATGAGGTTGAACTCGGTCATTTGTATTGTACCAGAAGTTCCAGAAGGGGTGTTTCAAATATCTAGGTTTTTTGAGGTTTTGCCTCATATCACAAGAAAAACTAACAGACCAAATTCCATTCTCCCCCAGAGGCCCCTTTTGAAATTTATGGGGCGAAATATTAATTTTCCAAAAATATCTAATTTTGTATGGGACGTACCAAAAGGGGTCAGCCGATACAGTCCATATTCATTACTGAGTCAAATTTTCAATAGCCAACGTCTTACGAACCAGTACAGAAATTTCAGTCAGGTAAACTGACTGATAAATACCATCACCCAATATAAGATATTGTTGAAGTCTTAAGTTATTGAAATGAATAGATTTTTAATTAAAATAAAATTACTTATGTATATTTTTTCCCCTGCTTGTGGTGCAAAATCGTTTAAAACTTTACTTATTTGTGTAGGGGGTATAGGTGCCGGTTTGGAATTTATGTGAGAAATATTAATTTTTCAAAAAAAATAATTTTGATAGGGGGTACCAAATTTTCATACGTACAACTTACGAATAATTTGACTGAATTCAGTGCACTTACAAAAAAAGATATGTATGTAAGACTATAGGGGTGAGTTCGGTCCATTGTGTGGGAGGTACCAGAAGGGGTGTGTCAAATAGTTAGCTTTTCTGAGGTTTCGCCTCCTATCACAATATAAATTAACCGACTAATTTTCATTACCCCTCAAATGTCCGTTTGGAAGTTATGGGTGAATTATTAATTTTCCAAAAATAGGTAATTTTGTATGGGAGGTACCAGAAGGGGTGACCCGATATAGTCCATATTCACTCCTGATTCATATTTTCATAAGCGTACAAATTACTCATAATTTGACTGAATTCAGTGTACATAGAAAAAAGATATGTTTGTAACACTATAGGGGTGAGTTCGGTCATCTGTATGGGAGGTACCAGAAGGGGTGCGTCAAATAGTTAGGTTTTCTAGGGTATTGCCTCCTATAATAACATAAATTAATCGACCAATTTTCATTACCCCCCAAGAGTCCGTTTGGAAGTTGTAGGAGAAATATTAATTTTCGGAAAATAGGTCATTTTGTATGGGAGGTACCAGAAGGCGTGAACTGATTTATTCATACCTGAGTCTAATTTTCTTAAGCAAACATCATACGCAAAATTTGAGTGATCTCAGTTTACTTACAAAAAAGATATGTATGTAAAACTATAAGGGTCAATTCGGTCATTTGTATGGGAGGTACCAGAAGGGGTGTGTCAATTAGTTAGGCTCTCTGAGGTTTCGCCTCCTATCACAACATTAATTTATCGACCAATGTTCATAACCCCCCAAGTGACTGTTTTGAAGTTATTGGAGAAATATATAATTTCCAAAAATAGGTCATTTTGTATGGGAGGTACCAGAAGGTGTGAACCGATATAGTCCATATTCATACCTGTCTAGCATTTATAAGCAAACATCATACGCAAAATTTGAGTGATCTCAGTTTACTTGCAAAAAAGATATGTATGTAAAACTATAAGGGTCAATTCGGTCATTTGTATGGGAGGTACCTAAATGGGTGAGGCAAAGGTTTCGGTTTTCCTAGGGTTTGTCTACTTTTGCAAGATAAATAAACTGACCAAATTCAAACATCCTCCGGTTGTCCGTTTGGAAGTTATGGAAGAAATATTAATTTTCCAAAAATAGGTAATTTTGTATGGGAGGTACCTGAAGGGGTGGGGCTATTCAGCCCATTTACAATCCCATAAGTTCGTTTTGAAAAATATTGATACTGGTAAATTTTCATACCGATCCGTTAAGGTTTACTCGAGTTATCCTGCTGACCAGCCATCCAGCCAGCCAGCCAGCCAGACAGACGGACATAGCTCATTCTTCTTAAAAAGTTCTGAAACGAATTTGGTCTTAAGATACTTGGGGTCTAACTCGTCTCCTTTAATGCGTTACACTTTTTTTCGTATCAAATGATATATACCCTCATCCCTAAGGGTGATGGTATAAAAATATGACAGAATTCAGTGTACTGACAAAAAAGATATAAATATTAAACTATAAGGATCAATTGGGTCATTTGTATGGAAACTACCAGGATGGGTGTGGCAGAGGTTTTGGTTTTTCGACAGTTTTTCTGTTATTAAAAGGTTATTAATCTAACCAAATTAAATCGCCACCAGTTGTCCATTTGAAAGTTATTGGAGAAATATTATTTTTACAAAGTTTTACCGTTTTGTGGGACCGGCAGTGGCGTAGTGGTTAGAACCCGTGACTACCATGCGGGAGATCCCGGGTTCGATTCCCGCTTCCAGTCATCTACATTTTTCTTTCATTGTCGGCCCCCTCGATGTTGTCGATAGCAACGTCGCAGTATAAGTGTCGAATCAATCGGCAGGTCTAGTAAAAGCTTCTCAAACAGTGACGTTAGCATTCGCCGATAAAAAGTAGATGCCGTAGTTGTGAATCTAAAATAGAAAGCGTGTTAATTCACAACAACGCGAAAAGCTATCCCATACCTCATTCATGGGATTTAAAGGGAAATTAAGTTTTTTAAGTTAAGGTAGTTTTGTATTTAAGATACCGGGGGTGGACTATTCTGCCCATTTACAATCACATTACTTCATTTTCGAAAATATTAATTATGATAAATTTTCATAAGGATCAGTTACGGTATATGTGAGTTAACCAGCATATCATCCATCCACCCGGCTAGACAGACAGACATGGCTCAATCGTCTTAAAAGGTCCTGAAAGTCCTGAATTTGGACTTAAGATACTTGGGGTCTAACACGTCTCCTTTAATGCGTTACACTTGTTTTTGTATCAAATGATGGCCTAAGGCTGATGGTATATATCAACCCGCATCATGAATAGCGGAAGATAGTGTGCGACAAACCCTGATGGTTGGGCTAGCCACCATCCTTCAGGCCGTCCCTCTTTGGGCCTCAAGCTTATAAACTCCTACAGACAATTTTGGGAGTCATAACTCAAGAATGACTAGTCCAATTGTGATGAAACAAAAATCCGAAATTTAAGAATAACGACCACCCTAATGTTCATCCATTTGTACATCGTGTTGAAGCCAGCGCAATCGGTATATTTCAAGGAGCTTGCCTACGTCGGTGTACAGCTCATACAGCTTATAATTCATTCGACGCGGTACTCGCCATTAACGATGATGGGTCTGAATATTTGGAGAAGTACTTTTCTCACGAAAACTACTAGAATATATAGATCCAACTGCGTCATTACCCAGGATTCTACTCTGTAGAGCAAGACAGTTAGGAGACGGTTTTAGCACAGTTGAATCTTGGTTCGCGCAGAGATGAATTTATCATTAAATCGCTTGTTCAGCGCATAGTAGCAGCCTTTTGCGATCAGTACTCATCTTTTGATTTCCAGGCTAAAATTATTATATTTGTTTATGGCGGAGCCAAGGTAGACAAAATCATCTAGCACATCAAAGTTATAGTTGTCAGCGTTCATTAATCACCAAACCCACTTTCGCCGACTGCTTCTTAATGCTTGAAAAAGCCGCAGTAACATTTCGCAGTCCTCCGCCAATGATATCTATATCATCGGCATAAGCGAACAACTTTTTGCTTTCGTTAAAAATGTTGCCAGTCGTGTTTACTGCTGCCTTCCGCATGATCATCTCCATTAACGTTAAAGAGATCGCATGACAGACTATCTCCTTGTCTAAAGGAGGATATTGACCGATACAGGGATATAGGTGAAGATCTAAAAGTAAAAGCAAAATATTAAGGTACTGGGTTCACCACCTGTAAGGACAAGTATGGAAATCTGGCTACAGACACGCAGAGTGTGCTTCATATATGGAGAGAACACTTCAAGCATCATGCGGCTAAAGAAGGAGCTAGAAGGCCTTACGGAACGTCTTCAAAATCAGCCAGTAGGCCTGCGCTCTGCATTCCCTCTTATTTCCAAATAACATAGGGTGTCATTGGTAGGCAATGCCTTCCATCGTCGTTTCCTATAAGAAGGCCTGATGAATGGCCTGCATACACATGAAGAAGGAGGACTTTAAAAATAAGAAGGACTTGAAAAATAACAAAAAATTGTTTAGTTTACTTTTATGATATTTATACCTATATATTTTTCTTTATACTTACACTTTGAAGATACATTCGAATTGTTCGACTGATCATAAACTGTTTTGAGAAAAACACACGAACACATTCCTCGTTGCCTTTTATTCATGTCTTCTCTCATGTCTTCTATGAAAAGGAGGATGGAATGTGAAAACACACGAAATGTGTATACAAACAAATCATCGAATACGTTGATTCTCCATTCTCAAAGAAAGCCTGCAGCGTCTTGAAAGAATGGAGGAAGTTGTGCTCGGGATATTTCAGAAAGGAATGAGACGACCTGTTTTCAGGCATGTGATAACATTGCCTTGAAGACATGACGTTTTTATGTCTCAGAAGGCCTTGTTGCATGCCTGCTCGAAGAGGCCTTGCTATTTTCGTCGCTGGGATATTGCTGGCTCCGGAAGGCAGCGCACGTGAAGGTATCACCCCAAATTGCCCACCACTGGCTGAAAAATATAAACGGCCGGTACCGACGGACATGCGGCAGAGCTTTTCAAGTCCTGTGGCGAGGATTTGAATCTAAACGTATTATGTACTGTGCTGAAAAAAGTTGATCCAAGTTTGTGCTCCAACTACCGCGGGATCAGCCTTTGACCCATCGCGAATAAGGTCCTGTCGAGTGTGCTATATGAAAAATACTAAAGCCAGTATTATACCACCTGGTCGGGCCTTATCAGTGTGGCCTTAGAACTGGTAAATCTACAACTGATCGCATATTTACACTGCGGCAAATCATTGAAAAGACTAAAAACAAATAGATTTACACGCACCATATTTTCGTTGACTATAAAGTGATACGCCTTTGCGAAACGAACCTGTCTGACACGAAGTCTTCAGTGAAGATTGGCAATGACCTTACCTTATATACCAGACGAGACCTAAAACAAGGCGACAGCCTATCGTGTGACCTCTTCAATATAGTTATGAAGATGATAATGAGGAAAGATGCAGTAAACACGTGATCCCAGATATTGAATACAATTTTTTATGCTTCTTGTATATGTATACCTTTTAAGGTAAACATAAGAAATCAGCAAAAAACTTAGTTTTTAGTTTTGTAGGTACCTTAGTTAACTAGATTTTTCAACTTTGTTTATATTCACTTTGCACTCAAGAAAAATATTGAAGCAAAGCAACTTTTTGTAATCGTCAATTTTATTGGAAAATGTATTTAGTGTGTTTAAATTTTTCAAACGTTTTTACCGGAATAATTATTTTTAATTTTCAAAATAATAAATAATTTTAAGATTTTTGTAACAGTTTGTGTTTTACTCATTCCTGCCCACAAACTTCTTACAATTGGTGACCCCTTTCAGAACAAGAATATCGCATCAATCAATATGCCTGTGTTTGGAGATTTGCCTGCAAACAACGAAAAACAAAATAGTCCACCTCCATTAGATCAAGCTCAGTCTCAACCACAAATGGAAATTTCGTCGGCGAAGGCTCCTAAACTTCCTGCATATTGGAAGGAAGAACCTGAAGTTTGGTTTTTCAGGTCGAAGCATGTTTTCGCATTAGTGGCATAACGCAAGATTCAACCAAGTTTGAATATTTGGTGATGAATTTGGACCAATCTGTTTTGTTTCTTGTGAAGGATATAATAGTTTCTCCCCCAAGTTTGGGAAAGTATGAAGCCCTTAAGAAACGCATCATGGATTCATTTGCTGAATCTGCAGTATCATCGCCAGAATTGATGCGTTGGAAACTCGGTCTAGATCTTCCCAATATGAATTCAGACCGTCATACAGACCCCGTTCAAAATCGCGAGAAACGTCGGTTTCCAAAAGAGGGAGTGGTCTTTGCTGGTATCATTGGCGATTCGGTGAAAATGCTCGTAAATGCGCATACGAAGTGCAAAAAATAAATAAATTCGTCTCACACAAGCCTTGCGGCCTCTTGTGTAGATGAAATCTACAATGGTCGCTTATTCGTAACCGAAAAACCTTCTAAAATACAATTTCTCGTTGACGTTCACTGGGGTTACAATTTCAGTTTATCCCTGCCAGAACCGTAAATCACCACAAGAACTCTCCTTATATGCAGCTATTGCAACCGAAATTAAAACATATGGGCACTTAGTTCTCACGTTAAATTTGGGACTTCGCAGATGCTTTCGATGGAATTTTATACTAGCTGACGTGTCTCGTCCAATTTTTGGAGCAGATTTTCTGCGCCATTACCATCTTCTTCCAGATCTAAAAGAAAGAGTGTTAGTTGATGGTACTACGAATTTAAAAACTAGTGGCAACATAGTACAAGATAGCTTTGTTGGTATTAAAATGGTTTCTGGTGAAACTGCTTACCATCAACTCTTAAAGAATTATCCTGAAATATTCACACCAAATGAGTCGTTTACATCCAAGCATGATACTTGTCACCACATTATCACTACCGGCCCACCAGTATCTTGTAAACCAAGGTGATTAGACCATCGAGCAGCAGCTGGGCAAATCCACTTCACATGGTTCAAAAGCTAACGGTGGATGGCGTCCTTGTGGTGATTACAGGGCTTTCAACAGCATCACTGTTGTCGACACGTATCCTGTGCCGTATTTGGCGGATTTCCAAATGAACCTGCATGGGTCGGTAATTTTTTCAAAGTTAGACCTAGTTAAAGCGTTCTATCAGATTCCAATGTGTGCTGAGGACATTCCCAAGACTGCTGTCACCACACCCTTTGGGCTATTTGAATTTTTGAAAATGCCCTTTGGATTGTGCAATGCGGCCCAAACCTTTCAATGATTTATTGATGGTGTTTGTCGCGGATTTGATTTTGTCTTTGTTTACATTGATGACGTTTGTGTTTTTTCGAAATCTGAAGAGGAACATTTGTCGCATCTCACTATAATTTTCAATCGTTTTAAGGAGTTTGGCGTAAAAGTTAATCCAGCCAAATGTGTATTTGGAGTTACTGAATTCGATTTTATGGGCCATCATGTTATATCAGATAGAATCAGTCCACTTCCTGAGAAGGTCAAATATATCAGTGAATATCCCCTTCCAAAAACTATTAGGGACTTGCGAAGAGTTTTGGCTATGCTGAACTTTTACCGGAAATTCCTGCCACGTGGTGCAATATATCAAGCCCCTCTCAATAATTACCTCAAAGGTTCAATAAAGAAAAACGATAATCGTGAGATTTCTTGGACAAAGGACACAACATCCGCGGTTAATAAATGTAGGCAAGAATTAACTGATACTACATTATTGTCTCATCCAGCACCGATCGCAAAATCGGATCTCAAGGTTGACGCATCCAGTTTTGCAGTTGACGCCGTCCTTGAACAATTTGTTGAAGATTCTTGGAAACCACTTGGGTTCTTCAGTAAGAGACTTAACGACAATCAGGGGAAATACAGCACGTATGACCGTGAGTTGTTGGCTGTGTACATGTCCATTCGTCATCTTTTGGAAGCTCGCCAATTCATCATATACACCGATCATCGTCCTTTGACGTTAGCGTTTCGGCAGAAGTTAGATAAAGCTTCGCCACGACAAAGAATCCATCTTGATTTTATAGCCCAATTTTCAACTGATTTGAGACACATATCAGGCTCACAAAATAGCATAGCCGATGCTCTCTCTAGAATAGAAATGATTCAGATTCAAGGTGTGCATTATAACAAACTAGGTCAAGCTCAGCTGAATGATGTTCAATTTCAAGAATTTATGCGGTCTCAGAAAAAGGTTAAACTTGTTCCTGTAAAATTTCCAGATAAGAAGACTTAGGTATATTGCGAGATGTCTACAGGAATTGCTCGCCCATACGTTCCACCAGAATACCGGCAACTTATCTTTAAAACCAGTACAGAAATTTCAGTCAGTTAAACTGACTGATAAATACCATCACCCAATATAAGATATTGTTTAAGTCTTGTGTTATTGAAATTAACCGATTTGTAATTAAAACCAGTTAGAAAGTTTCAGTCGGGCAACCCGACTTACATTAAAATAAATAAAAAATAAATAATTTTCTATTATATTGATGATGTATTTGTATGGGAGGTACCAGAAGGGGCGGGGCTTTGTAGCCCATTTGCAATACCGTAAGTAGTTTTGAGAAAATAATAGCTCGTGCAAAACTTCAAAACATTTGGTTGCGTCTTTCGAAAGTTATCGTGCGAACCAGCCGGACAGCCACCAGACAGACAGACAGACGGACATGGCTCAAACGACTTAAAAAATCATGAATCGAATTTGGTTCAAAGAAACCTAGGGTCTAAAGTGACTCCTTCTATGTGTTACACTTTTGGGTCGTATCAAATGATATATACCCTCATCCCTAAGGGTGATGGTATAAATATATATACCCTATCTCATCCTGGTATTCGAGCCACTCGTAGACTTATATGCTCAAAATTTTTCTGGTCGTCGATGAACAAAGATGTCAATAATTGGTCACGTTGTTGTGAAGATTCCCAGCAATCTAAAGTCACAAGACATACAAAAAGCAAAATTGCCAATTTCCCATTCATAAGCATCCGTTTTTCTATGATTCATATGGATAAGGATATTCGTGCAGAAACAGTATTTCGTGCGTTTTATGATGGGTGGATGTGTTTTGGAACCCCAAATACAATCGTAACTGATAGAGGAAGTCAATTTACTTCGCATAAGTTTGGTGAGATTACCAAAAATTTGGGTATCGTTAGCCATGAAATCCGCAGAAGAGTCCTGCTTGCTAATAGATGCTATTTCAGAGCATTTTCTCGACGAACGAAAAATACACGGTATATACACGTAAAAATCATAAGCCATACGAGCAATATACCGACATTGACGTGGTCATACGTACGGTTCAGCGGTTGCCTTCGCTCGGTCATGTTGTACCCATAGAGGAAAATGTTCCAGCTCAGAAAATCTTCGGCAATGAACTTAATAAACGGCGCAGAAGAGGGCGACCAAAACTCCGATAGAAATACTTGTTGAAATATTGTTATTGCAGAACTTAAAGCGCATTAGATCAAAGCACATATAATAAGTTTCTACATGTGGCATATAATACCATAACATGTTTGCAAAGAAGCGCCAGCTAAGCACGTAAGCAAGGATATAATATTAAAAAAACACTTTCTCTTTTTTTCTCGTCTTACTTTAGTTTTTATTTTCTTTTAATTTTTATTGATATGATAAATACAATCTTATCATATGTATTAAAGTATATCAATTCATTTAGTATATTATATGCAATAATTCATAAATAGACAATTATATATAAATAAAACTATTGGGATTTTCAATTTATTTATCATTATTATTGTTATTAATATTATTACTTGAATGTATAGATGTATACTGATGCAGAGATTGACATTTAAAAATGCTGATAGTATTTCAAAATTTCACAGAATTAAAATGTAAAAACTAAGCTAAAAGATTTTTCTTTAAAAAATAACATAATTACATAAAAGTCGTATCAAAAACAAATATACATTAAAGTAGTTACAATATCGTTTAGAGGTGGATAGTAAATTTTCTGTATTATTTGTAAAATGCAATAAAAAACAATAATAAATACAGTATAATATCATTTAGCTGATAGAGTAAATACTTTACGTTTGAATACTCGATTCTGTGAAGATCGTTTGTGAGTTTGGGTGGGGAAAGTGGTTGGGGGGATATAAAAGCCTTCTTTTGATTTATTTCATATGTTTTGTTTCCCATTCGCTTCGTAAGATTTTCCTTAAATATCCTATAAAAGTATCAATTTTGTTGTTGTTTGTCATTAATGTCTAATAGATTTATAGATAAATTTCAGATTTCATTTTAAATATCATTACAAAAGGGTATGTATAGTTGTGTGTTTTGCACTTTTTTGTTATGCTTTTTCTTTAAATACTATTATAAATTTAATGTTGTATGTGTGTGTTTGTTGGTTTTCAATAATCTTCTATTTTCAATATAAAGCACATTTAATTGAGATTTTTGTTGATCATGTTGATGATTTTTATGTATGTATTTGGTTGTAGGTGTGTGGGTGTGAAAGAAGTATAATTGTTTCGATTCGAAAATTTTCCAATTGTATTGTTGATGTCAATCCACTTAGTAGCCCACTGTGCCACCTTGTTTGCGATAATCGGCATTGGCATAAATCGCTGTCTCATTTTTGGCAATACCACAGACAACGGATCCAGTGTAATTGTAGGGCTTTACTGTGTGACCTTTTTCTGCAAGGAGTTTCAAAAGTTCCTGGCAAATAAACAAAACATAAAAGGAAAATTAATCGAAAGTTGTAAAGCTTTTCTTTTTATGTATAACTCATGATACTTTGTATACATTTATTCTTACCTCTGTGAAATATGAATTTTTTTCATATTCTAAGACATCCGGTATCAATTGATGGTGATATCTGGGCGCATCTATGGCCTCCTTGATGTTTTGACTCATCCACAGCACTCGGGTAATAACTTCCACTATAGCCGAAATTATTTTCGAACCGCCTGCGGCACTGACGGCCAACTTAACGTCACCCTTTTGATCGGCCAATATCATGGGCGACATCGAGGACATGGGACGTTTTTGGGCATCAATAAAATTGACCGGTGATGGTGGTAATGCAAATTGATTTGATTTACCCGGCAGTGAGAAATCATTCATGGCACTATTGAATACGATACCGGTGCGTTTGCCAGCCAAACCGGAGCCAAAGCTACACAAGAGAAGAAAACAATAGCAACGTTAAGAGTAAATATATGACATTTTTATTAAATCGCGTTGCTACACATTCAGTTCTTTCTACAAAACTTTGTACTGTAATAGCTATACTAAATACAAAATTTGATAACAAAAGTGGACGGAATGGTACCTTTCACTATTTGTAACAAGTAAGAAAGTTTCAGTCGGGTGAACCGACTTACATATGCCCTCAAAAACCATAAAATTTGCAAGTATAAAAAATTTAGTTATTATGGAAGGTACGTGAAGGGGCGTGGCCATGTACAACATTTGCAATACTGTAAGTAGTTTTGGGAAAATATTAATCCATGCAAAGTTTTAAAATAATTGGTTACGTCATTCGAAAGTTTTCGTGCCTACCAGCCGGACAGACAGACAGTCGGACATGTATCAAACGGTTTAAAAAGCCATGGTTTAAAGAAACCTATTGTCCAAAGTGACTCCTTCTATTTGTTACACTTTGGTTCGTATCAAGTGATACATATATACTCTCCTATCCTTCGGGTGAGGATATAAAAATTACTATAAAACTGGTTATTTGCACCACAATTATATTTTATTAAACTTTGTACCACAGAAAAGGGTAGTTCGTATGAGAGTTGGACGTTACTTTTAGCCAATCACATCCATTTTTTGTCAATAATTTTTTACTGAAATGTCATATATTGAGCTTAAAATGTTTATATGAGCTGATAATATTGTTATGAAATTTTTTACCCCTAATAAGGAAGTTTTGAATGGGAGATGGGGGTAGTTTTTGTCCAACTTTGCTCTACTTAGAACTCAACCTCCACTTCGAGGATAGAAGCTTGCATATCAAATTTCAGCTCGATACTTCTTAAATTGCGGTTGTAATCGCAGGGACAGTTACACAGACACCCAAACGATGTGGATTTTGTATAGGAGGTGTATAGGAGGTAGGAGTAGTTTTCATCCGATCTTGATCATCTGATAACTTAATCTTCCCTTAGAGGGTAGAAGCTTGCATATCACATTTCAGTTCGATAAGCTCATAAACTACGGTTGTAATCGAAGAGAGTTTGTATGGGAGTTAGGAGAAGTTTTTGTCCGACCTTGTTCATTGTTCATCTTAGAACTCAACCTCCCCTAAGAGAATAGAATCTGGCATACCAAATTTCAGCCTGATAGCTTTTAAACGACTGTTGTAATCGCGAGGAAAGTCAGGCGAATACAATAAGCAAAATACGACTGAATTCAGTGTAGTTATAAGGGCGAATACGGATCAGTTTAGGTTAGCTCGAGTTATCGTGCCCACCAGTCATCCAGCCAGCCAACCAGACAGACAGACATAGCTCAATCGTCTTAAAGAGCAATGAAACGAATTTGGCCTTAAGATACTTTGGGTCTAACTAGTTCCATTTAATGTGTTACACTTTTTCGTGTACTAAATGATATATACCATCATACCAAAGGTTGATGGAATAAAAAGTGTAACGTCTTCAAGGATCTCTAGTATGTTCCCAGCGGCAAAAAGAAGGACATTATTTTCGAATATCATAGGTTGCCGTTGGGAGGCAAGACCTTCCATCTTTCCTTCCTATATGAAGGCCTAGTGAAAGGCCTGCATAAACATTAAAAAAGAAGGACTTGAAAATTAAATAAATATGGAATTGGTCACCTCCAAATTGTTTAGTTTATTTTTAGGGTTTTCTGACTTCCATATATTACCCTCAATACTTACACTTTCTTCCAACGACAGTAAACACTGCTTTAATTTGAACTCACTACCTCGCGGTTGTTAGTCAGTCATGCTACCATCTGGCCTATGAAGATGCATTCGAATTGTGTGACTGAAACTAATCATTAACTGTTTTAGGAAAAACACCCGAACACCTTCCTCGTTGCCTTTTCTTTTCATGGCTTTTGTCATGCCTTCCATGAGAAGTGAAACGGAATGTGTATACACACAGAATTGTCCAATAATAAATCATCCTTGATTCTTCCTTTCCAAACAAGGCCTGCAGCGTATTTAAAGAAGGTAGTGAATGTTTTCTCAGAATATTTGAAAAAGGATGCAGAAGGTCTGTTTTCAGGTATGAGTCGTTTGTGTTTTACATCTAGTATCGTCGTGTAGACCTGACTAGATGGTGGGCTTCACCCCACTGGAACATACTTCAATGCCGCTGTTAAGGCCCGGGATCTAATTTCAACACGCCACGAAATACTCAAACTGTTCCATAACTCTTGTGTGACCGACTGACAAGTACAAGCTCAAGGCTTGCACTCCGTCCAATCTGGCCCCCACTATAATTAATTGCTACTTGATGTCATTAATTAAACTATTATTTGGTTAAATGGGCAATAAGCATTCCAACCTTAGCACTCAATTGCTCCACGCCGCCATCTGCTAGAACCGAAGTTCCCATCCGTCCGGCCCCACATCCACCACCAGACTACCGAAGTAATCTGTCGGCTAACTCGTCGTCTCCATCAGCTTGGAGCATATAGCTCCCCATGCGGCAGACCGCATCACACTACCATCTGATAGATACCGAAGTACCCCATCCGGCTAGCATCGCCATTTTTTTTTTGTGGCTCAAGGCCACCACGCGTTGGACAATACACAAACTGAATAGTTATTGCCCATTAACTTGATAGGAAGAGCTCAAATAGCCTGAAACAGTTATATTCTTTCGCTTTATATTGAAATTAGCCCGTAACAACGTAACAGTGTATCTGCAATCACTGTTAGAAACGAATTTGGCCTTAAGATACTTTGGGTCTAACTAGTCTCATTTATCGTGTTACACTTTTTCGTGTACTAAATGATATATACCATCATACCAAAGGTTGATGGAATAAAAAGTGTAACGTCTTCAAGGATCTCTAGTATGTTCCCAGCGGCAAAAAGAAGGACATTATTTTCGAATATCATAGGTTGTTGTTGGGAGGCAAGACCTTCCATCTTTCCTTCCTATATGAAGGCCTAGTGAAAGGCCTGCATAAACATTAAAAAAGAAGGACTTGAAAATTAAATAAATATGGAATTGGTCACCTCCAAATTGTTTAGTTTATTTTTAGGGTTTTCTGACTTCCATATATTACCCTCAATACTTACACTTTCTTCCAACGACAGTAAACACTGCTTTAATTTGAACTCACTACCTCGGGGTTGTTAGTCAGTCATGCTACCATCTGGCCTATGAAGATGCATTCGAATTGTGTGACTGAAACTAATCATAAACTGTTTTAAAAAACACAGGCGAACTCCTTCCTCGTTGCCTTTACTATTCATGGCTTCTGTCATGCCTTCCAGGAGAAGTGTAACGGAATGTGTATACACACAGAATTGTCCAATAATAAATCATCCTTGATTCTTCCTTCCCAAACAAGGCCTGAAGCGTATTTAAAGAAGGTAGTGAATGTTTTCTCAGAATATTTGAAAAAGGATGCAGAAGGTCTGTTTTCAGGTATGAGTCGTTTGTGTTTTACATCTAGTATCGTCGTGTAGACCTGACCAGATGGTGGGCTTCACCCCACTAGAACATACTTCAATACCGCTGTTAAGGCCCGGGATCTAATTTCAACACGCCACGAAATACTCAAACTGTTCCATAACTCTTGTGTGACCGACTGACAAGTACAAGCTCAAGGCTTGCACTCCGTCCAATCTGGCCCCCACTATAATTAATTGCTACTTGATGTCATTAATTAAACTATTATTTGGTTAAATGGGCAATAAGCATTCCAACCTTAGCACTCAATTGCTCCACGCCGCCATCTGCTAGAACCGAAGTTCCCATCCGTCCGGCCCCACATCCACCACCAGACTACCGAAGTAATCTGTCGGCTAACTCGTCGTCTCCATCAGCTAGGAGCATATAGCTCCCCATGCGGCAGACCGCATCACACTACCATCTGATAGATACCGAAGCACCTCATCCGGCTAGCATCGCCATTTTTTTTTGTAGCTCAAGGCCACCACGCGTTGGACAATACACAAACTGAATAGTTATTGCCCATTACCTTGATAGGAAGAGCTCAAATAGCCTGAAACAGTTATATTCTTTCGCTTTATATTGAAATTAGCCCGTAACAACGTAACAGTGTTTCTGCAATCACTGTTAGAGGTACACTGGTGGTTCTCTCGGGTCCATGGGGGCGATACTCCCCAAAAGTCTCCGAAGAGACCATGACATGACGTTTGAATGTCTCAGAAAGCCTTGTTGCATGTCTGCTGGTAGAAATCCTTGCAAATTTCGCCGCTGGGTTAAGACCAAAAACGTGTCTGGATGGCGGAAAGAATAACTCGACCTTCACTGCCCGTTATGAAAATTTGCCATTAGTAATATTTTCCAAAACGCAGTGATATGATTGTTAATAGATGTAACCGCACCCTCCATCTGTTACCCCCCAGTACAGTGTCAGAAGACCAAATGCAGCTATTTAGATCAACCTCTGCTGGTACGTTCCTTAATATTTGAAATGTGTCATTGTGCTGCCTTTACTCGTAGCTCCTATACAAAATGAAATATAAATAGTTTACTCTTCATATTTTGAATTTATATATAAAACGTAAGATACCAAGAAGTTTAACCCAGCCATTCAGCTACTCCCAATAATAATGACCATAATCCCAAAGATATACAAATCATAACTTGTTTTAAGATTTTTGTGCGAAATAATTAAAGCTTTTTCTGCAGTTGTCTGACTACAGGAACGAAAGTATTACCAAAGAATATTATATAAGTAGTTTCACTTAATTTCAATAAATCAGAGCTAGGCAATATGTTCCACTATCCTACAGAAATTTAAGACTGTACTGAAAATTCTATACTCGTATCTATACGCTTTGTGTTATCAATTTTTCTTACTTGTTTTGAAAAATCTAACATGTTTTCTTGTTTATTGGAGAATTGACCTTTTTTGACCGTAGGTACATGTAGGTTTATCGCAAAATACTTACTAGTCATTTACTGAACTCGTCACTGACACCGTATCACCATTGGCTGCCATAACAACCAAAGCACTGGTGCCAACATCATCTACGCCCGAGAACTGGGCTCCATATTCGTGGGCACTCTTCAAAACACTCGAGTCATTGATCAATTGTCGTTGCTGGATACCTGTTTCGGGATTCGTCAAACGGCTCACCAACTTTTTAAAATATATAGTTAATTAACATATGAAGTTCCATCTCTTCTTTCAGCACTACTCACCTCTCGCACATCATTGAAACGAGCATCACCCAATTCCCATCGTTTGGCATAACCAAATTTCAATGCCTCCACAATACGATGTATTGTGGTCGCTTCATGTTTTACATCCTCCAAATCGTTTTTGGTAAAATTGAAACCCTCTAGAATACTCAAAACATTGGCAATAATGGTGCCACTACTAATGGGCGGAACAGCGTACAAGATATCATTGCCCAGCTGCATAGTAACCGAACTAACCAGATCAGCTCTGTAGGTTTCTAAATCGGCAAAATCCACTAAGCTGCCTAATTCTTCTAAATCTTCAGCAACCAGCTTGGCCAAAGTACCATTGTAAAAATCACTGGCGCCATTATCGGCTAACAATTGATAAGTGTTACAAAGTTCAGGTGCAGGGAAAATCTTTGTACCCTCTGGGTGTATGGAATTGGTAGATTCATTGTAGAATGTTTTTCTAAAAAGCAAAGACATGTTTTAGGCTTATATTTAGTAGACTATTTGCAATCACTTACCGCAATATCGTATTATTTCTCATGTGTTTGTCTTTGTAGCCCAAGGCATTGTACTGATGTTGCGTCAGATAGAAACCATCTTTGCACAATTGCAATGATGGCTCTACCAGCTTTTTCCAAGGCAATTTACCAAATTGTTCATGAGCTCTGTCGTAGCCCATCAGTTCACCGGGCACAGCGATTGCCAGAGGACCATGCAATAGCTCTGCCGAATCGACATCTTGGTAGCGTTCTTGAGTCGCTGCGTATGGTGCCACCTCACGGGCGTCTATGGTGTAGGCCTGTTTGTGACTCTTGATATAGACGTTCATGAGCATTCCACCGCCGATGCCCATGCTGTGCATGGTTACGATTCCATTGCAGAGTAAGGCCGCAATGGCCGAGTCGACAGCACTGCCGCCATCCTGTAAAATATTGCTAAGAAAATATAAAAGAAAAATGTTGTCGGTGAATAGAAACAAAAACATTAGAAATATAAAAAAAATCGAAATTCAGTCAACGTTTTCAAACCAGTGTTCGCGAGTCATATTTTGAACTGTGGAATATGTAAAAGGTGAAAAATAGCCCACAATTGAATATTTGACTCTCGATCAATTAGTTGCTAACGTTGACTAATTTTCAATCACAAACGAATACAAATCGAAATCGGTTATGTCCGAGAGCGCTGTAGGGGATATATCGTAGATATAGGATGTATATATATACTGAAAAAAACCTAGTATAACCAACCAATAAACAAAATCAATTTGAATCCAAATGCAAAATCCACCTCTTAGAATTAGAATTACTAGCAGTTTCCTTAAATTGCATATCTTGAAAATTTTAGTCTATTTTAATGCATCCGACCAAATTTGTTGAATTTACTTAAATACTTTCATGTAAGCGATAGGCAATACATTTAGACGTCACGAGGACATGGTGGCACAGAGACTATGGTCATGGAAAAATTCTAAACCTAATCAATGTGAGGTGTCACACGGATTACATTGTACCAGAGTCTGTTTTTGATCTTAGTTTTATGAGAAATATCCCGAAAAGATGTTATCATAATTTTCGAAATTAAGAAAAAGAGCAGACTGTGGAATATTTTCGGAGGAGTTGAATTTGCCACTGTCGACTAGGCTACCGAATCACAGTAGCATAGTCCAAACTGATATAGCGGCCATTAGAATGGCCGTGGAGGTGGATACAGTGTCATAGGATATAAGGCGCCCATATTCATTTACCATCTGATAGTAAAACGGTTATCAGATCCTTGGAGAACGTGTACAACACTTCGAGAATTGTTCGAGAATGCCGATCATGTCTGAAGAAGATAGCGAGATATTCGAAGGTTACTCTTAGATGGTTTCCAGGACATGGGAACATATATAATAGTCAAAGAGCCGATGCATAGGCATTGGCCGTCACCATCGTAAATTCGGGCGAAGTTAACGGGCACATTCCCATTAAGGGGGAAACAGGTAATTGCGATGAAACTGAACTTCATAGCTAAGGTAAGATGGGTGAGAAAACCAACTTACAAGCGACCATATAGATTTGGCCTAACATGAATATACAGAGGACACAATTTACGATGAACCTTTCTAGAGTCCATCTAAGGAACATCGCTAAGAGGTTGAACGTTCCCTGCTTGCCTTTATCAGAGCAACGAAATGACTTAAGCAATCGCGAAATCAATTAAAATAGACTAGAAGTTTCGGAATTTCAGATCTCCGTCAGTTCATAGATTTTTGTAGGACCCCTGCAGTTCTAGCGGTGTCGATTGGCCATGGGTACTTTCTTGAATGACCCTATTGTAAGCGAACGCCGAACCAGCGAGTAAAAAAAAGGAAAAAGGGAGTAAAGGGAAATTAAGTTAAGTTAATTAAGACTCATTTCAATAGTTCGCGGTAAATGATGTAGTGGCGATTGGCCCTTTTTGCGGACATTTCATATAAAGAACCAAATGATTATATGGTGTTTGTAAAGTAAGTACAGGTGATCCCCTGAGTGACTTCACCACCGGTCGATCTCTAACTACTAGCACATACGTTTCAAATGTTCCATAATATGTTCGATCATATCCCCCCAGAATATGTGCTGCATTTTCCATCTGAGTTTAATCCAGTCGGCCATTTGAATTTTTTTTGGTCCATCCACATAAAGAGTATAGTTTTTAGACGAATATAACTTCCGTTAGGATGTTAATTCTCATCCTTAGTATCCTAGCAGCCTAGAATATTTTTTTTTTGTTTTTAGGTTTTCCTGTACCATCAGTCGATGGCCCATAGCCTTAAATGTATTAGTGCTAAATTACCCCTGGCGAAATTTGCAAGACCTCTACAAGGAGGCATTTAACAAGGCCTTCTGAGACATTCAAACGTCATGTCTTCAAGTCCTTGTTTTCACATGCCTGAAATATCCCGAGCACATGTATACCCCATTCTTTAAAGACTGCTGCAGGCCTTCTTGGAGAAGGAACAATCAACGTTTTCGATGATTTGTTACTCCACCATTTCGTGTGTATACACACTCCTTCTTCCCTCTCATAGAAGGCGAAAAGAAGGCAGTCAGAAGTAGTCAGAAGGACTGTGCTTTGCATTCCCTCTTTCTTTCCAAATAACGTAAGGTGTCATTGGGAGGCAAGGCCTTCCAACGTCGCTTCCTATAAGAACACATGAAAAAAGAAGGAATTGAAAAATAAAAAAATATTTGCAGTTGGTCACCTTCAAATTGTTTACTTTGTTTTTAGATATTTCTCATCTATATATTGTTTTTTTACTTACACTTTTTTCCTACGACAGTAAACCTTCCTGGAGTTTGAAGTCACTACCTCGCGATTGTTAGCCAGCTATGCTACCATCTAGCCTATGAAGATGCATTCTTATTGCTTGACTGAAACTTATCATAAACTGTTATAAGGAAAACACTCGAACACATTCCTCGTTGCCTTTTCTTTCCATGCCTCCTATGAGAAGGGAGACGAAATGTGTATATACACGAAAGATGTATACACACAAATCATCGAATACGTTGATTCCCCTTCTCAAAAAAAGTGGTATTTATGGAATGGACGGAACTTGTTTTCGGGATATTTCAGATAGGAAGGAGAAAGCCTATTTTTAGGCATGTGAAAACAAGGCCTTGAAAACATGACGTTTTCATGTCTCAGAAGGCCTTGTTGCATGCCTGCTTGAAGAGGCCTTTGCTAATTTCGCCGCTGGATATAGTTTCAATCACACAAAGCTGTATTAGAATCATCTTCATAGGCTAGATGGTAGCATGGCTGACTAACAATCGCGATGTAGTGAGTTCAAACTCCAGCAATGTTTATTAGGCCTTCTCATAGGAAGCGACGATGGAAGGCCTTGTCTAAAGGCCATGCCCTCAAAGTCAGAAAGCAGTCAGACTCAACTTAATTAGGAAGATTTTTAACTAAGATCATAATCATAATAGATCATCTTTTTATACCATCACCCTTAGGGATGAAGGTATATATCATTTGATACGACCCAAAAGTGTAACACATAGAAGGAGTGACTTTAGACCCTAGGTTTCTTTGAACCAAATTCGATTCATGACTTTTTACGTCGTTTGAGCCATGTCCGTCTGTCTGGTGGCTGTCCGGCTGGTTCGCACGATAACTTTCTTAAGACGCAACCAAATGTCTTGAAATTTTGCACGAGTTAATATTTCCCCAAAACTACTTACGGTATTGCAAATGGGCTACATGGATCCGCACCTTCTGGTACCTCCCATACAAATACATCATTCAGCCCACTTTAGAAATCTAGTTATACCATCACCCTTAGGGATGAGGGTATATATCATTTGATACGACCCAAAAGTGTAACACATAGAAGGAGTGACTTTAGACCCTAGGTTTCTTTGAACCGAATTCGATTCATGACTTTTTAAGTCGTTTGAGCCATGTCCGTCTGTCTGTCTGTCTGTCTGTCTGGTGGCTGTCCGGCTGGTTCGCACGATAACTTTCGAAAGACGCAACCAAATGTCTTGAAATTTTGCACGAGTTAATATTTCCCCAAAACTAATTACGGTATTGAAAATGGGCTACATGGCCGCGCCCCTTCTGATACCTCCCATACAAATGTACCATTCCGCCCACTTTCGAAACCGAGTAATAATATCAAAACATCCAACGGGATCGTACCCAAATTCTGAATTTGGTAAAGGTATAACAGGATAAAGTTTTGGAAAAAATTGTGAAAGCCTAGCCACGTCCCTTCTGGTACCTCCCATACAAATCTACCTTTCCGCCCACTATAGACATGGAGGAATAATATCAATAAATCAAACGTGATCGTACCCAAATTCTATTTTTGGTAAAGCTATAACAGGATAAAGTTTTGAAGATTAAAATTGTAAGTCTATTCACGCCCCATCTGGTACCTCCCATACACATCTGGTCCCGCCCACTTTAGAAATCGATTAATATTATTAAAAGACCTAACGCGATCGTGCCCAAATTCTGTATTTGGTAAAGTTTAAGCAGGATAAAGTTTTGGAAAAAAAATCTGGAAGTCTAGACACGCCCCTTCTGGTACCTCCCATACAAATGTACCACTCCGCCCACTTTAGAAATAGGGTAATAATATCAATACACTCGACACGATCGTGCCCAAATTCTGTATTTTGTTTTGTTATAACAGGACAAAATTTGGAGAAAAAATTGGAAGTCTAGCGACGCCCCTTATGGTGCCTCCCATACAAATGTACCTTTCCGCCCACTTTAGGGATGTAGTAATAATATCCGTACACCCAACGGAATCGTCCCCAAATTCTGTATTTAGTAAAGCTATAACAGGCTAAAGTAATGGAGAATAAATCTGGAAGCCTAACCACACCCCTTCTCGTACCTCCCATACAAATGTACCACTCCGCCCACTTTAGAAATCGAGTAATAATATCAATATAATAGAAAATTATTTGTTTTACTGAGGGTAAGGGTAAATGTAAGTTGGGTTGCCCGACTGAAACTTTCTAACTGGTTTTAATTACAAATCGGTTAATTGCAATAACTCAAGACTTAAACAATATCTTATATTGGGTGATGGTATTTATCAGTCAGTTTAACTGACTGAATTTCTGTACTGGTTATAATATCAATACACCCAACGGGATCGTACCCAAATTCTGTACTTAGTAAAGCTATTACAGGATAAAGTTTTGGAAAAAAAATTGAAAGTCTAGCCACGCCCCTTCTGGTACCTCCCATACAAATTCACCTTTCCGCCCACTTTAGATATGGAGTAATAATATCAATAAATCCATCGCGCTCGTACCCTAATTCTTAATTTAGTAAAGCTATAGCAAGATACAGTTTTTGAGAAAAAATACTGAAGTCTACCAACGCCCCATCTGGTACCTCCCACACACATCTGGTACCGCCCACTTTAGAAATCGATTAATATTATTATTAGAACTACCGCGATCGTGGCCAAATTCTGTATTTAGTAAAGTTCGAGCAGGATAAAGTTTTGGAGAAAAAATCTGGAAGTCTAGACACGCCCATTCTGGTACCTCCCATACAAATGTACCTTTCCGCCCACTTTAGAGATGGAATAATAATATCAATACACTTGACACGATCGTGCCCAAATTCTGTATTTTATTAAGTTATAACAGGATAAAGTTTTTGCGAAAAAATTGGAAGTCTAGCGGCGCCCCTTATGGGAACTCCCATACAAATGTACCTTTTCACCTACTTCAGAGATGGAGTAATAATATCAACACATCCAACGCTATCGTGCCCAAACTCTGTATTTAGTAAAGCTATAACAGGATAAAGTTTTGGAGGATAAAACTAGAAGTCTAGACACGCCCCTTCTAGTACCTCCCATACAAATTTACCAGTCCACCCACTTTAGAAATCGAGTATTAATATCAATATAATAGCAATTTTTTTTAATTTTACTGAGGGTGATGGTATATGTAAGTCGGGTCGCCCGACTGAAACTTTCTTACTGGTTTTATCGTTCTTACATTCGTAAACAACATATTCATTAGGGCGGTAGCAAAATGTATTGACAATTTTTTTTGTGTGTATATTAAAAAATAACCGACCGGAACATTGTACCACTTGATGTAAAAAATACATGACGAAAATTTTAGTAAGGTCGGACAGCTATTTCTGTGATAATTACAAAAAGATCGACCAAGCCGCTTTCGAATCTATACGGTGCTAAAAAATTCAAACAAAAAAAAATCACATATATAGATTTGTCCTTCGACCTTCATGTAAAGCGGCTTAATGTTGTCCGATTTTGCTCAAAATTGACAATAGTCGTTTTATAACAACTGACGCAATATTCCGGTCGGGAATTAGCGAAAATCCAAAATTTATTTTTTCCTGCCATCACATCAAAACCGTTATACAGGTAAATACAACATTTTTGGGGAAAATAAAAAGAAGAGATTTTAAATTTTTTATGTTAAACTTACTGTTGTTCAGAAAAGCTGAAGACCGTTTCCAATGAGATATAGCACGATATAATATCTCTACGATTTGTTGGTGAAAAGAACGTCACTTCATAAATAAAGCACCAAACTGTGATAAAAACCAGTACATAAATTTCAGTCAGGTAAACTGACTGATAAATACCATCACCCAATATAAGATATTGTTGAAGTCTTGAGTTATTGAAATTAATAAATTTTTAATTAAAATAAATATACGTATGTATAATTTTTCCCCTGCTTGTGGTGCAAAATCGTCCAAAACTTTACTAATTTGTGTAGGTACGAGTATAAGTGCCGATTTGGAATTTATGTGAGAAATATTAATTTAATAATTTATTAATAAATTTAATTTTGATAGATGGTGAACCGATACAGTCCTTATGCATTCCTGACTCAAATTTTCATACGTACAACTTACGAAAAACTTGACTGAATTCAGTGTACTTACAAATAAAGATATTTATGTAAGACTATGGGGTTGAGTTCGGTCCTTTGTATGGGAGGTACCAGAAGGAGTGTATCAAAAAGTTAGGTTTTCTGAGATTTTACCTCCTATCGCAGTATAAATTAACCGACTAATTTTCATTACCCCCCAAGTGTCCGTTTGGAAGTTATGGGAGGAATATTAATTTTCCAAAAATAGGTCCTTTTGTATGGGAGATACCAGAAGAGGTGACCCGATATAGTCCATATTCACTCCTGATTCATAGTTTCATAAGCGTACAAACTACGCATAATTTGACTGAATTCAGTGTACTTACAAAAAAAGATATGTATGTAAGACTATGGGGGTGAGTTCGGTCATTTGTATGGGAGGTACCAGAAGGGGTGTGTCAAATAGTTAGGTTTTCTGAGGTTTCGCCTCCTATAATAACATATATTAATCGACCAATTTTCATTACCCCCCAAGAGTCTGTTTGAAAGTTATAGGAGAAATATTAATTTTTCAAAAATAGGTAATTTTGTATGGGAGATACCAGAAGGCGTAAACCGATATAGTCCATATTCATTCCAGAGTCCCATTTTCATAAGCGAACATCATACCCAAAATTTGAGTAAATTTTATTTACTTGTTTGATATGTATGTAAAACTATAAGGGTCAATTAGGTCATTTGTATGGGAGGTACCAGAAGGGGTTTGGCAAAGGTTTCGGTTTTCTTAAGGTTTGTCTACTTTTGCAAGATAAATAAACTGACCAAATTTAAATATCCTTACGAGAAACTTGACTGAATTCGATGTACTTACAAACAAAAATATGTATGTAAGACTATGGGGTAGAGTTCGGTCCTTTGTATGGAAGGTACCAGAAGGGGTGTGTCAAATAGTTATGTTTTCTTAGGTTTCGCCTGCTATCACAATATAAATTAACCGACTAATTTTCATTACCCTCAAATGTCCGTTTGGAAGTTATGAAAGAAATATAAATTATCCAAAAATAGGTAATTTTGTATGGGAGGTACCAGAAGGGGTGGGGCTATTTTATTCATTTACAATCCCATAATTACGTTTTGAAAAATATTAATACTGGTAAATTTTCATAACGATCCGTTAAGGTTTACTCGAGTTATCCTGCTGACCAGCCATCCAGTCAGACAGACGGACATAGCTCAATCGTCTTAAAAAGTACTGAAACGAATTTGGTCTTAAGATACTTGGGGTCTAGAATGGAAACTAATGGGATTTACTCTTTTGGATAATTTTTATCTGTACCGTCAGTACAGAAGAAGCCATTGCTGCTGTAGCCGTGATAGAGGAATCGAATTTATTAATCTGACGCTGTTCCCAGCAACTTGATATCTGCAAAGTAGTGGACTTGCAAATTTCCAACTGGTGCAAGAATTAACACCAACGGACTATCAATTGTGTTGTATGTTTAATGAATGGGCTGAAAATAAACAGAAAGGTAAACCAGACTTTCATCGTTAAAACAGCATTAGCGATGAGGCTTATTTCTGGTTTTTCCGGTATGCACACGAGCAGTATTGTCGTATTTGAAAAGAGCACAATTCTCATAATACTTTTGGATTCCATTACATCTCGCAAAAATCACTGTTTGGTGCGGTTTACAATCTGAAAACCTCATCGGCCGATTTGTTAAACATTACCGTGCTTGCGAAAACGAAATTCTTGCGTATGTTTTTTTTAAAATAAGTTCTTTGCCTCTAAAAAAACACCCGATACAAATTGTAAACTGCCCCCATGCTTTATCGCTTAAACAAACCTTGAGAGGTATACCTTACTATATACATTGTATATCAACTCTTAACAACTTAATCAAAACTTTCCATTAACAAGACAATAACTTCTAAAGTTTTAATCATATCCTCTTGTTCTATTCGCTTTGTTATGCCACAGACAATACATAGCGAGTGTCAACCTCAAGAATGGAATTGAATTAAAGCTAATAGGATTTCATGTCATCGCACTCACCTGCCAATTTGACTGCAAACCGACTTATCGGAACATACAGCTGCATGCTCGAACACACCCAATTTCGAGGTGAAATTCTTGTCGACAATCAGGGTATCCTTGAGCAGAGTTTTGTCGGTTGATGCCATTGCATCGCCATCTATTGGAGCACCGGTTGTGGTAGCACCTGTTGTTGCACCAACCGATAAGGTGGTAATAGAAGATGTTGTTGTTGTAGCGTCATCTCCCGTGGCATCGGACTGCGAGGAGGAGGAGGTGGACGCGGGTGACTTGTTACTCGTGCCAAATGCGGAGGCTGCCAAAGTTTGATTGAGGTTGCTGGTGCTGTTGTTATTGTTGGTGATGTCTAAAGGACTTGTTGATGTTGCTGTGTTATGGCCATTATTATGGTTATTATCATCTGACAAAAGAGAAGAGTTAAAGGTTGAGGGTAAACTTAGTATAGGACTAGCTGTAGGTGGAATTATGGGGACATTTGTCGTGGTATTGGAGGTGGCAAGGAGAGAAGGAAGTACGGTTGTGTTGTTGTTGTTAGTGGTGGTGGTGGTAGTAGTAGAGGTGGCTGTGGTGATATTGCTTGTGACAGAGGTGGTGGTGGTGAGTGGGAGGGAGGTTGTGTTGTTGTTGGTAAAATTGCTTTTGTCAAAATTCGTGATAATTGTGGTGCTGGGTGTTTTTGTTGTTGCTTTTGTTGTTGTAGTAGTAGTAGTTGTTGTTACTGATGTTGATGCCATTGTTGCTGACTTTGGCCATTCTACAAAAACACGAAGAAAGAGATTCAAAGAGAAAGAGAAATGCAAAAGAAGACAAAACAAACGCCAGCAAGGATAATAAGCACACACACGCACGCACGCACACACGCACATGATAAATCAGTCGTTTGACAAAAATAAAAGAATTCAAAAGATATAAACAAATCGCAGAAATCAAAATGTTTCCATCAAATAAATGGGGAGAAAGCATTTAAGCATAAAAGCAACAACACAGGAAGAAGATGGAGACAAAAAGAACAGAGAGAAAAACAAGAAAAGTGTCAGTGGTCGATTGATAAAGTGCATTTACTTTTTTTTTAAAGTTTGTTTTTTATAATCCAAATAAATTAAACTTAAAATCAGCAAATTTATAAAACAATTGTTGTGGTTTTTTTGAAATCTTAACACACATTAGACAATTTGTATATATATAGAACGTACACTAACAAAATAAATTATTTTCACTTAACATCATGGAAATTTGCAAACACCACAGTGGCGTATACTTACCGCTAAAACATAAACTGATGATAACGTAGCTAATTAAGGCAATGCCAATGAAGCAGATGATGCCAATTGTTAATTTTTTCATTAGATTCAGTAATTTCACACGCCTGCAAAGAGAGAGAGAGAGAGAGTGAGAGAGCGGGAAAGGGAGAATAACAACAAGTTTCCACATCACCTGACACATCACGAATGTGTCCTGTTCCTTTTGTAGTATCAATACATACCTTTGCTCCCGCCGCGCTTCCTCTGCGGATGCTGTGTCGTGTATAAATTCACCGCCATTTTTCTCCTCATCATCTGTTACCGACTTCAGAGGTATTTTGTTCATAACATCATCGTTATTGCTTAGACCCATTTTTAAGCCATCAGCTCTGAAAAACGCACACAAAGAAAAGAGAACACCACAATATTTTTAGTACATAATTTTTTTAATTGCTCCCCAAAGTATGCTTTAGTATGTATTTCAAATATATTTTAATTTTCTGTTTAAATCTATATGTATGTGTATATAAACAGATGTTTGTCAAGTACCAACGAATGGTCACTGTATTAATACTCCAGACAATCACCACACCGGCCTTCTTCCAGATGCACACTGGCCGCTGTTGCATCGTTTGTTTCTGGAATCGTTGTGAATGTTCGTCTCTACGATGTTTGAACAAAACAGGAAACGACAACCCCCTTCCCCACACATAATTGCGAACGATGCTGCCAACGTCTTTGTCATCGGCGACGCCATCGTTTCACATAGTTGTGCGTGTTGCTACCTAGCAAACCAAGTGAGTTGAGAGTTGAGACCGAGCCGAATATACAACTTCAAGCAAATTGTTAAACGAAATAAAATTTGTTTTGTTATAAAAAAAGTTTTGTTTTTGGGAAGCTGTATGTATGTATGCTGCCTCAATGGTTTATTAATAATACCCCATATTTGGTATCAATTTAGATCATAGACGTCCTAAATAAATGAAATGCTATTAGTATGTACTAAAACATAATGGCTCTGAGTGAAAGAAAAAAACAATATGTGCGAATCGAACAAGCACAATTGTGCCACTGTTAGACGTCTATGATTTAGTTACATATACTTATGAAAATCCCCAGCATATTAAATATGATCGGACTTTAGTTTTCTTACGAATTTTCTATCTATATATGTAGAAGACCCAAGACACTGTTCATTCCACAAGCCAAACGGCTAAAGCTAGAACCTTGAAATTTAGACCGTAGGTTCCTTTTATGACGTTTACGCGCACTAAGAAGGGATTTTTGGAAACTCGGACTGTAAGAGAGTAAAAAGGGCGTGGCACATCCTCATACAGCTCGAAATTTCAAATGGCTGCATCTCATAAACCATTACAGGTACGAAGAAGAGATTTGTTACATAAATTGTTACAAGAGTAATAACATTTTTGTGGAAAAGGGCAAAGGTGCGTAGCACCGCCCACACAAACCTAAATTTGGTCATCTCTCACTAGCTATTAGGGTTATTAAGATGAGATTTGCTACATATGTAACTGGTACACAGGGGATAACGTCTTCCTTGGAAATATGCGGTGCCACGCCTAAAATAGGACTTCATCTATTCAACGACATATTTATATTTTATATGTTTGTTTATTGTTTACAATAACACCGTGAAACATTTTCGGGGTCTTTGTCTGGGAGGAGAGAAATGCCAAGTCAGGGTGAAGGTACAAGGCCGCTATAGTAGAACCAGGAAAGGGTTTGACGTTCTCAGGCTAAACATTTTTTTATGACCTTTTACATATTGGCCTGAGAAAGCCTAACCGGCACTCCTCTAGAGACCTATGGGCCTCGGCGCCGACTTCAACCTACCATTTCGATGTTTAGGGACTAAGACGAAGCGACTGGCAAATTTTTGTTTTTATTTGAGCTCCCGCCCCATATTCTGCACTTTTAAAGAAATCAAGCTTGCATAGTACTAAGTAGTACATGTTTTAACAATTTACGTTCTAAAATTAAGAGAAACGGCTTCATATTGACATTTTCGGTGCCGTGACATAACCCCACACGGACATAATCCCCAAAACGATTTCATTGGGGATTATTTCATTGGGGATTATGTCCGACACTAATCTGCGGACATAAGCCCCAATGGGGATTATGACCGAATTTGTTGTTGTTTTTAGTATTTCAACATATGAAGAGAACGATTTTAAATATTGCTATTGTAGCGAGGGACGAATGCGGCGGGGGGCGTGCCCCCCACCGTAGTTAGTCTCGTTGCATACTTAATCTGTCTCACTGCAGCGCCTGACGAATGCGGTGGGGGGCACGCGTTAGTGCATATACGGCCAATAGCGGCACAATTGCACTCAATCAATTCACACGTAATTTTTTTCTCTCTCACATTTCTGTCATTAAGGTCTGTCTCTTTCTGACAAATATCACCTCATTTTATTTTGGACGTACATATATGCGATAGAGTGAAATATTGTTATGGAAACGGTTACTGCCTTGGAATGATGTGCGTGTGATAAATATAAAATACTTACAAAATTAATATTACTCAAGCAAACAAAATGCTCAAAAATCGGGCAGAAATCGGTACGGCAGCCGACAAAATCGATATCGGATCCGAAATCGGGCCGAAGTCGTATCTTAAAACAGATGCAGTGGTTGACGGGAAGTCTAACTGACGCAGCTGTTGGAAATCTAGTGTTATATACGATATGTCGTACCGACATCTAAACGATTTCTGAATGTAAATCGAGGCAAAATCTGAAGGATAATTCGACGCGTCGTAACGAATTCCTACCGATGTCTTGCCAAATATCTGAAGAAAATCGCATGTTCTTGCCGACGCGTCGTACCGATTTCTGCATGAAGTATTGAGGAATATATCAAAATCGTTGCTTAAAACGTATGAATAAATTGACACGCTGTCTGACCTACGCAGCTGAGAGTAATCTGATGTACGACATACCGTACCGATGTCTGAATGATTTCTGAATGTAAATCGTATGAAATACTGAAGGGAAATTCGTTGTTTCCTTAATAATAATTCGTTGTTTTCTCCGACACAGAGTTTCGGGATCGCTGCGGACTCGGATATGTCGGAGCAAAAAAATTTAAATTACCCTAAAACTAGTCGTACAGAATTCGGTACGATATCGGTAAGAAGAGTTCAGACAATGTGCCGATGTGTGTGATATCAGCCAACGTCGGAGCTTTTGATTTGCTGGAACCATATGCAAACTCACTATATATGTACAGTAGGGGTATAACCAATTTTTTGGCATAGTACCATGAGGTCAACCATGTCCTAGTTACCACGAAAATCATAATCTTTTGTAATTTTTCTGAAAAAACATCACGCACCAATTGGTTTTTCTAAACAGGTGTATAAAAAATTATTTAACAATTTATTATTTTTTTTATTTTTATTTTTAGATCTTCTAGGCTCATAGGTCAATTGTCAACAAGCTGCCACCTGCGATAAATGTTGCAAGTGTTAGTAAACAAATTAACTATTAGCATTAGGAGAGATTATTCGTTACACATTTTTATTTTTTTTTCGTTACAAAAGGTTAAAGATACGTTTTGGTTTGCTAAAAAATCTCTTAACATCTCTAAATATTAATGAAATTTCATACTTGAGCTATTTTTTGTTTAAAATAAACATATTATTAACTTTTCTTAACCAAAAAGAAAATTAAAAATTTTCAAAACTTCAACGCGGTTGGTGCGTGAACTTTTTTGACCTTAGCGAAAAAATAAATATACGTTCCCTTATAGTTTTTTATGCTCTAGTGGACTGTGCTATGCCAATTTTGATATTTTAAAAAATTGTTAAAAAGTTATATTCCTAATGTACAGTACAGTATATACTTGGTCTTTAAATATCATCAGCAATGACCAGTTTGCTACAAATCATAGATGCGGCAGTCTATATTTGACAAGAAGTTTGGAGTTATTGGGAAAATTTTATGCTACATGGACATGGACTTATATAAATTATTTTTTTTAATCCTTAGCTACAATTCTTTTGAAGTATAGAATGAGAAAACATGAAACATCAAGATAAGGAAAATATAAAAGGTTACAAAAAAGTTAAGCCTGGGAACGTTACGCCCTTTGTGGGTTATACTAGACTGACCTAGTACCTTCAACCTGACTGGGAATATCTTTCCCCCAAATTGCCTTGTGTACTGTGTTATCAGTAGTGTTTTTGTCCCGAGAATTTCCGGAATCCCGGCCTGTTTTTTGTCCCGAAATCTCGGGAATGCGGCCGGGATTTTCATTTCCCTTATGCTTATTTAATGAGTTAATATCAAAATGTTTGATAAGTTAAAATCCACAAGAACGGTAAACTATTAAGTATACTTAATTTGTACCACAAAATTACCAATTGGTGACTATTTTCATCAGCTTGACTATCATCATCCATGTCTCGATGTTTTGTATATCTTACAAATGTGCTTTCATATATATATAGAGAAAAATTTCAACGTATTGATTTGCTAAAATGGATCAGCAATACCATGTCTTTTGTTAACTCTTTGTTGGTGTACTGGGTGATTGTACCTTTAGGTGTTTAACACTAACACTTTCCCCTCTTTATCCCAAGGAGTACGAATCTCAAAATATTCCTTCATATTCAACAATTACCCTATAAAATAAGTGTTAAATCTAATTGTCGCGTTTCCACCTTTAGCCATTTGGTCTGAGTGATAAAAGAGTTTCATCTCATTTCCGGTTTTGTTCTCCTAAAAGTTTGAAATTCCTTTATATCGCGCAATTGATCTACAATATATATATTCTCCCCCAAATATCCGAATTTCTAACTTTAGGCATTTGGTCTGGGAGATGGTACCAACTCACTAAAATAAATACTCCGTCCCATATTCGCTATTATACCTTAAGCCGTTTGGTCTGGGATTGATTAGGTTTTTATTTAAGGAGTAAAAATTTTAAAAACTCTCCTCATGCAACTCTCTAATTCTATTAGAAGCATTCTCATATAGTTTTTTGGGATTCTACCTTTAACCGTTTATCCCGGTGATTGTACAAGTTTAGGATAATGTTATCTTCGTTTCTCACTTGTTAGACCTTTTTTCCCCCCGAACATACGAATTTCGAATATACAGAATTGACGATGATAGCTTGTCTAGGTATTAACAACCATAACACGAGACACTTAGAATTATGTGTTTGTATGTTTTAAAATATTAAAATAAAAACTTTTTTTTTTAATAGATAAATATTTTATTTATTTTTTGTTTTGGACCGGGATTTCCCCCAATCCTGGGATAATGAAAAAAAAATCCCATTTTTCCGAGGAATGAAAAATGCCGGGAAATCAAAATTACTAGTTATTAGCAATAGCTTTTTCTAAATTAATCCCCAGTTAACGTATGTTTCAAACCACTGTGCGTCTTTGGATTTTTCCTGAAATATCAAAAACCATGACCTTTCAACATTTTACATGTAGTAGTAGTAGGCTTTGGGGAACGGCCGTGGCATAGTGGTTTGAACACGCGACTACCATGCGGGAGATCACAGGTTCAACTCCTGGCTCCAGTCATCTTAAAAAAAAGGAAATATGCATTTTCTTTCATTGTTGGCTCCCCTCGAATGTTGTTGACAGCAACTTCGCAGTATAAGTGTCGAGTCAATCGGCATGTCTAGTAAGAGCTTCTCAAACAGTGACGTTCGCATTCATCGATAAACCAGTAGGTGCCGTTAGTTGTGGAAGCGTGTGAATTCACAACAACGCGAGAAGCTATCCCATACCTCATTCATGGGGTGTGAAGGGAAATTAAGTTTTTAAGAAGTAGCTGCTGAACTATAGTCATAGTAATGACTATTGCTGCAAATATTTGCAGAGCTTTTCCGGCTTTGTGTTAATTTATTTGGATTTTGCATGACTGCCAATATATATCTTTGGCGAAAATGAAAAACTGCTTAAGTCTGCTGTTGTCGTTTTGCAGGAGATAATTCTCCAAGTTTAAAACTAACTTTTGGAAATAAATGTTGATTCTAGTATAAGTTAAAGTCATCCGTTGAATCATTGTTAATTAAGGAATAAATTGTTGTACATTCCAATTTATAAATTATTTAATTTAATGAGCCATAGTCAAAAATTAAACTTAAGTACTTTCTACGAACGTATTGAACCACGTTGAACATATGTCAAAATAAGCTGTTTTTCAAAGTCATTTTCATTGAAGTTCATTCACATGTAAAAGCTGCTTAGGTCTACGTAAGAGGTTTTGACGTTTCTTACTGCTGAGCATCTTTATTAGGTAAATGAAATAAATCGTAAATGAAATAAATTTGTTATTTCAATTGAAATTGTATTACTTTTTGAAAAATCGAACAAAATAATTCAAATTTGGCATGATAGTTCTTTTCAATACGGAGTTCAGCGTAGTGCTCTTATCTCTTATTTTTGTTTTAGTCGATGTAATCTCTTTAGAAGCAGCGTGTAAAATTATCTTTTAAAAAATCTGGTCTTAACACAGAATTATGCAATTGCTATGTTTCGTTTCTCTCGGTAAACGTTTGACTTTATATTATTGCATCATATTGTTTGCTGGGTAAGTTTTTGGGGGTTGGGTGGTTTTGTATGTATTTGTTTGTTGTATTCTCCATAGAATTGTTTTGTGTTTATGTATAAGTTGTTCATAAAAAGGGTTGACGTTATGAATTTACCGTCCTCGCGATATAAACATCCAAAAGGATTAATTTAAATATAAAACATTCTAATAGTTTTGACACAAGAACACAGAGAATTTTGAAGTTATAAACTGTACGTCCATGCAGACAAATACATCTTAAGTTGTGCTTAAATATACAAAACACTATTTGCAAAGCTAGAAATTTTAAATAAAAAAAAAACTTAACAAAACTTTATCATAGCAAAAAAAATTTGGCTATTTTTGTTATCGTGGGAGAATTAAATTAAAAAACCGTTAAAAAATAAGAAATAAAAAAAACACTATCATCCACATTGATCTAACCACGTACGTTACGATGTTCAAAATTTTATGAAAATAGTAATTTTATATTAAGTTTAATTGTTGTTGATATAATTTTTTTTGTATGTAAACAGCTGAACGACTTTTGATAGAAACAAAAAAATAGCATCTGGGGTTTGTCATGTTATACGGGCATTATTTATGAAATTCATTTTAATTTGGGTATTATTTTTTTTCAATTTTAGAAGGTATTTCGTTTCGGGGTGTGAAGATAATTTCTTTTTTCTTGTTAAATACTATTTAGTATATATTTATTGATTTAATTCAATAGAGATTAACAACTTATCCATAAAGTTAATTAAGCTTTGAATAAACATCGACTATTTTTGTACAGCCAGAAATCAAATAAATTGTATGTCCTATACATCTCTGTATATATCAGTGGATAAATATAAGTAGTTCCATACGGCAACCCTGTACCTTTGACTCTTTTTCTATAACGCTATTCACTCACCATCTACCTATACATACAAAAATTATTTTCACAATAATTATTCCAAACACGACTGTTCATCTGTCGCGCCGCTGATGTCGATGAAGAGAATGACAACCACAACAACGAATACGACGACGACGGCGAGCGACAACAACGAATTCTTTGACGTCGTCTGTGGGGACAGCGACAACAACAATAATGTTTAAATGATTTCAAAACAATCACAAGGATCACACAGGATAGTAGGCATAGAAACACAAGGCGTGCGCATCGCAGCCACAGAGGACGCAACAATTATTTGTTAAAATGTTTTGGTCTCAAGTACGTTAGAATGTCGGTAAAAAAAAGCGAAAACAATTTGGTACACAATGTTCGGTATGATGTGATGGGTGCAAAATGGGTCACAACATAGTAACATGCAAAACAGACTGGGGCGGAGGGAGGCCTTATTGAATGCATACAAATTCACTTTCAGACGCGTTCCTCTCTCTCTCTCTTTCGCTCTAGCTTTGATGCGAACGCACAAACCTGTAAATTCTTAGAAAAGGATCTACTTTGTGCTAAAATGATTTGGCATGGAAAAAAACAAGTACGAGCTCATAATTACTTATGCATATGCAATACATGTATTGATGTTAAAAGGCAAAGGGAATTTTGAAGAGGTGATAGGAATGATAAAACAACTTTGGTGTGTAAATGTGAGATAGCTATTTCTCAAATAACACTAATAAATGTATTTTCTGGCACTGGAGTAGATAGATAAAAAGTGGTTCATTTAGAGAGCTTGCTTTGTCTTAAAGGGGGATGATTCGTTTTCGATGGTAGATTTTTCTCAATTCTCTCAATACGGAATTATTAGATTTAAGTATTTTGTTTCAATTGAGTGTATTTTTATACGTGAATTCTTCTGTATATGCAACGTATGAGTAATATTAATTTTTTAGGGGATTTAATATTAATCATACACACATCGTTCCAATATTGCGGATTTATGGTTTAATAACACAATATTATTAAACAATAACAAAACAACACAAATTTCAAGTCTGGGTGAAGGACTAAGTCAGTAACAACCCCAAACCAGTTCTCTACAATTCTGCTATAGAACTAGTTGAGAAATCATGAATGGTTCTTGAGTTATAGCTGAAAAACTAAGCAATAGAATATCAGGATAAGAAAACATTATAATAAAAAGTTTTGGCTGAGAGGCAAATTTGGTTCAATACCAACAACCATTTATTAAAAATGTAAGATTTTTTCATATCAGGATATATGAAAGCTGGTCATGTCCTTCGAGATAATTTAATATAACTCAACACAGTTGTCAGTAATGTATCAGAGACAAATTGAAGCAATTTTGGTTCAATGCCAACAACCATTTTTCAAAAATGTAAGTTCTTTTTATATCAGAATATATAGGAGCTGGCCGTGTCCTTCGAAATTATTTGATATAGTTCAACACAGTTGTCAGTAATATATCAGAGACCAATTGAGTCAAATTTTGGTTAAATAGCAACAACAATTTTGGAAAGTATAATTTTTCCATTCAGGATAAATAGGAGGTAGCCGTGTCCTTCGAGATAATGTGATATAATTCAACACTGTTTGTCAGTTAGAAACAAATATAGCTAAATTTTGTTCAATACTAACAACAATTTTAGAAAATATAAATTTATTTCCATTTCTGATAGTTTGATCAAATTCAACACAGTTATCAGTAATATATCAGAGACAATTGGAGGCAAATTTGGAGTATGTACTACCTTTTTTATAATAACTCCTTTTATTTTTGGCCTCCGTTTGTATGAAAACACGACACATTTATTGTGCAAAAAATCAACAACGATTTTTTATGATCTAAGTCTTATTTTCTTCATATGTTATGTGACATTACGTGAATGTAGTAAGATTTGACATCTTTTCCGTTTTGGTTTTTTCTTTTTATTTTTTAAATGTGAATAACAAAATTTTATTTTTAAGTCAAATTTTGTATATATTTTTTCATAAATTTATTTATATCTAAGAAACTGTTGATTATGCTGAGAAATTATATATGAACAGATTAATTAAATTGAACAAATTGTTCCGGAGTTATCCCCCCGTAAACGTGGCTGTAGGAGCTTAAAAACTTTAATCCAAACCGCTACGGGCTAACTACTCCAATCGTGCTCAAACTTTGGGTATCGTTAAATATACAAAAATTCATTTTTGGGAGTGGCATCGAAAAAAATCTAACATCGATTTTTACAACCAACCTAGTGCTGCCCCTACTGGTACCTCTTGTACAAATAAACCAATTTCCCCAACATTAATATTTTCCAATAATTTCTTAAAGAAACCGAATTAATTAGACTTTTTCTTATTTTAAATTTGGTAAAGGTAATTCGTCAGACCCTTAAAGGTCTGCTTCGTTCATTTAGAAATGAAGCGGCAAAGGGAGTGGCATCCCTACAGACAGTAGTTGCAGGCCCTATTGGTCCCGGACTCAACTCACCCAAACTTCCTATCACACCATATCGCTTTTGCATCCACAAATTCACTTATCAGTAATCAGACATAAAGTCATACAATATACATTCAGTCGTTGAAACACACACAAATCCTCTTTGCCCGACTTTTTATTATCTTTACGTGATTGTATTTTCTGTGTAATAACATACTAACATGTAATATTTGCGGGTCCCCTTTTCGCTTGTAATTTCTTCGTATATTTTTTTTTGTCATTAGATAAATTATTCTTTGAACATTCGTTATGTGAATCCATTTTTAATTCTCCTTTCTTTGTTCCTTCCTTCCTACCACATCAAAACAGAGGACTCTTTGTAATTATTGCAAAAATGGTTTTAACGGTTTCGTTTTAACTCCTTTTTAGGTTAATAGTGGGCAAATAATATTTAAGAATTTTTAGTGCCGTTACTTTTTTTTTCGAACTAAATTGTCGACTTTCATATGGGGGTCACACACACACACGTTGGTGGAGTTGTTCTGCTGCAGGTGAATAGTTAGTTTTAACATGCAACAGTTTCAATGCTTTGTATGCCTTAGGAACTTCTGCTATGGTATCGTTACGGTATATCTATCAAATGTAATTTCATTGAAAAAATATAAAACTCATAAAGGGTGGAAAATTATTGTGAGTGTTGATTTTAGGTTAATGGGTTGTTAAGTTAAGTGTAATGTAACTTTGTATAGGTTCAAAGTGTAAAATTGATATAAATAAATACATCAAAAGCCACAGGGAGACAGTGCCTTAAAGAAGTGTGAAAGAGGTCGGATAAGTATTGCAAATAGGTACTTGTAGCGCTTTTTTATTTTGAGTCGTATGTACGTTTGCTGGGCGCGTTGCATTATTGAAGCTGTCGAAATTTATAATGGATGTCAAATGAGGGAAATAACTGTCGTATGGTATTGTTCGATCAGAGCTATAGGTATACTCATACTACAAGACTCTGAGATTTCCATGTTAAAGTACATTTATTGTGCCAAAAAGTAATTTTATTGTACAAAAAAGTACTTTTATTATGCCAAAAAATATGGTAATAGATCTACTAGAGCATTCGCGAAAGATTCGAGTTTCATCGCTTAACAAAAGTGTCGCATGCAGAGCTTTAAAAAGCTGAATGTTTTATTTGTAAGTTCAAAATTAATGTTTGGGCAACCTCTTGCATGCGTGTACCGAAAGGGTATTTTATGGTAGCAACTAAGAATAGAGGATCTTAAAAGAAATCATAATTTATAATGGATGGGGTAATCCTCTAAGGTTTCACCTATAACTACAAGATATTAAAAGTAAAATATTTTCAAAGTTTTGAGGAGTTTATTCTATAAAAGTGTTGAAAAATATAAATTTTCGGGAAATTTACTACTGTGTATAGGAGGTACCAGTTGGGGCAATACAACGTTTCTTAGTTTTGTTCATAAATCGACGTTCTATACATTGTGCAAAATTTGAATAAATTTAGTGTACTTACAAAATAAGATATACATGTATAACTATGAGGGTGATTTCGGTTATTTGTATAGTAGGTACCAAAAGGGAAGGAGCCGAATGTTTCGGTTTTCTAAGGTTTTGTCTAACATCACAATATAAACATGCTGACCAAGTTCAACTACTTCGTACTTTCCCTTTCGGAAGTACTGGGAGAGATTTTCCCCAAATGGGTAATTTTGTATGTGAGGTACCAGAAGGGGTCGGCCGATATGGTTCATATTCATTCCTAAGTCTATTTTTTATAAGCGTATATTTTACGCAAAATATGACTGAAATCAGTGTATCAGAAGTGATGATTCCAAAAGCTTTAGTTTTCTAAACGTTTTTCTACTATTACAATAAAATTAACCGGACCTGATACGCCAGTTATCCGTTTGGATGTTATGGAAAAAAAATTAATTTCCAAAAAAAATATTTAATTTTGTATGGGAGGTTCCAGAGGGCAGGCCAATATATCTTTCCTAACTCAGATCTCAATATGCGTTTTCCTTGGGGAAAATTTGAATAAATTCAAAAAACTTAATTTTCCTTTACACCCCATAAATGAAGTATGGAATAGCTTCTCGCGTTGCTGTGAATTAACACGCTTTCTATTTTAGATTTACAACAAACGGCAGCTACTTGTTTATCGACTAATACGAACGTCACTGTTTTAAGAAGCTTTTACTATTTTAAAGAAAAATGTACATGACTGAAACCGGTAATCGAACCACGGATTTCCCGTTCTAACCAATACGCAACGGCCGGCCCAAAGTGTTGAAGAATACTCAGGTTTGTTCATTCCTCGTCGTTCTTTGGAATTGGGCATTTCACAAACGTTATTACATCGTATTTTACATAAAGATTTGGGTTTTAAGGCTTATAAAGTTCAGTTAACACAGGAACTCAAGCCAGCCGATCATCAACAACGTCGTGTCTTTGCTTATTAGGTCCTTGAAATGCATGAAAATAACCCGGAATTCCATCGAACAATCATCTTGACTGATGAGGCCCATTTACACCTCAGTGGCTACGTCAACTAGCAAAATTGTCGCATCTGGGGTTCGGAAAACCCAAGAGTTATGGTTGAGAAGCCTCTCCATGCTCAATGTGTGACTGTTTGGTGCGTTTTATGATCCGGCGGGGTCATTGGACCTTACTTTTTCGAAAATGAGGTTGGATCAACAGTAACGGTGAATGGATTGCGCTATCGAGAGATAATTAGTGATTTTTTATGGTCGGTGTTGGATGGTATTGATCTGGACAACATTTACTTTTACTTGCACAAGCAACGAAGCCATTGATCTTTTACGGGAAAAGTTCTCTCGAAGAGGTGATCACAATTGGCCTCCGAGATCTTGTGACGTAACACCTTGCGACTTCTTCCTTAAGGGCCACGTGAAAGATAAGGTCTACGCCAACAGCCCAGCATCAATTCAAGACCTCAAAGATAAAGTTCGTAAGGCTATCGAGGACATAGGACAGCCACTTTGCGATTTGGTTATGGAAAATTGCATGAAAAGAATATAGTCCTGTAAGCGAGCTCGTGGTGGCCTTTTGGCTGATGTTGTTTTTCATTTTTAACGGCATACCTTCCCTTTTATTATAAAATAAACATCTGATCATTTATCTCAAGAAATTGCGTTTTTCTTTGAATGCCAAAATAACACCTCATATTGGAAAACACTTTATAAGTAGTTCCCAATTGAAAGTTGTAGGAGGATAATACATTTTGTACAAATATTTAATTTTGAAGGAAGTTACCAGAAGGGGTGGAGCTATTCGGTCCATTTTTCATTCCATAACTTTATTTAGAAAACAATTTTTATTTCATTACCCCTCTTGAGAGCTTAGGGCTTCCATAAACCATCTCCATTTTACTCGATTTGCTGCTGTTAATTTAGCTTCTTCTGATGTAAGATTGGATTGTCCCAGCTATTGAAGTATCGTTCGTCTCCAGATGTTCTTGGGCGAACCGCGGCTTCTTGAGCCTTGAGGATTCCACTTTAGGGACTTCCTTGTGATACTTTCCGGTTTTTTTCCTGATGGTATAGCCGATTCACCTTCATTATCTGCGTTTAATTTGTTTCAGTTTGGGTTCTTCGTTACATATGTTCCAGAGATCTTGTGTTTCTGATAGTGGTGGGGCAGATTATTCTGCATATGACTATGAGACACTTGTTGATGAATGCCTGTAGTTATACCATTCACCCTTAGGGATGCGGGTATGTATCATTTGATACCACCCAAAAGTGTAACACATAGTGACTCCTTACTTAAGACCCTAGGTATCTTCGAACCAAATTCGATTCATGACTTTTTGAATCGTTTGAGCCATGTCCGTCTGTTCGTCCGGCTGGGTCGCTCGATAACTTTCGAAAAATGCCACCATCTGTTTTGAAATTTTGCAGGAGTTAATATTTTCCCAAAACTACTAACGGTATTGTAAATGGGCTACATGGCCCAGCCCCTTCTGGTACCTCTCATACAAATGCAGCATTCCGCCCACCTTAGAAATCGAGTAATAATGTCAATACACCCAACGGGATCGTACCCAAATTCTTTCCTTCAGTAAAGCTATAACAGGATAAAGTTTTGGAAAAAAAATTGGAAGTCTAGCCACACCCCTTCTAGTACCTCCCATACAAATGTACCTTTCTGCCCACTATAGAGATGGAGTAAACATGTCAATAAATCCCACGTGATCGTACCCACATTCTTTATTTAGAAATGCTTTAACAGGATAAAGTTTTAGAAAAAAAATTGGAAGTCTAGCCACGCCCCATCTGGTACCTCCCATACCCATTTGGTACCGCCCACTTTAAAAATCGATTAAAATTATTAATATACCTAACGCGATCGTGCCCAAATTCTGTCTTTAGTAAAGCTATAACAGGATAAAGTTTTGGAAAAAAAATTGGAAGTTTAGCCATGCCCCTTCTGGTATCTCCCATAAAAATGTACCACTTCGCCTATTTTAGAGATGGGGTAATAATATCAATACACCCAACGCCATCGTGCCCAAATTCTGTATTTGGTAAAGGTATAACATGATAAAGTTTTGGAGAAATAATCTGCAAGTCTATACATCCCCCTTCAGGTACCTCCCATACAAATGTACCACTCCGACCACTTTAGAAATCGAATATTAGTATAATAGAAATTTTTTTGTCGTACTGAGGGTGATGGTATATGTAAGTCGGGTTACCTGACTGAAACTTTCTTACTGGTTTTTGAGTCTTTTTATTCGAAACTAGCCAGGTTTCACTTCCGTACAACAGAGTAGACTTGCATTGAATTTTCTGAGCTTGGTTCGTCGGGATTTTTTAGATTTTCTCCATAAATATGCCGCTCTCGCTTTCTAGAGTCTGCTGCTTTCGTCTGTTTCTGCGCCGCAATCTGTTGTCACTCTACTGCCCACAACTGGTTGATGATGTTTTCCATGCTAACATTGTTAATTCTCATGGCTTTTCCAGTTTCGTTTGCATGTTGGAGATTTTGTGCGAGAGTAGACAAATATCTACAATTATGTCTAACATGTGCATGTGTATGTAGATATATATACTGCTGATGATGTACCATTGTTGATCAGTTCGTCACAAAGGGGTCTGAAGATGAACTCGTCATGGAGTTCGAAACGCGTCATCCTAGATGAACTCGTCATGGAGTTCGAAACGCGTCATCCTAGTGCGTGACACACTGAATTTGACCAAAAATAACAAACAATAAAAAACACTTTTCTGATCTTTAGCCGAATTTGATGTATCATTTGATACACTAACGTAAATTGATATATATAAAAACAATTAACGCTCGTAAATTTTCATACCGATCAGTGAAGGTTTACTCGAGTTAACCATTTGTCCTAATAAAATAGTGATTACAAACTTCTTCAAACTTAAAACGTAGTAAAAAAATAAAAAAGTTTGAAATTAATATAAATGTATACATAGTTGGAAAGGTCGAAAAACTGGTATCATAGCGGCTTTATGAGCTATTTAGGTTACCTAGACAGGAATGACCAACCTTTTTGGCATAAATTGTTCATAATGTTAGTGAGCAAAACTCCCAGCTACATTATTGCCGATTATAGTTTAGCGATATCTCGAAGTTTGAGTTAGCTTTGGACAAAAACTGATGACACCTTTTTTTGAGGGGTTCACTGATTTTGTGAATAAAAAAATTGGTCACCCATCTCGCCAAACTGAGTATAGGGTTTTATTACCCTTCGATAGTAGTAACCGAACATATACTGTCAAGTTCTTGTATTTTTTCACTGTTGCACTGTGTTATTTACAGGTCATTTGGAGATACAAAATAAACCATTCAATTTCATTTAATTTCATGATAATTATTGGAAAATCCTTAAATAAAAATTATATTTACTATAAAGAATTTCTGAATGTATTTATAAATCAATGTGGCGTCTAATGACGAAATGATGACAAAATGTAATAGTTAAAATATATTACAAATCCATATTGCTATGAATAATTAAAACCAAACAAAAAAAAAAAGATTATAATAAATTTTATTGCAAATTAAATTAAGAAAATTATTCAGTAACGACAATGTCTTGCATACAAATGAAATTATTAGAGGAAATTTCACTTAATCTAACGTCACACATATGGCAAATGTGCAAAAAGAATGAGATTGTTGTGTATTTACAGTAAATGTTTAAAAGGCTTTTAGCAAGTCTTGGTATCATTCAATTTAGCATATGAAGTAAAAAATTTAAAAATAAATCTAATGTACTCAGAGACAATGTAGTTTTAATTAACAACCTCAACGCAATTCAAAGCCATCCGTGCAAGAATAGAATTAAAATATTTTTATAAATATCTCTACATAGTATCTTCAAATGCACTGTACATTAGTAATTCGTGCTTCATCGCGTATGACTGTTACCAACTATGTCATATTGTTGTAATTAAACGAATTTACATTTTATTAAGTACTGGTACACCTCATCAAATTGGTGCTGTGACCATATTTATCAGTGTGGAGTAGAGTCATTGCTATGAGCAGTCATAAAAACTCTTTATTTGTCGTCTAAAAGAAACTTGTCATTCAATGTTGGTAGTGGCTTGTTCGCTTGAAAAGTTGATAAATGACACAAGATATCGCGAAAGTGTCGATAATTGTCTTGGAAGAAATGTATGATAGATTTCAAATAAATTAGAAAATGTTGTCTTCAATAATTGTATTTAAGAAATATTATTTTGTATAATCGGATTTGCCGGAAGCGCATGAAGTAAAGGATTTTAAGTCTAGTCATTTACAATTCTTTTGAAAATGTTCTGGAACATGAAAAAAACACTTATATAAAACTTTTGAGTTACTTATCTAGTAGTGCATTTAAATACAATACATAGAAGAAAACAGCTGTCTATGAACTATATTTTAATACTAAGAATAATAAAAAATCCCAAATTCATAGTTTTTCCTTAATATAAATAAAACAAAACAACATTAAATAAAACACATTCAACGATTCTCAAGTAAAGTAAAGGTTTTGGAACAGGGATCCCCACCTGTAAGGACAGAGACGAAAATCTGGTCACGGACACTCAGAGTGTACTGCAAATATGGAGGGAACACTTTTAATCTCTTGTCGTTCCCGAAGGCAGCATAAGTGACGAAATCGCACCAATCAACGACAATGGAGTTGACTGTCCACCACCGAGCCAAACGAGATCAGCACGGCAATTGCGCGGCTTAAAAATAATAAAGCTGCGGGAGCCGATGGACTGCCGGCAGAGCTTTTTAAATCCGGCGGCGATGACCTGGTAACATGCATGCACCAGCTCATAAACACGATTTGGCTCAGGGAGTGCATGCCCGATGAATGGAATCTGAGTGTCCTATGTCCCGTGCTTAAGAAAGGCGATCCTAGTGTGTGTACCAACTATCGCGGGATTAGCCTTTTACCCATCGCATACAAGGTCCTGTCGAGTGTGTTATGTGAAAGACTAAAACCCATTCTGGCGAACCTGATTGGACCTTATCAGTGTGGCTTTAGACATGGTAAATTCACCACCGAACAGATATTCACGCTACGACAAATCCTGGAGAAGACCCAAGAAATGCAGATCGATACCTACCATCTGTTCATCGATTACAAAGCTGCATTTGACAGTCCGATACGACAGAAATTATTGGATGCTATGGATGAGTTTGGTATCCCCGCAAAGCTAATTCGACTCTGCGGGATGACACTGACTGACACGAAGTCTTTAGTGAAAATTGGTAAAAATCAGTCAGAGCCTGCGATCTTTTTAACATTGCGAGATGTTACTGCGGCTTTTTCGAGCTTTGAAAAGCAGTCGGCTGAAGTGGGTCTGGTGATAAAAGAGGACAAAACTAAGTTATTTGTTTCAACGAATTAAGAGTCCACTCGTCTGGGACGCTGCGTGAACGTTGACAACTACAACTTGCTATAATGCGCTAAGCAAGCGATTTAAGGACAAAGCGCTCTCTCGAAGAACAAAGATCTAGCTCTACCAGACTCTGATCCTACCTTTCTCTACAGCGGAGAAACGTGGGTAATGACTAGGGCGACCATTTTTCAGCACGAAAAAAACGGTTTTCAGTACTTAAAACAGCATGAAAAACCGTTGAAATAAGCACGATAGATTTTATATTCAGCATTTATAATTTTTTTTATTTATTGAAACACAAACAAAAAACAATTTCACATCTATTTAAGAAGTAATAAAAAACAATAACTAAATTAACCAAATTATTCAATCGTGTATTCATACAAAGAAAGTAATTTTTAAACCAAAAAAAAACATTTCTTAAAGTGAGATTATACCTTGGTCAATGTCACGATTACAATTAAGCACTAAGTGCATTTTTAAAATTTTCCAATGTGAAACTTTTTTGTAAAAAAATTTCCATATATAGAAAAAACGCGTTCCACGTCACACGATGAAACGGGAGCGTATTTAAAAAATGTTGATTCAGTAGGCGAAAATTTTCCAATAAACGCACTTGTTGTTTTGGAATTTTTAAAAATAATATTGTTGATTTCCACAAAGCCAGGATTTCGCGCACGAAAGGCAGTCATTTTTTTAAAATAATTTTTATCAGATGTTTTTCTATAGCATGTTAATTGATTTTACTGTTTCCAAGCTTTCATTCAATGGCAATCCGCTTGACTCAATTCTTGTGATGGCATGCCAGATGCACTTAAAGTTAATTTTTATGAAGGAAAAGTCGGATTACAAATTTTCATTAGAAATAATCTTGAACACAGGTTGTGTGTAAAATAAGAGGACAATTTGCAAATTGAATTCTACCTGTCATATTTTTATGAACCGCAAGGGCTTGTGATATGTAAAAATTTTCAATTGATAGAAACATATCTTATCCAAATGTATCAAAAATGTAAATAACGGCAAAAACAGCATAAAAAAGCACAAACATTTTAAATAAGCAAGATCGCTTAAAATCGTTAAATTAAGCAGCATCAGCAATATTCAGCATGTGCTGAAAATTGGTCGCCCTAGTAATGACACAAGCGGATCAATCTATTCTGGGAATCTTCGAGAGAAAAATACTTCGCAAAATATTTGGACCCATCATCGTGAACGGCGAGTATCGTCGAATGAATCATGAGCTGTATGAGCTGTACAACGACATCGACGTGGTCAAGCGCGTTCAAATAGACCGAATGCGCTGGTTTGGACACGTTGTACGAATGGACGAAAACGCTCCGGCGCACGGTGGTTTATTTCCCTGATCTAGCGTAACGAAATTTAAATTTTCGACATTCGAAATCTACTAAAATTTTATTTGCCGACGATAACTAACTTTTCGTTTAGCAAATCGATAACTTCCAAATTTACAAATTTGCTATAATTAATTAACTGTAGGTTTTCAAACTCAACAAATGTCAAAACAGCTGCCAAAAACGGTTTAGCGCGTTTTTACAATTGTTCAGATTGTGCTGAAAAATAAAAAAATAAAAACTCATATTGGTAAATATTTTTTGGATTTTTTTAAAAGATAAAGGTATGTAGTTTATAAAAAAAGTGTATCGTAACCTGTGCAATTTATGAGGTGTTAGAAAATTGTTAGTTAGCCGGTATCGGCCGGTGAAGAGACTGTTCTTTGATGTTAATATATTTCGGCTACTTTATGAAATGCCCAACATTTGCTGCTTTCAGCTGCTTTTCCTCACTATGTTGCAATTTTTAGGCATCATTTCGGTCTGCAATTGCAACCTTTTTTTAGTAAGGCAGTCCGAGTCAGAGTGGAGTGTTGACTCGAAATAATTTAATAATATAATTTAATACGTCTGCAAATTAAAAAAAAAATAAAAAATTAATTTATAAAAAATTTTTAAAGAAAAAAAATTTTAAATAAAAAAATATTAAGAAAAAATTTCAAAATTAAAAAAAAATTTTGGCGAAAAAGATGAACGATTCTCAATATCTATTCATAAAATGTATTGCATTACGATAAAGATCGAAAACGGAATACTATTTGCCGTTTCAAATTTTGGTACAAATGCTTAGAAGTGTCGTTCCTAACCAAAATATTTATTCAGTTGGGTAATTTGTTTACCATTTTTTAACCCTCTCTGTGCAGTTTTTACACCTTACTAAAAAAGTATTGTTTTACTTTGCAGCTTCAAGTTGACAAATCTTGACAATAGTACTTAGCGACTCTACTTAGCGACTATAAAGTCGTGACGTTACTCTAATCGATATTATATTCGAAAAAAGAAAAGAACACATAAATTTCGTCTTTAAATTACTAAAAATCCTTTCCTTTTTCCACCTTACACCAACACGAATATTGTCTCTACAATAAAATATAAAAAATACAACAAGGTCACCTGCTACATTCCTCTACAAAAAATATGTTACAATATTTGCATGTGGTCAAATTGTTTGTCAATCGATATATTGATGTTTTATACGTCGTTGTTATTTTTAACGTTATTTTCTTATCAATATTTAATACTTATGGCAACAACTGCATTACTTCGGCGTTTTTCACTTCATTATTTTCAAAAAGTTTCCATAGAAATTACATTTTAATAAACGAGAAAATTTTCATTTTGAAACTATCTTTATATTACATTGCTTCTACCATATGTTTCTTCTATTTTTGTGTGGATCACGTTATATATATCGCGTCTTAAAATTTCATCAAATAAAACGTAAAATTTCTCAATAGATTTATTCTCTGTGTACATGCGATGACATACGACTGCTGTGATGTTTGTTGATGTGAATGATATAACTCTTATTAAAATCCAATTAAATGCAATGATAATCTGTATTGTAGAAAATGGCAACAAACATTTAGCATCAGATAAGTAACTTCGAGGGGCGCATAAAAATTGCCTACATTCAAACGGAATGTTGTAAATAATTTTTAAGATAATATTTCATAACGAAAATGTGATCAAATATTAAATAAAAAATTTACTTAAATCCACTATGCAACCTACTTTATTTTTATATTCTCACCAACACGGATGAGGTTATACATCTGTTGATACTAGCAACATTGTGACTTATTAAAGAAGACGAATTGGTATTCAAGTAACTTAAGGCCAAATATGTTTCAGCACTTTTAAGGACCATTGAGCCACGTCAGTCTGGCTGGTAGCCAGGATAATTCAAGGTAACCAGAACTGATCCTTATAAAAATTTTGCAGTATTAATAAATTATAAAACTACAAGACGCCGTAGTTCTCACTTCGGGGTAATTGCCTTTTTAGTGATTGCGGACAGCTCAGCGTTGACAAGAATAATGAAACTTGTTATGGCAGTATAACGATTGCTAGCGCGAGTAAATTACTAGTACGCACGTTATAGTCCAGTTTGACTTGGGTGGTGAAGCACATCCCATGGAGAACCTCCAGGTGAGGACCTTACTACCCCTGGCAGAAGTGTAAAAAGGCAAAATAATGCTGGCTAGGCGCATACCAATATTCTGTTCTCCCGGCGTGAGTAGGGTAACCAATAGGCCCTAGTTAGCTAGAGTTACCTATACTGCTCCCCAAGAAAGATAGTCGCATCTACATTTTTGTAGTTTTAAGATATGTAACTTCTACTTTCTATATCTATCGATTCTTAAATTAAATAGTTTTGAAAAATTTCAAAAATGTTTCTAACATATTTATGCCATCACGCTACGGGTTGGAGGGTATATATCATTTGATACGACCCAAAAGTTTAACACATACAAGGAGTCACTTTAGACCATAGTATTCTTAAACCAAATTCGATTCATGACTTTTTAAGTCGTTTGAGTCATGTCCGTCTGTCTGCTATTCGGCTGGTACGCACGATAACTTTCGAAAGACGCAACCAAAAATTTGCACGAGTTAATATTTCCCCTTATGGTGTTGCAAATGGGCTTCATGGCCACGCCTCTTCCGGTACCTCTGTTCACTTTTGAATCGAGTATTAATATCACTTTGCCCAAATTCGGTATTAAGTAAAGCTGTAACAGGATAAAGTTTTATAGAAAAAAAATTGGAAGTCGAGCCGCACCAGTTCTGGTACCTCCCATACAAATGTACCACTCTGCCCACTTTATAAATCGCGTATTAACATCAGAGGGTGAGGGTATATATAAGTCGGGTTGCCCGACTGAAACTCTCTTACTGGTTTTTTCTACTATTCAATATCAACTTTGCCTTAGCCACAAAAGAGATATGGTGTACGATATACCGAGATATAACCGTGTTAAAATATGGAAAAAAGTGCTAATACTCCACCTTGAAAAAAAAATGTATTCAACTTGACAAAACGAATGATGTAGAAGTTCTGTTTTTTGGGGCTACTTTCACTTGCAATTCTCAAAATTGAGTCCCGAATAAATGAGCTGAAAAATCTTGTACTGTGTTTTGATACTTACTAACTTCAAATCGATATATCTCGATTCCTAGACGTAACCCAGCTACACGTATAACTGTTTTTGACCGATACAACTTTATCCGCTAGTCAGAACATCTGTCGACTGTGACCCCTACGATTTGTCGCACAGTGTAGTTAATATTTCTTCCATAGCTGCCAAACAAACAACTGGAGGAAAAATAAATTAGGTCAGTTTAATTATCTTGTAACAGAAGACAAACCCTCAGAAAACTGAAACCTTTGCCACACCCCTTATGGTACCTCCGATGCAAAGTGACCCCCGAAGGTTTACGTGCACATCTTATTTGTAAATACACTGAATTCAGTTTTGCGTAAGATGTATGCTATGGAAATTTGACTCGTGAATGAGTATGAACTATACCGGCTGACCCCTTCTGGTACTCTCCATACTCTCTATTTTTGGAAAATAAATTTTGCTTGCAGTACCCGCTATGCTACAACGGCTAATGTGAGCGGCGCAAAACACCTGGTGGTTGTGCCTGCTCCTCATCACCTTGTATAAATGGCTATGAAACGGAAAAATATTGAGAAAAACTAAACTCCACTCAAGATGTCGACCTACGCAAACAGGACAAATACCATGATTTGAGGATATGCACCTTTATAGGTCAGTCCTCGCAATCATAAGACTGACATCTTTGCTGTGCAAGAGCTGCAATGGACGACGCACGGATGTCGGAGTCTCTCGGTTCACACCTGTGGACGACCACATTGTCACGATTCGCATAAGATTCGCGAACAAGACCCAAGCACTTGGAACGAGGTTATAAATCGTGTGTCAAAATAACTTTACGTACTAAATAAGGTCATTTAAGTAACTTTCAAATGGAACACTGCAGCATATGTAACACAATGTACCCTAAGCTTAATATAAGACAAAGTACGTATTTAAGTTTGATCAGTAAATTTATAATTATAATTTATAATATAATATAACGAAAATTAATATTTTGTCAATAATTTCTGAAAAGCAACTCCGGAATACGTTAAAAATAGTGTACTTTTATTATTATCCTTAGGTAAAGCTTAAGAAAACTGGAGGTTGAGTCCACCCTTTTAAAATTATGATTCCTTTTAAGTTGTCGAAATAAAAAGAGACTTTTTTCTTAGTTCGCAATTAGTATCGCATGAGCTCTTTCGATAATCCCATGTTAACTGACCAAATGTCTATAAAAAGTGAACTGAACTTTTAACAGTTGCTCTGGTCTTGCGGACGAAAGTCCTGCCTCCAAACGATTATGTTACACAATCAGCCAAATAATAATACATAAGTAATTTCTTCAAAAAATATGTTAATTACAATAACTCAAGCCTTAAAATATAACATACAGAGGAGGAGAGTATTTATCAGCCAATTTATCTCACTGCAATTTCTGTGTTGGTTTCTATAATATTTCTATCTAGTTATTTATCTCACAACCCTCGTTGATGCATGCATGCCTTTGAGTACATAACTAATATCCGCAGCGGCAGTTTAGTTTTCTAAGTCATCCACTAAATAAAGAGCTCAAGTAGATTTTTATCACAATGTCAGTCATGTCAAGTTAAATGGATCAAAAATGTTATTCATCCGTTTAATAATTTTAGTATATTTTTGTTTTTGCTTTGTCTTTGTGTTGATTCTATTCGCTGCAAATCCGTTCTGTACCTCTCATAGAGATTTTTTTTTTTTCTAAATTAGAACATTTTATTTTTTGCCATTCGTCTCCGAATGCGACTATCCTCCTCAAGTGATGTGTGAATGAATGCGAATGAGAAACGGACCGTTTCTTATGTCTGAGAATAAACATTGGACTAGAGAAATGACAATGATTACATTTGTTTAGTCCATTCGAGCTTTATATCTTCATTTAGATAGTTTATTTTTCTAGTAAACCAGTGTGGTTATTCTTTTTGTAGATGTTTTGTTTTAGACAGACATTACCGGTAATGGGGTCACATAAATCTGTGTTTTTGTGATTGTTGCCACATGCGAATTGCTTTAAAGAATTACATTGCCTTTTATGTTTGTGGCGAATTGGTACGACTGGTGGAAAAGTTCAACATATTTAAATTTACAATTTATTTTGTAATTTAATATGAGATAGATTAGACTTTAAGTCTTATAACTCATTCATGGGATGTAAAGGAACATTGAAGATTTAACTTGAAATATCTTTACATTATAAGTTTTATAGTCAAAAGCTTATTATAAACGTATTCAGCAGACTACGTAAATCAATGAAATTAATGAAAACATAAATAAATGCATAGTATGCAAAATATAAACTACATATATATTTATATTAATATGTGTAGCATATATCAATGTTCTTATCAACTGCAAACATTTATCTCTAGCTCCACAAAACTAAAACTACAGAACGTCGCATTTAACCTACAAGTAATCTGTATCTCAAATACTAGTTGTTTCATGTGTCAAAGTAACATTGCGTCCCCTTAATATAACAATAGTGTATGTGCTCATACACCATTATTTTTTTATTGCACATTAAGAATCTCCATCATTGATTCTATGTCTGGTCAAAATTTCGTCAAAATCTACTTCCACAAAATGCGTCTTAAGGTCATTGGAAAAAATAGTGTATAATTTCTTCTTCAAAAATTTCCATCAATAAGTGTGTAAGCTCAAATGCGCTATTTTATTAGTAATTGCCTCTCCAAAGTTGTTAAACGAATAATAGTGTATATGCATCATACTCCATTTTAGTTTGTAGAAATATATAAAATTTTTCAAAAAACTTTGACTCGTAAAATAGCTTAAAATAATATACTCTATTTTATATCAAAAATTTGTGCAAAAAAATGCTGTTCCTCGTGGCTCGCAGTAATTTTTTTTTAAATTACAAGGAGGAAATAGGCGCATTTTTTTAGATGAGCCAGATGTAGCAGAGAAAGAGAAAGAATACGAATGATTTTCTACTTATATTTGAGTTATGAAAAGTGTGCATTAATTAGTTATAATTGTTTGTTTGTAATAACCTAAATTGCAAAAAAATTAATATGTTCCAATAAATTGCCAAAACTATCAACAAATTATCTGAGTTTGTTAACTGTTACTGTTTTATCTTGTTACAAATTGATATTTTTGTGATCAAATATTTTGGGAAAGCTGCCGTACAATTCTTGAATAAAACAGTGTATACCATACAAAATAAAATAGTGTATCAGATATATCATACGAATTTTTAAAAAATAAAACAGCCTATATGGCTTACTTTAGTTTTGAATGACATAATTATGGTCTTAAAGGATGAGTAAAATAATAAAACTTGGTCAGTTTGTAGAACAGGAACAGGTATTATGTATTTGACGAAAAAATCACAATTAAAAACTTATATTAACCGCGATATTGAGGTTTTAATAGACATCGGATTTGACGAATACTTTAAACTCGATTTTCTCAAAACACCAAAAAAATTATACACTATTGTTTTATTAAGGGGACGATTGGTTGTATGTATTTACTACAACTTTGCCCCATCTACATAGCTGACAAGCCATGTTTTCATGAATCATTGTAAAGAGTCCAGCAAGTCAACCATTGAAATACATTCATACATATTAAATTCTACATTGTATGTTAATTAATTAGTAATGTACATCTCAATAACTATTTACAGTATATACGTTTATATGGGATTCTGAAGCAAGGTTCGTTTACAAAATACAAAGATTTTATCAATATTACATTTGCAACTATTGTGAACTTTTGACACTGTTCTACTTAAAATAATTATATTGTTTAACATACAGACATACGCCCACTCACGTTAACATTAAAATGCACATACGTTTTGTTAGATTGAACTTAACACATTAAATAAATTTAGTTGAATTTGATTGTGATATCAACAAACTTGCACATATGCATATCAATTGCATTCAGCATTTTACGGTAAATATTAGATAAAATACAGTTTAGATTTCTACTGTTATATTTAACCTGTAACAGACTGTCATAGATGGTTACATAGGCATGTTAAGTTAGATGAAATATAAGTTGTTCTGTAATACTATGTTGCATCTTTTAGGTTGGCACGAAAGTGGCTTTGGGTTGCCCTTATACGAGTAGATAGTACTTGTTACTTTTGAAATGCCAAATTTCAAGCACGAGCAGTGCACCCAGTTAAAGAAGCTAAAGTTTTTTAACATCAAATGATATGATGGTGTAAATCATTGATACGAGACCCTGTAGAGAAATTTCAGACAGGTAAACTGATAGATAAATTCCATCACCCAATATGAGATATTGTTTAAGTTTAGAGTAATTGAAATTAATCGATTTTTAATAAAAAATACTTATGTATTATTATTTGCCTGCCTGTGGAGCGTAAACGGTTGTACATGCGATTTTCAGTCATAATAACACATGTCTATAGACCTCCTGTAGTAAATCCGTAAAAATTTTACTAATTTGTATAGGAGGTGCCATTAGGGACAGTATAAGGTGTCCCTTTTTTTGCGTAAATCAAAATTCAATAAACGATTACCTTGGCAAAATTTAACTTAATTCAGTGTACACACAAAATAGTAATAGATAAATTTCAGTTACTTATACGGGAGGTACCAAGATAGGTGTATCAATAGTAAGGATTTCTGAGGTTTTATGTCCCATTACAAGATAAATAGGACTAAACTGAAGTTATGGGAGATAAATTATTTTTCCAAAAATAGGTACGTTTGTAAGGGAGGTACCAGTCTGAGGTATTGCCTCCGATCACAACATAAATTTAATTATCAAATGTCAATATCCCCCAAGTGACCGTTTGGAAGTAATGAAAGAAATATTATTTTTTCCAAAAATACCTAATTTTGTATGGGAGGTACCAGAAGAGGTCAACGATATGGCCCTCATAGTTTAACATACATATGATTTTTGTAAGTACACTGAATATATGTGTACTTACAAAAATCATATGTATGTTAAACTATGAGGGTCAATTCGGCCTTTTGTATGGGAGGTACCAGAAGTGGTGTGGCAAAGGTCTCGGTTTTCTTAGGGTTTGTCAACTATTACAAAATAATTAAACTGACCAAGAATAAAATGGACCCCCCAAAATGTTGACGACCACCGCAAACGAATTAAGGACCATGATTTGAGGATATGCACCTGGAATGTTAGAACACTGTATAGACCAAGTGCCTCTATCCAACTGGCGGAAGTCCTCGAAGAATACAAGGCTGAAATAACCGCTTTACAGGAAATCCGGTGGACGGGATACGGGTGCTCGCGCATAAAGACGTAGTGGCCATGCGGACAAGCACGAGTTTGGATGTGAATTTGTGGTTGGCAAGATACTGCGTCACCTAGTCTCAAGGTTCAACCCGGTGTGTGAACGTATAGCCACCATAAGAGTAAAAACAAAGTTTTTCCACATAACACTTATATGTGCGCCGACAGAAGAGAAAAGCGATGAGGACAAAGACGAGTTCTACGAGAGCCTAGAAAATGTATATGACCGTAGCACGAACCATGACATTAAAATTGTACTAGGCGATTTTAATGCTAAAATAGGCAGGGAGACCGCATTTGAGCCTACAATCGGAAAATTGAGTCTGCACACCGAAACGTCGAATAATGGCATCAGACTGATTGATTTCTCTGCGGCAAGAAATATGGAAGTTAGCAGCACTAGATTTGACCATAAAAATATTCATAAGGCAACATGGTTATCTCCAGATCAATTGGCGAGGAATCAGATAGATCACGTGGTGATCAGGGGTGCGAGTATTGACTCCGATCACTTCCTTACCGCAGTTAAGGTACGCACTAGGCTAAGCATGGCGAAAAACGTACGTAACTAGGCACAACGAAAGCTGGACATCGGTAAACTGCGGACCACAGAGGTAGCGGACGCCTACTCCGACCATCTAACTCAACTGCTGCGGAATGCTCCAACCCCTGATAATCTAACCTCGCAGTGGCAATATATAGCCGACTCCATAGAACGGTCTGCGAGAAGCGTACTTGGGTACTCAAAGCCATTTCAAGAAGATGCCTGGTACGATGATGAATGTCGCAATGCCACGGGAGAGACGGATGCTGCATACAGAGCGAAACTGCAGCCAATGGCAACGCGAGCTGTTCGTGAACGGCACAGGGAGAAGAGACGAGAGGCAGCTCGTCTTTTTAGACGGAAACAGAAGGAGCTGAAGAAGAAGCAGGACGAGTGCACAGAGTTGCTCCGAAGTAGGGGGGAAGCCCGAAAATTCTTAGGAGCATGCATCAGCTCATGGAGAACATCTGGCTGGAGGATAGCATGCCCGGGGATTGGAGTCTTAGTCTGTTATGTCCCATATACAAGAAAGGTAATCGTAGTGAATGTAAGAACTATCGTGGAATAAGCCTATTACCAATTGCGTACAAGGTCTTTTCAAGCATATTGTGTGAACGTCTAAAGCCAATTGTGTGCGGCTTTAGACCTTGCAAATCTACGACGGATCAAATATTCACTCTACGACAAATCCTGGAAAATACTTATGAAAAGCAGATCGACACCTACCACCTCTTTGTCGACTACAAAGCTGCCTTCGACTCTCCGAAAACAGGCTTTATGAGGCCATGTCTGAGTTTGGTATTCCTGCAAAGCTAATTCGACTTTGCAGATGTACCTTGGAGAACACCAAATCCTCGGTTAAGATTGGTAAGGAGCACTCTGAACAATTCAACACAGAAAGAGGTCTCAGGCAGGGTGATAGCTTGTCCGGTACACTATTTAATATAGTCATAGAGTAGGTGATGAGAAAGGCTGGTGTCAACATGTCAGGCACAATATTCCACAAGAGCCACATGCCACTAGCCTATGCCGATGATACCGACATCATTGGCCGAATTCTGTGGGATGTTACTGCAGTTTTCTCATCACTAGACAAAGAGTCGGCAAAAATGGGTTTACGGTCAACGAGGACAAAACAAAAATAATGATTTCGACGAACAAAGAGTCCTCTCGATGGGGATGCAGCGTCAACGTTGAAAATTATTGTTTTGAGGTAGTAGATGAATTTACCTAATAATGTCAGCCAAGAAATTAAGCGGAGAATAGTGCTAGCCAATAGATGTTTCTACGGACTTCGGCAGCACTTTAGTAACACCACCTTATCTCGGAATACTAAGAAACAGCTTTACCAGGTGCTAATCTTACCCGTTCTTTTGTATGCTGCCGACTCATGGGTACTTACGACAACGGACATACAAAACCAGAGAGTATTCGAGAGAAAAGTACTCCGAAAAATATATGGACCTATCTGTGTCGACGGCGAGTTTCGTCATCGGATGAACCATGAGCTGTATGAGCTTTACCACGACATCGACGTAGCTAAAAGAGTCAGAATGCTACGTCTACGATGGCTTGGACATGTTGCCAGAATGGATGTAAATGCTTCAGCGAGAAAGGTGTTTGAAGGCGAACCTGAAGGGCGACGCAGAGCAGGCAGACCCAAACTCCGTTGGAAGGACCAAGTGGTAGGCGACATGCCACCATCTCCACCTAACTGGAGAACACACGCAGAAGACCGAAGCGTGTGGAGTTCTTTAGTACTTCAGGCCTCAAATTTATGAACTACGTTCGTAAGTTGTAATGGGCCACTTAAGTAAGTAAGTAAGTGAGTTTTCATACCGATCCTTTAAGGTTTACTCAAGTTATCGTGCTCGCCAGCCAGCCAGACACACGGACATAGCTCAATCGTCTTAAAAATGCTGAAGTGAATTTGATCTTAAAAAACTTGGGGTCTAACTGGTTCCCTTTAATTCGTTACACTTTTTTCGTATCAAATGATATATCCCCATCCATAATGGTGATGGTATAAAAATAAATATGGGTATTTGCAGCGGAAGGACGGACGATTTTATAGTATAAAATTTTTATATTTTTATACCGTCTCCCTTAGCGATGAGGGTATATATCGTCCCCTTAATAAAACAATAGTGTATAATTTTTTTGATGTTTTGAGAAAATCGAGTTTAAAGTTTTCGTCAAATCGGATGTCTATGAAATTTTCGAAGAAGAAATTATACACTATTTTTTCCAATGACCTTTTGACGCACTTTGTGGAAGTAGATTTTGACGAAATTTTGACCAGGCATAGAATCAATGATGGAGATTCTAAATATGCAATAAAAAAATAATGGTGTATGAGCACATACACTATTGTTATATTAAGGGGACGATATCATTTGATAAGAGAACAAGTGTAACGCATTGGAGGAGACAAGTTAGACCAAATTAGTTTCAGGACTTTTTAAGACGATTGAGCTATGTCCGTCTGCTTGGCTGGATGGCTGGTGGGCAGGATAACTCGAGTAAACCTTAACTGATCCGTATGAAAATTTACCAGCAGGTATATTTTTTAAAATGAAGTAACTGGATTGTAAATGGGCAGAGTAGCCCCATCACTTCAGGTACCTCCAATACAAAATTATTGGAGGTAATACTTTCCCATTACTTCCAATATATTTAAATATGATTAAGTTTAATAAGTTCTGATATCTCCCATACAAATGACCGAATTCACCATCATATTTTCACACACCTTTTTTTTTAAGTAGCTGGATATGAGTCATATTTGAGCAAGATATAACCTTATTGAAATTTGATTCATGCATGAATATGGACATAATTTTCGAACTGCATTATATTTGAATTTTGTCAGTTAAATTATTTTGTAACAGTAGTCAAAACCGTAGAGAACCAAAAAATTTTCCACACCTATTCTGTTTACCCCACAATTTATATAGTTTACAAAGTACAGAATTTGGTGTATTTTTATTATTATCTGATTTTGAAAGTAGGCGGAATGGTATGGGAGGCAAGGGCGTAGCCAGGTAGGGGCAGAAGGGGGCAACTGAACAATACAGAAATTTCACTAACGTGAACTGACTGATAAAAACTTTCACTGAAGCAATGTTAACAGTTTAAAATGTGCTAATGAATTCACAAAATATTAAGAGTTCCTCCTTGAAATTATTAGGAAAATTCTGACTGAATATGAGTGAATTTGGTCATTTGTATTGAAGGTACCAAAAAGTTTGTAGAAAATATTTCGGTTTTTTTGAAATTTTACCTACTGTTCTAAGATAATTAAACGGACCAAATTCAAAAATCGTTCAGTTATTCATTAAAGTTATGTTTTTCATTAGAAAGTTAAAACTTAATTTTGGTAAATAATAATACTGTTAAATCTTAAAAAGGATCAGTAAAGTTTGCTCGAGTTATCCTGCACACCAGACAGCCGCCCATACATACGGACACGGCTCCAGAATTGAATTCGCTCTTCAGATACATAAAGTCCAACGTGACTTATTTAATACGTTGCACTTTTTCTCGTGGCCCAAATACAAGATAATTTGAAAATCATAGATTATTTTAATCCAGAAGCGATACAAAAACTCAAGGCCAATATTATCAAAGCAATCCGAGAGATACAGCCCAAAAGCATTAACAAGGTCTTGAAAAATTTGACAGAATGAGCTACATCCATGCGAGCTAATGCAGCCAATTGAACGAACACAGTAAAAATGTTAAAAAAAAAGCAATTGAGTGTGGAATTAAGAATTTTTGAGGCAACTGATTCCGTACTCGATTTCCGAATCGATTCTTTTAACAAGACTTCAGACTAAATACATTAGACAATACCGACTCGACGGTTTTAACCTAATTCGGACACGAGGAATCGAACTGCATTATAAGATTTTTGAGTTACAATGACGGTTTCGTATACATACATATTTTTTTTTACTTTGAGTAGTGTTTTAATGGGTTGAATAGATTTTCAACAAGCTATAGTTGGGATTTCGGATAAGCTTTACTTATATAAACAACTTTGTCCAAGACGGCATATCCGCAAATCCAACTATAATCCGCGAAAATCGATTTAAGCCCATAAGCTCCTTCCTGAGAAAAAATATTTTTCTCAAAAAATATTTTTTTCCTCGACAAAGTTGTTTATTTAATCTTACCACATAAAACACTACTCAAAGTAAAAAACAAAATTTTAAAAAACATTTTGTATTTAGGGTAAAACCGACGAGTTCGGCTTTGTCTTTTTTTCAAAAACTATCACAGTGCGTCGTTAGATTTTCGAAGTTGCGTTAATTTGGATTCAGACTGATTAATTTGTATTCTGTTTTTTTTTATAAATTAATTTAATATTTATTTTGTTTTTGTTGAATTTGTTTTGTTTTTTGTATGTATGTTGTTTATAAATTAATTGCATTTTTTATTTTATTTTAATTAATTTTTTTGTGTATGAATGTAATAAAATTTTATATTAATTTTGTTTTTTAAATGTTAACTTTGTTCAATTTTCTTTTTTAAAAGTACTGTTTTCGTAACCCTGGAACCCTCCTTTGATCTTTACATGGTTTGCTATAGAAAATCATAATTCACTTTGCGTCGTGTTTTTTGTGAGGTATTGGTGTATTGGTGGTATTGGTGTAATCATTAATATATGTGTTTGTTCTAAGCATGTGTTTGGTAATGGGAATGGGTTTCCATAATTATTTTTTGGCTGGAAAGTTGTGACCCGTTTTTAATGGGAATATTTGATCTTTCTAAAACAGCCAAAATACATGGAAGCAAATTAATTTAGTAATTTTATTGCACTTTTTAAAGTATATATAATAACATTCTTCATATAATGCGTCAATGTATTAAAAACACAAATGAATTTCAGCCTACAATAAAAAAAAAATATATTTCTTTTTTGATCACCCTAACATGCGAAACATAGACTGCGAAGCTTTACTTTAGTGCACTTTGTTGAGTTAAGGCATGGACGATTACACTGTGGTAGTCGAAAAATAACAAGACCGGATTCGACGGTTTGACTGTAATTCATTTACGAGGAATCGAACTGCATCATTAGTTTTTGAGTTACAATGACTTTTTTACAGACAATTTTGCTTTATGGTAGATGTTTTTTTATTTTTCGAATTTGATTCAATTTTAACAGCCATTTAACAGCCGTTGGTTGTCCCGATATTCTACTTTTGGATACAAACCTTAAAACCAGGTTTGATTGTAATTGAAATCCTATTCCCAATACCAAGTATATGACACCATGCGATACCAATAATGACCCATGAACGAAACTATATACAAGTGATAGCAGTGATCATTTATAGGAAAACTGCATACTCACTTTTTCATCCGCGGTTTCGTTTACTTTGTGAAGGACTTTCAATATTTAAAGGTTATAGAAGTTTGATCAAATTATTTCCGTATTTCTTCCAGTTGGAGGCTATGGCATGCTTCTTTGCATGCTAAATTTCTTCTTTTTATCTATCAAACTAAGTTTTTTACCTTAAATGTAAAATTTTTATGCAATGTCAAAATAATCAAAGAAAATACATGAATAATAATTAAATCCCTGTTTTTGTACTTTTATAATAAATAAACAGATTTTATCTCGTTTGTCCAGTTTTTTTACTGTCGTCGATAAAAAAAGTAAAAAGATTTTTGGTCCAGCCCGCAGAAATGAAAAAAGGAAAAGGATCAGCTAGGATTTCAATCCAAGCATTTTTTTGATATATGATCAACCCAAAATACAGTGGCATTTACACTTTTTATCGTCATAAACTGTTTTAAGCCTACCGTCCACAGTGGAAGGGTTTTTTTTGGCCATATGCAATTTAAGGCCGCAATTCTTGACCGATTTTCAAAATCTTTTTTTTGTATTATTGGAAACAAAATTTTGCACAGAATGTACGTTTTTTATTATAAATTTCTAACCGTTATTTTTTTTAAAAATTTTCAAATTCTCTGAAAAAATTAATTTTTGACTTTAATTTTAAATTATTTTGGATTTAACAAATTTCTTTATTTTGACAGATGATGTATCATATTATGGTATTGGTCTTTTTAAATGAAGAGCGCCCTAATTAGCATACTTGTAAACACAAAATATTATTTTAGTTGCAGTTTAAAACAAAATTTTTGTATATATTATTTTTTACAGAAGAATTTCTTAAAACTTCTCCAGGTTTTATATTAAGATTTGTTATAATCGGATAATATTTGTGGGCAGGACAATATAGTTTTTGCTAATATGTTCACTTAGTTCAATTTTTAACATATCCTCACAATAACTGCGGAAGTTAAAAATTTTTGGACACGTAATCCCATAAATTTTTCAAATTAAAGTAAAAAATTATTTTTTCATCGACTTTGACACATTTTAAAAAATAACGATAAGGAATTCAGAATAAAAAAACGTCTATTCTGTGCACAATTTTGTTTCAATAAAGGCTGATTTACACGCTATCCACCCATATCCCCTATCTCCTGTCAAATCAGTACATTTTGATTTCCTATCCACCTTCCTATAATTCGATATTACTTTGCTATAATTTTGTAGTGTTTGTCTTTGCTTACTCCTACATGTTTTCTAATTAGGCTATCTCGCTCTTGCAGCTGAGGGGATATGAGTAGACATGGGTAGATAGAGTGTAAACCATACTTAACACTAGAAAAAAAATTTTAAAATCGCTCAAAAATTGCGTCCTAAACTAAATAAAAATTATTATTTTGGTACTTCATGAATTCGATAATCTAAAATTTTTTTTAAAAAAATTTTAGTCTTCCTTTGTTTAAAAAAATATTGTCAAAACAATGAGTATTGATATTTCGTTATATACTTAGTTATAATTTTTTTTGTAAACATACTATTAATATGAAATGTAAAACCGACTGCCCCCCCCCCCCCCTACATTGGATCCTGGCTACGCCCTTGATGGGATGTACCAGAAGGGGTGTGAATAGACTTCCGGTTTTTTCTCCCAAACTTTACCCTTTTATTGTTTTGCAAAATATATGAATTAATATTATTACTCGAATTCTAAAGTGGGAAGAATGATACATTTGTATGGGATGTACCAGAAGGGGAGTGGCCATGTAGTACATATGCAATTCCGTAAGTAGTTTTGGCAAAATATTATTATGCGTACCGGCCGAACAGACAGACGGACATGCATCGAACGACTTAAAAGGACGTGAATCATATGCGATCCCGCATATTTTGCGTCAGACATTATTAAGAAAGGCACTCGTAGCATGCAAGAAGACTGACGCTGTTGTAGAACTGTATATATATAGGCTAAATAATGTATTTTTATGCAGTTGTTTTAAGTTCTAGTATGCTGGTTCTCACTGCTATATTACACCAGATATAAATATAGACAAAAGTATGAAGTATCTCAATGATATATTACTCCAAAAACACTTTGCGTTGGAGGTGCAACGCCGATCGCTTCGACTACCCCCATACAGAGAAATTTTTCAAAGTTCCTAGACATTATTTGAAACGGTAAGTACCACGCCCACAAATCTTCATTTTGGGCACATTATTGGAAAAGAAATCATATATATTCTTAACGGAAGCCTACATTTCTGCTGCTATCACAGAAATCTGATTATAAATATTTATTTAGTTAGAAGGTACCACGTCGACTCTTTCAATAACGCACATTTTTCAACAAATTATGTATGTACATAAGTGACGAAGTAACTCATACAAATATTACCGTTAGTTTGGATAAAAATTATCACATTTTTTTTGATTTTACTCTTTTATTGCAAAAAATAAAAATTCAGAAATTTTAAGTTGCCAAACTTTTATCGAACACGTGCGATATGTAAAAAAAAACGTTGCCATTAATGTCACTTTTTATAGGAACATTACAGAAAAAAATCGGTTTCCACATTATAGAGAATGTGGATCACGGACACAACGCAACTAATTTTTATACAGTCGAACTTCTCTTTAACGAAGTTCTCTCTATAACGATTTTTTTCAATATCATATCAATATAATGTTCTTAATATTTTTTACACATTTTAACCTCTCTATAACGACGTTCTCTATAACGTAGTTTTCTCTATAACGAAGCTTATTTAGCAATACAGCTATAGTTAATTTGAATTTTGATGCCATATAAAAGCGTTTTTGTCTTAGTATACAATCGTAGTCGTAACAATTTCAAAAATAGGAGGCAAACCATGTAACGACTTTTTGGGACAGACTCCATTTTCGCTTGAGTATTGAAAATATCATTTACATGTAACTTTTTAAATTTTCATCTGATACTTTGGTAATATTTTGAGTATTGAAAATATTATTTACATTTACAACTTTTTAATTTTTCATCTCATACATTGGTGCTTTTTTTGTATGCTGTTCCCAAATAGCTGGCATCACCGATTACTACTACCCGCTGTGACAACTTTTGTTATTCTCTTTAAGAAGATAAAAACAGTAATTAATCTATTCGACAGTTGTTTCACCCACATATGAATCTATTTCGCTTTGTTATCGTGTGCCGTCAATTACATGCATATTTGTTATTTATCATTTGGTTTGCTGTTACTTCACCTTGTTTAAAGTTCAACGTTTCCATTTACTTTGAGTATTCTTTAATATATGGAACGTAAACAAATTACACATTTCACTTTTAAATGATTTATGATGATGATCGACAAGATCATCCTGCTTGCATATCATACCACCTACCTTATGTACACAAATTCGTAAGTAATAATTTTTGTGAATTTTTTTGCACAAGAAAATCCACCAACAGCAACGAGAGAGAGTTTGTCAGACACCAAAGAATCTGGAACAATATGATTAATATGCGTTACACTTTTTTGCCGCCACAACAGGGACAACAGCAAAGAAACACTTGAGGATGAAAGAGTTGTCGTCGCATCGAACTCAGGCACACACATACACACGAATGACGTGTGTACCACACGACGTATGATGAATGAACACAATGCGAGAACAATTTTCAAATCAAACAAGCAAAACGAAAAAAAACACTTAAAGTCGACCGACAGTAACGACAACAATTGCGCAGATAAAGAAATCAATGTTAAATAACCTAACCACCAGTTAAACTTGTCAGCGCCAGTGATACACATATATGCGCTTGCAGACCAAAAACGTCCGAAACACGCGCGCTTGCTATTGTGTGTGCAAAAGGTCGCGATGCGTTTTAGCTGAGATTTGTTATTATTTTTGTTTTCTTTCACTTGTCTATTGTCGCCGTCATTATTGTCTAGTTGAAATAAATGGAAGCAACGTTTTTAGCACTTTTTATTTTTTGTTGACTTTGTTCTTTTTCTAAGATAGTATGTAGGCGTTTGATTTGCCGGTTACTTTTTTGGGGCCACCACAAGCAAGACACACGCACACACGGCTGCTGCAGCTGCTTTACGCGTAGCTAATGATGTTGTTGATTGGAACGACAACGACGCCGACGACAACAATGATGTGATGTCTGTGGCACAACAACGACTTGAAAATCTTGTCCGCCTAAGTTTAGATTTTTTTTTTTTGTTGTAAAAATTATATTCTTAATTTTTTTGTTATCACTAACAATTCGCTTAAAATGCCTCGATTTGTTTGATGTCGTTGTCTACATCAACAGCAAAAAAAAAAAACACTGACGGAAAACACTTGTACGATTTACACGCTACTATGACTGACACTCATTGACTCCGTCCGTTTCGCACACTCGAATGTTGTGCCGAGTTTGATGGTTGGTATCCAACTGACTAATAGTGGGGACACCGTGGAGCTTTCAAGTCATTTGGCGCTGCCAGCGGCGTCAACGCTGTTGCCCGACGCGCAATTTTATCGACGTTGTAGACTCCTCTGGGTTGTTTGTAGCATAAAATGTGCATTAGCAAAAACTGTTCTATTCTATATAGCAGCATTACATGCTCGCCAGCTCACCGGGAGTGAGTACACACACACATACCAACACACATATATGAGACGGATATGTGTTCTTTTGGTATCTTTGTTTGGAATGAGCGCAACACAAGTTGCTTTCCTTGCGCTCGTCGGTTTTGCGGATTGGGAATTCTGTGTGGCGGCGATGACGACGACACTGACAATTGCGTGAGTGTGCGCTTCTTCTTCCTTGCATTTTTGCCATATTGTGTAGGGTAATAGGTGACTAAAGTGGTTGTGCAAATGGAAAACTATTTGGGAAAAGTAAAGTGGAACATATGCATGTATTTTTGCATTTCGCAGGGAAACTAATTACTATCGACTATTTTTGTATTGTTACGTGATTAGTAGGCTGGTGTTAATGTATTTATGAAATAATATTTCGTCGACTTTTTTATTTCTCAGAAAATTGGAAAAATTAAGTATCTTAGTGGGCCTCGGGAAAAATTAATATACAAATATTCGTGTGAGCACTATTTTGGAAAAATTTCGAATACCATAAAAAAAACAGTACAAAAATTTCAGTCAGGCCTGATTGATATACAGCCTACGAGACATATAGTAAAACATTAGAAAAGGATATATCCAACAAATGTTAAATATTATATTCAATATCTCTGGGCATTTGTTAATATTTTATAGGGTTACCAAAGGGACTTTTATGGAACCAACTGAGAATCGAAAAAAAAGTCTTACATTCATTCGAACAAACATCTCAAAAGAAATCATCATTTCTAATGGGTGGAATAATCCTCCCGGTTTCTTAGGTTTCACCTGGAAATACAAAATATTAAAAGTTAAATATTCTCAACGTTTTTAAGGGGTACCGGAGATCGCAATTGGGGCACAATGTGTCCAATTCTGAGATCAGTGTTCTCACGAAAACAAGTCAGAAAGTTTCAGTCGGGTAAACCGATTTACATATACCCTCACCCTCAGTAAAAACATAGAATTTGCGTCCAAAAATATAGATTTGTGGACTTTAGCGTTGGGTGTATTTATATTATTACTCGATTTCTAAAGTGGGCGGAATGGTACATTTGAATGGAAGGTACCAGAAGCGGTGTGACTAGACTTTCAATTTTTTCCCCGAAACTTTATCCTGTTATAACTTAACAAAATACAAAATTTGGGCACGATCGCGTTGGGTGTGTTGATATTATTACTCGATTTCTATAGAGGGCGGAATAGTACATTTGAAGTTTAGTAGTAGACGTGGACCGGCCGTGGCATAGTGGTTAGAACACGCGACTACCATGCGGGAGACCGCAGGTTCAAACCTGGCTCCAGTCATCTTAATAAAAAAAAAAAGGTCTTACATTGTCGGCTCCCCTCGAATGTTTTAAGTAAGTAAGTAAGTTTTTTTTATTCAAGTCTTCTTCTTTTTCGATTATACATAGTGTACTTATAACGATAGCAATATGATGGTTCTTAGAACTATATCTAGTTTGCTCTAATTCACGGTAAAAAAAGTGATAAGCCAATGCAAAAATGATAGGGTATGTTTGTATCTATTTTATAACCCAGCTGATATGAATGTATCAAGGCTTGCTTGTGGCCTTTACGATTTCTCACAGAGCGATAGTCTGTTAAATCTTAGAACTAAATAACACTTAAACAATACAAAATAAGTTATTGATGCTGCTAATAACAGAGTCTAGACAGCGTACTATATAACGAACATTCATTATCACAGAACTGTTTCAAAACGTAAACAAATGTAAATAGTAAACACAAGTATACAAAGAGATTACACGTTTGAACGTGGAAAGTTATAAATATTAAATACAAATGTATGTATATCACAGCTGATTACATTAAAACTCGTAGTAAGTTGGAATGAATTAACGAAAATAATAATAATATTGCATTTATGTATATCGTTTTCAGCCCCTGTGAGAGCCTGGAGTGACATTCTTATAAAAATCAGGTACAATGTATGCATCAGCGTTCAATTCCAACGCTTCGTTTAATATTCCAACTGGGGATAGATAAGTTGTATTGCGCCAATTTAAATCCTCTTCCTGTTCGTAGATTTCATTCATCAGGGAGTTGTCGTGTGAGGCCAGTCTTTCGACGAAATTCCTTTGCAGCGATAGGGCATAACTGCACAGTGGCTTAACCTCTGAAGTGTCGTATATAAAAGTATTTGAATAGCGCTTCGTCGGGGTCTCAAAGTGTTTGTTCACACACTTTCTTAGAATTTTCCTCTCTAGAACTTCAAGCTCAGCAGCTACAGTTGGAGATATGGTGAACCAAATTGGGAATCCGTATATCAACACCGATCTAATGGCAACTTTATATAAAAGTAATTTGGTCCGTGAGGCAAGGTAGTTGCTATTCATCAAGTGGGAAAATATCCCACACACACGCTTAGCTTTTGACAAATATGCTCGGGCGTGTTTGTTGAATTTAAGTAATTTATCAAATGTGATTCCCAAGTATTTTATTGTGTTTTTAAATGGGATTTCGACGCCATCAAGGGAAAGGCTCAAAGTTTTGCTTTGGGGAACTACGTACCTCGCACATTTTCCAGATGCATTCCTGATGCAAATTGCCTCTGATTTTGATGCATTTATTTTGATGCCCCAAGTTTTATAATAGGCACTGACTAAACCCAGATGAAAAGCTGCATTATTTAAGGCTTGATGAGGAGACACATCATGAGAATATATCATGCAGTCATCTGCATATAATATGGCCTTAGCTGATCGTGATTGATGTGGAAAGTCGTGTAGAAAGAGATTGAAAAGCGTCGGGGCAAGTACACTACCCTGAGGAACCCCGCAGTTTACTTGGCCATAGTCAGATGTAGCATTGTTTATTTGGACACAAAATGAGCGATCAGACAGGTAACTGTAAAATAATTTAACTAAGTATGGGTCGACTTGAAGTTCAATTAATTTAAACATGATTCCTTTGTGGCATGCTGAGTCGAAGGCTTTCTCGATATCCAAAGACACTGCCACGGTACAAATTTTTTCCCTAAGTTTGGTTGTGACATCACTATGAAATTTTAGCAGAGCATGTTGTGTCGAGTGGAATTTTTTGAACCCAAACTGAAAGTTTGATGTTGGGTTCACTGAGAATTCATTGTCAAGTTTCATCTGCAGGACCTTTTCAAAAACTTTGCCAATATTTGAAAGCAGGGATATTGGACGGAACTCCTCAACTCTACTGCTGTTTTCCTTTTTCTTTATTGGGATGATTTTAGCCGTTTTCCAGGCAGTTGGAAAGTAACCATTGTTTAGGCAGTTGTTGTATATTATTGTTAGAAATTTTATTGCGGTGTCTGAAAATTTTCGTATTATAAAGTTTGAGATGCCATCAATGCCACTCGATTTCTTATTGTTCATATTGGCAATAATCATTTTAACATTTTGTACATCTGTGAAGTGATACGTGTCAGTATTGCCAAGAGCACAAAAATTGTCATCAAAGGTGTATACGTGGCGTGGAATGACAGTAATACATTGCCTCACTCTTTCCTCAAGGTCAACAACGGGTCTCTCCGGTATATTCTCGGTGTATACACTAGAGTAAAATATTTTAAATTGCTCGCAGATCTCCTCGCTGTTGGTCACAGAGATGTTATTCTGTGTAATTTGATTGCAGAATGGCGATTTCTTTTTTCCCAGCAACTGATCAATCTTCTTAAATGCAGCAGGGCCTGGTTTTATATTTTCAAGTCTATTACCAAATTGCTTCCCATATTCCAGCTGAACAAGTTCCTTCAAAATAATTCTGAGTAGTTGCAGTTGCTTAGATATGATTTTGTACTGTTGACCAATTCTATTGCCGGTACGGTGATACAACTTCTTTAATTGTTTCTGCCAAGAATCTTGGATCTTAAATAATTTTTTAATTTTTTCTGGCGGGGGGATATTATGTATTTTGAACTCGATTTTCTCTGAGTGAAGTGTATGTATTGCTGTAAATATTTCATTAAAATCATTTATTAGTTTGTCTATTTCCTCATTTTCTAGGTTTCCAGTTATTGATGGCATTATCAGGTGTGTTGCTTCATCCAAATCGCTGCGAAAGATACTCCAATTTGTGTTTTTATATGAGGTAAATAAACGTGGGCTTCTAATTACAAATTCTACAAATTCCAATTTCAATTCCAATTTTATAGGATAGTGATCAGAAAACGACGGCAAGCTGGATACTTTGAAGTTTGGATTAGCCCTATTGATCAAATGCGGACTCAATAAAAAGTGATCAAGGTAGGACGATCCGTTTGGGTATGAGGGATTGATGTCGCACAAGCGGCAAGTATCTAAGGCGTTATCATCAAGCCACTTTGATAGTATTTTCCCATTAATATTTTCCACCTGGTCGCCCCAAGATGGGTTCTTCGCATTCAGATCTCCCCCTAGGATATATCCGTCGAAACCATTTGCAACATTTAAAATTTTCTCCAAGTCCTCTGACATGCAAAGAGAGTAATTGGTTGGAACATATATTGAACCCACCAACATTTTCTTCAGTGTATTATTTATCTTCATGTCAATTTGAATAAATATTCCATTAAGGCCTATGTCGTTTATTTGGATGTGTTTATATTCAATGGATTTTTTGATTGCAATAGCAGTGCCAATTGGTGAGTTGTCATATAAAAAATTATATCCATGAAGCTCAATTCTTCTTCTTCTTCGCAGGTGGCATTCTTGGATAAATCCAATGTCTACTTTGTTATAAGAGAGTGTTCTTAAAAGGTTTATTTGACGACTCCTGTCCACAAGGGACCGAACATTGAATGTTAATATGTTTACAGACCTATGGCCCATAATTATTTTTAACTTTATGAAAAAGACGCAAGAACTCAGACTTTGCATCTAACGTTGGCATTTTTTTGTATTCAAACATAAATTTGTTGATTTCTTGTTCCAGTGTTAGCTCTTCTGGCTGCATGAAAAAACAAGCCAGTTTCATAAATTCGTCAATAATGGTAGATTTCGATGTTGTGGTGTTATGTTGTTGTTGTTGTTGTTGTTGTGGTTTAAATAAACTGGCAAACGATTTACCAGGAGAAAGAAGAGAAGCACTTACAGCTCTATTGAAATTTTTTGTTGCTGTTGTTCTATCCGCGATGGCATTATTTATTCTCTGTTTTCGCTTTGCAACGTAGTCTTTATATGAGGGACAACCTCTCCAATTTGCAGGGTGACCATCATTTCCACAATTGACGCAGTGAGGATATGACTCCTCCGAACGGACATGCAAACACTCACCGGGTAAGTGCTTTTTGTCACATTTGACGCAATTATATACGGCGTTACAGTTCCTAGAGATATGTCCCCATCTCTGGCACCTATGGCATTGAATCGCTTGCTCCTTTTTTATAGGTTTTTCCCAAATTACAGCTTGGCCCGACAAATACTTTATCATGCTTACGTCAGTGAGGGACTTACCCGGTAATAAACTAACCAGGAAGAGACCGGTGTCATGCTTTAATTTTATTGAATGTGCCGTAGTAAATTTTGACACCTTAGATACAGTGTCCGGAACAATAACATCTAATGCCTCCTTAACTTCCTCTATAACCGATCCATGATACAGGCCTCGCAGGACCAGTGAAACTTGTTTATGTTCTTTCGGAGTAAAAGAATACGATTTTATCTCCTTATTTCTCAATATTTGCATCATTTCGGTATGTACTGCGGCATCAGAAAGATACAACTTACTTTTGAAATTATTGACATTTTTAATCTTAAAATCAATTTTTGGAGATTTTGCCTCCAGTTGCCGCGCTAAGTGTGTGATGTTGACATTATATAAGAATATTGGAGGGCAAAAGGCCTTCCTCACTGGCCTTCCCGGAGTATCTGGCTTTTTGTTACTCTGTCCACTGTTGTTGTTGCCGCTATATTCATTGGTTTCAATGTCTAGAAGACCAAGAATTCTAAAACGATTTTGATCGTTTGGAGTTCCATTAACAGTATTAATACTGCAAACGTCCACATTTATGGGTGTCTCCAGACGCTTCCTTTTTATCGTAGAACTTGCATCCTTAAAAGGTATAGACGCTTGTTGACAATCGGGTGTGTGATCAGTCGTCCGTTCTTCCTCTACTATGTCGAGATCCATAGCAGGAGAGGGTCAGGAGTATTCAACTCCACGTACAACACTATTGCAATGTAATGCAAATAAGTTGCCCGTGGAAACAAAAGGAAAATTAACTCAAAATTAAAATATTTTTGCGCTCAAAATATACGTCTACTCTATCCAGAAGTCAGCTGTTTTTTTCCCCCTCGAATGTTGTTGACAGCAACTTTGCAGTATTAAGTGTCGAGTCAATCGGCGTGTCTAGTAAGAGCTTCTCAAACAGTGACGTTCGCATTCGTCGATAAACAAGTAAGTGCCGTTAGTTGTGAATCTAAAAACAGAAAGCGTGTTAATTCACAACAACGCGAGAAGCTATCCCATACATCATTCATGGTGTGCAAAGGGAAATTAAGTAAGTAGACGTTTTGGGAAAATATTAATCCATGCAAAGTTTCAAAACAATTGGTTGCGTCTTTCAAAATTTATCGTGCGTACCAGCCGGAAAGACAGACGGACATGGATCAAACGACTTAAAAAGTCATGAATCGAATTTGATTAAAAGAAACCTAGGGTCTACAGTGACTCCATCTTTGTGTTACACTTTTGGGTCGTATCAAATGATATATACTCTCCTGCGCGAGGGGTGGGAGTACAAATATAGTGGGAATACTGATGTTTTTTTTTTTTTTTTGAAAATAATTCAAAGTCATAATAAAGTCTTCTCCTTCTTATTTTGCAGAAGCAAAGAAATTCATCAATCTAATTATACCATCACCCTTAGGGCTGAGGGTATATATCATTTGATACGACCAAAAAGTGTAACACATAGAAGAAGTGACTTTAGACCCTAGGTTTCTTTGAACCAAATTCGATTCATGAATTTTAAAGTCGTTTGAGCCATGTCCGTCTGTCTGGCTGTCCAGCTGGTTCGCACGATAACTTTCGAAAGACGTAACCAAATGTTTTGAAATTTTACACGAGTTAATATTTCCCCAAAACTACTAACGGTATTGAAAATGGGCCACATGACCACGCCCCTTCTGGTACCTTCCATACAAATGTACAATTAAGCCCACTTTAGAAATTGAGTAATAATATCAATATATCGAACTCGATCGTGCTCAAATTCTGTATTTAGTAAAGCTATAACAGCATAAAGTTTTGGAAAAAAATTTTAAGTCTAGCCACGCCCCTTCTGGTACCTCCCATACAAATGTACCATTCCGCCCACTTTAGAGATGGAGTTATAATATCAATACACTCGGCACGATCGTGCCCAAATTAAGTATTTTGTTAAGTAATAACAGGATAAAGTTTGGAAAAAATATTGGAAGTCTAGCCACGCCCCTTTTGGTACCTCCCATACAAATGTACTTTTCCGCCCACTTTAGATTTGGAGTAATAATATCTATAAATCCATCGCGCTCGTACCCTAATCCTTAATTTAGTAAAGCTATAGCAGGATACAGTTTTTGAGAAAAAAAACTGAAGTCTACCACCGCCCCATCTGGTACCTCCCACACACATCTGGTACCGCCCACTTTAGAAATCGATTAATATTATTATTAGAACTACCGCGATCGTGACCAAATTCTGTATTTAGTATTTAGAGATGGAATAATAATATCAATACACTTGACACGATCGTGCCCAAATTCTGTATTTAGTAAAGCTATAACAGGATAAAGTTTTGGAGAAAAGATCTGGTACCTCCCATACAAATGTACCACGCCGGCCACTTTAGAGATGGAGTAATAATATCTATATTCTCGACACGATCGTGCCCTAATTCTGTATTTTATTAAGTTATAACAGGATAAAGTTTTGGAAAGAAAATTGGAAGTCTAGCGGCGCCCCTTATAGGACCTCCCATACAACTGTACCTTTCCGCCAACTTCAGAGATGGAGTAATAATATCAATACATCCAAGGCTATCGTGCCCAAACTCTGTATTTAGTAAAGCTATAACAGGATAAAGTTTTGGAGGATAAACCTAGAAGTCTAGACACTCCCCTTCTAGTACCTCCCATACAAATTTACTACTCCACCCACTTTAGAAATCGAGTAATAATATCAATATAATAGCAATTTTTTTTATTTTACTGAGGGTGATGGTATATGTAAATCGGGTCGCCCGACTGAAACTTTCATACTGGTTTACAAATACTTTTCACTTCTTCTAAGCCAACGTTTTTTGATAAAATCTGATTCAATTTTTTTTTACTTTTAAATTATCTATCACTTTAAAAGTGTCTTCATTCACATGAACTTGTTCAATAAGGGTAAGACCTGATGGTTGCAAAATTTTAATATGTTCTGCAATAGAACCGTAATTTGAAGGAATACAAATAAAGTCAGATCTACTTTGGGGGTCTGTCAAGACTTCCTTTGCAGTTTTAATGCATTGTGCATTCTCATCGTTTAATACACTTAGGACCTTTAAAATGTCTTCATAATTGTTGGCATAACTGCTTCAAGCCATGTTCCCCATCATGTTGTTATAGCTTCTTGAGGTAATGGAAGGTCTGGAAACATTTGTTTAAAAAGTTCCACTCTACATACAGCTTTTAAAAATACTTTCCTCACATTAGCAATATTTATACCATCACCCTTAGGGATGAGGATATATATATTTTGATACGACCCAAAAGTGTAACACATAAAAGGAGTCACTTTAGACCCTAGGTTTCTTTGAACCAAATTCGATTCATGACTTTTAAAGTCGTTTGAGCCATGTCCGTCTGTCTGTCTGCTGTTCGGCTGGTTCGCACGATAACTTTCGAGAGACGTAACCAAATGTTTTGAATTGTTTATTTCCTCAAAACTTTCTACGGTATTGCAAATGGGCTACATGGCCCCGACCCTTCTAGTACCTCCCATACAAATACATCATTCCGCCCACTTTAGAAATCGAGTAATAATATCAATACATCCAAATTCTGGGATCGTACCCAAATTCTGTATTTGGTAAAGATATAACAGGATAAAGTTTTGGAAAAAATTTTGAAAGCCTTGCCACGCCCCTTCTGGTACCTCCCATACAAATCTACCTTTCCGCCCACTATAGAGATAGAGGAATAATATCAATAAATAAAACGTGATCGTAATCAAATTCTATTATTAGTAAAGCTATAACAGGATAAAGTTTTGAAGAAAAAATTGTTAAGTCTATCCACGCCCCATCTGCTACCTACCATACACATCTGGTACCATTTACTTAAGAAATCGATTGATAATATTAATAGAACTGACGCAATCGTGCCCAAATTCTGTATTTGGTAAAGTTTAAGCAGGATAAAGTTTTGGAGAAAAAATTTGGAAGTCTAGACACGCCTCATCTGGTACCTCCCATACAAATGTACCTTTCCGCCCAATTTAGAAATAGGGTAATAATACCAATGCACTCGATACGGTCGTACTTAAATTTTAAATTTTGTTATGTTATAATAGGACAAAGCTTTGGAGAAAAATTTTAACGTTTAGACACGCGCGTTATGGTACCTCCCATACAAATGTACCTTTCCGCCCACTTTAGGGATGTTGTAATAATATCAATACACCCAACGCAATGGTGCCCAAATTCTGTATTTAGTAAAGCTATAACAGGATAAAGTTATGGAGAATAAATCTGGAAGCCTAGACACACCCCTTCTCGTACCTCCCATACAAATGTACCACACCGCCCACTTTATAAATCGAGTAATAATATCAATATAATAGAAAATTATTTGTTTTACTGAGGGTAAGGGTATATGTAAGTCGGGTTACCCGACTGCATTTTTCTGACTGGTTTTAATTACAAATCGGTTAATTTCAATAACTCAAGACTTAAACAATATCTTATATTGGGTGATGGTATTTATCAGTCAGTTTTACTGGTTTTATTTACGTTTTTATATAAATTCCTGGTACATTCACACAATCGATGGACACCATGAGCAATACATGTCACATGCGTCACATTCGGATAAAATGCCACTATAGCTTTTGCAGCCTTTACCATGTATGGAGCTGCATCCGTCACAAAAAGCATAACATTATTCTTATTGAAGTTAACGTCCAGATTTTTCATGGATTGTCCCACCGTCTATCAATTGTTGAGTAATTAGCCCTTTTCAAGAGCAAGTTCATGCAGTCGTTGTATACATTTTTTTAAATGTTTATTTCGAAGAACTGTTTCGGATGGCACTTGGTAGTCCGTGTATTCCTCAAATAGTGTTCTTATATTTTGATTTCTCATTTTGTAAAGTGGAATGTCAGCAGACACAAAAGCTCGGCACAGTAATTCTTGAAAATCATGTTATTTTGAGAGTCTACCGAAACATTCTGGCAAAAATAATTGTTTGGTCTGCTTATTTTGACTTTTATGACTTAGTTGAATATGTTTGCCGCTTTCCACATGTTGCTTCACTTGAAATCTGCGATCTGCTGCAATAACTTTGGTGCAGATTTTAGAATGGAGGAATCCACCATCAGCTCGTAAGTCAGGAATTTTTTCTATAACCGCCTTTAGTTTTGCTACTTTTGTCGAATTAGCTTTAGGCATTATGTCCAGGGTCGAAATCGGTGGTGGTTGAAAAGCACCTCTTTTTATGTTTTGTTTACTTATTAAATAAGAAAGCGCGAAAAACAGGATTAATAATCGTTTTACATTTCATAGTTGTGTAAAACATGTAGTAGATTTGGCTGTTACATTTTTAAACACCAAAGTTGCAAAGGCACTTGTTTTTACGAACAAACAAATAATGTGAAAAACATAAAATATGTTTAAAAAGAGATATTTTTGAAAACATATTGCCTAAAAAAATAAATTATGCTTTAAAAAGAAGGTTTTTTTTCAAATTATGCTTCTAAAACCAAAATTTGCCGAAATATGACTTTATGGGTAAAATATACCAAAATATGCTCTAACAAATAGGTTTTAAAACACTTGTAGGACCATGAAACATGTGAATACATTACGCATTTGTTAAAATCTCGTTATAAAAAACATGCTGTAGCATATTTCCGGTTGCCCTGGTGATCATAAATTAAGCTCTTTTTGCGATTGGACAATGAGTTTAAGAGATAATTGCACTTTAAGTTTTCCATACGAATATCGACGTCTTTTGACATATTTCAAGCTGAGATTCCAACTAAATATATCTTATTGGCTTCACAACTAGTGTGTAGTTAGTGATCACAGGTTAAGATGCTTTTTACGGTCTGTTGCTTAGTTCAGGAGATAATGACAATTAAAGAATTTCATATGAATACCGACTGCTTCCCCTCCATTTTAAGATGGGGGGAAACAGTCACCCAGCAGTATTTTTGAAACAAATTTTCTTATTAATTAATTAAATTTTAATAAAAGCTTCCTCGCAGATTTGCCTAAGGAGCAAATCGTTTAAGCATAATGTTCTGTGGGATTACTTTTATGTAACTCAGTCTATACAAATAGTGATTTTACCACTCGGTTAAACCGGATATTCGAATATGGCATTTTTGGAAATACCGGCATGAGGTTTCGAAGAAGAAACCAGATTAGGTTTTTTCGATTTTGAACACTAACTATAACTAGATTTTGAAAGACTTTTAATTTAATACTAGAAATGTTTCGTATTTATGTTATTCTATCCAGCTGTGATTACCATAAATGCAAATAAAGATGTTTATAAACGTTTACTAAGATTGTAAATGATTGAGCTTCGAATTGCTTTTTTCTACATTGCCTATGAATAACTCTTAAACGAATCATCAACTCTTTTCGTTATTAAACCAACTGCATTTTACTACTTGTAGTCATAATAAACATGTAAATGATGTGAGTGGAATACATTTAAAATTATGATGGAACATAAAGTCCGTCATTATCTATTTCAATAAACATTATATATCTAATATTTAAAAAAAGATTTAGACATTAAACTAAACAGCCGGAATAAAACGTGAAATATTATATAGGATTTCCGTTCATATTTGCTTAGAATATTTTCTTGGCATTTTACTACATTAACTAACATAAACAAAGTCATAGTTTTGTGTAAACATTTGAAAATGTTTAAGTAGATTTGTCAGCATAAAATACATACACGCATATGTATATGTATGTAACACTGTATATAGGATACATGTGTAATACACATGTAGTTATGTACATATACTATTGCAAAACGTCAATATGTTTGCTGACATTGTAAGCAGAATGACGGATATACAACACACATACATATATAGTTATGAATGACCTTTGCCAACAACCCCAGTGTCAACTTTGCTGCCTATGTCACTTCCAGCCCAACTATACCACAAACCCTAAGTGATCTAATGTTTAGCTTTTATGATATGAGTATATGACAGTTAACTAAGCCGTCCCTCTACCACATCGTTTTGTCCAACGCCCCCCCTCATTAAGTGGTAGCAAACATTATGATGTGATGATTTTCAAAGAGTGTAATGTAATGGTTATGATGTCAAAATACAATTTTGCGGATAAATTATGTCTATCGTATAACATATATGTGTATGTATATAAATACAAGTACATGGGACTACAGTTGGTGACAATTTTAAAGACAGATATTTTTCGCAATAACTAGCTTGTGTAACTTTGTGGCTGACCCCTGAGCTTGGTTATCCAAACAATCGGAATATAAATTTGGATTTGAATATAAATTCAAAATATAGTAAAACTAGTGGGCCCGGCAATGCTTCGCTATTGCATTTTAACTTGTATTATATTTCATATTTAGGTCTACAAAGTACTTTGAAAATGGTACTTAAGCTCGATAATGATATGTTGAGTTTATTAACTTATGTAACTAATTTCAAGCAACTCCTTAACATGAAAGTTAACAAATTAAGTGTTGTTCTTTTAAATTCTAAATATCATAGGCTCTATGACGATAGTAAAAAGTTCATCAGCAAAGTCATATCTTTAACAAATCGGAAACAGACATTCCGTTAAAGATCAAAATTCAATGTAGTAGCGGTATACTAACTATCTCTTTGGGCGTAAAAAACACTTTTGACATGCCTTGTCTGCCTATTGACCGAAAATGAAAATTTCGTTTGAAGCTTCATGCCTTTAGCCATAAAAACCTCTTTTGCCATGTCTTCTTCTCACATGGATCAAGAATATTTCCGAATACTATCTTTGTATTGAACTCATATTACTATTCTATGAGATAATTCGGTCACCAACGTTTGGCTTTACAAAGTGATGATCTCACGCGCTGTATAGCATTTTACGCCGTCGTGTTGGAACCATTTCTCCTTCAAATAATGTGCAATGACATGATAAATAAAAAAAATCAATTGATCGTCCCCTGGTTTTAGTTCTTCTACCAGTTGTATATATGAATATAGGCCAAGATCTTTCCTCAGCATTTGCAGAGACCGAGTTGCTGAGATCGGCGTCGGTTCGATAAATTCGAGTCCCCTGTCTACAGCGTCGATGCCTTCTATTAGCTGCTCAGATGGATGAGTATATGCACCGTAAACTTCACAAAGGGCAAACAGAACGCGAATTTTGAAAATACATTTGCAAGATTTGTAAATGTTGTAATTTTTGGAATATCAATATTTCTCCTTTAACTTTCAAACCGACACCAGCCGCTTAATTAAATTTGGTCAGTTAATTTATATTGTAATAGGAGGCAAAACCTCAGCAACCCTAATTATTTAACATAACCCTTCTGGTACCCCCAATATAAATAACCGATATTTCCCTTTTTACATACATATCATTTTTATGTGTACACTGAATTCAAACAAATTTCGCCAAGGTAAGCGTTCGAACGTTGATTTACGAAAAAAATCAGATACGTAGTGTTGCCCCTAATTGTACCTCCTAGAAAAATAAGTTAAATTTTTACGGGTTTGCTCCACAAGAAGACACAAAATAATACATAAGTTACATTATTTTAATTCAAGATTTAAACAATATCTTATATTGGGTGATGGTATTTATCAGTCAGTTTACCTGACTGAAATTTCTGTACTGGTTAAATCCCTCATTTTAGACAAAACTGTTTTTTCTTTTTAGTGTCACTGTATGTAGTAACCAAGTCAAGAGGAAGCTGGTAATAGCACAACCAGGTTGATGCGAGGTAAGATCGATAAGTAATACAGTGAATTAGTTGTTGTTGTTGTTGTTGTTGTTGTAACAGTCCGACCTACAAATATGTAAATGTAAGATATTTATGTCATTTGTAATTATTAGTACGTCACTTTCTATTAATCTTCCTCCAATTCGTCTATATCCAAATGTAGGAATCTAGGCACCTTATTTGGGTAAGTCCAGAGAACGGTTGGATTCATTCGGGTCGGTTTTGCCGTGTAGTTGAAGAGGTGGATAGTATCATGTGGGCCTTACTCACATGCTAAGCATGCTGGAATTCTGTATTGCTGGATTTATTCTCGACCAATACGAGTCAAGCCGGCTGCAGTATCCTGATCGTTGTTCAGTGAATCTGTAATTTGTATTGCTCGTATTCTTCAATGTTTAGAATTGAACCTGTCGGGAGTTGCCTTCGTATATAAGGATTAATATAACATTAAAGTTCCATTTGTCAGATACATATCTCTAGCATTCTTAACGAAAAAGGTACAGAGTTTCAACTGTTTGAGTTATTTACCTATAGAAGAACTGAAATGGAAACTACTTCAATTACGAATTTCAATGTGATTTTAAAAAGTTGTTATTCGAATTTGTGCTCGATACGATAACAGTGGTCTTGTTAATCAAAAAATAAATCATTTTCTTAAATATCTTAAATGAGTTATTACAAAGTGTCTCGTATTCAGATTCAGCTTCAGACTGACTAATAGTTACCTAGAGTTTCACAACAACTGCGAATGTTAGGTTGTTTAAAAACTGTTACCAGACAAATGAGTGTAGTATTAAGTAGTTATAGAAAACCAGTAAGAAAGTTTCAGTCGGGCGACCCGACTTACATATACCATCACCCTCAGTAAAATAAAAAAAATTGCTATTATATTGATATTATTACTCGATTTCTAAAGTGGGTGGAGTGGTAAATTTGTATGGGAGGTACTAGAAGGGGCGTGTCTAGTCTTCTAGGTTTATCCTCCAAAACTTTATCATGTTATAGCTTTACTAACTACAGAATTTGGGCACGATCGTGTCAAGTGTATTGATATTATTATTCCATCTCTAAAGTGGGCGGAAAGGTACATTTGTATGGGAGGTCCCATAAGGGGCCCCGCTAGACTTAACATTTTTTCTCCAAAACTTTTTCCTGTTATAACTTAATAAAATACAGAATTGGGGCACGATCGTGTCGAGAATATTGATATTAAAACGCCATCTCTAAAGTGGGCGGCGTGGTACATTTGTATGGGAGGTACCAGAAGGGGCGTGTCTAGACATCCAGGTCTTTTCTCCAAAACTTTATCCTGTTATAGCCTTACTAAATACAGAATTTGGGCACGATCGTGTCAATTGTATTGATATTATTATTCCATCTCTAAAGTGGGCGGAAAGGTACATTTGTATGGGAGGTACCAGAATGGGCGTGTCTAGACTTCTAGATTTTTTCTCCAAAACTTTATCCTGCTTGAGCTTTACTAAATACAGAATTTGGTCACGATCGCGGTAGTTCTAATAATAATATTAATCGATTTAGGGTACGAGCGCGATGGATTTATTGATATTATTACTCCATATCTAAAGTGGGCGGAAAGGTGAATTTGTATGATAGGTACCAGAAGGGGCGTGGCTAGACATCCAATTTTTGTTCCAAAACTTTATCCTGTAATAGCTTTACTAAGTACAGAATTTGGGTACGATCCCGTTGGGTGTATTGATATTATAACTCGATTTCTCAAGTGGGCGGAATGATGTATTTGTATGGGAGGTACCAGAAGGGGCGGAGCCATGTAGCCTATTTGCAATACCGTGAGTAGTTTTGGAGAAATATTAACTCGTGCAATATTTCAAGACATTTGGTTGCGTCTTTCGAAAGTTATCGTGCGAACCAGCCGGACAGCCACCAGACCGACAGACAGACGGACATTGCTCAAATGACTTAAAAAGTCGAATCGAATTTGGTTCTAAGAAACCTAGGGTCTGAAGTGACTCCTTCTATGTGTTACACTTTTGCGTCGTATCAAATGATATATATCATCATCTCTAAGGGTGATGGTATAATGAACGGATTAGCCAATATAATTTATAACTACCCTCGTATATACATGATACTAACTTGCCTCACATGCGTATTTGTATCCCCGCCAATGTTTTGTATTTGCAAAGTGTACATGTATGTATGGATGTATAAAATACATATGTGCAAGTGCTACTTATAAAGTACTTATGTAGATTATTATGTTGGTATTTTAGTTATTGTAGAACTGTGTCACTGTCAACGCAAAATTGATTTTAATATTATTAACTCTGAGGTTGCTAATTTACTGGATTGGCTGGCATGGCAGGCATGAGAGTAAAAACTTTAGAATAAATTTAAATCGCATCACGTCTTATATGTTTGCAATGGACTTAAAATTATACGCTCTCTAATGTCAATTATTTTGTTTAGTAATTGTAGTTATTTAAGAAAAATTTCTCATACGTAAAAATAAAGCTAACAATCCAAATTAAGTAATCAGATAGGATTTTTTTCATGAACCTTCAACGCTTCTTCTTACGCCAAACAGTGGTGACATAAGGCAGCGTTGTTTGACCTTATAACTTATTGAAATTAGTGGCGATAGCTGGTTGTTGTGTGCTGATTTTAAAGTTATAGCGCATTTACTCTTATGTCAATCGTTAAAGTTTCGTTGGGGACGTAGTCACGGGGCTTTGATGTGACGTCGTCGGTGCTTGGGGGTGTTACTAAATATATAGTAGTCGGACTTATTGGTTCCATTGCAATAGGGTCAGAATACCGAATCAAGCGCGAATTCTATCTTTGGCAATTTCGGTTGTTCAATGAAAGCTAAAGATGTTTCACAAATCCAGTACAGTGGTTTAAATTTGTCTATTATTTTGTACTAAATCTCATTAACAAGCTGCAACTTGGGACAGAGAGTTAATTCTCTCACAGGAAGGACAACAATTTTGAAAGGACGTTTGTTTTATTTAAGGCATTAGTACAGATTCTAAAATCCTGACATATGCGGACGGACTTCGAACTTCTAGAAGGCTGCATCTCCATTTTTTGCTAATGTAAAAGTTGTCGAAGTAATTTTGTTGTGGGAAGCGCAATGTTAAATGAAATTGCGAGAACCCATTTACGTCGCTGCAAATGAAGACTACAAAAATTCGAAAAATTCGCTTTGCCCTGAAAGTTATTGATACATGAAAATTTATAAAAAAAAAGAACAAATACGTACTATGAGATATGGTGTTCTATTGTTTAGAACACTAAAGTTCATATTTGCGATCTTCGAATGTATCAGATCAGAAAGTGAGGTAGAAGTCGTTTATGTACTCTTTTGTACCAAAAAGGACTTTTATTGGGCCAAGAGCACTTTTCTGTTTCACAAAGTAATTTCTTTTGTACCAAAAGTACTTTTTTGTATCAAAAAGTACTTCTATTGCCCCACAAATACAATAAAAGTACTTTGTGGTACAAACAGTATTCCGGTACAAAAGAAAGTACTTTGTGGGTCAGAAAGTATTTTTGGGCAAAAAAGAAAAAAAGGAGTACAAAAGAAAGTACTTTGTACCACAAAGTTTAAGAAAATATATTGTACAACAAATTACAAAAAAGTACTTTTGGAGCAATAAAACCACTGTTTGCACTATAAAAGTACTCTGGTGCAAATAAGAAATTTATTAAACAGCAAATTTTGTTTTAGTCCAATAAATAGACTTTTTGGTTCAACAAAAGTTCTTTATAGTACTATGAGCAAGTCTGTTACTAAAAAGTACTTATTTTGCAGCAAGAATCTTTTATTTTACAAAAAGTACTTTCACTGTACCAAAAAAGTGAATTTTTTCCTGCAAAAGTACATTTGTCCTACCATTTGCGCTAACTACTTTTTTAAGTCTAAAAAATCATGTTAATTATGCCATCACCCTTAGGGATGGGGGTATATATCATTTGATACGAGAAAATTTTTAACGCATTAAAGGAGACGCGTTAGACCCCAAGTGTCTTAAGACCAAATTCGTTTCAGGCCTTTTTAGGACGATTGAGCTATGTCCGTCTGTCTGGCTGACTGGATAGCTGGTGAGTTGGATAACTTGACTAAACCTTATTGGATCGGTATGAAAATTTACCAGTACAAATATTTTTCAAAACGAACTAATAGGATTGTAAATGGGCAGAACAGCCCCATACCTTGTGGTACCTCCCATACAAATGAACTAATTGGCCCTTATTGTTATACTTACATATCTTTTTTGCAAGTACACTGAATTCAGTTAAATTTAAAGCAAGATGTACTCTAATAAAAAGTTGACTTAGAAGCGAATATGGACTATATCGGTTCACACCTTTTGGATCCTCCCATACAAAATTACCTATTTTTGAAAAATTTATATTTCTCCCATAACTTCTAAACGGACAATTGGGGGTAAAGAAAATTGGTCGATTAATTTATGTTATCATAGGAGGCAAAACCCCAGAAAACCTAACTATTTGACATACCCCTTCTGGTACCTCCCATACAAATGACCGAACTCACCCCCATAGTCTTACATACATATCTTTTTTTTTGTAAGTACACTGAATTCAGTCAAATTATTCGTAAGTTGTACGTATGAAAATTTAAATCAGGAATGAATAAGGCCTGTATCGGTTCACACCTTTTGGTACCCCCTATCAAAATTAATTTTTTTTTTTTGAAAAATTAATATTTCTCACATAAATTCCAAACCGGCACCTATACCACCTACACAAATAAGTAAAGTTTTGGACGATTTTGCACCACAAGCAGGGGAAAAATTATGCATAATTTTATTTTAATTAAAAATTTCAATAACTCAAGACTTCAACAATATCTTTTATTGGGTGATGGTATTTATCAGTCGGTTCACCTGACTGAAATTTCTGTACTGGTTTTTATGTAATCTCAACACAAATTGTAATGGTCAGGTCTATTCACAGCAAAAAAAAAAATTATTTATTTTCTGTTTATTTTCGGTTATACCTAATCGGTTATATGGAACCATAAACAGAATAGAAGGTCGATTAAAAAAGAAACGAAACGTTCTGAAAAATTTTCCTAGGTTTACTCTACCATTTGTACTACCTGAAGTACATATTTAAAAAGATCTGTTTGAAGTTCTTGAAAATTATGTTAATTTTGTGTCTTAACATGGCTCTTGGCTGGCGAGCCAGCTGTCAAATAGGGACGGAAAAATGCAGTTCGCGATCGAGCCAAATCGAACTCTGACTATAACCTTTTCTAAAATTTTACTATGTCTTTATACCATCACCCTTAGGGATGAGGGTATAATTCATTTGATACGAAAAAAAGTGTAACGCATTAAAGGAAACGAGTTAGACCCCAAGTATCTTAAGACCAAATTCGTTTCAGGACTTTTTAAGACCATTGAGCTATGTCCGTCTGTCTGGCTGGCTGGATGGCTGGTCAGCAGGATAACTCGAGTAATCCTAAACGGATCGGTATGAAAATTTACCAGTATCAATATCAGTATCAAAACGAACTTATGGGATTGTAAATGGGCTGAATAGCCCCACCCCTTCTGGTACCTACCATACAAAATTATCTATTTTTGGAAAATTAATATTTCTTCCATAACTTCCAAACGGACAACCGGAGGATGTTTGAATTTGGTCAGTTTATTTATCTTGTAAAAGTAGAGAAACCCTAAGAAAACCGAAACCTTTGCCCCACCCATTCTGGTACCTTCCATACAAATGACCGAATTGACCCTCATACTTTTACATACATATCTTTTTTGTTAGTAAACTGAATTCACTAAAATTTTGCGTGTGATGTTCGCTTATGAAGAGTTGAATTAGGATTGAATATGGACTATATCCGTTCACGCCTTCTGGTACCTCCCATACAAAATTACCTATTTTTGGATAATTAATATTTCTCCCATAACTTCCCAACGGACACTTGGGGGGTAGTGAATATTCGTCGATACATTTTTGTCGTGATAGGAGGTGAAACCTCAGAGACCCTAACTATTTGACACTCCCCTTCTGGTACCTCCCATACAAATGACCGAACCCACCTCCATAGTGTCACATACATATCTTTTTCGTAAGTAAAGTGAATTCACTCAAATTTTGCGTATGATGTTCGCTTGTGAAAATTAGACTCAGGAATTAACATGGGCTATATCGGTTTACGCCTTCTGGTACCTCCCATACAAAATTACCTATTTTTGGAAAATTAATATTTTTCCCATAACTTCCAAACGGACACTTGGGGGGTAATGAAAATTGTTCGATAAATTTATCTTCTGATAGAAGGCAAAACCTCGGAAAACCTAACTATTTGACAAACCCCTGTTGGTACCTCCCATACAAATGACCGAACCCACCCCCATAGTCTCACATACATATCTTTTTTGTAAGTACACTGAATTCAGTAAAGGTGTACGGTTATGAAGATTTTAATCAGAAATGAATATGGGCTATATCGGATAACCCCTTCTGGTACCTCCCATACAAAATGACTTTGTGTGGAAAATTTATATTTCTCTTATAATTTGTAAACCGGCACCTGGGGGGATAATCAAATTTGGTCAGTTAATTTTTCTTGTAATAGGAAACAAAGCCTCAGCAACCTAAACTATTTGGCACACCCCTTCTGGTACCTCCTATAAAAATATATGGGATATTTCCCCTTTTACGTACGAAAAAAGTCAGACACGTTGTGCTGCCCCTAATTGTACCTTGTGTACAAATAGGAAAAATTTTGCATGTTTTTGCTCTACATGCTGACAAACAATAATACATAAGATGAATTTCATATCAAAACCTATAAAAAAAGGGACATTTTGAACCCGACCCTCTCAGATTTTAATGAAATTTTGCATACAGGTATATTTTACCTACAGAAACATAACCTCATTTTTAGAAATTGCATTTTTGAAAATATGTGGGCGTGGCAAGGTATCGAAATATTTAAAAAATGAAGGTAATAGGTACATTTAAACTGCAATTACTATGGAACGACTTAGTCGATTTAAAAGATCTTGGTGTCATTAGAAAGGTATATGAGTCAGCTTTCGAAAACATACACTGTAAAATTTTATATTACACTGAAAATATTTTTTTGCCAAAAATTAAAGTTTAAACTTAGAAAACACTTCGAAGATCAAGCCTTTTTTTGCGAAAAAAAATATTTTTAGATAGGCCTATTTAATATATATAACATATCTGAAAACAAAAATGGCGTTTTTCTTAGTTTGTTTTTAAAAAAATTTTAAGTAAAGTCTCTCTTGTTAACTTCCTTATTTTTTGATATTTTTGTGTGACAAACAGCAATTACTATGGAACGACTCAGCCGATTTGAAAGATCTTGATGTCATTAGAAAAGTATATAAGTCAGCTTTCGAAAACATACACTGTAAACATTTTATATTACACTGAAAAAAAAAGTTTCCCAAAAATTAAAGTTTAAACTTGGAAAACACTTCGAAGATCAAGCCTTTTTTTGCAGAAAAAATTATTTTTAGATAGGCCTATTGAATATATATAACATATCTAAAAACTAAAATGGGGCTTGTCTTAGTTTTTTTAAAAATAATTTTTAAGTAGACATCTCTTGTTAACTTCCTTATTTTTTGATATTTTTGTGTGAAAAAAAAGAATAAAGTAGCTAAACTTTGGAAGTTATGCAGGTTTTTTTTTGGGTACCCTTCTGGTACCTCCCATACCAAAGTTTAGCTACTTTATTCTTTTTTGTCACACAAAGATATCAAAATATAAGGAAGTTAACAAGAGATGTCTACTTAAAAATTATTTTAAAAAAAACTAAGACAAACCCCATTTTAGTTTTTAGATATGTTATATATATTCAATATATATTCATCATAAGTAATTTTATTTTACAAATCTATTAATTTCAATAAATCAAGACTTAAACAATATCTTATATTGGGTGATGGTATTTATCAGTCAGTTTACCTGACTGAAATTTCTGTACTGGTTATGTCTGTCTTTTTATACTAACGGAAGTCATTTCTCCAACCGTTTATGCAAAAAATAATATTTAGGTATTTTCCTTTACAAAGCAGTAAATTTCAATAACTCGAGAGTTTAACAATATCATACATATGATGAGGGTTTACTAGTCATTAACTATGTTAAATATTTGAAACATTTAAAATATTTTGAGAAATTATGTGTTTTAATTATGTTTTTAATACTTATTTCCCCATGAATGAGATATAGGAGAGCTTCTCGCATTTGTGTAAGTTAACACAACTTTATTTTAAGACTCCACAACGGAGTAACAACGAATCTCAAGTTTTTTTTTTAGAAACTTTGTGTATTACTTTTTATTACATTATTACACACCTGTTTTGTATTAGGCCAATATATCGATTAAGGATAAGGACTATTAATATTACAAGTAAATTATTATTTGATAAATAATCGGACACTGTTTTTACGAACCATTTCACATAGAATACTACTAGTTAAGATAAAAGCCATCCAGTTTACAACACTTGCAATAAATATTTCTGATTAATACAATGATAAATTTCCTACCAGTTCCATTGAATCACGCCAGTGCCACTTTTAATTACAATCTTTAAAGTAAAATCTTGCGAAGTTGTGACTCAAATTCAGTTAAACACACATTTTTCAAAGGAAATTAATCAAGGCATTTTGTGAATTATGCAACAACAACAAACTAATACAAAACACTCACGTTTTCATTGCTTGCACATTTTTGCGTTGACATAATTTTTTCAGCTCACCACCAAACTCTGCTTCTTACTAAGGAAACGCCATCAATTTAATTAGGTTCTCCGCTGTACATTGATATTTTCAAATTTGTTTTTGAAACGCACTTTAAGTTATACATTTTATGTGTTAAACATCTATTAAAAATTCATACAAAAAAAAAACAGATTGACACGAGTGGTAGCAGCAGTTACACATGAGCGCGAAAAAGAAAACAAATTTTATAGTGAACAAAAAAAAAAGAAGCTTTGACATGCAACGATAGGCGGTACAACTGCATAAACTACTACATGACTACAGTGGCGGGCATAATTAGATGTCATATGAAAATTAATATGAAACCTTACGATAAATTCTCCAGTCACTACAATATTTTGTTGACAACTGTTGTTTTCAATATTGCAGCAGCAAATTTATGAAACTCTCAGGTCTTTTTTTCATTCAGTGCCATCGAAGCGTTTTTCTTACATGCCGTCATTTGTTGTTAGCACTAAACAAATTCTAGTGCTGAAAGAATTTAAATGAAAAAACAGCCAAACACACAAACTGAATGTATGTTTATAACGGAATTAAAAAATTGTATTTTATTGCTAATTACCCTTGCCGTTGACTTACGCACACACACACATCATTTATTTTGGATGCCAAAAACAGACGCGATGATTTTACACGGTCATTTATACACCAGGGGAGCATTAATATTCCCTGCAGAGTCATTTATAATATATAAAAACTTGCAAATTTTTCAATTATGGGCACTATTAACCTCTTTAAAAATTCGCCAAAATTAAATAATATTAAACAGAGAATATAGTCAAATTTAATAGCAAATCATTAATGACAATTAAAATGTAATTATTTTTTTTAACTTGTTTCCTTTTTATACCATCACCCTTAGGGATGAGGGTATGTATCATTTGATACAACCCAAAAGTGTAACACATAGAAGGAGTGACTTTAGACTCTAGGTTTCTTTGAACCACATTCGATTCATGACTTTTTAAGTCGTTTGAGCCATGTCTGTCTGTCTCTCTGTCTGTCTGTCTGGTGGCTGTCCGGCTGGTTGGCACGATAACTTTCGAAAGACACAACCAAATGTTTTGAAATTTTGCACGAGTTATTACTTTCTTAAAACTACTTACGGTATTGCAAATGGGCTACATGGCCCCACCCCTTCTGGTACCTCCCATACAAATACATCATTCCCCCCACTTTAGAAATCGAGTAATAATATCAATACACCCTACGGGATCGTCCCCAAAATCTGTATTTAGTAAAGCTATAACAGGATAAAGTTTTGGAAAAAATTTTGAAAGCCTAGCCACGCCCCTTCTGGTACCTCCCATACAATTCTACCTTTCCGCCCACTTTAGATATGGAGTAGTAATATCAATAAATCCATCGCGCTCGTACCCTAATTCTTAATTTAGTAAAGCTATAACAAGATACAGTTTTTGAGATGAAAAACTGAGGTCTACCAACGCCCCATCTGGTACCTCCCACACATTTCTGGTACCGCCCACATAAGAAATCGATTAATATTATTATTAGAACTACCGCGATCGTGACCAAATTCTGTATTTAGTAAAGTTCAAGCAGAATAAAGTTTTGGAGATAAAATCTGGAAGTCTAGACACGCCCATTCCGGTACCTCCCATACAAATGTACCTTTCCGCCCACTTTGGAGATGGAATAATAATATCAATACACTTGACACGATCGTGCCCAAATTCTGTATTTAGTAAAGCTATAACAGGATAAATTTTTTTAGAAAAGATCTGGATGTCTAGACACGCCCCTTCTGGTACCTCACATACAAATGCACCACGCCGCCCACTTTAGAGATGGAGTAATAATATCAATATTCTCGACACGATCGTGCCCCAATTCTGTGTTTTATTAAGTTATAACAGGATAAAGTTTTGGAGAAAAAATTGGAAGTCTAGCGGCGCCCCTTATGGGACCTCAAATACAAATGTAAGTTTCCGCCCACTTCAGAGATGGAGTAATAATATCAATACATCCAACGCTATCGTGCCCAAACTCTGTATTTAGTAAATAATAGCAATTTTTTTATTTTACTGAGGGTGATGGTATATGTAAGTCGGGTCGCCCGACTGAAACTTTCTTACTGGTTATACCATCACCCGTAGGGATGAAGGTATATATCATTTGATACGACCCAAAAGTGTAACACATAGAAGGAGTCACTTTAGACCCTAGGTTTCTTTGAACCAAATTCGTTTCATGACTTTTTAAGTCGTTTGGGCCATGTCCGTCTGTCTGTCTGTCTGTCTGGTGGCTGTCCGGCTGGTTCGCACGATAACTTTCGAAAGACGCAACCAAATGTTACGAAATTTTGCACGAGTTATTATTTTCTCAAAACTACTTACGATATTGCAAATGGGCTACATGGCCCCGCCCCTTCTGGTACCTCCCATACAAATACATCATGCCGCCCACTTTAGAAATCGAGTAATAATATCAATACACCCTAAGGGATCGTCCCCAAATTCTGTGTTTAGTAAAGCTATAACAGGATAAAGTTTTGGAAAAAATTTTGAAAGCCTAGCCACGCCCCTTCTGGTACCTCCCATACAAATCTACCTTTCCGCCCACTATAGAGATGGAGAAATAATATCAATAAATTAAACGTGATCGTACCCAAATTCTATTTTGAGTAAAGATATAACAAGATAAAGTTTTAGAGAAAAAAATTGGAAGTCTATTCACGCCCCATCTGGTACCTCCCATACACATCTGGTACCGCCCACTTTAAAAATCGATTAATATTATTACAAGACCTAACGCGATCGTGCCCAAATTCTGTATTTGGTAAACTTTAAGCAGGATAAAGTTTTGGAGAAAAAATCTGGAAGTCTAGACACGCCCCTTCTGGTACCTCCCATACAAATGTACCACTCCGCCCACTTTAGAAATAGGGTAATAATATCAATACACTCGACACGATCGTGCCCAAATTCGGTATTTTGTTATATTATAACAGGACAAAGTTTTGGAGAAAAAATTGGAAGTCTAGACACGCCCCTTATGGTACCTCCCATACAAATGTACCAAATATACCTAATATCAATAAAATAGAAAATTATTTGTTTTACTGAGGGTAAGGGTAAATGTAAGTCGGGTTGCCCGACTGAAACTTTCTAACTGGTTTTAATTACAAATCGATTATTTTCAATAACTCAAGACTTAAACAATATATTATATTGGGTGATGGTATTTATCAGTCAGTTTAACTGACTGAAATTTCTGTACTAGTTTTCTGTTTTGTTCTGTCTATGTGTTAAACATTGTCTTTGGCAAAGAAGAAGGGACATAATTCATGGTGTGTCTGAGCATAGCTTTAAGAAATTAGCTAAGCTTATAGTAGTAGTTAACCTGTGCCTCTGCACTGTGGTCGATTTTCTTCAAAAAGGCTGTCTGTCTGTCTGTCTGTCTGGTATATGTAAGTCGGGTCGCCCGACTGAAACTTTCTTACTGGTTATACCATCACCCGTAGGGATGAAGGTATATATCATTTGATACGACCCAAAAGTGTAACACATAGAAGGAGTCACTTTAGACCCTAGGTTTCTTTGAACCAAATTCGATTCATGACTTTTTAAGTCGTTTGAGCCATGTCCGTCTGTCTGTCTGTCTGTCTGTCTGTCTGTCTGTCGGGTGGCTGTCCGGCTGGTTCGCACGATAACTTTCGAAAGGCGCAACCAAATGTTATGAAATTTTGCACGAGTTATTATTTTCTCAAAACTACTTACGGTATTGCAAATGGGCTACATGGCCCCGCCCCTTCTGGTACCTCCCATACAAATACATCATTCCGCCCACTTTAGAAATCGAGTAATAATATCAATACACCCTAAGGGATCGTCCCCAAATTCTGTATTTATTAAAGCTATAACAGGATAAAGTTTTGGAAAAAATTTTGAAAGCCTAGCCACGCCCCTTCTGGTACCTCCCATACAAATCTACCTTTCCGCCCACTATAGAGATGGAGAAATAATATCAATAAATTAAACGTGATCGTACCCAAATTCTATTTTGAGTAAAGATATAACAAGATAAAGTTTTAGAGAAAAAAATTGGAAGTCTATTCACGCCCCATCTGGTACCTCCCATACACATCTGGTACCGCCCACTTTAGAAATCGATTAATATTATTACAAGACCTAACGCGATCGTGCCCAAATTCTGTATTTGGTAAACTTTAAGCAGGATAAAGTTTTGGAGAAAAAATCTGGAAGTCTACCCACGCCCCTTCTGGTACCTCCCATACAAATGTACCACTCCGCCCACTTTAGAAATAGGGTTATAATATCAATACACTCGACACGATCGTGTCCAAATTCGGTATTTTGTTATATTATAACAGGACAAAGTTTTGGAGAAAAAATTGGAAGTCTAGACACGCCCCTTATGGGATGTAGTAATAATATCAGTGCACCCAACGCAATCGTGCGCAAATTCTGTATTTAGTAAAGCTATAACAGGATAAAGTTATGGAGAATAAATCTGGAGCCTAAACACACCCCTTCACGTACCTCCCATATAAATGTACCACTCCGCCCAATTTCGAAATCGAGTAATAATATGAATAAAATAGAAAATTATTTGTTTTACTGAGGGTTAGGGTAAATGTCTGTCTGTCTGTCTGTCTGTCTGTCTGTCTGTCTGTCTGTCTGTCTGTCTGTCTGTCTGTCTGTCTGTCTGTCTGTCTGTCTGTCTGTCTGTCTGTCTGTCTGTCTGTCTGTCTGTCTGTCTGTCTGTCTGTCTGTCTGTCTGTCTGTCTGTCTGTCTGTCTGTCTGTCTGTCTGTCTGTCTGTCTGTCTGTCTGTCTGTCTGTCTGTCTGTCTGTCTGTCTGTCTGTCTGTCTGTCTGTCTGTCTGTCTGTCTGTCTGTCTGTCTGTCTGTCTGTCTGTCTGTCTGTCTGTCTGTCTGTCTGTCTGTCTGTCTGTCTGTCTGTCTGTCTGTCTGTCTGTCTGTCTGTCTGTCTGTCTGTCTGTCTGTCTGTCTGTCTGTCTGTCTGTCTGTCTGTCTGTCTGTCTGTCTGTCTGTCTGTCTGTCTGTCTGTCTGTCTGTCTGTCTGTCTGTCTGTCTGTCTGTCTGTCTGTCTGTCTGTCTGTCTGTCTGTCTGTCTGTCTGTCTGTCTGTCTGTCTGTCTGTCTGTCTGTCTGTCTGTCTGTCTGTCTGTCTGTCTGTCTGTCTGTCTGTCTGTCTGTCTGTCTGTCTGTCTGTCTGTCTGTCTGTCTGTCTGTCTGTCTGTCTGTCTGTCTGTCTGTCTGTCTGTCTGTCTGTCTGTCTGTCTGTCTGTCTGTCTGTCTGTCTGTCTGTCTGTCTGTCTGTCTGTCTGTCTGTCTGTCTGTCTGTCTGTCTGTCTGTCTGTCTGTCTGTCTGTCTGTCTGTCTGTCTGTCTGTCTGTCTGTCTGTCTGTCTGTCTGTCTGTCTGTCTGTCTGTCTGTCTGTCTGTCTGTCTGTCTGTCTGTCTGTCTGTCTGTCTGTCTGTCTGTCTGTCTGTCTGTCTGTCTGTCTGTCTGTCTGTCTGTCTGTCTGTCTGTCTGTCTGTCTGTCTGTCTGTCTGTCTGTCTGTCTGTCTGTCTGTCTGTCTGTCTGTCTGTCTGTCTGTCTGTCTGTCTGTCTGTCTGTCTGTCTGTCTGTCTGTCTGTCTGTCTGTCTGTCTGTCTGTCTGTCTGTCTGTCTGTCTGTCTGTCTGTCTGTCTGTCTGTCTGTCTGTCTGTCTGTCTGTCTGTCTGTCTGTCTGTCTGTCTGTCTGTCTGAAACTTTCTAACTGGTTTTAATTACAAAACTATTCATTTCAATAACTCAAGACTTAAACTATATCTTATATTGGGTGATAGTATTTATCAGTCAGTTCAACTGACTGAAATTTCTGTACTGGTTTTCCCATGACTTTGCCCATTTATGTAAAAAGCAAACGTCATGCGGAAATCCAATGAATGATTTTCGACCCCATTTTGCCAATATGCAGTAGGTATGACGAAGCAAAAAAACAGCTGGAACAATGAATGGCTCGTGTTGTACTTGCTCTAATTTCAGTTGTGTTTTTGTGCAACGGTGACAAAATTACTTAAGTAGCAATTAACTACCGGAATAATAACTTAACAATTAGTGTGATTAATGAATCACAACACTCTGAATCATGGATACTTGCGCAAGCAGATGAAGCAGTTCTTGGAGTGTTTGAGAGAAAAATACTTCGTATGATATATGGACCTAACTGCTTTGTTGCAGGGTATCGAGCTATATGAGTTGTATTAAGATTGGGAGATATAAAGCGCATGGATGAAAATATTTCAGCGAGTAAATCTTTTGAAAGTTAACCCGAAGGAAAACGTAACAGAAAACGGCCAAGACTGCGGCAGTGTGAGAAATTAGAAAGAAGTGCAAATGAGCTTCATGAGCTGAAGCTGATTTTATAAAAAAAAGTATAAAAAAGGACTTTCGGTCAGTTATTTATATGGGATTTCACAGAAGGGGTGTGTCAAAAAGTTATGATTTCTGAGGTTTTGCCTCCTATTATAAGATAAATTAACTGAACAAATTTAATTATCCCCAAGGTGCCTGTTTGGAAGTTATGGAAAAATCTTAATTTTTTAAAAGGTTTAAAAGGTAGGTAGCAGAAAGGGTGAACCGATATAGTCTATATTCATTCCTTAAAAAATTTAACTCAATTTAGTGTACTTACAAAAAATATATGTATGTAAAACTATAATTACCAGTTAGGTCATTTGTATGGGAGGTACCAGAAGTGGTGTGGCTAAGGTTTCGGTTTCTTTAGGATTTGTCTAATATTACAAGATAATTTAACTGACTACATTTAAATAGCTTCCAGTTGTCCGTATGGAAGTTATGAAAAAAATATTAATTTTCCTAAAATAGTTCATTTTGAATGGGAGGTACCAGAAGGATGGCTGGCGGTAGGGTCGCCAATGGGCGACCCTATGTCCCAGACAGACGGACATAGCTCAATCGTCTTAAAAAGTCCTGAAATGAATATGGTCTTAACTCGTCTCCTTTAATGCGTTAGACTTTTACTCATATCAAATGATATATACCCTCATCCTAAGGGTGATCGTATAATAAACCAGTACAGAAATTTCAGTCAGGTAAACTGATTGATAAATACCATCACCCAATATGAGATATTGTTGAAGTCTTGAGTTATTGAAATGAATATATTTTTAATTAAAATAAAATTACTTATGTATAATTTTTCCCCTGCTTGTGGTGCAAAAGGCTCCACGAAAAGCCCCCCAATAAAATAACGCCCAAACGAGAAATGAAATATTCCCCAATTTGTTTTCATTGTGTAGGGGGTATAGGTGCCGGTTTGGAATTTATGTGAGAAATATTAATTTTTAAAAAAAATTTAATTTTGATAGGGTGTACCACAATTGGTGAACCGAAACAGTCCTTATTCATTCCAAACTCAAATTTTCATACGTACAACTTACGAATAATTTGACTGAATTCAGTGCACTTACCAAAAAAGATATGTATGTAAGACTGTATGGGTGAGTTCGGTCCTTTGTGTGGGAGGTACCAGAAGGGGTGTATCAAATAGTTAGGTTTTCTGAGGTTTCGCCTCCTATCACAATATAAATTAACCGACTAATTTTCATTACCCCTCAAATGTCCGTTTGGAAGTTATGGGAGAATTATTAATTTTCAAAAAATAGGTAATTTTGTATAGGAGGTACCAGAAGACGTGAACCGATATAGTCCATATTCATACCTGAGTCTAATATTTATAAGCAAACATCATACGCAAAATTTGAGTGATCTCAGTTTACTTGCAAAAAAGATATGTATGTAAAACTATAAGGGTCAATTCGGTCATTTGTATGGGAGGTACCAGAATGGGTGGGGCAAAGGTTTCGGTTTTCTTAGGGTTTGTCTACTTTTGCAAGATAAATAAACTGACCAAATTCAAACATCCTCCGGTTGTCCGTTTGGAAGTTATGGAAGAAATATTAATTTTCCAAAAATAGGTAATTTTGTATGGGAGGTACCAGAAGGGGTGGGGCTATTCAGCCCATTTACAATCCCATAAGTTCGTTTTGAAAAATATTGATTCTGGTAAATTTTCATACCGATCCGTTAAGGTTTACTCGAGTTATCCTGCTGACCAGCCATCCAGCCAGCCAGCCAGACAGACGGACATAGCTCATTCTTCTTAAAAAGTTCTGAAACGAATTTGGTCTTAAGATACTTGGGGTCTAACTCGTCTTCTTAAATGCGTTACACTTTTTTCGTATCAAATGATATATACCCTCATCCCTAAGGGTGATGGTATAAAAATTGTATTGGGGCCATCTAAAGGGTTGAAGAGAGCGAATAGATGAGAAACTGTTGGCGTTGCTAAAATATTGGGAGTCAGTCATACATTTGAGCCCCGGGGCTGAAGATGGCGGGTAGGTATGTTTGGGGTAAATGTTTGGAGGAAAAATTAGTGGTATCGGTAATACATTTCACCCCTCCAGGAGGCACTATAAGAGCGGCGGAAGCTGATTTCTTAAAATAAATCATCCCTCTAGGGAAGTTGATACCGATGATCACCCACATAAAACTAGGGGATTGATTCGTATCCAAATCTTGTTACTAAGGATCTCCATGACACACAAGTGCACTCCTAATGTAAAACTAATGGCAATTTCGGTAATTATTATGGTGGTGCAGCGGTGGTATGTTATATGGTTAAGTTTTGTGTGTGTTTTAACCTATTACAAGATGAATTAACCGTCCAAATTTGAATATATTCCAGTTGTCCGTGTGGAAATTATGGGTAAAATAGAAATTTGCCAAAAATAGGTAATTTTGTATGGAAACTAACAGTCAGGAGGTCAGTCGATATAGTCCGTATTCACTAACTTTTATAAGGCAGAGACTCAATTTTCTGAGGGTTCTGATTAAACTGACAAAATTAAAATGCTCTCTAGCTATCCGTTTGGAACTAATTGGAGATATATTATTTTTCAAAAATTAGGTCATTTTGTATGCTAGGTACCAGAAGAGGTGGGGCTTTTTTTGCCCCTTGACAATCATATAACTTCATTTCGGAAAATAATAATACTAATACATTTTCATAGAAATCAGTTAAGGTTTACTCGACTTTTTAGTTGTACAACTTTTTAGATAACTATCGAAACTATATTATAGTACATTTTACCGTAGAGAAAAATTTCGAATATTTTTGTAATCGGAAGACCATTATGCAGATAACGGGATTACTGGTGTCAACATTTTATTTTTAATTTTGTTGCATAGTGTAATAGGCATATAAATGCTTGCGAATTATGATGACTTTTACTATTTTTCTACTTTTATTTTCACATGGATCAGTGTTTATGACTTATTATCTTAGTGGCATAGTAATAAACAATATCTCAGTGCAAATAAACAAAGAAAACAAAAACAACGAAGAAATATTCAAATATGTGGAGGCAATTGATGCCAATAAACTTTGTATTGGCATCCAATGCAAGAGGTGTGAGTAAAATAAATCATAGCAGCAGTGGCAGTGGCAACAGCAACAAATGTTTAAATTGAACTTGTTGGTTACAAATTGAATAAAACAAAATTAAAAATATAACAACACCAAGCGGAAATAAATGCGTGGGCTCCTCTTTACAAACTAGATGTCGAGCCACAATGGTGGTAGCTAGCCCCACATCCATTACCATAGCAAGACATTGAAACTGAGTTTAAATGTTCGACTCAGTGTGCAAGAAAAGTGTTAGATACTAGAGTAGAGTGAGTGCCATGCCTAGTTCGCAGCTAACATTCAAAATATTTACAAGGCAGTTGCCAGCTAGCAATGACGTAATGGTAGCAGATGTTTATGGTTTAATTTCCACTGTCTGCCAATGTGTTTTATTTAAAATATATATTTTGGCATAATTTACGTAAAATTAATGTGAGTTCAAATTTAAATCGAATGATTAATGATAATTTACATTGAATGTTTTGTTAATGTAGCTGTCGGATATGTCTTCAATTTTTGGTACTATTTAGCAGAAAAGGGTTGTGTGTAAACAAAACAATTTCGTGGTGGGTGACCAAATCAGGCAAGAAGTCGTTAATTTCATATTAAGTTAGAAATGCGTCGCAGTTTGAATGTCAAACTTTAAGCGTAATACAGCTGTATAGTTTGTAATTCTAGACGCATAGTTTGGTATAGAACATGTGTGCATGTTCAATAGAGTAATGCAATAAATTATAATAATTTTAAATATTGTCATTTCCTCTTAAGAAGTTTAGGAAGCTACATACAATGAACAAGTGTGAAGAGGAAAATTAAGCTGTTTCAAGAATACATACAATAAACTTGTTCATGGTCGTTCTTTCTTTTGATTTTTGGGCAACAATAATTATAAGTTCTACAATAGCATGACCTTTTGTCCACTAAAAATAAGATTTTTAAGTTTTCTGTTAATGTTGTTATAAACCAGTACAGAAATTTCAGTCAGGTAAACTGACTGATAAATACCATCACCCAATATAAGATATTGTTGAAGTCTTGAGTTATTGAAATTAATAGATTTTTAATTAAAATAAAATTACTTAAGCTACGCACAGACGGTTGCCAGATCTTACAATATTGCCCGAAAAATTTGCAGAAACTGTCCAACAACCGTGTGCACTTTCAATTTGGTATGGCAACGTTTGCAGAAAAATCATTGTAAAACAACAATATTGCCAGACATCCGATAATCGTCTGAACCGCTAAATGTTGCCACCTTCAAATTTTTGTACGATAATTGCAAACACATTTAATTTGCAGATGTGCGAAGTTTATGCATCTGCAAATTTCACCATTTGCAGAGATTAATAATATGGCAACACTGTCCATGTCAGTACATTGCCGGTACATTAGCAGATTTGACAAAATTGCTATTTCTGGCAACCGTCTGTGCTTAGCTTTATGTATATTTTTTCCCCTGCTTGTGGTGCAAAATCGTCCAAAACTTTACTTATTTGTGTAGGGGGTATAGGTGCCGGTTTGGAATTTATGTGAGAAATATTAATTTTTCAAACAAATTTAATTTTGATAGGGGGTACTACAAGAGGTGAACCGATACAGTCCTTATTCATTCCTAACTCAAATTTTCATACGTACAACTTAGGAATAATTTGACTGAATTCAGTGCACTTACAAAAAAAGATATGTATGTAAGACTATAGGGGTGAGTTCGGTCCTTTGTGTGGGAGGTACCAGAAGGGGTGCGTCAAATAGTTAGGATTTCTAGGGTTTTGCCTCCTATAATAACATAAATTAATCGACCAATTTTCATTACCCCCAAGAGTCCGTTTGGAAGTTATAGGAGAAATATTAATTTTTCAAAAGTAGGTAATTTTGTATGGGAGGTACCAGAAGGCGTGAACTGATATAGTCCATATTCATACCTGAGTCTAATTTTCATAAGCAAACTAGAGATGGGCACGTGAGTGATTTTGACTCACGTTCATGCACGCTCACGTGATTGAAATGGTCGCTCACGCACGCTCACGTTCAAAGATTTTTTCGCTACTCACGTTCACGCACGCTCACGTGAGTAAATTTTGTACTCACGCACATTCACGTGAGCGTGAATCACGACAAACACGCCAAATAAAAAGTAAAATTTTTTTATTGTTTCTATAATTATTTGCCATCTGTTATTAAGTTAATTTTAATTTTTAAAAATATAGTAGATTAATATGGAAATAAAAAAATAATGAATACATAACATCAAAATATTTTGTTGTTATCATAATTTGTTATCATAATTTGTTATCATCATTTTGTAGAAATTTTTTGAAAACCAATTTTAGTGCACGACACACATTCTATTAGACAGTGTTTTTTTGTACGACATCACACTTGTATAACTACATAAGTGCCTGTGTAACTGTAATTCCAAATTAAAAACGCAAAGTCACCTCGTCTTCTAAGGTATTTTAAGAAATTATTCACGACTTCGTGAGTATGTCCCAATTGACAAAAATCCCAAGTCGTTTTGGGGATTAGATCGCAAATTTGTCGGACAAGTTTTAATAAATTTTATAAATGTAAATATTTTAAAATTTAGACCTTGTGGGAAAGTCGAAGTTTGGGATATACTATATATGTCGAAAGGTCGTTTGCTTGGTAAGTTTTAAGCTCCTGTAGCCTAGTTAGGGGACTAACTCAAGAACGACTAATCCAATTTTGATCAAACAAAAATCCGAAATTTAAGAATTAAAATTCATTTACTCTGCTCATAAACGATTTCTCTGTAGAATCAAAATACAAGTTATTTCCATTTAGGGATATATGGGAGGTTGGCGTGTCCTTTCAGGTAATAATTCATCACAGTTGTCAGTTATATATAACAGACAAATCTAGCTAAATTTGATTCAATTTTGAAAATTCAAGTTGTATTCATTTTAGGATATGGGAGCTGTGCGTGTACTCGTTTTTTTTTCTTTCCTATTTATAAAAGCAATGTGTACTTATTTCCCTTTTTTAATATCTCTTTTTTTTTGGCATCCGTTTGTATGAAAACACGACAATGTGCGGAGTAGCTACCGCAATCATTAAAATGAAATAACCTTTTCGTTATTACTTACTTTTATTAATTCTAAGAATCATACAAACTTCATCAAAGTTTTTTCTAAAGAGTTTTGTACATATCCTCAAAAAAATTTTTTAAATTCATACAATACGATTATCCATATACATACATTGTATCAAAAAAACAAACTTTTTGTCAAATAAGATACCTTCACTTAGTTGTGAATAAAAGCGAGACGCATTCATCGATTTTCATGATGTATGTCTCATTTTGTTCATAGGTTATGTGCATTACGGTAATGTAGTAGGACATGAAAATTTATTATTTTTTAAATATAAAACAATTTAATTTTTTAGACAATTTTTTATTTTTTTTTATAAAACTTTTTATAACTACGAAACTGTTCATTATGCAAAGAAATTACATATAAACAGGAATATGAATTCCTTAATTTCGGATATTTGTTTCATCAAAATTGGACGAGTCGTTCGTGAGTTGTGACCACAATACTTGGCTGTTGGAGCCTAAAAACTTAAAGCTCAAAGCGGCACGAGTTAACAAACGCCAATTGTGCTGGCTATCCTAAAATCTGCAAAGACATCATTTTTGAGGGGTGGCACTGACAAAAACCCAACATCGATTTTTACCCTAATATATATATATATATATATTTACATATTCTTTATTTCGTTGGAAAATTCATTGAAAGAGGTTTAAAACGGTTCATATAAAAATTAATTTATTAACTAATTATATGGTGTAAATTCAAAGAACCATAACTATTTTTTTTCTTTGCGTGAGTGGCGTGAGTAGCGTGATTCACGCAAAGTATGCACTCACGCACGCTCATGCACGAAGATTTTTTTGGCACTCACGTTCATGCACGCACACGTGAGCAAATTTCTAACTTACTCACATTCACGCGTGAATCACGCGTGATTCACGTCAATCACGTAAGGAGTGCCCATCTCTAAAGCAAACATCATACGCAAAATTTGAGTGATCTCAGTTTACTTACAAAAAAGATATGTATGTAACACTATAAGGGTCAATTCGGTCATTTGTATGGGAGGTACCAGAAGGGGTGTGTCAAACAGTTAGGCTCTCTGAGGTTTCGCCTCCTATCACAACATTAATTTATCGACCAATGTTCATAACCCCCCAAGTGACTGTTTTGAAGTTATTGGAGAAATATATAATTTCCAAAAATAGGTCATTTTGTATTGGAGGTACCAGAAGGCGTTAACCGATATAGTCCATATTCATACCTGAGTCTAATATTTATAAGCAAACATCATACGCAAAATTTGAGTGATCTCAGTTTACTTGCAAAAAAGATATGTATGTAAAACTATAAGGGTCAATTCGGTCATTTGTATGGGAGGTACCAGAATGGGTGGGGCAAAGGTTTCGGTTTTCTTAGGGTTTGTCTACTTTTGCAAGATAAATAAACTGACCAAATTCAAACATCCTCCGGTTGTCCGTTTGGTAGTTATGGAAGAAATATTAATTTTCCAAAAATAGGTAATTTTGTATGGGAGGTACCAGAAGGGGTGGGGCTATTCAGCCCATTTACAATCCCATAAGTTCGTTTTGAAAAATATTGATACTGGTAAATTTTCATACCGATCCGTTAAGGTTTACTCGAGTTATCCTGCTGACCAGCCATCCAGCCAGCAAGCCAGACAGACGGACATAGCTCATTCTTCTTAAAAAGTTCTGAAACGAATTTGGTCTTAAGATACTTGGGGTCTAGCTCGTCTCCTTTAATGCGTTACACTTTTTTTGGTATCAAATGATATATACCCTCTTCCCTAAGGGTGATGGTATAAAAATACTTAGTGAACTTGATGTTGACCGGGACATAATTGTTACAACACGCGAATGTTATGCGATAGATCAGAGACCGGCCGTGGCATAGTGGTTAAAATACGGGACTACCATGCGGGCGATCCCGAGTTCGATTCCCGCCCCCAGTCATCTACATTTTTCTTTCATTGCCGGCTCCCATCGAATGCTGTCGACAGCAACTTCGCAGTATAAGTGTCTAGTCAATTGCCATGCCTAGTAAAAGCTTCTCAAACAATGACGTTCGCATTCATCGATAAACAAGTAGGTGCCGATAGTTGTTAATCTAAAGTAGAAAGCGTGTTAATTCGCAACAACGCGAGAAGCTATCCGATACCTTATTCATGGGGTGTAAATTGAAATTAAGTTTTTTTTTTAAGATAAATGATTGATCCTTGTCACAGTCAACTAAAATTTTTTTATCGTCGGTTCTCTCTGTGTTGTCTACAGCAACTACTAAGTTCCTAAGTTGCTGTAGTCGAGTCAATCGTCATGTCTAGTAAATGTTTCTGAAGCAGCTGACGTTTGGATTCGATGTTAAACTGTAGGTCGCGTTGTGTGAAAGAAGCTCTTACATAGCTTATTCATAGGATGTGATGGGAATATAACTAAGTAGTAATTATCTGTAAAATGTATGTAGATTGGGGGATAAAATGCAAGAAATCAAATAAAAGCTAAAATATGAAAAAACCAGTAAGAAAGTTTCGACTTACATAGAACCTCACCCTCAGTAAAATATAAAATTTTCTAGTATATTATTACTCGATTTCTAAAGTGGGCGGAATGGTACATTTGTATGGGAGGTACCAAAACTTTATCTTGATTAAGCTTTATTAAATACGGAAATTAAGCAAGATCGCTTTGGGTGTATTTATATAATTACTGCGTCTCTAAAGTGGGCGTAATGGTATATTTCTACAGGATGTACCAGAAGAGGCGTGGCTAGACTTACAGTTTTTTTCTCTAAAACTGCATCCTGCTTGAGCTTTACTTCATATAGAATTTGGCACGAACGCTTTGAGTTTATTAATAATTATGATATTGTCATAGTTCGGTTTGAGATCATTTCTATTGGCAATTATTTATTATTGCCAATAGTTTTTTATTCAAGAGTGTGAAATGTATTATGTTGACAGCAGGTTAGGCGTATAACGTTATTTCGGCATTCACCACAATGCCTCGTCAGCGCCCTTTGCTGTGCCTTCTCCTCTATCATCACAAACCTTAAGGGAAGAAAGCATCTCAAAGTTAATGAGAACTTTTCCCTCCGGTGCGAAGAAAGCATCCTCGAAGCGCACAACATGCCAACATAATACACACACAAGCACTTGCCTATGCATATGTCCATCGGACACAATTGCACAGGAGTTTTGTTGTTGACAAAGTGCCAACCCCGTTCTGCGTACCGTCAGTGTTTTGTTGTTCTTGATTTTGTTTTTTGTTGATCTTTAATGAATTATGATATTGTCATAGTTCGGTTTGAGATCATTTCTATTGGCAATTATTTATTATTGCCAATAGTTTATTAATAATATTAATCGATTTCTGAAGCGGGCGGTACCAGATGGGTGTGGGAAGTTCCAGAATGGGCGTGACTAGGCTTCCAGGTTTTTATACCATCACCCTTAGGGATATTAAAGTGTTCAAATACCTCTTTTTTCAAAAACCCGGTTTCCGAGTTATTCAAAATATTGATTTTTTAGAAAACTCGGATTTCGAATACAGCATTGGAAAGAAAACCGGTTTTTCCTAAAAGTTAAAAATAAAAAAAAATTATTTGGTTTAAAAAAAAGAATTTATTTACAAAAAATTAAAAATGCGTTTTTTTATTTTGTGTTTTTACTTTTTTAAAAATTTTGGAATCTCTCATTTAATTTTTGAAAGTAGTATCTTTGGAATATTTTTAATTTTGTTTTTTTTTTTAAACAGTATTTAAGAAATAGTATGCAATTTAAGTGTTCAATTTTGAGTCTATTCTTCTGTTTCGTTTTTATAAAGCTTGATACAGAAAACACGCACTCACTAATTGTGGAAGTTGGATTTATTGACAAAAGCGCGTTTAAGATGTTGAGCTTTTCTGTCCTTTTATTAAAACTATCGAAAAAGTTAAAGTCATCATATAGTGTTGTGTCATTGCAATTGGTTTTCACTGGTGGATTTTGGATGTTATTTATTGTCCTGTTTAAATAGTTGCAAAGACTGCCATTAAGGGATTCGTTCATCTCACAATCTGAACTGTTACTAGACTCTGCCGTTGTTGGGGAAATTGCAGGATAAAGTCTTTTAAAAAGTTCGTTCGCATATTCTAACGTTTCCGTCTTTTTAGAATACTTTACACAGGATGAGCTTGTAGGTTATTTTCCGAAGCTAAGATATATAATTAGGCTATTCAATGTTTGTATTCTTCTTTCCTTTAATCATGCTATAATTTTGTGTCGCAGCTGCCGAGCATATACCGAGTATATATTTTTGAGCTGTTTCAGTATAACCGCATATACTCCTTCAGCGTCGATTAGAGTCGCTGAATCATTTGATAATCTTTTAATTGCGAGGGCTAATGGCTGAAGCGCTGAGATTAAATCTCACAAAATTGTTATTTCTTGTAAGCGCATGGTTGACACATGGGTTAATTCTTAGAAACTGTTCAATCATTGCAGATAGGAGCTCCACCGACGTTTCACATCGACAATGAGCCTTAGTTCTTTATTGTGCTCCTGTAAAACATAGCTCTGCAATTTTCTTTGATTTTCGCTCGACTTGTTAAATGCATAAACATGCTTCCACAATTTCGAGATAATTTAAGACACGTTTTTAATGTCAGCGAGATTCACTTCGAATTGTAAATCCACTTAAATAACGTGTAAACAGATTATTCTAAATTAATTTGAAATTAAATTTTAAAATTTTACAAAGCTTTTAAAAGCAATCTCGTTTATGAAACGTAAAAAGTTTTTTCTAAACTAATTTAAAATTGAATTTTAAAATTTTACAAAGCTTCTAAAAACATTCTCGGTTACAAAATGTAAAAAGTTTATTCTAAATTAATTTCAAATTCAATTTTAAAATTTTTACTTTCTCAATAACTCCTTTTAGAGTTGTAACAAAGCAATTTTGAAAAAATCCGAGTACCCGAAGGTAAAACCGGTTAAACCGGTTATTCGAAAATGACACTTTTGCAAAAACCGGCATACGGTTTTAAATAAAAAAAACCGGTTTAGGGTTTTTCGGTTTCGGTTTTGAACACCCTAGGGTATATATCATTTGATACGAAAAAAAGTGCAACGCATTGAAATAGACGAGTTAAACCCCAAGTATCTTAATACCAAATTCGTTTCAGGACTTTTTAAGTCAATTGAGCTATGTTCATCTGTCTCGCTGGCTGACTAGATGGCTGGTCAACAGGATAACTCGAGTAAACCTTAACGGATCGGTATGAAAATTTATTGTAAATGGGCAAAATACGCCCACCTCTTCTGGGTCCTCCCATATAAAAATACCTATTTTTGGATAATTTTTATTTCTTTCATAACTTTCAAATGGACGATCGTAGGTTACCTTCTGGTAACTCCCATACGAATGACCTAATTGACCCTTATAGTTTTACATACATATCTTTTTTGAAATACCTATTTTTGAAATAATTCTATTCTTCCCATAAAATATAAACAAAATACAAAATTGCTCATTTTTGGGAAATTAATATTTCTCCCATAATACCTATGCTTACAATTGGAGGCTATTTGAATTTGACCTGTTTAATTACCTATTTAAAGCAGACAAACCGTTAGCATATCCTTGCCACACCACTTCATGTACCTCTCATAATAATGAACGAAATCAACTTCATAATTTTACGTCATAATTCTTTATTTTACAAGAATTTCAAATTTTTTCGCAGAGCACAGAAAACAAATCTAATGTGTTCGATTTTGTTTCAGTATTTTATCATCAGTCGTATTTTACTTGTATGCCAACTACAATGGTTCTACATTAACTCTTTCTACTAATTTGGTCGAGACGTTGTACGAGGTCAAAGCACAGTGCGTCATGGACAATACATGCGAATCACATTTTTAAAAGTTGAATGTCCTTTAAAATCTAATGCCTTTTTTTAAACACAATGCAATAGAATATTTATGTCTGAGTACACAGACGGATTTTCTATTGTTATGTATATTTATGTTAAAAATGGGTTGGTTGTGATGTCTTGTTAAAATAAAATAAAACAATAAATACAATTTAATATTAAAACTAGTAAGGTAATTATCTTCTGCTTAGCCAAAGCTCGGATAACCTTTACCATTTGTAAAAATTACTACAGCTAAATTTGATTAAAGTTTGAAACGAAAAAAAGGAGAGTTCATATATGATGTGAACATTGCTTTTAGCCAATCAAATCAATTTTATGACAGTAAATGTTTTTAATTACTAAAATTTCAATTACTTAAAAAAAACTTAATTTCCCTTTACACCCTATGAATGAGGTATGGGATAGCTTCTCGCGTTGCCGTGAATTAACACGCCATCAATTTTTAGATTCACAACCAATGGCACCTACTTGTTTATCGACGAATGCGAGCGTCACTGCTTGAGAAGTTTTTACTAGCCATACCGATTGACTGGACACTTATACTGCGACGTTACTGTCGACAACATCGACGGCAATGAAAAAAATGAAGATGACTGGAGGCGGGAATCGAACCCGGGATCTCCCGCATGGTACTTACGAATAATTTGACTGAATTCAGTGTACTTACAAAAAAAGATATGTGTGTAAGACTATGGGGGTGAGTTCGGTCCTTTGTATGGCAGGTACCAGAAGGGGTGTGTCAAATAGTTATGTTTTCTGGGGTTTCGCCTTCTATATTAACATAAATTAATGGACCAATTTGCACTATCCCCCAAGAGCCCGTTTGGAAGTTATAGGAGAAATATTAATAACCCAAAAATAAGTAATTTTTTATGGGAGGTACCAGAAGGCGTGATCCGTTATAGTCCATATTCATTCCTGTCTCCCATTTTCATAAGCGAACATAATACTCAAAATTTGTGTAAATTTAGTTTACTTACAAAAAAAGATATGTATGTAAAACTATAACTACTATAAGGGTCAATTAGGTCATATGTATGGGAGGTACCAGTAGGGGTATGGCAAAGGTTTCGATTTTCTTAGGGCTTGTCTACTTTTGCAAGATAAATAAACTGGCCAAATTTAAATATCTTACGATCGTCCGTTTGGAAGTTATGAAAGAAATATAAATTTACGAAAAATACGTAATTTTGTGTGGGATGTACCAGAAGGGGTGGGGTTATTTGGCCCTTTTGCAATCCCATAAGTTCGTTTTGAAATATATTAATATTGGTAAATTTTCATACCGATACTCGAGTTATCCTGTTGACCAGCTATCCAGCCAGACAGACAGACGGACATAGCTCAATCGTCTTAAAAAGTCCTGAAACGAATTTGGTAGTAAGATACTTGGGGTCTAACTCGTCTCATTCAATGCTTTACTCTTTTTTTCGTATCAAATGATAGATACCCAAATCCAGGGGCAGGTCGCATGGAAAGTGGGAGTAGTTTTTGTCCGATATTGCTCAATGTCGCTTGGTGAATAGAACCCTGCATACCAACTTTCAGTTTGATAGCTCTAAAACAAATATTGGTTTATTGTTAATTTTTCTGTAGGAGCTTCATTGTTTTTTTTTACATGGACATTATAAATATTTTTTAACACTTTTCGAAGAAAACAGTATTAATAGACAATTTATTATAGTTTTATCCAATACCGACAGCTTTTAACACTTTAGCACCGACATCTTTCCGATGAACATCCAATTGTGTAAACAAACACCAGCACACGCAAGTTGTTCCTCATTCTCCCAATTCGGCATATTAATAACACTTAATTTTTAATAATTTTTTTATATTTATTTATTGTTGACTCATGGCACTTTGCGTGAACTTCTTGTAAATATACGAGTACACTTTCAATCGATACTTTAACGCATAAGTTCAAACTATTAACAGCGATGATTTGTTTACGAAATGTAAAACAAAAAACTACTTAGAAAACTTACACAAACACAAACAGTATATCGATTTAGTATCATCACGTCATATATCAAAAACTTCCTCACCTCACTCCATCGGTCGTCCCTTTACTAAAACAGAACCAGCAACGAGAAAACACTTGACTTTCATATCTAAACAAGCGAAATTAACCCCAAAACGATTTCCATTTATGTACCGAATATTTACTACATACTTCATTTATCCACAAAACAACAACCACATCAAACACTTATGTTCAATTGTTGTTGTTGTTGCTCATGTGGCAGTAGTACTATTTGTGTTGCTTTCAATGAAGTAATTGCCACTGATAGTGCGTGAGTTTGTGCATTAGCAACGAGCGTGTAACAATGTATGTGCTACAAACGATATATGCATTAGATACTAAGTGTGAGTGTGTGTATTTGAGTGCACATTGTACGCACGTTCATCCGATTGTGGTGGCATGAATGCATTTGATACAACACCTCAGTAAGTACTAAATGTGCAACTTTATGACCGTATTCAGTTCTTTTGAAAAAATTCATATCAATTCTTAAGTGGGCCTTAGCCGCAGCCCGGCACAGTGTCATGGGAAACGATTGGCATTGAAAGAATTTTAAAGCATATAGAAATTTAGGCTGCTTGAACTTGTTACTACAGTTTACTAAGGCATCTTAAGGCTAGAATAAATTTAGTAAAGCTATAACAGGATAAAGTTATGGAGAATAATTTTGGAAGCCCAGACACACTCCTTCTCGTACCACCCATACAAATGTAACACTCCGCCCACTTTAGAAATCGAGTAATAATCTTCTATATCTATATATATAAAAATGGTGGCAAAAATGTATAGTAATTCATCAATTGAGAACGGCTGGGCCGATTTTGCTCAAACTTTTTTTCAGTTGTTCGTTATTGCTAGGAGAAGGTTTATGCGAAAGAAAATTTTGGGAAAATCTTCCGGAAAAGTCGGAAAATTGGAAAAATCAAAAATTGCTTTTTGGTATGGAATTTTGTGTGCAATTGTTACAGAATGGCTTTTTAAATAGAAAAATGGATAATTTTTGTTGAAAAATGCGGAAAATTCAGGAAAAATTCGAAAAATTTAAATTTTTTTTTTACGAAATTTTGCATATTATCTTGTGATATAATGTTATGTTTGGACGATGTAACAGTGAAAAATTTCGGATAATTTTTCCGAAATGATTTTCCGAATGGGAAAAAAGAAAAATTCTCGGTGGAAAACTCGGAAAATTCAGGAAAAACTCGAAAAATTTGGATTTTTTCGGAAACATTTTCCACCGCAAATTGAATTTTTGTATTACATTTTGTGTGTAACTGCTTCGTTGTGGCTTTTCGGTTAGAAAAATAGAAAATTTTGGTAGGAAAATGATGGAAAAATTCCAAAAATTAAAATTTTTGATCGACGAAATTTTACATTTTATTGTAAGTTTTGATAATTTTGAATGATGTAAATGTGAAAAATTCGGGTAATTATTCCGAAATGACTTTTCGATTGGAAAATTAGAAAATTCTTGGTGGAAAACTCGGAAAATTCCGGAAAAAATCGACAATTTTTGATTTTTTCGACGAAATTTTTCATTGTATCGCTTGATTTGATGATTTTAGACGACGTAAAGATGAAAAATTCGTTATGATGCTTGAAAAATTTAGGAATATTGTGAAATTTATTATGTTGAAATGTTAAATGCAAAATGGTAGAACAATTTTAAAATCTTCTGTATAAGCATAATGCATTGGTCCGATTGTTCAAAACCAAATTGAATACAATGCATTATGACGTCCACAAAATCATTATCAGAGCAGTCAAGAGATCCTCTGGATGCCATGTAAGACAATTCAATGCTCCCACTATAAATGAAGACGCAGTGGTGATTGTTGCGGAGAATGTGGAATAACGCGATATTGTTCTCAAGCTTCGGGATGGTGGACAAGTTGGACGAGATGGCTGACGACATTTGCACAGAGTTCGCACGACAACTTCAAATTTCGATCTTGAAATTATCTTCTGATCATAGACATGTGCTTGCTAATATGTGGCAGTCTACTGTCGATATTGGGAATACCAGCCCAAAATCGTTCAATGCATGTTGCATTCAATCGCGAATTGTAACAAGAACAAGACTTTGATCGAGTTGTGCCGACTGAAAGAGTCCGAAGAAATGTGGCGCTCTTAACTGCCGAGCAAACGAAAGTGTATAATTCAATGATGAAAGTTGTTGACGATGGAACGGAAGCATTTACTTTCTCGATGATGCCGGTTAGACAGCCAAGATATTCGTAATTTCTTTGATTCTGGCAACAATTCGGGCAAGATCGCAATTGAGTTAGCTGTTGCATCCTTTGGTATTGCTTACACAATCGAACTGCACATTCCGCTTTCTTCTTACGGTTGGTAACACAACGTGTAGCGAAATTGTAGCGAGAATGCTTAATCATTATTTAAAATTAATGCACGATGGCGCATAAACGAGCATTGGAGGCATATGACCGAACGATGAAAAATTTTTGTGGTCATTTAACGAGAATGAGGCGATCAACTATTCGATAGAATTTTCGAACTCTCTAGATGTGCCAGTTGTGCATAATTTGCATCTGAAGGTGGGATCGATCATGATCATTTTACGGAAACTAAATCATCCGAAATTGTAATTAAAGTGACGATCATCAAGGGCATATGCAAAGGAGAGGAAGTCCTTATCCCTCGAATCTATTATTCCAACCAATCTTCCCTTCCAATTCAACTCCCCATTCGATTGGCTTTTGCGATTACAATCAATAAATCGTAAGGCCAATCATTGGAAATTTGTGGAATCAACCTCGAATTTCCCTGCTTTTCACACTGTCAGCTGTGCGTTGTTTGTTTGGGTGTTGGCAAACAGTCTTCATTGTTTGTTTTTACGCCGGAAACAGATCGGAAAACATTGTATATCAGATCGCTCTTCACAGATTTCGATTAAATTCAAGTAAATCAGATTAAAACTTGAACTATCTGTGTTTTACTATTATATAAAGGCGTTACCTTAGGAGCGAGACGAAGTTTGCCGGGTCCAAAGTTGTATGGCAGAACAACGTTTGCCGGGTCAGCTAGTATCAATATAATAGAAAACTATTTGTTTTACTGAGGGTAAGGGTATATATGTAAGCCGGACTGAAATTTTCTAACTCAATAACTAAAGACTTAGACAATATCAATATCTGACTGAAATTTCTGTACTGTTTTTTATACCATCACCCGTAGGGATGAAGGTATATATCATTTGATACGACCCAAAAGTGTAACACATAGAAGGAGTCACTTTAGACCCTAGGTTTCTTTGAACCAAATTCGATTCATGACTTTTTAAGTCGTTTGAGCCATGTCCGTCTGTCTGTCTGTCTGTCTGTCGGGTGGCTGTCCGGCTGGTTCGCACGATAACTTTCGAAAGGCGCAACCAAATGTTATGAAATTTTGCACGAGTTATTATTTTCTCAAAACTACTTACGGTATTGCAAATGGGCTACATGGCCCCGCCCCTTCTGGTACCTCCCATACAAATACATCATTCCGCCCACTTTAGAAATCGAGTAATAATATCAATACACCCTAAGGGATCGTCCCCAAATTCTGTATTTAGTAAAGCTATAACAGGATAAAGTTTTGGAAAAAATTTTGAAAGCCTAGCCACGCCCCTTCTGGTACCTCCCATACAAATCTACCTTTCCGCCCACTATAGAGATGGAGAAATAATATCAATAAATTAAACGTGATCGTACCCAAATTCTATTTTGAGTAAAGATATAACAAGATAAAGTTTTAGAGAAAAAAATTGGAAGTCTATTCACGCCCCATCTGGTACCTCCCATACACATCTGGTACCGCCCACTTTAGAAATCGATTAATATTATTACAAGACCTAACGCGATCGTGCCCAAATTCTGTATTTGGTAAACTTTAAGCAGGATAAAGTTTTGGAGAAAAAATCTGGAAGTCTAGACACGCCCCTTCTGGTACCTCCCATACAAATGTACCACTCCGCCCACTTTAGAAATAGGGTAATAATATCAATACACTCGACACGATCGTGCCCAAATTCGGTATTTTGTTATATTATAACAGGACAAAGTTTTGGAGAAAAAATTGGAAGTCTAGACACGCCCCTTATGGTACCTCCCATACAAATGTACCTTTCCGCCCACTTTTGGGATGTAGTAATAATATCAGTAACAGGATAAAGTTATGGAGAATAAATCTGGAGCCTAAACACACCCCTTCACGTACCTCCCATATAAATGTACCACTCCGCCCAATTTCGAAATCGAGTAATAATATGAATAAAATAGAAAATTATTTGTTTTACTGAGGGTAAGGGTAAATGTCTGTCTGTCTGTCTGTCTGTCTGTCTGTCTGTCTGTCTGTCTGTCTGTCTGTCTGTCTGTCTGTCTGTCTGTCTGTCTGTCTGTCTGTCTGTCTGTCTGTCTGTCTGTCTGTCTGTCTGTCTGTCTGTCTGTCTGTCTGTCTGTCTGTCTGTCTGTCTGTCTGTCTGTCTGTCTGTCTGTCTGTCTGTCTGTCTGTCTGTCTGTCTGTCTGTCTGTCTGTCTGTCTGTCTGTCTGTCTGTCTGTCTGTCTGTCTGTCTGTCTGTCTGTCTGTCTGTCTGTCTGTCTGTCTGTCTGTCTGTCTGTCTGTCTGTCTGTCTGTCTGTCTGTCTGTCTGTCTGTCTGTCTGTCTGTCTGTCTGTCTGTCTGTCTGTCTGTCTGTCTGTCTGTCTGTCTGTCTGTCTGTCTGTCTGTCTGTCTGTCTGTCTGTCTGTCTGTCTGTCTGTCTGTCTGTCTGTCTGTCTGTCTGTCTGTCTGTCTGTCTGTCTGTCTGTCTGTCTGTCTGTCTGTCTGTCTGTCTGTCTGTCTGTCTGTCTGTCTGTCTGTCTGTCTGTCTGTCTGTCTGTCTGTCTGTCTGTCTGTCTGTCTGTCTGTCTGTCTGTCTGTCTGTCTGTCTGTCTGTCTGTCTGTCTGTCTGTCTGTCTGTCTGTCTGTCTGTCTGTCTGTCTGTCTGTCTGTCTGTCTGTCTGTCTGTCTGTCTGTCTGTCTGTCTGTCTGTCTGTCTGTCTGTCTGTCTGTCTGTCTGTCTGTCTGTCTGTCTGTCTGTCTGTCTGTCTGTCTGTCTGTCTGTCTGTCTGTCTGTCTGTCTGTCTGTCTGTCTGTCTGTCTGTCTGTCTGTCTGTCTGTCTGTCTGTCTGTCTGTCTGTCTGTCTGTCTGTCTGTCTGTCTGTCTGTCTGTCTGTCTGTCTGTCTGTCTGTCTGTCTGTCTGTCTGTCTGTCTGTCTGTCTGTCTGTCTGTCTGTCTGTCTGTCTGTCTGTCTGTCTGTCTGTCTGTCTGTCTGTCTGTCTGTCTGTCTGTCTGTCTGTCTGTCTGTCTGTCTGTCTGTCTGTCTGTCTGTCTGTCTGTCTGTCTGTCTGTCTGTCTGTCTGTCTGTCTGTCTGTCTGTCTGTCTGTCTGTCTGTCTGTCTGTCTGTCTGTCTGTCTGTCTGTCTGTCTGTCTGTCTGTCTGTCTGTCTGTCTGTCTGTCTGTCTGTCTGTCTGTCTGTCTGTCTGTCTGTCTGTCTGTCTGTCTGTCTGTCTGTCTGTCTGTCTGTCTGTCTGTCTGTCTGTCTGTCTGTCTGTCTGTCTGTCTGTCTGTCTGTCTGTCTGTCTGTCTGTCTGTCTGTCTGTCTGTCTGTCTGTCTGTCTGTCTGTCTGTCTGTCTGTCTGTCTGTCTGTCTGTCTGTCTGTCTGTCTGTCTGTCTGTCTGTCTGTCTGTCTGTCTGTCTGTCTGTCTGTCTGTCTGTCTGTCTGTCTGTCTGTCTGTCTGTCTGTCTGTCTGTCTGTCTGTCTGTCTGTCTGTCTGTCTGTCTGTCTGTCTGTCTGTCTGTCTGTCTGTCTGTCTGTCTGTCTGTCTGTCTGTCTGTCTGTCTGTCTGAAACTTTCTAACTGGTTTTAATTACAAAACTATTCATTTCAATAACTCAAGACTTAAACAATATCTTATATTGGGTGATAGTATTTATCAGTCAGTTCAACTGACTGAAATTTCTGTACTGGTTTCGTTGATCAACGTTCAATAAACGCATACCATGGTAAAATTTGTCAGAATTCAGTATGCATACAATGTTATGTATGTTAAAGGGGAAATATCGGTTGTTCATTTGGGAAAAAAATATATATGTATGTAAAACTATGAGGGTCAATACGGTCATTTGTATGGGAGGTCGTAGAAGAAGTGTGGCAAAGGTTCCGTTTTTCTCAGGGTTTGTCCACTTTTGCAAGACAACTAAAGTGACCAAATTTAAATATCCTCCGGTCGTCCGTTTGAAAGTTATGAAAGATATTTTAATTATTCAAAAATAGATAATTTTGTATGGGAGGTATCAGAAGGCGTGGGGCAATTTACAATCCCATTAGTTCGTTTTGAAAAATACTACTACTGGTAAATCTTCATACCGATCCGTTAAGGTTTATTCGAGTTATCCTGCTTACAAGCCAGCCAGACAGACATAGTTCAATCGCCTAAAAAAATACGATAACTCAATGGTAAGGTGTTTTTTTTTGTCACTCACATAAGATTTAATTATCAGCGCTTAAATTTGTTTTTAAATCTTCCCAAAAAATTTGGACATTTTCCAAGAATTAAGCTTCAGAAAATGTTATTAAAAAAAAAAAAAATCTTTTATGTAGTTTTATTGATTTTACTTTGGGGTACCCAGGTAAAGGTGTAAAAATACCCCACTGTCGTAAAGGTGTAAAAATAATATGGATAAGCCCTGCTCTTCTAAAGGGGTAAAATAAACCCACTCCAATGAAAATATAGAAACAATCAAAAGTTAAGAGTTGTCAAAATGTTTGAGCTTTGTAAACCATATGCATCCATTAAATATATTCACTTGAAAATGAAAAGGGTACCCGGTTACCCTGTCACTCTCATAAGGGTTAACCACTAATAATATTTCCCAAAATTAAGCTATTGGATCCCATTTCCCTTTTCGGGGGCTTGTTTCTGTGATTAAAGGCAAAATTAAAGAGCTATCAAGCTGATATTTATTAAACAACCCAGCAGCGGAAAAGACGAGGCATTGTAAAAATATGCCTGCAAACATGCCTTCGAAGGCAGTTTGTTGATATTCAAACACGCCTTCTTTTTCCAGGCATGTATACAGGGTATAATAAGTCCTTTACTAAGCCTACCAAAAAATTCCATATCCATGCACATTTCGCTTCTCAAATGAGACCTGCAATGATGCATCTTACTAGGGTGAGAAAAGATGCCGTAGACATGCCTCCTTCCCTTCTTAAAACTGGCCTGTGAGCAGCCCTACTGTGTACCCCACAAAAATACCACAGATGTGGTACAGGCCTGTTTACAATCCTATTAATAGAAGGCAGAATTGACGTTCATAGTCATGCACTTGTCACTTCTCCGATTAGCCCTGTCGACAAGCCTCTAAATCTATCGAGCTAAAATTTATTATGCAAGCTTTTATTCTCTAAGCGTAGATTATGATCTAGGATAAGCAAGTTCGGACAGAAACTACTCCCAACTCCAATACACACTTCAACTTTTTGCGGGGGTATGTCTGTCCTGATCACAGCCGTAGTTTAAGAGATATCGAGCTAAAATTTGGTATATAAGCTTCTATCCTCTAAGCGGAGCTAAAGTTCGAAGATGAGGATGATCGGAATACTCCGAAACCCCATACAAACTCCCTTTTTTGGTGGTGTCCGCCCGTTTGGCCCCGCAATTACAGCAGTGCTTTAGTATGCAAGCTTCTATTCTCCAAGCGGATGTTAAGCTCTGAGATAAACAATATCGGACAAAAAGTACTACCACCTCCCATACAAACTCTCCCTTTTTGGGATTGTCCTTCTGTCTGTCTCTGTGATTACAGCAGTGGTTTAAGAGCTATCGAATGCAAGCTTCTTTCGAAGCGAAGAGTATGTTATTAGTTGGCCAAAATTGGATGAAAACTCAAAAAAAGAATGTGAAAGGCTAAAATTACCATTCACCAAATCTAAATCTCATGCAAACTCCCATTTTTTGGCGGTCAAAGTTTAATAAAATGTTGTTGTAGTGTAAATAATAAGTTATATCACCATATTTTCAAATCTAGGCTTTGACATATCCGAAGATGACTGTCTTAATAGTTCTTTAGCTTTTTTGTGTTTCTCATTAGATGACACCGGGTATGCTCGCATAGGTGATGCAGAATTGGACTAACAGGATGGTGTTCATATGGCGCAGTCGCAGAACATATGCCAGAAATTATTGGTAAAAACTTAATGCCTTGAAAATTGTGAGTTAATAAAGCCAAAAATTTGTTCGTCCCATTGAATTTGTTGTTTTTTATTTAAAAAAAAAATGTTTTATGACTAAAAAGTTCTCCCCTTATTAACTTCAACAGCAGTCTCTTTGATGTGGTAGACAGTAACTTCAGCTTCCCGAAATCGTCGTGAGACTGTTGGTCATGTTTGTGTAGGTCTAAAAAAAGATTAATGTTAGCTCCTAAATCGGGCAACCCGACTTACATATACCATCACCCTCAGTACAACAAAAAATGTTCTATTATACTAATATTATTATTCGATTTCTAAAGTAGGCGAAGTGGTACATTTGTATGGGAGGTACCAGAAGGGGCGTGTCTAAACTTCAAGATTTCTTCTCTAAAACTTTTTCCTGCTTGAACTTTACTAAAAACACAATTTGGGCACGATCGCGTTAGGTAAATTAATACTATTAATCGATTTCTAAAGTGGGTAGTACCAGATGGGTATGAGAGGTACCAGGAGGGGCGTGGCTAGACTTTCACTTTTTCCAAAACTTTATCCTTTTATAGCTTCACTAAATACAGAATTTGGGTACGATACCGTTGGCTGTATTGATATTATTACTCGATTTCTAAAGTAGGCGGAATGATGTATTTGTATGGGAGGTACCAGAAAGGGCGGGGACATGAAGCGCATTTGCAATACCGTAAGTAGTTTTCGGGAAATATTACCTCGTGCAAAATTTTAAAACATTTGGTTGCGGCTTTCGAAAGTAATCGTGCGCACCAGCCGCACAGCCAGACAGACAGACAGACGGACAGACATCGCTCAAACGACTTAAAAAGTCGTGAATCGAATTTGGTACAAAAACACCTAGGGTCTTAAGTGACTCCTTCTATGTGTTCCACTTTTGGGTCGTATCAAATGATATATACCCTCATTTCTAAGGGTGATGAAAACTTTAATTTCTCTTTGAAAAACACAAGCGTCCATAAACTTTAAATCATTAATTTCCCGAAACACAAAAAGTGAAGTTGATCCGTTTACCCACTATACCGACGATATAGTTGAGTGCGGGTGTGCGTTCGGTTATGCCTACCACTGGTTTAAATTCCCAGCAACGGAAATATTCAGTTTGGAGGCCTCCTAGCAGGCCTGTTTTTGGAGATGTTATTACTTCTAGCCCCATACCATCTTCATTTCTAAATTGCATAGTGTGATATTGGTGAACTAGGTCTTCCCTCTCGCTGGTCAAAAGAGACCTTCTGAAGGGTTCTCAGATTAATAGCTTCATAAGGTCTCATAAATCAGTCATTCCGAAGGTCTTATTAGAAATACCTCTGTAATGTAATAAATAGACTACCTTCAGAAGTTCTCTTGTGGAAGCCCTTCAAAAGGCCATAAAAAGCATCCTTCAGAATGCTTTCCCCAGAAAGCAAAAAAAGGCCTTAATATACCTTTTTCAGACGGTCTTCAATAGAAAGCATTCAGAAGATCTATTCATCAAAAATTTATTTAACAATCCTATTAACATTATAAATGTGAATGTCTGTCTGTTTGTTTGTTTGTTTGTTGCTCAATCACTCCTAAACGGCTGAACCGATTTCAATGAAATTTGGAAGACAGGTAGTGTAGTATATGGAAATTGCCGTAGGCAATAATTTTTTTGAAGTTTTGACCATATGGGCGGTGTGGGCGTAGCAAAACTTTTTTTTAAAGCTAGGGGGATACAATTTAATACACAGACAGTACTCGGCATCACAAATATGAATATGCAGACGAAATTTAAATTTTGGATCAGTGAGCGAAGTGGGTGTGGCAAAATATACTTTTAGAGCTAGGGAGATAAAATTTTATACCCAGATAGTACTCGACAACGTGAATTTGAATACGAAATTTTAATTATGGACCCAATGGGCACAGTGGGCGTGGCAAAACTTTTTTTAGAGCTAGAGAGATAAAATTTTATACCCAGATAGTACTCGACAGTGGGCGTGGCAAAACTTTTTTTTAGAGCTAAAGAGATAAAATATGATACACAGATAGTACTTGACAACACGAATATAAATATGCAGACGAAGTTTTAATTGTTGACCCAATGGGCACATTGGGCGTTGCAAAACTTTGTTAGAGCTAGAGAGATAAAATTTGACACCCAGATAGTACTCGACAACACGAATATAAATATCCGGACGAAATTTGAATTTTGGACCGAATGGACGGAGTGGGCGTGGCAAATTTTTTTTAGAGCTAGAGAGATAAAATTTTATACCCAGATAGTACCCGACAACACGAATATGAATATGCAGACGAAATTTTATTTTTGGATACAATGGGCATAGTGGGCTTGGCAAAACTTTTTTTTAAAGCTAGAGAGATACAATTTGATACCCAAACAGTATTCGACAGCACTAATTCGCACAGCACAGCAGACCAAATTTGTATTTGGACCCAATGGGCTTAATGGGTGTGGAAATACATATTACTTAGCACTACTATTACAAATTCTATGTCCAACAATTACTAATTTATATTCAATCAGTGGGCTGAGGGGGCATGCATAAATCGAACCTTGGTCCTATTAAAATAGAATTTGAAATTGCAGACGACAATTTTGATATTTGAATCCTAGAGACATGAAATTTGGTGTACAGATAGTACTTGATCAGCGGGCGGATGGTTATGGTGAGATATAATATTCGACACAATAAAACATCGTTGATTGGACAGGAAACGTTGCCAAAGTATGTTTAAAAGTGACATATGCACAGATTTTATAAATGGGAGCTAATTTAAATTGATATTTGTGTATTATATTAAGTTGGTTTTGTAATATTAGTCAATTATGCAATAGCAAAGCATTATATAAAGACTCTTTTAAATGTGCGTCACATATAAACGCTCTTATTTAGATTTTAACATGTACACCATTTATATTCAATCCGACTCTAAAATTCTCAATTTCACTTATAAAGTCATGAAAATAATTATCCACATTACTTACAACAATAACAAAATAATTTTAAACTGCTGTCGATGAAACCCTTGTGGCTTCTTTGACAAACACACAACAACTAAACAACTAACCAGTACAGAAATTTCAGTCAGGTAAACTGACTGATAAATACTATCACCCAATATAAGATATTGTTGAAGTCTTGAGTTATTGAAATGAATAGATTTTTAATTAAAATAAAATTACTTATGTATATTTTTCCCCTGCTTGTGGTGCAAAATCGTCCAAAACTTTACTTATTTGTGTAGGGGGTATAGGTGCCGGTTTGGAATTTATGTGAGAAATATAAATTTTTCAAAAAAATTTAATTTTGATAGGGGGTACCACAAGGGGTGAACAGATACAGTCCTTATTCATTCCTGACTCACACGTAAAACTTACGAATAATTTGACTGAATTCAGTGCACTTACAAAAAAAGATATGTATGTAAGACTATAGGGGTGAGTTCGGTCCTTTGTGTGGGAGGTACCAGAAGGGGTGTGTCAAATAGTTAGCTTTTCTGAGGTTTCGCCTCCTATCACAATATAAATTAACCGACTAATTTTCATTACCCCTCAAATGTCCGTTTGGAAGTTATGGGAGAAATATTAATTTTCCAAAAATAGGTAATTTTGTATGGGAGGTACCAGAAGGGGTGGCCCGATATAGTCCATATTCACTCCTGATTCATATTTTCATAAGAGTACAAATAACTCATTATTTGACTGAATTCAGTTTACTTAGAAAAAAGATATGTTTGTAATACTATGGGGGTGAGTTCGGTCATTTGTATGGGAGGTACCAGAAGGGGTGTGTCAAATAGTTAGGTTTTCTAGGGTTTTGCCTCCTATAATAACATAAATTAATCGACCAATTTTCATTACCCCCCAAGAGTCCGTTTGGAAGTTATAGGAGAAATATTAATTTTTCAAAAATAGGTAATTTTGTATGGGAGGTACCAGAAGGCGTGATCTGATATAGTCCATATTCATACCTGAGTCTAATTTTCAGAAGCAAACACCATACGCAAAATTTGAGTGATCTCAGTTTACATACAAAAAAGATATGTATGTAAAACTATAAGGGTCAATTCGGTCATTTGTATGGGAGGTACCAGAAGGGGTGTTTCAAATAGTTAGGCTCTATGAGGTTTCGCCTCCTATCACAACATTAATTTATCGACCAATGTTCATAACCCCCCATGTGACTGTTTTGAAGTTATTGGAGAAATATATAATTTCCAAAAATAGGTCATTTTGTATGGGAGGTACCAGAAGGCGTGAACCGATATAGTCCATATTCATACCTGAGTCTAATATTTATAAGCAAACATCATACGCAAAATTTGAGTGATCTCAGTTTACTTGCAAAAAAGATATGTATGTAAAACTATAAGGGTCAATTCGGTCATTTGTATGGGAGGTACCAGAATGGGTGGGGCAAAGGTTTCGGTTTTCTTAGGGTTTGTCTACTTTTGCAAGATAAATAAACTGACCAAATTCAAACATCCTGCGGTTTGGAAGTTATGGAAGAAATATTAATTTTCCGAAATATGTAATTTTGTATGGGAGGTACTAGAAGGGGTGGGGCTATTCAGGCCATTTACAATCCCATAAGTTCGTTTTGAAAAATATTGATACTGGTAAATTTTCATACCGATCCGTTAAGGTTTACTCGAGTTATCCTGCTGACCAGCCAGCCAGACAGACGGACATAGCTCATTCTTCTTAAAAAGTTCTGAAACGAATTTGGTCTTAAGATACTTGGGGTCTAACTCGTCTCCTTACATGCGTTACACTTTTTTTCGTATCAAATGGTATATACCCTCATCCCTAAGGGTGATGGTATAAAAACTTTATGGAATTTCGTTTAACGGGATTATAACTGACAAAAATTTGTTGTTGTTGTGACAGTGTACCTCGTGTTAGTTTGCCCCTTATTAGAATTTCTTCTTTAGATCTTCCACCAGCGGTGAACGAAATGTGTTACAAATGCTTCTTTGTATCTTTTTGGATTCGAACAATAGGACTTCAAAGCTTCAACGATCGGATATTGCATACTTATTTACTATCCTAAAGAATAACTACTAGATATCTCTTAAAAGCAAGGAATCAGACCGTGTAGCAGGTGCTCTGTTGCAAATAATAGAATACCTACTTGATTTCCTCCTAGCAGAACTGCTAGATCTATCCTAAATGTTGCGAATGAGAAGTTGTAACACATGCTCTTTCGCTGTGATTAGAAGAACTTCTCGATTGTTAGGAAATGAGAAAGGATTAGTAAGATCGTTTTTTTGAATGGAAGAGGTAGGGATTTTTGCATTACTCATTAAAGTAGGTCTTCTGGTAGGTATAGAAAATACAATAGAAGACCTACAGAAAGTCGATTTTTGGTAAGGCCTACCAAATTCCGTTGCTGGGTTGTGTTACATATCGCATTGAGCTACTTCACATCACCTTAACCTCTCTCATTGACCTTCACAGTGAATGTTACCAATTAATTGTCTGAATATTAATTACATCACATCCCAATTTGTTTTTTCACCACACTGTGCCCTGTAGTATAGACAACGCTCCGCGTATATTAATGCGTATTTTCGTATGCCTCCTTCTCTTTCCCCTCCAACATAGATAGTTGCATGAATGGATCCGGATGGTATTTCCATTCTAATTCATATGCAAAACAAACATTTGTTTAATCTTTTTCAACGCCTCACAAGCTACTGCCCTGGCTTTTGTGTATTGTTGCATGGACTGCGTTGAATATACTAAACATACAAACGAACATCCAAAAAATTAGTGTTGTTAGCCGTACATCTGTTGCATGTACTCGCATCGCACTATTAAGTAAACAATTGAATGTGTGCTGGCATTTAAATCTTGTATTTCCACACATCGTATAATATACAAATTGGCATATCTTAATTTATTGTATTCTATTCTATTCTATTTAGAAATGTGAACCTCAAATCTGGCAGTGAGTGCATGGCTGCTATGCCATGATACTGTGCCATCTGTGTGGCATCAACGTCGCTGTGGCAATTGAATTATTTTCAAATAATACAATTTATGCATTTGATCTCATTTTATAAGTTTTGGTAAAAAAAACTTTACAAAGTTAATTCTTTCTCCTAATTTCGTTTTGATTGAGTTATAACGCAACTCAATCAAATTGCGCAGATCTTACTCGATGAAGGGAACGCCAGAGTATGAAGTATGCTAATGGCCCTATTGAAAGAGTTGATTCATTGGATGTGTTCGATCTTTTTTGAGGAAGACCACAAAGTACATGTAGTCGGTGTGTCTTTTTATCAGATGAATTGTATTTATTGTTTGGTGGGAATTTTACAGCTATAAGTATAGAGTTTAGATGAAAAAAATACAATTTACTTCAAGTACTCTTGAAAGATGTCGAAATATTTCTAGTATCACAGCGCTCTCAATAGAAGTTATTCAGTAGTTTGACAAAGTCAAGTGCTGGTGGGTCATCTTTGTATAAGATGCGGTTTGATTGTTCAATATGACAAAAATGATAAATGGTGATTTTGATTTCACGGCATTTTTCTTTTCCTGGGAACTCGGGATTTTTATTTCATTTTCCCGAAATCCCACTCAAATACAAAAAAAAAACAAATTAAAAAAACGCCTTTAACTATTTATTATTTTAATACAAACAAATATGAAAAGAAACATACGAATAATTCAAATAATCTAGTGTAATGGTTTGACCGAAAAGTTGTTAATACTTAGATAAGCTATCATCTTGAAACCTGTCTATAAACAATCTCCTTATAGACTTAGAGAGGTGTACAAAGGGATTTTTCAAAATTCGTACTTTTAGGAGGGGAAAAGGTCTAACAAGTGAGAAAACTGGAAGCAGGGATAAAACCGGTCCATTAACCAATCTCCTTTTAGAACTAAAGAATTTCGAATTTCGTCCTTTTAGGGATAAAAAAGGACCCAATCCAAACGACTAAAGCTATTATCGCACAATTTCGTATCGGAAGGTTAAAAATTCCCCAAAAGGGGTAAAACTTGTATGCTTCTTATAGAATTAGAGAGCTGCATGAGGAGATTTTTCAATATTGTTATCCCTTAAAAAAAAACTAACCAAATCCAGACCAAACGGCTTAAGGTGTAGGAATAGCGAATATGGGGCGGAGTATTTATTTTAGTGAGTAGTTGCGCGCTGTGAATTCATATCAAATTGGCACCATCTCCCAGACCAAATGCCTAAAGTTAGAAATGTTTATGGAGCAATTGCGTGATATAAAGGATTTTTAAATTTTTAGGTGGACAAAACCGGAAATGGGTTGAAACTGTTACTATCACCCAGACCAAACGGCTGAAGGTGAAATTGGGAATATTAGATTTAACACTTATTTTATAAAGTAATAATTGTGCAATGTGAAAGAATTTCTTGAGATTCGTACTTTATGGTAAAAATTTGGAATACCAAATAATTTATGGTTCTAGTGGATTTTAAGTTATCAAACATATTGACTCATTAAATAAACGTAATGAAATCCCGGTCGCATTCCCGGGATTCAAGGACCAAAAATTGGCCGGGATTCTCGGGAATATTGTCCCGGGAAATTCCGGGAACAAAATATTTAACGCCAGTTCAATTATATTGTTGAAATGCAAGCTGATATAGCTTATCTATAAATTAATTTAAAACCGAATCGATGTAACCGGTTATATTATATCAACTGTTATTAGAGGTGTTTTTTGCGAGTATGGGAGGTGGAGCTATACTTAGAGACAGTGATGATTCTCTTGCTTATACTTACTTACTTACCTAAGTGGCCCATTACAACTTACGAACATGGCTCATAAGTTTGAGGCCTGAAGTACTTGCTTATATTCGCCCTTAAATTAAACATAGGAGTGTCATATGTCGTTTAATCGATGCACTCTCGCTTACAAAGTAAGCGACGATGTCAGCAAGTATCATTACAGTTGAAATTATGTTATTAGCAGAGTTTAACGCGAGCCTGATAACACGATAGATTACGAAGTAAGTGACGATGTCAGTAGGCGCCATTTCAATGAGCGTACGGTATTTTTAACATTACACACGCGTGACGTTCTAAGTACTAAGATCGTCTACTTACAATAAGGTATAAGCTTGCATATCGCATTTCAGCTCAATAACACTTAAACTACGGCTGTAATCCCGGGGACAGATAGACGGAAACCCCAAGAGTAATTTTGAGAGTAATTTTTGGCCTATCTTCTTTATATTAGAACTTCACCTCCGCTTAGAAGATAAAAGCTTGCATACCAAAATTCAACAGACAGACACACGGTTACCTTTACTGACCATGTCCGAGAGGAATATTCTGTCAGTTGTTATAAAACGGTTATGATCCCAATTTTAACAAAATCAGACAACTTTAAGCCGTATCTAATCTAAATATATGAAAATGAGTTTCTGTTTTTTCTATACCATCACTCTTAGGGATCATTTGATACAAGAAAAAGTGTAACGCATTAAAGAAGACGAGTTAAACCCCAATTATCTGAAGACCAAATTCATTTCAGGACTTTTTAAGACGATTGAGCTATGTCCGTCCTTCACACCCCTTCTGGTACCTCCCATACAAATGGCCTAATTAGCCCTCATAGTGTAACATACATATCTATTTGTCAGTACACTGAATTCAGTCAAATTTTGCGTAAGATGTACACTTACAACTTTGACTCATGAATGAATATGGACTATATCTGTTGATCCATTCCGGTACCTCCAATACAAAATGACCCATTTTTGAAAAATTAAGATTTCTCCCATAACTTCCAAACAAGGAACTTGGGGATAATGAAATTTTGGTCAGTTAATTTATTTCGTAATAGGAGGCAAGACCTCAGAAATCCTAACTTTTTGACACACCCCTTCTGGTACCTCGCATATACATAACTGACCGAAAGTCCTATCATCAACCGTTTACATTCCACAAGCAGGCATATAATAATACATTAGGAATTTTAATTAAAAATCGGTTAATTTCAATAACTCAAGACTTTAACAATATCTATATTGGGTGATGGTATTTATCAGTCAGTTTATCTGACTGAAATTTCTGTGCAGGTTTTATTTGCATTTTTTAGTGCAGTATAGAATCTAAAACGGCTCGACCGATCTTTTCGTAATTTTCGCAGAATAAGCTATGTGGTCGGTGGTGAAAATGCATGTGTGCATGCAGGTGGCAGCAAAGTTCGTGATCCAACAAAAAAAAGGGCGGGATCGGATCAGTGGGCGTGTCAAAAAAAATTAATCAGTTGCTAAAGTGGGCGGAGTGGAACATCTGTATGGTAGGTACCAGAAGGGGCGTGTCTTGACTTTCAGTTTTTTCTCCAAAACTTTGTCCTAATTTAGCTTTACTAAACAAAGAATTTGGGCACGATCACGTTTTGTGCCTTAATAATATTAATCGATTTCTAAACTAGGCAGCACCATATGAGTATGGGCGTGGCAAAACTTCCAGGTTTTTTCTCCAAAACTTTATCCTGCTATAGCTTTACTAAATACAGAAATTGGGAACGATCGCTTTGGGTGTCTTAATAATGTTAATCGATTTCTAAAGTAGGCGGTACCACATGGGAATGGGTGGTACCAGATGGGGCGAGGATAGACCGCCAGTTTTTCTCCAAAACTTTATCTTGCTATAGCTTTACTAAATACAGAATTTGGGCATATTGATATTATTATTCGATTTCTAAAGTGGGTGGAATGATATTTTTGTATGGGATGTAACAGAAGGGGCGTGCCAATGAAGCCCATTTGCAATATCGGAGAAATGTTTTGGGGAAATATTAACTCTTGCAAAGCATCAAAACATGTACATGTTGCGGCTTTCAAAAGTTATCGTGCGTACCAGCCGGACAGACGGACTTGGCTCAAACGACTTTAAAAGTCATGAATCGAATTTGGTTCAAAGAAAACTAGGGTTTAAAGTGACTCCTTCTATTTATTACACTTTTGGGTCGTACCAAATGATAAATTGTCGGTATACTGCGTAAACTGACCAACTCAACTTTTTTGTGAAATTGACTTAATGATGCAAAAGTTTAAAATATTTAAAATAGTTTTGTAGTTAGGCGGCGATAAACTTTGAATCAAAAATAACTTAGAAATACAAAAAGTGGAGTTGGTCCGTTTACGCAGAATACCGACTATAAATCCTCCCACCCGTAGTTGAGGGTATAAAAATAATGTTAAAATAGTGTCATTCTAACATAAATTAACTTAACTTAACTTCTCTTTACAATCTATGAGTAAGCTATGGGACAGCTTTCCGCGTTGTTGTGAATTACCACGCTTTCTATTTTTAGATTCACAACTAACGGCACCTACTTGTTTATCGACGAATGCGAACGTCACTGTTTGAGAAACTTTTACTAGTCATGCCGGTTGACTCGACACTATACTACGGCCGGCAATGAAAGAAAAATGTAGTTGACTGGAGCCAGGAGTTGAACCTAGGATCTACCGCATGGGAGATGCGTGTTCTAACCATCATGCCACTGCCGTTACCTTAATTTGCAAAAACATTTATCACTTTGTGTTTTATTGAACACTTTTCTTGATCTATATATATAAAAGGCTTGGGTGACTGACTGATCTCTCCACCGCCCAAACGGTTAAAGCTAGAACCGTGAAATTTATAATGTAGGTTTCTTTTATGACGTAGGCGCGCACTAAGAAGGGAGTTTTGGAAATTCGGACTGCAATGGGGTAAAATGGGCATGGCTCCGCCCTATACAACTGGAATTTTTAAATGGCTGTATCTATTAAACCATTATATGTACGAAGTCGAGATTTGGTATGTATGTCGGTCGTATACAAAAAATACTTTGTTTGCGGAAAGTGGGCGGTGCCACACCCCTTTTTAAAAATTGGTATTTTGGCCAAATAAATGGACCGATACACATTTAGACAAAGGGGCGTGGCACCGCCCACACAAACCGAAATTTCAATCGGTCATATCTCAAGAGCCATTAGAGGTATGAAGATGAGATTTGCTGCATATGTTACTGATACATAAAGGATTACGTCTCGCTGAAAAATGAGCGGTGACACGCCCCTTTTGAAAAGTCGTTATCTGGGCGATTTTAATGGACCGATTGCAATGCAATTTTCACTGCATAGCTCTATCCATAGGAAGTGAAAACATAACTAGACAAAAGAGCGTATATAATATGAGATTTGCTTCATATATAAATGGTACATGGGGTATTACGTCTCCCTGGGAAATGGGAGGTGCCAAGCCTCTTTTGGTAAAATTGTTATGCAGGTCTTATTAATAGAACTGTTGTAATTTTATTTTTATAATCTATAGAATCTATATTTTTAACATTGGGTGGTTGTTCTGCTTTTCGATTTGGATTTTGGGAAATTCGTACTTTTAGGGGTAAAAACGATCAATAAGGGACCAATAATACTATCTCCCTAACCTATAGGCTAATGCTATCATCGCTGAAATCGATATGGACATGCTAACTATCAAATTGGATTGAAGGTTATTTTTAAATCCGATATTTCTGGGTAAAAAAATCTGAGTAATTCGGGCTTGGCCCATATGGAATTAGAACAAAGCGATTAGTGTTTTCGAAATTCTTACCATTTAGCGGTAAAAAGGTCGAAAAGTGATGAAACTGGTACTAAACGGCTAAAGGTATAGAAGCAAAAATTGAAGTGAATATTTTAGAATAAGAATGATTCCTGATGAGTTTTTTAAAAATTTGAACATTTTGGAGTAGAAAGGCCGAAAAGGGATAAACCTGGTACTACCACCCACACAAAAGGGCTAAAGCTGTAAAGTTTATATGGGCATGCTTTTAACGCCAGGCATCGCGACTGGAATTGTCTTCGAGCTAATGCTTGGGGAAATGTTCTTAATGAGATTGGTTCTTCGTTTCCTATAACGATTTCAATTCCTAATTCCCCCACTTATATTCCAGCTGCTTCTCGTTCAAATCCTTCTACACTTGATCTGATTCTTACCAACATACCTCAACACATCTCATGTCCGTGTACAATTAAAGATCTTTCATCCGATTATCTACCAGTAGTTTTTAATTTGACTTCGAGTATACAAATTTCAACTAAGAAAAAATATAATTTCTCTCGCGCTGATTGGAAATCGTACAAAAGGTACTTAAGGACTCATCTAAATTTAGAGCGTGTTAACGTTGATTGCATCACTGAAATTGACAATCACATAAATATTTTTACAACTACCTTATTAGAAGGCATTAGAAAATGTGTACCCCTATGTCCTATAAAGTCAAAATTTGTGAAACTACCAGAACACGTTCTAAAACTTATTAAAACAAGAAATTTATTTAGAAGAGATTGGTTTAGATACAGACAAATATCTGATTTTGAATTTATGAGGAAAAACACAATTCTTATTCGCAACGAGATTCGTTTCTTTAGAAATTGTAGGTGGAATAACATGTTAAGTACACTTGACCCTAGATCAAAACCTTTTTGGAATGTGTCTAAAATTCTAAAGAAGAAGTCTGTTTATTATCATGGCCTACGTAGAGGTGACAATACGGTTATTTCCGATATCGACAAAGCAAATGCATTTGCCAACGCTTTTAGTTCAAATCACAAAATATCTGAAAACCTTGGGACAGTTTGTCATAATAGGCATGTTGATGAAGTTGTTAACTGCTTTAATGAAAAAGTCATATCTACACCAGAGTCAGAAAAAGTGTCGATCGATGAGGTAAAATCACTTATTTGTTCTATGAGAAAAAACAAATCTTGCGGACTAGATGAGATAGGCAATGAAATGTTAAAACATCTCCCTCATAGCGTTATATCGTACTTAACTGTAATTTTCAACGCATGTTTAATGTTTTAATACTTTCCTGAAAGCTGGAAAACTGCAAAGGTAATACATATTCCTAAGCCAATAATAAGTCAATAAGTCTTTTGAGTTCTCTTGGGAAATTATTTAAAAAAGTTTTAAAAGGAAAAATTATAACATTTGTTGAATCGAACAAAATTTTTGATTTATTTAATGGAAGGTTTTTGTTGATAGTTTTCCTTCTGATTAATATTATTTGTTTATTCTATATAAATTTTTTTTTTCTTAAAAATTATATTAAATACTTTATATATAAGGCTAAACCAAATATGTGCAATAACAAGTAGTTTGTAAACAGAATGTAATATTTGCTATTAAATAAAGAATTGAATTGAATATATGGGCATGCTTCTTTAGAATTAGAGGGAGTACCAGTTCATTTTAGTTGTGCGATACGAATGTTTCGTACTTTTACATATAAAAAGAGACTAAATCGGTACAGTAACTCAGACCGATGGGATTAAGCAACAATTACATAGATGGAGAGTTAGTTTGCCTTATGAAGCGTTTGCTTTTTACCCGTATTGCTTAAATTCGTAAGAAGATTCATTGTAGGTAGGGTGAAGCAACGCGAGCCGGGAAAGCTAGTATACCATATTCCGGTGACAAGTTTTGTTATGATGGCGATTTTTTTATTTTATAAATTATTCGAATTATCACTTTTAGTTTAGGAGCGTTGATAATAATATTTTACACTTTGTCTACCGATGCCTACATTATCTATATTTATAAGATTTTTTGATAACAAACTTATGGCCAAACCAAAATCATTCCACACCACTGTGCAGCCTCTGCTCTACACTCACTCTGACTCATAGATAGATTATGTGCATCGATAACTTAAGAAAATCTTTGTTATTCTAAAACACCCCCATAATACATTTAAATAATACAACAAATAACAAAATTATTCAAATAAATATAATTGTTTGGGTGTTGTGTGTAGCGCAAAGATTTAGATAATTTTATGATCACACTAAGAAAATAAACATAACGTTGAATTGTTTATTGAATCACCACAATGATTTATCAAAACCCATTCACACCTTTTAATCGTATTAGCGAATTTACAACGGTAGCACTTTCAACTGGAGAATAAATAGATATATGTATATAAAAATTAGCAACTTTCGAAACGCTAACAAAGATGCTAGAGATTTATAGGTAATTTTTCTAGACTACTACAAATTATTAGTGAAATTGAAAGTAACGTGGTCATTGGCCAGCAAATTATACAAACAACGGAACAATGCTATATATATGTTATATACTGTTGATTAAATCTTTTAACAACATCTTTTGATTTGATAAACAAAATTCGTATAATGTAGAACAGTATACACACGAAATGAGTTGTATGGGCGGTTGACCGTGGGCGTGTCCGATTTTGATGTTACGTGCCATGAATCTGTTGTTTAATCTAGAAAATGTATATACCAAATTTGAAGACTTTTCTTCGGATAGGAAACATTTTATGCGAAAAAAAACTATTTGAAGCAAAAATCATCTTGGGCTGTTTGGGCGATTGTTTGTAGGCGTGGCCGATTTTAATTCCAGAAAATGTTTGTACCAAATTTAAAGACTTTTGTTCGGATAGGAAACATTTTATGCACAAATACTGATTTGGATTGTACGGTGCGGTGGACGGTGGACGGTGGGTGTGGCCGAATTTTAATGAAATTATAGTTATTTCTTAATTTAGTGCAAACCACTGCCAGAAATGTTAGAGAATGCCGGTCGTCCTTCAGAAGATATCGAGACATTCGACGGTTACCCTTACATGGGTTCCAGGACATGGGGACATATATGATAACCAAAGGGCCGATCGTTGGCAAGGGCCGCTACAACCGTGAACTCGGGCGAAGTTTACTGAACCTCATTGCTAAGGAGCGATGGATGAGAGAACCCTCTTGCACGGCGACCAAACAATTTTGGCCTACAATGGATATACAGAGGACACGATTTGTGCTGAACTTGTCCTGTGCCCACCTGAGGAACATCATAGCCGTAATAACCGGTCACTGGCGGACAAACTACCCTACAACGATTTTTGTAGAAGCTGCAATGATGGGAAAGAAGAGGAGACCACGGAGCATCTTCTATGTCACTGCACTGCTTTTGGTGGCCTGTGATATGAAATGCTTGGTCATCGGACACTTCTAGAGAATACCGGTCTATCAGTAGCGACGTTGACCGAACAAAATAGGGACATTTGGTGCGAAAATTTGAAAATGTTATAACAACGGGACTCATACTAGGACCCAAGTGAGCGGTGTTGAACGTGGCTGCTCATATTAACCTAACCTAGTTGTAGTGCCAATAACCAGTTCACCTTACTAGTTGTAACATAAGTATATATCAAGTATACTTACGAACTTAAAGGATTGTAAATGGGTAGATAAGCCCCATCCCTTCTGGTACCTCCCATACAAAATTACCTTTTTGTTTTGGATAATTAATATTTCTTTCATAACTGCCAAACAGACTATCGGAGGATATTTAAATTTGGTCAGATTATAAATCTTGCAATAGTAGACAAACCCTATGAAAACCGAAAACTTTGCCGCACCCCTTCTGGTATCTCCCATACAAATGACCTTATTGACCCTCATAGTTTTATATACATATCTTATTTCTAAGTAAACTAAATTCACTCAAATTTTAAGTATGATGTATGTATGATGTTCGCTTATAAAATTTGGACTCAGGAATAAATATGGACTATATAGGTCCACGCCTTCTTGTACCTCCCATACAAAATTACCTATTTTTTGAAAAATTAATATTTCTCCCATAACTTCCAAACTGTCACTTGAAGGGTAATGCAATTTCGTCGGTTAATTTATATTGTGATAGGAGGCAAAACCTCAGAAAACATATCTATTTGACACACCCCTTCCGGTACCTCCTATACAAATGACCGAACTTTCCCTCAGTGAGTCACCTGGCTGGCTGGCTGGCTAACTTGAGTAAACTTCAACGGATCGGAACGAAAATTTACCGGTATTTATATTTTTTCGAAACAAACTTATGGGATTGTAAATGAGCAGATTACCACCACCCATTTGGTACCTCCCATACAAAATTACCTCATTTTGGGTAGCTAATATTTCTTTTATAACTTTCAAACAGATGACCAGGGAATATTTGAATTTGGTCAGTTTATTTATCTTGCAAAAATAGACAAACCCTATGAAAACCGAAACCTTTGCCACACCCCTTCTGGTATCTCCCATACAAATGACCTTATTGACCCTCATAGTTTTACATACATATCTTTTTTGTTAGTAAACTGAATTCACTCAAATTTTGCGTGTGATGTTCGCTTGTGAAACGTTGAATTAGGAATGAATATGGACTATATCGGTTCACGCCTTCTGGTACCTCTCATACAAAATTACCTATTTTTGGAAAATTAATATTTCTCCCATAACTTCCCAACGGACACTTGGGGGGTAATGAATATTTGTCGATAAATTTTTGTTATGATAGGAGGCGAAACCTCAGAGAGCCTAACTATTTGACAAACCCCTTCTGGTACCTCCCATACAAATGACCAAACCCACCCCCATAGTCTCACATACATATCTTTTTTGTAAGTAAAGTGAATTCACTCAAATTTTGCGTATGATGTTCGCTTGTGAAAATTAGACTCAGGAATAAACATGGACTATATCGGTTCACGCCTTCTGGTACCTCCCATACAAAATTACATATTTTTGGAAAATTAATATTTCTCCCATAACTACCAAACGGACAGTTGGGGGTAATAAAAATTGATCGGTAAATTTATTTTCTGATAGAAGGCAAAGCCTCAGAAAACCTAACTATTTGACACACCTCTGTTGATATCGCCTATACAAATGACCGAAACACCCCCATAGTCTCACATACATATCTTTTTTGGAAGTACACTGAATTCAGTAAAATTTTGCGTAATTTGCGATTTTTTGCGATTTTAATCAGAAATGAATATGAACTATATCGGATCACCCTTCTGGTACCTCCCATACAAAATGAGTTTGTTTGGAAAATTTATATTTCTCCCATAACTTCTAAACCGGCATTATTAAATTTGGTCAGTTAATTGATCTTGTAATAGGAGGCAAAGCCTCAGCAACCCTAACTTTTTGGCACACCCCTTCTGGTATGTCATATATAAATATATGGAATATTTCCCCTTAACATACGTATCATTTTTGTATGTACACTAAATTCAGACAAATTTGAATTTAGTTCGCTTGTGAAAATTAGACTCAGGAATGAACATGGACTATATCGGTTCAGGCCTTCTGGTACCTCCCATACAAAATTACCTATTTTAGGAAAATTAATATTTCTCCCATAACTTCCAAACTGTCACTTGAAGGGTAATGCAATTTCGTCGGTTAATTTATATTGTGATAGGAGGCAAAACCTCAGAAAACATATCTATTTGACACACCCCTTCCGGTACCTCCCATACAAATGACCGAACTCTCCCTCAGTGAGTCAGCATGCTGGCTAACTTAAGTAAACTTCAACGGATCGGAACGAAAATTTACCGGTATTTAAACGAACTTATGGGATTGTAAATAAGCAGAATACCACCATCCATTTGGTACCTCCCATACAAAATTACCATTTTTTGGATAGTTAATATTTCTTTTATTACTTTCAAACAGATGACCAGAGGATATTTGAATTTGGTCAGTTTATTTATCTTGCAAAAGTAGACAAACCCTAAGAAAACCGAAACCTTTGCCTCACCCATTCTGGTACCTCCTATACAAATGACCGAATTGACCCTGGCTGAATTCACTCAAATTTTGCCTGTGATGTTCACTTATGAAAAGTTGAATTAGGAATGAATATGGACTATATCGGTTCACGCCTTCTGGTACCTCCCATACAAAATTACCTATTTTTGGAAAATTAATATTTCTCCCATAACTTCCCAACAGACACTTAGGGGGTGATGAATATTTGTCGATAAATTTATGTTGTGATAGGAGGCGAAACCTCAGAGAGCCTAACTATTTGACACACCCCTTCTGGTACCTCCCATACAAATGACCAAACCCACCCTCATAGTCTCACATACATATCTTTTTTGTAAGTAAAGTGAATTCACTCAAATTTTGCGTATGATGTTCGCTTGTGAAAATTAGACTCAGGAATAAACATGGACTATATCGGTTCACGCCTTCTGGTACCTCCCATACAAAATTACATATTTTTGGAAAATTAATATTTCTCCCATAACTACCAAACGGACAGTTGGGGGTAATAAAAATTGATCGGTAAATTTATTTTCTGATAGAAGGCAAAGCATCAGAAAACCTAACTATTTGACACACCTCTGTTGATATCGCCTATACAAATGACCGAAACACCCCCATAGTCTCACATACATATCTTTTTTGGAAGTACACTGAATTCAGTAAAATTTTGCGTAATTTGCGATTTTTTGCGATTTTAATCAGAAATGAATATGAACTATATCGGATCACCCTTCTGGTACCTCCCATACAAAATGAGTTTGTTTGGAAAATTTATATTTCTCCCATAACTTCTAAACCGGCATTATTAAATTTGGTCAGTTAATTGATCTTGTAATAGGAGGCAAAGCCTCAGCAACCCTAACTTTTTGGCACACCCCTTCTGGTATGTCATATATAAATATATGGAATATTTCCCCTTAACATACGTATCATTTTTGTATGTACACTAAAATCAGACAAATTTTGCCAAGGAAAGAGATCATTGAACGAAAAAAAATCAGACACGTTGTGCTGCCCCTAATTTGTATGTTTTTGATCTACATGCAGACAAAAAATAATAATTATTATTAGCAACCCCATTTTACCCAAATTAGCTGTCGATTAAATAAATGTTAATATTTCTTATATTACCGGAGCTCGGTACAAAATTTTGTTAAATCACACCATCATAGTCAAGTTTAATTTTTTTTTATTTAAAATAAATTAGTTTGCATAATGTAATACTTACGATTGCATTGAAGGTGTTGAATTACTGGTGCTGGCACCGATGCCACATGTCGTGGAATGCATTTGTAAGCATGTATTTAAACTCACTTTATGTAAAAAAAAACAGCAACAACAACAACGTTTGTTGTAAAATTAAATACTTTTTTTTTTGTTATTTCTATAAATCTTTGTTGCACTTTAATGGCACTGTGCAGCTACAACAAAAATTTGCCAAATGATGCGCCCCAATGCGCTCACAAATGTGATTAATAATTTATTTGTTTATGTTGAGGCGTCAGACTAAGAAATGCTTGAATTTCTATAATTGGCACGCACAGAACGGAAACTTTTCTATTTAAACAAATATGGAGGAAACATCAATGTGTAGTCGTCGTCATAACACTTAACAAAGCACGCGACACTTTTGGCACAGAATTGCACTTTTAGATATTTTTGAATGGTGGTTGTTATTCTTTTTTCGCACACCGCTGAGCTTTTTGTAATCTTTACATTAAATGCATTTTAGCAGTTACGAATTTTGTTGTTGTTTTATTTTCATGTCAACAAGTTTGTTTTGTTACCGTTGCAACTTTGTTCTTTTTTTTTTTTGGAAAGAAAAATTTCGTTATTTTCCCCCAAAATTCTCGTTCTAACCTTGCTGACGTTTAGTTTAATACTAAAATCTCAATATCCGTTTTAGTAACAATCACCCTGGTGATCTTTACCGTTGCCACGCATTCACACATACGCACACACACACATACACAGGCATATGATCATCAGTGAATCAGTTGGATCCAAAATCTCCTCGAAATCAATTGTGAGTTTTCACACCAGTGCCGCCACACCATTTACCGGCATCAGCCTCGGCATCAACAGCAGCCGTAGCCACAGTAGATGAATTTGAAACAGACAAACACAAATAATTGTTTCATTTCTTTTTTTTTTTGGTATTTTGGATTAACAATTTGTTTGTCGATTTGTGTATATTGTTTTTTTTTATTTTGTTTTTGTTGTATGTGTTGAAATGTGTATGAAGTGTAGAGAATAATTGTAACAACAATTTTCAGTTTAAATTTATTTTTTTTGTGTATAATACCGAATTTTTGGGCTGGATATGTTTGAATGGGTTAATTGAATTAAATACATTTGTATATATTTTGATTAACCCTTTGAAGTCGCGAAACGCAGACATGGCAGAATGGCCAATGAGCTTAGAATGTTATAATCAGTTTGTTTTCATAACAACTGTCAATGATGGGCATTATATATTAATTTATAATTAATTAGCACTCTCTTATTTTAACGTCAGATATTGTAAGCCAGGGTTTCCTAAACATTTGTAAACAGAGGGCCGCCTTGGAAAAGCGTTGCTTAATTTTAACTACATGTTTTTTTAAATATTCTGAGTATGTCTGAACACTTTACGAAGATGGTGTTCTCTATCGAATTGGCTAATAGCTTACAAAATGAAAGACTAAAATTACTGACATACTGGATAGGGTTAGTCAGGTTAGATTACAATAATTTGGCAGCCGCCTTTCGCATAGCTCTCTTGGGTCCTAGTATAGGTCCCGTAGTGATACCATTTTAAAATTTCCGCACCAATTATTTCTACTCTATTTGGGCAAAGTTGCTGGCAAGCCATTTCTTTACACTAATAAAGGCGAGGATGTTACACAGATCGCCTACTGCTAGGTAAGTACTGTCCTTAAGTGTCTCAGGTTATCAAAAGCAGGCCAGTGACAAAGAAGGTTCTCCGTGGTCTCCTATTTATCCTCACTATTGCAGCTACTACAAAAATCGTAGTAGGGAAATTTTAACTTCTTAACCGAGCAGTTACCTGTTCATCGCAAATAGTGCTGTCTGTATATCCATGGACCATGGTAGTCCACATATGTTTGGTCGCTGTTCAAGTGGGTTCTCTCACCAATAGTTCTGTAGTAATGAGGTTCAGTTTCCCTAGATGTTTCACACTTTCGAAAGGAATACCAACGTGGCCGTAAACTTTGGCCGAGTTCAAGGTGTTGGCGGCCCCTGCCAATGTACAGGCTATTTGGTTGTCTTGGAACCCATATATGGTCCACTGGTATTCTGATGGGTACTTTTTCAGCTTGAACTATGCTGTAGTGATCCGGTAGCCTAATCGTTAGTAGCTAATTCAACTACTCCGAAAAGATTCCACAGCCCGCTCTTTCTCTTTATTTTGATCTGACCGTTATTATTATAATAGTAGTTTCTGTCCGTGATGTTTCTTATAAAACCCAGATCGAAAACCATAAAACCCAACTCTTTCAAGTAACTGAGAGAGTTGGTTGGAGTAGGCATTGGCTATCTCGGTGGTATGTAGCTTTGTGATGTCTAGCTTCCATTGCGTTTGGTTACGCTTGCGTACCATGGCTGCAACTAGGTGGTGATCCGAGTCAATATTTTCAACGCTCAGCTTACGCGACATGCCTCCCAAAATTACCACGTTATCAATCTGTTTTTTGTATTTTGATCAGGGGATATCCAGGTTGTGGATATCTTTATGCGGGTATCTGGTATCACTCACTACCATGTTTCTTGCCGACGCGAAGCCAACTAGTCTGAATCCGTCATCGGAGGTGTTATTGTGCAGACTAAATTTCATGACTGCTGAACCAAGAGCATGATTGTCTCATTATCCGCTCGAATTTCAGACTTTGGTTTGCCCTCTCTTGCGCCGGCCACCAAACTGCCGATCCTTAAAATAAGATTAGTTAATAATCAATTCATATAACCAGTTTACATTTCTGAGGCTAACTCCTAAGTTGAGGCCGATTGCCCTTTTGCAGCAGTATACATCCGTCGCCGCTTTTGTAACCCTGAACTGAGTGTTCAGACTCCAATTTAGTTTACTGACAAATTGAGGGATTTTGTATCTCCGAGTCAATAGCACAGCACCCATTTCTTTCTATCCGGCTTTACACCCAGTCCACAGTTATGGCACCATTTAAGAAGAAGTTTCAGCGTAGATTCCAACATCTCAAGGACTAATTTAGAATCCGTGCTGGTAACTAAAAGTGCTACGTCATCCGTATATGCGACAGTTGATGTTGAGATACTATAGTAGTGGACAGAGTAGTTTGCCATGTAGAGTACAACAAACCGGCACCTAAGAAATATTTGATACGCCCAGACTAGATTCATTGCGCATAAAATTTAGAAGATTAGCAACTAGTAAGACGACCTTTCGGTAATCTCCAGTTGTTCCATTGAGTCAACAACAGATTCAGGTTTGACATTATTGAAAGCTCCCTCGATGTCCCGGAAGGCGTCAAATGGGTATATGTAGTTCAGTCTTTCTATAAGACTGATTACACTGTTTTAGTCCTTGATATGAAAGAGTCACCATAGGACCTAAGGGGACCCTTTGTTGGGCTCCCTCGAAAATACATTTCATTTAAATATACGCACATAGGAGACCAGGCGACCCTTTTTTGACAGTCCCAGGGCCACACGATATAACTCAGTAGGCTTGCGTATAACAAATTCACTAGAGCGCTGATGCACTTTTCGACTACAACAATTATCGAATGTGACGCAGTTAACATGGATTTACCCTTCGAGTCGACAAGTTTATCCTTGGGTAAAGTTTCCGGTTTATGATGATTTGATAAATACATCAATTACTCTCCTTGTAGTTTTAAGTAAGAAGGAAGATAATTCAATCGGTCTAAAATCCTTACCCTAAATGTGTGATGCCTTACCTCCTTCAAATTCAATTGTGTAAGTTGTCTATCTCGTTGGAATGTGTGACACAGACAGGCTCTAAAGATTGTCAGAAACGAGGGCACCAACAAGTCGATGTTCTTTTGAAGATCGGCGGTAATAATACCATCAGGTATGGAGATTAAAAGGGGTGGAAACTTATGACAGCACATTGCACTCGATGTTTAGATATATGTATACCGAAAATATCAAAAGTATTACAGTGCGAGTTTTACATTAACTGGTAATCAATTTCCTGACAGCCTGGGAAGTGTACTTCCACCAGTACCTCAAGAGTTTCGCGACCGTTGGTTATGCAAAACAATATCTGTTCTCTGTAAATGCGTTGGTATTGGATTCAAGGACAAAATCTTACATAGCTGTTTAGTTTTCCACACTACTTTCTCCATAATTTTATCCATGTCCGCTTTTGGCTTTCAGGGAAGGGATGCACAGGACAAAGGACCTGTCACAGAACTTTAACAGCTGTCAAGCAGAAAGACGCAAATTCGGTTGATGATTAATAGTTGGTAGGAAACTTAGACATCAGGCGTCTAAGTTAAGACCTATAAATAACCAAATTTTTATTAGCCGTATCAATTCGCAAATATTTGTATATCACCATGAAGTGAATGACGAGGACGATGACACTAAGGATGCATTAATTGACAGCTGTTCTGGCCATGACATTACAAATGCTCTGGATTTAATAAATGTGGTAGTGAGTGGAACCATATTCCCACATAAATATATCCACAATGCAACCTTTATATCGCTTTATCAAAAGACAAACATCTAAATTGATTACATTGTAATTGATAGAAGGCATGTTCCAAGCGTTAAGGGCGTGCGTGTGATGCGCGGTGCAAACAAAAACTCGAATCACCATCACGTTGCAAGATACACACCAATAAAAAACAGTAATAAAGTTTTAGTCGGGAAACCCGACTTACATATACCCTCAACCTCAATAAAACCATAAATTTTCTAGTATATTGATATTATTACTTCATTTCTGAAGTGGGCGGAAAGGTACATATGTAAAGGAGGTACCAGAAGGAGTGTGGCTAGACTTTAAATTTTTTTCCAAAACTTTATCCTGCTTTAGCTTTACTTAATACAGCATTTGGGCACGATCGCGTTAGTTGTATTACTAATACTAAACGATTTCTAAAGTGGGCGGTACCAGATGGATATGGGAGGTTCCAAAAGAGGCATGGGTAGATTTCCAGATTTTCTCGAAAACTTTATCCTGCATTAGCTTTGCTAAATACAGAATTAGGGTACGATCGCGTTGGATGTATTGAGATTATTACTCCATCTCTAAAGTGGGCGGAAAGGTACATTTTTATGGAATGTACCAGAAGGGACGTAGCTGGACTTCCAATTTATTTTCCAAAACTTTGTCCTGCTTTAGCTTTACTAAATACAAAATTTAGGTGCGATCCCGTTGGGTGTATTGTATTATTATTACTCGATTTCTAAAGTGGGCAGAATGATGTATTTGTATGGGAGGTACCAGAAGGGATGGGGCCATTTAGCCCATTTGCAATGTCGTAAGTAGTTTTGGGGAAATATTAATTTGGGCAAAATTTCAAAACGTTTTTTTGTGTCCTTCGAAATTTATAGTGCTTACCAGCCGGACAGCCAGACAGACTTAAAAAGTCATGAATCGAACTTGGTTCAAAGAAACCAAGGATCTAAAGTAGCTCATTTTGTGTGTTACACTTTCGGGTCGTATCAAATGATATATATCCTCTTACCCCCCATGAATGTGGTATGGCATTTTATATTCACAACAAACGACACCTACTTGATAACTGACGAATGCGAACGTCACTGTTTTAAAAGCTTTTACTAGACATGACGATTGACTCGACACTATACTGAGACTCTGCTGTGTACAACATCGAGGGAGCCGGCAACGAAAGAAAAATGTAGATGACAGGAGGCGGGAATCGAACCACGGACTTCCCGCAAGGCAGTCGCGTGTTCTGACCACTATGCCAAGACCGGTCCCGCAAGGTATACACGCTAGTAACCAAACGCAAAACATTGCATCATTTAACATCGCAAAGCTGCATACCACCGATATAGTCATTGCCTATTCTAGACAACTCTCTTACGTACTGCACAGTGGAAATGCAATTCAACACCAAATGTTAGCAATGATAACGCGTGCTTTGAGGGAACGATATTAGGAAAAGAAACGACGTGCCAACAGTAAAGCGTTTGTGGAGAAAATAGACAACGAAGATGGCAACAAGTATATAAACACGATTTACCTATAGAAATGCCTACTCAATGATTGGAATCTAATGGTGTACTCTGTCCTGTTCTTAAGAAAGACGATCAAAGTGTATGAATCAACTATCACAGTAGCAGGTCTTTACCTATCCCATACAGAATCTTGTAGCGTGGAAAAAAAGTTGCACCAAAAGTATATATTTATTAGAAGCATGAGAAGAAAATTCCCTGTTTTGTTCGTGTTACGAATCCGGCAAGTAAAGATAACAGTGATTACAAACCAGTAAGAAGTAAGTCAAAATTTTGTGCATCAAAACAACAATGATATGATTTGAATGTCGGTAAAACCGAGAGAATATCATTAATTTAATTCAAGAGTGAGAATATCGTAAAATTAATTTAAAACTAATTAATTTTGTTTTTACAAGCAATAAAGACACAGAATAAACAACAAAATAAACTTTCAAAAGCACCCCTGTGGCAACTTCGTTTTGATGGTATTCTCATTTGAAAAATAGCCAAACTTGGATCTTGTTAGAATTTTTTTTATTAAAATATGTATGTAAGAATTTTTGAATTTACTCCTCCTTACATACAAAATGTACATGCATGAAATATGCGAAATGCATCTGAAATTCTAATTTTAAATATCCGAATTAAATTTTCCTCAAAAAGTTTTGTCTTACCTCCAAAAATTGGTGCAACGTAGTGTTTACATGAGATTTAAGAATAATTTGTATTTGTTTCATTTTTAAAAACCAATGTTCACACTATCGCACAACAACGATACATGATTGCTACGGAATGACAATTTTATTAAAATCATTAAATTAACATTCACAAATAATATCAATCTTTGCCCAAAAATTAAATACATTGTTGTAGCCTCACCAAATACACTCGACTCTACATATAAAACATACTATCGGTCAAATATTGCTGATTTAATAAATTACTTGTACTTTTTGTATGAGAGCCTGTATGTTTGCACAGCAATCGCTCCATATTTTGAGGCTAAAAATGTGGTTGGTCTTTGCCCCTAGAGTATTGGGGGGCCATATGGAAAATTTCACATGACGCTTTGCCGCAGCAAGAGGAAAGCAAATCCAAACACAAAATGACTAATGCTCGCAATATAAGAAGATGGAGGAAAGGAATATCCGACAGCTCACAGTGTTTTTGGTAAAAGATTTCTATTTGGAATAAAGAAACTCTAACAAAAAAAAATTGGTTTTATTATTAATTTTTAGAATGACTATACCGACATTTCTCGATACAGCTTATCATGTTGATAGGACATATCACATGGTAATTGCAGAAAATCATGTAGTACTTTTATCAAAAGGACTGTTTGAATCATATCCTTATGTTGGATTATTTGATGATCGGATAATTATTTACTGAACCACACCCTTCACAACATTAATATATGTGCGATTTTTCTAAACGTTTGAGCCTGTCTACAATTACAAGATAATAAAAGTTATCAAATTAATTGCAAGTTATGTAAGAAGTATTAATTTTTCAAAAATAGGTAATTTTGTATGGGCGTGCCAGAAGGTTTCTGCCGAAAAAAAGAAGATATGCATATAAAAATATGAAGGTCTATTAGGTCATTACGAAAACCTAACGGCAGTCACGGAGAAAATTCTGCAGTAATGTAAAAAGCTTTTCGGAAGCTAGTCGGATACGTACGATTCAAGTAGGAAGTAAGTATTGTCATATACGATTTTGTCGTCAACGCTGTTTTCACGACAAAATGTGAAATATTTATGTACATGTTGTCAAAAACACTCGGTTGACGACAAGCTGACCGACAAAATACTAATGTTGTCGTACATTATACAAAAAATGCACTGTAACTGAACTATAACGACATGAAATTAAAGGGAGGAAAAAGGATGTAAAAATGGTCCAGTTTATTAAAAACAGCAGTGAGCGACGGACGTTTTCAATAAATCTACTTCAATTTGTGATTTTAACTTATTAAGCACTTGTAACGACAATTTGACCGACATGTCGCTCTTCAGGTCTTGCATGACAAAGCGGACATACTTACTTAGCTGGCACTTCATTGCAATCCCAGTGGATTATATACCGCACGTAAAAAATATCATAAGCGCCTCGATCTTCTGCGCTCCTTCTCCAGTTAGTTCTGTAAGGTTCTCAGTAACCTGGCCTTTCCAACGGAGTTTTGGTAGCCCTCTTCTGCGCCGTTCATCGAGTTCATTGTCGAAGACTTTTCGAGCTGGAGCATTTTCGTCCATGCGTACAACATGACCTAGCCAACGCAACCGCTGCCCATTAATACGTCTGACCACGTCAATTTCGGTATACAGCTCGTACAGCTCATGATTCATACGACGCCGATATTCTCCGTTAACGATGATGGGTCCATATATTTTACGGAGTATTTTTCTCTCGAATACCGCCAGACCCGATTCATCCGCTTGTGCCATAACCCAGGATTCTGAGCCATACATTAAGACAGGTAGAACCAGTATCTGGTATAGCTGGAGTTTTGTTCGTCGAGAGAGGGCTCTGTCATTGAATCGCTTGCTTAGTCGGTCGGTAGTAGCATTTATTTGCAAGCAGGGTTCTTCTCCGGATTTCTAGGGTGACATTATTTGCTTTGTTGATGGTGGAGCCTTGGTAGACAAAATTATCTACCACCTCGAAATATAGTTGTCAACGTTCGCGCAGTTTACCAAACGAGCAGATTCTTTGTTCGTTGAAACTAATAACTTCGTTTTGTCCTCGTTCACCGTTAGGCCTATTTTCGCAGATTCCTTCTGTATACCTGAGAAGGCTGCAGTCACATCTCACAGTTTTCGACCGATGATGTCGACGTCATCAGCGTACGCGAGTAGCATGTGGCTTTTGTTGAATATAGTGTCACTCGTGTTTACTGCAGCTTTCCTCAATATCATCTCCATCAATATGTTGGAAAGATCACACGATATGCCGTCGCCTTGTTTTAGGCCTCGTCTGGTACAAAATGGCTCCGTAGGGTCCTTGCCAATCTTCCCTGAAGACTTCGTGTCAGTCAGCATCCTTCCGCAAAGACGTATCAGCTTCGCTGGAATTCCAAACTCAGCCATGGCTTCGAATAATTTCTGCCGTATTGGGCTGTCGAAGGCAGCTTTATAGTCGACAAAAAGATGGTACGTGTCGATCTGTTTCTCTTGGGTCTTTTCCAGGATTTGCCGAAGTGTGAAAATCTGGTCAGTTGTTGATTTTCCAGGTCTAAAGCCACACTGATAAGGTCCGATCAGGTTGGATAACACTGGCTTTAGTCTTTCACATAGCACACTCGACAGGACCTTATATGCAATGGGTAAAAGGCTGATCACGCGGTAGTTGGAGCACACACTTGGATCACTTTTTTTCAGCATAATACGCTTACATTCCAATTGTCGGGCATGCTCCCTTTAAGCCAAACCGTGCGCTGGAGCTGGTGCATGCTCGTTGTCATCTCCTCGCCACCGAACTTGAACGGATCTGCCGGCAAACCATCGGCACCGGCTGCTTTGTTGTTTTTCAGCCGCGAAATAGCTCTTGTTACCTCGGCTTGACTTGGTGATGGGCAATCCAAGCCGTCGTCGACAATTCGCGTGATAACTTCACGTGCGCTGGCATCTGGAACCAGCAGTTGCTGGAAGTGTTCTCTCCATATGTGCAGCACACTCTGCGTATCCATGACCAGATTTTCATCCTTGTTCTTACTGGTGGAGAGGCCATTACCGTATGCATTTGCTCTTACTTTCTGGTAGAATTTTCTGGTAACATTTTCACCTCTATCCTGTATCGCTCTATATCCTCGTATGACGTTTTTTTCGCGTAAATAGCTGTCTCGCGATTAGAATAGCCGTAGAGAAAATTCAGTGTCGTGGAATATTGGCCGACTATATTCATATACTTACTGATAGTAAAGCAGCTATTAGATCTCTGGAGAACGTGTACACCACTTTGATAAATGTTCGACGGTTACCTTCACATTGGTACCAGGACATGGGGACAGATATAGTAATGAAACAGGCCGATCCATTGACAAGAGCCGCCATCACCGTCAAATCACATTGGTGTTCATCTCATATGCGGAAAACAGCTAAATAGCTGCGAAACTGATCCTCATTGGTAAGGAAAAATGGGCGCCACCTAGGGTGATCAGTTCGGTTTTCAGAAACCGGCTACTCGGTTTTTTTCACTCATAAAAACCGTCGGTTTTTTTTTAAATCCCTGTTTTTCGAATATCGAATAATCCGGTTATTTTTTGTCGAATATCGGTTTTTTGGCGTTCGATATTTTTTATTTAAATTTATTCATAATTGTGTTAAATGTGTATTCGTACATGCTCTTTTCCATTGTTTCGGCCGAACAACCTAATTGTCAGTTTTATAAATCTTCAATGTTTAATAAGTCGGCTGAAAAGCGAAAGAAAAATGTTTGTAAAAGACCAATTTAATAAGGAGCTTCAACTTATCTATGATGTTAAGCACCGCTGGAATTCTACGGCCAATATGGTTTCTCAATTTTTAAAATTGCACAAATGTGTGAATCATACTTTATTGGACTTAGGACTGACACCATTTAGTGAAAATAAAATCGCAACTTTGTCTGTGCAATGTCTATACAAAAACTTTCTGCAAACTCTCCGACTTTAGCTAATGCTGAAGGCATTTTTAAATTTTTACTTAAACACTTTTCAACAATTCAAAACCAATTATCAATAAATTTATATGAAATTGTAAAAAGACGTATATCAGAACGACGTGTTCAATCCCTGAATACTCTCATTTTGTATTTAAGTACGAGTAAACTCCCAATTAGTGACAAATTTCTAAAATATTCAAGTAAAAATTATTTTTGATTTTTTATATATGGATAAGAGCGGCAAAAGGACTCAAAACTTTGTCAGATAATTAAACGCCTTGTACACTATAAGTCCAACTAGTACATTGAGTGAATGGGCATTTTCAATATCAAGTTTTATAAAAACCAAAGAAAAAAATAGGTATACACTAAAGAACTTAAATTTTATTTTATTTCTTAAATGTTACTTTAGGGAAAACTAAAGATTAAATTAAATATATTTATATATAATCAAGTATTTACAAATGAATTATTTTGTTTCGTTTGTCTTTGTTAAAAGAACAAACTGATCTCACTAATGTTGTGCATTGTAATTATAATTAAACTAAAAGTTTACTTCTTATAGGTATAATTGAATTGTTTTCTGTTATTTGTTAATAAAATTGTTGGTCTAAAATTGTGTTTTAATTTGTTATTTGGCATACTTTTGAAAACCGGATTATCCGGGTTTTTGTGAATTTCAAAAAAAGCAACCGGTTTTTTTTTAATTGCCATTTTTCGAATAATTCGAAAACCGGTTTTCGCAAAAACCCGAATAATTGATCACCCTAGCGCCACCACTTGCACAGCAACCATACAGACTTGACCTACCATGAATATACAGAGGACACGATATGCGCTAAACTTTTATAGAGTCGGTTAGAAAACATGTTTGGTCATCGGACACTTTGTGAGCAATGTATGTCTATCAGTAGGTGAATTTCTGCAAACGCATGCCTTCATCAGAGCAACGAAATGGCTTGAGAGCGACAGTGACCGAATAGAGTAGGAATAATTGGTGCAAAAATTTGAAAATGGTATCACAACGGCCCTTACACTAGGACCCAAGTGAGCTGAATTCAGGGTACTTACAAAAAAGATATGTATGTAAAACTATGAGGGTCAAATCGGTCATTTGTATGGGAGTAACCATAAGGGGTGTGACAAAAATTTCGGTTTTTTGAGGATTTGTATACGGTTACAAGAAAATGCAATTAACGCGGCTGCCGTATTAACATTACCTAACGTAATTGTGCCTACATACACATTTCAAATGTGAAGTAGGTCATTTTGTAGCAACAAACATGTCCAAATTTTAGTGCCATCTTCCAATATTCACAATGTAGAACACATTGACCAATCTTTAGTTTGTTTCTCAGTCTCATCTAAACGTATCGAGCATTACTTCACATTTTCGTGTTTCGTGACCAAAAGACACATGTTGCCACTTTTTGTGGATTTCCATTTTTACAGTTCAATTAAACCTTATTTAGTGCGTGTTTGTGTGTGTGTTCTAACCCACAAAAACACCAACCAGAAATAATAACAAAATATTCTATGAAATTTTTTTATTTCTGGGTTAAAGTAATTTCTCTAAAAAATGCCAAGAATTTCTCTCATTGTTGTTTTTTTCGTCTTTATCGTCATTCCTTGATGTTTTACCGCAAAAAACCACTGAAATCTATAAAAAAAAAATCAAATGCACCCAGCTATAAATCATGTTATGTGTTTCTTTTTTAGGGAATATGAAATTTGTTCACCTTTTTCGCGCCCCCACCCCCCACACGAGGAACGATGACAACCATACTAATTTATGTTATTAGCCAAGTTTAAGGTATAAGCGGAAATTGCACCAAAAAATAATAAAAGGAGAACCAACACAAAAAAACGAATGAAAAACATGAAACCAATTTGAATGATAGCCAAAAAATCTATTGAACATTTATGGCATTTAATTAAATGGTCAACAATAATGGGCCAACAAATCCAAATTTGGCTCTGGCGTTGTTTGCTAAATATTCACAAATTTACATTCATAGACCATCGATTGTCTGCTTGTCACACTGGCCCCTTAATCGATGTCGTACGAGCGTTTTACCACAAAATGTTTTTTTAGCTGTCAATCATATTTGTGTGTTGTGTTGACGCCACGTTGACTAAGAACGACAAGACAGTGGGCAGACAGAGAGACAGTTGGTAGTATTTGGCTATAATTGATAAAAAAAAACTGATTTCACGTTATAGTGGTTAATTAATAATAACGCAAGGGACATTAAAACAAAAAAAAGATTAAATAAAAATATTAACTCTTCTAGAAGCATTGTTTAACAAAAATTCATACTGAATGCAGGTCATCGTTTTTCAAGCTCCAATATTCCTGTAAAAAAATCGCTTATATGAAGACTTATAGCAAATTTCAAATTAATAAAATAAGATACTACTATAGTTTGGTTTATGGGTTTACTCGATTTTCGCCCCACAGTAATTTTTCGTTGAAAGCACAGATATTCACTCTGTATGTTTGTTATTTACACTGTATGTAATTATTCACACTGTACATAATAGGTCACACCCTGACCGCAAATATTTCGAATTTATGTAGCCCTAATAAAAGTATCTATGTATAAATACATTTATATCTACATCTATCTATCCCTTTGTAACATAATTTTTTCCAAAAATATTTACATAATTTGCACGTTCCATTTCGAGGTTTTCTTTCCATTTTCATATTTTAGACACAATGCAATAAAAATAGACAACAAACAATCGTTCAATGCTTCAGACAGCTTTTTTATTTTATTATGCCTCATATTTTTGTTGTGTAAATAGAAAATTTATGTTCTACACACAACAAGTGAATGCAAATAAATATTTTCAATTGTAGAAGAATTTCCACACAAATGCAAATATAAATATTTTACGTATTTAGTGTTGTTTTACAGGTACTATAAGCATAACATAGGCATGTAAGGCCACAATCCGCATTAAGGACGAAAGATTAAAGATGCAGTCTACGAGCCCCTACCGGAATCATACGACCGCTGCCGTTGTCACGACTATACTGTTCAAATAGTTGAATTTTACAGAAATCAAGTTTCCAGTTTATTCGAAAAATGTATTTTTCCAACAATTCGGTTTTCGAATACATAATTTACTAAAACCCAGTACAGAAATTTCAGTCAGGTAAACTGACTGATAAATACCATCACCCAATATAAGATATTGTCGAAGTCTTGAGTTATTGAAATTAATATATTTTTAATAAAATAAAATTACTTATGTGTAATTTTTTCCCTGCATGTGGTGCAAAATTGTCCAAAACTTGGCATATTTGTGTAGAAGGTATGAGTGCCGGTTTGGAATTTATGTGACAAATATTAATTTTTCAAAAAAAGGTAATTTTGATTCGGGGTACGAAAAGGGGTGAATCGATACAGTCCTTATTCATTCCTGACTCAAATTTTCTTGCGTACAACTTACGAAAAATTTGACTGCATTCAGTGCGCTTACAGAAAATGATATGTATGTAAAACTATGGGGGTGAGTTCGGTCCTTTGTATGGGAGGTACCAGAAGGGGTGTGTCAAATAGTTAGGTTTCCTGAGGTTTCGCCTTCTATCACAATATAAATTAACCGACTAATTTTCATTACCCCTCAAATGTCCGTTTGGAAGTTATGGGAGAAATATAAATTTTCCAAAAATATGTCATTTTGTATGGGGGGTACCAGAAGGGATGACCCGATATAGTCCATATTCTCTCCTGATTCATATTTTCAAAGCGTACAAATTACGCATAATTTGACTGAATTCAGTGTACTTCCAAAAAAGATATGTGTGTGAGACTATTGGGGTGGGTTCGGTCATTTGTATGGGAGGTATCAACAGAGGTGTGTCAAATAGTAAGGTTCTGAGGTCTGAGGTTTTGCTTCCTATTACAACATAAATTTATCGACAAATATTCATTACCCTCCAAGTGTCCGTTGGGAAGTTATGGGAGAAATATGAATTTTCCAAAAATAGGTAATTTTGTATGGGAGGTACCAGAAGCCGTGAACCGGTATAGTCGATGTTCATTCCTGAGTCTAATTTTCACAAGCGAACATCATACGCAAAATTTGAGTGAATTCACTTTACATACAAAAAAGATATGTATGTAAAACTATGAGGGTCAATTAGGTCATTTGTATGGGAGGTACCAGAAGGGGTGTGTCAAATAGTTAGGCTCTCTGAGGTTTCGCCTCCTATCACAATATAAATTAACCGACCATTTGTCATTATCCTCCAAGTTTCCGTGTGGAAGTTATGGGAGAAATATTAAATTTGCAAAAATAGGTCATTTTGTATGGGAGGTACCAGAAGGTGTGAACCGATATAGTTCATATTCATTACTGAGTCCAGTTTTCATATGCAAAATTTGAGTGAATTCAGTTTAGTTACAAAAAAGATATGTATATAAAAATATGAGGGTCAATTAGGTCATTTGTATGGGATGTACCAGAAGGGGTATGGCAAAGGTTTCGGTTTTCTTAGGGTTTGTCTACTTTTGCAAGATAAATATACTGACCAAATTTAAATATCCTACGATCGTCCGTTTGAAAGTTATGAAAGAAATATAAATTATCCAAAAATAGATAATTTTGTATGGGAGGTACCAGAAGGGGTGGGGCTTTTTTGAACATTTACAATCCCATAAGTTCGTTTTGAAAAATATTAATACTGGTAAGTTTTCATACCGATCCGTTAAGGTTTACTCGGGTTATCCTGCTGACCAGGCATCCAGTCAGCCAGCCAGCCAGACAGACGGACATAGCTCAATCGTCTTAAAAAGTCACTTTTTTTCGTATCAAATGATATATACCCTCATCCCTAAGGGTCTTGTGTTTGTTGTTGTGTTAGTTAGGGCCCTTTGCATTTATTAAAACGAACACTTTGTAGTAAGGGCCTTTTGTATTTGGTTAATAAAACAACTATTTTTAATCGTAGGACTCTGTAATTCTGTATGAACATGTAGTTTGAATAAATACATTATAATCAATCAAAAAAACCATTTCGATTTTTTTGTTAGTTAGGGCCTTTTGCATTTCAGCTAACGATGTGTTTTGCAACGTTATGGTCCGGAATTTTGTAATTAAATATTAAAATTTAAGGCATACGACAGCAACTTGTTCCCATCCTCACGCCAAATAATGTGTCCACACATCTGCTAGGAAACAAAGTTCCCCATCCGGCCGGTCACTCATCCAACTCCAACCTCCTACACCACCATCTGCTTGCAACAAAGCTCTCCATCCAGCTGGCCTCAATCACCAACTTCTGCTAGAAACAGACACTGAGATCGCCCTTTTTTAAACACTGGACACAGTTCATCGAGACTCTAATCTTTTGGCATGTTTTAATTTCGCCATACCGTACATAGAAGATGATGGATAAATTTAACCGGTACTTCGCCCCATAGTTTTCAATTGAGATTTTATCGTTGTCATCTGAGACCTCCGTTACTAGAACTTTTTAAAAGTGGTATCTTCAAAACCACTGAAAATTTTATGTGCCTTATACACGATTCCCGCTTTCATCTTAGCGGGACATAATGCCAGCTCTATGACTTACTTTCTGGTAGAGTTTTCGTCTGTCATTACCAGTTCCTTGTGTATTTGCTCGACAGCTCGCGTTGCAAATGCTGCATAGTCGCTATATATGGAGCATCCTTTTCCATCATTGCACTGTGACAAGGGCGTAGCCAGGTAGGAGCAGGGGGGGCAGCTGCCCCCCCCCCCTACAGATTGGAAACTATAGGAAAAATTTTTTATATTTATATAATTTTGTAACACAATTACATTATTTTTTTATACACTACATGGAGTTGTAAAATATGGAAATTAATATAAACCAGTGCAGAAAGTTCAGTAAGGTCAACTGACTGCTCATTACTCTTACCCTATAACCTTTAACTGAACTTAAGTTAAATTAACTTATTTTTAAGTAAACGTCCCTCTGTATTATTATTTCCTGCTTGTGGAGCGTTAACTATATGAGATAGTAAAACCAAACGTTTACAGATTTGTATAAAAATGTAAAAAAGGACACAGTGTAGAAAATGTTAAAGAATTTAAAACAAATGAAAAATCCTTCTTAAAATTACTGGAAAAATTTAGGCTTATTTGTATTGGAACTACTAATACGCACAACGAGGCTCTTTTTATACCATCACCCATAGGGACGAGGGTATTTATCATTTGATATGAGAAAAATTGTAACGCACTAAAGTATCTTAACACCAAATTCGTTTCAGGACTATTGAGCTATGTTCGTCGGTCTGGCTAGCTGGCTCAGTTATATTTAGGAAAAGATGTTCGCTTATGAATATTTTTTTGGAATTTTTCTTTAAATTGTCTTTCATACAAGGATGAGACCGGCGAAACTTTTTTTTATTGACCCACCCTATTATAGCCTCTTGTATGCGAATTTTGTTCTTAGTAACAAACGTGAAAACCAGTACAGAAATTTCAGTCAGGTAAACTGACTGATAAATACCATCACCCAATATAAGATATTGTTGAAGTCTTGAGTTATTGAAATGAATAGATTTTTAATTAAAATAAAATTACTTATGTATATTTTTTCCCCTGCTTGTGGTGCAACATCGTCCACAACTTTACTTATTTGTGTAGGGGGTATAGGTGCCGGTTTGGAATTTATGTGAGAAATATTAATTTTTCAAAAAAATTTAATTTTGATAGGGGGTACCACAAGAGGTGAACCGATACAGTCCTTATTCTTTCCTAACTCAAATTTTCACACGTACAACTTACGAATAATTTGACTGAATTCACTGCACTTACAAAAAAATATATGTATGTAAGACTATAGGGGTGAGTTCGGTCCTTTGTGTGGGAGGTACCAGAAGGGGTGTGTCAAATAGTTAGGTTTTCTAAGGTTTTGCCTCCTATCACAATATAAATTAACCGACTGATTTTCATTACCCCTCAAATGTCCGTTTGGAAGTTATGGGAGAATTATTAATTTTCCAAAAATAGGTAATTTTGTATGGGAGGTACCAGAAGGGGTGACCCGATATAGTCCATATTCACTTCTGATTCATATTTTCATAAGCGTACAAATTACTCATAATTTGACTGAATTCAGTGTACTTAGAAAAAAGATATGTTTGTAATACTATGGGGGTGAGTTCGGTCATTTGTATGGGAGGTACCAGAAGGGGTGTGTCAAATAGTTAGGTTTTCTAGGGTTTTGCCTCTTATAATAATATAAATTAATCGACCAATTTTCATTACCCCCCAAGAGTCCGTTTGGAAGTTATAGGAGAAATATTAATTTTCCAAAAATAGGTAATTTTGTATGGGAGGTACCAGAAGGCGTGAACTGATATAGTCCATATTCATACCTGAGTCTAATTTTCATAAGCAAACATCATACGCAAAATTTGAGTGATCTCAGTTTACTTACAAAAAAGATATGTATGTAAAACTATAAGGGTCAATTCGGTCATTTGTATGGGAGGTACCAGAAGGGGTGTGTCATATAGTTAGGCTCTCTGAGGTTTCGCCTCCCATCACAACATTAATTTATCGACTAATGCTCATAACCCCCCAAGTGACTGTTTTGAAGTTATTGGAGAAATATATAATTTCCAAAAATAGGTAATTTTGTATGGGAGGTACCAGAAGGCGTGAACCGAAATAGTCCATATTCATACCTGAGTCTAATATTTATAAGCAAACATCATACGCAAAATTTGAGTGATCTCAGTTTACTTGCAAAAAAGATATGTATGTAAAACTAAAAGGGTCAATTCGGTCATTTGTATGGGAGGTACCAGAATGGGTGGGGCACAGGTTTCGGTTTTCTTAGGGTTTGTCTACTTTTGCAAGATAAATAAACTGACCAAATTCAAACATGCTCCGGTTGTCCGTTTGGAAGTTATGGAAGAAATATTAATTTTTCAAAAATAGGTAATTTTGTATGGGAGGTACCAGAAGGGGAGGGGCTATTCAGCCCATTTACAATCCCATAAGTTCGTTTTGAAAAATATTGATACTGGTAAATTTTCATACCGATCCGTTAAGGTTTACTCGAGTTATCCTGCTGACCAGCCATCCAGCCAGCCAGCCAGACAGACGGACATAGCTCATTCTTCTTAAAAAGTTCTGAAACGAATTTGGTCTTAAGATACTTGGGGTCTAACTCGTCTCCTTACATGCGTTACACTTTTTTTTCGTATCAAATGATATATACCCTCATCCCTAAGGGTGATGGTATAAAAATGATTCAAGATCTTTCTAGTCGTATGGTCAGAATATTTAATAGTCTGATTTAGTGCCATGCCTATTTCTTCTATGTATTCAAAAATCTTTTAGTAGTTGTATTTCCGTAATAGTTTTTACGGCTGTCTCAAACTTTTTAATTAAAGTTGAAACCAACAAAATGGGGCTGTTTTAAAATATAAAGATCGCACGAGGAAAATTATAAGGCCGGTAGTTTCGGGTATAAATTCAAGTGTTTTTTATTATTTAATATGTCTTCCCAAGCTGGACAAAGGAATACAAAGGAAAAGTAGAAGAACAATTGACAGGACTTAAAGAAATATTTGACATTCAACTAAATAATTCATTTCATAGGAGGGTCGATAGAAAATTATGGGAAAGTGTATTTCATCTAATATTTTTGGTAAATTTCTTAATAAAGACAACAAAAGTCATGGCAAATCGCTGAACAGTAGCTAAAGTCAATGTTATTAGGGTAAAACTGTATTGAGTTTTTTTAACGGAATATTCACACCAAATTTTCCATTTCTAGGCTGACGGATTTGGTCAAACCAAGCTAGTCTACATATCTTTCCGGGCTCGCATTACACCGCCGCTACTTTCTTGTAAACATCGCATAACTTCTCTTTAAAATAAATATTTCCCTCAATCTCGCTATTGGCCGTTTGGTCTTAGCGGCGATTATATTTCTCTCATTTTCAATACCAAAAGTACGAATTTCGAAATTTTTTTTTTAAGAAATCCCTTCTAACTTGGGGCGAATATGCCCATGTATGTACCAATTTGGCTGATTATACCATTTTTATCCCTTTTCCAACATTTCTTCCATAAAAGTAGGAATTTTGAAAAACTAACTTGCCCAATAAAATAAGAACACCCTAATTTTCGCATTTCTACCATTAACATTTGATCCGGGTGATGGTTACAGTTTTATCCCCTTTTCGGTCTCTTTTCACCTTTAAACTTCAAAATTCGAAATATCCCACAATTTACTTCATAAAATAAACATTCAACCCGACTTTCGCGATTCTACCTTAATCCGTTTAGTCTCGGTGATTGCACCAGTTTTATTCTTTTTGGGCCGTTTTTACCACTAAAAGTACGAGTTTCGAAAAATTCCTTCACGCTGCTCTCTAGTTCTCTAAAAATATTGCTTATATAGATTTTCACGGTGATAGCTTAAACCGTTTGGCCTGAGGGATAGTAACGGTATTATCATTATTCGGGCCTTTTAAAATTTCGAAATTTCAAACAAGTGGCTTTCGAGTTATGACAGATTATTTAGAAAAATGTCTCAAAGAGAAATTTTGAAGTTTTGTTTAAGAGGTTAAATGGTACTAATTTTTGATATGTTACAGGGAATCTAAAGAGTATAAATTACCACCTCCAATAGCAACGCCATTTAAGTTACTTGTTCTTTTCAGACAAAAATTACGTTTTTTGAAGTTTTGTCAATCTTCTCGCAAATGCGCGATGTGGCCGGCTCTGGACAGCCGATGGTTCTACAATCTATTTGGCTTTTAATTATAAAGACACATAACTTACATGGAATAGACTCAACAAAGTTCGTCTGAAGAATTAAAAATACACATGAAAACAAAATGGTTAAGATAATTACAAATTTACGTTTATTATACTGAAAAACATGAGGTCTTTAATTTTAATTCTTTCTAATAAATGTATTTCTTTTTGTTATATGTTTTATATACTATTATCATTATGTACTTATTTTTTATTATGTAGTTAAACTTTTATTTTTTTTGTTTTAAAAATAAGTTAGAAAAAAACCAGAAAACCTTCAGCCCCCCCCTGGCTGAGATCCTGGCTACGCCCTTGCACTGTGACATTCTTGTCCTTTAAGGGTTTACTGTAGCCTAGTATGGATTTTGCCTCATGAAGCATTGATGGGGCTATGTGTTGCCACCGTTCGCTAGGATCATCAGAAGGCGATATATATATTAACGTACGTTTTGAGCAAGGGCGTTGAGGTAAACTGTGGATATCTCGGGTTTGTGCAGTTTTGCGAGGTCCAGTTTTCTCTCCGTATGGCACCTTTCATCGCCATACTAAGCTGTGGGCGAATCTTCAAGATAATCGGGATCAAAGTATGGGATACAGGACACAGCACAATATTAATATATGGATTTATTCACAACTAGTTATAGAAAGAAAAATATTAGAATGAAAATATTTTTGATTTGAAACAGACTTAAAATGAAACAACATATTTAATGCCGTGATAGCTAAATGTTTGCGGACTGAAAAAAAGACGCGTGTTCATGAATTTAAGATCGTTTTATTACTACAAAAATAAGAGAGAGAAAAATGATACTTAAGGATGACATTTAAAAAGGGGTAGTGATAATAATAAGTATACAATGACAAGAAGAGCGGCAACATACCGCCCGCCTTGAACTAGGTGACTAGGTTCAACAATATTTCGATAAGAAGGTAACCAATTAATGATGTATACAAATGGGGTGTGATAACTTAATTAAATAGATCTTGCTTCGTTGGTAGAAGACACAACTTTGCTATAGGTCGCAGGCATTGTCCATCAGCGGTCTTCAAGGATACCACTCTGACTCTTCCATCAGCACCAGGATGACATCTCAGCACGCGACCTAGCTTCCATTTAGTAGGTGAAGTGTGTTCGTCAATGATGGCTACGACGTCATTTTCGTCGATGTTAGGCGATTTTCGAACCCACTTCGCGCGCTTTTGAAGACTTGTGGGATATTCATCACGCCAACGTCGCCAAAAGTGTTGTCGCATTGCGGAAATGGCTTGAAAGCGCTGATGAATGCCACCTTTAAATTCTTGTATATCGGGAGTAGGCAGCGATTTTAAAGGTTCACCCAGAATGAAATGTCCCGGAGTGAGTGCATCTAGATCGTCCACATTCGATGACTCAGCAGCGCACAGCGGGCGTGAGTTTACGCATGCCTCAACCTCAGTTAACAACGTAGCAAATTCTTCAAAAGTAAGCAGCGTGTCACCAAGCACTCGTTTAAGATGATATTTGACGCGTTTAACTCCTATCTCCCAGTAGCCGCCCATGTGTGGCGCGCTCGGTGGGTTAAAATGCCAAGTGATACTAGAATCTTGGAAGAATACACTTGTTGCGGGATCTGCTAAGCATTGCTGAAGAGTTTGGCGCAGCTCTCTATCGGCGCCGACGAAGTTCGTTCCATTGTCAGAGTGCACGTGACGGCAATAGCCACGACGATTGACGAATCGTTTAAAAGCATTGAGAAAATCGTTTGTAGACAGACCACCAACGAATTCGAGATGCATCGCTCCAGTGCTCATACATATAAACGAAGATATGTATCCTTTTAGCGACTTAGACCCTCGGCCAGGTGAGAATTTAAAAGAGTAAGGCCCAGCGTAATCTACAGCACTTCGTAAGAAACATCTGGTTGGTGTCACGCGATTTCGAGGAAAATCTCCCATCGATTGTTGTTGCGGCCGGCGATTCAGCAACTGACATTTGACGCAATTTCGATATATTTTTCTGACGAGATTGCGAGCGTCCACAATCCAGAAACGGCGAAGTAAAATGGCTTGCATACTTTGCGGACCAGCATGCATTGTGAAACGATGTATGTCGCTTATGATCAAACTAGCAAGAGGCGAGCCTTTAGACAGTAGTATCGGGAATTTTTGATCAACAGCCAACTTCGCGCGAGCTATGCGGCCGCCTACTCGCAGAATTTCAGAATTGTCAAGGAAAGGTTGCAAGCGCAGTAGGCTGCTTCGTCGCGGTATTGGTCTCTGTTCCCGGCAGCAGCTGATTTCCTTGGAAAAAGCGTAGTTTTGCGAGTATTTTATTAAGGCTAATTCTGCCGCAGCTAAATCTTCAAAAATTAGCGGCCCCAACTTCAGCTCCGAACACGAGCGTTTTGCACGTAAGTTGTGTATAAAGCGCAGCACATATGCGGTGACCCGTTTTAGTTTTCCGTATGACGAATATCGTTCTAAGAACTTCCAAGCTTCTTCGGCTTGTACAACATGTGAATGTACTCTGCTTGAACGCAACTCCAACTCGGTGACGTACTGGTCTTCGTTATCTAGTTTACTAGAGATAGATGCGTGGTGCAACCATTTAGGGCCCTGCCACCACAGTTGGTGATTTAATAGCTCAGTTGGTGAAACGCCTCTTGAAGCACAATCCGCGGGATTGCACTCAGAGCGCACATGATTCCAACATTCAGCAGGCAGCACTTCTTGTATGTCAGCCACACGGTTGGCAACAAACGTTGACCATCTACTAGAATGGCCTTGCAACCATGCAAGAGTGACAGTTGAATCGGTCCAAGCGTGGAGCAGAAATGCGGAGCTATCAAAACATGAGATTACTGACCTAACAAGTTTTGCGGCGAGGTGAGCGGCGCACAGTTCAAGCCGGGGAAGACGCGTTGTTTTTAGAGGTGCGACTTTGGCCTTAGCCGTGACGTAAGCGATAGTGACGTTTCCGTTTGGGTCAACAGTACGCGCGTAAATAACGGCAGCATAAGCACGCTCAGATGCGTCGGCAAATACGTGGAGCTCTGTACGCATGGCGTTGAGGTCGGTGCCAAGCCAGCGATTAAGTTGAAGCGTTTCAAGCGATTTTAAATCTTCACGATGCAGAGACCATGCTTTAGCGATGTTTGGCGGAACAGCATCATCCCAATCTGCGTTAGTTCCCCAGATTTGTTGAAACCAAATCTTCGACCTGATGGTGACTGGTGCTATAAATCACATTGGATCGAACCAAACTAGCTACCGACAGAAACGCCCTTTTGGTTAAAATTGCGGGTGGCGGTTTAAAACATACCGTGAACGTAAAAAAGTCATGCTCGGTGTTCCAGATGAGACCCAGTGTGCGTACTTCCTCGTCAGCAGCGATATATTGTGACACATTTTGCGAGCGATCTGGCAGGTGTGCGTGAAGTTGCTTACAATTCGTTGCCCATTTTCTAAGATCGAAGCCGCCGCTAGACAAAAGCTTAGTTACGTTGCTCTGAAGGCAGACTAGTGCATTTATTGTTGATGCGCCACTAAGAAAATCATCCATGTAGAAATCATTCAGAATAGCGTTAGCAGCCTCTTTGAGGGTAGGGTCATCTGTGCATGCTGTTTGTTGTAGCGCCTTAACTGCGAGGTGCGATGCGGAAGCTACGCCATATGTCACGCGAAGCATTCGGTAGTCCTGAATAGGCTCAGATGAATTAGAACGCCAAACAATTCGTTGAAAATCTTGATGCTTCGATGATACACGTACTTGCCTGTACATTTTCTCTACGTCGGCAGTCACAGCGTACCGATGCGACCTGAATCTCATAAGTACAGTGAATAGATCGCGTTGCAGCTGCGGGCCTACCATGAGAGCGTCGTTGAGCGAGTTGCCATTTGTAGACTTTGCGGACGCGTTGAAGACTACTCGTAATTTTGTTGTAGTGCTGGTGTCCTTTACGACTGCGTGGTGCGGCATGTAATAACAGCGTTCGGGTATGTCCGTTACCAACTCCATATGCTGCATGTCAACTAACTCTTTCATAAAGGCGTTGTATTGTAAGCGCAGATCGTCGCTGGTAGCAAGTCGTTTTTCCATGCGCAACAAAGAACGTACTGCTATGCTTCTGGATTCACCCAGCTCCACATGTGGCTTAAAGGGAAGTTGTACAATGTAACGACAGTCTGAGGCGCGTTCATTCGTATTGTTAAAGTGGTCTTCACAATATTTTTCTTCAGCGGTCAGATGTTTCCTTGGTGGTAGCTCTTCAAGCTCCCAAAATTTTGCAAGAGTCTGTACCAATTTGGTATCGCAATGGAGTACTTGTACGTTTGCAGAGTTTGTGCGCTTAGTATTGCCAGCGCGGCCAAATAGTACCCAACCGAGTGTAGTTTCTTGTGCGATTGGAGTACCAGACTCGCCTTTTCGTATGTTTGTTAACAAGAACTTCTCCATCTCATCCATACCAAGCAGAATGTCGACGGGTCCTGGTTGGCTGAAATGCGGGTCTGCTAGTGTCAAGTTTTGTATATGCGGCCAAGCGAATGTCTGTAAATTGGATGTTGGAAGGTCATTAGTAATTTTGGTTAAAATTTGTGCACTAATTATGGTGCTTTGGACGGCTAAGCGCGAAGATATGGCGATTGTAGCTTCGCCGTGCGTTTTTAAACCAGTTGATGATCCAATTCCAGAGATGTCAATCGATGATGCGGTGCGGGGAATTCCGAGTCGTTGTATACAGGATTCGGTGACAAAAGTTGCGTGAGATCCACTATCAAACAAGATACGCGCAGGTTGCCAACGTCTAGAGGCGTCTTGCACACGTACAAGAGCGGTTGCGAGTAGTATAGCGCCGTCAGAAGCGGCGTTATGCGAGGATACGGTGTTCGACGCGGATTGAGCGTTGGTTGCGGATGAAGCGTAGCAAGCGGGTGTGAACGAAGGTGCCGAAGCGGATGTTGAGGGTTGAGCTGATGCGGTGTGACCAGCTGCGGGATGTGCGGGTGAAGTAGCGTTTGTAGTGTGTGTGGCGTGTGATAGCGGAGCTGTAGCTGCATCATGCAACATTGTATGGTGTCGCAATCTGCAGGTTCGGCATGTAGATGAGCTCCTACAGCTGTCTGTAGAGTGTGCTTTACTAAGACAATTTAAGCAGACGTTATTTTGCTTGACGACTTTTAGTCTTGCGTTTGTGTCTAGTTGAGTGAATTTTGAGCAAGCGTAAATTTTGTGTTTGTCGCTGCAGAACCAACATTTTTCTTAGTCGCCACGCGGTTTGCCTGACTTTGCGTTTGTGGCATTAGCATGTAGCACATTTGATGATTTCATTGGCTTTTTTGACGAAGATTTTGGCTGCTCTTGAACGACAGATGGCAGCATGCCCAAAGAGCGGCATCGTTTCTCGATAAATGACTGTAGCTCGTCGAATGTCGGAAGCTCGTCTTCAGTCAGCGACAATTCCCATTGCTTCCGAGTCTCGTAAGCCAACTTTGAAACCACCATATGGACTAGCCAATCGTCCCAAAAGTCTACGGGACGTCCCAGGGCTTTTAGGGCTCTGACATGCTGCAACAAGGTGTCGAACACTTTTTTGATTTCATATGCGGAGTCATTTGGAGCTTGTTCAATTGCCGTCATGGAGTTGAGATGATGTGTTACTATAACACGCATTGCCTTGTATCTACTTTTCAACAGCGACCAGGCTTCTTCGTAATTTGCGTCGCTTACCTTGAAGCTGTTAATCAGCTGCAGTGCTTCGCCCTGAAGACAGTTTCGAAGATAATGCATCTTCTGGGTACCCGACATTGCTCGATTGGCTTCTACTAACGACATGAATGTGTCGTGGAAAGTTATCCATTCTGTTGGATCGCCATCGAATTTTGGCAACTGCATTGTCGGCAGTGACCAAGTGGCTCCAGTGGTCGAAGACCCCGAAGGTGCACTTTGTACTGGTGCGGTTTGTGAAGTAGGCGAGGATGCCAGGGCAAGAGATTTTGCTAAGCGGTTTAAATTAGCTTGCGCCTCCATGTACCATGTTTCGGTCTGTATTCGTGCTTGTTCTTCGCCCTCTTGAGTCTCCGTACCACAAGACACCTCCACTTCGTCTTGAGCTGCGTTAAACCGTGTCCACTGCTCTTGAAGCAGATTCATTAAACTCTGCACTAAGTCGATGTCGCCTTGCAATTTATTGTCAGTTTTGGTTGCTGATAAATATCTTTTTATTGCATTGCGGGCTGAGTCACGTGTTTTTACAGAATTTGCAGACATTATGTAAGTGTTTTTTTTTTTGTAAAAAACAGTTAGGCTTTGCTTAAGCTTAAATGGTCACCAACAACAATGAAAACAGTTTTGTTACCGCGTGGTTTTTATTGTTGTTGTTTTTGCGAGCACTTAAACTTTTCTATGAAATAATTGTTTTAATTAATAAATGCAATTTAATAATGTTAACGCGATGGTTTGAATCGATAATAAAACGAATTCGGTTACGAAGGACCAAAAATAATGCCGTGATAGCTAAATGTTTGCGGACTGAAAAAAAGACGCGTGTTCATGAATTTAAGATCGTTTTATTACTACAAAAATAAGAAAGAGAAAAATGATACTTAAGGATGACATTTAAAAAGGGGTAGTGATAATAATAAGTATACAATGACAAGAAGAGCGGCAACAATATTTCATTGAATTAAAAATTGTGTTCAAGGTGTAAACACAAGTGTATCACCACAAAAGAAATGATCAGAATCAATGTTAGTACCTCGTATCGAACGTACGTCCATTGCGCTAAAAACATGCCTTACGTCCATAACCATTTAATCGACTTTGTTGCTGGTGTTCTTGTCAGGTGATATTCAGGTCGCATAATGAATAGTGTTAGGCTGGAATCTTGGGCTGCTGACCAACATGATTTGAGTCGCTGGGAAATCAAGTAGCCTCTTTCCGTTATCGGTGGTGTTTTTTGGAAGCTGAATTGTCAAATAGTGGAACTAAAGACATTTTTATATCGTGGTTAAGGCAGCGATCATATTCCTTTTCAAGGCGCTCGTAAAAGACTTCCTTAGTCTCCTTATATCATTCTTCGGTCGAGGCGGGGCCACAAATAGGTGTGATGCTGAAAAACGTAACCTTTATGCGAATCATGGCAATACGACATTCACTGGTGTGAACTGAGTGACGAGATGTCGTAGTCTCTTTCCTACCACGAATCTGCATCCAAATTCATTATAGGCTGCGAGGACTTCCACCACTTTTCGTCTACTTCAGCTCATTTTGGCCTGACCATGTCATTCTTTATTTGTGCATTACCTACACTTCTGGTATTCAATAGTTTAGTTATATTCATACATTATCTAAAAATATTCTATTCCTTATTTTGCAAAACATTTGTTTACGATCTATTCTACCATGTATTATATGTTAAGCTTTTATATTGGCATTAAAAATATTTGATGCCGACGAAAATAAAACCAAAACATTAACATCCACATGTTTTGTTACCGTGCTGCGGTATTTGGTTCACTACCTATTTTTATGTTTCGAAAATGTTGCCTTTGTACGCACTCCTTATTCCACAAGCTATCTAGGAATTGAGTACATGTTTTGTTTAGCATTTTCTCGCAGCGTGTGATTATGTTTACATTACAATCTGATTTGCCACAGAGTGTAGCCCAAATGCCTATTTCCGTAACCACTTCACACAACAGATCGTTTGAAGCGTAAATGAGATAACATGAAATAAGATTTGTTTTGTTATGTTGTCGGCAGAGGAGAGTATCGGAGAATTACTCTCGATGGATTGTATTGGAAACAAATCCATCGAATATTCATAATTACCAACCAAATTAAGTATGTTTAGATCTAATTGTTTAGATCTAGATATCGTTTGTTATTTTGTGAATAATTTTGTTAGATATTTCAAAAACATGACAAACTTAAGACATCTATTACAAGAATATTTTTCATGTGAGTACAACAGATATACATATATAAGACGAGTTCTACGAGAGTCTAGAAAATTTAAATGACCGTAGCCCGATCCATGCCATCAAAATTGTACTAATATGGTAGTTGGCAGCACTAGATTTGACCATAAAAATATTCATAAGGCAACATGGTTACCTCTAGCAACATGGTTACCTCTAGACAAATTGACAAAGAATCAGATAGATCACGTGGTAGTCGATGGAAGGCACGCATCGAGTGTTCTGGACGTACGAGTGATCAGGGGTGCGAACACTGACTCAAAAGTACGTAACAGGCACAACGAAAGCTGGACATAGGTAAACTGCGGACCACTGAGGTAGCGTACGCCTACTTCAACCACCTAACATAACTGCTACGGAATGCTTCAATACCGATACAGCCGAATCCATGCGAGAAGCGTAGTTGTCACGAGAGAGACGGATACTGCATACAGAACGAAACTGCAGCCAATGGCAACGCGAGCTGTTGGTGTATGACATAGGGAGAAGGGACGAGAGGTAACTCGTCTTTTTAGACGGAAAAAGAAGGAGCTGAAGAAGAGACAGTATGAGCGCATAAAGTTGCTCCGAAGTTGAGAGGAAGCCCGAAAATTCTACAAGAGAGTTAAGGCAAGAATGCGTGGCACAGGGTTGCCCACCTGCAAAGACAGCGATGGACAGCTAGTGACGGACACAGATAACGTTCTAAAAAAATGAAGAAGCTCCAATCCACGACGATGGTATTAACTGTCCACCTCCGAGCCAGAGCGAGATAAGTGTGCAAAATCCCGCTTTAAAAATTACAAAGCGGCTGGAGCCGGACCGGCCGTGGCATAGTGGTTGGAACACGCGACTACCATGCGGGAGATCACAGGTTCAACTGCTGGCTCCAGTCCTCGGATGTTGCTGACAGCAACTTCGCAGTATAAGTGTCGAGTCAATCGGTATGTCTAGTAAGAGCTTCTCAAACAGTGACGTTCGCATTCGTCAATAAACAAATAGGTGTCGTTAGTTGTGAATCTAAAAATAGAAAGCGTGTTAATTCACAACAATGCGAGAAGCTATCCCATACCTCATTCATGGGATGTAAATGGAAATTAAGTTAATTTTTAAGGCTGGAGCCAATGTTCTGTGCTGATTGTTTAAGTCAGGTGGTGAGGAGCTGATTAGGAGCGTGCATCAGCTCATGAAGAACATCTGTCCAGAGAAAAGCATACCCGGGGATTAGAGTCATAGTCTGTTATGTCCTATTTACAAGATAGGAGATCGTAGTGAATATAAGAACTAGCGTGGAATAAGCCTATTACCAATTGCGTGCAAAGTCCTTTCAAACATATTGTGTGAACGTCCAAATTGTAGAAAAACTAATTGGACCTTATCATTGAGGCTTTAGACCTGGTAAATCTATGACGGATCAAAAATTGACGTTACGACAAATCGTGGAGAAAACTCATGTAAAGCAGATCGACATCTACCACCTGCCTTGAACTGTCCGAAAAGGAGTAGGTTATATAAAGCCATGCCTGAGTTTGATATTACTGCAAAACTAATTCAACTTTTCAGATGTACCTTGAAAACACAAAATCTTCTATTAAGATTGGTAAGGATCTATCTGAACCATTCAGCGCGGAAAGAAGTCTCAGGCGAGCGATAGCTTGTCCTGTACTCTATTTAATATAGTTATGCAAAAGTTCGATCTTGTGCGCACCGTCTCCAGTCAGACCTATCAAGCAGCGTCAGTGATTCCTCCACCTTCCAACGTAGTCGCGGTCTCCCTCTTTTGCGCCGTCCTTCGAGGTCTTGATAGAATACCTTTCACGCTGGAGTTTCCTCATCCATTCTCGCGACATGGCCTAGCCAGCGTAATCGTTGCACTTTGATTCGCTTGACGACATCAATGTCGTGGTATAACTCGTACAGCTCATAGTTCATCCGAAACCTAAACTCTCCGTTTTCGCAAATGGGTCCATATATTTTGCGGAGTATTTTTCTCTCAAACACCGCCAGATGAGCTGCATCTGCCTGTGTAAGCACCCAAGATTCAGAGGCGTACAACAGGACCGGTAAAATTTGTACCTGGTACAGCTGAACTTTGGTAGTTCGAGATAGGGTGGTGTTTATAAAGTGCTCGCGTAGTCCAAAGAAACATCTGTTGGCGAGCACTATTCTCCGTTTTATTTCGAGGCTGACACTGTTGTTCTTGTTCATGGCGGATCCAAGGTAGATAAATTCATCCACTACCTCAAAGCAATAGTTTCCAACGTTCACGCTGCGTCCCCAACGGGTGGACACTTTGTTCGATGATACCATTAACTTCGTCTTGTCCTCATTCACTGTCAAACCCATTTTCGCTGACTCCCTTTCAACTGATGAGAAAACAGCTGTTACCTCTCGCATCGTTCCACCGATAATGTCGATATCATCGGCATATGCAAGCAGCATGTGGCTCTTATTAAATATGGTGCCAAACATGTTAACCGCTGCTCTCCTTAACACCTTATCCCCATCACTATGTTGAACAGCATACATGAAAAACCGTCACCCTGTCTAAGACCTCTCGTCGTATCGAATGGTGCAGATAGATCCTTGCCAATCCGAAGAGAGGATTTAGTATTCGTAAGGGTACACCGGCAGAGACGAATTATCTTCGCAGGAATACCGAACTCAGACATGGCTTTGTATAGTCGATGCCTGATGGGACTATCGAAGGCAGCTTTGTAATCGACAAAGATGTGGTAAGTGTCGATTTGCTTCTCGTGGGTTTTCTCAAGAATCTGCCGTAGTGTAAATATCTGATCTGTCGTGGATTTGCCTGGTCTAAAGCCGCACTGATAAGGTCCAATCAGGTTTTCCACAATTGGCTTTAGACGTTCACGCAGTATGCTAGACAAGACCTTATACGCAATCGGTAAGAGGCTAATTCTACGATAGTTTTTACACTCACTACGGTCACCTTTTTTGTAGATTGGACATAGCACACTGAGCTTCCAATCCCCTGGCATGCTCTCCTGAAGCCAAATATTATATATGAGCTGTTGCATGCTTAAAACAAGCTCATCTCCACCCGCCTTAAACAACTCAGCTGGAAGACCATCAGCCCCAGCGGCCTTGTTGTTCTTTAGGCGGGATATGGCAGTTGTTCCGTCAACAAGAAAAATAATGTCAGCCAAGAAATCATGTGGAGAATAGTGTTGGCCAATAGATGTTTTTACGGACTTTGGCACTTTAGTAACACCACCTTTTCTCGGGATATTACTCGAAAGATAAGTACTCCGAAAAATATATGGACCTATCTGTGTCGAAGGCGAGTTTCGCTATAGGATGAACCATTAGCTGTATGACTTACCCACGTCATCGACTTAGCTTAAAGGGTCAGAATCCAACGACTTCGATGGCTGGGACATGTAATGGATGTAAATGTTTTAGCGAGAAAGGTGTTTGACAGCGAACCTGAAGGACGACGCAAAGCAGATAGACCCAAATTTCGTTGGAAGGACCAAGTGGTAGGCGACGTGCCACCTTCTGGTAGGACTATCTAGAGAACACACGCAGAAGACCGAAACGTGTTGGATTCCTTAATATTTCAGGCCTCTAATTTATGAACCACGTTAGTAAGTTGTAATGGGTCACTTAAGTAAGTAAAGTAAACAACTGATATATGAGCAATTTACAAGGTGGACCCAAAATGTGTTCACATTTGAATCTGCAACTGCAAGTTTACTATTTTTTTATTTTATTATTCCTTAAACATGTTTTATTACTTTGTGCAAAATGTAGATTCTGAAATAGTGACAAATATTTGTATATGTAATATTTGTTCATTTATAATCATAAATATTATTTTTACGTTAATTCTGCTGCTCTATATAAGGATAAACATGAGTATCGTTGATTGGATAATTAATATCATATCATTTTCCCTACTCCATATAAGGATAAACATGTGCATCGTCCTTAGGTAAACTTGATGTCTTCTTAAACATATTTCGTAAATTACTTTTGTATTTCTTATGTGATTTCTTGGCTCTCTTAATCCAGTTTTTTCTCTTCAAACTATTGGTATAGGGTTCTGTGTTGTCTTTCATAAGCCACTAGAATAAATATCAAACGAATAACTAAAAGTTTATAAGTATTTCGAAATGCTGATAACAAATTACCTTAATTTCTTCTTGTCTTCGTTTCTTGTTCAGTTCTATAGTCCTGGCATCACAGTATGGCCTAACTGTGATATAATACACGATTTCGATTAACGAAAAGATACTAAAGCCCATGAATAAACCCAAAAGTCCACCAGTATTAGCTACAATGAAGAATTGCACAATATGAATCATTGTAAATTGTATCTGTCTTTTCTAAATTTGTCATTTTGTTACTAAGCCCTATGATTTCCGCCCACTCACACAGAAACTCCGTGAATCCAAACATTTCCGATTTTGTTGTACTACGAAATGAGTTCGATATGTAATAAAAATGCATTATCGACAAATCACTTATATTCTCACGGCCCGTGAATATACCCGGTGGAAAGTTGTCCGAACTAAGGAAATCACCCGTTACCATTTGTGACGATGTCAAAGTGGTCTGAAAGTTTAGCTCAAAGCAACCAGGCAGGCAAGCATCACACGATGCACTCTTATTCGATGATTCGATTTCTGATTGCACTTGATTGGTGCACAAATTATTATTGGGCCCACAGATCGGTATGTTGGGATCAATGCGAGGCAAATAATACAAGACACAGCCACACTTTGCCTTCAATATATTGGCTTCACATTCTAGTTCACAATTTTTACGGGAATACGTGCGATAATAGACTAAATCACCTTCGTCAGAGAAAAGACAGCGACGTACAGATTTCTTAATGGATTTAATGCTTTTTGAGGCATCTTGATAGATCGGTTCAATGGGTATACGAGCCTCTCGTCCGGCGGACATTAAAAAGCCATAGTTGCTGATTTTGGGCAATTCAGCAGGATTGTGCACTAGAATCTTTAAAGATATGAATTTAAAGTACGTTTACTATTTTATATTTGTTTTACAACCTTAAATCCCACACATTTTGTTTTGCTGCAATAGTATTCTTCGGAAGAAACATTTAGGACAACAGTTAGGCCCATTCTTGTTCCGGTGCCGCCAGAGACTCTTGGAAAATAATGTTGTGGTCATTCCTTGGGATAACCTGTTTCAGGTGTCCAATCTATGGCTTCATACTGGTTGTCAGTAGGTGGAAATAGGAGGCTGTCTTCGCTAAAAGTAAAAGGAGAATAAAAGGGAGGAGGAGAGACACAATGGTGTGCTCGTATGCAGGGATTGTAAGAACGACAGGAAATGTTAATACTTTACTCTCTTAGGAATTTGAATAAAAAACAAAGTATTAGTCAGGTAAACCGACTTAAATATACCCTTACCCTTAGGTAAACTCATCTACTTCCTCAAAACAATAATTTTCAACGTTGACGCTGCGTCCCCATCGAGAGGACTCTTTGTTTGTCCTCGTTGACCGCTAAACCCATTTTTGCCAACTCCTTTTCTAGTGATGAGAAGCGTGCAGTAACGTCCCGCAGATTTCGGCCAACGATATCTATATCATCGGCTTAGGCTAGTGGCATGCGGCTTTTGTGGAATATGGTGCCAGTCATGTTGACACCAGCTTTTCTCATCACCTTCTCCATAACTATATTAAATGGTGTACAGGACAAGTTATCGCACTGCCTGAGACATATATCCGTGTTGAATGGTTCAGAGAGGTCCTTACAAATCTCAATAGAGAATTTGGTGCTTTCCAAGGTTCATCTGCAAGGTCGAATAAGTTTTGCAGGAATACCAAACTCAGACATGGCCTCCCGGGCATCTCCTCTAGCCAGATGTTCTCCATGAGCTGATGCATGCTCCTAATCAGCTACTCCCCACCGGCCTTAAACAGTTCAGCCGGGAGACAATCTACTCCAACCGCTTTGTTATTTTTGAGGCGGGATATTGCCACACGTATCTCGCTTTGGCCAGAACGTTATCCAGGTCCGTCACTATCTGTCCATCGCTGTCCTTACAGGTAGACAAGTTCCACGCATTCTCGCCTAAAGTCTCTGGTAGAATCTTCGGGCTTCCCCTCTACTTCTGTATACTTATTATATCTGTTCTTCAGCTCCGAGTTACCTCTCGTCTCTTCTCCCTGTACACTCATTGTATCTCATCGTCAGCTCCGAGTTACCTCTCGTCTTCGCCCTGTGCCGCTCACGAACAGCTCGCGTTACCTTTGGCTGCATTTTCTTCCTGTATGCAGCATCTGTCTCTCTGTTGGCATTGTGATATTCACTATCGTACCAGGCATCATCCGTTCTATAGAATCGACTATGCCACTGCGAGGATATATCAACAGGGGTTGGAGCATTCCGCAGCAGTTGAGTTAGGTGGTTGGAGTAGGCGTCCACTACCTCTGTTGTCCGCAGTTTACCGATGTACAGTTTTCATTGATCCTGGTTACGTAAGTTTTTCGCCATGCTTAGCCTTGTGCGTACCTTAATTGCGGTAAGGTAGTGATCGGAGTCAATGTTCGCACACCTGATCACTAGCAAATAGGAAAAACGGCATAGCATAGTCGAATAGAGCACAAAAAAGTATGAACTCCCATTATTTCATTTTTTTTTTTAAATTGCAAAAAAGTTTTCGCACCAAACGCAATTACTTTTTTTCAGGTCATATAGCCATTCAAAGTCTTCCTACAAAGATTACGTCATCCCATCAGCTGTTTTTTAAGTTTTGCTTTGTTGTCTTTTCTTTTTGATGCTTGGAGCGATGTCTGGTGTTCCGTTCCTACTTTTAACAAAAAATAATTTCGCCACAATACAAAAGTCATTGTCCGGCTTAAAAAAAAAATTAATGTTTTCTCAGATATTGGGTCAAAAAACCATCAGGTATTCAGAAATTCCAGCATCTACGCAGAGCATGCAATTAAAATTTTGCAGGACATTTTGCCATTTTGTAAATCATCATATACTTTAAAGTTTAAATTTATTTCATATTATAATTGAAAACATTTGTTTTTTTAAATAAAAATATTGAAAACAATAATCTGACTTGTTTTAGAAATCGCTTTTGGTGCGGAACATTTTTGAACCCAAATCACCTAAAAAGGTGATATTCATTACTTGTACAATATTTGTCACCACATAGTGGTATGCCAAATTTTTCGTAAAAATTAGTTATATGCCTACTGATCAGAACACTCTATGCGTGCCTTCCATCGACTACCACGTGATCTATCTGATTCTTCGTTAATTGATCTGGAGATAACCATGTTGCCTTATGAATATTTTTATGGTCAAATCTAGTGGTGCTAACTACCATATTTCTTGCCGCAGAGAAATCAATCAGTCTTAGGCCATTGCTTGGCGTTTTTTTCCGATGGTAGGCTCAAATGCAGTCTCCTTCCCTATTTTAGCATTAAAATCGGCTAGTAAAATTTTGATATCATGGCTCGGGCTACGGTCATATACATTTTCTAGGCTCTCGTAGAACTCGTCTTTGTCCTCATCGCGTGACTCTTGTGTCGGATGGTGGCTATTCGTTCACACACAGGGTTAGACCGTGAGACTAGGCGTCGCGATCTCTTGCCAATCACAAATCTACATCCAAACTCTTGCTTGTCCGTATGGCCTCTATAGTATATGCCGCATGCCTTCATACGCTGGCACCCGAGTCCCGTCCACCGGATTTGCTGTAAAGTGGATATATCAGCCTTGTATTCTTCGAGGACTTCCGCCAGTTGGATGGAGACACCTGGTCTATACATTGTCTAAACATTTCAGGAGCATATTCTCAATCAAGTTATGGTCACTCACGGACGGGCTGACCTTCCAATTAAACTCAAACTTAGACATAGCTGCACTATTTACAACCATCACATCTATATCTCTAATTCCATGGCCACCATCAAATGTATACAGTTCACACGGCTCATTTACAGCATGATGCCCTTTTGAGAGCATCCATTCATGTAGCCTTTCGCCCCGAGATTGATTCAAGCAACCAGCTGAAGAACCAGTTACCTTACTTGGGAGAAGATGGGTTCGCTTCTAACCCAAGTTCTATAGCAGTACAAGCTATCTAGGAGAAGACGACTAAAGTCACCTTCAACAGAAACACAAACACCCCATTCCGAATTATAAATTTCTGTACAATCTAAGTCAACTTCAGTGACAATAACAGCAAGGGAGGACCTGAATAAAAGCAGGTACACCTTGGACTCCATTATGGGTTACGTGAGGTTGCTGAACAAGATCAATGCTACTACCACTATCACAATGACATTGCCCATCGCACATCACTGCGACACGTCTACCACAATTGAATTGTAGGAGGCGTGTACCCATCTTAATTAATTAGATTCACTCTAGCGACCATGGCACAGTATAAAGGACAGTCTTCCGACACCATGCGGTGATCGGCGTAATATGATTACCCTTAATTTTACAGTCGATGCATCTTAAGGAGTACGTAACAGAAGTTGATTTTTGTTGGACTTATGAGCGTATTGCCTCGATTTTTAACTACATACTAAAAATTCTATTCAATCTTTGATTAAACTTATTAATAATTTTAATCAATGTATACCATTTCCTTACCTATAATTCCTCAGCAGATATTTTGCGTCCAAGGCATTAAAAGTACAGCACAAACCATCATCAGTCAAAGCCGTATTGAAGAGATCCGAACAATTTTCGGCACGAGAACCAAAACTGCAAAAAAGCAACATATCCTCACAGGGTTGAGCAACCTATAAAGGCAACATATAAATAACTACAACCTTAAGACTTCCAATACAGAGACAACAGACCTCTATCAAAATGGCTTTAAAATATTTCCAAAATCCCACATAAGACATCACTTCACCAGAGCTTTGATCACACAAGCTCATCAAGAGCGAAAAATTGGAACTAGATCTGAAACAAACAAAACATCATGACATCATTTCGATTACTGTTTCTGTTTCAAAATGTAGCTGCAACTTAACCCACCTTGTAATATATTGAACTTTACTCTTTTGTGCCTGATTTTGATTGCAAATAGTTATAGCTGGAAATGGTACTTGAGTGCTAAGAGTTTGCTTGGCGCTAGTCGATATAATTATCGGCGATGCTGACCATTTGGAATAGACGTTCGAAATGAAGAATGCCGAAATAATGACAACAGAAACGAATGCTAAGCCGAAGAAAACTCTGCAAGAAAATTAGTTTATACAATTAATTTAAACTTCATATTTATTATTCATATATATTAAATTTAAATTTATAACCATTAAGAAAGTTTTAGTCGGGCAACTTACATTACATATACATTGATACATTGATATCATTACTCCATCTCCAAAGTGGGCGGAGTGGTATATTTGTATGGGATGTACCAGAAGGTTCGTGTCTAGGCTTCCAGATTTTTCATTAAAACTTTATCCTGCTTGAGCTTTACTACAGGTTTACTACGATCGCGTTAGGTCTATTAATAATATTAATCGATTGCTAAAGTGGGCGGTGCCAGATGGGTATGGGAGGTAACAGATGGGGCGTGGCTAGACTTCCAGTTTTTCTCCAAAACTGTGTCCTGCTATAGCTTTACTAAATAAAGAATTTGGGTACGATCGAGTTGGATTAATTTATATTGATATTATTACTCCACCTCTAAAGTGGGCAGAAAGGTGCATTTGTATGGGAGGTACCGGAAGGGGCGTGCCTAGACTTTTTTTTTAAACTTTATCCTGTTAGAACTTTATTAAGTACAGAATTTGTGTACGATCTCGTTGGGTGTATTGATATTATTCCTCGATTTCTGAAGTGGGCGGAATGATGTATTTGTATGGAAGGTACCAGAAGGGGCGGGGCTATGTAGCCCATTTGCAATACCGTAAGTAGTTTTAAGGAAATATTTACTCGTGCAAAATTTAAAAAACATTTCGTTGAAAGTGAAGTGATTCTTGTCGGTAACACTTGAAGTCCGTATCTGTGGCACTACTGCGGCCGGAGTGCCTCCACATGGTGACGCCTGACTCGACACTATACTGCAAAGTTGCTGTCGACAATATCGAGGGGATCTGTAATGAACCACGGATCTCCTGCGTCGCGTGTTCTTACCACTATGCCACGGTCGGTCCGGACGTTTCAACTATTGCAATAAAAAGAAGTACTAAAATAATAAAACGAACCCCCAAAATGTTAACGACCACTGCAAACGAATTAAGAACCATGATTTGAGGAAATGCAGCTGAAATGTTAGAACACTGTATAGACCAGGTGCCTCCATTCAACTGACGGAAGTCTGCGATAAATACAAGGCTGTCATAATCGCTGGAGAAACCAGGAGCCTTTTCCTGGTCACAAAGCTAATCTTTAAACGGATGGTTGCGGTTCTGAATGCCAATTTTGTGAGGTTCCGTTTAACTTATCCGAATTGCGCTATTGAAATGTGCGAATTTCAATAACTATACCAAACTATCGTATTTCACGCCAAACCAATGAAACACTACAATAGCTTAATTGCAAAATTTATTAATTCATTTATTGTTTAGTTTGATCAAATATAATATTATAATTTGCGCTGAACACTCTTCTTGTAACCCGTTCTACTACTCCACTGAACTCACTTGACGACAAGCTAATTTCTTAAACTGTCTAAAACTGCATAGCAAGTAGAAAAACATCAGATCAACATATACGATTGCAATAACATAAACATATGTGTGAAATGACCCTTTTTGAGTGAAACAATTTAAGCTTTAATAACCCCAGTAGAAAATTGTGAAAACTCTGGTTTAAAACTTAACAATCGCTTTAGAGGAAATCCGGTCGACGGCACACGGTTGCTCGAACTTGAAGACTTACGACTTTTACTATAGTAGCCATGCGAACAAACGCGAGTTTGGATGTGGATTTGTGATTGGCAAGACATTGCGACACCTAGCCTCACGGTGTGTGACCGAATAGCAACCATAAGAGTCAAGACAAAGTTTTTCCATATAACACTTATATGTGAACATGCTCTGACAGAAGAGTAACGCGATGAGGAAAATGACGACTTCTACAAGAGCTTAGAGAAAGTATATGACCGTAGGCCTAGCCATTTTACTAGGCGATTTCAATGCTAATATAGTGCCTACCATAGGAAAATTCTGTCTGCACTCCAAAACAGCGGTGGTTAGGAACACTGACTCCGATCACTACCTTACTGCAGTTAAGGTACGCACAAGACTAATCATAGCAAAAAACATACGTTACCATCCACAACGAAAACTGTACATCGGTAAACTGCAGACCGCAGAGAGAGCGGACGCCTACTCCAACCACCTAACTCAGTGCTTTGGGAAAATACTACCTCGCAGATACAATATATAGCCGACTGCTTAGTACGGAGAACGTACTTGGGACTCAAATTCTTCCCAACACAATACCTGGTACGAAGATGAATGTCGCAATGCTAGGAGAGAGGCAGATGTTGCATATAGAGTGAAACTGCAGCCTATAGCACCACGAGCTGATCGTGAACGACACAGGGAGAACAGCCGAGAGGCAACTCGTCTTTTTAGACGGAAAAATAAAGAGCTGAAGAAGCAACAGGATGAGTGCACAGAGTAGCTACTAAGTAAAGGGGAAGCCCGAAAATTCTACTACAGACTTAAGTCAAGAATGCGTGGAACAGTGCTGCTTTCCTGCAAGGACAGAGGTGGTCTGTTAGCGATGGACCCAGTTAAGGTTCTGAAATTATGCAGAGAACATTTCAGCAATTTAATGCTTGCAACTACCACTCCAGAAGTCCACGTTCCAACCCATCGCGATAGTATTAACTGTCCTCATTCTACGTGTGGCAATATTCCGCCTTAAAAATAACAAAGCAGCTTGAGCCCATGGTCTCCCGGTTGAATTGTTTAAAGCAGGTGGGGAGGAGCTGATTAGAAGCATGCATCAGCTCATGAAGAACATCTGCCTAGAGCAGAGCTTGCCCGGGAATTGGAGTCTCAGTCTGTTATGTCCCATATACATGAAAGGAGATCGTTGTTAGAGTAAGAACTACCGTGAAAAAAGCCTATTACCAATTGCGCACGCGGGCCTTTCGAACCTATTGTGTGTGCTGCTAAAGCCAATTGTAGAAAAACTAATTGGACCATATCAGTGCGGCTTTAGACCTGGCAAAACTATGACGGATCAAATATTCACCTTACGACAAACCCTGGAGAAAACTCATGAAAAGCGGATCGCCAGCTACCATCCTTTTTCGACTACAAAGCTGTTTTGATTCTTCCATTAAAAATAGGCTATATGAAGCCATGTATGAGTTTGGTATTCAGGCAAAAGTAATACGACTTTGCTGAAGTACCTTGGAATCCTAGATTAAGATTGGTAAGGATCACTCTGAACCATTCAACACGGAAAAATGTTTCAGGCAGGGTGATAGTCTGTCCTGTACACTCTTTTATATAGCTGTGGGGAAGGGTCATCATGCGCCGAATGTTACTGTAGTTTTCTCATCGTTGGAAAAGGAGTCAGCAAAAGTGGGTTTAGCGGTCAACCATGACAAAACAAAAATAATGATTTTGACGAACCAAGAGTCCACTCGATGGGGACGCACCGTGAACGTTAAAAATAATTATTTTGAGGTATTAGATGAATATACCTACCTCAGATTTTCCGTCAATAAGAAAATAGTGTCGACCAAGATATTAAGCGGAGAATAGTGCTGGCCAATACATGTTTATAAGGACTGCGGCAGCACTTTAGTATAACCATCCAATTTTGGGATAATAGAAACTGTCACTTTTTAAGAAGCTTTTTACGAGACATGCCGATTGACTCGATACCATACTTTGAAGTCGCTAAATATAGATGACTGGAGCCAGGAATCGAACCATGGATCTCACGCATGGTAGTCGCGTGTTCTAACCATCATGTCACGGCATGATCACACCTATATCAAGTGTTAATTTTACCCGTTCTGTCGTACGCTGCTGAATCGTGAGTATATGACAAAGGACATACAAAATATGGGAGTATTCGATAGGAAGGTATTCCGAAGAATGTATGGGCCTATTTGTGTCGACGGCGAGTTTCGCCACCGAATGAACCATAAGCTGTATGAGCTTTACCATGACATGGACGTCGCTTAAATAGTCAGAATTGAACGACTACGATGGCTGGGACAAGTTGCCAGGATGGATGTAAATGCTCCAGCGAGAGAACGCACGCAGAGGTGGAATTCTTACATACTTCAGGTATGTAAGTTGTAATGGGTCACTTATGTAAATAAGTAATAAAAGTGTTAAACGCTAGTTTATTTTTTGTTTTAAATCATAGTTAAAGCTTTTTATAATACTCGTCGTTAATGACCCTAACCAATTATATTGACATGTTCTGTCCATTTTCTTAATATCTTCTGAATACTTGCCTTTCAGGTACGGTTATCTTATCCTCGGCCAGGTATTTCAGACCATGTAAAGTCGTATTTTGTAGATAATATTTGATATTCTTTTTCACGGCCTCTTTGTTGCAGCCATAGCCATCATCACTAGAATAATCTGGTGGCTTGTCATAATCTTGTAGATATTTGCAAAATTAAGACATCATATAAATTATGTTCCCATAGGATTTTTTTTATTTTTTGCAAATTACTTTACCATTAAATTTATTAAGATTTTTATTTCGATTATATCCTTTATTAGGTTTATGAGAATTGTTATCTTTTGCTGACCAGTCCACCAACATTTTCACTTAAAGTTTGTTCACTTCTAATTCCACTAAATTCATACTTTACACACTTTAAAATTATTACTTTTTATGATTTTGCTCAGTCAAGAGTCATCGCTTATATAGCAGTAATCCATCCAGATTTATTCAATTGATAAAATTTGAAAAGTTTGGCGAGTAAATAGCAAATGTTTGCAATATCGATGTAATCATGTTGACTTTACGCTGCTTTATTAAATACCTCACAAATAGTATGGGGTGACGGCAAATGGCATTTGACATGCGACACAAGTTTGTTAGAGGATATTTGAAGTTGCCTAGTGCATTTGAAATCGAGCAACCAGTACGAATGTTGGCCACAAGGTGTTGTTATGTATTACATTTCTAATAATCGCGACAGAAAAGTGACTTTCAAAAAAGCTTTTAATATAAACTAGAGATAAATTGATATTTAAAAAATTGGATTAAAATTAAGGCATCTTAGGTACCTCTTTATGGTGCCTATGTTATGTATATACTAAAGACCAGAATCAAGCCGCATTACCTCAGTTACTAATGGTTATCAAGTTTTTCAACCACTGGAAACAAAACTTAAAAAGGGACGACTTAAAATGTAAACAAATCTACACGTAACAAGCGACACGCTAAACCAGTCACAGATGGACATGAGAACAACAACAATTTAATGTTTGAATACTTGTCTTGTATGTGTGAATTTGAGTTATGTATGTTGCGTTGGTTAACATCAAGCGTTATATAACATTTCTTATGTTATATAAGTTATACATTGAGTTCTTATGTTGTGTGTCTGTTTTTTAGGGGTGGGATAGTGTTGTAGGAAGATCCTTAGTTGCAAGATTTGAATCTGAATAATTTTACAAGGTTGAGAAAAAAATTTATGAACGAAAATATAGAGGAGGCTTGTTGTGTGCAAATTGGTACACATCGTGGTCAAAGGTGGATTAAAATTCGCAACTGTCTCGCAAATGACCCGCAATTGCCCATGGAGGGGTAAAATGTGTGACTTCTAGCAATTTTTCCCTCCTTAATTTTTTTCCAAACACAAAGGGTGGTTAGATTGTAAGGGCCAAAGTTGAATCTGAACCACACCTATGCGTGTACAGTAAGCCGGGTCGAAAAAAAAAGTTGTCAATGTTACCGCCTTATATGAAAAATTAAGTAAAAACAATTTCGTGGGAGCGAGAATTTTTTTTCTGTGGTCACGGAAAAAACGCCGGATTCGGGGTTTTTACCATAACATGGTTATTTGTATACCGATTGTCAAGATCTATGCATCGTTGAAAAGGTATTAGCCACAGCTTTGTTAGTGTGTTAAAGACTTTTAACTACGACGCCATCTTCCAGCGGTTCTCATCATTGTATTCTTAAAAACCACCCTAAGCATATAATTTTTTGATGTAGATTTGAAGGCCTTAAAAAACTATTAACGATTTTAGAAAAAACCGTTAACTTTTATTCATAAACAAAAAAATTATATTGATTTAAAAAATCAGTACATGTGATAATGCGAAATATACATTTGTTTATTTTTATTACATTCGTTTGTTATAAAACGTGTACAATTGAAAAATAAATAAAGTTCAAACAAATAAAAATCAATATTCGAAAATACCAAATAATCGGAATACTATATAACATTCAGAACTTCCAAAGATTTTTTTTAGCGACCAATGTAAATTAAGTATGATGACGCTTAATGCCATATCGGATCATGAGGAAATCTTTGGTTGAGGAAATAAAACTTTTTATACAAATCTACTTCGAACTATTATATGTACTAAAATGTTAAATCAATATAACTTTTTTGTTTATGAAGAAAATGTAACGTTTATTTCGCAATTATTTTATAGTTTCTACAGGGCTTCAAATCTGCATCAGAAAATTTTATGATTAGGGGGGTTTTTAAGGATAAAATGTTGAGAACCACTGGAATATGACGTCATAGTTTTAAGTAACTATATTAATAACAAAGCTCTTGTTAATCCATCTTCAACGATATATAAAACTTAAGAATCGGACAGCGAACAACAAAGTTATGGACAAAACGTCAAAACCGGCGTTTTTGCCACGCCCACAAAAATAAAAATTTTGCACCTCCGAATTTGTTTTTATAAGACTATTCATATAAGGCGGTAACATTCATATATTTTTTTTTCTCCATATAGATCGACCCGGCTTAGTGATAGTGGCTGAAGAGCCGTCCACCTCAACTCGTGGTCGTGCCCAACAATTACACTTTGTCGTTGATGAACATTACAAGGTGGAATTGACTCAAGAACTTAACCCTATTGACCATTCCAAACGTCGTCAATGGTCAGAATGGTGGCAAGAAATGGCAACAGTGGATGAACAATTTTCGAAGAAAACCATCTTCAGTGATTAGGCACATTTTCACCTCAGTGGATTCGTCAATAAGCAGTATTGCCGCATTTGGGCGAATGATAATCCAAAAGTGATTGTCGAAAAACCAAATTGGAAGTTATGGATGTGGACGATATGTGGTTTCAACAGGACGGTGCCACTTGCCACACAGCTAACGAAACAATGGCTCTTTTGCGCGACAAATTTAATGGCCGTTTTGTCTCACATTGTGCCGATGTCAATTGCAAATTGACATTATTGGACTTCTTTCTTTGTGGTTATTTGAAAAAAAAGGTGTAAGTCGATAAGCCAGCAACAATTCAAGAGTTAAGGATGAATTTTTTAACATTAACGGCATAGAACTTCAATTATGCCTCAGCGTCATCGAAAATTTGGACCATCGCGGCGGCCATTTGGCCGATATTTTGTTCCATACATAATTGAACCATACCAACATTTTCATAATAAAAAGATATGACAATAATTTCCTAAATAATTTGCGTTTAATTCAAAATCAACATCGGCCCTTAAAATTTAACCGAATTTAAAAGATTAGCAACATAAAAAGAGTGTTAGTCCGTTTTAAAATGTTTAATGTGGTTAAGTACAGTCACTGCCGTAGATTCATAGTCTAGTGTTGCTAATATTTGCATGTCGGTTTTGCTATTTTTTTGTCGCCAGATTGGTTATTTTTCCCACCGCTCTAACAGACCCAAATGTGTTTTTAGAGGAGTCAAAAATATGACCGACCCCCAACATTTTTCCAACTTCAACAGTTTTTCAAAACATATAAACTACCCTCTACCTTCAACTCATTTTTATAATTTTACTTTAAATTCAGCAACCATCGCTTAAAATGTGCCTCCTAGATTGGTAAAATGTATGACCAACCCCATCATCGCTTTGACAGGCAGCTTCGCGGGTTATGGATGATTGCCATAGCTTGCTAGATATCATAGGCCTATGACTTCCCCCCATAATCCTCATCCATTGACCGTCCGACCGATTTCATCACCTCATTAATCAAATTAAGGCATTCTGGGATGTGTTTTTAGAGTACATTAATAGCCACTTCAATGTTCTCCAAACTACTCTCGTCGCATGGATAGCTGACAGAAAATTCCGAGATATCATTAAGGCAGCGGCTGCTTGCTATATTCCTGCCGGTCGAATTACCTTAATAAAACCAAAGTTTACAGCAGAACTCGCAGATGAGCGTGATGAAATTCGTCGAACACCTTCTGAGGACCCCCAAATTCGAGAACTTGATAGGGAAATCTCCAGACTAGTCAACGAACATAAGCGAAATAAATGGAGAAACCACCTGAAGCAGCCCAACCTTAGCACCAGACTCAGCAAATTGTGTCCCTCTCGAATCCCACCAAACGGGATGTTCGGGTTACAGTCAAATTAGGCGATAATGACTGTGACTGAACCCAAGAGGTGCGTGATTTATTTTAACCAGCAGTTCATTGAGCAACCAGAGAGGAACAAGGCGAAAATAATAGTCATGTGCCACATCTATGAACTCCGAGTCGAAGATGAACCATTACAATTTGCAGCAAGCGAAGTTCCTGATGTCGTCCGCAAAGCAAAACCGTTAAAGTCATTGGGCCCCGAAAGAATTGCAATGTCATATGGGAGTCTTTAGCCACTCTAATTGTTTTCCCGATGCTTGCATTAAAGGCAGAGTGGTACCTCTATTGATGCCTGGGAAATATGCGAGTTTGAGAGACTCTTACAGGTCAACCTCCTTACTCTCATAAAGTAGTGAAGGCGCTTGAGGCACTTATTCTTCCGAGCCACAATGGACAAGTGTTAGCCACCAACATAGGTTCAGGGAGCACCAAAGCAACAACAACCGCGCTCCACGCTATCAGCACACATATGAGCCGTGGCCTAAACCAGAATACACCCTGCGACAGGACTTCCTCGTAGCTCTCGACCTGTCGAAGGCATTCGACTCAGTTGACAGTTGCCAATGAACACCACCCTCCCGGTTAAGTTAAAAACGTTGGTTTATTAACTATATGTATGGGCGCCAATCATTTGTGGTATTCAGAAACCAGAAGCCAAAAGAGCGTAGAGTGAAACAAAAAGTGCCGCAAGGCAGTGCCCTTTCTTTGACACTGTTTAACATATACGTTTCTAGAATTCTACAACCACCTGAATGCCTCTTCATAGAGAGCAGAGGAGAAGATTTCTCCCCATACAAGGAATATAATGATATGTTGTGTAAGCAGTACCTGTTGAGTTGCCACATAAATAATAACCCTAGTCTTTGATTTCCCATCCTGGCACAAGAGAGAGCCTCTAGATCAGCAAGCCTATCAGACAAGTCTTAACGATATTCATAGGCCCATAAACTCTAACCCTATGAATGTTGTTCACTGAGACCATTTTCCCAAAATAGTATCTGAAGGAACCAGTCTGCCACGAAATACTAAAACGGCTCTAGCACAGCTGCGATCCGGTTGGTGTATTAGGCTTAATTCGTATTAGGCTTATTTGTTTTAGTGTCCAACCTAACCCACCCACCTCGTCTTCGATACACTCTGGATAGACACTGTGGGTGTGCCTAGATTCCTACACCTAGAAACAGACAGAATCGCAGCGAGCAGACAATAACATTTCCACTAATGGAAATATGTCAATACAGAATTTACACATTTACGTGGCTACAAAAACAATTAAAACAACCGAATCTCATTAATTTTGTCCTCCTAAGATTATTTCCAAACTTACTCAGTCTATATCTTTAATTCCATAAGGGAACTCTCCTACACTGTTACTCTCAACTGTTTAAACAAACACACGCTTACAACTGCAATAGAACGGTAAGATAGGCAATTCAACCAAGTCAACTGATTGAGTGTTTGTTGCCCTAAACAAAACTTCCTTACATAACTAAAGGACAACAACATATATAAATTTAGTTGCGCTTGTGATTTGCTGCTTTAATGTGATATAACACAACTAAACACTGTTTTGAAAGCCATTAATCATTCGGCAGTACTGTTAAGCGCAAATGTCAGGTGTAGCAAGATATGTACAGTACAGAATGTTGTGAAATACTACACACTAGAGTGGTTTAATTTTTTTCTCGACCAAGTGGTTGTCAATATCGTAATCTACTCTGAATTCTAAGAATAATAACCCAAGAAACCATGGGTCTAAAATCAAAACCGCGTTTTTTAACGTGAAACTTTTCGTATTGGGGAAAAAATCAACACAAGCTTCGCAACTGCCCCGGTATTGCCCCTAGAGTGTTCGAATGTGTGACCGAACCCCAGTTATTTGTCTCTCTTAATATTTTTCCCAAACTTACCCAACCCCCATCTTCCCCTCTAAGGGGGCCACCCAACAAAATTCCAATTTTTATATAATTTTTCCCACCGCTCTAGCTGCCGTAAAAGGAGTCAAATGTATGACTGTCCCCCAATATTTTTACAATCCCAACAGTTTCTCAGAACATATCTACCCTCCATCTTCAACCCTTTATGGAGGGAAATACTTGTGAGGGTCGGTCATACATTTTACCCCTCTATGAGATGCAGCGGAGCGGGAGCTGATTTCATAAAAAAAAATTATATACAAAAATTGTATGGGGACCACCTAAAGGGTTGAAGATAGATATGTTCTGAGAAACTGTTTGGGTTCCAAAATTATTAGGGGACGATCATACATTACACCCCTCTAGGGGCCACACCGGGGCAGATAGAACGGTGGGAGCAAATTATGCCTCCTTAGGGGGTGAAGATCGGGAGTAGGTATGTTTGGGAAAAATGTTAGCAGAGAAAAACGACTGGGGGTCGTTCGTACATTTGAACCCTCTAGAAGCGATTCCGAGCAGTTGCGGGGCTTGTTGTGGATTTTTTCCCCCATATGAAAAGTTTCTGTTTTTCATTTTAGATCCATGGTTTCTTGGCCAAATTTTTTAGAATTCATCGTAATTTAAGATTTTTATAACCGCTAAGTGAATTTTGTTACACCCTCCAAATAGGCCCTCTTTTCAAGATGTATTTAAAGCCTACTTGTTGGTGGCCTTTAGTGTGTACCCATTGATATTTTATTTATATTTATTAACATTTGTGACATTTTCATTAAAACTATTTAATAATATTAAATTAACAAAGTATGTAACTATATGTAGTCAAAGCGCCAATCCTCATGCATTGCTAACGGTTTGTTCGCAGCAAATCCCCTTCGACCCATTTCAACGCTTTTTGGTCTATCACCACCTTTGTTTGATATACGAAACAGCGAATAATTCACTAGATATTTCCCTCGACACTTTAGAGGACGCCTAGATAGTTTATCCACAGTCACCGATAAGGTATTCTGATCTCTTTTGATGTTCTTCATTTTGGTTTTGCCCTTAACTTTACGAACTCCCCGACAGGGACGTATAAAGGTATAGAAAATTATTTCCGCCAATGAAATAAAACTAAAACCAAAAAATATTCCTATAAGACCACCAATGCTCGCTAGAACAAAAAAAAACAACAACAATCATAAATATAAATCATGGTATTCTTTTCACAACTCACACAAAACATCTGTCATGCCAATGAATTCCGTCTGTTTATTACTTTTGAATGAGTTATCCTTATAGTACATTGTCAGTATGGCAATATTCTTTTCCACATATTGTGCACTCATATTCTGAATCTTTTGGTTGGCGGTCTTAAATCCTTCATGCTGTATAGGTGTTGAGAAAAATTCCGCATAGGTTCTCAGATCATAGCAACTGGGTAAACATATTTCATCGCACTCATGCTCTTCATCGTCATCATCATTGATCATGGAATGCAAACGTATGCGTTCAACACATTCCATGTCATGAATACCACATACCGTCTCATTACCAAATCGTGCAGGCATATAGTGAATGTGGCAGCCACAATGACGTTTCATTGAGTTGGCCACACATTCTGCTTCACAATTGGGCTGAGTGTATGCGGAGAAATAGACAAGTTGGTGTTCATCTTGAAATTCACATTGGCGATGTTTTTTATTGACGCCATGTAACTTTTGATCTGCCTCTACTTTTTCCAAACGTACACGGGCTTTAGTCTCATAGCCCGCTGCCACTAGAAGACCAACTTCTCGTACATTGGGCGTTTCATTGGGACTATGCATGGCCATTTTGAAACCAATGCCATTGGTGGAGGAACAATAGTACTCATCGGATTCCACATCCATAATAATGGTTAAACCCAAAGACTCGCCAGTGCCAGCAGTTTTGTAGGGGTAAAAAGTTTTGGGTAACTTTTTGGGGTAACCGGTTTCAGCATTCCAGGGAACGGCCGTGTGGACCTCACTGTGGTTGGTTGAGGTCTCATTAATCAACGATATGGTTCTGTTACATGGATAAAGTATATATAAAATTAGTTAAGGCGTATTATTAAATGAATCGCTAATAATTCGGATTCGAATACATAAATCTAAATTGAGTAACACATACACCCTATTTCGACTTACCCCGGTGTATACATAAACTTTGGATGAACCGTATTGAATGCACAGCACAGACCTTCATCCGTTACAATAGGATGAAAGATGCGATTGCAGTCGTGTTCAATGCCACCATAACGACACGAAATAAACATATTTTCACAAGGAGGAGCGATCTGTACAGAAATAAACAAAAAACCCCTTAGCAATTTACTTGTATAAACCTCAGCCTCCATTTCACTTACCTCGGACAAAAATTGATTGAAATAACTCCAGTTTTTCATTGTATTTTTCACTGTAGTATCCACCTCACGTTTGCACATCATTTGTATAACCGCATATTCGGTGGAGTTCCTGAAAGATAAATCAAAACAATTAAATGATTTAACATTAAAACCCGTATCCTTCATATTTCCATATATGTACTTTGGGTATTGTAAGGCCTTAGATTTGTACGCCTGATTCATGTTGCAGATAGTTAAAGCTGGAAATGGTTCATTGGTTATGTAAGTGGGTTGTGGATTAATGCTGAATATCACCGGTGTTGTACTCCATTTCGTCAGGACATTGTTAATAAAGAAAGCAGCGACTATGACGACCGTAATAAAGGCTAAAGCAAAAAATGTTCTAGGAAAAATAAAAACAAAATTAAAAAATAATAATTTTTAAGCTTTTTTTATAAGAAAGTAACAAATAGGCTCTGTATCGTGGACTGGTGTACGAAGTAACTTTTCAATATGAAATATTTAAAATTCTTTGGTATGTATCAGTGCCAAGTTAAGTCGTTTATCACGTTTTGAAAATTAATGCCAGGTGCGTGATCTCTTTTCTAAATGGCAGTTTTTGTCCTTGATTCAGTTATTTCACATACGAGTACTTTCAGAATGACAACAAACATATGAATCATACCAAAATCCAAATTACATCCGTTCAGTGGTAGCAAATATGAGAAGGCGTAACCTAAACCTACCACCGATGCATCATAGGAAGTAGGTAACAGAATTTAATGAAGCTCAACACAAAGGGTCACTTACACAGTACAACACATGATATGCCAACTCAATTCTGTGAACTGTATGTGAAATTAGACCCAAAAAGAAGAATTTCTGCATCATTCGTTTTGTCTTCTTACCTGCGATTTGAAGTTAGTATCGATTTGAAGTTAGTACTATCGTATAGGGGAATTTATCACGTTTTAGGCCCTGTTGTTTGACATAGCTCGACAACCACTAGCCCAATTTAGTTGAAATAAATTTTAAAAAATTAAGAATTACAATTCCCTTAATCTGTTCATATATTGTTTTCCTATACAAGTAACACTTTCGAAGTTAAAAATTAATGTATGAAGGGAAAAAATTATTTTTTGCCTAAAAATTAAAATTTTTTTTTTAAAAATACATAAAAAATCCAAAATGGAAAAAAGTTTCAAGTCTAGTTATTTTTTCGCAAAGTCACATAACCTATGAGCAAAATGAGACAAAGATCATAAAAATCGATGCACGCGTTTCGCTTTTATTCGCAATTGAGTAAATGTATGAATTTCAAAAATTTGCTCGAGATATGCACAACATTATTTGGAGAAAACATTGACACCTTTTTCATGATTCTGAGAATTAAAACAGGTATTCTCAATGGACCTGATATTCGGAAATTGATCAAAAGTGATTCTTTCACACATTTGCTTTCAGAGCATCATGATCACCAACATGCATGGAACGCATTGAAAGAAGTAATAGAAGGCGTTCTAGGAAAGAACCGTGTCCAGCGAGAAGAGATACAGCAACGAGTGGACAGGTTGCTGTTTTATTTCGAAAAAATCGGTGCATCCATGACGCTGAAATTGCATTTCTTGCACCACCACCTCGATACTTTTTTGGCACAATCACCTAAGGAATCAGACGAACAAGGAGAGAGGTTCCACCAGGTGACCATGCCATTTGAAAAGCGGTTCAAAAGCAAAAAATTGGATGCATTGCTTGCGGAGGTTTGTTGGTGGAGTTCCACAATTATGCAGTTTGAAGAAAGCACCGAAGATGAAGACATTGAAATTGGTGGACACAGTGAAAGAAACACGCTCTTGAATAGTATGTGTATCTCGGATGACGATACAGACTCAGACCATGAATATGAACAACCTACGAAGAAAACAAGATCATCAGAACCACAAGCGTCAACTTCTACAAGGATGGATATTGCCAATAATTGAAAAAATGTTCTAAATTTTGTTTTTATGCATATTATAATTGCGTATTAATTGCATATTATTTTATTTTCATTAAGTTTTTATAAATAAAATGTTTTTTTGCATGATAATTTTTTAATTTATATTTTTATTTTAAGGGTGGTGGCTATAACTGATTTTTGAAATTCATACCTTTACTCAATTGCGAATAAAAGCGAAACGCGTGCATCGATTTTTATGATCTTTGTCTCTATTTGCTCACAGGTTATGTGACTTTGCGAAAAAATAACTAGACTTGAAACTTTTTTCCATTTTGGATTTTTTATGTATTTTAAAAAAAAAAAATTTAAATTTTTAGGCAAAAAATAATTTTTTCCCTTCATACATTAATTTTTAACTTCGAAAGTGTTACTTGTATAGGAAAACAATATATGAACAGATTAAGGGAATTGTAATTCTTAATTTTTTAAAATTTATTTCAACTAAATTGGGCTAGTGGTTGTCGAGCTATGTCAAACAACAGGGCCTAAAACGTGATAAATTCCCCTATACGATAGTACTAACTTCAAATCGATACTAACTTCAAATCGCAGGTAAGAAGACAAAACGAATGATGCAGAAATTCTTCTTTTTGGGTCTAATTTCACATACAGTTCACAGAATTGAGTTGGCAATCAATTAACTGAAAAATGTTGTACAGTGTTAGTGGCTTTGGCAGCCTTAGAAACTACGATCGGGCGCAGTGGTCTTATAAGCCACTCTCCCTTAATAAAATACTGTTATGAAAACACGAAAAAAGAAATATATACAATACCAAATTACGCAAATTTGTGTACACGCCCGACAATGACATTAAAGATAAATTTTATGAGCGCCTGGAGGAAATATATGGCCGTTGCCCTGCACATGACATTAAAATCGTTCTGCGCTTCACAACAACACCTCCGATAACGGATTCATACTAGTTAGCTTCGCATCGGCAAGTGACAATTTAGGAGACTGGATCCAGTTTCCCACATAAAGATCTCCACAAGGCAGCCTGGATATCTTTCGATAAAAATACAAGAAATCAGATAGATCATGTGGCAAACGATGTAAGGCACCTCACAAGCTTTGCAGCCAAGGTAGGCAGACGTTAAAGTAGCGCCAAAAACGCTCGTAACCAAACGCAAAGGAAGCAGTACATCACAAAGCTGCACATCACCGAGATAGTCAATGTCTAATCCAATCATCTCTCTCAATTACTTCAAATAAACCCCCTGTTCTGATGTTCCCGACACACAGTGGCAGCATATTGCGAATTCTATGACCACTGCCGCAACCACCGCACTGGGTTACGAAAAACTACGCTCAGACAAGCCCTGGTACGATGGTGAATGTTGCGAACTGTTTAAGGCACAACTGCAGCCAATGGTAACGCGTGTGATGACAGAGCGTTATAATGAGAAGAGGAGGGAGATGAAACGCCTGTGAAAGAAAAGCAAGAGCCAGGATATCGAAAACTACAGTGTATCCCTGACCGAAAAGTTCTACCAAAAAGTAAAAAGCAAAGGTTTTGGAACAGGGATCCCCACCTATAAGAACAGAGACGGAAATCTGGTCACAACACTTGGAGTGTGCTGTCAAATATTGAGGGAACACTTTCGATCTCTACTCGTTCTCGAAGGCAGCATAAATGACGAAATAATACCAATAATAGACGACGAAGTAGATTGTCCACCACCGAGCCAAAACACGATCGCATAAAAGGTCCTGTCTAGTGTGTTATGTGTCCATTCTGGTGAACCTGATGGACCTTATCAGTGTGGCTTTAGACCTGGTAAATCCACGACCGACCAGATATTCATTACTACGACAAATCCTGAAGAAGACACAAGAAATGTAGATGGACACTAGGGATGTAAAGAATGTGCTTTAGCGAATGCGAATATTGGAATATTTTTTTTGCGAAATCGAATGCGAATATTTACTTTTGGTTTTTGCTAATGCGAAAGCGAATATTCCAAAATTGTTTATCGAATGGCAAAAAATGGTTTACGTAAACGAATAATTTAGTATCATTCCTACTGTTTGCCTTTTCAAATAAAAATATGTATTCCAGTTAAGTAATTAAGCATAAAATATTGATTTCAAAGTAAAACAAAAACAAAAATATATATAATTCTCAGAAATTCAGTCTTTAAGGTAACTAAGCAATAATTTTATTTACTTTGAAAACCTTGACGTATTCAGTATTCAAAGTTTAGTAGAGCCAAGTTGTATTTAACAAAAAAAGCTTCGCTCCTTTTTCGCTATGCAATCTATTTCTTAGTGGATCATAGATAAGACCAGCTCCACTAAACAACTGTTCGCTGGGAACACTTCCCGGAGGCGTAGCTAAGAACTGGCGTGCCAAAGGTACTAACTTTTGGTATTTCGAGCTGTTTTGTTTCCATCACAATAAAGGATCTTCTGAAATATGTTTTTTTTCTCTTTATTGTATTCAGCTTACAATTTAATGCATGAGAGACTGAAAACGTAATCTCTTGCATGTCCTCATCAGTCTCACTATTACTATTACTTGTATGAATGTGAATATTGCGAAAGCTAATGCGAATGCGAATATTGAAATATATATTTATACGAATGCGAAAGCGAATGTACGAAACGATGCGAATGCGAACGTTCGTTACATCCCTAATGGACACCTACCAACTGTTCATAGATTACAAAACTGCATTCGACAGTCCAATACGATGCAAAGTAAGAACCAGACGGCAGAAGTGAGTCTGGCGATAAATCAGGACAATTCCAAGTTATTTGTTAAACGAACAAAGAGTCTATTCGTTTGGGACTCTGCGTGAATGTTGAGAACTAAAACTTTGAAGTGGTAGATGATTTTGTCTACCTTGGCTCCGCCATAAACATAAATAATAATGTCAGACTGGAAATCAAAAGACGAGTACTGACAAAGCCCTCTCTGAAGAACAAAGATCCAACTGTACCAGACACTGGCTGGTTGGCTGGATGGCTGGTCAGCAGGATAACCCGAGTAATCCTAAACGGATCAGTATGAAAATTTATCAGTATTAATATTTTTCAAAACGAACTTATGGGATTGTAAATGGGCTGAATAGCCCCACCCCTTCTGCTACCTCCCATACAAAATTACCTTACTTACTTACTTACTTAACTGGTACTTCTACGCAATCCCAGTGGATTATATACCGCACGTAGAAAAATATTATAAGCGCCTCGATCTTCTGCGCTTCTTCTCCAGTTAGTCACACCGAGTTCTGTAAGGTTCTTAGTAACCTGGTCTTTCCAACGGAGTTTAGGTCGCCCTCTTCTGCGCCGTCCATCGAGTTCATTGTCGAAGACTTTTCGAGCTGGAGCATTTTCGTCCATGCGTACAACATGACCTAGCCAACGCAACCGTTGCACCTTAATGCGTTTGACCACGTCAATGTCAGTGTACAGCTCGTACAGCTCATGATTCATACGACGCCGATACTCTCCGTTAACGATGATGGGCCCATATATTTTACGGAGTATTTTTCTCTCGAATACCGCCAGAACCGATTCATCTGCTTGTGTCATAACCCAGGATTCTGAGCCATACATTAAGACAGGTAGAACCAGTATCTGGTATAGCTGGAGTTTTGTTCGTCGAGAGAGGGCTCTGTCATTGAAACGCTTGCTTAGTCCGTAGTAGCATTTATTTGCAAGCAGGATTCTTCTCCGGATTTCTAGGCTTACATTATTTTCTTTGTTGATGGCGGAGCCTAGGTAGACAAAATTATCTACCACCTCAAAATTATAGTTGTCAACGTTCACGCAGTTTCCTAAACGAGTAGATTCTTTGTTCGTTGAAACTAATAACTTCGTTTTGTCCTCGTTCACCGTTAGGCCCATTTTCGCTGATTCCTTCTGTATACCCGAGAATGCTGCAGTCACATCCCGCAGTTTTCGACCGATGATGTCTACGTCATCAGCGTACGCGAGTAGCATGTGGCTTTTGTTGAATATAGTGCCACTCGTGTTTACTGCAGCTTTTCTCATTATCATCTCCATCACAATGTTGAAGAGATCGCACGATAAGCCGTCGCCTTGTTTTAGGCCTCATCTGGTATAGAATGGCTCCGTAAGGTCCTTGCCAATCTTCACTGAAGACTTCGTGTCAGTCAGCGTCATTCCGCAAAGACGTATCAGCTTCGCTGGAATACCAAACTCAGCCATGGCTTCAAGTAATTTCTGCCGTATCGGGCTGTCGAAGGCAGCTTTATAGTCGACAAAAAGATGGTACGTGTCGATCTGTTTCTCTTGGGTCTTTTCCAGGATTTGCCGAAGTGTGAAAATCTGGTCAGTTATTGATTTTCCAGGTCTAAAGCCACACTGATAAGGTCCGATCAGGTTGGATAACACTGGCTTTAGTCTTTCACATAGCACACTCGACAGGACCTTATATGCGATGGGTAAAAGGCTGATCCCGCGGTAGTTGGAGCACACACTTGGATCACCTTTTTTCAGCACAGGACATAATACGCTTACATTCCAATCGTCGGGCATGCACTCTTTAAGCCAAACCGTGCGCAAGAGCTGGTGCATGCTCGTTATCAACTCCTCGCCACCGGACTTGAAGAGCTCTGCGGGCAGACCGTCGGCACCGGCTGCTTTGTTGTTTTTCAGACGCGATATTGCTCTTCTTACCTCGGTTTGACTTGGTGGTGGGCAATCTAAGCCGTCGTCGACAATTGGCGTGATAACTTCACGTGCGCTGCCTTCTGGGACCAGCAGTTGCTGGAAGTGTTCTCTCCATATGTGCAGCACACTCTGCGTATCCGTGACCAGATTTCCATCACTGTCCTTACAGGTGAGGAGGCCATTACCGTATACATTTGCTCTTACTTTCTGGTAAAATTTTCGGGCCTCACCTCTATCCCTGTATCGCTCTATATCCTCGTTCTCCCGTTCCTTCATCTGACGTTTTTTTCGCCTAAATAGCTGTCTCGCCGTTTTACTTTCTCCTTATGCCGTTCCCTAACAGCACGGGTTACAATTGGCTGTAGCGTTGCCATATAAGCAGCATCCTGTTCCTCAGACGCTATGCGACATTCTTCATCGTACCAGGATTCGTCTGAGTGCCGCTTTTCATATCCTAGCACGGTTGTTGCGGCGGTTGCCATGGAATGCACAATATGCTGCCACTGTGTATGGGGAACGTCAGAAGTAGAGGCGTTGTGTCGTAAAAGTTGGGAGAGCTGGTTGGAGTAGGCAGTAGCTATCTCTGGGGTTTGCAGCTTCGCGATGTCCAGCTTTCTTTGTGTTTGGTTACGTGCGTTTTTCGCTCTGCTCAATCTTGTGCGCACCTTGGCTGCAACCAGGTAATGATCCGAGCCAATATTAGCACCACGGATCACACGCACGTCCATGACACTAGATGCATGCCTGGCATCAATTACCACATGATCAATTTGATTTTTGGTATTTTGATAGGGGGATAGCCAAGTTGCCTTGTGGATATCTTTGTGCTGGAATCTGGTTCCACTCACTACCATGTTCCTTCCCGCTGCGAAGCTAACCAGCCTAAACCCGTTGTCTGACGTGTCGGTATGCAGGCTGAATTTACCGATCGATGGACCAAGAACATCTTCCCTTCCTATTTTTGCATTAAAGTCTCCCAGAACAATTTTAATGTCGTGGCCAGGGCAGCGGTCGTATGTTTCCTCTAGGCGCTCGTCTTTATCTTCCGTCGGGGCGTGTACACAAATCAGCGTGATGTAAAAATATTTCGCCCGAATGCAAATGGTGGCTATTCGGTCACTTACAGGATTAAACCGCGAGACCAGGTGTGGAATCTCTTGCCGACTATGAAACCACATCCAAATTCGTGTCTTTCTGCATGGCAGCTGTAAAAGATGTCACAGTTCTTTCGTCGTGTGCATCCCTGTCCCGTCCATCTCATTTCCTGTATGGCCTTGTATTTGTCGAGGACATCCGCCAGTTGGATAGAGGCACCATCTCTGTAAAGAGTTCGGACATTCCAGGTGCATATCCTTAAATCATGGTCCTTATATCGTTTGCGGGGGTCGTCAACACCGGGTGGTCGTCGGCTGCCAAAGCCACTAGGAGAGCCTGTGTTGAGCTTCAGTAACTTCTGTTACCTAATTCCTAAGACGCATCGGTGGTAGCATGCCGATTAGGTTACTCAACGTTTCGCCTTCTAACTCTAGCTAACTTCTAAGCGGTTGCTTTAAAGTCATTGCCCATTGAATACTTGGTCTAAGACCGGAAGTAGTTAGCTGCTTGGACAGTGCCGCAAAGGAATCGATTCTGGTCACTCCCAAGTGAGTGACAATCAGTAACTTTCAGCCTCTGGGCAAAGTCCCATTCCCCATACAAAATTACCTACAAAATTACCTATTTTTTGAAAATTAATATTTCTTCCATAACTTCCAAACGGACAATTGGAGGATGTTTGAATTTGGTCAGTTGATTTATCTTGCAAAAGTAGACAAACCCTAAGAAAACCGAAACCTTTGCACCACCCATTCTGGTACCTCCCATACAAATTACCGAATTGACCCTCATACTTTTACATACATATCTTTTTTGTTAGTAAACTGAATTCACTCAAATTTTGCGTGTGACGTTCGCTTATGAAAAGTTGAAATAGGAATGAATATGGACTATATCGGTTCACGCCTTCTGGTACCTCCCATACAAAATTACCTATTTTTGGAAAATTTATATTTCTCCCATAACTTCCAAACGGACACTTGGGGGGTAATGAAAATTGATCGGTAAATTTATCTTCTGATAGAAGGCAAAACCTCAGAAAACCTAACTATTTGACACACCTCTGTTGATACCTCCCATACAAATGACCGAACCCACACCCATAGTCTCACATACATATCTTTTTTGTAAGTAAAGTGAATTCACTCAAATTTTGCATATGATGTTCGCTTGTGAAAATTAGACTCAGGAATGAACATGGACTATATCGGCTCACGCCTTCTGGTACCTCCCATTCAAAATTACCTTCCAAACGGACACTTGGGGGGTAATGAAAATTGATCGGTAAATTTATCTTCTGATAGAAGGCAAAACCTCAGAAAACCTTACTATTTGACACACCTCTGTTGATACCTCCCATACAAATGACCGAACCCACCCCCATAGTCTCACATACATATCTTTTTTGTAAGTACACTGAATTCACTCAAATTTTGCGTAAGGTGTACGGTTATGAAGATTTTAATCAGAAATGAATATGGACTATATCGGATCACCCCTGCTGGTACCTCCCATACAAAATGAGTTTGTTTGGAAAATTTATATTTCTCCCATAACTTCTAAACCGGCACCTGGGGGATAATCAAATTTGGTCAGTTAATTTATCTTGTAATAGGAGGCAAAGCCTCAGTAAGCCTAACTATTTGGCACACTCCTTCTGGTACGTCACATATAAATATATGGAATACTAGCGGACCCGGCGAACTTCGTCTCGCCCCAATTTTATGCCTTTAGATAAACTCAGAGAGAATGTTTGATAAACAATGTTTTTCGATTAGTTTTCCGCCTCAAAAACAAACAACGAAGGCGGTTCTCCTAAACTCCAAAAGGAAGCGTTCAACTGAACGGACATAAAACAGGGAAATTCGAGATTAATCTAACGATTGGCCTTGCGATTTATTGATTCTTGTCGGGGAATTGGAATGGATGATCAGTTGGAATTATCTAATTCGTAAGATAAGGACTTCCTCTTCTTTGAATTTGTTCTTTATGATTGTCTGTAATCACATTTTTTATCAGATTCTTGACGGACAACCGCGTACCATTGCACAATTTCGGTTGATTCAGATTCCACAATATGGTTATGATCGATCCCATCTTTATCTGTAAATTATGCGGCATATTAAGCGAGTGGAAAATTCGGTCGGATTGTTGGTCGCTTCATCCTTTACGGTCACGCTGTAAACAGATTTTACGAATGCAGCTCTCAAGCGATTTAACTATCTAATTTGAAATTGTAGCTATTAAGGTATTTATTCTTCTCTGCTAGTAACATACTGCCCGTAAATTAATCCAATCGAGATTTTTATAATTTTGTGCAATGTCATGAGTTACTTTTCCAACGATGTGCAAAAATTAGCAGGTAACGATATCAATTCAGTCGAAACATCAACCCGAATTTGGCCATTGCCAAGCGCTGGCAGTTGTTTCGGGAATTCAGCAGAAGATGAGAGGTTCTGGAATGAGCCCCTAATTTTTTGGTCAATTACAACATCTTGACGTTTTCAAGCATGGTTTTAGTAAATCAGTAGCATTAGACATTTTGAGCAAAATCATAGCCCCACCAAATCGTTTTAAATTCCCTCGTAAATCCTTTATCGTTCGGTCAACTACTTCCAAAGCTCATTTAGTCGTTATCGAGCATTCATCCGAAATGTTGATTTGACATTTCCGCTCTACTTCGCCGTTGCGAAATTCTAGGTCATTGTATACTCTGGCTTTTCAACCGTGAGAAGATTCATTGACAGTTTTAAAGTGGAATTTGCAGTTCGAATGCGTTCCAACAATGTGACAGGTATGCCAGAGGATGCAGCGGCTAACGTTATTTGAGATCTTGACCAAATTGTTGCCGGAATCAACAAATAATGTCTTAGATGTCCCACTCGGAGCATCGAGAAAGTAAATGCCTCCAGTTTAATCGTGAATCGTACACGTTCTTGTACTCGGTATTTAACAGCGGCACATTAGTTCGAACTCTTCCGATCAGCTCATCTAGATTATAGTCTTGCTCCCGTTAAAATTCGCGATCGAATGCATTTTGCATCGAACGATTTGACGCTGGCACTCCCAATGTCGGGTTCGACGGATTTTTTATTTTAATATTATTTTTCTCGTTACCAACCACCATTTAACCGAAAATGTTCCACCTAGACATCGTTCAAAACCATCAAATCATGCGAAAATTGCAAAATTTCGTCAATAAAAAAAAACAAATTTTTTTGACTTTTCCAGAATTTTTCGAGTTTTTCCCTAGGAATTTTGTATTTTTCCATTCGAAAAGCCATTCCGTAACAACTGCACACAAAATTCCATACAAAAACCAATTTTCGATTTTTCCACTTTCCCGACTTTTTCAAAGGATTTCCCCAAAATTATCTTGCATAAAACCCTCATACCAGTTACGAACAATTGTATAAAAATTGAAAACATAATGGGCCAGCCGTTCTCCCTTGATGAATTACTACACACTGTTTACACCGTTTTTATACATATAGGTTTCACAATAAACCGAATTTTTTCAAGAATAAACGAATTTTCCACCTTTACGTCGTCTAAAATCATCAAATCAAGCGATACAATGAAAAATTTCGATGAAAAAATTCAAAATTTTCGAGTTATTTCAAGAATTTTTCGAGTTTTCCACCAAGAATTTTTCTATTTTTCCATTCGAAAAGTCATTTTGGAATGATTATCCGAAATTTTCACATTTACAACATTCAAAATTATCAAAACACAAAAAAATGTAAAATTATGTCGAAAAGAAATTCAAATTTTTGGAATTTTTCCATAATTTTCCGAACAAAATTTTCTGGTTTTTAAACCGAAAAGCCACTACGGAACAATTGCACACAAAAAGTTATACAAATACTCAATTTGCGATGCAAAATGTTTCTGAAAAAATCCAAATTTTTCGAGTTTTCCACCGAGAATTTTTCTATGTTTTCATTCGGAATAATTATCCAAAATTGCTCACTGTTACATCGTCCATAATTATCAAATCATACGATAAAATGCAAAATTTCGTCCAACAACAAATTCAAACTTTTTGAATTTTCAGCATTTTTCTACAAAAATTTTCCATTTTTCTACTCGAAAAGCCATTCTGTAACAATTTCACACAAAATTCCATACAAAAAGGCAATTTTCGATTTTTCCAATTTTCCGACTTTTCCGAAAGATTTTCCTAAAATTTTCTTTCACATAAACCTGCTCCTGCCAATAACGAACAACTTAAAAAAAGTTTGAGCAAAATCGGCCCAGCCGTTCTCAATTGATGAATTAATATACATTTTTGCCACCATTTTTATATATATAGACTAGTGGGCCCGGCAATGCTTCGCTATTGCATATTAACTTGTACTATATTTCACATTTAGGTCTGCAAAGTACTGTGAAAACGGTACTTAAGCTCGACAATAATCTGTTGAGTTTATTATACCATCACCCGTAGGGATGAAGGTATATATCATTTGATACGACCCAAAAGTGTAACACATAGAAGGAGTGACTTTAGACCCTAGGTTTCTTTGAACCAAATTCGATTCATGACTTTTTAAGTCGTTTGAGCCATGTCCGTCTGTCTGTCTGTCTGTCTGTCTGTCTGTCTGTCGGGTGGCTGTCCGGCTGGTTCGCACGATAACTTTCGAAAGACGCAACCAAATGTTTTGAAATTTTGCACGAGTTATTATTTTCTCAAAACTACTTACGGTATTGCAAATGGGCTACATGGCCCCGCCCCTTCTGGTACCTCCCATACAAATACATCATTCCGCCCACTTTAGAAATCGAGTAATAATATCAATACACCCTAAGGGATCGTCACCAAATTCTGTATTTAGTAAAGCTATAACAGGATAAAGTTTTGAAAAAAAATTTTGAAAGCCTAGCCACGCCCCTTCTGGTACCTCCCATACAAATCTACCTTTCCGCCCACTATAGAGATGGAGAAATAATATCAATAAATTAAACGTGATCGTACCCAAATTCTATTTTGAGTAAAGCTATAACAAGATAAAGTTTTAGAGAAAAAAATTGGAAGTCTACTCACGCCCCATCTGGTACCTCCCATACACATCTGGTACCGCCCACTTTAGAAATCGATTAATATTATTAAAAGACCTAACGCGATCGTGCCTAAATTCTGTATTTGGTAAAGTTTAAGCAGGATAAAGTTTTGGAGAAAAAATCTGTAGGTCTAGACACGCCCCTTCTGGTACCTCCCATACTAATGTACCACTCCGCCCACTTTAGAAATAGGGTAATAATATCAATACACTCGACACGATCGTGCCCAAATTCTGTATTTTGTTATATTATAACAGGACAAAGTTTTGGAGAAAAAATTGGAAGTCTAGACACGCCCCTTATGGTACCTCCCATACAAATGTACCATTCCGCCCACTTTTGGGATGTAGTAATAATATCAGTACACCCAACGCAATCGTGCGCAAATTCTGTATTTAGTAAAGCTATAACAGGATAAAGTTATGGAGAATAAATCTGGAGCCTAAACACACCCCTTCACGTACCTCCCACATAAATGTACCACTCCGCCCACTTTCGAAATCGAGTAACAATATCAATAAAATAGAAAATTATTTGTTTTACTAAAGGGTAAGGGTAAATGTAAGTCGGGTTGCCCGACTGAAACTTTCTAACTGGTTTTAATTACAAATCGATTATTTTCAATAACTCAAGACTTAAACAATATATTATATTGGGTGATGGTATTTATCAGTCAGTTTAACTGACTGAAATTTCTGTACTGGTTAACTTATGTAACTTGTTTAAAGTAACTCCTTAACATTAAAGTTAATCAATTAAGTTTTTTTGTTGTAAATGATAATAAAAAGTGCATCAGCAAAGTCATATCTATAGTGCCGATATGCAGATTAAGTTTTTTCTGTATGTAGGGCGAAAAACCACTTCTTCCACAAATCGGAAACAGACATTCCTCTAAAGATCAAAATTATTTATTTTGATCCGTAGTAACGGGAACCATCTGTATACTAACTATCTCTTTGGTCATAAAAAAACATTTTTGTTATGCCTTCTCCTATTGACCGCAAATGAAAATTCCATTTGAAGCTTCATGCCTTTAGCCATAAAAACTTCTTTTGTCATGTCTTCTTCTCACACGGATCAAGAATAATACGGAATACTATTTTTGTATTGAACTCGTATTACCATTTTTTGAAATAATTCGGTCACCAACGTTTAGCTTAACAAACTGATGGTCTCACGCGCTATATGGCATGTTACATCGTCGTGTTGGAACCATTTCTCGTTCAAATAATCTGCAATGACTTGATAAATAAAAAAAAATCAATTGATCGTCCACTGGCTCTAGTTCTTCTACCAGTTGGATTTTATATGAATGTAGTCCAAGATCTTTCCTCAGCATTTGCAGAGACCGATTTGCCGAGAAAGACGTCGGTTCGATAAATTCGAGTCCCCTGTCACACTAACGTCTACAGCGTCGATGGCTTCTATTAGCTGCTCAGATGGATCATTATATGCACCCTCAACTTCAAAAAGGGCTCCATAAGTTTGGCAGAACGTGAATTTTGAAAATAAATTTGGAAGATTTGTAAACGTTGTTCTTGTTTAGTTTTTACATGGTGATTTTGCAAAGTATACTTAAAGAAAGTCTATATACACTTCATCAGAATGACAGCTAGATTTACACTTATACCTATCAGAAGTTCTATATGTCAAGAAAAATACCCCATTTTTTGCAAATGTTACCTGTGATATACTATAAAAATTTAACCATTGTAGTATAACTACAATGAACTAAGAAACTATATGTCTAAAATCAATTCCTAGTTCGCGCTGAGAAACATGAAGATTTCAGGTAGAGATATTTTTTTTAGCAATGAGCAATTATTCAGTTACTTCAGACCTATGGGCACAGGCTCTAATTTTTACCTACCATTCCGATGTTTGGAGACCAAGTTGAAAAGAATAGTATATATTTGATTATTTTTATTGGGATCCCGCGCAATATTCTGAAAAATGATTTTTAAAAACTTAATTTCTGTATGCCAACTCTCAGAAGCCATATCTTTTTAACCTATACATAGATTTGCTACTGTAATACCTCATTTAGTTTGTTGGGAAGTCAGTTTTACGCAGCTGGTCTCAAAAAATATATATCTGAAGTTTCCGGTTTGTGCTCATTTAAAAACAAAAAAAAATCTCTATCTGAGATCTTCATGCTTCCCAGCGCGAGCTAGGAATTGATTTTAGACGAAAAGTTGATTGGTGGAATTTTCTTAAAATTCATCGTAGATTCCGATTTTAGTTACGATTTTTGCGAATACAAAAATTGGCCCATCTTACTGTTCATATCTCTAGGCGAACAGCAATATACTGTGGAATTTTGACAGTTATAACTGTTTGTTTTAAAATGGGTGTGGAACAGCCCATTTCCACGCTTACTGTAATTCATACTGCAACAACAATATATGTAACAAATCTCATCTTCATACCTCTGATAGCTCATGAGATATAGCCCTTTTAATTTTCAAGTTGAATGGGCGGTGCCACGCGCCTCTATGCAATCACAACCAAATATAGCCACTGACTATCAAAAGGTCAACAGTACCACTTTCTAAAATGTTCGTATCAATCTGTCTTTGGAAAAGCCGTCAGAGCGATTTTTGAAAAGGGGGCGTGGTACCCCCACTTCCTCCCAGGATGTAATTAATACTGCTCCAACAACATATATACCAAATCTCATCTTCATACCTCTGATAGTTCATAAGATATAGCCCTATTGATTTTCAAATGTAGTATGGGCGGTGCCACGCCCCTTTATCCAAGCACAACCAAATATAGCCTGCGACTATCAACAGGTCAACAGTACCACATGTTAAATTTTGGTATCAATCGATCTATTAGAAAAGCCGTGAGAGCGATTTTTGAAAAGAGGGCGTGGCACCGCCCACTTCCACCTAGCTGTAATTAATACTGTTCCAACAACATATATACCAAATCGCATCTTTATACCTCTGATAGTTCACGAAATATAGCCCTTTTAATTTTCAAGTTGTATGGGCGGTTCCACGCCCCTTTATCCAATTACAACCAAATGTAGTTAGGAACTATCTACAGGTCAACAGTACCTCATGGTAAAATTTTTGTATCAATCGATCTATTAGAAAAGCCGTTAGAGCGATTTTTGAAAAGGGGCGTGGCACCGCCCACTTCCATCCTGGCTGTAATTAATACTGCTCCAACAACATATATACCAAATCTCTTCTTCATACCTCTGATAGTTCATGAAATATAGCCTTTTTAATTTTCAAGTTGTATGGACGGTGCCACGCCTCTTTATCCAATTACAACCAAATGTAGTCAGGAACTATCTACGGGTCAACAGTACTTCATGGTAAAATTTTTGTATCAATCGGTCTATTAGAAAAGCCGTCTGAGCGATATTTGAAAAAAGGGGCGTGGCGCCGCCCACTTTTTGAAAAACTAAAACCTTTTAAACCATCCGGAAGCTATAGCGAACAAAACAAAAAAACAATTTTGAAAATCGGTCCAGCCGTTTTTGAGTTTTAGCGAGACAACTGCACATCGATTCATTTTTATATATAAGATTTCCCCTTATACATACGTATCATTTTTGTATGTACACTAAATTCAGACAAATTTTGCCAAGAAAAGCTATCATTGAACTTTGACTTACGAAAAAAATAAGACACGTTGTGCTGCCCCTAATTGTACCTTCTGTACAAATAGGTCAAATTCTGAACGTTTTTGATCTACATGCAGACAAAAAATAATAATTTTATTTTAAAAATCTATAAATTTCCATTACTCAAGACTTAAACAATATCTTGTATTGGGTGATGGTATTTATCAGTCAGTTTACCTGACTGAAATTTCTGTACTGGTTTTAGTTTCATTTTACTTGAAGGAATGTTTTCAAAGTAACGCTTGACAGTTTTAGACATTTCTTCTGTTGCTTCTTTTATTTACCTTTCCATGGGATACAAATCCTTATTGCTTATATAGCTAAGTCCGTGTAAAGTGGAATTTTTAAAAAACTCTTCAGCATTTTGAGCCGCTAATGATCGTAAAGACTTAAAACGTTTTTTTACTATTAAATTAGCGATGTAATTTTTTTTAGATGCCGACATTTTGTAATAGACTAAAGCGAAACTGGTTGAATAAACTACTAAACTACGTTTGGATTTCTCTGATTCTTTATATTCAAATTAAAGAAGGTTATTCGTTCACTACTCCAGTGCGTCGACCCAAACGGAAACACGAGTTTATGAATGGGCTAAAGTTATAATCACAATGAATGAGAAAGTTTGTGACGGTAATTGCTTATTTGGGGTGTTGTCTTCTATCGTCGATAACTTTTTTTTATAAGTTACAATCAATGCCTCGTTGTCACTAAGATATAAGGGTAAATCAAAAAATGTTAAGTTTTTCCTACTATGTGATTGACTGCTACACTTACTAATTGACCAAATACTATATTTGAGTACTAATTTTATAAAGTCGACCCAATTATGTTGTACTTAGTGATATCAAGTACAAAACCTTGAAGATGGCTTTGTCATTCTTCTTCTTCTTAATTGACAGCAGCAACAGAAATGCATCTACCAGTAGCCGCACGTATAAAAGAATTCCAAGCGCTTCTGTTTATTTCGCTCCTTAGATAGTTAGTCACACCAAGTGTAGATAACAGCTCTTTCACCTGGTTCATCCAACGAAGATTTGGTCGCCCTCATCTTTATTGACGAAGACCTTTCGAGCTGAAACGTTTTCATACATTCGTACAACGTGTGTAAGCCAGCGCATACGGTCTATTTCAAAGCGCTTGACTACATCGATATCGTTGTACGCTCTTACTCGGTTAAAAGATGGAAGGTGTCGATCTGCCGTTTTTGGATCTCCTGGTCGGCAGTGTATTTACCAGGTCTAAGGCCACACTTATAACGTTAAATAAGGGTCGCTAGGGAGGGCTTTAGTCTTTTACATAACACACTAGACAAGACCTAGTATGCGATGGGTAAAATGCTGATCCCGCGATAGTTTGTGCACACATTTGGATCGCCTTTCTCAAGCACAGGACAAAGAACACTCAGATTCCAATCATCGGCCGCACAGTGGTCGATTTGGGTCGAAAAGGCGCGCATGGGAAATTGGTGGCCCCAAAAAGCTTTGGCGGCATCTTGACTTATCAAACCCCATGGAAAAACCTTGAAGGATCCTTGACCAAGGTAGGACGTCAATACGGAGACATTATCTAATAATGTATATGGTCAATTGCACGGCAAAACTGTCTATTCAGATTAAAGGTTCGGAGAATTTTATCATGCACATTTTTGTGAATATGGCGAACTTTGAGCCAAAATTTCATACTATAAAAATTTCATAAAAATTGGTTTATATGATTGGCATGATCTTGAATACTTTCGTAAGGATATTTGAATATCATTATATTTGCAAAGAAGATAAACCCCAAGTTACTGGAATGGAAAACGCAATCTTTTTGAAAAGCGGCTCAATCGAAAGAAACTAGCTGTTTTCTTTGTGAAACATCATTTTTTTACTTCCGAAATTAAGTATGTATATGCATATGTACACTATGTTGCGAAATTCTAAATCATTTGAGGTATTTCATCTCAGGTGAAGGTAAGAGAAATTTCTCTCCAACCTCATGTGTAGCCTGATAGTCCGTAGATTTCCTGCCTGTCGCTCTCAAACTACAAATGTGTGGATGGAAAGTGATGAGGAATCGCTGCCATATATCGTCCAAATTTTGTTTTCTAGGCATCTGACTCACGTAGTTCGTCCCAATATTCGAAAATCTTTGTTCCTGTGCTCAAGAGGTTCTTCCTTTATTACGCTAACCCATTGTGTGTTGTATTTGTAACCCTGGGTTCAGCCCGGAAATCTTCGATATCTTCATTAGTTGCAACTTGTTGCAACCAGAAGAAGTGAAAAAGTGTAACCAAAGGATCTACCTTTAAGGTGAAACTGGTTTCAGAGTGTTCCGAAATGTTCCAAAAAATGGGACATGTTTAAAAATTGTCGAACGGGATTTTTCAGTCTCCGATGAATACTTTCCGAGATTTTCGGGTTGTAAAATAACCAGTACAGAAATTTCAGTCAGGTAAACTGACTGATAAATACCATCACCCAATATAAGATATTGTTGAAGTCTTGAGTTATTGAAATGAATAGATTTTTAATTAAAATAAAATTACTTATGTATATTTTGTCCCCTGCTTGTGGTGCAAAATCGTCCAAAATTTTACTTATTTGTGTAGGGGGTATAGGTGCCGGTTTGGAATTTATGTGAGAAATATTAATTTTTCAAAATAAATTAATTTTGATAGGGGGTACCACAAGGGGTGAACCTTATTCATTCCTAACTCAAATTTTCATACGTACAACTTTCGAATAATTTGACTGAATTCAGTGCACTTACAAAAAAAGATATGTATGTAAGACTGAAGGGGTGAGTTCGGTCCTTTGTGTGGGAGGTACCAGAAGGGGTGTGTCAAATAGTTAGGTTTTCTGAGGTTTCGCCTCCTATCACAATATAAATTAACCGACTAATTTTCATTACCTCTCAAATGTCCGTTTGGAAGTTATGGGTGAATTATTATTTTTACAAAAGTAGGTAATTTTGTATGGGAGGTACCAGAAGAGGTGACCCGATATAGTCCATATTCACTCCTGATTCATATTTTAATAAGCGTACAAATTACTCATAATTTGACTGAATTCAGTGTACTTAGAAAAAAGATATGTTTGTAATACTATGGGGGTGAGTTCGGTCATTTGTATGGGAGGTACCAGAAGGGGTGTGTCAAATAGTTAGGTTTTCTAGGGTTTTGCCTCCTATAATAACAGAAATTAATCGACCAATGTTCATAACCCCCCAAGAGTCTGTTTTGAAGTTATTGGAGAAATATATAATTTCCAAAAATAGGTCATTTTGTATGGGAGGTACCAGAAGGCGTGAACCGATATAGTCCATATTCATACCTGAGTCTAATATTTATAAGCAAACATCATACGCAAAATTTGAGTGATCTCAGTTTACTTGCAAAAAAGATATGTATGTAAAACTATAAGGGTCAATTCGGTCATTTGTATGGGAGGTACCAGAATGGGTGGGGCAAAGGTTTCGATTTTCTTAGTGTTTGTCTACTTTTGCAAGATAAATAAACTGACGAAATTCAAACATCCTCCGGTTGTCCGTTTGGAAGTTATGGAAGAAATATTAATTTTCCAAAAATAGGTAATTTTGTATGGGAGGTACCAGAACGGGTGGGGCTATTCAGCCCATTTACAATCCCATAAGTTCGCTTTGAAAAATATTGATACTGGTAAATTTTCATACCGATCCGTTAAGGTTTACTCGAGTTATCCTGCTGACCAGCCAGCCAGCCAGCCTGCCTGCGATCCAGTCAGCCAGCCAGCCAGACAGACGGACATAGCTCATTCTTCTTAAAAAGTTCTGAAACGAATTTGGTCTTAAGATACTTGGGGTCTTACTCGTCTCCTTTAATGCGTTACACTTTTTTTCGTATCAAATGATATATACCCTCATCCCTAAGGGTGATGGTATAAAAATAGGTAATTTTGTATGGGAGGTACCAGAAGAGGTGACCCGATATAGTCCATATTCACTCCTGATTCATATTTTCATAAGCGTACAAATTACTCATAATTTGACTGAATTCAGTGTACTTAGAAAAAAGATATGTTTGATATACTATGGGGGTGAGTTCGGTCATTTGTATGGGAGGTACCAGAAGAGGTGCGTCAAATAGTTGGGTTTTCAAGAGTTTTGCCTCATAAAATAACATAAATTAATCGACCTATTTTCATTACCCCCCAAGAGTCCGTTTGGAAGTTATAGGAGAAATATTAATTTTCGAAAAATAGGTAATTTTGTATGGGAGGTACCAGAAGGCGTGAACTGATATAGTCCATATTCATACCTGAGTCTAATTTTCTTAAGCAAACATCATACGCAAAATTTGAGTGATCTCAGTTTAGTTACAAAAAAGATATGTATGTAAAACTATAAGGGTCAATTCGGTCATTTGTATGGGAGGTACCAGAAGGGGTGTGTCAAATAGTTAGGCTCTCTGATGTTTCGCCTCCTATCACAGTATTAATTTATCGACCAATGTTCATAACCCCCCAAGTGACTGTTTTGAAGTTATTGGAGAAATATATAATTTCCAAAAATAGGTCATTTTGTATGGGAGGTACCAGAAGGCGTGAACCGATATAGTCCATATTCATACCTGAGTCTAATATTTATAAGCAAACATCATACGCAAAATTTGAGTGATCTCAGTTTACTTGCAAAAAAGATATGTATGTAAAACTATAAGGGTCAATTCGGTCATTTGTATGGGAGGTACCAGAATGGGTGGGGCAAAGGTTTCGGTTTTCTTACGGTTTGTCTACTTTTGCAAGATAAATAAACTGACCAAATTCAAACATCTTCCGGTTGTTCGTTTGGAAGTTATGGAAGAAATATTAATTTTCCAAAAATAGGTAATTTTGTATGGGAGGTACCAGAAGGGGTGGGGCTATTCAGACCATTTACAATCCCATAAGTTCGTTTTGAAAAATATTGATACTGGCAAATTTTCATTCCGATCCGTTAAGGTTTACTCGAGTTATCCTGCTGACCAGCCATCCAGCCAGCCAGCCAGACAGACGGACATAGCTCATTCTTCTTAAAAAGTTCTGAAACGAATTTGGTCTTAAGATACTTGGGGTCTAACCCGTCTCCTTTAATGCGTTACACCCGTCTCCTTTAATGCGTTACACTTTTTTTCGTATCAAATGATATATACCCTCATCCCTAAGGGTGATGGTATAAAAATAGACCTTCCAAACAGTGGAATTATCTTTAAGGAATGTTTAAAGAAGTAGAAAGGCAATCTAGGAATTCAAAAGGGACCAGTGACGTATTGCATTTCACCGTTTTCCGCTAACTGTGGTTCACCGAATTTACGCCGGAAAAAAGCTTCCCTAAACCATTCGACCGCGATTTATGGGTTAATATTTAGCTATTGGGGTGCAAAAATTAGGTTTTGGACTACCTGAGACCATCAAGGAAAGGTAGACATAGTTAGAAAAATGTTTGTGTAACTTCCAAAAATGACCCTCATGCGCGCCTTTTTGAAGGAAACCGGCCGATTCTATTGTAATTTTCGATATCCTGGCACTCTCTTTTCTTCCACAGCTGATTTTTCCTTCTGAGCAGCCGTTTCATCTCCCTCCTTTTCTCTTTATCACGCTCCGTCACCGCACGCGTCACCATTGGCTGCAGTTTTGCCTTGTATGCAGCATCCATTTCCTCAGACATTTGGCGACATTCATCAACATCCTGGGCTTGTCTGAGCGTGGTTTTTCATAACCCAGTACGGTCGTTGCGGCAGTGGTCATAGAATTTGCAATATGCTGCCACTGTGTGTCGGGAACATAAGAACTAGGGGTGTTTGTTTGGAGTAATTGAGAAAGTTGGTTGGAGTAGGCATTGGCTATCTCGGTGATATGCGTCTTATCCATAACGATTGAGACATGCCTTCCATCAATTACCAGTGGTCAATCTAATTTCTTGTGTTTTGATCGGGAGATATTCAGGATCCGTTATGCATATCTTAATGCGGGAATCTGGTTCCACTCACCATGTCTCTTGCCGATGCGATGCTAACCAGTCAAAATCCGTTATCGGAGGTGTTGTTGTGTAGACTGAATTTTCCGACTGCTAAACGGGGCAAGAGCATCTCTCTTCCCATTTTAGCATTAAAATCTACCATAACAATTTTAATGTCATGTGCATGGCAGCGGTCATATATTTCCTTCAGGGACTCATAGAATGCATCTTCAATGTACTCAACTTTGTCTCCCGCCGGGGCGGGTACACAAATCAGCCCTGATGCGAATAGTGAATCACTTAAAGGGTTAAATCGCGAGACCAGATATCGAAATCTCTTACCGGCTAAGAATCCACATCCAAATTCGTTTCTTCTGCTTGGCAGCTGTATAAGATATTATAGATCTTTCGTCGTGTGCATTCTAGTCCCGTTCATCTCATTCCCTGTTTGGCGCTAATGACAGCTCTGTATTTGTCGAGGACATCCGCCAATTGGTTAGACGCATTATCTCTGTATAGAGTTTAGGACATTCCAGATGGATTTCCCCTAAAATTGCTCCTTTTAATGTTTGCGGCAGTTGTCAACATTTAGAGTGTTCTTGTTTTTCTTTTCTTCGTGTTTTCATAATAATTACACACAGTGACAAAATGGAAAAACTTGAAGAAACTTAGGGACTGACCTAGTGCATGTTGTAGGTCTGGTTGAGTAAAACATGACCCTGTATACCAAAGTTTGATAACACCCTCAAAATCTTGACTTACGGTTCAAAAACCCGGGTTTTGGATATTTTCTGACTTATGAGCTTATAACACAATCAATTCATAACCGAGTTTGGATTTCTTAACGGGTTTGGAAGGAAAAGTCTTAGACCTTTCCAACGATATATCCATTTATATAGATAACATGCCTGTTAGTTTCTTGATGCTGCCAAATCTACTAAGAGAGCCTTTGTGTTATGATCCAGTAACTTATGTTAGAAAATATCCCATTCCCCCATTTGAAATTGTAATATTCCATTTAAATTCAAAATTGTGTTATACCTTGTCAGATCTTTTAAATTAAGCTTAATTATGACTCTCGCTCTAAGTTTTTTGGAAGATAGTATGATGACCAAAATTTATTGATAATGGGGCTGATTATGGATGCGCTGAGATTTAGATCGGTTTTATGTAATTCGGAGTTGATATTGTCTACACCTGGTGACTTGCCAAGCTCTAATGAACAAATAGCATCAACGATCTGTTGCATTTGGGTAAGCTATACCTAAGTAAATTCCAATTTCACAGAAAGGGCAATGGCATTGCCAGACAGTTGTAGATTGCGGAATTGACAATGTGTCGACATAGTATTTGGACCATATTGCCAATTTTCGCATCTCCAATGAGGTCTCCGGATATTTTATTGTGTATGAGGTTGTACGGAATTTCCCTAAAATCTGTTTTGCAATCCTGTGTAGATCTTTACTCATGGGTGTACAGGGCTTCAGAGACCTTGTTTTCCGTCCAAATATGATGGTCTGGTATACTGAACTTGTAGACACGATTTTGAGACTCTAGCTCGGGCAGGGTTTATGGCTCCTTTCAAGAGACTTCTGTCTTCAATAAGTTGCCAGGAATTGTCTGGTATCCACACTTTAATATTTATTTCAATATTATTTAATTATGAACTTAATACAAAGAAGTGCAGAATTTTTACAATATATATATTTTATTTAATCTTAAACACTCTATATCGTATAGTCATAGCTGCAGACCTGTGGTTTATCTGAGCTATAACTCGGCTTGTGCTTATGCCCGTGGACTACATCTACTACTTTCGATGATTTACGAAAAAGCGAAGGACTTACATAGTATTTCCTTTTCGTCTTTAGAGGACGAATTGAAAATGTAGTCACAGGTGATAAAATCTTACCGTCTTGAGGGATTTTTGCAGACTGAGCAGCCATCTTGACTTTACGCACCTTCCGCCAAGGCCGAACCAAAGTATAAAAAAGAATTTCTGCCAAAGAAATGAAACTTATACCAAAAAACAAACCTATTAGGCCACCCACGCTGGCTATGAAGAAAAAAACAAGTCCACAAATTATATGTGTGAACTGGATATCAATCACCGTGTATATGCGCGCACTTACACAAAACATCCGTCATACCAATAAATTCCGTTTGCTTATTACTTTTAAATGAGTTGTCCTTATAGTACATTGTCAGTATGGCAATGTTCTTTTCCACATATTGTGCACTCATATTCAGAATCTTCTGATTGGCGATTTTAAAAACCTCATGCTGTATTGGGGTTGTAAAGAATTCCGCATAGGATCTCAAATCATAACAACTAGGCATACAAACTTCGTCACATTCCCGCTCATCGTCATCATCATCATTCAGCATAGAATGCAATCTTATACGTTCCACACATGCGATGTCGTAAATGCTGCAAATAGTCTCGTTACCAAACAGCCTGGGCATATGGTGAATATGACAGCCACAGTGACGCTTCATTGAGTTGGCCACACATTCCGCCTCACAATTGGGCTGAGTGTAGGTGGCAAAGTACACAAGTTGGTGTTCATCCTGAAATTCACATTGGCGGTGTTTTTTATGCACGCTATGTAATTTTTGATCTGCTTCCACTTTTTCCAAACGTACACGGGCTTTGGTCTCATAGCCCGCTGCCACTAGTAGACCAACTTCTCGTACATTTGGAGTTTCATTGGGACTATGCATGGCCATTTTGAAGCCAATACCATTGGTGGAGGAACAATAGTACTCATCGGATTCAACATCCATGATTATGGTTAAACCCAGAGATTCACCGGTGCCAGCAGCTTTGTGAGGATAAAAAAGTTTGGGTAACTTTTTGGGGTAACCAGTTTCAGCATTCCAGGGAATGGCCGTGTAGACCTCACTGTGGTTGGTAGAGGTCTCATCAATCAATGATTCAGTGCTGCAAAGTGAATATATTAAATAATATCAAACGATTTAGAATTTGCACTCCAACTCACCCCGGTGTATACATAAATTTCGGATGAACCATATTGAAGGCACAACACAGCCCCTCATCTGTGATAATTGGATGAAAGATACGTTTGCAATCATGACTAATGCCGCCATAACGGCAGGAAATCAACATTTTCTCACAAGGAGGAGAAATCTGGAGTGGGGAAAACAGAAAAAAGCAACAATTATATACCTTTACCAATTCTAAAAATTTGTCCCTTACATCGCTTATAAAATGATTTAAAGATTTCCACTTTTTCACTGTATTCGTCACAGTAATATCTACTTCTCGTTTGCACAGCATTTGTATAGCCGCATATTCAGTAGAGTTCCTGGAAGACCAAAAAACGGAAGATTTAACATCAATTCCTTAAACTTTATATCAAAATATACTTTGGGTATTGTAATGCCTTAGATTTGTACGCTTGATTCATGTTGCAAATGGTTAAAGCTGGAAATGGTTCATTGGTTATATACGTGGGTTGTGGATTTATGCTGAATATCACCGGTGTTGTACTCCATTTTGTCAGGACATTGTTAATAAAGAAAGCAGCGACTATTACCACCGTGATGAAAGACAAAGCGAAAAATGTTCTACAGAGGTGATAAGATAGCAGAAAGAAAAATCACACTTATTTTCTTATTACGTAAATTACTAATCACAATTACACTAAATACCTTTCGATTGGATACAGTTCCTTATTAATTACATAATTTAATCCATGTAAACTAGAGTTTTTGAAAAATTCCTTCGTATTTTGTGCCAAAAGTAATTTGAATGATTTAAAACGCCTATGGAATTTTAATTTCCGTAGAGCTTTTGTAGTATTTGCCATTCTATAAACTTAATGAATGTTTGATTCTTAGAAAATGTATGAACAACTGATATGAGTTCAATCTCTGTGAGACCTTTATACTTATCAAAATTAATCTACCATACTTTGGCAGACTTCATATTTTGGTAAATTGGTGGTTAAGTATAAACTTATACGTTAATGTTGAGAATGAAAAGTTCGTAGATAAATAATTACTTGATTAGTTTTAATATATATTTAATTGACAAAACTTTATGTTGTTTACTTTGATACTAACAGGCTTCAATTGATGTCTTAATTTGTTATTATCTTACACTCAAGAAAAAAAGTTGCAGTTCCAAAAGTGTAACTTTTCTAATATTTATTCTAAGAAAACCAGTAAGAAGGTTTCAGTCGGGAAAACGATTTCTAAAGTGGGCGGAATGTATTGGAGGTACCAGAAGGGGCGTGGCTAGGCTTCTAAATTTTTTCTTAACAACTTTATCCTGATTTAGCATTACTACATACAGAATTTTGCCACGATCGTATCGAGTGTATTGGTATTACTACTCGCTTACTAAAATGGGCGGAATGGTACATTTGTATAGGAGGTACCAGAAGGCGCGTAGCTAGACTTCCAGATTTTCTCTCAAAAACTTTATCCTGCTTTAGCTTTACTAAATATAGAATTTGACCACAATCGCGTTGGGTGTATTAATATTATTAATCAATATCTAAAGTGGGCGGTGTCACGTATGTATTGGAAAACAAGAGGGGCCGGGCTAGACTTCCTGTTTTTTTCTCCAAAATTTTATCCAGATACAGCTTTACTAAATACAGAATTTGGACACGATCGCGTTGGCTGTATTGATAATATTAATCAATTAATAAAGTGGGCGTAATGATATATTTGTATGGGTACCAGAAGGGGCTTTGCCATGTAGCCAATTTGCAATACTCTAAGAATTTTTGGGGGAAAATTAAATCGTGTAAAGTTGCAATATGCTTGATTGCGTTTTTCGAAAGTTATCGTGCGTACCAGCCGGACAGACAGACAGACGGACATGGCTCAAACGACTTAAAAAGTTATGAATCGAATTTGGTTCAAGGAAACCTAGGGCCTTAAGTTATTCCTTCTATATGTTAGACTTTTGGTCGTATTAACTGTTCGAGCAGAGGAAGAAGACTGGCTACATGTGTTGTGTGTATGCCCGTTATATCAGGACATTAGATATTTGGCTAGCATGGGCGATTATAAAATTTTTGGTGAGTTTAGAGTAGGATGTGTGCTTGCCACGCCTACTTTGCAAGGTAAAATAAATATATTTGTGAAACAGACTTTTACACATCATAGACATGCACTTGCTTTGCAGCAGTAATAATTTGTGGGTATTAACTTCTCATTGGTTTGTTGGGTGAAGGCTAAGCCGACCTGAACATTCTTGTTCGGGGGTACCAACCCCCTGGCTATAATAAGGCCGAAGCTGGGAGTATTTTTCGACACGAAACTTAACTAGTGGTTTATCTGGTACCACATGTGCCAGGGAGTTCCGGGGTCAGGTTTCCAGATTCTGCCCAGGCATCACTGATCCTCGGATCTTGTGAGGATGCAGACAGACCTGATAATGAGGTGAAGAATGAATGCTCTACCAAAAGGTAAAAAGCAAATGTTTTGGAATATGGATCCCCATCTATAAGCACAGAAATGGAAATCTTGTCACGAACACGCAGAGTCCGTAATCTGCGACGACGGAGTAGTGTCCACCCTCGAGCCAAAACCAGATCGGCGCGCTATAAAAACAACAGATCTGCGACTAAAGAAATGCATAACCGATAACTGGAATCTATGATATCTATATCCTAAGCTTTAGAAAGGCTATTCAAGCATGTGTACCAACTATTGCGGATCAGACCAGGATCAAAGCAGCATCCGATTAAATGCTCTATGTGTTTTACATCTAGTATCACCAAAAAGGTATGACCAGCTGGTGGTCTCCACCCAATTCAATATACTATGATGCCGCTGTTATGGCCCGCCTTCTTGTCATTGCTTTGGAATACTTATACCACCACCCATAGGGATGAGAACCAGTACAGAAATTTCAGTCTGGTAAACTGACTAATGAATATCATCACCCGACTAAAAAGCTGTGTTCGACTCTCCGCTATAGACCATATGAAGCCATGTCTGAATTTGGTATTCCTGCAAAGTTAATACGCTTTTGCAGATGGACCTTTGAAAACACAAAATCCACGGTTAAGATTTGTAAGGATCACTCTGAACGATTCACGGAAAGAGGTCTCAGGTAAAGTGATAGTTTGTTCAGCATACTATTTAATATAGTTGTGGAGAAGGTGATGAGAAAGGTAAGTTTCAACATGTCTACCAACATATTCCACAAGCCTACTTCGATGATATGGACATCATTGGACGAAATCTGCTAGAAAAGGAGTCAGCAAAAATGGGTTTAGTGGTCAACGAGGACAAAAAAAATAATGATTTCGATGAAAAAAGAGTCCTCTCGATGGGGACGCACCGTGAACGTGGACAATTATAGTTTTGAGATAGGTAGTAGATGAAATTACCTACCTGGGATCTTTCGTCAACAAGATAAATAGTGTCAGCCAAGAAACCAAGCGGAGAATAAAGAAACAATAACAATGTAGGTAACTAGAAACATGAATCGAACCAGGGATCTCCCGCGTGGTGGTCGCGTGTTCTAACCATCATGCCACGGCCTGTTCACAAGTCATAAAATGTAATGAAATTTTAATAAAAACCATTAATTTGCGCACAACAATCAGATATAACACATTTATTAAACATTAATTTTTAAAATACACCAAATAAACATTTAGACACAACAATTCCACACAATTTATAGTTCATTTTATAAAATTATAAATGTTATACTCTTTTTCTGCCGGGCCATCAAATCCATATGAAATTGCATAGGGCTTATTCATTTTCTTCTCAAACAAAGGCGCCGTAGAAGTGTTGACTCTTTTATTGGCAAATAGTTTTTTGTGCTTTGTCTTAAGACACTTACGTAGCTTTCCCGACCACTTTAATGATGAGCTCGGTGTGGTCAAAGCCTTTTCCAAATCCATGGTTTCTTGATATTGACGTACAGATTGACAGGGGCGTATGATAGCATAGTAAATACATTCGGCAATGGAAAGAAAACTGAATCCAAGGAACAGACCCATTAGACCGCCAATGCTGGCTATGAGATGAAATAAAAAACATTGTGTATTACAACATTGTTTCTTTAAATATTGTAACAATTCTTACATAAAAAGTCCGATATGCCAATAAATTCAGTTTGTATACTACTCCTGAAGGAGTTCTCCTTGAAAAACATATGGACTACGGCCACATTCTCCACCACATAGGCGCGACTTCTGTTGCCAAGATTTTTACTGTTGACAATGTAACCGGTTGGTGCGAGTTTTGTCGAAAATGCTGTTCCATGGAAATTCATCTCATAGCAACTTGGCAGACAGTAATCTAAGCATGAGGTTTTCCTATTGACCAATCCAAAGCGTACTTTGTCCACACACTTGGACTCTTTTACGCTGCACACCGAAACGTTTCTAAAAATCTTAGGCATAAAAAAGCTAACGCAGTCACAGAATTTGTATGTAGTCGCTGCCACACATTCCATCTCACAATTTCGCTGAGTGTAATGAGCGAAAAACTTCAAATTACCCTCGTCGATAAACAGGCAGTGGCGCAATTTCTTATTGGTTTTCCTTAGATACTTTTCTGTTTCGGATTTTTCTGGCGTAATCTTAAGTTTGGTCTCTTTGCCAGGCTCTATGAAAACACCTGTCTCTCGCAGATTGGGCGTCTCGTCGGGACTGTGCAAGGCAAGCTTGAATCCTACACTACTTGAGGAGGAACAATAATATTTGTCCTGCTCTACGTCTAAGGTCATCGATAGTCCCATTGATTCACCCACACCCGGCACTCTTTTGGGGTAGTAGGAGGGAGGCAAGTCGTCCGGGTAGCCCGTTTCGGCATGCCAATTAATGGGCACCTCATCGGTTTTATTTGGGAAACTGCGAAGTGAATAGGGAATACTGGCGCAGAAAAATAAATAGAAGTTAATAATAAAGAATAATAAATATATTTTATTGTACTAAAGCCATAAAAATTTAGTAATGATATAAAAACTAAAAACCTACATTTAACAGCCATCGAATTTTGACGTACTTACGTTTCACTGTTATAGTTATAAATTTATTCTTGAATCTAAATTGCAAATATTTATACTTACTGCGAGACATACATAAACTTGGGATGTATCATATTGAATATACAGCACAATCCCTCATCTGTAACTATAGGTTTGAACAACTCTTCACAGGGATATTTCTTACGGCCGAAATAACAGTCGATGAACATATCCTTGCACGGTTGAGATATCTGTGTAGGGATTTATTTTAACGTTATTAATCCCATCATTTATATACTTACATCCATCATGAATCTCTCCACATTATTCCAACTGGTTATATTCAATTCTTCGCTAGTGTTGACCTGACGTTTGCAAATAATTTGCAGCATGGTGAATTCAAGGGAATCACTAATATAATATATATATATTATTACTTTTAGTATTTTTAGTATTAAAGTTGTAATAAATTTAGCATTTCACGAATTTACTTACTGTCGAAAAGTCTTGGCAATCGAGTCCAATGCTTGATTCATATTGCATATGGTCACTGCGGGAAATGGTTCATTGGCTATGAATATAGGTTCGGGTTTTACGCCTACTATAATCGGTGTGGTCGACCACTTATCGTAGACCCTAGCAATCAAGTACATGGCCAAACATACAACTGTTACGATCGAAATGCCAAAAAAACATCTGTGTCAAAACAAAGGATAAATTAAAACAAATTACAGTTCAGTTTGTAGGGAGAATTTAATGAATACGGCTTTACAACTTTTATGATATATTCTTAAAATGATCATCTATTGGTTGTTTACATTTTGCAAATACTATATTTGTTTACGTAAATTAAAGAAACAGGTATATCATATATGTATTTCTAAATATAAATGCTTACTTACTTAATTAAGTGGCCCATTAAGACTTACGAACGTGGTTCATAAATTGGAGGCCTGAAGTATTAAAGATATTTTTATCTCTAAATATACTTATTTATTTTGACTGTTATTCATTTGGGAGTAACCAGAATCTCTCTTTTAGAGAGCAGATCACAACGGCCGTGTGATCACGTATTTCCCGGACAATTCTATTGGACATCCGTTCAGTGGTAGCAAATGTGAGAAGCCGCAATGTTGAGTATCCTAATGACATGCTACCACCGAAGTCTTAGGAAGTAGGTAACAGAAGTTACTGAAGCTCAGCACAATGGCTCTCTTAGTGGCTTTGGCAGCCCCAAGAAACTAGGATCGGGAAGGGAGGCTTAATAAGCTACTCTCCTTAAAAAAAATCTATTATGAAATCACGAAGAATAGAAAATACAAGAACCCCCCCCAAATGTTGACGACCCCCGCAAACGATATAGGGACCATGATTTAAGGATATGCACCTGGAATGTCCGAACTCTCTACAGAGAGGTGCCTCTATCCAACTGAAGGATGTCCTTGACAAATCAAGGCTGACATCACTGCCATACAGGAGATTCGATGAACGGGACAGGGATGCACACGACGAAAGAACCGTGACATCTTCTATTGCTGCCATGCAGCAAGACACGAAATTGGATGTGGTTTCATAGTCGGCAAAGAGACTTCAACATTTGGTCTAGCGGTTAAACCCTGTAAGTAACCGAATAGCCACTATTTGCATCAAGGCGGAATATTTTTACTTTACGCTGAATTTTGTACACGCCCTGACGGAAGGCAAAGATGAGGACATTAAAGATTCATTCTATGAGCGCCTAGAAGAAATATATGACCGCTGCCCTGCACATGACATTAAAATTTTTCTGGGAGATTTTAATACTAAAATAGGAAGGAAAGATGCTCTTGGTTCAGCAGTCGGAAAATTCAGTCTCTACAAAATCACTTCCGATAACGAATTCAGACTAGTTAGTTATATTCGCGTCGACAAGAAACATGTTACTGAGTGGAACCAGATTCCCGCATAAAGATATCCACAAGGCAACCTGTATATCTTCCGATCAAAATACAAATAATCAGATTGATCACGTTGTAATTGATGGAAGGCATGTCTCAAGCTTTATGGATGAGCGTGCGATGCGCGGTGCAAAATTTGACTCGAATCACCATCTGGTTGCAGCCAAGGTACGCACTCGATTAAGAAGTGCTAAAGACGCTCGTAATCAAACGCAACTAACTCTCTCAATTACTTCAAATCAAACTCCTGATTCTGATGTTTCCGACATCCAGTGGCAGCATATTGTGAATTCTATGACCACTGCCGCAACGACCATACTGGGTTATGCAAAACCATGCTCAGAAAAGCCCTAGTACGATGAGAAATGTCGCGAAATGTCTGAAGATAAGGATGCTTCATGCATGGCAAAACTGCAGCCAATGGCAACGCGTTCAGCGACGGAGCGTTATAATGAGAAGAGAAGGGAGACGACACGCCTTTTCAGGCGGAAAAAGCGTCTATGAGAGAAAAGAGAGCCCGTATATCGAAAATTACAGGGATAGAGGTGAAGCCCGGAAGTTCTACCAAAAGGTAAAAAGTAAAGGATTTGGACCAGGATCCCCACCAGTAAGGACGGAGACGGAAATTTGGTCACTTGCATTCAAAGTGTGCTGCAAATATGGAGGTAACACTTTCGATCTTTTCTCGTTCCCGAAGGCAGCATAAGTGACGAAATCACACCAATCATCGAAGATGGAGTAGACTGTCCACCACCGAGCCAAAGCGAGATCAACACTGCAATTGCACGGCTTAAAAACAATAAAACTGCGGGAGCCGATGGACTGCAGCCAGACCTTTAAAAGCCGGCAGCGATAAGCTGCTACGTGCATGCACCAGCTCATAAACACCATTTGGCTCAAGGAATGTATGCCCGATGATTGAAATATGAGTGTTTTATGTCCTGTGCTTATGATCAGCCTTTTACCCTTCGCATACAAGGTACTGTCTAGTGAGTTATGTAAAACACCAAAGCCCATCCTAGCGAACTTGTGTGCAACTTATCAGTGTATCGTTGGACCTAGTAAATCGAAGACCGACCAGATATTCACACTACGACAAATCTTGGAGAAAAAGGCAAATCGATATTTACCATGTGTTTATCTATTATAAAGACGCATTTGACATGGCCAATACGATAGAAACTACTGTTAGATGCAATGTGTGAGTTTGATATCCCCGCGAAACTGATACGACTTTGCCGGATGACACTGACCGACACGAAGTCTTCAGAAAATAGGAAAAAAAATAAGACAAAGCCATATTTTACTTAGCAAGGCTTTAGACAAGGTGATATTCTGTTATGTAATCTCTTTAATCTTAATGGAGATCGTGCAAATAGAAGATTGCCGTTAAAACGACTTATACCATCTTTAATAAAGAATCACATGATGCTTGCGTATTCCGATGATGTAGATACCATTGACATAGGACTTCGATATGTGATTGCGGCCCCATGAAGCATTGAGAAGCAGTCGGCAGAGGTGGGACTGGTGATAAATTTGTTTTAACGAAATTTGTTCTACTCGTTTGGGAGATTGCGTGACCGGTGACAAATATAAGTTTGAGGTGTGTCCGCGACCAAATCTCCATTGAATAGACCAGGTGATATAACTGTTATCTAAACTTGATGTGACGAACTATCTACAAAGAGCAAAAGAGCGAAGCGCTTGGAATTATTTCCTACGTGAATCTCTGTGACCGCTTCCAAACAGAAGGATGAAGATAACATACATTTTTGGACGATTTTTTTTTGTTCAAGGTGGATTTTTAGCAAAAGAGATATCCGTATAGTATGCTGAAATAAAACCGTGTTGAAATATAGAAAGTTATAAAAATCCACATTGAGCAATAAAAATCGTCTGTCCATTACTTGAGAATTCTTGAGAAATAAAAAAACAGGTAGCCAACGAAATAACACAAATTAATAGATGCTTCAAAAAGGCCCTTAGTCCACAATTGAAAAAATAATTAAAAATCTACTTAGTATGTTTCTGAGTTATTGATGACCTAAAGTTTGTCGCCATTTGTGCTTTAGAGGTAGAATGAATTGTTTTTATAATATAACTACAAAACTACTTTAATTAAGCATTGGATTTGTTTCCAGGGCATAGACTATGACTTTTGAGACAATTTTGCGTCATTAAGTCCATTTCACAAAAAACTGGACTTTAGACCTCTTAGCAGCACACAGACGATATGTGGAAAAAACTTCCACATATTTTATGACACTGTTTATAACAAGTGGCTGGTCGTGGCCCAGGTTCGATTTCAGCCTCCAGTCATCAAAATTGGTCTACCATTACCGCCCCCCTCGATGTTGTCGACAGCAACTTCGCATCTCTAGTGAAACGTCGCTGTGCTGACCAAATCGGTTATGTGTAATTTTTCAAATTTTTTTTATTGCAATTTTTTAAAGCTCTTGTGTTCGACCCAAAAATCCTTTGGGTAGTTTTCCCAAAACTACTTAGGGATTGTCTATGGGCTACTTGGCCACGCCCTTTCTGGTACTTACCATACAAATCACTTTAGAAATCGAGTAATAATATCCGATCGTGCCCAAATTCTGTATTTAGTAAATCTATGACAGGATAAAGTTTTGGAGAAAATATTAACCCATGCACAATTTCAAAACAATTAATTACATCTTTCGAAAGTAGTTGTGCGTACCCGCCAGACAGATAGAAAGACAGACGGACATGGATCAAACAGCTTAAAAAGTCATGATTCAGATTTGCATCAAAGAAAACTAGGGTCTACAGTGACTTATTCTATGTGTTATTCTCTTGGGTAATATCAAAAATGTTTATAGTCCCTTATATAATTAAGGGTAATGTATTGTACTAAGCATAAATGCTTAGTAAATATAATAACTCACCTTTCGCACGGCCTTAGTTTACTATCAGTCACGTATTTCATGCCATGCAAAGTTGTCTGATGGCAAAATTCTTTAGTATTTTTCGAATAAATCTCTTTTAGTTTCAATCCTTTGTATTTTTCACCAAAAATCCAACAATTTTTAAGTCTCTGCCAGGAACTCATTTTTAAATTCCACAAGAATATACTAGAATTAGAGTCCTTTAATTGATGATTTTCACAAGACGTCTGAAACTATACTTAACTTTGCCGTTATAACTCTAATAGTTATATATTTTCTTCACTTCACTTACTTCAATTAAATGATTGTTTATGAAAATGCTAAATTAATAATAACAATAAACATTTATTCTTATAGTAATTGATAACTAAACAACAACAAAAATACCTAAGCACTGCAATGTTTCTGTTACAGCAACGCTTGTTATTTTTTTAACATATTGACCAATAATATTGTAATAACATTTTCTTTGGTTATGAAAAACTACTATTTCATGATATATTTTACTTTGGTTGTTCTATGTATGTGTTTAACGCATTGCTTACTCTAACGCCATATTACATTCTCAGGTTGGAATAGTTGTAACTTTGTGGACTTTGCCAAGTGCTCGGGCACATATTGATTTGGAGGTTTCCGGGTCGGGCTTATGAATCGTATTTGGGTATTTGGTAGGCGTTGAGTGCCTACCACCGTACTGCCAACACGATCATGCTTTTTGATGATATGATACGGCCTTAGTATGGCATAGTAGATGCATTCGGCAATCGATATGAAACTGAAGCCCAAAAAGAGACCCATTAAACCGCCAACACTAGCTGTAAGTTGTATACTTGTTAAATATCATATTTATGAGAAGGTTCCACTACAAGTTATACTCACACAAAAAATCCGTAATTCCTATAAATTCCGTTTGTTTCGTACTGCGAAAGGTATTGTCCGTAAAATAAAAATGTACCACCGCCATATTTTTCTCCGCATATTCGCTCGACACATTCTTTACCAACTTATTTGCTATGGCAAATCCCTCGTGCGATATGGGAGCCGAAAAGAAATCACTATAGAAATTGACATCAAAGCAACTGGGCCAACAGATATGTTGACAGTCTTGCAACACGGCTCGTGTACGATTAAACGTCTTTTGTCGCACTTGATCCAAACAGGGCGCGTCTTTAATGCCGCATATGCGGGCACTAGTACTTATCATCGGCATGTAGTGGGCCAAACAGCTGCAATGCCTTAGCAGTTCACGAGCTTGACATTCCATTTCACAATTACGTCGATTGTAATGCGCAAAATATTGCAATTCCGCCTCCCCATTGAATAGACATTGGCGGTATTTTTTATCGATGGATTTTAGGTTAAGCGCCGCCTCGGTTTTGTCCGGTCGAATGCGTATTTTAGTTTCGCCTCCAGCTGGCAACAGCATGCCAATTTCTTTTACATGGGGTATTTCCGCTGGACTGTGTAAGGCCAATTTCAACCCAACACTGGAGGCGGACGAGCAATAGTAGTCGTTGAGATCAATGTCAAAAGTTAAACTAAGGCCTAAAGTTTCACCCGTACCAACAGTTGTGCGGGGATAAAACATTGAGGGCATTTTCTTCGGAAAGCCTTTCTCCGGGTCCCAGTTAACGGCAACAGCTTCATCGTAGTATGTCAGGTTGCGTGGGGTGGGTACTCTGTAAATAGGAGTTGCTAAGTATCAAATTATTGGTGCAAAGATAAAAAACAATCTTCTAATTTTTGGCTGGAAAATGTGTGAATCGAAAAACAAGACCAAATTGGAAAACTAGAAGTGTTTAATATTCAGGAAAAAAAAATATAAAATTTAAATTTTTATATTTGTGAAATTCAAACTCTAACAACTAAAACTATATAACTAATACTAGGATCGGACACGGTGGTCTAATAAGCCACTCTGCTTAAATAAAAAACTATTACCAAAACACGAAGAAACAAAAAACAAGAATCGCACAAATGTTGAAAACACTTGCAAACGTTATAAGGACCATGATATAAGGATATACATTTGCAATGTCCGAACTCTTTGCAGAGATGGTGCCTCTATCCGACTGGCGGATATCTATAATATAAAAATAAGTCGCTGAATGTGTTGCTAAGCGCAAAACTCGAGAACGGTTGGACCGATTTGGCTCAATTTTTTTTTCAGTTATTCGTAATTGCCAGGAGAAGGTTTTTACGAAAGAAAATTTTGGAAAAATTTTTCGGAAAAGCCGGAAAATTGGAAAACCCGAATATTGCTTTTTTGTATGGATTTTTTTGTGCAATTGTTATCAATGATTTTTCGAATGGAAAAATAAAAAAAATTTTGTTGAAAAATTCGGAAAATTCCGGAAAAATTCGAAAATTTTTAATACTATTTTTCGACGAAATTTTGCTTTTTGTCGTACTATTTGATAGTTTTGAACGATGTAACTTGCGAAAAATTTCAGATAATTATTCCGAAATGACTTTCCGAATAGAAAAATATATAAATTGTCGGTGGAAAACTCGGAAAATTCAAAAAAAAAACCGAAAAATGTGAATTTTTTCGGCAAAATTTTGCATTTCATCGCCTGATTTGAGGTAAATCGCATATTAAATATTTGTCGGTTTTCGAATAGAAAAATAGAAAGTTTTAGTCGGAAAATACCAAAAAAAAGTTCTTTTTTTTCGACAAAATTTTGCATCTTATCGTATGTTTTTGTAATTTTTGGCGATGTAAATGTGAACAATTTCGAACAATTATGACTTTTGAAATTGAAAAATAGAAAAATTCTTGGTGGAAAACTCTGCAATTCCAGAAAAAAATCGAAAGATTTGGATGCCTTCGACGAAATCTTCCATTGTATCGCTTGATTTGATGATTTCAGACGACGTAAAGGTGAAAAATTTGTTGTGTTGCTGAAAAATTTCGGATTATTGTGAAATATAGTGTGAAAAATGTATAGTAATTTATTAAGAAAGAACGTTGTCCCAGTTTGCTCAATTTTTTTTCAATTTTTCATAATTGGCAGGAATTTTTTATGCCAAAAAATTTTGGGAAAATCCCTAGGAAACGCCGGGAAAATTGTGTGCAATTGTTACGAAATAGCTTTTCGAATGCAAAAATAGAAAATTATTAGCGAAATACTCGGAAAATTCCGGAAAATTTAACGGAATAAATAATATCTCTATATATAAAAATGGTGTAATAGTAATTCATATAGTCATTCATCAATTGAGAACGGCTGGGCCGATTTTGCTCAATATTTTTTTCAGTTGTTCGTAATTGCCAGGAGGATGTTTATGTGAAAGAAAATTTGGGAAAAATCCTTCGGAAAAGTCGGAAAATAGGGAAACTCGAAAACTGCCTTTTTGTATGGAATTCTTACGGAATGGATTTTCGAATCGAAAAATAGAAAATTTTTGTTGAAAAATTCAAAAAATTACGGAAAAATTAAAAAAAATTTAAATTTTTTTTCGACGAAATTTTGCATTTTGGATAATTATTCCGAAACGAGGTTTCGAATGGAAAACTAGAAAAATTCTTGGTGGAAAACTCGGAAAATTCCAGATAAGCTCGAAAAACTTGGATTTTTTCACCGAAATTTTGCATTATATTACTTGATTTGATGAAAATCGCAAATTGAATTTTCGTATAAAATTTTGTAAGCCATTGTTCCGTAGTGGCTTTTCGAATGGAAAACTGTTTGTTAGAAAATTACGGAAAAATTAAATAAAAATTTAATTTTCTTTTTCGACGAAATTTTTTATTTTAATGTTTGATTTGATAATTTTGGACGATGTTAATATGGAAAATTTCGGAAAATTATTCAAAAATGACTTTTCGAATGGAAAAATAGATCGTCCTTTCGAATTCAAGCGAATTAAATAAACCATTCGATTGGCTTTTGTGATGACAATCAATAAATCGCAAAGCCAACTGTTGAAAGTTTGTGGGATCAATCTCGAATTCCCCTGCTTTTCCCACGGTTAGCTGTACGTTTCCTGTTCGCGTGTTGGCAAACCGTCTTCAATGTTTGTTTTTGCGCCGGAAAACAAATCGAAATACATTGTTTATCAGATCGCTCTTCACTAAATTCGAATAAATTACATTAAAATTTTAACTATCTGTATTAATATTACCCTGGAGCTTATATGAAGGCGTTAACTTTGGAGCGAGACAAAGTTCGCAGGGTACGAAGTTGTATGGCAGAACAACGTTTGCCGGGTCAGCTAGTCCTCGATAAATACAAGGCTGACATCACCGCCATACCGAAAATGTGATAGATGGAACTGGGATGCAAACGACGAAATAACTGTGACATCCTTTACAGCTGCCATGCAAAAAGTCTCGTATTTGGATGTGAATTCTTAGTCGGCAAGAGACTTCGACATCTGGTTTTACATTTTACTCTGTAAGTGTAAGCCACTATCCGCATCAAGACGATATAAAGGGTGTCCCAACAAGAGCGCAATTTTTAAATTTTAAATAAAACACAGATATTTTAAAAAAAATCGTGAAACTTTATTATATCGTAAAGTAGACAGAATGAGGTTATGTATGGAACAATATATCGTGCAGATGGCCGCCGCGGCTTTGCTGGCATGCACGCGATCTTTTAATGAAATTTTCAATGACCGTTTCGCATAAATGCTGCGGTATTTCATTAATGCAGCGTCCAATTTCCTCTTTTAAGGCTTGAGTCGTCGTCGGCTTATTCGCGTAAACCATCGACTTCAAAAAACCCCAAAAAAAAAATCTAATGGTGTTAAATCGCACGATCTAGGCGGCCAATTCTGATCTCCAAAATGCGAAATAACACGACCGGGAAATGACTGATTCAGCAATTGATTTGTTTCTCTGGCTGTATGTCATGTGGCACCGTCTTGTTGGAACCACATGCCCTCCACATTCATTTCTTCAATTCGAGGCAAGAAAAAACTGGTTATCATTTCACGATACCGAACACCATTGATTGTTTGCGCTTGACCTGCCTCATTTTCATAAAAAAGGGTCCAATGATTCCTCCAGCCCAAAAACCACACCACACAGTGACACGTTGAGGATGCATTTGCTTCTCGTGAATCACTCGAGGATTTTCCTCACCCCAAATGCGACAATTCTGCCTATTGACGAAGCCATCAAGATGGAAATGGGCCTCGTCACTGAAGATGATTTTAGCGGCCAAATCAGCGAACTGTAAGCGCAAAACTTTCACCATTTTGGTAAAACAATTTCATAATGAGAATGCGTTGTTCATTCGTGTAGCGCTCCATTTTTACTAACCTCGTACCTTCTACTAGCAAACAATAATAATTGTTCAAATGTCAAACAATGACACTTCGAATGTTGCCAGATTTAAAAATTGCGTTCTTGTTGGGACACCCTTTATTGTACCATCACCCTTAGGGATGAGGGTATATATCATTTGATACGACCCAAAAGTGTAACACATAGAAGGAGTGACTTTAGACCCTAGGTTTCTTTGAACCAAATTCGATTCATGACTTTTTAAGTCGTTTGAGCCATGTCCGTCTGTCTGTCTGTCTGTCTGGTGGCTGTCCGGCTGGTTCGCACGATAACTTTCGAAAGACGCAACCAAATGTTTTGAAATTTTGCACGAGCTATTATTTTCTCAAAACTACTTACGGTATTGAAAATGGGCTACGTGGCCCCGCCCCTTCTGGTACCTCCCATACAAATACATCATTCCGCCCACTTTAGAAATCGAGTAATAATATCAATGCACCTTACGGGATCGTCCCCAAATTTTGTATTTAGTAAAGCTATAACAGGATAAAGTTTTGGAAGAAATTTTGAAAGCCTAGCCACGTCCCTTCTGGTACCTCCCATACAAATCTACCTTTCCGCCCACTATGGAGATGTAGAAATAACATCAATAAATCAAACGTGATCGTACCCAAATTCTATTTTTAGTAAAGCAATAACGGGATAAAGTTTTGGAGAAAAAAATTGGAAGTCTATTCACGCCCCATCTGGTACCTCCCATACACATCTGGTACCGCCCACTTAGAAATCGATTAATATTATTAAAAGACCTAACGCGATCGTGCCCAAATTCTGTATTTGGTAAAGTTCAAGCAGGATAAATTTTCGGAGAAAAAAATCTGGAAGTCTAGACACGCCCCTTCTGGTACCTCCCATACAAATGTACCACTTCGCCCACTTTAGAAATAGGGTAATAATATCAATACACTAGACACGATCGTGCCCAAATTCTGTATTTTGTTATATTATAACAGGACAAAGTTTTGGAGAAACACTTGGAAGTCTAGACACGCCCCTTATGGTACCTCCCATACAAATGTACCTTTCCGCCCACTTTTGGGATGTAGTAATAATATCAGTACACCCAACGAAATCGTGCCCAAATTCTGTATTTAGTAAAGCTATAACAGGATAAAGTAATGGAGAATAAATCTGGAAGCCTAACCACACCCCTTCTCGTACCTCCCATACAAATGTACCACTCAGCCCACTTTAGAAATCGAGTAATAATATCAATATAATAGAAAATTATTTGTTTTGCTGAGGGTAAGGGTAAATGTAAGTTGGGTTGCCCGACTGAAACTTTCTAACTGGTTTTAATTACAAATCGGTTAACTTCAATAACTCAAGACTTAAACATTATCTTATATTGGGTGATGGTATTTATCAGTCAGTTTAACTGACTGAAATTTCTGTACTGGTTTTATATCACGCTGATTTGTGTACACGCCCCGACAGACACGAGGACATTAAAGTTGCATTCTACGAGCGCCTCTAGGAAATATACGATCGCTTCCCTGTCAAAGACATTAAAATTGTTCTGCAAATATTAAATCAGATCATTAACCAGCTGCTCTTGTCTGAGGAAATGGATGATGCATACAAGGCAAAACTACAGCCAATCGTAACGCGAGCTGTGACGGAGCGACATAATAATATGAGGAAACGCCTCTTCATGGGGAAAAAGCGTCTATGGAAGAAAAGAGAGAACCAGAAAATCTAAAATTGCAGGAATAAGGGTGAAATCCGAAAGTTCTACCAAAAAGCTAAAAGGATGGTTTTGAACAGGAATCCCCTTCAGTAAGGATATACATGGAAATCTGCTCGCGGACACACAGAGTGTGCTTTAAATATGAAGTGAACACTTTTGTACTCTTCTTGTTACCCAAGGCTACATAAGTGACGAAATCACGCTCCTTCTACCTATCGCGTACACGGTCCTGTCGAGTGCGATATGTGTAAGACTAAAGCCCATCCTAGCTAACCTTATAGGACCTTATCAGTGTGGTTTTAGACCTAGTAAATCCACTACCGACCAGATATTTATGCTACGACAAATTCTTGAGAAGACTCAAGAAATGCAGATCTACACTTATCATATGTTTATGGATTACAAATCTGTATTCGACAGTACGATAAAACTGTTATATACTATAGCTGAGGTCGGCATCAACCAAGCGAGGATTTAGACAAAGCTATAGTCTGTCATCCGGTCCCTATAACATCAAAATGTATTAGATTGTGCAAAAGGCTACAGTAAACACGACTGGTACCATCTTTAATAAAAGACACATGCCAGTGTTGTTGCAAAATAAGAAGAAGAATAATACCTAAAATACAGGGTGCTACAGTCATTTGGAACTTCGTGAGTGACCTATGACATGGTGTTGGTCTGGTCGAGTATAACATTAATCTGTATACCAAATTTTTACCATCACCCATAGGGATGAAGGTATATATCACTTGATACAAGAAATAGTGTACCGCGTTAAAGCAGACGAGTTAGAGCCCAAGTATCTTAAGACCAAATTCGTTTCCAAATTAAGTTTCATTTATGTCCGTCTGTCTGGCTGAATGGCTGGTGAGCAGGATAACTCGAGTTAACCTTAACTGACAGTGTAAAAATTTACCAGTATTAATATTTTTCAAAATTAAGTAATGGGACTGCAAATGGGCTGAATAGCCCCACCCCTAATTCAACCTCCCATAAAAATTTACCTATTTTTGGAAAATAAATATTTCTTTCTTAACTTTCAAACGGACAACTGGAGGATATTTGATATTCGTCAGTTTAATAATCTTGTAATGGGAGACAAACCCTAAGAAAACCGAAACCTTTGTCACCTCTCATACAAAATAACCTATTTGTGGAAAATTAATATTTCTCCCCATAATTTTCCCACTTCAGTAAGTTGAATTTTGTCAGTTAAGTTATTACGCAAAATCGTTGAGAACCGAAACATAAGCCACACCTATTCTGGAACCTCTCATACAAATAACCGAAATCCCCCCATAGTTATACATGTAGAGTGTTCAAAACCGAAACCGAAAACCGTGTAACCGACTTTTTTCTCCGAAACCGTATGCCGGTTTCTTCAAAAATGCCAACTTCGAATACCCGGTTTAACCGGTTTTTGGTTGTCGGGTAACCGGTTTTTTTAAAAAGGAGAACATTGCCGGGTAAGTTCTATGCAAATTGGCACAGAAGGTTGTTTATGCTGACATGATATTCTTTGGGCAATCTCAAAGCATGGTTTCTTTTGAATTGCCATATACATTACGAAAATTTGTTTGGAAAATGCTGCTAGAGGACTGTTTCCACTCATAAAGTGTCCACTCGTAAGAAGGTGCTTATTTAAAGATCACCATACAATAGTTAGGAAATCACCAAGATACAGTTGGGTTCGAATGTCAAAATAGATTGGAATCTCATATTGAAATAGGTATAATCCGTCGATATTCAGGTGATAAAATGTAAGTGCCTACTAAGCATACAATTGTAAAAAGAAGTTTATTTTTTGAAATCGAACCTTAATTCTTAACCATGCTAAGTGTTTAATTAAGGTTTACATGAAACTCTTTCAAAGTTTGTGAGTAATTTAGATTCCACTTATTTGTAAAGTTTGAATTTCCTTACAACTTCTGTTTGAATGAAGCAGACTATTGAAGCAGACTGAATTCAAAATCTCTTATTAATTGAAAACATGCTAAGTTGACTAAGCATACTTTAGAATCAAAGTACCAATATTTTATGTTTTGATATATAATTCCCCAGTAGGATGTTCCATCATATACGACTTTGTCGTCCACGGTGTCCTCAAGACAAAATTTGAAAAATGTATGTACTTGTCGTCAAAACACTCGGTTGACGACAAGCTGACCGACAAAATACTAATGTTGTCGTGCATCAAACACATTCAGTTTATTAAACGGACGGAATGAAGGTGAATGCCATAAAAAAGTTTATATCATTCACTTTTCTCTTAGTTTCCCAAAAGTATTAACAATAAGTCATACTAATAAAAAGCTAAACCAGTACAGAAATTTCAGTCAGGTAAACTGACTGATAAATATCATCACCCAATATATGGTATTGTTTAAGTCTTGAGTAATTAAAATTGATTTTTAAAATAAAATAACTTATGTATCATTTTTTGTCTGCATGTAGATCAAAAACATACAAAATTTGACCTATTTGTACAGAAGGTACAATTAGGGGCAGCACAACGTGTCTTATTTTTTTCTCGTAAGTCACCGTTCAACGATCGCTTACCTTGGCAAAATTTGTCTGAATTTAATGTCCATACAAAAATGATACGTATGTTAAGGGGAAATAGTCCATATATTTATATATGACGTACCAGAAAGGGTGTGCCAAATAGTTAGGGTTGCTGAGGCTTTGCCTCCTATTACAATATAAATTATCTGATCAAATTTGATTATGCCGGTTTAGAAGTTATGGGAGAAATATAAATTTTCCAAACAAACTCATTTTGTATGGAAGGTACCAGAAGGGTGATCCGATATAGTCCATATTCATTTCTGATTAGAATCTTCATAACCGTACACCTTACGCAAAATTTTACTGAATTCAGTGTACTTACAAAAAAGATATGTATGTGAGACTATGGGGTGGGTTCGGTCATTTGTATGGGAGGTATCAACAGAGGTGAGTCAAATAGTTAGATTTTCTGAGGTTTTGCCTTCTATCAGAAGATAAATTTACCGATCAATTTTCATTGCCCCCCAAGTGTCCGTTTGGAAGTTATGGGAGAAATATTAATTTTCCAAAAATAGGTAATTTTGTATGGGAGGTACCAGAAGGCGTGAACCGATATAATCCATGTTCATTCCTGAGTCTAATTTTCACATGCGAATATCATACGCAAAATTTGAGTGAATTCACTTTACTTACAAAAAAGATATATATGTGAGACTATGGGGGTGGGTTTGGTCATTTGTATGGGAGGTACCAGAAGGGGTGTGTCAAATAGTCAGGCTCTCTGAGGTTTCGCCTCATATCACAACATAAATGTATCGACAAATATTCATTACCCCCCAAGTGTCCGTTGGGAAGTTATGGGAGAAATATTAATTTTCCAAAAAATACGTAATTTTGTATGGGAGGTACCAGAAGGCGTGAACCGATATAGTCCATATTCATTCCTAATTCAACTTTTCATAAGCGAACATCACACGCAAAATTTGAGTGAATTCTGTTTACTAACAAAAAAGATATGTATGTAAAAGTATGAGGGTCAATTCGGTCATTTGTATGGGAGGTACCAGAATGGGTGGGGCAAAGGTTTCGGTTTTCTTAGGGTTTGTCTACTTTTGCAAGATAAATAAACTGACCAAATTCAAACATCCTACAGTTGTCCGTTTGGAAGTTATGGAAGAAATATTAATTTTCCAAAAATAGGTAATTTTGTATGGGAGGTACCAGAAGGGGTGGGGCTACTCAGCCCATTTACAATCCCATAAGTTCGTTTTGAAAAATATTAATACTGGTAAATTTTCATACCGATCCGTTAAGGATTACTCGAGTTATCCTGCTGACCAGCCATCCAGCCAGCCAGCCAGACAGACGGACATAGCTCAATCGTCTTAAAAAGTCCCGAAACGAATTTGGTCTTAAGATACTTGGGGTCTAACTCGTCTCCTTTAATGCGTTACACTTTTTATACCATCACCCTTAGGGACGAGGGTATATATCATTTGATACGACCCAAAAGTGTAACACATAAAAGGAGTGACTTTAGACCCTAGGTCTCTTTGAACCAAATTCGATTCATGACTTTTTAAGTCGTTTGAGCCATGTCCGTCTGTCTGTCTGTCTGTCTGTCTGTCTGTCTGTCTGTCTGTCTGTCTGTCTGTCTGTCTGTCTGTCTGTCTGTCTGTCTGTCGGGTGGCTGTCCGGCTGGTTCGCACGATAACTTTCGAAAGACGCAACCAAATGTTTTGAAATTTTGCACGAGTTATTATTTTCTCAAAACTACTTACGGTATTGCAAATGGGCTACATGGCCCCGCCCCTTCTGGTACCTCCCATACAAATACATCATTCCGCCCACTTTAGAAATCGAGTAATAATATCAATACACCCTACGGGATCGTCCCCAAATTCTGTATTTAGTAAAGCTATAACAGGATAAAGTTTTGGAAAAAAATTTTTAAAGCCTAGCCACGCCCCTTCTGGTACCTCCCATACAAATCTACCTTTCCGCCCACTATAGAGATGGAGAAATAATATCAATAAATTAAACGTGATCGTACCCAAATTCTATTTTGAGTAAAGCTATAACAAGATAAAGTTTTAGAGAAAAAAATTGGAAGTCTATTCACGCCCCATCTGGTACCTCCCATACACATCTGGTACCGCCCACTTTAGAAATCGATTAATATTATTAAAAGACCTAACGCGATCGTGCCCAAATTCTGTATTTGGTAAAGTTTAAGCAGGATAAAGTTTTGGAGAAAAAATCTAGAAGTCTAGACACGCCCCTTCTGGTACCTCCCATACAAATGTACCACTCCGCCCACTTTAGAAATAGGGTGATAATATCAATACACTCGACACGATCGTGCCCAAATTCTGTATTTTGTTATATTATAACAGGACAAAGTTTTGGAGAAAAAATTGGAAGTCTAGACACGCCCCTTATGGTACCTCCCATACAAATGTACCTTTCCGCCCACTTTTGGGATGTAGTAATAATATCAGTACACCCAACGCAATCGTGCGCAAATTCTGTATTTAGTAAAGCCATAACAGGATAAAGTTATGGAGAATAAATCTGGAGCCTAAACACACCCCTTCACGTACCTCCCATATAAATGTACCACTCCGCCCAATTTCGAAATCGAGTAATAATATCAATAAAATAGAAAATTATTTGTTTTACTGAGGGTAAGGGTAAATGTAAGTCGGGTTGCCCGACTGAAACTTTCTAACTGGTTTTAATTACAAATCGATTATTTTCAATAACTCAAGACTTAAACAATATATTATATTGGGTGATGGTATTTATCAGTCAGTTTAACTGACTGAAATTTCTGTACTGGTTTTCGTATCAAATGATATATACCCTCATCCCTAAGGGTGATGGTATAAAAACAGATAAAAATCCATCTTTTAAAATGGCACAAAGTCATACTAATATGGCTTGAATGACAATTTAAGACATACATAGGAATCAATGACAATTTGACCGACATTTTCACCCATCATGTCGTGCATTATTGTTTAGGCGACGTGTCCCTTATATAGTCATCAACGACAATTCAACCGACATTGTCACCCATCAGGTCGTGCATGATTGTGTGGGCGACAGGTCGCTTGTATAGGCATCAACGAAAATTTGACTGACATTGTCGCTCATCAGATCGTACATGACAAAGCGGACACTTTTATGAAAATTTCGTCGACGATTTGTATGGACGGTCCCATAAATGTCATCAACGAGTTACTGATGAGCGACAATGTCGGTCAAATTGTCGTTGATGCCTAAATAAGCGACATGTCGCCCACACAATCATGCACGACATAATAACCGACAATGTCGGTTAAATTGTCGTTACCAGTGCTTAATAAATTTAAAATAACAAATTGAAGTAGTTTTATTGGAAACGTGCGATACATGAACCGTCACGCACTGCTGTTTCCAACAAACTGAACATTTTTTACTTCTACTTTCCTCTCTTTAATTTTATGTCGTTATTGTCCCGTGACATTGAACATTTTTGTTTGATGTATGACAACATTAGTATTTTGTCGGTCAGCTTGTCGTCAACCGAGTGTTTCGACGACAATTACATACATTTTTCACATTTTGTCTTAAGGACAGCGTTGACGACAAAGTCATGTATGACGATACTTCCTACTGGGTAATTTCATATTGGATTTTATTTTAAAATATCCAAAAAAACCGAACGAAACCGGTTAACTCGGTTTTTTATTAAATTACGAAATTTAAAAGCCGAATTGTTGGGAAAAGGTATTTTTCGAATTAACATTGAAGTCAGAATAATTATGCAGAAGGTAAAAGTTTATTTTCGAACTGAAATTGGACACGTTGTGACCCTATACCCCGTTGAAAATATTTTGCTTATAATATTTTGAATTTATAGGTGAAACCTAAAAAACCGTGTTTAACCCCCCCATTAGAAATTTTGATTTCTTTTGAGATTTTTGTGCGAATAAATTAGAATTTTTTTCTTTGATTCTCAGTTGGATCCTTTCGATACCCTCATAAAAAATTACCATATGCCCAAAGGTATTAAGTTTAACATTTTACATTTGTGGGCTGTAACCGTTTCTACATTGTTACTATACGTTTCTTCTAGCAATACGACCGAAAGTCATATGGATGATGGTATTTTTCAGTCAGTTCACCTGACTGGTTTTAATATTTTTTTTTTAAGATCGTTTTAGTGTTAGATTTTTAGATATATTAGGAAAAGAGGGCGTAGAAATGGGAGTGGACAAAATTTATTTTTCTTAAAACCATTTTCCGACTAACATAAATATAATATATGAAAAAAAAAAATTAAAATCAGTCCACACGTTCATAAATGATGCGCTTACCAACGCTCATCAATTCCTAGAGCGCTTACGGCACTCTCACTCTCATTTACCTGGTGTTGTACATATAATCCGGATCCAACATATTGAAAACACAACAGAGTCCTTCATCGGTCACGATAGTTCTGATTATTTTAGTGCAATTGTAATCCAAAGCTCCATAATTGCACGCTAATATCATTTCATTGCAAGGTTGCGATATCTAAGAGAGAGAGAGAGAGAAGCAAAGAGATAACAAGAGTTTAGATAAAATGTACTAGTTACTAGTGGGACAAACTTTTATAACAAACGCATGGGTTGAAATACCTATCATTTAATAGTAGCAATTGACAAGGAAGTGTATATAAAAATCTGTTGAAGACAGTAAATTTGGTGAATAGCGAATTTTACCATGTAGTTTCCGTCAGAATGAGACAAAAAAGTAAATGAAAACAACAATGTTGTCGACTGCATCGAAGGAACCGTCGATGAAAGAAATGCCGATTACTGAGACAGAAATTGAACCATGGATCTCCCGCATGAAAGTCGCATGTTCTAATCATCATGGCCCTCACGGCCAACATATATTAATTATGCTAGCACTCAGTCTGATAAGTCATTATACAACCCCAGTTTGTGTCAGCAACTGCTTGCTGTATGTATTTTTATTAACCAACAAGAAATTAGTGAATTACTTTCCAAATCCTCCAATGTGTAATAAAACTACAACAACAATTTTCATGGCCAACTTCATCATGTTTATAATGTGGTGGGCGATAAACAAATCAAAGTAATAAAATCTCGTTAGAAATTGATTTGAAACAAGGATACGATTTGAACCAGGATATGAATATCATCGCACTTGTCATTCCTAGCATAAGTTGATAGTAATTATAAATCGAGACAAAGAAAAGATATAGAATCTGTAATAGAATATGACAGAACTTGGTAATGTCCACAACCATCAGGTGTGCACTTCCTGTTTATGTTTAGTGTTATTAATCTGGATACTCGTAGAATATCAGACCTTGTGGCAATTAACAATGAAAACCAGTACAGAAATTTCAGTCAGGTAAACTGACTGATAAATACCATCACCCAATATAAGATATTGTTGAAGTCTTGAGTTATTGAAATGAATAGATTTTTAATTAAAATAAAATTACTTATGTATATTTTTTCCCCTGCTTGTGGTGCAAAATCGTCCAAAACTTTACTTATTTGTGTAGGGGTACAGGTGCCGGTTTGTATGGGAGGTACCAGAAGGGGTGCGTCAAATAGTTAGGTTTTCTAGGGTTTTGCCTCCTATAATAACATAAATTAATCGACCAATTTTCATTACCCCCCTAAGAGTCCGTTTGGAAGTTATAGGAGAAATATTAATTTTCGAAAAATAGGTAATTTTGTATTGGAGGTACCAGAAGGCGTGAACTGATATAGTCCATATTCATACCTGAGTCTAATTTTCTTAAGCAAACATCATACGCAAAATTTGAGTGATCTCAGTTTACTTACAAAAAAGATATGTATGTAAAACTATAGGGGTCAATTCGGTCATTTGTATGGGAGGTACCAGAAGGGGTGTGTCAAATAGTTAGGCTCTCTGAGGTTTCGCCTCCTATCACAACATTAATTTATCGACCAATGTTCATAACCCCCCAAGTGACTGTTTTGAAGTTATTGGAGAAATATATAATTTCCAAAAATAGGTCATTTTGTATGGGAGGTACCAGAAGGCGTGAACCGATATAGTCCATATTCATACCTGAGTCTAATATTTATAAGCAAACATCATACCCAAAATTTGATTGATCTCAGTTTACTTGCAAAAAAGATATGTATGTAAAACTATAAGGGTCAATTCGGTCATTTGTATGGGAGGTATTCTGGTATTCTGGGTGGGGCAAAGGTTTCGGTTTTCTTAGGGTTTGTCTACTTTTGCAAGATAAATAAACTGACCATATTCAAACATCCTCCGGTTGTTCGTTTGGAAGTTATGGAAGAAATATTAATTTTCCAAAAATAGGTAATTTTGTATGGGAGGTACCAGAAGGGGTGGGGCTATTTAGCCCATTTACAATCCCATAAGTTCGTTTTGAAAAATATTGATACTGGTAAATTTTCATACCGATCCGTTAAGGTTTACTCGAGTTATCCTGCTGACCAGCCAGCCAGCCTGCCAGCCAGCCAGACAGACGGACATAGCTCATTCTTCTTAAAAAGTTCTGAAACGAATTTGGTCTTAAGATACTTGGGGTCTAACTCGTCTCCTTTAATGCGTTACACTTTTTTTCGTATCAAATGATATATACCCTCATCCCGAAGGGTGATGGTATAATTAGTGGGGGTTGGTCATACATTTTACCCCTTTAGGAGGCATCATGGGAGCGGGAGGAACTAATTTCACAATAATTGATAATAACAAATGACAATCTTGTATGCGGACCACCTGAAAGGTTAGAGATAGAGCGAATATATATTCTGATAAACTGTTTCAAAAACCAGTAAGAAAGTTTCAGTCGGGCAACCCGACTTACATATACCATCACCCTCAGTATAACAAAAAATTTTCTTTTATACTTATATTATTACTCCATCTCTCAAGTGGGCGGAGTGGTACATTTGTATGTATTTAGTATACCTTTACTAAATACAGAATTTGGGCACGATGGCGTTGGGTGTATTGATATTATTACTCCATCTCTAAAGTAGGCCAAGTGGTACATTTGTATGGGAGGTACGTGTCTAAACTTCCAGATTTCTTCTCTAAAACTTTTTCCTGCTTGAACTTTACTAAATACAGAATTTGGGCACGATCGCGTTAGGTCTATTAATAATATTAATCGATTTCTAAAGTGGGCGGTACCAGATGGACTTCCAATTTTTTTTTTAAAAAAACGTTATCCCTTTTTGGCTTTAATAAATAAAGAATTTGGGTACTCTCACGTTGGATTTATTGACATTATTACTCCATCTCTATAGTGGGCGGAAGAGTACATTTGTATGGGAGGTACCAGAAAGGGCGTGGCAAGACTTCCAATTTTGTTTTCCAAAACTTCATACTGTTATAGCTTTACTAAATACAGAATTTGGGTACGATCCCGTTGGGTGTATTGATATTATTACTCGATTTCTAAAGTGGGCGGAATGATGCATTTGTATGGGAGGTACCAGAAGGGACGGGGCCATGTAGCCCATTTATAATACCATAAGTAGTTTTGGGAAAATATAAACTCCTGCAAAATGTCAAAACATTTGGTTGAGTTTTTCGAGAGTTATCGTGCGCACCAGCCGGACAGCCAGACAGACAGACACACAGACGTACAGACAGACGGACATGGCTCAAACGACTCAAAAAGTCATGAATCGAATTTGGTTCAAAGATACCTAGGGTCTTAAGTGACTCATTCTATGTGTTACACTTTTGGGTCGTATCAAATGATATATACCCTCAACCCTAAGGGTGATGGTATAATTAGTGGGGGTTGGTCATACATTTTACCCCTTTAGGAGACATCATAGGAGCGGGAGGAACTAATTTCACAATAATTGTTTATAACAAATGACAAAATTGTATGAGGGTAGAGATAGAGCGAATATATGTATGTTCTAAAAAACTGTTTTAAAAATAATGGGGGCCGTTCATACATTGGACTCCCTTAGGGACACCTTTGGTGCAGTTAAGGCGGTGTGAACAAATTTTATAAAAGTTGGATTTTTGTATAAAAGCCTTTTTATGGGGCAAAGATAAGGGGGGATAGGTATGTTCTGCAAATATGTTAGGAGGGGAAAATTAGTGGTGGTCGGTCATACCTTTTACCTCTTTAGAGGCAGTTGCTGGGCTTGTTGTAGGATTTGTCCCCTTTCCCCACTACCTTTGACCACGTTGTGTTGCCATTTGCCTAAAACCCACCTAACGTTTTTTTTTTTGAATCATGAACCAATCTCCCAAGATTTGAGGGAGAGTTGTATTCAAATCTTGTTACTAAAGATCTCTATACAATACAATATCCGACCCCTAATGTTGAGCTATGCGTGAGATGTACTATGGGTGTTAAGGGAAGTGACAAAAGCTTTAGTTTTCTGAGGGTTTGTGTGTGTTAATACAAGATATTTAAACTGAACAAATTCAAACATCCCCTAGCTTCCGTTTGAAACTTATGGGAAAAATATTAATTTCCAAAAATAAATCATTTTGTAAGGAAGGTACCAGAAGCGGTGGGACTATTTCACCTATTTACAGCCACGCTATTTAATATTAAATATTAATATTGGTAAACTAACACATATTGGTAATCAAATAAGAAACGTATTTTACTTGTGGTCTAACACATCTCCTTTAATGCTTTACACTTTTTATACCATCACCCTTAGGGATGAGGGTATATATCATTTGATACGAAAAAAAGTGTAACGCATTAAAGGAGACGAGTTAGACCCCAAGTATCTTAAGACCAAATTCGTTTCAGGACTTTTAAGGACGATTGAGCTATGTTGGTCTGTCTGGCTGGCTGGCCGGCTGGCTAGATGGCTGGTCAGCAGGATAACTCGAGTAAACCTTAACGGATCGGTATGAAAATGTACCAGTATGAATATTTTTCAAAACGAACTTATGGGATTGTAAATGGGCAAAATAGCCCCACCCCTTCTGGTACCTCCCATACAAAATTACCAATTTTTGGATAATTTATATTTTTTTCATAACTTCCAAACGGACGATCGTAGGATATGTAAATTTGGTCAGTTTATTTATCTTGCAAAAGTAGACAAACCCTAAGAAAACCGAAACCTTTGCCATACCCCTTCTGGTACCTCCCATAGAAATGACCTAATTGACCATTATAGTTTTACATACATATCTTTTTTGTAAGTAAACTTAATTTACTCAAATTTTGAGTATAATGTTTGCTTATGAAAATAGGACTCAGGAATGAATATGGACTATATCGGTTCACGCCTTCTGGTACCTCCCATACCAAATTACCTTTTTTTGGAAAATTAATATTTCTCCTATAACTTCCAAACGGACTCTTGGGGGGTAATGAAAATTGGTTGATTAATTTATGTTATTATAGGAGCCAAAACCCACAAAACCTAACTATTTGACACACCCCTTCTGGTACCTCCCATACAAATGACCGAATTCACCCCCATAGTCTTACAAACATATCTTTTTTCTAAGTACACTGAATTCAGTCAAATTATGAGTAATTTGTACGCTTATGAAAATATGAATCAGGAGTGAATATGGACTATATCGGGTCACCCCTTCTGGTACCTCCCATACAAAATTACATATTTTTGGAAAATTAATAATTCTCCCATAACTTCCAAACGGACATTTGAGGGGTAATGAAAATTAGTCGGTTAATTTATATTGTGATAGGAGGCGAAACCTCAGAAACCCTAACTATTTGACACACCCCTTCTGGTACCTCCCATACAAAGGAACGAACTCACCCCCATAATCTTACATACATATCTTTTTTTGTAAGTGCACTGAATTCAGTCAAATTATTCGTAAGTTGTACGTATGAAAATTTGAGTCAGGAATGAATAAGGACTGTATCGGTTCACCCCTTTTGGTACCACCTATCAAAATTAAATTTTTTTGAAAAATTAATATTTCTCACATAAATTCCAAACCGTAAATTTTTGGACGATTTTGCACCACAAGCAGGGGAAAAATTATACATAAGTAATTTTATTTTAATTAAAAATATATTCATTTCAATAACTCAAGACTTCAACAATATCTTATATTGGATGATGGTATTTATCAGTCAGTTTACCTGACTGAAATTTCTGTACTGGTTCTCATATCAAATGGTAGGATGAGGATATACCTCAATCCTAAGCCATACACTACCTAAAAATTGTATTTGCCAGAATTTAGCAAACAAAATTTTAGCTGATAACAACGCAGTACAACACATGTCTGTTGGGACTCAATTCTGAGAACTGCACATGAAAGTAGCCCCAAAAAGAAGAAGATCTGCATCATTCGTTTTGTCAAGTTACATGCCATAATAATTTAATATCGATGACAAGTTTCTAGGCTCTTTTGTGTGACATAACATAATCATACGCCATGGAGTACAACAGTTTTATTGTATCTGCTACAAAATAAACCCAGTTCAAGTGAAACTGTTGCTTATGTAGGGAAACGTTATGTGAACAGATTAAAGGAATTGTAATTATTAATTTTTTTAAATATGTTTCAGCTAAATAGGACTAGTGGTTCTCAAACAAAAGACCCTAAAACGTGACAAAATCCCCTATATGGTACTTACTAACTTCTAATCGATATTAAATTATTATGGAATGTAGCTTGACAAAACGAATGATGCAGAACTTCTTTTTTTTTTGGTTCTACTTTCACAGTTCTCAGAATTGGGTCCCAAATCAATGAGCTGAAAAATGTTGTACTGTATAATGGAAATTTATTTTCCTTATTTTTTTTAGTTGTTTCTGATTTGTTTTTTGTTGTACTTACATTCACTATGAACTCCTCAAATGAACTCCAATTAATCGTATCGACCATAGACATATCAACATCATGATTACACAACATCTGCAACATTGCATTTTCTGTAGAATTTCTGAAATACATATATCACAACAACAGCTACTACATAAGTATTCATTCCAACTCTTTGCCCACTTGCACTTACACTCCAAAACGTTGAACCCTTTTCTTGGAGGCCTGATTTAAATTACACAATGTCACCGCTGGAAATGGTTCGTCCACAATGAAACTTGGTTCAGGACTAATGCCCACGATGACCGGTGTAGAGCGCCATTTGGCATAAACATCGCGTATAAAGAACGCCGAGAGTAAAACGACCACAACAAAGGAGAGTGCAAAAAATATTCTTTCCGCAGGATATAAATGATCATCGACTACATATTTGAGACCATGCAAAGTAGAATGTTGACAGAACTCATCGGTATTCTCAGCAATGATTTTCTTAAAATCTATAGAACTTTCACGCTTGACGAGTAGTGGTTTCGTTACATTTTGACGTTGACGCAACAGAGCGTTATCTATTTGTACGCGTTTGGGAACTTGCATTGTTGCGATTGAAATTGTAACTGATACATGTTTACGCTGTGTCTGAGCTGGTAACTTAGAAGTCTGGTAGTTTACTTGTGTAATTTCGGTGGATTTTTTAATTAAGGCTGGAGGGTAGTGTGTTAAGTGCGGACAAAGGGAAGGTCGATAACAGTCGTAGAGACTTTCTGTAACGAATTGGTTTTTTGAATATTATTGAAACCAAACATTATGACAAATTATCTTAATGATTGTTCGCTTAGTTTTTCAGCTACAATTCATTGACCATTGATGATTTCTCATATGATTCTTATGCAGAATTTTAGAGGACATTTACTATACTGACCTAGTACCTTTCACCCGCTCAGATTGGCTGTTGTGTTATCAAAGCATAAATGCGCAATAATGGAACGATTTTTGTATGAATTATATAAAATCCGCATAAAATCAATATGACTCATACGTTGTATGAACATATGTATGTAGCGATATGCAAACTCGCTACATATTTATAGTACAGTACTTAGGTCAGGTTAGCTCTTGCTACTATAGGGGGTCAGCAGGTGGCGGATAGCTGCACGGCGGTCTCTAGGTTTACTCCTGTCAGTGAACGAATCGCCACCATCGCCGACGGAGGAGTGACGAGGTCAAAGACGAGTTCTAAGTCCGACTTAAAGAAACATAGACCGTAGCCCGGGAACAGAGGTGAAGCCCGAAAATTCTACCAGAATATAAATTGTATGCACAGGACTTCCCTCCACTGAGAGAAGTTTGCTTCATAATATTAATGAAACGATTTCATTAAAAAAATTTCATTGATCCAATGCAAAATTTCGTTAATATTACTAAACTTCATTAATTCAATGCAGAAATTTCATTATTTTTAATGAAACTCTATGAACGGCTTCATTAAAAAATTTCATAAAAGTTGCGTAAGCAATATTTCATTAAATTAATGCAAAGTTTCATAAACTTCATTGATTCAATGAAATAATTCAATGAAATTGTACGAAATTCTTCATTAAAAATGTTCATAAAATGGATTTCTTTAAAAATTGTTTCAATAAAAATTATGAAAATTTCATTGGTTTTATGAAATAATTCATAAACCGAATGAAATTTGTTCGTCTATTTCTAACTTATATTTTAAACTTAATGCAAATGTTCTTAAACCTAATGAAACAGTTTCATTATGTGAATAACAAGGACAAATTATATGTGGAAACATCATTGTTTTAATGAAATGTTTCATACAAGTAACGCAATTTCTTCATAAATTTGCACAACCACCCCTAACATAGCTCTTGATGTGTATGTATAACATAAACAAACATGCGTTTAACTCATGACAACAACAAAAACTCTTTATGAAAAGAAGAAGACGATCGTTGTTAACGGTACTTTCCGTGTTGTTTAGCGTCTTGCTTGGTTCAGCGTGCCTTTGAAAAAATTCTGTATTTAGTACAGTTTGTTATTCAGAGTGGTGAAGATCGTGCGAATTTAACTCGTTTAGTGAAAAGTAATAAATAATTTAAAGTGGTAGAACACAAAGAAAAATGATATGTTTTTTGTGCAAAAGAAAGTTTGGTAATAAAAAGCTTTTCTTTCGTCACTTTCGTGTGGATCATTTTCTTAAGTCTAATGATTGTTATCAGTGTTATGGGCAATTTTACATATAATAATTCTAAATCTTTTCAAAGGCATGTGCAGAAAAGGCATGACGACATTACTTGTACTGAAGGAAAAACAATTAATAAAACTTCACAGCCTTGTGTGCCAAAAATTATGGAACGGCAAATAATGGTTGAAGATTCTATAATTTTCGATATTACAGAAGCAGGTGTCAGTAATCTGAGCAACAATATACAAAGTGAAAACGATGAACATAAATTTCACAGATGAAAATATTAATATTGAAATTTTAAAAATACTAAAAGAGGAACAACTGAAGGAGCTGACTCAAAATTGGAAAATTGGAGACAAAGCGCAGTTTATTCACCATTTTATAAACTGGAGGAATGATCTCAAATATCCCTTTTTGACAGAACATACAAGTCCTCTGTCATGTTCCCAAAAGAGTGAATCATGTAACTCATCCGATACGGAAGTCTCTAATGTCAGTCTGCTGGACATTTTAAAACAAGATAAAAATGGAGAACGAGTGCTGCAGTTTTATGACAAAAATAAGCATCTTACAGAGGAGCTTAGAAGTTTTATCATTAATATTGCCGCTCAACATTTTGCCAGAAAAAACACACCTATGACCCTCCAAATAAGTTATAAACTTGAAAATCAATTACTATCCCTATTTCCATCTGAAAAGCTGGAATTCTATCGAACAGAAAGGAGAGGAAAGCTGTATGTAAAGTACAAAAATCTAAAAAAAATAATAAGCGGATTTTCGTTTCGGATAGCGACTCACCCACTACATCAAAAAAAGTTAAAATCTAATTAGGTAAGTTGATTAAAACTGATTAAATATGAATATTACATTTACTTATAATTTTTTTTTGTACCTGAAGAAAATGAAGAGGACTTTGAAATACGATAAACTTTCAGCCGAGGAATTTGAGTTCACATGGATTGCTTGTATTTAATATAGGCTTAACCAAGTTCTAAATGAATGTGATGACGTTAATAAGATCATTAAAAAGTGGCCTGAATATAAATCGCATTATAAGTTGGTATGTACGAGTAAAATTTCAACTCTGATAATTTGTGTATACAACTTTTTTTAACCCTTTAGATCGATATAGACTTCTCCATAATGTATAAATCGCATAACAAAATCTTAAACTGGGACCCAAAATTTCTGAAGCTGTTCAAATTTCTGAAAAAGTCAAAGCACGTAAAATCTCAAATGGAGTGAAAGATCCTAGATTCACTAAGCGTCGAAGATTTGGAAAATGGTAAAAAAAAAATTTTTTTGTTAAGAACTCAGCACAATTTTTTTTATTTTGCAGATCGGGACCACTTTGTAGCAAAAACTCTTTGGTTTTACGTCTTCTCCTTTTCCCAACAGGTCAGCACATTAGGCAAAATATTAACGGAAAAAAGGAAGTGTCTCGCTATACAATGAAGGATTGTCAGAAATCATTTCTCTTTCTCGGAAGCAGTATGCAAGAACTACACGACCATATAGATTTTTTGTTAAAAAAGAAGGAGCATATTCAGCCATTCATATTGGGTATTGGAAACTTAAATGAAATAGCAGAATTTGTTGTTTATTTTGATGGCGACCTTATGCGATTTCCCAACTTTATTCGTTCTTTGGATATCTGTTTCAAAACATTTCACTTATTTAGTTTACAGTATCCTACGGCCTCGGAATCATTTTGGATCTTCTTGGAGCTTTACTTTTACGAAATTAGTTCAAGTTCTAAGAAAAATTCCAAGGTAAGCATTCTTTTGGACGATTTAAAGAACCAACAAGAATAAATACACGAATATGTTCATTCCAAAAACACGTATGTATACAAAATTCAGAATAGTAAATATATAAAAAATTATATGTTTCTTGCTTTAGAATCCAAATATTGTTAACTTATCTGTATAATTACATATTGTTTCCAAATGAAATACGCTTAAAAAATGTGACAAATATTGTATGTCCAAAAATATTTCAAAGACAAAATTTTTACAAAATATGAATTTTAAATAATCAAAAATGATAAATAATCATTAAATGAATTACTATACATGTTAATTTTATCAAAAATATAGCATTATAAGAAGCCCAGAAAGTGTATCATATTCCTTTTAGTTTATAATCATTAAAACATACATCAATACATATAATACCTGTTGAATTTAGTTTGTTACATATAATTTTATTTCCAATAAAATTGATCTTTTTTTGAAAAAATTGTTAATGCCATCAGTTTTATTAATTTTTACGTTCATTCAACATATGAATATGTTTCATTAAACTTATAAACATGTTCATTAGATTTATATTTCATAAAAACTATGAACATGTTTCATTAAACCTATGACAAAATTTCATTGAAGTTATGAATATATTTCATTACCGGTGGAACTATTTCATCAAATCTATGAATATTTTTCATAAATCTTATGAATATGTTTCAATACATTTATGAAAATGTTTCATTACATTTGTGATTACTTTTCATTAAATATATGAATATATTTCATTAGATTTACGAAAATAATTCATTGCATCTATGAATATATTTCACTATATTAATGAAACAGTATCATAGAACCTATGAACATGTCGCATCCAATCTATGAATTGATTTCATTCTTTCTATGAATAGATTTCATTTATTTAATGATACATTTTAATGTAACATGTCATTAATATAATGAAGTTTAGCATACAAACCTGCTTCATTAATATAATGATTCTGTTTCATTTATCTAATGAAAAGTTTCTTTGGGGAAAAAATAATGCAACATTTCATTGGATTAATGAAGAAATTCACCATATGAATGCAGAAAATTCTCTCAGTGTCCTGTAAAGACAAGGATGGTCATGTCGTTACTTACTCCGAGAGCGTACTGAGAATATTTAAAGATCACTTCTGCAGCCTATTGATGTCTAAAACCTCGGCTGCTGAAGACTCCGAGGCGATAACATCGAGTGCCCCCTCCGAGCCAAGCTGAGAAAAAAACTGCCATATCCCGCCTAAAGAACAATAAAGCCGCAGGGGCTGATGGTTTTCCAGCCGAGTTGTTTAAGGTTGGTGGAGATGAGGTTGTTTTAACCATGAAACAGCTTATAGAAAATATTAGGCTTCAGGAGAGCATGCCAGAGGATTAGAATCTCAGTGTGCTATGTCCTATTTACAAAAAAGGTGATCATGTAATAACCACCGTGGAATTTGCTCTCACCGATAGCGCATAAGGTCCTCTCTAGCACACTCTTTGAACGTCTAAAACCAATTGTGGACAACCTAATTGGACAGGAAAATCTACGATTCTGGAGAAAACCCATGAGAAGCAAATCGACACTTACCTCTTTGTCTATTACAATGCTTACCTTCGATTGTCTCATCTGGCTACGGCTATACGAAGCCATATCTGAGTTCTGTATCCCTGCGATGAAAATTCGTCTCTGCCGGTGTACCCTTACGAATACCAAATCCTCTGTTCGGATTGGCAAGGATCTATCTGCGCCATTCTATACAACGAGAGGTCTTAGACAGGGTCATGGTTTGTCATGCATACTGTTCAACATAGTGATGGAGAAGATGTTAAGGAAAGCAGCTGTAAACATGTCATCACCATATTTAATAAGAGCCACACGCATCGGACGATGCGAGAGGTAACAGCTGTTTTCTCATCTGAGAAAAGGCAGTCAGCGAAAATGAGTTTGGCAGCAAATGAGGAAAAGACGAAGTTAATGTATCATCGAAAAAAGGGTCCTCCCGTTGAAGACGCAGCATGAACGTTGAGAACTGTTGCTTGGAGGTAGTGGATGAATTCATCTACCTCGGATCCGCCATGGACAAAAACTACAGTGTCAGCCTAGAAATAAAACGGAGCATAGTGCTCGTTCGTTATTTGTGAACGTTGACAACTATAACTTTGAAGTGGTAGATGATTTTGTCTATCTCGGCTCCGCCATAAACAAAAATTTTAATGTCAGCGAACGAATTTCCAACTCTACCGGACACAGATCCTACCGGTCTAGCTGTACAGCGCTGAATCCAGGGTAATGCCGCAGACGAGTCAATTTATTCTGGGAGTTTTCGGGAGGAAAATATTTCGCAAAATATTTGAACCCATCATCGTTAACGGCGAGTACCATCGTCGAATGCCAGGTACTGATACCGGCCCTGCTGTATGGATGAACCATGAGCTGTACGAGTTATAACACGACATTAATGTGGTCAAGCGAATCAAAGTGCCACAACTACGCTGGGCCATATCGTGAGGATAGGTGAGGAAACTCGAATACATATAATATTCTAAATACATATAATATTTGTTAGTGCACTGAATCCAGAAATATTTTGCGTATGATGTACGCTTATGAAAATTTGACTCAGTGATGAATCCGGGCTAACCCCGGCTGCCCTTTCTAGTACCTCCCATACAAAATGACCAATTTTTGGAAAATTAATATTTTTTCCATAACTTTCAAACGGACACCTGGGGATATTGAAATTTGTTCTGTTAATTTATCTTTTAATATCAGAGAAAGCCTTAGAAAGTTTTCTTAAAAGTTTGCACCGCAAATTTAAAAAGTATTTTCTATAAAAAAATCGTTTAATTTTTATAACATAAGACCAAAAAACTATTATACATAGGGTGAGGTTATTTATCAGTCAGTTACCTGACTGAAATTTCTGTACTGACTTCGTTGCATAGTTATGTTTATAGCCTTCTTTTGCTGAGTTCGCATAAGACTTTTGGACTAATAACACTATGACACAAAATCAAACTTTTTGAAAAACACCCGAACGTGACTATATAGGTTCGATAGTACAACCGGAGCTGAGTAAAACCCTAGCTCAGTTTGGCTAGATTGGCTACCAAATTTTTTTTTTGGCCCCCTAAACTTTTTGAAATCCTTGGAACCCTTGAAAAAAGGTGACATCAATTGTTGGATAACAGTTTCTACAGTTTTTAATCTAGCTCCTTCTCTTCTTCAACAAAGTTTTAGCTAATAGTCCGCTTAAGAAACTGATATAATAAAATTTCCCAAAAAAATTAGACTTCCCTCGTTTATTTTCAAAAAACTTCGATAAAAATTTTAATTTTTTCACTTTTTTTAATATAAGTCGTAGGGAATCCAGATTTTTTGCATACTCTATTCAGTGAAATTGTAGTTTAGGTAACACCGAATAACTTTTCTGAACAAACCTATGCAATCTGAACAAGTCTAGGGATATTAAATAGCTCTCAAAACACACTATCTACTTTAAACAAATCAGTTTTTTAGGAGTTTTGGGCCATTGTGCAATGTTTTTACTTGCTATCTTTACCAAAAACGTACTTATTGTATAACTGAATAACTTCTGTAAACAACCAATATGATCGGAATACTCCACCCCCTTAATTGTTCACAAAGAGCATTAGGGTGTTCCTTATATGGCATTTTTTCGAATTTCGTTAAAAATATGTATTAATCGCGATGTTGGTCATCTATCTTCACCTTACGTTTCTTTTTGCCAATGTTAGGAATATATTATGAGAAATTTTGTATCGATAGTTGGACATTAGGGTGTGCCGCAATGAGGTTAAAGTATGAATTTGTTCTCAAATCAGTTTATTGCCGCTGAGTATTTTTCTTTCGTATATAGACTAAGTAGTAACAAGCCGTTCAATAGCTGAAATAAAGACCTAAAATAATATGTGTTTGCTTTTACCATATCTCTTATAGTCGCCGAGATATTTGATATAGAAGTTGGGGTATTTTTAAAAAAATTATTAAAAATGTTGAAATTGAATTTCGATGTAGATTATTATGGGCAATTATATATTTCAACTTTTAAAGGTTAATCAAGATAAAATCTATATGTTTAAAAAGTATATGTGTATATTATCACTATCTCTATCAATTCTTGAGATATCAGGCGTTAAAAACGGAATTTTTGACTGTATGCATAGCAATGTCTAATGAACTTTTGTTCCATCTGAATACCCATTGAATACTTACCAATAACGATTTTTATATGATAAAAATAAAAAATCCCCTCAAAAGACCATTGGATATTAATGGTTTTGGTGACATTTGTAAGCATACACAATAGATATACAGGTGAAACAAAAGTTAAGTAGTCATTGCTATGCTTTTTAAGCCCCTGATATCTCGAGAATTGATAGAGATAGTGATAATATACACATATACTTTTTAAACATATAGATTTTAACTTGATTAACCTTTAAAAGTTGAAATATATAATTGCCCATAATAATCTACATCGAAATTCAATTTCAACATTTTTAATAATTTTTTTAAAAATACCCCAACTTCTATATCAAATATCTCGGCGACTATAAGAGATATGGTAAAAGCAAACACATATTATTTTAGGTCTTTATTTCAGCTATTAAACGGCTTGTTACTACTTAGTCAATATACGAAAGAAAAATACTTAGCGGCAATGAACTGATTTGAGAACAAATTCATACTTTAACCTCATTGCGGCACACCCTAATGTCCAACTATCGATACAAAATTTCTCACAATATATTCCTAATATTGGCAAAAAGAAACGTAAGGTGAAGACAGATGACCAACATCGCGATTAATACATATTTTTAACGAAATTCGAAAAAAATGCCATATAAGGAACACCCTAATGCTCTTTATGAACAATTAAGGGGGTGGAGTATTCCGATCATATTGGTTGTTTACAGAAGTTATTCAGTTCTACAATAAGTACGTTTTTGGTAAAGATAGCAAGTAAAAACATTGCACAATGGCCCAAAACTCCTAAAAAACTGATTTGTTTAAAGTAGATAGTGTGTTTTGAGAGCTATTTAATATCCCTAGACTTGTTCAGATTGCATAGGTTTGTTCAGAAAAGTTATTCGGTGTTACCTAAACTACAATTTCACTGAATAGAGTATGCAAAAAATCTGGATTCCCTACGACTTATATTAAGAAAAGTGAAAAAATTAAAATTTTTATCGAAGTTTTTTGAAAATAAACGAGGGAAGTCTAATTTTTTTGGGACATTTTATTATATCAGTTTCTTAAGCGGACTATTAGCTAAAACTTTGTTGAAGAAGAGAAGGAGCTAGATTAAAAACTGTAGAAACTGTTAGCCAACAATTGATGTCACCTTTTTTCAAGGGGTCCAAGGATTTCAAAAAGTTTAGGGGGCCAAAAAAAAAATTTGGTAGCCAATCTAGCCAAACTGAGCTAGGGTTTTACTCAGCTCCGGTTGTACTATCGAACCTATATAGTCTCGTTCGGGTGTTTTTTTCACTGTTGCACTGTGTTATCAGCTATGGATGTCTGGTTTGGTGAAGGGCCTAGATAAGAGTAATTTATTAAAAATGCTCAGCAAGGTTCAAAGGATACCTGCAATGGGGATTACTGGGGCTAAAAGGAGCACACCACAAGCGGCTTCAAATGTGTTCCTGGGCTGGACTTGTTCGTTAAGGCTATTGGAACCCGAGATGCTGTTATACTGAGAGAAGCTGTTGATTGGCGTGAATCCATACATGGTCATGCGAAGATTCTTCTTAGTAAGTAAAGGAGTTTCTTCTCATCTGCCACCTAGTACTGATTTTTATACCCTCACCCTACGGCTAGGAGGCTATATATCATATGATACGACCCAAAAGTGTAACACATAGAAGGAGTTACTTTTGACCCTAAGTTTCTTTGAACCAAATTCGATTCATAACTTATTAAGTCGTTTGAGCCATGTCCGTTTGTCTGTCTGACTGTCCGGCTGGTACGCACGATAAATTTCGAAAGACGCAACCAAATGTTTTCCCCAAACTACTTACGTATTCCAAATGGACTACATAGCACCACCCCTTCTGGTAACTCCCATTCAAATACATCATTCCGCTTACTTTAGAAATCGAGTAATAATATCAATACACTCAACGGGATCGTACCCAAATTCTGTACTTAGTAAAGCTATAACAGGATAAAGTTTGGGAAAAAAATTGCAAGACTACCCACGCCCCTTCCGGTACCTCCCATACAAATATACCTTTCCGTCCAATTTAAAGATGGTGTTATAATATCAATAAATCCGACGCGATTGTAGGATACAGTTTTCGAGAAAAAACTTGGAAGTCTAGCCACGCCCCTTCTGGTACGTCCCATACACATCTGGTACCGTCCACTTTAGAAAACGATTAATATTGTAAATAGACCTAACGCGATCGTGCCCAAATTCTGATTTTAGTAAAGTTCAAGCTGGAAAAAGTTTTAGAGACGAAATCTGCAAGTTTAGACACGCCCCTTCTGGTACCTTCCATACAAATGTACCACTTCGCCCACTTTAGAGATGGAGGAATAATAACAATACACTCGACACGATCGTGCCCGAATTCTTTATTTTGTTAAGGATAAGGATTAAAGATAACAAGATAAAGTTTTGGAGAAACAATTGGAAGGCTAGCGAAGCCCCTTATGGTACCTCCCATACAAATGTACCTTTTCGCCTACTTTGGAGATGGAGTAATAATATCAATACACCCAACGCGATCCTGCCCAAATTCTGTATTTTGTAAAGCTATAACAGAATAAAGTTTTGGAGAAATAATCTGGAAGTTTAGACACTCCACTTCTGGTACCTCCCATACAAATGTACCACTCCGCCCACTTTAGAAATCGAGTAATAATATCAGTATAATAGAAATTTTTTTGTTGTACTGAGGGTGATGGTATATGTTAGTCGGGTTGCCCGACTGAAACTTTCTTACTTGTTTTTTCTTTGATTCGGTTATTTCACATACGAGTACATTCAGAATGACAGAATGACTAAACCTACCACCGCACAGTGGCCGATTTGGGTCGAAAAGGCGCGCATTGGGTATTGGTGGCCCCCAAAAAGCTTTGGCGGCATCTTGACTTTATTTATTACTTTTTATTACTTATTTATTTATTACTTTTACTTTTGAAATCGAGTAATAATATCAATACACCCATCGCGATCGTGTCCAAATTCTGTATTTAGGAAGTCTAGTCACGCCCCATCTGGTACGTCCAATACCCATCTGGTACCGCCCACTTTATATATCGATTAATATTATTAATACACCCAACGTGATCGTGCCAAAATTCTGTATTTAACTATGCTTAAGCAGAGTAAAGTTTTGGAAGAAAAAAATCTGGAAGCCTATCCACGCCCCTTCTGGTACCTCGCATACAAATGTATCACTCCGACCACTTTAGAAAGCGAGTAGTAATATCAATACAATCAATACGATCGTACCCAAATTCTTTATTTTGTTAAGCTATAACAGGATACAGTTTTAAAGAAATAATTGGAAGTGTAGTCACGCCCCTTCTGGTACCTCCCGTACAAATGTACCATGTATATACAAGAAGATTTTATGTTTTCTTGAAGGTGAGGGTATATGAAAGTCGGTTTTCCCGACTGAAACTTTCTTACTGGTTTTAAGAGATGTATGGATTTCCGTAAAGTAGACGTTTTTCCGGAAAATTCGGAATGCACTGACGGCGGGAGTCCTTTTGCTGACATATCTATCTTTACTGGCGTTTACAGCGAAGACCTGCAGCTAAGCCTATCTTTCAGGCTATATAATTAATGCAGTGTTTTTCATGCTGAGGTACTGTTAATTCAGAAGGCCGCGGAGGCTATTATGGGAAGTGGAAGCTGTCAAAAGAAGATAGATGGACTAAAGCTTCTGGATGTCACCTCTGTTGGGTTCCAGAACATTGCGAGATTCCTGGTAATGAATCAGCAGAGGATGCTGTACTTTGCCTCATATTGACTTTTTGATATATGTTCACCCGCCCATTTGTTACCTTTCTGGCTAAGTAGAGGATTGGATATGGAAAACTGCCAGCAGACGTTGGATCTCCCGAACCGACCTTATAACTGCTAGATCGTGGTGACCGCAGACCACAATCTGGGTACATGGTTGGCCTGTGCAGGGGTGATTTAAGACTGACCTGTGGAATTCTAACTGGCCACTACAATATCAGGCACCTGACAGGCAAATGAGAAAGATACTTGCCGGATGATCCATGATCAGCTATGGGCACCACTGCTTCATGATCCATGATCAGCTATGGGCACCACTACATTGAAAGCCTTGTATGTGTTTGTGCATCAATGTTTTATTTGTTGTTTTTTGTTGTAACTAACTTCTTCGTATCGATACGAATTCTAGTGCTCTTGAAGCTCCGAGAGAGCTTCCGGCCCATAGCTATCCATGATAGATCCATGCCGGACTACTGCCGTGTGTGTGAAAACGAGGAGGAGTCAGAGACGATGGAACTTTTTTTTAAAGCTGCATTGCTCTGCCCTGCAAGAGGCTATGACACTTAGAGAAAGGAACCTAGAGTGTCTTACTTCTCAGTCGGAGAAGGCAATTTAACAGGTGCCTTTCACGATTTTCTCTAATTTCTTTATCCCTCCTCTTTTTCCTTCATTAACGAACAATAACAATGAATAAACAGATCTCGTTGTGTTGTGTGGTCACCACCTATGTATTTCTTAGTTTTTCATCTAAGGAATGTACGTAAAATAAAAAATACCAAGACATAAGAATGTATTCTTAAACATCAGCATTTGATGCACTTTTAATACCATTTACTGTTATTTACAAAAACTAATTAGACTATATGCGATGATGATGAACTGTACATTTTCGAATGTTTATATGTAATTATGGTTTAATCATAATTTAATTACTTTACAACTTAATTGTTAAATTGAAAAAAGTCTACTGATAAATCCAACAGAGGTGTCTCTGAAGCATTGACTACATTCGGCAAAGTTTCTTTCATATTAACGGCCTCTACGGCATTATCGCTGACATGATCGATGTGCGGTGGCAAAAGGTTGGCCACTACCACAGATGAGGCGTTATTAGATACCGATGGCAGCGTTGAATCGGTTCCCGCTGACTGAATCTTACTTATGTTGGTTTGTACCAAATCGTCCACGGCCCTTAGCAGACTTTCTTCAGAGGGTGGCAGTAGTTTTCCGCCAGCGGAGAGATTTAACTTTTGTGCAGCCTCATCGGTGAGAGTGTCGTCAAGCGTTATGGAGAGATGGGTGTAGTCTAAGCTGCGGGAATTTAAATGAGTGGCTAGTGAGGATGTGGTTGTTACGTTGTTGGCATGTACATTGTCGTGCATATCTGGTTCAATGGGCGCTTCTATGGCAGTCAAATCTAAGGCATATTGCCCTTCAGGTATGCCAAGCAGCTTGGCACATCGTTGATTTACCGAATGAAGACCGGTAGTGTTGCGTATTAGCCGGGAACTTCTCAACTGCAGCTGTTCGACTAAATCGTTGAGTTCGCATAGAAATAGATCTGCTTTCTGATCTTCGTTCAGTTGTTGAGATTTTTGTAGTTTGGTCACAAGAAAACGAAAGAGTGACATGTCTTCGGTGGCATTGTTGTTGGCGGTGCCCGCCATTATATTTGGCACTGTTTCTTGAAGTTGCTGCTGATTCTGCGTTATTTGCTGCAAATCGTTGGTAGTTGGTGTTGGCACTTTTATATGGTCAGGATGTTGTGCAAAGTGTCTTTGCAATCGTCGTCCTAAAAATATTTTATGGCACGTCGGACATATGGCCTCAGGTGGTACTTTGCGTTTCGGTGGACTTAAGGGAGGATTTTCCATTGGTGGTAGGGATTCCACAGGCGGAGGTAGTTGTTCAGTTTTATGCGCTGCCACTTTGCTGCATCGATAGGAGGAGTCTTTTAAATCTATCAAAATGTTTGATATGGATTCTACTGGCGACAGAGGAGGCTGCTCATGAATAGAGCTATTTGCTAGCAGTTTGGTTGTTTGGGGCGTACGTACTATACGCCCAGATCTTGTTCTTGTTTGACTGCCAGAAGTATCTTTGCTTGCTTCTGCCGATTTTTCTAAATTGTCTAGTTTTTGACGAGCCTCTTGCGTCGGCGTTTTCGCCATTTCCTTTTCCAGAGGTCTTTTTCTTGGCCTGCCAAGCTTAGTTTTTAATTTCGCCCTAATGTCTTCGCCCTCCATATTGATTTTATTAGAATCCTGTGGCTTGAGGCCCATCATTTCCGGTTGCCAGAAACGATAGATTGTCTTTTGATTTGTTCTAAATTGGGTTCTAACAATTTCATTGCGTTTGCGATCTATAACAATATGATCACGATTAGTCAATTTGAGTATGTCGTAAGCCAAGCGACTTAAAGCATCCCACTCTTTGGGTATCTTCTCCTGCTGTACATTCTCTTGGTCCTTGTCATCGTTGCTAGTGGCCACAGCTTTGTCATCATCGTCATCGTCACTTTCTAGTGATTCCAACAGTAAAAGTTTGCGCACAGGATTGGGTGGCAAATTCTCTGCCAACACATATAGACGATCGAATTCTTCCTCCGTTATAATTCGTCCCGTTTTTTCGATGTCTGTAATAAAAACATTTGTTTTTGGCGGTTGTTTCTTGTTGTTTTCTATTCTCTCGACCCCTTCAATGCGTTTATAAATACCAGGCACCATAAATTTCGACGTTAAGGGTTGTAGTCGATCCTGCTCAACGGAAAAGAGGAGTGGATCTTCGCCTAATATGCTTTGAGTATCGGAGGTTAATAGAAAATCGTCGGTATGAGATGTTAGAAAGTCCAAACTGAATGTTTCGGGCCTCTTGTGGTCTTCGCATTTCTTTACTTTGGGACGGTCATCTGCTTTAGGGGTTTGGGGAAATTCTAAATTCTGCAAAAAGAAAAAGAAATTATAAATCCTCTTTATATTATAAATGTGAATGTTTGTTTGTTTATGGCTCAATCACGCCTAAACGGCTGAACCGATGGAAGACAGTGAGTGTACCATATGGAAATTACCGTAGGCTATATTTTTTTTTTTTAAATTTTTGCCCCTATGCGCGGTTTTGACGTGACAGAACATATTTTTAAAGCTAGAGAGATAAAATTTGGTACACACATCGTGCTCGGCAACACGAATATGAATATGCAGACGGATATTTGTTTTTGGGTCAGTTGGAGGCGGGAGTGTGAAAACTGTATTTAAGCCCTAGAGATACATAAAATTTAGCACACAGATAGTACAACACGAATGTAGACGAAATTTAAATTTTGGATTATTGGGCGTGGGAAAACTGTACTTAAGCCCTAGAGAGATACAATTTGAAACCCCAGATGGCACACGGCAACAATTTGGTACACGGGTAGTTTTCGGCACATCAGGTTAAAATTTCCAGACGAAATTGTTATTATCAATCAGTGGCCGAAGAGGGCGTGGCAAAACTGTATTTTAGCTCTACTTTTATTTTTATCAAAAAGTACTAACAATAATGAGACATGAATATACCGACAAAATATTTATTTTCGGCCGGCGGAAATATGAAGTTGAATATTTTATTTCCGATCGGAGGGCAGAAGGGAAAGTGGGAAAATTGTTGTTACTTGGTACTATAAATATGAATTTGCAGACGGATGTTTTAATATTGGTTAGTGAGACGTGGTTAATTTGATAAGGTTAAGCAGAAACTTGGGATAACATAGTGTGTAGAGCGTACAAGAACGACGCTTAAGTTTAGCCCTTTAAGTAAGCGTGCCAAACATATTCGGCCTTATTCCCGTAGTCGTCGTCGACGCAAAACGACGTCGTCTTGTGACGACGCTGTACAATCGGTATTCTCGTAGTCGTTTTCGATAACTTTCGGTTACTATTAACACAAATTTGGTATTCTGAAAGGAAATGTGACGACGACGTTGAATCGAAACAACTCTGAATCTGTCGTCACAGTTGTTAGTAACGACTTGAAACAATTTAAAGGAATAATTTTATTTTTTGTAAATTTAAAAAAAAGGTTTTGTTTAATGACGTCTTGAATAACTACGTCGAGTAACAAATAGGGGCTTGGAAACAAAATCCCTCATAGGTACAAGGATTTTGTCTAATTTAAAGGGGTAATGTGAGAAAATTCCCGAAAAAAAACTTAATTCCTTTGGAGCGCTTTAAGAATCCTTTGCGGTTGTAGTTACGAATCTGGTCTTCTTTATTTGTAGCAAACATTTTGATATGGGTTCCATCGACATATCCAATAACTCCAGTAAATCCTGTTTTGTTTAAAAATGTAGTTTTTGCTTCCGATTTGTCATCTTCAGTTAGTTCCAATTGTATCCAAGGTGGACAAATCACCTCTCTAATGCATTCAGGGTTTCGACAGGAATCTTGCAACTACTGGCTGCACTTGCACGTAGGTTGTAAGGCCCCTGTCCGAAGGACCTCAATGTTGCTGACAACAACATGAAACATATGTCCTGAGTTCACTTTTCATTATAGAAACTATTTCTATAGGAACTATTACGTAATTAAGACTTAAGTAGTTCTCGAACCTCAAATTACGATTTTAACACCGATGTACATACTTGTTATTTCTCAAGTTTAAGATAAAGGATCATTGTCGAAATATTTTCCTTTCCAGTAAAAGACTATTCTTGCTTTCCTCATCGCTTGAATTTGATTCGGGCACAAAAATATTTTTTCATGAAACACAATAAAAGTCAAAATAAATCAGCTGATGTACAAATGTTACATCAGCTGTTGTCATTCCTTTCATGTTGTCGATTACCAGTCGACGTCGTCTCATGGTAGTTACAGAATACCGAAAAACCATTAATGTGAGGACGATGTTGAATCGAAGTGATGTTGCCCAAAAAACGACGACGACTACGGGAATAAGGGTGATTATAAGTATTCGTCATGTTAGCAATAGCGAAGCATTGCCGGGTCCACTAGTTAGATATATAAAATATTTCCTTGATAGTTAGATAATTTGGTCACAATTAGCTATTTAGCCAAACTACTAAAACTCCAAGGATATTTTATGACCATTGATACTTACTTACTTACTTAGCTGGTACTTCTATGCAATCCCAGTGGATTATATACCGCACGTAGAAAAATATTATAAGCGCCTCGATCTTCTGCGCTTCTTCTCCAGTTAGTCACACCGAGTTCTGTAAGGTTCTCAGTAACCTGGTCTTTCCAACGGAGTTTTGGTCGCCCTCTTCTGCGCCGTCCATCGAGTTCATTGTCGAAGACTTTTCGAGCTGGAGCATTTTCATCCATGCGTACAACATGACCTAGCCAGCGCAGCCGTTGCACCTTAATGCGTTTGACCACGTCAATGTCAGTGTACAGCTCGTACAGCTCATGATTCATACGACGCCGATACTCTCCGTTAACGATGATGGGCCCATATATTTTACGGAGTATTTTTCTCTCGAATACCGCCAGAACCGATTCATCCGCTTGTGTCATAACCCAGGATTCTGAGCCATACGTTAAGACAGGTAGAACCAGTATCTGGTATAGCTGGAGTTTTGTTGGTCGAGAGAGGGCTCTGTCATTGAATCGCTTGCTTAGTCCGTAGTAGCATTTATTTGCAAGCAGGATTCTTCTCCGGATTTCTAGGCTGACATTATTTGCTTTATTGATGGCGGATCCTAGGTAGACAAAGTTATCTACCACCTCGAAATTATAGTTGTCAACGTTCACGCAGTTTCCCAAACGAGTAGATTCTTTGTTCGTTGAAACTAATAACTTCGTTTTGTCCTCGTTCACCGTTAGGCCCATTTTCGCTGATTCCTTCTGTATACCTGAGAAGGCTGCAGTCACATCCCGCAGTTTTCGACCGATGATGTCTACGTCATCAGCGTACGCGAGTAGCATGTGGCTTTTGTTGAATATAGTGCCACTCGTGTTTACTGCAGCTTTTCTCATTATCATCTCCATCACAATGTTGAAGAGATCGCACGATAGGCCGTCGCCTTGTTTTAGGCCTCGTCTGGTATAGAATGGCTCCGTAAGGTCCTTGCCAATCTTCACTGAAGACTTCGTGTCAGTCAGCGTCATTCCGCAAAGACGTATCAGCTTCGCTGGAATACCAAACTCAGCCATGGCATCGAGTAATTTCTGCCGTATCGGGCTGTCGAAGGCAGCTTTATAGTCGACAAAAAGATGGTACGTGTCGATCTGTTTCTCTTGGGTCTTTTCCAGGATTTGCCGAAGTGTGAAAATCTGGTCAGTTGTTGATTTTCCAGGTCTAAAGCCACACTGATAAGGCCCGATCAGGTTGGATAACACTGGCTTTAGTCTTTCACATAGCACACTCGACAGGACCTTATATGCGATGGGTAGAAGGCTGATCCCGCGGTAGTTGGAGCACACACTTGGATCACCTTTTTTCAGCACAGGACATAATACGCTTACATTCCAATCGTCGGGCATGCACTCTTTAAGCCAAACCGTGCGCAGGAGCTGGTGCATGCTCGTTATCAGCTCCTCGCCACCGGACTTGAAGAGCTCTGCGGGCAGACCGTCGGCACCGGCTGCTTTGTTGTTTTTCAGCCGCGATATTGCTCTTCTTACCTCGGCTTGACTTGGTGGTGGGCAATCTAAGCCGTCGTCGACAATTGGCGTGATAACTTCACGTGCGCTGCCTTCTGGAACCAGCAGTTGCTGGAAGTGTTCTCTCCATATGTGCAGCACCGTCAGCGTATCCGTGACCAGATTTCCATCACTGTCCTTACAGGTGGGGAGGCCATTACCGTATCCATTTGTTCTTATTTTCTGGTAAAATTTTCGGGCCTCACCTCTATCCCTGTATCGCTCTATATCCTCGTTCTCCCGTTCCTTCATCTGACGTTTTTTTCGCCTAAATAGCTGTCTCGCCCGTTTTGCTTTCTCCTTATGCCGTTCCCTAACAGCACGGGTTGCAATTGGCTGTAGCGTTGCCCTATAAGCAGCATCCAGTTCCTCAGACGCTATGCGACATTCTTCATCGTACCAGGATTCGTCTGAGCTCCGCTTTTCATATCCTAGCACGGTTGTTGCGGCGGTTGCCATGGAATGCGCAATATGCTGCCACTGTGTATCGGGAACGTCAGAAGTAGAGGCGTTGTGTCGTAAAAGTTGGGAGAGCTGGTTGGAGTAGGCAGTAGCTATCTCTGGGGTTTGCAGCTTCGCGATGTCCAGCTTTCTTTGTGTTTGGTTACGTGCGTTTTTCGCTCTGCTCAATCTTGTGCGCACCTTGGCTGCAACCAGGTAATGATCCGAGCCAATATTAGCACCACGAATCACACGCACGTCCATGACACTAGATGCATGTCTGCCATCGATTACTACATGATCAATTTGATTTTTGGTGTTTTGATCGGGGGATAGCCAAGTTGCCTTGTGGATATCTTTGTGCTGGAATCTGGTTCCACTCACTACCATGTTCCTTCCCGCTGCGAAGCTAACCAGCCTAAACCCGTTGTCTGACGTGTCGGTATGCAGGCTGAATTTGCCGATCGATGGACCAAGAACATCTTCCCTTCCTACTTTTGCATTAAAGTCTCCTAGAACAATTTTAATGTCGTGGCCAGGGCAGCGGTCGTATGTTTCCTCTAGGCGCTCGTAAAATGCATCTTTAATCTCATCGTCTTTATCTTCCGTCGGGGCGTGTACACAAATCAGCGTGATGTAAAAATATTTCGCCCGGATGCGAATGGTGGCTATTCGGTCACTTACAGGGTTAAACCGCGAGACCAGGTGTCGAAGTCTCTTGCCGACTATGAAACCACATCCAAATTCGTGTCTTTCTGCATGGCAGCTGTAGAAGATGTCACAGTTCTTTCGTCGTGTGCATCCCTGTCCCGTCCATCTCATTTCCTGTATGGCGGTGATGTCAGCCTTGTATTTGTCGAGGACATCCGCCAGTTGGATAGAGGCACCATCTCTGTATAGAGTTCGGACATTCCAGGTGCATATCCTTAAATCATGGTCCTTATATCGTTTGCGGGGGTCGTCAACATTTGGGGGGGTTCTTGTTTTTTTCTTTTCTTCGTGTTTTCATAATAAATTTTGTTTAAGGAGAGTGGCTTATTAGGCCACCGCTCCCGATCCTAGTTTCTTGGGGCTGCCAAGGCCACTAGGAGAGCCTGTGTTGAGCTTCAGTAACTTTTGTTACCTACTTCCTAAGACGCATCGGTGGTAGCATGCCGATTAGGTTACTCAACGCCATTGATATTCGCTCTTATATATGAAGGTCCCTGAGTTCTCCACAGTACTCAACATTAGAATCCGATCATCTTTATTTTTATTAGTTAGAAACCGTAAGTCAGCCAGTCAATGATGCAGTTTTTATACCGTCACCCTTAGGAATGAGGGATACGAGAAAAAAATCTGACGCATTAAAGGAGACAATTAGATTCCAAGAATCTTTAGTCGGCTGGTTAGATTGCTTATGGGCAGTATAACTCGAGTGAACCTTAACTGATTCCAATTAAATTTAACCCTTTCTGATACCTCCCATACAAAATTATCTTGTAATAGAAGACAAACTCTTAGAAAACCAAAACCTTCGCTGAACCCTTTCTATAACCTCCATACAAACAATGTAACCCCATAGTTTTACAAACATATCTTTTTTGTAAGTTCATTAAATTCAGACATATATTTAGCATAAGATGTACGCTTGTGAGTGATTAACTCTGGAATGAATATGGACTATATCGGACAAACTCTTCTGGTACCTCCCATACAAAATGACAAATTTTTGGAAAATTTATATTTTTTCCATAAACTCCAGACGTACAATTGAAGGATATTTAAATTTGGTTAGTACTGAACCATCCCAGTAGGAAGTGTCTGCAAGACATCCTGAAGGATAGGTACATGACCATAGTAAATCGTTGATGACATTTGGGGGCTGTTTATAGAAATCGTCGACGAAATGTTCATACAAGTGTCCGCTTTGTCATGCACGACCGAAAGAGCGACAATGTCGGTCAAATTTTCGTTAATGCCTATACAAGGGACCTGTCACCCACACAATCATGCACGACATGATAGGTGACAATTTCTGTTAAATCGTCGTAGGGATGAGGGTATATATCATTTGATACGACCTAAAAGTGTAACACATAGAAGGAGTCACTTTAGACCCTAGGTTTCTTTGAACCAAATTCGATTCATGACTTTTTAAGTCGTTTGAGCCATGTCCGTCTGGCTGTCCGGCTGGTTCGCACGATAACTTTCGAAACACGTAACGTAAGGTATATATCATTTGATACGACCTAAAAGTGTAACACATAGAAGGAGTCACTTTAGACCCTAGGTTTCTTTGAACCAAATTCGATTCATGACTTTTTAAGTCGTTTGAGCCATGTCCGTCTGGCTGTCCGGCTGGTTCGCACGATAACTTTCGAAACACGTAACCGAATGTTTTGAAATTTTGCACCAGTTATTATTTCCTCAAAACTACTTACGGTATTGCAAATGGGCTACATGGCCCCGCCCCTTCTGGTACCTCCCATACAAATACATCATTCCGCCCACTTTAGAAATCGAGTAATAATATCAATACACCCAACGTGATCGTACCCAAATTCTGTATTTGATAAAGCTATAACAGGATAAAGTTTTGGAAAAAATTTTGAAAGCCTAGCCACGCCCCTTCTGGTACCTCCCATACAAATCTACCTTTCCGCCCACTATATAGATGGAGGAATGATATCAATAAATCAAACGTGATCGTACCGAAATTCTATTTTTAGTAAAGCTATAACAGGATAAAAGTCTATTCACGCCCCATCTGGTACCTCCCATACACATCTGGTACCGCCCACTTTAGAAATCGATTAATATTATTAAAAGACCTAACGCGATCGTGCCCAAATTCTGTATTTGGTAAAGTTCAAGCAGGATAAAGTTTTGGAGAAAACATCGGGAAGTCTAGACACGCCCCTTCTGGTACCTCCCATACAAATACATCATTCCGCCCACTTTAGAAATCGAGTAATAATATCAATACACCCAACGTGATCGTACCCAAATTCTGTATTTGATAAAGCTATAACAGGATAAAGTTTTGGAAAAAATTTTGAAAGCCTAGCCACGCCCCTTCTGGTACCTCCCATACAAATCTACCTTTCCGCCCACTATATAGATGGAGGAATGATATCAATAAATCAAACGTGATCGTACCGAAATTCTATTTTTAGTAAAGCTATAACAGGATAAAAGTCTATTCACGCCCCATCTGGTACCTCCCATACACATCTGGTACCGCCCACTTTAGAAATCGATTAATATTATTAAAAGACCTAACGCGATCGTGCCCAAATTCTGTATTTGGTAAAGTTCAAGCAGGATAAAGTTTTGGAGAAAAATTTGGAAGTCTAGACACGCCCCTTATGGTACCTCCCATACAAATGTACCTTTCCGCCCACTTTAGGGATGTAGTAATAATATCAATTTAGTAAAGCTATAACAGGATAAAGTTATTGAGAATAAATCTGGAAGCCTAGACACACCCTTCTCGTACCTCCCATACAAATGTACCACTCCGCCCACTTTAGAAATCGAGTAATAATATCAATATTATAGAAAATTATTTGTTTTACTGAGGGTAAGGGTATATGTAAGTCGGGTTGCCCGACTGAAACTTTCTAAATGGTTTTAATTACAAATCGGTTAATTTCAATAACTCAAGACTTAAACAATATCTTATAGTGGGTGATGGTATTTATCAGTCAGTTTATCTGACTGAAATTTCTGTACTGGTTTTCCAATTATTTCTTAACGATACTTCTCAAAACGTTGAAGATATTTTGTATTCATAGGAGAAACTTACAAAAAAAAGAGAGTTTGACTTCACCCATTTAAAATTATTTCTTTTAAGATTTTAGTTCGAATTAATAAGTGACTTTTACCTTAGTTCTCTCTTTATACCGTATAAGACCCTTCCGGCAACCCCATGTACAATAAGGTGGCCCGCACTTCATACAAAAACAAAAGCTGTACCGGTCACCCCATAGAATGAAAGATAATTTAAAAACAAATTAAAATAATAAGTTTATTTTTTTGTTTTCTGTGTCTCGATTTATAGCCCGATCGGGCTTATGAGCTTAAATCGATTTTCGCAGACTATAGTTGGGTTTTCGGATATGCCGTCTTCGACAAAACTGTTTTAAATAAGTCAAGCTTATCCGATATTCCAACTATAGCTTGTTACAGTAACAAATCTTGAAACTAAAATTTGTATGAAACCGTCATTGTAACTTAAAAAACTAATGATGCAATTCGATTCCTCGTGTCTTATAAAACAGTATCAACCGAAAAATAATTATTTAAACCCATTTTCGCACTTGGCCGTTTTCAACTGTCGATTGTAGTCATTTCGTGATATCGACCCATATATAAAATTCTACTGTACGTGTGTTGTGACTGAATTCCTCTTAAAACGGCTGGACCGATTTGCATAAATTTTTTTGTATGCGTTTGGGTGGCGCCCCGGGTGGTTTAGATTTACAATTCGGTCCAATTGGACAAAGGGGCGTGGCACCGCCCATACAACTTGAAAATCGAAAGGGCTGTATCTCATGAACTATCAGAGGAATGAAGATGAGATTTGGTATATATGTTGTTGGAGCAGTATCAATTACAGCCAAGGTGGAAGTGGGCGGTGCCAAGCCCCCTTTTCAAAAATCGCTCTGCAGGCTTTTCCAATAGACAGATTGATACGAAAATTTTACCATGAGGTACTGTAGATCTGTAGATAGTCCCTGGCTATATTTGGTTGTGATGGATAAAGGGTGGTGGCACCGCCCATACAACTTGAAAATAAAAACAGCTATATCTGATGAACTATCAGAGGTATGAAGGTATGAAGCAGTTTTAAATACTGTCAGGGAGGAAGAAGGCAGTGTCACGCCCCTTTATCAAAAATCGCTCTGACGGCTTTTTCAATAGACTGATTTATAAGATAATTTTATAAAGTGGTATGAAGATTGTTGCAGTATGAATTACAGTAACGGTGGAAGTTGGCTGTGTCACACCGCTTTTAAAATAAACGGTTGTAACTGTCAAAATTTCACAGTATATGAAGATTTGAAGATCGTCTAGAGATATACCGTAATCAGAATCGGAAGCTACGTTGAATTTTAAGAAAATGTCACCAATAAACTTTGTGTCTAAAATGAATTCCTAGCTCGCGCTGGGAAGCATGAAGATTTCAGATAGAGACTTCAGATATATATTTTTTGAGACCATCTTCGTAAAACTGACTTCCCAACAAAGTAAATGAGATGTTACCGAAGAAAATCTATGTATTGGTTAAAAAGTTATGGCCTCTGAGAGTTGGCATACAGAAATTAAGTTTTTAAAAATCATTTTTCAGAATATTGGGCGGGATCCCAAACAATCGGAATGGTAGGTAAAAATTAGAGCCAGGGCCCATAGGTTTGAAGTAACTGAATAATTGCTCATTGCTAAAAAATGTCTCTACCTGAAGTCTTCATGCTTCTCAGCGCGAACTAGTAATTGATTTTAGACATATAGTTTCTTAGTGAAATTTTCTAAGACTTCATCGTAAATTCCGATACTTAGCATGTCATTGCACATTATTTGAAGGAGAAATTGTTCCAACACGACGGTGTAACATGCCATACAGCGCGTGAGACCATCACTCCGATTGATCCGCCCTAATGAACAGGCTATTTGGAACTAAATAAGTAAAATATGACTTTTAAACTGTATCAAATAATGGTCCGTACACCAGGCAGTTGAGGACACATAGTAGCTGCGCAGACTAAAGCAGAGATTTGTTTTTTATTTACTTTAGAAGTATGTATTAGAATAGAAGCCATTGACACTGTAGACGTAAATGTGACAGGGGACTCGAATTTACGCAACCGACGCCGTTCTCAGCAATTCGGTCTCTGCAAATGCTAAGGAAAGGTCTAAGCCTACATTCATATAAAATCCAACTGGTAGAAGAACTAGAGCCAGTGGACGATCAATAGACTTTTTTGATTAGCATGTCATTGCACATTATTTGAAGGAGAAATGGTTCCAACACGACGGCGTAACATGCCATACAGCGCGTGAGACGATCACTTTGTTAAGCCAAACGAATTATCTCAAAAAATGGTAATACGAGTTCAATACAAAGACAATAATATTCTTTTGATCCGTGTGAGAAGAAGACATGGCAAAAGAGGTTTTTATGGCTAAAGGCATGAAGCTTTAAACGAAATTTTTATGTGCGGTCAATTGGCGGAGAAAGCATGACAAAAGTGTTTTTTACGCCAAAAGAGATAGTATACAGATGGTTCCCGCTACTACAGATGTCGAAGCAGTACCTGCTTGGATGCTATCGGACCAGCCATCCCAACCACCACCTTATGGATAGGCTCTCTCCCCCCAGGCAGGTCAGGACAGACATTCACGATCTAGAGCGTGAGATCCAGCGCTACAAGAGAGAGCCTCTAGATCAAAGCGCATATCAGGCAGGATTAGCAGACATTCACTCAGACGCAGTCTTGGATGCAGTGAACAACTATAGAGTGAATGTCGTGCTCGGGAATCACCCTCCATCAGTGGCGTCGGAGGAAGAGGTTTTACCGCGGCAGACGAGAGTTGTTTTGGCCCAACTAAGATCTGGATGGTGTAGCCGCCTCAACTCATATTGGGCAAGAATTGACGGCAGTACGTCGAACGTCTGTCCAGCCTGCAACCAGGGACCACACGACACGCTACACCTTTTCAACTGCCCTGCCAATCCAACTCTACTTGTTCCCAGGTCTCTTTGGACCCACCCAGTGGAAGTAGCTACCTTTAAATATAAAAATTTAATTTAGATCTTTAGAAGAATTTCTGTTTCCGATTTGTGAAAGAAGTGTTTTCTCTTCCAACATACATACAAAACTTAATCTACATGTCGAAACTATATATATGACTTTGATGATGAACTTTTTACTATAGTCATAGAGCCTATCATATTTAGAATTTAAAACAATAAAACTTAATTGGTTAACTTCCATGTTAAGGAATCACTTGAATTTAGTTACATAAGTTAATAAACTCAACATATTTCGAAGTACTTTGCAGACCTAAATGTGAAATATATTACAAGTAGTTAATAAAAATTAAAAGTTTGTGAAGTATCTTCATAATTAGTTTTTATAAATTGTTTTGTTGCTTATATTAAAGGGGATACATTTTTTATAAACACTCTTTCGTTTCATAAAGAAAAGCATAGACCCTCTTATATAAATATTTATCCTTACATAGGAATGTATTAAAACATTATGGATCGATCCTAACTATAACCATAACCAGTCTAATTATAGACTGTTAAACAAATCTTAATTGAGAAGATTCGTATCCTACTGTATAAACAAACGTAACAAAAATGCATAAATTTACTGACTTCAAAGTCTATCTTACTTTATTTTTTAGCCTAATTAAGTTATATTAAATTTACGTTAAAGTGTATCAAATGATACATCAAATTCGGCTTACATCAGAGAAGTGTTTCTTATTGTTTGATATTTTTGGTCAAATTCAGTGTGTCACGCACTAGGATGAGGCGTTTCGAACTCCATGCAAAGTTCATCTTCAGACCCCTTTGTGACGAACTGATGCACAATGCTACATCATCAGCTGTATATATATCTACAATTATGTCAAACATGTACATGCGAAGTAGATATCAGCCGAAAATGACCAGCACCAATTATAGTTTGAATTTGACCGTTGATATTCAAACATATCAAACAATAAAAAAACACTTTTCTGATCGTAAGCCGAATTTGATGTATCATTTGATACACTTTAACGTAAATTTAATACATAAAACACGATCGACTAAAAACTAACAAACAAACAGTCTAATTAAGTTATCTTAGAATTTGTATCGAAAAATTTTGATTCGTCAGAAAAAATTTTCATAAAAAATAGCGACTATGCATGACTTTCCCATAATCTTACAGTATGCAACAAATGAAGACTTTTTGTAAAATACAACAACTAGACAGTTTAGGTTCGATTCTACTATCGAAGGTTAATAAAACCCTACACTCAGTTTGGCGAGATTGGTGACCAATTTTTTTTATTGACCCCAAAAGATTCCCAGAATCAGTGAGCCCTTCGAAAAAAGGTGTCATCAGTTTTTGTCCAACAGCTAACACACACTTCGTGATAGCGCTAAACTATATTCGGCAATATTGTAGCTGAGAGTTTTGCGCTCTAACTTTATTAACAACTTATGTAAAAATGTTGGTTGTCCCAGGACTTTTTAAAAAAAAAATTAAAAAAAAAATTAAATTTTTTACTTTTTTGGGCATTACTTTGAGGGAGTCGAAACTTTTCACTAACAATGTTCGCCAAAAATATAGCCATGGTAAAGTTAAACAATTTTCGTGAACATACTAATACAATCTGAACGGATCTAGGCAATCTACAAAGCTCAGAAAGACCTCTAGGATACCGGTTTGTTGTACCTTTACGCACTTAAAAGACAGTAACGTGATTAAGTATTAACCGATTTGAAGTTTCTTAGCCGTTTTATAAAGAAGAGACTACGACCTTTCTAATGGTATATATAGTCCTATTGATAACTTATCATAAATGTCTGTTTTTTGCCTCGAAATATCAAACTTTTGTGACTTTTCACTATTTTTTAAGTTTGACGAAGTTTGTATCCACTATTTTATAAGGACACCCTAATGTTTACTATTTTATTCAGAAAGTGCACGCTATCACGAGTTAAACGCATATTTGTTTGTAAAAATCGGTCAACAAATAGTTAAGTAATTCATGTTTTCCGAGGGACGCAACTATGCTAAAATCAAAGTTGAAGTAATTAACAACACCAAAACAATGCTTCTTCTTCAACTTTTTGATTTTAGTATAGGATATTAAAGTTGCGTCTGACGGAAAACATGAATAACTTAACTATTTGTTAACCGATTTTTACAAACAAATATGCGTTTAACTCATGATAGCGAGCACTTTCTGAATAAAGTAGTAAACATTAGGGTACCCCTATAAAATAGTTGCTACAAACTTCGTCAAACTTAAAAAATAGTGAAAAGGTCACAAAAGTTTGAAATTTCGAGGCAAAAAACAGACATTTATGACAAGTTATCAATAGAACTATATATACAATTGGAAAGGCCGTAGTCTCTTCTTTATAAAATGGCTGAGAAACTTTAAATTGGTTGGTATTCAACCACGTTACTGACTTTTAAGTGTGTAAAGGTACAACAAACCGGTATCCTAGTGGTCTTTTTGAGCTGTTTAGATTACCTAGATCCATTCAGATTGTATTAGTATGTTCACGAAAGTTATTCAACTTGACCATGGCTAAATTTTTGGCCAACATTGTTAGTGAAAAATTTCGACTACCTCAAAGTAATGCCCAAAAAAGTAAAACATTTAAATTTTTTTTTAAAAAATCCTGGGTTAACCAACCTTTTTGACATAAATTGTTAATAAAGTTAGAGCGCAAAACTCCCAGCTACAATATTACCGAAAATAGTTTAGCGCTATCACGAAGTGTGAGTTAGCTGTTGGACAAAAACTGATGACACCTTTTTTCGAGGGGCTCACTGATTTTGAGAATCTTTTGGGGTCAAAAAAAAAAATTGGTCACCAATCTCGCCAAACTGATTATGGGGTTTTATTATCCTTCAATAGTAGAATCGAACCTATTCTGTCTAGTTGTTGTATTTTTTCACTGTTGCACTGTGTTATTAGCGCTGAAACATTAATGTTAACGTCAAGGGCGTAGCCAGGTAGTTGCAGTGGGGGGCAGCTGCCCCCCCCTAGAGCTTGAAAAATTGGCCAAAATCCTAGAAAATATGAAAATTAAAATAAAATAGTACAGAAATTTTACAAAAGGTGAACTGACTAATAAAAACTTTCACCATATGTTCACTCTCAAAAATTGTAGTGGATATTTTTTAACTCGGATTCAATGAAATTAACTGATTTTGAGGTAAAAGTACTTATGTATTGTTATTGTTCTGCTTGTGCAGTGGTATATGTTGGCCAGACGTTTACAGCCATGTATCAAAGCTATAGAAATGGTTACAGTTTAGAAAGTGTTAATGAATTCACAAAATATTAAGAGTTCGTCCTTGAAATTATTGGGAAATTTTAGACTACCTTGTATTGGAAGTACTAGTACGCAGAGCGAGGTTCTTTTTAATTCGTAAGTTAACGCTCAATAGGCGATAAGATTGTGCAAAATTTTAACTGTATTTAGTGCAATTGCAAGAAAGATACTTAGTATGTATGTAAATGTACCAAATTCAAATATCATCCAGTTTTTCATTAAGAAGTTATGCTTTTATTTAGGAAGTTAAAACCAAATATTGAAAATTAATAAAACTGTTAAATCTTTAAAAGAGTCAGTAAAGTTTACTCGAGTTCTCCTCCATACCAGCCAGCCGCCCAGACAGACTGAAACTTTTCCAGAATTGAATTCGCTTTTCAGATTCTTAAGGCCCAGCGTGTTTCCTTTAACTGTACACCTTTTTCTCGTGTCAAATGATATATAAGATGGACCAAATACAAGTTAATTTTAAAATCATAGTTTATTTTAATCCAGAAGCGATTCAAACATTTAAGGCCAATATCATCAAAGCAATCCGTGAGCTACAGCCCGAAAGCATTAATAAGGTCTTGGGAAATTGGAGTGATAGAATGAGGTACTTCGATGCGAGCCGGATGCAGCCAATTAAACGAACACAGTAAAAATATTTAAAAAAATCAATCGAGTGTGAAACTAATAATTTTTGAGGCAACTGATTCCGTACTCGATTTTCGAATCGATTCTTTTAACAAGACATGAGACTAAATAAATTAGTTCTTTGGATTTGTAGATTACATTCTGTAAATAAGAACACTATGGTAGTCAAAAAAATAGACAAGACCGGACTCGACGGTTTTAACCTTATTCGGAATCGTACTGCATCATTAGATTTTTGAGTTACAATGACGGTTTTGTACAGAATTTTATTTAAAGTTTTTTTACTTTGAATAGTGTTTAAGGGGTTGAATAGATTTTCGCCAAGCTACAGTTGGGATTTCTGATAAGCAAGACTAATTTAAAAGAACTTTGTCTAAGACGGCATATCCGAAAATCCAAGTATGGTCTGCGAAAATCGATTTGAGCCCATAAACGCCAAAAAATATTTGAAATTAGAGTCAAAAATTATTTTTTTTCATCGATTTTGACACATTTAAAAAAAAATAACCATGAGGAATTCAGAATAAAAAAACGGTTATTCAGTGCACAGTTTGTTTCAAATAAAACAAGAAAAAAATTTTAAAATTTCTCAAGAAATCCGGCTTAAAATTTTATATGTCAAAAAAAAAAACAAAAAAAAAACAGATGAATAAAAATATTTTTTTTTTTGAAATTCGACGACCTAAAATTTTTTTAAAAAAAAATTTAATCTGGTCTACCTTTGTTTAATAAAATATTGTCAAAACAATGAGTATTGATTTTTCGTTAGGAACTTAGTTTTAATTGTTTTTTTGTAAACAAACTATTAACATGAAAAGTAAATGTAAAACCGACTGCCCCCCCCCCTACATTAGATCCTGGCTACGCCCTTGGTTAACGTAATTGCGGTAATTCGTTGGGAATTACAAGAACATTTAAACGGAACAATGTAACTTAGTTATCTTTTTATTTATAATGGATAGCACTAATGATATCAGCTTGGTAAAAGTGCAAAATTTAGATTTTCACTGAGGTCATCCACTTGAATTACATTAAACTAGTTTCATGTCCATGCTTGTAGTAGCGATGTATATTCTTCATTAGCGTCCACCATGTGGCTTTAAGCTTCCCGTTAATTGCAATGTGATTTCTGCTACCAACGCTTTTGCAACGATATTTATTTGTACATATTACCATTGATATTCCCTATCCCTTAGCTGCTGAACTCGTGTTACTCTTAATGATTACACACTTTGCCCTTCCACTCACCTTGTTAAACTTTAGCAAGTGCTCGATTTCATCAAATATATTTGTTTCAATCTCTTTTTCCATTGAAATATCATCAACATCCATGCCATGCTCATGTTTGCCACCAACTGCACTAATGTCGTCGGCTCCTCCTCCTTCTCCGCCACCGTTGCAACCTGATTGCGGGCAGACTTCATTGTTGTTTAGGAACGCATTGACGTCCAATGTTATTGACATTAAATTCCGACAGATTCCCTTAACGTTCCTTAAACAAATAAGACTCAAGTTAATTTGCAAAGGAGCTGTGTAATGTGTCTACAACAACAACAGTGTTAAGAAAAACAAATTGTACCGCTTATCAGCTGGGTAAACAAAAAACAACCAAAACAGAAATGTTGAACAGCTGATTTCAGCTATTTGATAAAAGCTAAAAAGTCACCATTGTGACATGTGGTGAAATCGACAAACTGTGCAGTGTTGTATTTACCTTCCGTTAAGAAGGAATGAAAAAGAAATAGGGTACTTCAAGTCAATTAATTAGAATTTAATTTTTAAGATGCATAACCAAATTTAAAAGCGAAGCGCAATAGTTGAAAATTAAAGCGATTTTGGCAAAAGTGCAGAATATAAGGCGGGAGCTCAAATACCCCCCAAATACGCCACAAAACACGAAAATCGAGGCCAAAGTAGGCGCTAAGACCCGGGGGGCCGAAAAAAAGGGGCCCCTTGGGTTCTATGATGACCCCCCATGTGTGGGTACTCAAATTAAAGATATTTTCGAGACGAATCCAACGATGTAATTTTTCCTTCCTACGGGTCTCCTGGACCGAGTTAGAGCCATTTAAATTTCCGGGATATACCAAAAAAAAAAAATTAAAAAATCACAGAAAAAGTTAGAAAAATTTAAGGAAATAAAGAGAAAAATTCTAAAAAAAAAAATATAAAAACTAAAAACCACGCAATTTTCAAAAACAAAAAAAAATATTTTTTTCTGAAAAACCCCGTAAAAAATGTAAAAAAAAATTCCACAGAAATATGAAATGTCATAAAATGTGAAAATTTTTAATTTTTTTGAAAGTTTATTTAATATTTAAAAAAATTCAAGATAAAGTCCAAAGAGAAATTTTTGAAAGAAGAAAATTGATTAAAAAAATGGTAAAAGTGGAAAAAATTAAGAAAAATTTTAAAAATATTTAAAAAAAACAACTATGTATTGTAAAAAGAATTTTTTTTTTGGTACATTCCTTTTTAATATTATTTGTTTTTTAAATTAGAGTTGGAACGGTTGAGATGGTTGCAGTAGCGCCTTTCTCTTTGGTATATTCCGGGAAAAATATTTTTTTTTTGTAAATTCGAGTGAAAATGGATGGTTTAGTAGCGTCGCAGGCAAAATTTTTTTTTTTGTTATATCCAGGATATTTAAATGGCTCTAACTCGGTACAGGAGACCCGAAGGAACCTGGGGGTCATCATAGAACCGAAAGGGGCCACTTTTAAGTCTTTTGCTTAAGTATAAGGCCTTATAAGAATTTTTAGAAATAAAAATAATTTGTTAAAAAAAGTCATGGTCCAAAATAGGTTCATTTTAATTGCAGCAAATAATGGGTTAATAAAATAATTTGTATATGCAATGTTGGAAATAGGGAGCTTTTCAATGATATACGTACGAGCTCGATTTTCGCAACCGATAGCAGCCCAAGCCGGTTGCAGTTACCGAGATTGTTGCGCTTACCGAACCTCTATTGAAAATTGTTATTTTAGTTTGTGCAAAATGCCCCACGTCACTAAAAAACTGTACTATAACAGTCATTTGCTCACTCACATTGAACAGTGGCGTAGCATAGCATGCAAATAAAAAAAAAACATATAATTTCTGCGAATACATTGAAAAGTTGCGCTCATCGAGACTGCTTTTTTGAACATTTTGCACTTATCAAGACTCATGTGTAAAAAAGAGCGGTTGCGCAAATCGGGGTGTTGCACTAATCGGTAGTTGCGAAAATCTAGCTCGTACTGTATATATAACGTCTTGATTCATCATCAGATGTCAGAGATATTTCTAGACATAGATTCCAACTTTAAGGGGCGATATCTCCTAAACTTAAAATTTCCCCCGATAAAAAATTGCACTAGTATAGTCAAGAAAGCAATATTCATATATTCCAAAAATATTAACTCAATCGGACAAGTGTCCATATATTAGACTTAAGCCAAACTTTCGTCCCACTTTCCCTTCTGCCCAACGATCGGAAATAAAACGTTCACCTTCATATTCCCGCCGGCCAGTAAAAAATATGTTATTGGTGTATTCATGTATGCATGTCTGCATTGCCGAGTACTATAAAGTCTAATTTACACTACTGACACCATTGTCAGTATTTTCCTTTAAAATGTGTCAGCATCGTGTAAATGAGGTTGTTTTGTCAGAATTTACCGACTTATTGCCAAAATTTTTGATAAAGCAAACAGACGCAGAATAAATAGTAATTAAAATTTACTGACACAACTCTGAAAAACATGTTGCCAAAAGTGTCAGCAAATAAATCTTAAAAATATTATGAATTGAAGAAAAAAAACTCTTCTAGTCCTTGCTCTTTGCTTCAGCAACAGTACTTTTTGATACAGTAAAAATAATTTTTGGCACAATTAAAGAACTTTTTGGTACAATAAAAGTACTTGCCATAAAGGTATTCTGTCGTACAATAAATTGATCTTTTTGTGTAGAATAAAAGTACTTTTCAATACAATAAATTCTACTTTTTGGTACCAATAAAGTACTCTTTGTTCGTTTGAGTACATTAATTGTACTTTTTTTGTACAATAGAAGCACTTTTTGGTACAAAAAAAATGTTACTTTTTGGAACAATAAATGTATTTTTTTTTACAATAAATTGTACTTTTTGATCAATTAAATTATACTTTTTTCCTATCGAATATAATCTGTATCTCTCTAGGACTAAAATATCTTTTTGCCACGTCCAATTTCCTAAATGATCCAAAATTAAAATTTCGTCTGCACATTCATATTAGTGTTGCCGTCTGCTATCTGGGTGTCACATTTTATCTCTCTAAGGCTAAAATACAGTTTTGCAACGCCAACTCCGCCCACTGACCCGAAATTAAAATTTGGCCTGCATATCCATATTCGTCGTGTTGAGTACTATCTGTATACCCAATTATATCTCTCATGGGCTTAAATACAGTTTTGCCACACCCTTCCGCCCACTGATCCAAAATCAAAATTTCCTCTACATATTTATATTCGTGTGTCGAATACTATCTACCAAATTTTATCATTATAGGACTGAAATTAGGTTTTGCCACGCCCCCTTCCCACAATGATCCAAAATTATAATGTTGTTTGCACATTCATATTAGTGTTGCCGTGTACTATTTGGGTGTCAAATTGTATCTCTCTGTGGCCAAAATACAGTTTTGCCACTCCTAATCGACCCACCGATCCAAAATTTAAGTTTCGTCTGCGTGTTCATATTCGTGTTCTTGAGAGATATCCGTGTACCAAATTTTATCTCTCTTAGGATTTAATACAGTTTGGCCACGCCCCTCCACCCACTGATCAAAAATTAAATTGTCGTCCACGTTTTCATATTCGTGTTGTCGTGTAATATCTGTGTGCCCACTGATCCAAAAATTAATATTTCGTCTGAATATTCATATTCGTGTAGGCGAGTATTGTCTGTGTATCAAATTTTTTCTCACCAGCTCTAAAAATATGTTTTGCCACGCCCACTCCACCCACCGGTTCAAAATTAAAAATTTGCCCTCATATTCATATTCGTGTTGCCGATTACTATCTGTGTATCAAATTGTATTCCCCTGGTTCTAAAAAAAGTTTTGCCAAGCCCACTCCGCTCCATAGGTTCAAAAATTAAAAAAAAAATAATAGTATTTTCTTAGAACTGTCTATCATATTGTGGAATTTACTTTACGATACAGCTATCGTCATTAAAAAATATTCGTCTTTATTTACTTTTTGTTTACAGTGCAACTTTTATTTGAATTTGAAAAAGCCGCATTTATGCAGCGCTTTTGTTAAAACCTTCGATATACACAAATGCTGATGTTTCTAAAATACTTGTAAATCAATAAGGTTTTGATATTGACTAATGATGCAGCCAAGTTACATTTCAAGAGTTAGCACGTCTTCAAACCATTACGATATATTACATGTTGTCCACGTTGTTCTGGCTTAGTCAAGCCAACTTCCAATTTTTCGTTTTAGCTCATACACAGAAAAATATGAATTAGAATCTCTATTCAAATTCATATTTACAACTACGATATATGTATTAAAATTTGTCTTTTGCTTAGTTCTGTATAGAAATGTTCATTAAAACTGTGATAAGATACCAATACTTCAACTTAATGAATTGTTGAAATTTGATTTCGATTATGTTTAGTAATGTCACAAACTGATTGATTCATTGTTTCATTGAACTATTTGCAATTTTATTTCAATCATCCCAATTTCTCTGCCTCATGTTATTATTTCATTCTTCTTCTTTACTGCAACAACAGAAATTCATCTATCAGTAGCCGCACGTAGAAAAGCATTCCAAGCGCTTCGGTTTTTTGCGCTCCGTATATAGTTTGTCATACCAAGCTTACTTAACAGTTCCGTCACCTGGTCCATCCATAGGAGTTTTGGTCGCCCCTCCTGCGCCGCCCATCGAGTTTATTGCCGAAGACTTTTCGAGCCGGAGCGTTTTCGTCCATTCGTACAACGTGTCCAAGCCAGCTCATTCGGTCTATTTGAAAGCGCTTGACCTATGACAGCTCATGATTAATTCGACGACGGTACTCGCCGTTCACGATGATGGGCCCAAATATTTTGCGTAGCGATTTTCTCTCGAAGACTCCCAGAATAGATTGATCCGCTTGTGTCATTACCCAGGATTCTGTGCTGTAGAGCAAGACAGGTAGGATCAGAGTCTGGTAGCGCTGGATCTTTGTTCTTCGAGAGAGCGCTTTGTCGTTAAATCGCTTGCTTAGAGGCTGACATTAATATTTTTGTTTATGGCGGAGCCGAGGTAGACAAAATCATCTACCACTTCAAAGTTATAGGTGTCAACGTTCACGCAGCGTCACCAACGAGTAAACTCTTTGTTCGTTGAAACAGTAACTGTTACGTGCCACTTCGGCACTAGTATAGGCCTACCGACAGCTTTTGCGATTCTCAGGACGAGTTCCAACCCGCCTATTCTAGCCCATGGCCGAACGAGAAACAAAACACTGAACAAAACATAAACGAAAGACACGGCAAACACATAATTTCACCAGGGGATTTTTGATGTTTTCTCCCCCACAATAGCCCGCCCTTCCATGGTTCTAAATTTCCTTTTTTCTTTTAACTATCTTTCTTTAGAACCCCACAAAACACTCAAACTGACCACACTCACTGCATATTGAAGTTTCCCCCCGTTACTTTACACAATCACATAGACATTTTCTGTTTCTTCTTATTACTAATCACATATTTATTAAAATAACAAGAACCGTAGTCAGGAACACAAAAAAAAAATAATGCACTATGCTTAACAATTAACTAGGACCCACAAAGATTCTTTCTACACGCCTTATTTGCGTCCGAAACACACAGTTATATGCAATTTACTTCCCTACCTAAATGAGCTCACTTAGACGGTTTAATATTGGGGCCAATTTCGCCCAAACACGTTTACCAACCAATTCCAACACTTCCTTGTAAGCCCTATTACAATTATTTTATACTAATATTTAAACACTTCACAAACACACAAACTTATTACTAACTTATTCTAAAATTTTTGCATAAATAAGGATTTTTTTTTAAAGGTTGTTTTTTTTTTTGTTATTTTTTCGATACTATTAAAATTTTTTTGTTTTTTTCTTCTTATATATACGTTGATTTTTTTTTTCCAATTTCCTTAAAACAAGTCGATCGTTCAGTGATGACCGTATAAATTTCTTAAATCTTCCCTACTGCTGTGAATTCTTTCAATTTACGTTCTTTTGTTTTTTTTTTGGTTTTCAGATATATTCCCGGCTTCTGAGAGATAATATGGTCCCTAAGGAACCTTCATACCTGGAGTTCTGGTGAGTTAAATGATATTTTCTTTATTTTTGGTCCAATATCACGACCGTTACCCTTGCCTTAGCCTTCTTGGGGTCTGTTCCACTTTGGGCCTTTCCCAGCACTTTAGCTCCAGAGGAAAATGGACGGCCTCCTGCTATGCAGGAGGCTTTTCAGAACCTGTTACAATTTTTTTTTATTACATTAGGTACGCATATCAAATATCTGCCTTTTGTAACTCACTTTATGTGTTATGTTCTTTCGGCTTATTTTCCCCGGACTCAAATTCCGGTAAAAGGTCAGAAGCTTTTGTGATTCTTTTTACAGGTTCTAAAAGATATTTTTATTTTTTCACACATATTTAAATAAACAATTAACGGAAATATCCAACCTTGACCCACTATTGGTACACAGTTGGTCACCACTTCTTACGCTCACTACGGTTTTCTTATTACTCAGTTTCACATTTGCCGTCGCCAGTACTCTTTCGGAAATTTCCCACACTAATTCCAGTCTAATTTTTTTCCCCGCAGCCATCTTTATAATAATTTCCCTTTTATTCCTTGCATTTCAGCCATCTTTTTTTACTTATCTTGCGCCTTTTATTATTGGCTAAACATGAATTGAATTATTCAACTTTATGAATGAATTCCCAATCCCCTTTGTGAATACGTCAATCTGGTAACACTTTTTTTCTTTAATAGTTAGTTTAGTGGCCCGTTCCTTTTTCTGTCGATCTGGCCACACCAGCCCATCTGTTACTTTGACTTTTCATTCACATGTTACATACACATTCGGCGCGGTAAGTTGTATAGTAATTTTAATTGTATTCTTTTTCTTTCTGTTTTTTCTTTTCAGGTATAGTGTAATGGCAGCTGGTAAGTATTTTTCCAACTAGTAAACTTGTTTATTCACTTTACTAATTTTCTGGTCGTTTCAGGTACAATGGAGCTGGAAGTCACTTGGTACTGGCTTCCTCCTCCCAACAATGGGTGCTGGCCGCGATGATACCAATTATCAAAAATACATACCGTGGCCCACCCCAACTATAACAAATACATAATTTTTAAATAATTGTGCCTCTGGGATTGTGGGCCACTACATATGCCCTCCCATGCACAATAAAGAATAAATGGCTGGCCCCCATACTGGAAAAGGGCCCCCTTAGCGAAGCTCCACGCAAAATTTTTTTTGCGTTGGCCACAACTTTGTGCTTCGCAACATAACTTAGTTTTGTCCTCGTTTATCACCAGACCCACTTCAGCCGACTGTTTTTCAATGCTCGAAAAAGCCGCAGTAATATCTAGCAATCCACGTCCAATAATGTCTATATCATCAGCATACGCGAGCAACATGTGGCTTTTTTTAAATATGGTGCCATTCCCGTTTACTGCTGCTTTCCGCATGATCATCTCCATTACGATGTCAAAGAGATCGCAGGACAGACTATCGCCTTGTCTAAAGCCTCGCTTGGTAGAAAATGGCTCTGACAGATTTTTGCAAATTTTCACTAAAGACTTCGTGTCAGTCAGTGTCATCCCACAGAGTTGAATTATCTTCGCGGGGATACCAAACTCAGCCATAGTATCCAACAATTTCTGTCGTATCAGACTGTCAAATGCAGCTTTTTAATCGATGAACAGATGGTAGGTATCGATCTGCATTTCTTGGGTCTTCTCCTGGATTTGTCGTATCGTGAATATCTGGTCGGTGGTGGATTTACCAGGTCTAAAGCCACACTGATTAGGTCCAATCAGGTTCACCAGAATGAGCTTTAGTCTTTTACATAACACACTAGACAGGACCTTGTATGCGATGGGTAAAAGGCTAATCCCGCGATAGTTGGTACACACACTAGGATCGCCTTTCTTAAGCACGGGACATAGGACACTCACATTCCAATCATTCCTGAGCCAAATCGTGTTTATGAGCTGGTGCATGCATGTTACCAGCTCATCGCCGCGGGCTTTAAAAAGCTCTGCCGGCAGTCCATCGGCTCCTGCAGCTTTATTATTTTTATGCCGCGCAATTGCCGTGCTGATCTCGTTTTGGCTCGGTGGTATACAGTCTACTCCATCATCGAAGATTGTTGCGATTTCGTCACTTATGCTGCCTTCGGGAACGAGAAGAGAACGAAAGTGTTCCATCCATATCTGCAGCACAATCTGAGTGTCCGTGACTAGATTTCCGTCCCTGTCCTTACTGGTGGGGATCCCTGTTTCAAAACCATTACTTTTCCTATTGGTAGAACTTTCGGGCCTCACCTCTATCCCTGTAGTTTTCGATATGGGCGTTTCATCTCCCATCTTTTCTCTTTATAACGCTCTGTTACCGCACGCCTCACCATTGGCCGCAGTTTTGCCTTGTATGCAGCATCTATTTCCTCAGACATTTCGCGACATTCATCATCGTACCAGGGCTTGTTTGAGCGTCTTTTTTCATAATCCAGTACGGTTGTTGTGGCAGTGGTCATAGAATTCGCAATATGCTGTCACTGCATGTCGGGAATATCAGAACTAGGGGGATTTGTATGGAGTAATTGAGAGAGTTGGTTGGAGTAGGCATTGGCTATCTCAGTGGTATGCAGCTTTGTGATGTCTAGCTTCCTTTGCGTTTGATTACGAGTGTTTTTAGCACTTCTTAATCGTGTGCGTACCTTGGCTGCAACTAGGTCGATATTTGCACCGCGCATAACACGAACGTCCATAACGCTTGAGACATGCCTTCCATCAATTACCACGTGATCAATCTGATTTCTTGCATTTTGGTCGGGAGATATCCAGGTTGCCTTGTGGATATCTTTATACGGGAATCTGGTTCCACCCACATCCATGTTTCTTGCCGACGCGAAACTTACCAGTCTGAATCCGTTATCGAAGGTGTTGTTGTGTAGACTGAACTTTCCGACTGCTGAACCAAGAGCATCTTCCCTTTCTATTTTAGCATTAAAATCTCCCAGAACAATTTTAATGTCATGTGCAGGGCAGCGGTCATATATATCCTTTCTTGTTTTTTCTTTTCTTCGTGTTCGCTATTGCATATTAACTTGTAATATATTTCACATTTAGGTCTACAAAGTACTTTGAAAACGGTACTTTAGCTCGACAATAATATGTTAAGTTTATTTACTTATGTAACTTATTTAAAGTAACTCCTTAACATTAAAGTTAACCAATTACGTTTTATTGTTGTAAATGCTAATAAAAAGTTCATCAGCAAAGTCATATCTATAGTGCCGGCATGTAGATTAAGTTTTTTCTGTATGTAGGGCGAAAAACCACTTCTTCCACAAATCGGAAACAGACATTCCACTAAAGATCGAAATTATTTATTTTCATCCGTAGTAGCGGGAACCATCTGTATACTAACTATCTCTTTGGTCATAAAAAAACATTTTTGTTATGCCTTCTCCTATTGATCGCAAATAAAAATTCCGTTTGAAACTTCATGTCTTTAGCCATAAACACTTCTTTTGTCATGTCATTTCTCACACGGATCAAGAATAATCCGGAATAATATTTTTGTATTGAACTCGTATTACCATTTTTTGAGATAATTCGGTCACCAACGTTTTGCTTAACAAAGTGATGGTCTCACGCGCTGTATGGCATGTTACACCGTCGTGTTGGAACCATTTCTTCTTCAAATAATGTGCAATGACATGATAAATAAAAAAATTTGGATTGGATTTTATATGAATGTAGGCCAAGATCTTTCCTCAGCATTTGCAAAGACCGAGTTGCTGAGGAAGACGTTGGTTCGATAAATTCGAGTCCCCTGTAACACTAACGTCTACAGCGTCGATGGCTTCTATTAGCTACACAGATGGATCATTATATGCACCTTTAACTTCACAAAGAGCTCCATAAGTTTGGCGAACAGAACGTACATTTTAAAAATAAATTTGCAAGATTTGTAAACGTTGTTCTTGTTTAGTTTTTACATGGTGATTTTGCAAAGTATACTAAAAGAAAGTCTATCACACTTCATTAGTATGACAGCTAGATTTACACTTATACCTGTCAGAAGTTCTATATGTCAAGAAAAATACCCCATGCATAGGTTATTTTCAATTGTTTGCTAATGTTACCTCTGCTATACTATAAAAATATAGAAATGGTAGTATAACTACAATGAATATTGCTTAATTTTTCTATCTATATGATTTATTACCGATTCGCTCTCCTGAAAAGTAATTGAAAAATACATACCTGTAAAGTAAAATAAAACCAGTACAGAAATTTCAGTCAGTTAAACTGACTGATAAATGCCATCACCCAACAAAAGATATTGTTTAAGTCTTGAGTTATTGAAATTAACCGATTTGTAATTAAAACCAGTTAGAAAGTTTCAGTCGGGCAACCCAACTTACATTTACCCTTACCCTCAGTAAAACAAATAATTTTCTATTATATTGATATTATTACTCGATTTCCAAAGTGGGCGGAGTGGTACATTTGTATGGGAGGTACGAGAACGGGTGTGGTTAGGCTTCCAGGTTTATTCTCCATTACTTTATCCTGTTATAGCTTTACTAGTTACAGAATTTGCCTGGGGTGTACTGATATTATTAGTACATCCCTAAAGTGGGCGGAAAGCTACATTTGTATGGGAGGTACCAGAAGGGGCGTGGCTAGATTGCCAATATATTTTTCCAAAACTTTATCCTGCTATAAATTAACAAAATGCATAATTTGGGCACGATCGTGTTGAGTGTATTGATATTATTACCCTATTTCTAAAGTGGGCGGAGTTGACCATTTGTATGGAAGGTACCAGAAGGGGCGTGTCTAGACTTCCAGATTTTTTCTCCGAAACTTTATCCTGCTTAAACTTTACCAAATACAGAATTTGGGCACGATCGCATTAGGTCTTTTAATAATATTAATCGATTTTCAAAGTGGGCGGTACCAGATGTGTATGGGAGGTACCAGATGGGGCGTGAATAGACTTCCAATTTTTTTCTCCAAAATTTTATCCTGTTACAGCTTTTCTAAAAATAGAATTTGGGTACGATCACATTTAATTTATTGATATTATTTCTCCATCTCTATAGTGGGCGGAAAGGTAGAATTGTATGGGAGGTACCAGAAGAGGAGTGGCTAGGCTTTCAAAATTTTTTCCAAAACTTTATCCTGTTATAGCTTTACTAAATACAGAATTTGGGGACGATCCCGTAGGGTGTATTGATATTATTACTCGATTTCTAAAGTGGGCGGAATGATGTATTTGTATGGAAGGTACCAGAAGGCTCGGGGCCATGTAGCCCATTTGCAATACCGTAAGTAGTTTTGAAAAAAAAAAATAACTCGTGCAAAATTTCAAAACAGTTGGTTGCGTCTTTCGAAAGTTATCGTGCGAACCAGCCGGACAGCCACCAGACAGACAGACAGACGGACATGGCTCAAACGACTTCAAAAGTCATGAATCGAATTTGGTTCAAAGAAACCTAGGGTCTAAAGTCACTCCTTCTATGTGTTACACTTTTGGCTCGTATCAAATGATATATACCTTCACCCCTAAGGGTGATGATATAAAAAATCACTATACACTGCCTGGTGTAAGGACCATTATTAGATACAGTTAAAAAGTTAACTATTGAAGTGCGCGGGCAGCGCCTCTGCACTATTAACATATTTTGTTCGAAATAGCTTGATCATTAGGGCGAATCAATTAGTTCGCGTCAAAAAAAAAAACAATATATTGTGGAATTTTGACAGTTTTAACCGTTTGTTTTAAAAAGGTTGTGGAACAGCCCAATTCCACCCTTACTGTAATTCATACTGCAAGCCCTTTTAATTTTCAAGTTGAATGGGCGGTGATACGCCCCTTTATCCAATCACAACTAAATATAGCCACCGACTATCAACAGGTCAACAGTACCACTTTCTAAAATGTTCGTATCAATCTGTCTTTGGAAAAGCCGTCAGAGCGATTTTTGAAAAGAGGGCGTGGCACCCCCACTTCCTCCCTGGATGTAATTAATACTGCTCTAACAAAATATATACAAAATCTCATCTTCATACCTCTGATAGTTCATAAGATATAGTCCTATTGATTTTAAAATGTAGTAAGGGCGGTGCCACGCCTCTTTATCCAAGCACAACAAAATATAGCCTGGGACTATCAGCAGGTCAACAGTAGCACTTGGTAAAATTTTCGTATCAATCGATCTATTAGAAAAGCCGTTAGAGCGATTTTTGAAAATGGGGCAAGGCACCGCCCACATCCATCCTGGCTTTAATTAATACTGCTCCAACAACATATATACCAAATTTCATATTCACACCTCTGATAGTTCATGAAATATAGCCTTTTGAATTTTCAAGTTGTATGGGCGGTGCCACGCCCCTTTATCCAATTACAACCAAATGTAGTCAGGAACTATCTACAGGTCAACAGTACCTCATGGTAAAATTTTTGTATCAATCGATCTATCAGAAAAGCCGTTAGAACGATTTTTGAAAAGGGGGCGTGGCACCGCCCACTTCCATCCTGGCTGTAATTAATACTACTCCAACAACATATATACCAAATTTCATCTTCACACCTCTGATAGTTCATGAAATATAGCCTTTTTAATTTTCAAGTTGTATGGGCGGTGCCACGCCCCTTTATCCAATTACAACTAAATGTAGTCAGGAACTATCTACAGGTCAACAGTACCTCATGGTAAAATTTTTGTATCAATCGATCTATTAGAAAGGCCGTTAGAGAGATATTTGAAAAAAGGGGCGTAGCGCCGCCCACTTTTTGAAAAAATAAAACCTTTTAAACCATCCGGAAGCTATAGCGAACAAAACAAAAAAAAAATTTTGAAAATCGGTCCAGCCGTTTTTGAGTTTTAGCGAGACAACTGCACAGCAATTAATTTTTATATATAAGAAGATATAAGCGAGCACAGACGTCTTCCACAACTCTTTAACGTAATAACCACTATATACACACTTATCTATACACACTTACATCGAAATACTTTTTCACGCAATGATTCCTTTCGTGAAGGATATTTTGAGTTATCTAGTGATGACGAGTTGCCTCTGTGTGTGTGTGTGTGTGTGTTTCACACTTTTATACATGTTTTCCTTGGCGCAGCCATTACATTTCCATAGGATGTCAAAGACGACGACGACGACGACAGTCTCAAACAATTGATGACAGTTTTTGCGGCTTAATTGAAGAATTATTAATGGAAATTGATTAGTTTTGGGATCAAAAAGGAGTTTCAAAATTAAAGGAATAACAATAAAATCATGGTCGATAAAAATAAAGTCTGTCTGAAAAGTTTTGACATGAATGAGTAGGATTAAAAGACAATTTTAAAATAAATTCTTAAACTGCAATATATGTATATGTTAACAGCATTTAAGTGTATAGGACAAGGTGTACTTTTTAAGAAATTTTTAGAATTTTAAGATTATTTTAAAATGAAGATAAGTTAAGATATGGACCATTAAAGTAACAATAAGGTCAATTTATTTTAAGATATTTCGCAAAATGGGATCAAGGTCAAGGATCACTATGCAACAAAATTAACAAAAACTAATACATCAGTATGTATTCCGACTATATTTGTTTGATGCATTACAAAAAAAGTCGAAATTGGTTCTTAATAGATATCAATCTAATATATAAAATTCTCGTGCCACGGGGTGCGTGATTGAACACCTCCGAAACGGCTCGACCGATCCTCATGAAATTTTGTGAGTATATCGAGTAGGTCTGAGAATGGCCAACATCTATTATTCATCCCCCTAAATGTTAAGGGTGGTCCACCCCAAATTTTTTTTTATTTTTTATACAAAGTTTTTTTTTTTGATACAGCATTCAAAAATGCATACAACTCTAAATTTTCACCCCTCTACGACCAACCCTTATTTTTTATTTGTTAATTAAAAACTTATATTTTTTATATCGAAAATTTTAATGCATGTAACATACCAATTTTTCTGAAATTCATAAGGTATGTTTGATCATGAGAAACAATTGTATTTATAAATGGACCCGGTATGTGGAGCTCGGGTGTATTTATATCGAAAATTTGAAAGGATGGACCAATTTTACTGAAGTTCAGATTGTATGTTTCTTTAATCACCAGAATAATTTAATGTGCAAATGGACCCGGTAGGTGGCGTTTGGGTGATTTTTAATCAAAATTTGAACGAATGGACCAACTTAAATGAGATTTAGTGTGTACTAGTGGGCCCGGCAATGCTTCGCTATTGCATATTAATTTGTAATATATTTCACATTTAGGTCTACAAAGTACTTTGAAAACGGTACTTAAGCTCGACAATAATATGTTGAGTTTATTTACTTATGTTACTTATTTAAAGTAACTCCTTAACATTAAAGTTAACCAATTAAGTTTTATTGTTGTAAGTGCTAATAATAAGTTCATTAGCAAAGTCATATCTATAGTGCCGGCATGTAGATTAAGTTTTTTCTGTATGTAGGGCGAAAAACCCATCTGTATACTAATCTCATTTTTGTTATGCCTTCTCCTATTGACCGCAAATGAAAATTCCGTTTGAAGCTTCATGCCTTTAGCCATAAAAACTTCTTTTGCCATGTCTTCTTCTCTCACGGATCAATAATATTCCCGAATACTATCTTTGTATTGAACTCGTATTACCATTTTTTGGCTTAACCAATGTTTGGCTTAACAAAGTGATGGTCTCACGCGCTGTATGTCATTTTACACCGTCGTGTTGGAACCATTTCTCCTTTAAATAATGTGCAATGACATGATAAATAAAAAAAAATCAATTGATCGTCCACTGTCTCTAGTTCTTCTACCAGTTGGATTTTATATGAATGTGGGCCACGATCTTTCCTCAGCATTTGCAGAGACCGAGTTGCTAAGAAAGACGTCGGTTCGATAAATTCGAGTCCCCTGTCACACTAACGTCTACAGCGTCGATGGCTTCTATTAGCTGCTAAGATGGATCATTATATGCACCCTCAACTTCACAAAGGGCTCCATAAGTTTGGCGAACAGAACGTGCATTTTGAAAATAAATTTGCAAGATTTGTAAACGTTGTTCTGGTTTAGTTTTTGCATGGTGATTTTGCAAAGTATACTAAAGGAAAGTCTATCACACTTCATTAGTATGACAGCTAGATTTACACTTATACCTATCAGAATTTCTATATGTCAAGAAAAATACCCCATTCATAGGTTATTTACAATTGTTTGCTAATGTTACCTCTGATATTAGGGTGAGTCTTAAAAAATGTTTTTGGAATTTTTCATGGGCCAAGTTAAAATTTTATTAAGACGTACAAAAAAACTCTATGTGAATTTTTTTAATTTTTTTCTTAAAGGTTTAGGGGTCGCTACCGGGGTTCGAAATTAAAAATTTTACCGTCATCCTGAGGGATAAGCCGAATAACTCGAGTAAACCTTAACTGATTCTTATGAAAATTTTTCAGTATTAATATTTTCCATAACGAAGTAATGGAATTGTAAATGGGCAGAATTGCCCCACCCCTTCTGGTACCTCCCATACAAAATTACCTATTTTTAGACAAATAATTTTTTACCAATAATTTCCAAACGGACAGCTTGATGGCATTTAAACTGGGTCAGTTTAATGACCTTGTCATAACAGATAAACCCCCAGAAAATCAAAAGCTTTGTCACACCCCTTCTGGTACCTCCCATACAAATGACCGAATTAACCCCCATATTTTTACCTACATATCTTTTTAGTAAAAATACTGAATTCAATAAAATTTTGTGTGAGATGAACACATGCAAAAATTTGACTCGTGAGTGAATATGGACTCTATCGGCTAACCCCTTCTGGTACCTCCCATACAAAATTGCCTATTTTTAGACAAATTATTTTTTACCAATAATTTCCAAACGGACAGCTGGATGGCATTTAAAATTGGTCAGTTTAATTACCTTGTAATAACAGATAAACCCCCAGAAAATCAAAACCTTTGTGACACCCCTTCTGGTACCTCCCATACAAATGACCGAATTAACCCCCATATTTTGACATACATTTTTTTGTAAGTATGCTTCATTTATATTTTGCTTAAGACATACACTTATTGTAATTTTACTAATGCTTATCTTAAATATAAATCTAGTTTAATGAATGTTATTAGATATTCAACATAGATAATGCAACGCTATTGTCTTGCCCCCCTCCACTAATTTGCAGTCCAACTTAGGAATTTTTACAGTACAGTTAATAAGAAATGATTTATTTCAAATTTTTTCATCAGTTTTTGTTGTATTATTATTTAAAAAGGTACATTTCGAAAATAAAAATTAAATTTAACAGTTAAAAAATAATATTAAAATAAAAATTTAATATATTAATATTAAACATGAATTCATTGCATGAAAAACTTAACATTAAAAAATATAATTATAAACAACTGTATAACGGCTTACAATTTTCTTTATATTTTAAAATATTGTAAAATATTATTTACACATGGTAGATTTTTTTAGATCTGAATATTTTTTTTCTAAATTCTTTCACCAATAATAATAGGAACTGCTTCTGTTCTCCATAATGTGTATGCAATTTATTGTATTCCTGCATCAAGGCCACTCCGTGTTCAGCAATATCATTAACAACCTTCAACCTTGACCGAACTAATTCTTTACTTAATTTAAAGTCTGCATATTTCTCCCAATCTTCAACATTTTTTTTAGGAAACCCGATTTAATACCCGTTATGCCGAAAAATCTAAGAGTATTGTTGGATACAAAATGCTCAAGACTTTTGGAATGTAGTAGGTTTCCATCCACTGTAACTCGTTTTTCTGGATGATCTACTCTTTCTATGTTTAAAGCATATACCATCTTCTTCTTAATTACATGAGAAACTTTGTCATCAAAAATGCAAATCCAACTAGCTCTTCCTAAAAATACCAGAGATGACCTAGAATTTTTTTAAGGCTATTGCCGCTGTCTCTTTATTAATTGTTGCATCACACTTCAAGTCTTTTAATAACTGGAAGTCATTTCTTAAAGCAGAAGGTCCAGAAGTGGATTCAAACCAATATTTAAGGTAAATAATAATTATAAAAATGCAAACATCCTGTATTCCACACAATTCGCTTTCGTTTAACTTGAACTGCTCTCTGAATAAATATATTTTTAAGGAATATATTGCCTTAGCCTTCCGTCTAGCAAGGTGAAGACCTTCTGGTGCTCTGAAGAATATTTGTGTTTTTGGAAAATCCCGCAGAATATTATTGTCAGCTTAAGTAGCTCTTTGTAGTCCTCTCGTGGCTGAAACTCTTTAAGCTGATTTTCGGCAAAACAAATAGCATTCGCAGAATTCTTTATTTGTCTTAATGTGAGATCATCCGATATGTCAGGTTTAAAATTGGAATGATCAATTTTTGTCCAGGCATTTTTAAACCTCTTAAAAAGTAATATTTCAGAACCGGTTGATATTCCCGAAATACAATGCATAAGTCATATTATATGACTTGTACGTTTAAAACTGCGCATTCTCTTGTACGTCTTAACAAAATTTTAAGTTAACCTATGAAAAAAATCAAAATTTTCTGTCAAATAAGTAGCATAAATATGTAAAACTATGAGGGTGAATTCGGTCATTTGTATGGGAGGTACCAGAAGGGGTGTGACAATGGTTTCGATTTTCTGGGGGTTTATCTGTTATTACATGATATTTAAACTTACCAAGTTTAAATGACATCCAGCTGTCCGTTTGGAAATTATTGGTAAAAAATAATTTGTCTAAAAATAGGTCATTTTGTATGGGAGGTACCAGAAGGGGTTGCCCAATATAGTTAATGTTCACTCACGAGTCAAATTTTTGAACGTGTTCATCTCACACAAAATTTTATTTAATTCAGTATTTTTGCTAAAAAGATATGTAGGTAAAAATGTGGGGGTGAATTCGGTCATTTGTATGGGAGGTACCAGAAGGGGTGTGAAAAAGGTTTTGATTTTCTGTGGGTTTATCTGTTATTACAAGGTTATTAAACTGACAAAGTTTAAATATCATCAAGCTGTCCGTTTGGAAATTATTGGTAAAAAATTATTTGTCTAAAAATAGGTAATTTTGTATGGGAGGTACCAGAAGGGATTGGCCAATATAGTCCATATTCACTCACGAGTCAAGTTTTTGCACGTGTTCATCTCACACAAAATTTTATTGAATTCAGTATTTTTACAAAAAAGATATGTAGGTAAAAATGTGGGGTTAATTCGGTCATTTGTATGGGAGGTACCAGAAGGGGTGTGACAAAGGTTTTGATTTTCTGGGGGTTTATCTGTTATTGCAAGGTAATTAAACTGACCAAGTTTAAATGCCATCCAGCTGCCCGTTTGAAAGTTATGGGAGAAATAATAATTATCAAAAAATAGGTAATTTTGTATGGGAGGTACCAGAAGGGGTGGGGCAATTCTGCCCATTTACAATTCCATAACTTCGGTATGGAAAATATTAATACTGAAAAATTTTCATAAGGATCAGTTAAGGTTTACTCGAGTTATTCTGCTTATCCCTCAGGATGACGGTAAAATTTTGAATTTCAAACCCCGGTAGCGACCCCTAAACCTTTAAGAAAAAAATTAAAAAAATTCACATAGAGTTTTTTTGTACGTCTTAATAAAATTTTAACTTGGCCCATGAAAAATTCCAAAAACATTTTTTAAGACTCACCCTAGTACACAGTCTTCATCAGCCGAGTTTTCAGACATCAATAGGCTGCAGAAGTGATCTTTCCATATTCTCAGTACGCTCAGTACGAGATGACCATCCTTGATTTTGCATGAGGGAAGACCTGTTCCATGTACATTTATCTTCTGGTAGAATTTTCGGGCTTCACCTCTGTACCTTTATTCTTCAATACAAACATTATTCCGCTCCTTCAGCTCTCGTTTTTTTTTTGCCTGAAGAGTCGAGTTGCCTCCCGCCTCTTCTCTCTGTACTTTTCATAAACAGTACGGACCGCGCAGTCCTTTCCATCGCTAGTATTTGAGCGAGTTGGTTGGAATATGCGTAGTCTATATCCGCTTTCTCTGTGCCTGTTTACGCAGGGTTTTCGCCCTGCTTATCTGAGTACGCACCTTCACTGCAGTGAGGTGGTGCTCCGAGTTGATGTTCGCAGCCGTGATTATTCGTACGTCTAAGACACTTTACGCGGTTTCCATGTGAACTATTTGATTTCTCGTAACTTAATCGGGAGATATGCACGTTGCCTTGTGCATGTTTTTGTGGTCAACTCGTGTGCTGTTAATAACCATGTTCCTTGCTACAGAGAAATCAATCAGTCTGATTCCGTTTGGCGATGTGTCAGTATGCAGACTAAATTTTCCGACTGTTGGGCTAAAGACATTGTCGCGACCTATTTTGGCATTACAATTTCCCAGCACGATTTTAACATCATGGCTTCACACTTATGGTGGCGATTCGTTCGCTGACAGGAGTAAACCTAGAGGCCAGGAGTCGTAATATATTGCTGACCACAAATCCACAACCAAACTTATGCTTATCCGCGTGGCATGATGGTAAAAACACACAAATAAAAATAAATTTTTCATTCATTGTAAATTTATCCACATTATATATATACCACCTATATAAATTAGCTTCTGTTTAACTCACGTCATCATTCGTATATATTTACGATGTAACAGTAAATAAATTCCCATTATATCGATTTAAAGCGTACAAGAAGGCTTCTTAAATGATTCAGTTATACAAAGCCAAAATTGAAGTTCATTGGTTACTCATTAAGGCCATCATCTGGCCCATTGATGTGGAAAACATTTTAGCAGCTGTGGCGAACGGAAACAATTGACCCTAATCTAAGGGAAGTACAAACACTCTCGACAGCTTTAGCATGTTAAACTTGTTGGTAAGGTGGGCTGTTGTGCGTGTGTGTAAGTTCATGTGCGAGTTTGCAATAAGGCCAAGTAACCACCACATGGATGATGTGCATGTGTGCTCTTGGGAGTTAATCAAAAGCTAACATTACTGACCACTATAGTGTATACACGAGGGAAACGCATATACATACCTATAGGTAAATGTTAGGGTGGTCATTATTACTTAGTCTTTATTTCCTTACAACTGGTTAAAATCTGTAACCGGAAGCAAATAAATAAAGAAGATGTTCTTAATATTTCAAATCGAAAAACTAGTACTCGTACTTTACATCCTCTGAATGAGATATGGGCGAGTGGTTAAAGCATCAGCTGCTTGAGAAGCCTTTACCAGACATGCCAGTTGACTCGACATTACTGCGAAATTTCTATCTAAAAAAAAACAATAAAACTAAAATTAGTAAAAAGTTTTCTTATATAACGATTTACGACATTCATAACATAAGAATTAACAGACAACTTAATATCACTACATACTTATATCTTCTTGTTGCATTATGCCCATGTATGCACATGAGTATGAAAATCTTGTACATTCTTCTAAATTTATAAGGATAACACAATAAGTTTGTCAAATATGAAGCAGGGAAGTGTACCTCAATTTTTGAAGTTTTAGTAAACTGCTTAAGGAATGTGATTAAATCTCACCCCAGAAATTTCTCTAGCCTTTATCAACAAGAAGCACAAAGTGTTATGAGCTAATGGTAATGTTTTACACCTTATACAGCTTAACTTATTCGCTTGGCATTTACTTTACTAGGAGAGAAATTTCATGTCACTCAGAGTATGCGATATGTTAAATATCAATTAAAGAAAATTACAGACCGGTGTCTTTTAAAATTTGTATAAACGACATCAAAAGTATGATGATAGACTCAAAATTATTATTATTATTATACCATCAGCCTTAAGGATGGGGGTATATATCATTTGATATGTGAAAAGTGTGAAGCATTAAAGGAGTTGCATTCTGACTCTTTTAGCTACGTCGATGTCGTGGTAAAGCTCATAGAGCTCATGGTTCATCCGATGGCGAAACTTGCCGTCGACACAGATAGGTCCATAAATTTTTCGGAGTACTTTTCTTTCGAATACTGCCAGGTTTTGTATGTCCGTTGTCGTAAGCACCCATGATTCGGCAGCATACAAAAGAACGGGTAAGATTAGCACCTGGTAAAGCTGTTCCTTAGTATTCCGAGATAAGGTGGTGTTACTACAGTGATGCCGAAGTCCGTTAAAACATCTATTGGGTAGCACTATTCTCCGCTTAATTTCTTGGCTGACATTATTTTTCTTATTGACGGAAGATCCGAGGTAGGTAAACTCATCTACTACCTTAAAACAATAATTTTAACGTTGACGCTGCGTCCCTATCAAAAGGGGTCTTTGTTCTTCGAAATCATCATTTTTGTTTTGTCCTCGTTGACCGCTAAAGCCATTTTTGCCGACTCCTTTTCTAGTGATGAGAAAACTGCAGTAACAACCCGCAGATTTCGGCCAATGATGTCTATGTCATCGGCATAGGCTAGTTGCATGTGGCTGTTGTGGAATATTGTGCCAGACATGTTGACACCAGCATTTCTCATCACCTTTTCGATAACTATATTAAATAGTGTACAGGATAGGCTATCGCCCTGCCTGAGACCTCTTTCTGTGTTGAATGACTCAGAGTGATCCTTACCAATCTTAACCGAGGATTTGGTGTTATCTAAGGTACATTTGCAAAGTCGATTTAGCTTTGCAGGAATACCAAACTCAGACTTGGCCTTATATAGCCTATTCATTGTCGGAGAGTCTAAGGCAGCTTTGTAGTCGACAAAGAGGTGGTAGGTGTCGATCTGCTTTTCATGGGTTTTTTCCAGGATTTGTCGTAAGGTGAATATTTGATCCGTCGTAGATTTGCCAGGTCTAAAGCCACACTGATATGGTTCAATTAGTTTTTCTACAATTGGCTTTAGACGTTCACACAATATGCTTGAAAGGACCTTGTACGCAATTGGTAATAGGCTTACTCCACGATAGTTCTTACATTCACTACGATCTCCTTTTTTGTATATGGGACATAACAGACTGAGACTCCAATCCCCGGGCATGCTCTCCTCTTGCCAGATGTTTTCCATGAGTTGATGCATGCACCTAATCAGCTCCTGCCCGCCAGCCTTAAACAATTCAGTAGGGAGACCGTCGACTACAGCAGCTTTGTTGTTTTTAAGGCGTGAGATTGCCACACGTATCTCGCACTGGCTCGGATGTGGACAGTTAATACCATCGCCACGGATTGGAGCGAGGTCTTCTGGAGTGGTGTCCGTATCCAACAATTTCTGAAATAATTTCTCCATATTTTCAGAACGTTATCCGGGTCCGTCACTAGCTGACCATCGCTGTTCTTGCAGGAGGGCAACCTGTTCCACGCATTCTCGCCTTAACTCTCTTGTAGAATTTTTGTGATTCCCCTCTACTTCGGAGCAACTCTGTGCACTCATCTTGTCTCTACATCAGCTCCTACTGTTTCCGTCTAAAAAGACGAGTTGCCTCTCGTCTCTTCTCCCTTTGCCATTTACGAACAGCTCGCGTTGCCATTGGCTGCAGTTTCGATCTGTATGCAGCATCCGTCTCTCTCGTTGCATTGCGGCATTCATCATCGAATCAGGCATCTTCTTGAGACGGCTTGAGTACCCAAGTGCGCTTCTCGCAGTCCGTTCTATGGAGTCGGGGGTTGGAGCGTTCCTCAGCAGTTGAGTAAGGTGGTTGGCGTGCGCTACCTATGTGGTCCGCAGTTTTCCGATGTCCAGATTTCGTTGGGTCTGCTTACGTACGTTTTTCGCCATGCTTAGCCTTTTGTGTACCTTAACTGCGGCAAGGAAGAGATCGGAGTCAATGTTTGCACCCCTGATCACTTGTACGTCCAGAACACTCGATGCGTACCTTCCATCGACTACCACGTGATCTATCTGATTTCTCGTCAATTGAACTGGAGGTAACCATGTTGCCTTATGAATATCTTTATGGAAACAGATCTAATCTTACCCGTTCTTTTGTATGCTGCCGAATCGTGGGTGATTACGACAACGGACATACAAAACCTAAGAGTATTGGAGAGAAAGAACTCAGAAAAATATATTGTCCTATCTGTGTCGACGGCAAGTTTCGCCATCGTATGAACCATGAGCTGTATGAGCTTTACCACAACATCGACGTAGCTAAGAAAGTCAGAATCCAACGACTACGATGGCTGGGACATGTTGCCAGGATGGATGTAAATGCTCCAAGGTGTTTGAAGGCGAACCTGAAGGACGGCACAGAGCCGGGAGATCCAAACTTCGTTGGAAGGACCAAGTGGTAGGCGACGTGCCCCCATCTGGTAGGACTAACTGGAGAACACACGCAGAAGACCAGAAGCGTGTGGAATTCTTTAGTATTTCAGGCCTCAAATTTATGAACCACGTCCGTAAGTTGTAATGGGCCACTTAAGTAAGTAATATACACCCCAGCATCGGTGGCTGTAGACGCAATGAAACACACAACGCCCTGTCAATCAGACTCATAACAAAGAACGGCTAGCAAATTCATCCTTAAAACACCGAACCGTCTGTATGGTACACGGGATATTGGGCCAGGACCGAATGGAAGACGACAGATGACTACTGGAACTAGTCATATTCGTATTTCTTCATTATTCCCTTTCTTAAATCAGGACAATCGCAATATACAATAATGGTCTCCGAGTGTTGTAATAACATAGCATTGCACAGTGTCATTATTTGTCCATCAACCTAAACCTAATGGGAGGTACCAGAAGGAGAAGAAAGCAGAAACAGGTCATATTCATTTCATAGTCAGATTTCCATTAGCGTTTTCCTTGGGAAAATTTGACTGAATTCAGTGAACGTATAAAAATGGTATGTATGTAAAATTATGAAGGTGAATTCGGCCACTAGTATGAGAGGTACCAGAACTGTAGTGGAAGAAGGTTTGGTTTTCTGAGTATTTGTCTGTCATTACAAGGCTGTGAAACTGACCAAATTTAAATGTCCTCCAGCTGTCCGTTTGGAAGTAATTGTCGTTTGAAAGTAATGCCATTTTGAATTGGTAGTGCCAGTAGGAGTCAGCCGGTATAGTCCATATTCATTCCTTAGTCAATAATATGGCAAAGTTTTTAGTTTCTGAGGGTATGTTCGTTATTATCGTTAATTGATGGCGCAAAACTTCGGACCGGACGTGGCATAGTGGTTAGAACACGCGACTACCATGCGGGAGATTGCAGGTTCAAACCTGGCTCCAGTCATCTTAAAAAAAAATTGGTTCTTTCATTGTCGGCTCCCCTCGAATGTTGTTGACAGCAACTTCGCAGTATTAAGTGTCGAGTCAATCGGCGTGTCTAGTAAGAGCTTCTCAAACAGTGACGTTCGCATTCGTCGATAAACAAGTAGGTGCCGTTAGTTGTGAATCTAAAAATAGAAAGTGTGTTAATTCACAACAACGCGAGAAGCTATCCCACACCTCATTCATGGAGTGCAAAGGGAAATTAAGTTTTTTTTTTAGTAAGTTTAAGATGGCGCAAAACTGATCAGAGTCGCATAATTTTGTTATGTTCCTTTGCTTCAACTTGGAGCCGTAGGAAACAATTCCTAAGGGAGTACTATAAAAAGTGATGCAAAATTGGACCGACAGAATGGCATCAATTGGGCGAAATAGTCAAAATTTAGGTCATCCATTGAATTTGTTACGTTCGATTGCATTTTATGCGATAGGCAGCTGATTTTCTATACATATTACAGCTGTTTACCGCATAAAATGCAAGCGAACGTTAATGTTCGAGATCGTGGATTAGCCTGACAATTTAATTTTATGAGACGTATTGCTAATTTTTGAAAAAGTTCGTCAGTAAGTGCTAGTATCTTATTAAAATCCCCCAGAATATAAAGAACCCTTGAATGTTTTGCATTGACCTGCTTAGATACATGCATCAAACTCTAAGTCGCCACATTTGCTAAGTCGCCACATTTTGCACCACTTAGTTAAAATTAATGCCACTGAACATACATTGTGTATATTCACAATTGCAGAAAGAACGCATTTAAATCAGAGTACGTATTGGCTCGCTCTTTTCGGCTCTCGGCTCGCGAGCCAGGAGCCTCAAAACTACGAAAGAGCTCTTGGCTCGCGAGCTAGGAGCCACAAATTTCAAACGAGCTCTCGGCTCGCGAGCCAGGAGCACAAATAAAGAGCTGGCTCGCGAGCCAAGAGCCACACAATTTTAAATGGCTCGCGAGCCAAGAGCCAAGAGCCCAAAAAGAGCTGGCTCGCGAGCCAGGAGCCAAGAGCTCAAAAAAGAGCCAGCTCGAGAGCCCATTTTAAATTTTGTGGCGAAAAGTACATTAAAAGTACTTTTTGGTACAAAAGTGTACTCTGATACAAAAAAAGTACTTTGTGTCAAAAAGTACGTTAAAAGTACTTTTGGTACAAAAAAGTACTTTGTGCTGAAAAGTACATGTAAAGTACTTTTTGGTACAAAAGTGTACTCTGGTACAAAAAAAGTACTTTGTGCTGAAAAGTACATTAAAATCGCTTTTTGGTACACAAAAAAAGTACTTTGTGCCGAAAAGTACATTAAAAGTACTTTTGGTACAAAAAAGTACTCTGGTACAAAAAACAGTACTTTATGCCGAAAAGTACATTTAGAGTACTTTTGGTACAAAAAAAAATACTGTGTCAAAAAGTACGTTCAAGTACTTTTGGTACAAAAAAGTCCATTTTACAAAAAAGTACTTTATGCTGAAAAGTACATTAAAAGTACTTTTGGTACAAAAAAAGTCCCTTTTACAAAAAAAGTACTTTGTGCTGAAAAGTACATTAAAATCGCTTTTTGGTACACAAAAAAAGTACTTTGTGCCGAAAAGTACATTAAAAGTACTTTTGGTACAAAAAAGTACTCTGGTACAAAAAACAGTACTTTGTGCCGAAAAGTACATTTAGAGTACTTTTGGTACAAAAAAAATACTGTGTCAAAAAGTACGTTCAAGTACTTTTGGTACAAAAAAGTCCATTTTACAAAAAAGTACTTTATGCTGAAAAGTACATTAAAAGTACTTTTGGTACAAAAAAGTCCCTGGTACAAAAAAAAGTACTTCGTGCTGAAAAGTACATTAAAATCACTTTTTGGTACACAAAAAAAGTACTTTGTGCCGAAAAGTACATTAAAAGTACTTTTGGTACAAAAAAGTACTCTGGTACAAAAAACAGTACTTTGTGCCGAAAAGTACATTTAGAGTACTTTTGGTACAAAAAAATACTGTGTCAAACAGTACGTTCAAATACTTTTGGTACAAAAAAGTCCCTTTTACAAAAAAAGTACTTTATGCTGAAAAGTACATTAAAAGTACTTTTGGTACAAAAAAAAGTACCTGGTACAAAAAAAAGTACTTTGTGTCAAAAAGTACATTAAAAGTTCTTTTGGTACAAAAAAGTACTTTGTGCAACAGAAAATTTTTTTTGGGCCAATGAAATTACTTTTTGGCATAAAAAAATACTTTTGGTACACAACTTTGGTACTTTGCTCAAGAGCCAAGAGTTCGCTGGCTCGAGAGCTGGCTCTTTTTGGGCTCTTGGCTCCTGGCTCGCGAGCCAGCTCTTTTTGGGCTCTTGGCTCCTGGCTCGCGAGCCGGCTCTTTTTGGGCTCTTGGCTCCTGGCTCGCGAGCCAGCTCTTTATTTGGGCTCTTAGCTCGCGAGTCGAGAGCTCATTTGAAATGTTGTGGCTCCTGGCTCGCGAGCTGAGAACTCATTTTAAATTTTGTAGCTCTTAGCTCGCGAGCCAGCTCTTTAATTGGGCACTTGGCTCGCGAGCCGAGAGCTCGCTTAAAATTTGTGGCTCCTAGCTCGCGAGCTAAGAGCCAATTTTCAGGAAAAGAGCGGCTCGCGAGCGATCCAATACGAACCCTGATTTAAATCCCTATGCTTTTTTTTTGTACTTCTATTATACTTAATTAAAAAAACATAAAATCAATTTCGTTCTTGTTATCTATTTAAAGTCCAATAACCGCCGTTGAAAGTGATGCCAATTTAAAGTTCCATTAACTCACACTTGACAAATTCTTCCCAACTTTGCTGTTTGATGAAAATCAATTTCATGGACCATAACACAACCTCGTCGGCTCCCCTCCACATTCATCTCGTCAATGTTGTTTTTTTCCCCTCTCTCTCTCTCTATCTTTTTTGAAAATGTCACATTTTATGACAGTTCAATTAAATGCCAATTATCTATAATTATGGCTAAACTAAAATGATTTCAGTCTATTCTTCTTCAGTTGGCCAAATACCAATAGACCACTCAAATGCATACCCGCACACACCAGCACACACAGATGCTGTAGCCAAAAGTTAAAACTCAAAATACCACATTTAGGATGGTGATAGGTAAGGGCAGGGTGGTGGAAAAATGACTGACATGAAAATATTTCAACAAAAGCCACAAATTGACAACTGTAAGCCATCGTCGTCGTCGTCACTGTGAATGTGGACGAAGAAAACGAACAAGACAATGCAGTGAAAAAAATTTAAAATGAACAATCAGATCACTCCCCTGCAGATTCCAGGACTAAAGATATCGACAACTAACCTCAGCATGTAATGTGGTCTCTGGGATGCAAAGGAATTTTTGTGCCCATGTGCAGTATGTGTTTGTGTGTATAATGTTTTTGGTAACCAGGAAAAATGGATCAAATTTTGTTTCAAAAAGAGCAAAGTAATTGAGTCGTCCACACTGTAATTTGTGGGGCCTGGGGGGGAGATAAGTTGTTAGCAGGATTACTGCTGTTAATGTGTTGCACCGAGACACACAGGCAAAGTATGAAGGATGTCAACTTTAGGTTTTAAATGATTTCTGATCCAAAAAAGAGTGGTCAAATGCATCATTCACTTTTTAATTTGTCCTCATTTCGATACTTGAGATATTCTAATGGTAGTGGCAGGGATACAATGTGGTTCTCAGATGTTAAGAGTTATTGTAGCCATATTGTTAATTCTAAATAGTTCAGTGATTGTTGTCAACTATTTACACACTTGAAATATGAAAAACATTCCAGCCTCTGCCATAAAATTCGACGCTTTCCAACGAATAAAACGTGTCAGTAAATGTTCCTCTAGATTTTATCTTTATCATGCCTCTAGCTTTATTCTCGCTTCTCACACATTGCCAACTCAAGTTGTGTTGTAATCAGCTAATGAGACATTGCAACGTATCCTGAGTTTACCACAGCCACCACTTTCAATGCTGCTACTTATTATCATCATTATCGGATTAACTCGATATTGAACTCTTCGGACTCTGCAGTAAACGCTGATACAAAGTGTCTAAGCGAGTTGAAGCAATTAACACATGTTTCTTTGTATTCCCCCCTCCACCCACGGTTTATGTCATAAAAACTTAATTGTATTTCGTTCAGAGCAACAACAAATGGACTTAAACCGAGAAACTATTCAAGTTCAATAAAGAACAACTTAACCACAACATAAATGAACAAATTTTGTTACAAAGTTTTGTGTTCATCCTTCGGACCGGATACGGAACTCCGTTCGAGACCGTAGTGGACACGAGCGGTAATTGAAGGCCATGCCACATTATTGGCTTTGCAAACACTTAATGTTAATGAATGAAAGAAGAAGAGTTTTGCCACTCTAGCCAAGAGAGGGCAACAAATGAGCAAATGACTGTAGAAACCACAAAGAAACTAATTCCTTGCTTTTATCCTTTAAGCAGGCGTGTGTGTGTGTGGAGCCTTTTGGATATCCTGTTCATCGTTGTTCGTCCGTCGCTGTTCATTCGTCTGTGGTTATTTCATTGGTTATCTTTTATTGATATCGATAAAGGAGAAAATCAAATTAAATACTCAAATTGTTATGTGCTGTTGAGGTTATGTCCTTCAACGAATAAATATATATGGGTGTGTGAGTATGAACACATATGGATGCTGTCATATCAGGATAAAAATATACAAAGTAATTTTGTCACAACTCAAGTTTAAATATCAGCAATAATAATCTACATCAATTGACAAACATTCAACAAAAGGTAAATTGATTGAAGGGCATCTTCTTTTAAAAGGTATAGTTAGGTTAATAGCAATCGCAGCAAAAGGTATGGCATACTTATATGCCAAATAATAATTAGTCATTTTAATTTTAATGCAGCACAGAGTCTTGTAAGAATTCCTTTAAAATCGGTATATCGACTAACTTTGGGCAGTGATATTATTATTATTACTAGCGGACCCGGCGAACTTCGTCTCGCCCCAATTTTATGCCTTCAGATAACCTTAGTAGAGGATGTTTGATAAACAAAGTTTTTCGATTAGTTTTCCGCCGTAAAAACAAACAACGAAGGCGGTTCTCCAAAACTCGAAAAGGCAACGTTCAGCTGACCGCACGTAAAACAGGGAAATTCGAGATTAATCTCACATACTTCCCACGAATGGCCTTGCGATTTATTTTTATCAGATTCTTGACGGGCAATCGCGTACCGTTGCACAATTTTGGTTGATTTTGATTCCGCAATATGATTATGATCGATCCCACCTTTATCTGTAAATTATGCGGAATATTAAGCGAGTGGAAAATTCGGTCGGATTGTTGGTCGCTTCACCCTCTACGGTCACGCTGTAAACAGATTTGTACAAATGCAGTTCTCAAGCGATTTAACTTTCTAATTTGAAATTCTAGCTATTGATGTCTTTTTTCTTCTCTGCTAGTAACATACTGCCAGCAAATTAATCCAATCGATATTTTTATAATTTTGTGCAATGTCATGAGTTACTTTTCCAACGATGTGAACTGGCAAAAATTTGCAGGGAACCATATCAATTCAGACGAAACATCAACCAAATTTGGCCATTGCCAAGCGCTAGCAGTTGTTTCGAGAATTCAAGTAGGTTCTGGAATGAGCCCCTAATTTATTTTTTGGTCAATTACAACTTCTTGACATTGACGACGTTTTCAAGCATGGTTTTAGTAAATCAGCAGCATTAGACATTTTGAGCAAAATCATAGCCCCAACAAATCGTTTTAAATCCTCTCGTAAATCCTTTATCGTTCCGTCAACTACTTCCAGAGGTCGTTTAGTCGTTATCGCGCATTCATCCGAAATGTTGATTTGGCATTCCCGCATCTACTTCGCCGTTGCGAAATTCTTGGTCGTTGTGTACTTTGGCTTTTCAACAATGTTAATATTCATCTAAAATTTTAAAACGGAATTTGCAGTTCGAATGCCTTCCAACAATGTGGCAGCTATGCCAGAGGATGCAGCGGCAAACGTTATTTGAGATCTTGACCGAATTGTTGCCGGAATCAACAAAAAATGCCTTGGCTGTCCCACTCGGAGCATCGAGAAAGTAAATGTCTCCAATTTCATCGTGAAACGTATACGTTCTTGTACTCGGTATTTAACAGCGGCACATTTGTTCGAACTCTTCCGGTCAGCTCATCTAGATTATAGTCTTGCTGTCGTTAAAATTCGCGATCGAATGCATCTTGCATCGAACGATTTGCAATGCCGACAGCAGATTGCTGCAAATCCCGTCGGGTTCGACGGAGTTTTTATTTAAATATTATTTTTTCCGTTACCAACCAACATTTAACCGAAATTTTCCACCTAGACATCGTTCAGAACCATCAAATCATGCGAAAATTGCAAAATTTTGCCAATAAAAAAAATATTTTGGACTTTTCCGGAATTTTCCGAGTTTTTCCCTAAGAATTTTCTATTTTTCCATTCGAAAAGCCATTCTTTAACAACTGCACACTAAATTTCATACAAAAAACCAATTTTCGACTCTTTCAATTTCCCGACTTTTTCGAAGGATTTTCCCAAAATTGTCTTGCATAAAACCCTCATACCAATTACGAACAATTGAATAAAAATTGAGCAAAACGTGCCAACCGTTTTCTCTTGATGAATTACTACACACTGTTTACACCGTAACAAATAGATTTCACAATAAACCGAATTTTCCCAAGCAGCACAACGAATTTTCCACCTTTACGTCGTATAAAATCATTAAATCAAGCGATACAATGAAAAATTTCGTTGAAAAAATTAAAAATTTTCTAGTGTTTTCCAGAATTATCCGAATTTTCTACCAAGAAATATTTTTTCATTCGAAAAGTCATTTCGGAATGATTATCCGAAATTTTCACATTAACATCATTCAAAATTATCAAAACACAATAAAATGTAAAATATCGTCGCACAATAGTTCCAATTTTAGGAATTTTTCCATAATTTTTCAACAAAAATTTTCTATTTTTTCAACCGAAAAGCCAATACGGAACAATTGCACACAACAAGTTATACAAAAACTCAATTTGCAATTCAAAATTTTTCTGAAAAAATTCAAATTTTTCGAGTTTTTCCGGAATTTTCCGAGTTTTCCACCGAGAATTTTTCTATGTTTCCATTCGGAAAGTCATTTCGGAATAATTATCCAAAATTGTTCACTGTTACATCGTCCAAAATTATCAAGTCATACTATAATATGCAAAATTTCTTCGAACAACAAATTCAAACTTTTTGAATTTTTCCGGAATTTTCCGAATTTTTCAACAAAAATTTTCCATTTTTCTCTTCGAAAAGCCAATCTGTAACAATTGCACACAAAATTCCATACAAAAAGGCAATTTTCAATTTTTCCAATTTTCCGACTTTTCCGGAAGATTTTCCCAAAATTTTCTTTCACATAAACCTGCTCCTGGCAATAACGAACAACTGAAAAAAAGTTTGAGCAAAATCGGCGCAGCCGTTCTCAATTGATGAATTACTATACATTTTTGCCACCATTTTTATATATATAGACTAGTGGGCCCGGCAATGCTTCGCTATTGCATATTAACTTGTAATATATTTCACATTTAGGTCTACAAAGTACTTTGAAAACGGTACTTAAGCTCCACAATAATATGTTGAGTTTATTTACTTATGTAACTTATTTAAAGTAGCTCCTTAACATTAAATTAAACCAATTAAGATGTATTGTCGTAAATGCTAATAAAAAGTTCATCAGCAAAGTCATATCTATAGTGCCGACATGTAGATAAAGTTATTTCTGTATGTAGGGCGAAAAACCACTTCTTCCACAAATCGGAAACAGACATTCCTCTAAGGTCAAAATTATATATTTTGATCCGTAGTAGCGTGAACCATCTGTATACTAACTATCTCTTTGGTCACACGGATCAATAATATTCCCGAATACTGTCTTTGTATTCAACTCGTATTACTATTTTTTGAGATAATTCGGACACCAAAGTTTGGCTTAACAAAGTGATGGTCTCACGCGCTGTATGGCATGTTACACCGTCGTGTTGGAACCATTTCTCCTTCAAATAATGTTCAATGACATGATAAATAAAAAAATCAATTGATTGTCCACTGGCTCTACTTCTTCTACCAGTTGGATTTTATATGAATGTAGGCTAAGATCTTTCCTCAGCATTTGCAGAGACCGAGTTCCTGAGAAATGCGTCGGTTCGATAAAATCGAGTGCCTTGTCACACTTACGTCCACAACGACGATGGCTTCTATTAGCTGCTCAGATGGACCATTATATGCACCCTCAACTTCACAAAGGGCTTCATAAGTTTGGGGATCAGAAGGTGCATTTTGAAAATAAATTTGCAAGATTTGTAAACGTTGTTCTTGTTTAGTTTTTACATGGTGATTTTTCAAAGTATACTAAAAGAAAGTCTAGTACACTTCATTAGTATGACAGCTAGATTTACACTTATACCTATCAGAAGTTCCATATGTCAAGAAAAATACCCCATGCATAGGTTAATTTTAATTGTTTGCTAATGTTACATCTGATATACTATAAAAATTTAACCATTGTAGTATAACTACAATGAATATTGCTTTATTCGCCGATTCGCTATCCTAAAAAGTAATTGAAAAATACATACCTGTGAAGTAAATTAAAAAAAATCACTATTTTAGTCAGCGCATCCTACACTGCCTGGTGTACGGACCATTATTTGATACAGTTAAAAAGTTTACTATTGAAGTGCGTGGGCAGCGCCTCGGTACAATTTTGTGCGAAATAGACTGATCATTAGGGGCGAATACCTTAGTTCGCGTCAAAAAAAACCTGTTAATCGTATATCAGTATTGGAATATACGAAGAATTCTAAGAAAACTTCACTAAGAAACTATATGTCTAAAATCAATTCCTAGTTCGCGTTGAGAAGCATGAAGATTTCAGGTAGAGATATTTTTTTTAGCAATGATCAAATATTCTGAAAAATGATTTTTAAAAACTTAATTTCTGTATGCCAACTCTCAGAGGCCATAACTTTTTAACCAATACATAGATTTGCTTCTGTAATACCTCATTTAGTTTTTTGGGAAGTCAGTTTAACGCAGAAGGTCTGAAAAAATATATATCTGAAGTTTTGGGTTTGTGCTCATTTTAAAACAAAAAAATCTCTATCTGAAATCTTCATGCTTCCCAACGCGAGCTAGGAATTGATTTCAGACACAAAGTTTATTGGTGAAATTTTCTTAAAATTCATCGTAGATTTCGATTTTGGTTACGATTTTTGCGAATAAAAAAATTGGCCCACTTTACTGTTCATATCTCTAGGCGAACAGCAATATACTGTGGAATTTTGACAGTTTTAACCGTTTGTTTTAAAAAGGGTGTGGAACAGCCCATTTCCACCGTTACTGTAATTCATACTGCAAGCTCTTTAAATTTTCAAGTTGAATGAAAATTACCAACCAAATACAGCCAGAGACTATCAACAGGTCATCAGTATCACTGTCTAAAATTATCGTATATATCGATCTATTAGAAAAGCCGTCAAACTATAAAAGGGGGCGTGACACCGCCCACTTCGTTCCTGGCAGTAATTAATTCTGCTTCAACAACACATATACCAAATCTCATCTTCATACCTCTGATAGTTCATGAGATATAGCCCTTTTAATTTTAAATTTGTATGAGCGGTCCCACGCCCCTTTATCCAATCACAACCAAATGTAGCCAGGAACTATCAACAGGTCAACAGTACCACTTGGTAAAATTTTCGTATCAATCGATCTATTAGAAAAGCCGTTAGAGCGACTTTTGAAAACCGGGCCTGACACCGCCCACTTCCATCCTGGCTGTAATTAATACTGCTCCAACAACATATATACCAAATCTCATCTTCATACCTCTGATAGTTCATGAAATATAGCCCTTTTGATTTTCAAGTTGTATGGGCGGTGCAACGCCCATTTATCCAATCACAACCAAATATAGCCAGGGACTATCAACAGGTCAACAGTACCACTTGGTAAAATTTTCGTATCAATCGGTCTATTAGAAAAGCCGTTAGAGCGATTTTGAAAAGAGGGCGTGGCACCGCCCACTTGCATCCTGGCTGTAATTCTAACTGTACGAACAACATATATACCAAATCTCATCATAATACCTCTGATAGTTCATGAAATATAGCCTTTTTAATTTTCAAGTTGTATGGGCGGTGCCACGCCCCTTTATCCAATTACAACCAAATGTAGTCAGGAACTATCTACGGGTCAACAGTACTTCATGGTAAAATTTTTGTATCAATCGGTCTATTAGAAAAGCCGTCTGAGCGATATTTGAAAAAAGGGGCGTGGCGCCGCCCACTTTTTGAAAAAATAAAACCTTTTAAACCATCCGGAAGCTATAGCGAACATAACAAATAAACAATTTTGAAAATCGGTCCAGCCGTTTTTGAGTTTTAGCGAGACAACTGCACATCGATTCATTTTTATATATAAGATTATTAGCCTATAAAACAACTTGACAACATATATATTTATATCTTAGTGTCCAAGTCAGAGGCCGTCTCCAGTCAGTCCTACGTAGTCGCGGTCTCCCTCTTTTGCGCCGTCCTTCGAGGTCTTGATAAAATACATACTCATCCATTCTCACGACATGGCCTAGCCAGCGTAATCGTTGCACTTTAATTCACTTAACCACATCAATGTCGTGGTATAACTCGCACAGATCATGGTTCATCCGAATCCTAAACTCGGCGTTTACGCAAAGGGGTCATATATTTTGCGGAGTATTTTTCTCTCAAACAACGCCAGATGAGCTGCATCTGCCTGTGTAAGCACCCAAGATTCGGAGGCATACAACAGGACCGGTAAAATTAGTACCTGGTACAGCTGGACTTTGGTGGTTCGTGTTTACGAAGTGCTCGCGTAGTCCAAAGAAACACCTGTTGCCGAGCACTATTCTCCGATTATTTCAAGATCCGAGAACAGAGGTAGTAAATTTATCCACTACCTCAAAGCAATAGTTTTCAAAGTTCACGCTGCGTCCCCAACGGGTGGACATTTTGTTCGATGATACCATTAACTTCGTCTTGTCCTCATTCACTGCCAAACCCATTTTGGCTGACTCCCTTTCAACTGATGAGAAAACAGCTGATACCTCTCGCATCGTTTGACCGATAATGTCGATATCATCGGCATATTCGAGCAGCATATGGCTCTTATTAAATATAGTGCCAGACATGTAAGCCGCTGCTTTCCTTAACACCTTCTCCATTACTATGTTGAACAGCATACATGACAAACCATCACCCTGTCTAAGACCTCTCGTCGTATCGAATGGTGCAGATAGATCGTTGCCAATCCAAACCGGTGATTTGGTATTCGTAAGGGTACACCGGCAGAGACGAATTATCTTCGCTGGAATACTGAACTCAGACATGGCTTCATATAGTCGATGCCTGATGGGACAATCGAAGGCAGCTTTGTAATCGACAAAGAGGTGGTAAGTGTCGATTTGCTTCTCATGGGTTTTCTCCAGAATTTGCCGTAGTGTAAATATCTGGTCCGTCGTGGATTTGCCTGGTCTTAAGCCGCACTGATAAGGTCCAATCAGGTTAGCTCACAATTGGCTTTAGACGTTCACACAGTATGCTAGACAGGACCTTATACGCAATCGGTAAGAGGCTTATTCCACGGTAGTTTTTGCACTCACTACGGTCACCTTTTTTGTAGATTGGACATAGCACACTGAGATTCCAATACTCTGACATGCTCTCCTGAAGCCAAATGTTCTCTATGAGCTGTTGCATGCTTAAAACAAGCTCATCTCCACCCACCTTAAACAACTCAGCTGGAAGACCATCAGCCCCAGCGCCCTTGTTGTTCTTTAGGCGGCATATGACAGTTGTTATCTCAGCTTGGCTCGGAGGTGGACACTCGATGTTATCATCTCGGATTTCAGACATCAATAGGCTGCAAAAGTGATCTTTATATATTCTCAGTACGCTCTCGGAGTCAGTAACGACCATCCTTGTCTTTACAGGAGGGAAGACCTGTTCCATGTACTCTACCATTTCTCTTCTGGTAGAATTTTCGGGCTTCACCTCTGTTCCTGTAATCTTCAATGCACACATTATTCCGCTCCTTAAGCTCTCGTTTTTTTCGCCTGCAGAGTCGAGTCGCCTCCCGCCTCTTCTCCCTGTACTTTTCATGAACAGCTCGCGTTGCCAATAGCTGCAGTTTGGTCCTGTCTGCAGCATCTTGTTCCCAGGTGGCATTGCGACATTCGTCATCGTACCAGGCATTATCGTTAAAAGTCTTCACATACCCCAGTACGGACCGCGCAGTCCTTTCCATCGAGTGGGCAATATATCGCCATTGCGCGCTAGTATTTTCGGGAGTTGGAGCATCAAGAAGAAGTTGAGTGAGTTGGTCGGAATACTTACTTACTTAGCTGGTACTTCTATGCAATCCCAGTGGATTATATACCGCACGTAGAAAAATATTATAAGCGCCTCGATCTTCTGCGCTTCTTCTCCAGTTAGTCACACCGAGTTCTGTAAGGTTCTCAGTAACCTGATCTTTCCAACGGAGTTTAGGTCGCCCTCTTCTGCGCCGTCCATCGAGTTCATTGTCGAAGACTTTTCGAGCTGGAGCATTTTCGTCCATGCGTACAACATGACCTAGCCAACGCAACCGTTGCACCTTAATGCGTTTGACCACGTCAATGTCAGTGTACAGCTCGTACAGCTCATGATTCATACGACGCCGATACTCTCCGTTAACGATGATGGGCCCATATATTTTACGGAGTATTTTTCTCTCGAATACCGCCAGAACCGATTCATCCGCTTGTGTCATAACCCAGGATTCTGAGCCATACATTAGGACAGGTAGAACCAGTATCTGGTATAGCTGGAGTTTTGTTCGTCGAGAGAGGGCTCTGTCATTGAATCGCTTGCTTAGTCCGTAGTAGCATTTATTTGCAAGCAGGATTCTTCTCCGGATTGGCGTTGGCTAGTTCCGCGGTCTGCAGTTTAGCGATGTTCAGCTTTTTCTGTGCCTGGTTACGCAGGGTTTTCGCTCTGCTTAGCCTAGTACGCACCTTCACTGCAGTGAGGTGGTGTACCGAGTTGATGTTCGCACCTCTGATCACTTCCATCGATTACCACGTGATCAATTTGGTTTCTCGTTAATTGATCTGGAGATATCCACGTTGCTTTGTGAATGTTTTTGTGGTCAAATCGTGTGCTGCTAATGACCATGTTCCTTTGGGCAGCTCCATGTTCCCGTTCAGTGGTAGCAAATGTTGTTGCTGTTTTAGCAGTATATGTGTAACGTTTGTCCATTAGGTGTTAATTGGTTCGCCTTGTGTGTTATTTCCTGCTGCGTGTGTTTCCAGGCCAAGGTAGGGGGCTACTTTCACTGGGTGGGTCCAAAGGGACCAGGAAACAAGCTGAGTTGGTTTGGCAGGACAGTTGAATAGGTGTAGTGTGTCGTGTGGTCTCTGGTTGCAAGCGGGACAGATAATCGACGTATTGCCATCAATTCTTGCGGCTACACCAGCCAGATCTTAGTTGGGCCAAAACAACTCTCGTCTGCAACGGTTATACCTCTTCCTCCGAAACCACTGATAGGCATTCACTCTATAATTATACACGGATTCGGCGACAGCGTCCGAGTGAATATCCGCTAAGCCCGACTGAAGGCTCTCTCTTGTACCGTTGGACCTCGCGCTCTAGATCATGAAGGTATTTCCTGACCTGTGTGGGGGTGGGAGCCTAACCATAATTTGGTTGTTGGGATGACTGAACCGGTAACACCCAAGCAGGTACTGCTTCGATAGATTTTGTTAATTTTCTACGCGTGAGATTTCTTGCATAGACATATCCAGCAAAATTATTTTTTAAGTTAAAAATTTTATTTTAAATGCAATATTCATATGTTTTTGCTGCTTTTGTTTGTTATTATTACAATTTTTAACAAATTTTGAATAAAATTTGTATAACCTCAGCAAAAGGGAGGAGGGCATATATAATTGTATACGGGTAGAAGGTAAGCCCAACAGAGACCCTTAACTTCTTTAGATAACATAAGTATTGAGGCTTTATAATCCAATACGACTGGCGTTTACACATGTAATTTACGATCCAACGTTTCAAATAGTTCGGGAGGGAGCTGGTTGTCAGTGTCGAAAGCCTTCGATAAGTCAAGCGCCACGAGGACCGTCCTGTGACTGGGCTTATTCTGGTTGAGACCGGGACTTATTTATGCAGTAGTTGTACTGTGCTGCTTACGGAATCCATGCTGATGATCCGCAATTGGACAATGACCTGTCAGGCTCGGCGAGAGAAGAGAAATAGGCCAGTATGATTCTCCTCTACTCGCATATTTGCCAGGTTTTAGCGGCGGGACTCTGCCCATTTTTCAGGCTTCAGGTACTATTAGAGTGGTCAGGTACAAGTTTAGGACATAAGACAAATACTCGTCTCCCGGTATGTCTAACTGTTTCAACATGGATATTCCGTTAGGGCCTTGGATGACTTTGCGCTGTGGATGACATTTGCAACTTCTCCGCGCGCACATCTTTGGGTCAGTCACAGTGGTGGCACCAAATGTGATAGCCGTTCGGTCTTCTCTCCTGTCAGGATTTGAGAGTGACTTAACCGTTGCTCACAATTTACCGATACCGGAATTTAAGTTGCATTGCTTTAACTGTTCTAGCCATAGATTCCGCTTATATTCGTCGAACATCTTACTGATTTATAGATTCAGTTCTCCGATTCTAGGATCAGCAGGGTTAGAACTACGAATTTCATCAAGCTCGTCTGCGAGTCCCGCTGCCTCTGCTGGAAAGTTATGTCTTATTTCGGGTATTCGACCAGCAGGAATAAAGCGAGCGGCCGCTGCGCGTATGATGTCTCGAAATTTCTTCTCAGCCACCCGAACATTTGAGGGTTTGGGTAGTGCATTAAAGCTACGGTTGGTGAATTCTCTGAACCCGTTCCAGTCTGCTTACTGCACAGAATGGTGCAATAGAAACGCAAGTTCCCCACCTCCACTTCAGGTGCGATCCTTTCGTAGCACATTGTAACCCTGACAACTGTGCAAGCTGCTGGTGTCAGTCAGCTTAGTTTCCTGTATCGCAGCGACCTCGATTCATGAATTCTACGATTTCGCTGATTTTGCCACGGAGACCATTGAAATTAAATTGCAAAATGGAGGCACGTTCAGGGGTTGGTACATTAATATGTGGCGTTTGTTGTAGTGTTGGATGCTGTGTATGTTAATGTTGATGTGAGGGAGTTTGCGGTGGTGTCCCGTATATCAAAGACGCTGACGACATAGACGAAGAAGACGACTGCGACTCTTGGGATATACTGCGGCACAGCAAGCTGCAACATATTCTGGGCAATACTCCCTCAGGTGGTTGAGGCCAGAGCAACGTCTGATGTGCACCTACTCCATACATCAGTTACACCTTACAGATGTTGAACGGTGATGGGCGAGGTTTCTGCAGACGGAGCAGAAATATTGTGTTGGTCCGGGATTTTGTTCGGTCCAAAAGAATACGAAGCAGACACTCCAGGATGTGCCTCTCCCAAGGCAAAAATATGGACGAACATAAAAGGACACATAGTACTAAGGTTGCAGCCGCTGGCCGAAGAATTCCAATCCGGTACATTGAACCGGCTGACGTGGGATTGGGTAACAAATGAGAGAAATCGCAATGTTGAGTAACATAAATGGCATGCTACCACCAATGTGTCTTAGTAAGTAGGTAACAGAAGTTACTGAAGCTCAACACAAAGGCTCTCATATTGGCTTTGGCAGCTACAAAGAACAAGGATCGGGAGCGGTGGTCCAATAAGCCACTCTCCTTAAACAAAACCAATTAACACCAAGAAAATAAAAAACAAGAACCCCCCAATGTTCACGACCCCCGCAAACGTTATACAGACCATGATTTCAGGATATGCACCTGGAATGTTCGAACTCTATACAGAGATAGTGCCTCCATTCAACTGGCGCATGTCCTCGATAGATATAAAGCTGACATCACCACCACACAAGAAATGAGATGGACGGGACAGGAATGTATACTACGAAAGAACTGTGACATCTTTTATAGCTGTCATGCAGAAAGACACGAATTTAGATGTGGAATCATAGTCGGCAAGAAACTTCTTTTGACACTATTCGCATCAAGGCGAAATACTTTTACATTACGCTGGTTTGTGTACACGCCTCGACGGAAGACAAAGACGAGAACATTAAAGATGCATTCTAAGACCGCTGCCCTGTACATGACATTAAAATTGTTCTGGGTCATGTTAATGATCAAATAGAATGGGAAGGAAAATTTACGCTCAACTGTGGTTTCAGGTGAAATAGTCTTTGATTCAAATTTCACACACACGGACAAGAAGTCATTGTCAAGTCTTCCACCCAATGACATTTTTAGACTCACACAGATAGACTTACAGTTTAACGACGAAAAAGCTTTTACTAGACCCTAGAATTGTTGCCTGTCACAGCAATCTTTATTTCTTCAATAAGCGGTTCCTTCGATGTGGTAGACAACAACTTTCAAGTATTCGAGTTAATAAGCTTGTGAAGTCAAGTCTTCTTAAAATGCTGATGTTCGTATACGTCATTAAACTGTATTTCCCGCTGTGTGAGTACCAAACCGCATATAACGAATGCAAAGGGAAGATAAGTATTTTGTTTCTATATAATATGAAAAATTACTTTACCAGTTTTTAAAAAAGTTTCGCTAAAATCAAATATGATAAATAAATCACATGACCTTGAAAATAAACGTTAGAACAACCTTAACTTTAAAATTAAATACAAAGACATACTTTACCAACACTGCTTAAAATTTATTCCCATTTTGACTTCTTCCATATTGTAAGCACATCATAAATCTATATTTAAATACAATATTAACCTCATTGTAATTCATAAACCCGACTAATGACTTCGTTTGTACACATTAACACTCTCTCGTAGTCTTACTGCCCACAACACCAAAAATGTAGACTTTGACTACACACCAACAAATCGAGTCTATATAAAATAGAGAAATGCTAAAAACAAACAAATAGACGAACAAATGGAAAACATAAAAAAAAAACAATAAACTATTATAAAATGGATTTCCATTTAGGGCTCCTGTTAAACGTTATTGTTTTTATTAAGTGTCGCATGATATGAAAAACCCTCATAAACACTTCAAGTGCCAACATGACATGTTGAAAATCATGAAGATGATGATGGTGATCCGAATGATGGCGACAACAGTGGTGTCCGTACTGCTGCCAATGTCAAAGCTGAAAATGTGGATTTACAGTTCATTATATGTGTGTGTGTGTGTGTGTATGTTTGTGCGCGTGTTTGTGTGCATAAGGGACTTATCCGTATGTGTTGTTAATACTGCCTTAACCATTTGCGAGTATAGCCAGGACATAGATATTTATAGTTGTGAATGAGGGGCGAATAGACGGAAATGGGAAAAACTCAAGAATAGAAAGTTTTTATTAAGGTTTTTAATGTAGATTATACATTTATCAAATTTGTGAATTAAATCCGCAGTATGAAGATGGCAACTCTATAGAAATGTGAACATACTTTATTCATAAAATTTACAAAGCAGTTCAAATTAAATCTTGATGAATGTATATTTTTGCTACAAATGGTATTATAAAATTATAAAAATTAAATAAAAAAATACACAATAAAACAAAAAGTTCGCATTAAATACAATAACAGACATAAACTCGACCGAAAGCGACTCATCCTCATATACATATAGGGTGTTTTTAAAACGTATACAACTTCCGATAGGGGTATTTATCGTACAAAAGAAGATTCTTTGGATTTTTTTTCGTTTTCCACTGGCAAATCACGGCGGTGACGGTACCACTTTGAGAAAAGATCTTGGCCTACGTCAGTATAAGTTCCAACTGGTGCAAGAATTAAATTAACCAGACCATCAATTGCGTCGAATTTTATTATTATCATTTAATCATCTTCAGCGCTCAAGGTTCATTTCACGCTTAACGGGTACGTAAACAAACCGAATTGTTGTTTTTGGATAGAGCAGAATCCTCATAAGACACTATTACATTCCGAGAAACAGTGTCTGGTGCAGAGTTAGGGTATCCGTTAAAAACGTGAGTACCCGAGAAAGAAAACGGAAAAGAAAAACAGGAAAGAAGGAAGGAAGAAGGAAATCCAACGATTTTATATGATCAGCGCATTTTGGGCACTAATTTATACAGAAGGAGAAAGAACAGAATTTGAATAACTTTATTGATACTCGCTTGGTTTTTGTGCAACGGGGACAAAAACTCCATTAATAACCAGTAAGAAAGTTTCAGTCGGGCAACCCGACTTACATATACCATCAAAAAAAAAATACTTAATTTCCCCTTTCACCCCATGAATGAGGTATGGGATAGCTTCTCACGTTATTGTGAATTAACACGCTTTCTATTTTTAGATTCACAACTAACGGCACGTACTTGTTTATCGACGAATGCGAACGTCACTGTGTCGATTGACTCGACACTTAATACTGCGAAGTTGCTGTCAACAACATTCGAGGGGAGCCGACAATGAAAGAAACAATTTTTTTTTTAGACGACTGGAGCCAGATTTGAAGCTGCCATCTCCCGCATGGTAGTCGCGTGTTCTAACCACTATGCCACGGTCATTCCCACCCTCACCCTCAGTAAAATAAAAAATTTTCTATTATATTGATATTATTACTCGATTTCAAAAGTGTGCGGAGTGGTACATTTGTATGCGAGGTACCAGAAGGGACGTGTCTAGACTTCCAGATTTTTTTCTCCAAAACTTTATCCTGTTATAGATTCACTAAATATAGAATTTGGGCACGATCGCGTTGGGTGTATTGATATTATTACTACATCTCTGAAGTGGGCGGAAAGGTACATTTGTATGGGAGGTACCATAATGGGCGTCGCTAGACTTCCAATTTTTTCCTGTTATAACTTAACAAAATACAGAATTTGGGTATGATCGCGTTGGATATTTTGATATTATTACTCCACCTCTAAAGTGGGCGAAACGGTACATTTGTATGGGAGGTACCAGAAGGGGCGTGGCTAGACTTCCAATTTTATCCAAAACTTTATCCTGTAATAGCTTTACTAATTAAAAAATTTGTGTATGATCGCGTTGGATTTTTTGATATTATTACTCCATCTCTAAAGTGGGCGAAACGGTTAGAGTTTCTCTCCCGGGATTTCCCGGGCGGGAATTCACACCTTTAAAACACCTTTAGCAGATCAAATTTTAGAAGGTTTAAAGAAGCGAATTGAAAAAAGTAGACTTTTTACTTTAGTGAAGTATCTTAAAGATCCAACAGTATTTGATAAGAATGCTAATAACTTATTTCAAACTGCTTCAAAACAAAATGTGATCGCGAACGCTGAACAATTTAAACTCGTCTTTTTAAAGAAGACGTTATCGTCCTATTGTCCTTATTGACCTATTTGTGACATTAGTACTGAAATACCATTTGAGGATATTTTAACCGATGCCATAACAAATGCAATGTTGCATCAAGTAATAGACTACTTAATTGTTCGATAAAAAAGGATTTTTAATTTTACGAAGCAAGTGGAAAAGCAACGGGAAATGCCACCATTTTATCGAATGCTCTTCTGACAATAAGGCCAACATCAGTTAAAAGCGAAAGAATGTTTTCAACAACAGGGCAATTTAGAAACAGACTGTCTGATGAAACTGTTAACGATCTTTCTGTTTTCAAAACATATTTTCAAAATGACAAATTAACTTTTATTGTTTAACTCATATTTTTATATACACATTAAAATTAATGTTTTTCGTTTGTTATGTTTTCTCATACTGCAAAATTGAAAAAAATTAACATAGTTTGTCTTGTTTTTCTACTGCACGAAAATTCCCGGGAATTCCCGGGATCCCGGGAAAGGCAAAAATTTTTCCCGGTTTCCCGGGAAATGAAAAGTCCGGGAAAAAGAGAAACTCTAGAAACGGTACATTTGTATGGGAGGTACCAGAAGGGGCGGGCCATGTAGCCCATTTGAAATACCGTAGGTAGTTTTGGGGAAATATTAACTCGTGCAAAATTTCAAAACAGTTGGTTGCGTCTTTCGGAATTTATTGTGCGAACCAGCCGGACAGCCAGACAGACTGACATGGCTCAAACGACTTAAAAAGTCATGAATCGAATTAGGTTTAAAGAAACCTAGGGTCTAAAGTGACTCCTTCTATGTGTTACATTTTTGGGTCGTATCAAATGACATATACCCTCATCCCTAAGGGCGATGGTATAAAAAAGCAAGAAAATCTACAATGTGATTACGTTAATAGCATTATGATTGGAAGCATCGCTCTATTGAGCCCAAAAAATTTAGTGACTTAGAAATCCAATGTGGGGGAGAGTATCAATAAGGCATTTATTGCTCTTTACTACTGTCTCCAAAGGTCACAATGTGGCTATATACGTCAATAGTTAGAACAATATTTTTATATGGCATCGTGTGTTGGAGTTTCCTTTAAAATAATACGTTCTGAATTCTTTTACAACAATTCAAAGATTAGTTGTTATTGCTGTTAGTAGGGCAATGAACACAAATACACTTAGTGCTATTCTAAATATTGGGACACCTCGGCGGCCACTGGATCCCTGGTAAGCATCAGAGAATGTGGCGTTAAGCTATAATGCTTAACTAAATACTACAATGAAGCAACTTAATTCCCATGAAAACGGACTACTATATTACCAGTAACTAATCTAGAGAGGGCTTTGTCATTAAATCGCTTATAGTACCTCCCATACAAATGTACCTTTAAGCCCACTTTAGGGATGTAGTAATAATATCAGTACACCCAACGCAATCGTGCTCAAATTCTGTAATTAGTAAAGCTATAACAGGATAAAGTTATGAAGAATAAATCTGGAAGCCTAACCACACCCCTTCTCGTACCTCCCATACAAATTTACCACTTCGCCCACTTTCGAAATCGAGTAATAATATCAATATAATAGAAAATTATTTATTTTACTGAGGGTAAGGGTAAATGTAAGTCGGGTTGCCCGACTGAAACTTTCTAACTGGTTTTAATTACAAATCGGTTAATTTCAATAACACAAGACTTAAACAATATCTTAAATTGGGTGATGGTATTTATCAGTCAGTTTAACTGACTGAAATTTCTGTACTGGTTTCTTTTCTTCGTGTGGAGAGAAGCTTATTAGGCCACAACGTCGATCCTAAAGGTTGATTTTTTAGCTATTATCTTTTTGGCAACACTGGTTTAAACGCACGTTTCGTGTTTTGTTTCACTGTCAAACATCTTCAGTTTGGTCTATAATTTAACCATGAATCGTCTTAAAAAAGAGCAACGCTTGCAAATTATTGCATTTTATTATCAAAATGCGTGCTCTGTTAAGAAAGTTCATTGCGCGCTTCTTCCATTTTATGGTAAGTTTAATCGACCCACTGAAGCGGCTATTCGGGCTATTGTGACTAAATTTCGCACCAAATATACATTGTTGGACATTAACCCACCAACACGCTTACGTATGTTAGAGTGCGAAGTGAAGAAAATATCGCAGCTGTATCGGCCAGTGTTAATGATGACTATCAATTATCGATTCGTCGCCGTTCGCAGCAATTGGGCCTCTGATACTCAACAACGTGGAAAATTTTGCGGAAGGATTTAGGTGTGAAGCCTTTCAAAATACAGCTGGTGCAAGAATTGAAGCCGAACGACCTACCGCAACGTAAAATTTTTGTTGAATGGGTTCGTGGAAAGTTGGCCGAAGATCCACTTTTTTTTTCGAAAAATTGTGTTCAGCGACGAAGCTCATTTTTGGCTCAATGGGTACGTTAATAAGCAGAATTGTCGATTTTGGACCGAAGATCAGTCAGAAACATTGCAAGAGCTACCAATGCATTCAGAAAAAGTAACAGTTTGGTGCGGTTTATGGGCTGGTGGACCGTACTTCTTCAAAGATGATGCGAATCGTAACGTAACTGTAAATGGTGTGCGCTACCGTGATATGATATCCAACTTTCTTTTGCCCAAAATGCAAGAGCTTGACTTGCATGACATGTGGTTTCAACAAGACGGTGCCACATGCCACACAGCACGCTTAACAAAGGACTTATTGAAAGGCGAGTTCGGTGAACATTTTATTTCACGTTCGGGACCGGTCAACTGGCCGCCTTGATCGTGCGATTTAACGCCTTTAGACTATTTTTTGTGGGGCTATGTTAAAGGGCTATGTTGGGACTGGCCGTGGCATAGTGGTTAGAACACGCGACTACCATGCGGGAGATCGCAGGTTCAAACCTGGCTCCAGTCATCTAAAAAGAAAAAAATAAAGAAAATTTTTTTTCATTGTCGGCTCCCCTCGAATGTTGTTGACAGCAACTTCGCAGTATTAATCGTCGTGTCTAGTAAGAGCTTCTCAAACAGTGACGTTCGCATTCGTCGATAAACAAGTAGGTGCCGTTAGTTGTGAATCTAAAAATAGAAAGCGTGTTAATTCACAGCAACGCGAGAAGCTGTCCCATACCTCATTCATGGGATGCAAAGGGAAATTAAGTTTTTTTTAAGTTAAAGCTCATTATTTGCATGAAATAATTTTCAAACATTAAATTATATGGACCGTACTATCGATTCAAATAAAGATTTCATGAACTTTTCTGAATTTTATGTGTTTTTTTTTAAACTTTTCTAAAAAAAAAAACTTAATTTCCCTTTGCACCCCATGAATGAGGTGAGGTATACTTTCCTATAGCTCTTAAAAAATCACCCTTTAGTTTCTTGGGACTGCCAAAGCCACTAAGAGAGTCGTTGTGTTGAGCTTCAATAAATTCTGTTACCTACTTCCTAAGACACATTGGTGGTAGAATGTCACTTAAGTTGCTCAACTTGCCACCTTCTCACACTTGCTACCACTCAACGGATGATTCATGACATTGCCCAGGAAATACGAGACGTCTCTCGGACGTTGTACGCTGCTTAGGGACCACTAAAGAGAGATTATGACTATTCCCAAGTAAATAACGATCAGAAAGACTTTAGAAATGTCTGATTGATTACAAATTCAATGACAAATTCGTGGTTTTTTTCGCATGGCAGCTATAAAAGATGTCGCATTTATTACGTCGAGTGCATTCCTGTCCTCTCCATCCCATCATCTGTCGTTAACTATTTTCTTTTATTACATTAAAAAGTCCAAACGTATTAGATGATTGGATGTTGTGCAACTACTTACAACTTTAAGAGCTTTTCTTGCAATCTTTATATTGATCAATCTATATCTATAACTACCAACATATATCACCAAGAAAATTTCTTGTTATAAATATTTAAAATATTATTCCCTTCATTCTATACCAACCCCTAATCATCTCTATACATTAGTGAATGTTATATGTCCTTTAAAGCTATTCGGGAATCAAAACATGTGAAACAAAAAAAAAAAACAAAAACAAACAAAAGACCTTAAAATAAAAACTCTTCATTCTGCCACTGCAGATGCCGAAATAACAAACAGATGGCAAATGAATTTAAGTACTAATGACTTAACTTGTGTTGTGACCTCCACATCTCCACATCCTTGCAGCAAGAACACAAAGGACATTCGTATGTCAAAATATGAATGTAACAGTTTGTACATAGCTCTAAATAGTTGCCAAATAGTTGAATAGTTACCCTTTTAGGGCAGCCAAACAACCCGACCCCATCCACATTGCAATACATTTCTAACATCCTATAATGCTTCATCCCCAATCTCTTAACACACACATACACACACATACACATTTTTTTAACATTTCTCTAGTCGCTTTAATTTTTGCAGTTGAATTTGGTGTTGCTTGATATGTTTTTTTTTTGGAAACGAATACTTTTAGCAAATTCTTTTCATTTCTCGCAATTGCTATATGAAGTCGTTTAGTTCATTTTTGGATGCACATTTAAATTTTTCTTCACGCTGATAAATGGATATTGTGATTGTAACATGGTTTATTTTTTTTTGTATGTACTTCTATTTCGGAAGTACATTTGTGCGATTTGGAAACGTTTTCATAGGATCTACAATTAACAGACTACAGGTTTGCTCGATTGGTTGTCTTGTTTGTCTATAGAAGAGTATTTTTAATCAAATTGAATGGAATATTTATATATAAGAATGCCTTAATATACTTTCCTTAGCAGAAGAATCTATGACTATATTTGCACTTTGTATGTAAATGTGAATATGGGAAAAGTCCCCTGTTCCTTGCCAATCTTTGTGTTGGAAGGTAATATATATTTTCGGATTTAATTACATCACCAAATGAATGAAAATTTGATAAATTATTTTGTTTTAAGCGACGACATCTATATTGTCACTAAAACATTTATCGCAGCCAAAAGAAATAGAAAAATTTTAATGAATATTTGGTTATTTTTGTTGAATTTATTGCATATGTGCGATGAAAATTAATGTGACATTTTTATAGAATGTTGTACAGAAGCATTTGAAAGTTTGGCCATATATATTGCACATATCACTTAGGCCGTTTCTGAACGACAAATAAGGAAGATTTATAAATTTATATATAACATTTTGTTTAATGTTAAGCTTAACTTACTTATTATTCCTTTACATACCATGAATTATATATAGAAGAGCCTATAGTATTTGAGTGATTAACACGCTTCTACATTTAGACCAGTGATACGCATTTCATAGCCTCGCGAGGCCGCCAATAATCGATTTTTCACAGAGACACGATCGGCAATTTACACGTTTCCAAATGTTTAGCTTGATTCGAAACAGGCAGTCTCTGTTTGAGTGTTATGAAAGCAACGTCACACACGCTTGTTTCGCAGTAAATAAAGTGTGGTGTTTTAAGAGCTATAGGAAAGTTAAAAAAAAACACATAAAATTTAGAAAAATTCATGAAATCTTTATTTGAATCGATAGTACTAAACTTAATTTCCCTTTGCCACCCCGTGAATGAGGTATGGGATAGCTTCTCGCGTTGTTGTGAATTAACACGCTTTCTATTTTTAGATTCACAACTAACGGCACCTACTTATTTATCGACGAATGCGAACGTCACTGTTTTTGAGAAGCTCTTACTAGACACGACGATTGAATCGACGCTTAATACTGAGAAGTTGCTGTCAAACAACATTCGAGGGGAGCCGACAATGAAAGAAAATTTTATTTATTTTTTTTTTTTAAGATGACTGGAGCCAGGTTTGAACCTGCGATCTCCCGCATGGTAGTCGCGTGTTCTAACCACTATGCCACGGCCGGTCCCGAATCGATATTACGGTCCTAATAATTTAATGTTTGAAGATTATTTCATGCAAATGTTGACCGTGACTGCGCCTCAAATGGTCCATCCGCTAAGTCCAATTTTGGCATACTCTTTCCAACATTTCGGCCGGTATCCCATGAATAAATGCTTCAATGTTGTCTTCCAATGCGTCAATTGAAGCGGGCATGTGTGTATAGACATGATCTTTAATATAGCCCCACAAAAAATAGTCTAAAGGCGTTAAATCGCACGATCTAGGCGGCCAATTGACCGGTCCCGAACGTGAAATAAAAGGTTCATCGAACTCGCCTCTCAATAAGTCGATTGTTAATCGTGCTGTGTGGCATGTGGCACCGTCTTGTTGAGACCACATGTCACGCAAGTCAAGCTCTTGCATTTTGGACAAAAAAAGTTGGATATCATCTCACGGTAGCTCTCACCATTCACATCATTAATGAAGTACGGTCGAATGATGCCACCAGCCCATAAACCGCACCAAACTGTGACTTTTTCTGGATGCATTGGTAGCTCTTGCAATGCTTCTGGCTGATCTTCACTCCAAAATCGACAAATCAGCTTATTAAGGTACCCATTGAGCCAAAAATGAGCTTCGTCGCTAAACACAATTTTTCGAAAAAAAAGTGAATCTTCGGCCAACTTTCTAAGAGCCCATTCACCAAAAAATATACATTGCGGTAGGTCGTTGGGCTTCAATTCTTGCACCAGCTGTATTTTGAAAGGCTTCACACCTAAATCCTTCCGCAAAATTTTCCACGTTGTTGAGTATCAGAGGGCCAATTTCTGCGAACGGTAAATCGATAATTGATGTTCATCATTAACACTGGCCGATACAGCTGCGATATTTTCTTCACTTCGCACTCTACGTAAGCGTGTTGGTGGTTTAATGTCCAACAATGTAAATTTGGTGCGAAATTTACTCACAATAGCCTGAATAGCCGCTTCAGTGGGTCGATTAAACTGACCATGAAATGGAAAAAACGCACGATGAACTTTCCTTAAAGAGCACGCATTTTTATTATAAAATTCAATAATTTGCAAGCGTTGTCCGTTTGTAAGACGATTCATGGTTAAATTATAGACTAAACTAAAGATGTTTGACAGTGAAACAAAACACGAAACGTGTGTCAGCTGTTTAAACCAGTGTTGCCAAAAAGATAATAGCTAAAAAATCACACTTTACAATCACAGACACAAGTATGGACGTTGAAACAATGATCAACAATTGTTGGGAGAGCACAATCTAAAATTCCCACAATTCGACAGCACTGACAATTATTGCGCGAGCTCACACAATCACACTATATTGTTGTAATCGTGCGTTCTTTTGTGCCTACCACTGTTTTTGACTTATGTTACACAGCAGCTAAACGAAAAATCTAAAATCTGATTTTACTCGAAATACTAATTGTCCTGACTACTCAGAAGTGGCTGTTGACATCATCGTGGAGGCCGTCTATCAAATAAATATAGACATATTGAACCCGCCAACCGGGAACAAGATGCTGCATACAGGGCCAAACTACAGCCAATGGCAAAGCGAGCTGTTCATAATAAGTATAGGGAGAAGAGGCGGGAAGCGACTCGACTCTTTAGGCGAAAAAAACGAGAGCTTAATGAGCGGAATAATGTGTGTATTGAAGATTACAGGAACAGAGGTGAAAATTCCACCAGAAGATAAATGGTAGAGTACATGAAGCAGGTCTTCCCTCCTGTAAAGACAAGGATGGTCATCTCGTTACTGACTCAGAGAGCGTACTGAGAAAATATAAAGATCACTTCTACAGCCTATTGATGTCTGAAAACTCGGCTGATGAAGACTGTGTACCAATCCGAGATGATAACATCGAGTGTCCACCTCCGAGCCAAGCTGAGATAACAACTGCAATATCCCGCCTAAAGAACAACAAGGCCGCTGGGGCTGATGGTCTTCCAGCTGAGTTGTTTAAGGTGGGTGAAGATGAGCTTGTTTTAAGCATGCAACATTTCATAGAGAACATTTGGCTTCAGGAGAGCAGAGGGATTGGACTCTCAGTGTGCTATGTCCAATATACAAAAAAGGTGACACTAGTGAGTGTAAAAACTATCGTGGAATTAGCCTCTTACCGATTGCGTATAAGGTCCTGTCTAGCATACTGTGTGAACGTCTAACGTCTGTGGAAAACCTGATTGGACCTTATCAGTGCGGCTTTAGACCAGACAAATTCAGGACGGGTCAGATATTTACACTACGGCAGATTCTTGAGAAAACCCATTAGAAGCAAATCGACACTTACCACCTCTTTGTCGATTTCAAAGCTGCTTTCGATAGTCCCATCAGGCATCGACTATACGAAGCCATGTCTGAGTTCGGTATTCCTGCGAAGATAATTCGTCTCTGTCGGTGTACCCTTACGAATACCAAATCCTCTGTTCGGATTGGCAAGGAGCTATCTGCACCATTCGATGATATCGACATTATCGGTCGAACGATGCCAGAGGTAACATCTGTTTTCTTATCAGTTGAAAGGTAGTCTGCGAAAATGGGTTTGGCAGTGAATGAGAACAAGACAAAGTTAATGGTATCATCGAACAAAGTGTCCACCCGTTGGGGCGCAGCGTGAACGTTGAAAACTATTGCTTTGAGGTAGTGGATGAATTCATCTACCTCGGATCCGCCATGAACAATAACAACAGTGTCAGCCTAGAAATGAAACGGAGAATAGTGCTTGCCAACAGGTGTTTCTTTAGACTACGCGAGCACTTTATAAACACCACCCTATCTCGAACTACAAAAGTCCAGCTGTACCAGGTACTAATTTTACCGGTCCTGTTGTACGCCTCCGAATCTTGGGTGCTTACACAGGTAGATGCAGCTCATCTGGCTGAAGGTGTTATACCACGACATTGATGTTGTCAAGCGAATCAAAGTGCAACGATTACGCTGGCTAGGCCATGTAGTGAGAATGGATGAGGAAACTCCAGCGCGAAAGGTATTCTATCAAGACCTCGAAGGACGGCGCAAAAGAAGGAGACCGTGACTACGTTGGAAGGACCAGGTGGAGGAATCACTGATGCTGCTTGGTAGGACTGACTGAAAGCGGTGCGCTAAAGATCAAAGTGTATGGAAATCTCTAATCATTTCGGCCTCCGACTTAGACAATAACATATAAATATATATTACAAATAAATATATATTGAACCCGCATGTTCTTCGCGTGTTCTAACTATCATGCGATTGTCGGATTTTAATTGCGTACTTAATTTGTTGATGTACGTGTAACGAATTAAAGGAGCAAGTTAGACCCCATGTATCTTACGATCAAATTCGTTTTAGGAATTTTTAAGACGATTGAGCGATTGTTTGTCTGTATATCTGGTTAGCAGGATAACTCGAATAACCCTAAACGACCCGTATGAAATCCGAAACCCCACCGTGAGACAGATTAAGTACGCAACGAGACTAACTACAGCGGATGCGGCGGGGGCGAGCCACCACCGCATTCGTCTCTCGCTACAGTAACAATATTTCAAATTGTTCTCTTCATATGTTGAAATAATAAATACAACAACAAATTCGGTCATAATCCCTATTGGGCCTTATGTCCGCAGATTAGTATCGGACATAATCCCCAATGAAGTTGGCACCTGATTTAGCATACATATCTTTTGAAGATATTCGCTTATGAGAATTGGATGCCCGGAATGAATATGGACTATATCGGTTCACGCCTTCTGGCACCTCCCATACAAAATTAACTATTTTTGGAAAATGAATATTTCACTTATAACTTCCAAACGGACAATTTGGGGGTAATGGAAATTGGTCGGTTAATTTATCATGTGATAGGAGGCAAAACCTCAGAAAACCTAACTATTTGACACAGCCCTTCTGGTACCTCCCATCCCATACAAATGACCGAATTCACCCCCATAGTCTTACATACATATCTTTTTTGCAAGTACACTGAATTCAGTCAAATCGTGCGCAACTTGTATGGTTATGAAAATTTGAACCAGGAATGAATAGTCTATCGGTTTAACCTCTTCTGGTACCTTCTATACAAAATGACCTTTTTTGGAAAATTAATATTTCTTCCATAACTTCCTAACAGGCACCTGGGGGATAATCAGATTTGGTTAGTTAATTTATCTTGTAATAGAAGGCAAAACCTCAGAAAAACCTACATAAATATTCGACATACTCCATTCTGGTACCTCCTATATAAAATAACCGATATTGCCCATTTTACATACATAAATAAATATAAATTACATACATAAAATTTTTGCATGTACACTGAATTCAGACACATTTTGCCAAGGTAAGCGTTCATTGAATGACACGACACGTTGTCCTGCCCCTTAACTGGTGTTAGTTTGATTGGATTGGCCTTCTTCTTTAATGGCAGCAACAGTAGAAAAGTATTCCAAGCGCTTCGGTCGTTTGTGCTCCGTAGATAGTTCGTCATACGAAGCTTAGTTAACAGCTCTTTTCCCTAGTCCATCCACCGGAGTTTTGGTCGCTCCCTCCTGCGCCGCCAATAGAGTATATTGCCGAAGACTTTTCGAGCCGGAGCGTTTTCGTCCATTCGTACAACGTGTCCATAACCAGTGCACTCGGTCTATTTAAATGCGCTGGACTACACCGATGTCGTTGTACAGCTCATGATTCATTCGACGGCGGTACTCGCCGTTAACGATGATGGGTCAAAATATTTTGCGGAATATTTTTTTTACCCACGGTTCTGCGCTGTAGAGCAAGACAGGTAGGATCAGAGTCTGGTAGAGCTGTATCTTTGTTCTTCGAGAGAGCGCTTTGTCGTTAAATCGCTTGCTTAGCGCATAGTAACAGAGGTTTGCGATCAATACTCGTCTTTTGATTTCGAGGCTGACATTATTATTTTTGTTTATGGCGGAGCCAAGGTAGACAAAATCAACTACCATTTCAAAGTTATAGTTGTCAATGTTCATGCAGTGTCTCAGACGAGTGGACTCTTTGTTTGTTGAAACAAATCACTTGGTTTTGTCCTCGTTTATCGCCAGAACCACTTCAGCCGACTGCTTCGCAATGCTCGAAAAAGCTGCAGTAACGTTTCGCAATCCACTTCCATCTATATCATCAGCAAACGCGAGCAACATGTGACTTTTGTTGAAGATTGCACCATTCCAGTTTACTGCAGCCTTCCGCATGATCATCTCCATTACGATGTTAAAGATAACGAAGGACAGCCTATCGCCTTATCTAAAGCCTCGCTTGGTAGAAAATAGCTCTGACAGATTTTTGCCAATTTCCCTGAGGACTTCGTGTCATCCCGCAAAGTTGAATTAGCTTCGCGGGGATACCAAACTCAGCCATAACATCCAACAATTTCTGTCGTATCGGACTGTCGAATGCAGCTTTGTAATCGATGAACAGATGGTAGGTGTCGATCTGTTTTCTTGGGTCTTCTCCAGGATTTGTCGTAGCGTGAATATCTGTTCGGTGGTGGATTTACCAGGTCTAAAGCCACACTGATAAGGTCCAATCAGGTACACCAGAATGGGCTTTAGTCATTCACACAACACACTAGACAGGACCTTGTATGCGATGGGTAAAAGGCTAATCCCGCGATAGTTCGTACACACACTAGGATCGCCTTTCTTAAGCACGGGACATAGGACACTCAGATTCCAATCATCGGGCATGCACTGCCTGAGCCAAATCGTGTTTATGAGCTGGTGCATACATGTTACCAGGTCATCGCCGCCGGCTTAAAAAAGCTCTGCCGGCAGTCCATCGGCTCCCGCAGCTTTATTATTTTTAAGCCGCGCAATTGCCGTGCTGATCTCGTTTTGGCTCGGTGGTGGACACTCTACTCCATCGTCGATGATTGGTGCGATTTCGTCACTTATGCTGCCTTTGGGTACGAGAAGAGATTGAAAGAGTTTCCTCCATATTTGCAGCACTCCTAAGTGTCCGTGACCAGATTTCCGTCTCTGTCCTTACAGGTGGGGATCCCTGTTTCAAAACCTTTACTTTTTACCTTTTGGTAGAACTTTCAGGCCTCACCTCTATCCCTGTAGTTTTCGATATCCTGGCTCTGTCTCTGGGTCTGTCTTTTCTTCCTGCCTGAGAAGGCGTCTCATTTCCCTCATTTTCTTATTATAATGCTCCGTCACCGCACGCGTCGCAATTTACTGCAGTTTCGCCTTGTATGCAGCATCCATTTCCTCAGACATTTCGCGACATTCATCATCGTACCAGGGCTTGTCTGAGCGTGGTTTTTCATACCCAGTACGGTCGTTGCGGCCATAGTCATAGAATTTATAATATGCTGCCACTGTGCGTCGGGAACATCAGAACTAGGGGGGGGGGGGGGGTTTGTTTAGAGTAATTGAGAGAGTTGGTTGGAGTAGACATTGGCTATCTCGGTGATATGCAGTTTTGTGAAGTTCAGCTTCCTTTGCGTTTGATTACGAATATTTTTAGCACTACTTTATCGTGTGCGTATCTTGGCTGCAACTGGGTGGTGATCCGAGTCAATATTTGCACCGCGCATCACACGCATGTCCAAAACGCTTGGGACATGCCTTCCATGAATTACCACGTGATGAATCTGATTTCTTGTATTTTGATCGGGAGATATCCAGGCTGCCTTGTGGATAACTTTGTGCGGGAATCAGGTTCCACTTACAACTATGTTTCTTACCGACCAGTCTGAATCCGTTATCGGAGTTGTTATACCATCACCCTTAGGGATGAGGGTATATATCATTTGATACGAAAAAAAGTGTAACGCATTAAAGGAGACGAGTTAGACCCCAAGTATCTTAAGACCAAATTCGTTTCAGAACTTTTTAAGAAGAATGAGCTATGTCCGTCTGTCTGGCTGGCTGGCTGGTCAGCAGGATAACTCGAGTAAACCTTAACGGATCGGTATGAAAATTTACCAGTATCAATATTTTTCAAAACGAACTTATGGGATTGTAAATGGGCTGAATAGCCCCACCCCTTCTGGTACCTCCCATACAAAATTACCTATTTTTGGAAAATTAATATTTCTTCCATAACTTCCAAACGGACAACCGGAGGTTGTCTGAATTTGGTCAGTTTATTTATCTTGCAAAAGTAGACAAACCCTAGGAAAACCGAAACCTGTGCCCCACCCATTCTGGTACTTCCCATACAAATGACCGAATTGACCCTTATAGTTTTACATACATATCTTTTTTGCAAGTAAACTTGGATCACTCAAATTTTGCGTATGATGTTTGCTTTTGAATATTAGACTCAGGTATTAATACGGACTATATCGGTTCACGCCTTCTGGTACCTCCCATACAAAATGACCTATTTTTGGAAATTATATATTTCTCCAATAACTTCAAAACAGTCACTTGGGGGGTTATGAACATTGGTCGATAAATTAATGTTGTGATAGGAGGCGAAACCTCAGAGAGCCTAACTATTTGACACACCCCTTCTGGTACCTCCTATACAAATGACCGAATTGACCCTTATAGTTTTACATAAATATCTTTTTTATAAGTAAACTGAGATCACTCAAATTTTGCGTATGATGTTTGCTTATGAAAATTAGACTCAGGTATGAATATGGACTATATCAGTTCATGCCTTCTGGTACCTCCCATACAAAATTACCTATTTTTGGAAAATTAATATTTCGCCTATAACTTCCAAACGGACTCTTGGGGGGTAACGGAAATTGGTCGATTAATTTATGTTATTATAGGAGGCAAAACCCTAGAAAACCTAACTATTTGACACACCCCTTCTGGTACCTCCCATACAAATGACCGAACTCACCCCCATAGTATTACAAACATATTTTTTTTCTAAGCACACTGAATTCAGTCAAATTATGAGTAATTTGTACGCTTATGAAAATATGAATCAGGAGTGAATTTGATATTTGAGGGGTAATGAAAATTAGTCGGTTAATTTATATTGTGATAGGAGGCGAAACCTCAGAAAACCTAACTATTTGACACACCCCTTCTGGTACCTCCCACACATAGGACCGAACTCACCCCTATAGTCTTACATACATATCTTATTTTGTAAGTGCACTGAATTCAGTCAAATTATTCGTAAGTTGTACGTATGAAAATTTTAGTTAGGAATGAATAAGGACTGTATCGGTTCACCTCTTGTGGTACCCCCTATCAAAATTAAATTTTTTTGAAAAATTAATATTTCTCACATAAATTCCAAACCGGCACCTATACCCCCTACACAAATAAGTAAAGTTTTGGACGATTTTGCACCACAAGCAGGGGGAAAAATATACATAAGTAATTTTATTTTAATTAAAAATCTATTCATTTCAATAACTCAAGACTTCAACAATATCTTATATTGGGTGATGGTATTTATCAGTCAGTTTACCTGACTGAAATTTCTGTACTGGTTGTTGTGTAGACTGAATTTTCCGACTGCTGAACCAAGAGCATCCTCCCTTCCTATTTTAGCATTAAAATCTCCCAGAACAATTTCAATGTCATTTGCAGGGCAGCGTTCATGTATATTCTCCAGGCGCTCATAAAATGCATCTGCAATGACTGCGCCTTTGTCTTCCGTCGGGGCGTGTAAACAAACAAGCATAATGTAAAAATATTTCGCCCGGATGCGAATGTTGGCTATTCATTCACTTACAGGGTTAAACCGCGATATCAGTTGTCGAAGTCTCTTGCCGACTATGAAACCACATCGAAGTTCGTGTCTTTCTGCATGGCAGCTGTAAAAGATGTCAAAGTTCTTTCGTCGTGTGCATCCCTGTCCCGTCCATCTCATTTCCTGTATGGCGGTGATGTCAGCCTTGTATTTGTGTAGGACAGTTTGCGGGGGTCGTCAACATTTGGGGGTGGGGTCCTGTTTTTTATTTTCTTCGTTTTTTCATAATAATTGTTTTGTTTAAGGATAGCGGCTTATTAGGCCACCGAGCCCGATTCTAGTTTTTTGTAGCTGCAAGAGAGCCTGAGTTGAGCTTCAGTAACTTCTGTTACGTACATCCTAAGACCGATTAGGTCACAGCCATCCTAGTTGTTATATTCTGGCTTTCAGCTGCGTCGATGTCATGATAAAGCTCATACAGCTTATGTTTTATCCTATGGCGAAACTCGCCGTAGACACGGAGAGGTCAATATATTTATACCATCACCCTTAGGGATGAGGGTATAGATCATTTGATACGACCCAAAAGTGTAACACATAAAAGGAGTCACTTTAGACCCTAGGTTTCTTTGAACCATATTCGATTCATGACTTTTTAAGTCGTTTATGCCATGTCCGTCTGTCTGTCTGGTGGCTGTCCGGCTGGTTCGCACGATAACTTTCGAAAGACGCAACCAAATGTTTTGAAATTTTGCACGAGTTAATATTTCCCCAAAACTACTTGCGGTATTGAAAATGGGCTACATGACCACGCCCCTTCTGGTACCTCCCATACAAATACATCATTCCGCCCACTTCAGAAATCGAGTAATAATATCAATACACCCTACGGGATCGTCCCCAAATTCTGTATTTAGTAAAGCTATAACAGGATAAAGTTTTGGAAAAAATTTTGAAGTCTAGCCACGCCCATTCTGGTACCTCCCATACAAATCTACCTTTCCGCCCACTATAGAGATGGTGAAATAATATCAATAAATTAAACGTGATCGGAACCAAATTGTCTTTTTAGTAAAGCTATAACAGGATAAAGTTTTGGAGAAAAAAATTGGTAGTCTAGACACGCCCCATCTGGTACCTCCCATACACATCTAGTACCGCCCACTTTAGAAATCGATTAATATTATTAAGATAACTAACGCGATCGTGCCCAAATTCTGTATTTGGTAAAGTTTAAGCAGGATAAAGTTTTGGAGAAAAAATCTGGAAGTCTAGACACGCTCCTTCTGGTACCTCCCATACAAATGTACCACTCCGCCCACTTTAGAAATAAGGTAATAATATCAATATACTCGACACGATCGTGCCCAAATTCTGTATTTTGTTATGTTATAACAGGACAAAGTTTTGGAGAAAAAATTGGAAGTCTAGCGACGCCCCTTATAGTACCTCCCATACAAATGTACCACGCCGCCCACTTTAGAGATGGAGTAATAATATCAATATACTCGACACGATCGTGCCCCAATTCTGTATTTTATTAAGTTATAACAGGATAAAGTTTTGGAGAAAAAATTGGAAGTCTAGCGACGCCCCTTATAGTACCTCCCATACAAATGTACCTTTCCGCCCACTTTAGGGATGTAGTAATAATATCAGTACACCCAACGCAATCGTGCTCAAATTCTGTAATTAGTAAAGCTATAACAGGATAAAGTTATGGAGAATAAATCTGGAAGCCTAACCACACCCCTTCTCGTACCTCCCATACAAATGTACCACTCCGTCCACATTCGAAATCGAGTAATAATATAAATATAATAGAAAATTATTTATTTTACTGAGGGTAAGGGTAAATGTAAGTCGGGTTGCCCGACTGAAACTTTCTAACTGGTTTTAATTACAAATCGGTTAATTTCAATAACACAAGACTTATACAATATCTTATATTGGGTGATGGTATTTATCAGTCAGTTTAACTGACTGAAATTTCTGTACTGGTTTTCTTAGTATTTTTCTCTTGAATTCTTCCAATTCGGCAGCGTACAATTAAACGGATAAAATTAACATCTAGCGCCGTTCCTTAGTGTTCCGAGATAAGATGATGTTACTAAAGTGCTGCCGAAGTTCGTGAAGTCATGTATGGGCAAGCACTATTCTACTATTGATTTCGTTGCAGACACTCTTTTTCTTGTTGACAGAAGGTCCAAGGTAGAAAAACTCATCTAATTCCTCAAGGCAATAGTTTAAAATGTCCTAGTTTGCCGCTTAATCAATTTTTGCTGACTCCTTTTCTTCCGGGCAATGTTATAATCTATATCAACGGCGTAGTCTATTGGTATGTGGCTCTTGTGGAATATGGTGTCAGCCATGCTGACAATAAATAGTGAACAGGATAAACTATAACCATGTCTGAGACCTCTGGAGTCTATTCCTTATCTGAGAGTCAAAGATACTTTTGTAGTCGACATTGAAGTAGTAGGGGTTGATCTGCTTTTCATGAGTTTTTCCAGGATTTATCGTAAAGTGAATATTTGATCCGTCGTAGATTTACCACGTCTAATGTCACGCTGATAAGGTCCAATTAGTTTTTCTACAATTGGCTTTAAACGCTTATACAATATGCTCGAAAGGACCTTGTACGCATTTGGTAATGGGCTTATTCCACGGTAGTTCCTACACTCACTACAATCTTCTTCCTTGTATATAGGACATAATAAAACAATACAAAGTAATTTTAATTTTTTGTCAAAATTTTACTTTTGTAGAACTATGCCGGCCGTGGCATAGTGGTTAGAACACGCGACTACCATGCGGGAGATCGCAGGTTCAAACCTGGCTCCAGTCATCTTAAAAAATAAATTGTTCTTTCATTGTCGGCTCCCCTCGAATGTTGTTTGACAGCAACTTCGCAGTATTAAGTGTCGAGTCAATCGGCGTATCTAGTAAGAGCTTCTCAAACAGTGACGTTCGCATTCGTCGATAAACAAGTAGGTGCCGTTAGTTGTGAATCTAAAAATAAAAAGCGTGTTAATTCACAACAACGCGAGAAGCTATCCCATACCTCATTCATGGGGTGCAAAGAGAAATTAAGTAAGTAGTATTATTGAAGATTTGATTAGCTTGAGTTTAAGCTATTTGCTATTCCAAATCGAAATAAAGGTATTTCCTACAATAATGAAGCGTATTACTTTTTTGTTTGTAAACTACTAAACAACTTAATTGTAACAACATTCAGCTAAACATTTTAAAATTTTTCAATTGGGAAAAATTTAACAAGAACTCTGTTACTGCAATAAACCGTAACAAATGCGGTTTCTATGACTTTTCAACCTCCCACAATGGCTCAAAGTATGTGAAACCTTTAACAACCAATATATGAGGTTTACCTATGATGGCAATAAGAATGACATCAGCGGTAGAAATTAAAAATACGAAATGAAACCCAAAAACGTATACTCGCATCACAAAACAAAATGCGCACAGACCCAAAGTAACGACCGCCACGTCTGCCTGCTGCCACACAACTGATTGTATGCGACTCACATACTTGAGCGTTGAAGCTCTGGTCATGAGCAAATGTGCGAAAGACTGGTGGATGAATTGTGTCTGGCCGCTTGGCACAGCAAATGGTGCAACAAAGGGAATCGTATACACTGTCACTGTATGGGTGATGGAAACATGTTTTTGTTGGTACATTTTCAAATGTTTTACGCTCTTTCGCTCTGTACTCCATATGCTTGGTGCTAGAATATACCGACATGCTAGTTAGCAAATACAGAGGAAATCGCATCAAAACCAATACACAACTATTGCAATTATTAAGTGATGAGAGCGTAGCGAATGGCTTTATCTCTCTTTTTCACTGTAATTGGCCCTGTTTGGTAGCATACTAAAGCTAAGGTATTTGGCGTTGTGCGATTCGCATATGCAATTTTCGCATTTCGGTTGTATATATACAACATTTATTTTGTGTGTAGATACCGGGCGGTCTGTCTCCTCTCAGTTGAAATGGTTGGCCACACCATCCATTAATTGTGGCAAAATATACTTTGATATAAGCAAAACCATATATCTACTAAAGAATATTTCTTCCACACAAAAAAATTCAAAACATATTACAAATATCAAACGATCACTATCTATATCACTTAGATTGAGATTAAATAAAAATCAACCTTTCAAATTCCTCTCCTCGTTGAGGAGGGGTGTTTACATAGAAAGTGCAGAGGGGTGTGTGATCGCCTACTTTTTTTTATACTCTTGTAGGAGAAGTTAATGATTATAATGAAATTTAATAAAAATTAAAAAATCTAATATATAAACAGAACAGAAATTTCAGTCAGGTTAACTGACGGCTTAATACCGTTCGTAAGTTTTACCTATAGGTACAAAAGATTAAAAGTAAACTATTTTCAACGTTTTGTGGTTTCTTAGAGAAAACTATTTAAAAAATTTGTATTTTTGGGAAATTGGGAAAATTGTATAGGAGCGTAAGGAACTCTGGGGAATGGGACTTTGCTCAGAGGTTGAAAGTTACTGATTGTTACTCACTTGGGAATGGCCAGAAGCGTTTCCTTTGTGGCACTGTCCAGGCAGCTAACTACTTCCGGTCTTAGACAAAGTATTCTCCGGGCAATGACTTTAAAGCAACCGCTAAAAAATTAGCTAAAGTTAGAAGGCATTACAACCATGTATCCTGAAAGGTCAAAGAGACGTCTCAGGAAAGTAGGCTTAAGCCGCTGAAGCTTGGTTGAATCGTGGGATTGGACGTGCAGAGAGCAGCCGTATTACCAATCTAGGAGACGAGGGTTAGCAACCCACATCTTCCGAAAACTAAATTGCGAAAATCCATAGCGTCTGTTCCATATTGGGCGGCTTCCTGGTCAGCGTCTGTCTCACAAAGAGCGGCTGTAGGAAATAAAATGCAGAACCTGGTAGGCTGGGCTTGCCACCCGCCACCAGTATAATGGCAGTGAATAAAATGAAAAAACAGAGAAAAAGAACCCCCCAAAATGTTGACGACCACCGCAAACGATTTACGGACCATGATTTGAGAATATGCACTTGGAATGTTAGAACTCTTTACCGACCAGGTGCCTCTATTCAACTGGCGGATGTCCTCGAAGAGTATAAAGCTGACATTACTGCTATACAGGAAATCCGGTGTACTGGATATGGATGTGTGACGTGTACTACAGCTGCCACTCGGATAAGCATGAGTTTGGTTGTGGATTTGTGGTCGGCAAGATACTACGACACCTGGTCTCTCTAGGTTTACTCCTGTCAGTGAACGAATCGCCACCATAAGAGTTAAGGCACAATTTTTCTATATCACTCATCATATGTGCTCATGCTCCGACGGAGGAGAAAAGTGACGAGGTCAAAGACGAATTCTACGCCCAACTTGAAGAAACATATGACCGTAGCCCGGGCCATGATGTTAAAATCGTGCTGGGAGATTTTAATGTCGAAATAGGCCGGGAGAATGTCTTTAGCCCAACAGTCGGAAAATTTAGTCTGCATACTGACACATCGCCAAAGGGAATCTGACTGATTGATTTCTCTGCAGCAAGGAACATGGTAATTAGCAGCACACGATTTGACCACAAAAACATTCACAAAGCAACGTGCATATCTCCCGATCAAGTAACGAGAAACCAAATTGATCACGTGGTAATCGATGGAAGGCACGCGCCAAGTGTCTTAGACGTGCGAGTGATCAGAGGTGCGAACATCAACTCGGATCATCACCTAACTGCAGTCAACGTGCGTACTAGGCTAAGCAGGGCGAAAACCCTGCGTAACCAGGCACAGAGAAAGCTGGACATCGCTAAACTGCAGACCGCGGAGATAGCCAACGCCTATTCTGACCAACTCACTCAACTACTTCTTGATGCTCCAACTCCCGAAAATACTAGCGCGCAATGGCAACATATTGCCCACTCGATGGAAAGGACTGCGCGGTGCGTACTGGGGTATTTGAAGCCCTTTAACGATAATGCCTGGTACGATGACGAATGCCGCGATGCCACCCGGGAACAAGATGCTGCATACAGGGCCAAACTGCAGCCAACAGGAACAGGTCTTCCCTCCTTTAAAGACAAGGACGGTCATCTCGTTACTGACTCCGAGGGCGTACTGAGAATATATAAAGATCACTTCTGCAGCCTATTGATGTCTGAAAACTCGGCTGATGAAGACTGTGTACCAATCCGAGATGATAACATCGAGTGTCCACCTCCGAGCCAAGCTGAAATAACAACTGACATATCCCGCCTAAAGAACAACAATGCCGCTGGGGCTGACGGTCTTCTAGCTGAGTTGTTTAAGGCGGGTGGAGATGAGCTTGTTTTAAACATGCAACAGCTCATAGAGAACATTTGGCTTCAGGAGAGCATGCCAGAGGATTGCAATCTCAGTGCGCTATGTCCAATATACAAAAAAGGTGACACTAGTGAGTGTAAAACTATCGTGGAATTAGCCTCTTACCGATTGCGTATAAGGTCCTGTCTAGCATACTGTGTGAACGTCTAAAGCCAATTGTGGAAAACCTGATTGGAACTTATCAGTGCGGTTTTAGACCAGGCAAATCCCCGACGGATCAGATATTTACACTACGGCAGATTCTTGAGAAAACCCATCGACAACCACCACCTCTTTGTCGATTACAAAGCTGCCTTCGATAGTCCCATCAGGCATCGACTATACGAAGCCATGTCTGAGTTCGGTATTCCTGCGAAGATAATTCGTCTCTGCCGGTGTAAACTTACGAATACCAAATCCTCTGTTCGGATTGGCAAGGAGCTATCTGCAACATTCGATACGACGAAAGGTCTTAGACAGGGTGACGGTTTGTCATGTATGCTGTTCAACAAAGTGATGGAAAAGGTGTTAAGGAAAGCAGCGGTTAACATGTCTGGCACCATATTTAATAAGAGCCACATGCTGCTCGCATATGCCGATGATATCGACATTATCGGTCAAACGATGAGGGAGGTATCATCAGTTGAAAAGGAGTCAGCGAAAATGGGTTTGGCAGTGAATGAGGACAAGACGAAGTTAATGGTATCATCGAACAAAGTGTCCACCCGTTGGGGCGCAGCGTGAACGTTGAAAACTATTGCTTTGAGGTAATGGATGAATTTATCTACCTCGGATCCGTCATGAACAAAAATAATAGTGTCAGCCTCGAAATAAAACGGAGGATAGTGCTTGACAACAGGTGTTTCTTTGGACTACGCGAGCACTTCATAAACACCACCCTATCTCGAACCAACAAAGGCCAGCTGTACTAGGTACTAATTTTACCGGTCCTGTTGTACGCCTCCGAATCTTTGGTGCTTACACAGGCAGACGCAGCTCATCTGGCGGTGTTTGAGAGAAAAATACTCCGCAAAATGTATGGACTCATTTGCGTAAAGAGCGAGTTTAGGATTCGGATGAACCATGAGCTGTACGAGTTATACCACGACATTGATGTCGTCAAGCGAATCAAAATGCAACGATTACGCTGGCTAGGCCATGTCGTGAGAATGGATGAGGAAACTCCGGCAAAATCACTCCAGGAATCACTGATGCTGCTTGGTAGGACTGACTGGAGGCGGTGCGCACAAGATCGAAGCGCATGGAAATCTCTAAACATTTCGGCCTCTGACTTAGACACTAAGATATAAATATGTATATATGTTGTCAAGTTGTTTTAAAGGCTAATGATAATAAGGAACTCTGAGAACAACGCCCAGTTGTTGTCTAGTTATGTCCCTTAGAGTTCAAGTCGACTCTCAGCTGAGTTTTTTTGTTATATAGCGAAATGCATTCCTTTCTTAATAATAGGGCCTTCCCGCGGTACCCTCTGGAAACGCCTGTTGCCGGCCAATTTGAGCGACGACTCTACAAGAGGAGAGTCTCAGAGGGTGTCTTTGCGCCAGCAGCAATAGCACTATAAATTCAGAGTTGCCTATGATGTTTGTAGTGAAGTGGCGAGCTTCTGGCGCTACCAAATAACCAGTAAATTAGCTGAACTCTAAACATCGTACCAAATAAGACGCATTAGTAAGCAGGGCAAGTATGGAGGGCCGACTTACACTCGAAAACCACGAAAAACAGATTGACTCGACACTGATACTGCGAAGTTGCTGTCGACAACATCGAGGGGGCCGGTATTGAAAGAAAAAATTATTTTTTAGATGACTGGAACCAGGAGTTGAACCTGGGATCTCCACACATGGCTCCATTAAAAAACAGCATGTTGTTATTCTGATGGATGACCTAAAAGCACAAATCGGCTCGGATAACACTGGACTGGAGCATATCTTGGGCATCAACGTGATGAAAATGGCGATCTTTTAATTGAGCTGTGCAACAACAACCTTATGGTCGGTGGATCAATATTCACCCATAATCGATGTCACAATGTCACCTGGCGCTCACCGAACAATATAACTGAAAACCAGAAGTCTTATTGATGTCCGGACATTTAGAAGCGCAAATGTCGCGTCCGACCATTTCCTAGCCATCGCGAGAATCTGCATGCGGGTAATGGTGATACTCTAGGCCCGATTTAGTTGATATTTACGAGATTTGGTACACAATAAAGGACAAATTCACAGAGGCATGCAATATGTACCTTAAACCACCGCCCAAAGCGAGGTCGGCCTTGATTAGTGAAAAATCACTAACCCTCATCGAACAGCACAAATCAGCGAAAACTCTCAGAGAAAGAGCCAGCACTCGTCATTCTAGGACTCATCTTAACTCAGCATATAGATTTCTCTGCACAGCGGACAAACATTCTTGCCGCACGGACAAACGGAATTGGTCCTCATCTCTCGCAAACCAAGTCGAAGACGCCGCTAGGGATAATAACCTAAGAGACCTCTACGACACTACTTCAAAACTTGCGGGTAAGAACAGAAACCGTACACGTCTAATAAGAGATAACTTACACACGGAAATTACCAACTGTAACGTGACGCCAGTCGTCCGTACATACATTCACCTACATACAAAACTCTTCCTCTAAACAACCTTTGTTTGACCTTAAACAGCGCCAACAAACTCAACCTGCATACATACTTTCAATTACTTCAAGCGCAGCAGAGGCCGAATGGCAGCAACCTTCATTTGCCCTTCAATGCTGGAAATTCTTCAACTACTTGAAGGGCAATCGTCAATTCTACCAATCGCTCGACCGCTGCAAACCGACGCGTTCGGCAATGCACACAGCAGCCACCAACGACACATTCGGCAATCGCCACGAACGGCTAATGAGCGCGATAACGAACATCCAACCAAACACATTAAGGAGACGACATCACTAGGGAAAGTGTTGTTCAATGCTGTGTGATGTGCTGTAATATAATTCTCATTACATCGAGAGCTCCACTTACTTAAATGATCGCACATTTTGCTTGGTATTTTGTCGGTTGCTACCGCAGCGAAGTTTATTGCTAAGTTGCTTTGTACCCGATCATGCTTGCCCTTCTCAGGGCAATCATTTATCGAAAGAAATATTCTTTTGTTTAATCGGACTTCGGTCTGTTGAACCAACTTTTGTTGGTTTAACCCAAACTCCATTGGTTGAATCGGACTTCGGTCTGTTGAATCGGACTTCGGTCTGTTGAATCGGACTTCGGTCTGTTAAATCGGACTTCGGTCTGTTGAATCGGACTTCGGTCTGTTGAATCGGACTTCGGTCTGTTGAATCGGACTTCGGTCTGTTAAATCGGACTTCGGTCTGTTAAATCGGACTTCGGTCTGTTGAATCGGACTTCGGTCTGTTGAATCGGACTTCGGTCTGTTGAATCGGACTTCGGTCTGTTGAATCGGACTTCGGTCTGTTAAATCGGACTTTGGTCTGTTGAATCGGACTTCGGTCTGTTGAATCGGACTTCGGTCTGTTGAATCGGACTTCGGTCTGTTGAATCGGACTTCGGTCAGTTAAATCGGACTTCGGTCTGTTGAATCGGACTTCGGTCTGTTGAATCGGACTTCGGTCTGTTAAATCGGACTTCGGTCTGTTGAATCGGACTTCGGTCTGTTGAATCGGACTTCGGTTGTACCGACTCGTCGGTTGCACAGATTTCGGTCTGGTACACGAAGATACTCTTTGTTCCTGTAGCATTGTATTAGAAATTAGCAGCGTAGAATTTTGATACTAACACTCCGAAGGGTACGATTACTAGTTCGGTCGCGAATTCGGAATCGATATAACTACGAGTTGCAAAAGTCGATCTACTAGGGTGCACGAGTCATCAACACGATCCATAATTGCGGGCACCAAGCTGATTTACGACGAAAGCCGAATCATCGAAGAATACGAATCATCAACACGATCCTGAGTTGCGGATATCAAATTGATTTACGACGGAAGCCGAATCGTCGAAGAACACGAATCATCAACACGATCCTGAGTTGCGGATATGAAATTGATTTACGAAGGAAGCCGAATCATCAACACGATTCTGAGTTGCAGATATCAAATTGATTTACGACGAAAGCCGAAGCTTCAATATGTTCTGAAATTGCTGAAGTTAACCCGAATACCAGACAAACCCCGAATCACCAAAACGACCATGTATTGCTGATATGAACCTGATATGAACCACCGACGAACCTGAGTCATCAATCATCAATTCCTGATATTAACCTGAAAACCCGAAAAAACACCGAATCATCACTTGCTTATATTAACCTGAAACCCCGACAAAATCCGAATCCTCAGTACGCTGCCAAGTTACTGGTACGAGCCTGAATCACCGAAAGTACCCGAATTGCCACGTTCCTGAATACCGAAACAATCCTGACCTATCTGACCTCTACGGTTTTGGGAGTATAGTATAAAGTTCTCGATCACCTCAAATCGATCGTTCCATAAAATTTTCGATTATCTTAAATCGAATCAAGTCCCGAAACCTGTCATCGCAGTCAGAGGCCACATCAATATTCGCCGAGCGTATACTAAAAGTTATCGATCATCTAAAATCGACCTGGGTACAAATTACCGGACAAGACAACAACGCTATCACTGAATCCGAATCTAAATTGTTTCGTATCTAAATACTTTATCCAGTAGATTATAAGTTTGAATTACACCATCAATAAATAATATTGTTATTTTGCCCTAGTCGGGGAAAATCTACTGAGTTCTTATTCCGTAAGGTTTTGTGGGTCCTTATGGCGACCCTGGCGACGACTGAACTTACCTCAGCCGACGAGAAAACCACGTTACACAACTCAACAGCTCTCCTCAAGTCCAACTATCCGAAAAATAACCTCACAACTGTATTTACAACAGATTCAGTTTTTTAACTCATCACCCCCCATCACCGATGAGATCACCCAAGTCGTAGATCAATTAAAGCTGCATAAAGCCCCGTCAAATGACTACATCCCCGCCGAAGTATACCTTCACCCCCTTTTTGAATATATCTGGAAGGAAGAAAAAAGTCCCAGAGGACTGACTGGTTGGAACCCTCATCAAAGTACCGAAAAAGGGTGATCTTTTTTAATGTAAAAATTTCAGGGGCATTACGCTACTAAGCTCTCCTTTCAAAATAAGCTGGAATTAACTCTCCGCAGACGGCAAGCTGGTCTCCGCACCTCTCGCTCCATGTAATCATCGAGCAAGTAAAGAATAAAAGTCCAACCTTCTTGTCTGTTTCATGGACTTCAGCACAGCCTTCGACAGTATAAGCAGATGGAGATCCCTACAGGCTAGAAACCTACCAGCAAAATTGATAAACATAATCAAAGCACACTACGACGGATTCAAAATCAGGGATCTACACAACAACCAGCTGTCCCCACCAATTCCAACAAACTCTGGTGTCTATAGGGCTGCCTTATGTCACCTCTAGTCTTCCTAATTATTCTTGACGATGTTTTAAACGCAACCCTAGCTGAAAAATGAGGTTTGTCATGGGACTAACACAGTCATCTGATGACATCGCCTTCCTCTCCGTCAACAAGTCTGACCAACAGACCAAATTACATCTGTCTTCCTGCATATTAACACCAACAAAACGGAATTCATCTCTACCTGTGATTCAGATATAAACCTAAACGTTAACGGTAAACAAATCAAACGCAATTCCCACTTCTGTTATCTGGCCAGTGTAATTAGCCCTGAAGGCGGTACCGCACTTAAATTCACTTCCGGCATCAACAAAGGTAGAGAAGCATTCGCCATGCTGGCCCTTAAATGAGATTTCCCGTAACACCAAACTACGTACATATATTTAATTCGAATGTAAAAAGGTATTCTTCTCAACAGATGTCTGCGAAAAGTTCTGAGAATTTGGTGGCTCAACACTATATCTAACCAGGACTTATTGGACTCTTCAAAACAAAACTCCTCTGGGCATTACAAACAAACAGGACATACACTTCGCAAAGACGACGTAAAACTCTGCCGCCGTGTACTATGGTGGAACCCACAGAGTACAATAACGTACACGATGAACGCCGACCTAGTCTCTACCAATGTAACGTGGGACAAACTTAGAATCCTGGCCAGAGATCGCACCAATTACGTAAACGTAAACGTTTACATTTTGTAAAATTTTAACAAGATTTGGATGGGGCTCACACACTTATATTGTGATGTTGAGAAAAAAATTCATGAGTCGTGGCATGATATTAGGAAAATACTAGTGGAGGTCGGTTTTACACCTTTAGGAGGCACAATCGAAGCGGCAGTGTCTGATTTCATAAAAAAAATTAAAATTAAAAAAATGTTCATGTTTGATTATCAATCGTCAAATTTTAACTATGCTGGACATTTTCGGCTGATATCTACTTCACATGCACATGTTTGACATAATTGTAGATATATATACAGCTAATGATGTACCATTGTGCATCAGTTCGTCACAAAGGGGTCTGAAGATGAACTCGTCATGGAGTTCGAAACGCGTCATCCTAGTGCGTGACACACTGAACTTGACCAAAAACAACAAACAATAAAAACACTTTTCTCATCTTTTGCCGAATTTGATGTATCATTTTGTAACAGGTTATCTTCGAGGCAAGGTGGAATATCACCATGGAAACTGTCGATGTTCTGGAATCCAGCTTTAGCTCAGCAGTCGTGCGCCTTGTCTCCAGGAAAATATTCGAAGCCTGATACAAAAATAATTTATGAACATCAAATAGATACAAAATCGGGAAAAACAAAGAAAAAAAAACGCTGCAATTTTTGGAGATTCTGGAACTAAGACAGTGGCACCCATATGTCCTTTTACCCAACACAACCGTGAATAACCCATCGGCCCGAATAACGGTTATTCCCCAAATATTCTAGATCCCCTCGAACGTCCTACCCCATTTTAGAATCTTTTGTTCATTATGCTATCCTCCGTAAACGATAGAAGAGCTTCATATATTAAAGGAACACTTATTCATATTTGCCAACATCAAACCAAAAGAAACTTAGTATTTAACAAAATTATGGCTAACTTATTTTTTTTTTGTATGAGAAGATTTCAATAAAATGTTTAAACTAAAGGAAATTTTTACTATTTATATATACAACAAACAAAATTCAGGCCAGAAAGACCCAAGTTGCAAGAGATTCTATTAAATTATAATGATACAAAACTTAACAAACCACTGAAAGGATTCTTGAACCTTTCAAAAACTCAATGTACATGATCACCCGTGACTTTCAAACACACAATAAGTAAAAAAAGAATGGAATGGAATGTGCCAATATTCAGAAAATTATCCGTGCAAATCATCCATGCAATTTATCCGTGCAGATTATCTTTGCAAATCAACCATGCAACTTATCCGTGCATATTATCCGTGCAAATCATCCTTGAAAATTATCCTTGCAAATCACCCGGCTAAAAGCAACACAAACGATTTGAATATTCCATCCAACACTTTTCGTGGTTCTACTCACCGACAATGGTCGTCGCCGGGAACTAACTTTAAAACACAAAAATCACTACTTTGTTTGGCTTCACGAACAAATCTTCCAGGAATAAAAAATTCCTCAAATTTTGGTTGACTTTACACGTTCACTTTAAACTTTCCCTCTCTGTAGGCGCCAACAAATTATTTTACACTGATAAGCATTTGGATTTTCCTGCTCAATTTATACAAATTACGAAAACCATAGCCTACTCGCTCTTTAAAATTTCAAACTACAGGCCCAAATTCAAAATTATAAAAACAAAGCAACCTGAACTTCTCAAACATTTTCTGTCCCAGCCTACTAGATATTACAAACAGGGTTCGTATTGGCTCGCTCGCGAGCCGCTCTTTTCCTGAAAATTGGCTCTTAGCTCGCGAGCTAGGAGCCACAAATTTTAAACGAGCTCTCGGCTCGCGAGCCAGGATCCCAAAAAAAGAGCTGGCTCACAAGCCGAGAGCTACAAAATTGCAAATGAGCTCTCAGCTCGCGAGCCGGGAGCCACAAAATTTCAAACGAGTTCTCGGCTCGCGGGGTAAGAGCCCAATTAAAGAGCTGGCTCGCGAGCTAAGAGCCAAGAGCCCAAAAAGAGCTGGCTCGCGAGCCAGGAGCCCAAAAAGAGCTGGATCGCGAGCCAGGAGCCAAGAGCAAAAAGAGCCAGCTCGCGAGCCAAGAGCCCAAAAAGAGCTGGCTCGCGAGCCAGGAGCCAAGAGCCCAAAAAGAGCCAGCTCTCGAGCCAGCGAGCTCTTGGCTCTTGAGCAAAGTACCAAAGTTATGTACCAAAAGCACTTTTTTATGCCAAAAAGTAATTTCATTGGCCCAAAAAAAATTTTCTGTTGCACAAAGTACTTTTTTTGCACCATAGTACTTTTTTGTACCAAAATAACTTTTAATGTACTTTTTGGCACAAAGTGCTTTTTTTTGTACCAGAGTACTATTTTATACCAAAAAGTACTTTTAATGTACTTTTCGGCACAAAGTACTTTTTTTTGTACCAGGGACTTTTTTGTACCAATAGTACTTTTAATGTACTTTTCAGCATAAAGTACTTTTTTTGTAAAAGGGACTTTTTTGTACCAAAAGCACTTGAACGTACTTTTTGACACACTATTTTTTTGTACCAAAAGTACTCTAAATGTACTTTTCGGCACAAAGTACTGTTTTTTGTATCAGAGTACTTTTTTGTACCAAAAGTACTTTTAATGTACTTTTCGGCACAAAGTACTTTTTTTGTGTACCAAAAAGTGATTTTAATGTACTTTTCAGCACAAAGTACTTTTTTTTGTACCAGAGTACTTTTAATGTACCAAAAGTACTTTTAATGTACTTTTCGGCACAAAGTACTTTTTTGTACCACGGACTTTTTTGTACCAAAAGTACTCTTAATGTACTTTTCGACACAAAGTACTTTTTTGGTACCAGGGACTCTTTTTGTACCAAAAGTACTTTTAATGTACTTTTTAGCACAAAGTACTTTTTTGTACCAGAGTACTATTTATACCAAAAAGTACTTTTAATGTACTTTTCGGCACAAAGTACTTTTTTTTTGTGCCAGGGACTTTTTTTTTGTACCAAAAGTACTTTTAATGTACTTTTCAGCATAAAGTACTTTTTTGTGAAAGGGACTTTTTCTGTACCAAAAGTACTTGAACGTACTTTTTGACACAGTATTTTTTTTTGTACCAAAAGTACTCTAAATGTACTTTTCGGCTCAAAGTACTGTTTTTTGTACCATAGTACTTTTTTGTACCAAAAGTACTTTTAATGTACTTTTCGGCACAAAGTACTTTTTTTGTGTACCAAAAAGTGATTTTAATGTACTTTTCAGCACAAAGTACTTTTTTTTGTACCAAAGTACACTTTTGTACCAAAAAGTACATTTAATGTACTTTTCAGCACCAAGTACTTTTTTGTACCAAAAGTACTTTTAATGTACTTTTCAGCACAAAGTACTTTTTTGTACCAAAAGTACTTTTAACGTACTTTTTGACACAAAGTACTTTTTTTGTACCAGAGTACACTTTTGTACCAAAAAGTACTTTTAATGTACTTTTCGCCACAAAATTTCAAATGGGCTCTCGAGCTGGCTCTTTTTTGAGGTCTTGGCTCCTGGCTCGCGAGCCAGCTCTTTTTGCACTCTTGGCGCTTGGGTATTTGTGCTCCGAGAGCCGAGAGCTCGTTTGAAATTTGTGGCTCCTAGCTCGCGAGCCAAGAGCTCTTTCGTAGTTTTGAGGCTCCTGGCTCGCGATGCGAGAGCCGAAAAGAGCGAGCCAATACGTACTCTGATTACAAATAATAAAAATACTACATATAATTCCTAACAAAGCCTACTATATATCGAATAAAAATCAGAGCTCGCAATAATTGGTCTCACTCGTTCTTGTTGTCAGGAAAAAACCACTAATCCACTGACACGATGCGAAACTGTCGCGAAAAACCCTTAAACTTCGTTCTTCTTTGGCTTGCTCTTTGCTCAACCGACGAGCATTTCTGTTCACTAGATCGGCTCATGGGTTTACTCGAGACACTTTACTTCGTAAAAACTCGTCAAACGGTCTTTTGAGCATGTATGTGTGCTGCGCGTGTGGATAGGCAAACGTACGCACACACATGTGCACACTAATGATCCCCCTTTCCCCCTTTCTTCTTCTCTCCTATTTAAAGCATATGACGAAATTTTTAAGGCAACAACACAATGCAAAGCAACAATAAAAATAAAGACCTTTTGTGCGGACACTTTGATTGCTTTGCTCACTTACTGATTCTCAGTAGGTGAGCGACGAAAGGTTCTGTTCGTATCGAGCGGTCAGTAAGAGACCGATTCATGTGTTACGTTCAACCCGAAACCTGAGAGCAAGAACACGAACAAAACGAAAAAATGGTTGCTGTTCAGACACTGAGCGATTCCGTCTCATTTGTTTCGGTCTTTTAAGTGAGCAGACAGCGTAGTTAAATTTGGTTGAGCATATTTTGCGAGCTCTGATAAAAATTACAGATACTGTGAGAAAACATAGTAAAGAGAACAAGAAACAAAAAAGAGAACAATTTACGAAAAATAAGGAGAAAAGGTAATGCTCTCGGTTATCCTGTAACTGGCTGCCACAATTTGATACACTAAACAATACAGCGAGTGGGTCATACACTTTATCTTTCTAGGGGCGTCACCGGGATGAGAAACCCCGCTTGTTGTGAATTTTTTCCCCTTCTTCATCACCTTTGACCACGGCTCTATACAAAATGCCACAAATGCTAAATGTTTAAAAAAAATTTTTGGAATTTTTGGTATATTTCACGTAAAATTTCGATTTTTGATTTTGGGTTATATTGGCATGGGTCCCTGCAGCCACGCTTCCCCCAAAAACTCCTTTGCCAAACTGATGTTGCCGGGGCCAAAGGGCGAGAAGAAATGTTTTTTTCTCCCAAATTTCTTTTGGTTGCTTTTTATTTGAGTATTTTGCATTTGGTTCAGAAAGAGCCTTTGACCACGATGTGCAACAATTTGCACTCAACTCCTTCATTTTTATGCTCCCCCATTTTGTTCAGTTTTCAGAGGTGTTGTCTACCATTACAATGAAATTAAATTGATTAAATTTAAATATGTCCCAGTAAACCGTTCGGTAGTTATGGGAGAAATATTAACTTAACAAAAATAGGTAACTTTGTAATGAAGGTACCAGAAGGGGTCCGCCGATGTAGTCCATTTTCAATTATGTGTATAATTTTCATAAGCGCTCAGCTTTCGCAAAATGTGACTAAAGTTAGTAAACTTACAAAAAAGATATACATGTAGAACTAAGTGGGTGAATTTGGTAGTTTGAATGACAGGCATCAGAAGGGGTGTGACAAATGTTTCGAAATTCTGACGATTAGTCTTTTATTACCAGGGCAACCGGAAATATGCCCTAAAAATCGTGTTTTATGCGCATAAAATATGACCTGAGAAATGGCAAAATATGACCTAAACATCAACAAAAACATGCCTTAAAAAATTAAAGTCACACATTTTTTTTCATATGAATTAGAAATATTTTTATTAAAAATAAAAAAACAGCTTAAAAATTAAAAAAAAAAACAAAACTATTTTAAATTCAGACTTTGTTAGTAGTTTTGGTAACTTTACATACACAAATGTTATAGAAATACAAATAAAAAAGAAATAAATATTTCCCAGGAAATATTCCCCGGAAAATTCTAATGTAGGTCTCCGAACTATCCCAAATCTATTTTTACACATGATTTATCCTTTTCTTTTATTTGACATTTGACCAAAAAAATCTTACTTTAAACCACTGTTAACCAAAATTGTGACTTATTGGAGCAAAATGTAGTTTAGGGTTTTGTTACTGAAGTCAAATGCTATTGTTTGATTTTGGTTTGGTTCACTCTCGAAAAAGTTCGTTGCACTGTTTGCCTGAAAATAGACTTTTTAACATTTAATTTTGATTTTATTTTGGAATCTTTGACTCAGAGGTTATTTGTCTTCGGTGACTCCTAGTGAAGTTTTCCGCATAACATTTCTATAGAATATTCTAATCCTTGACCTCCGTCCAAAGTTGAGTTTTAAACAGTTTTTTAAAATTGGGACAAAAATGTCATATATGGGTGGGAGCTCGAGGGTTAAAATGTTCCGGGAAAATATTCCTCTGAATGTTTTAGTATAGATCTCCGAAGACATGAAATATCCCAAATGTACTTTTATAGATGATTTTTCATATTCTTTGAATAGACTTTTGACCAAAAAATGCAAACTTCAAACCACTGTAAAAAAAATTTGTGACGTAGTGGAACAAAATGGAATTTAGGGTTTTGTTACTGAGGTCAAATGCTATCGTTTGATATTGGTTTGGTTCACCCCCGAAAAAATGTGTTGCACTGTGTTATCTATCAATTTAAAAGTGTCTTCATTCACCTGAACTTGTTCAGTAAGCGTAAGACCTGATGTTTGCAAATTTTTAATATGTTTTGCAATAAAACCGTAATTTGAAGAAATATAAATCAAGTCAGATCTAGTTTGGGGGTCTGTCAAGATATCCTTTGAAGTTTTAATGGATTGTGCATCCTCATCGTTTAATGCACTTAGGACCAGTAAAATGTCTTCATAATTGTTGGCATAGTAGTTAACTGCTGCAAGTCATGTTACTAATCGTGTTGTTATAGCTTCTGGAGGTAATGGAAGGTTTGGAAACATTTATTTAAAATGTTTCTCTCTACATGGAGCTTTTAAAAATAACTTCTTCATATTAGCAATAGTTTTATTTATGTTTTCATATAAATTCCTAATACTTTCACACAATCGATGGACACCATGAGCAATACATATACACATGCGTCACTTTCGTCACTCACAAAAAGCTAAACATTATTCTTATTGAAGTTGACGTCCAGATTTTTGATGGCGTCGTCCCACAGTCTAGCAATTGTTGAGTAATTAGCCCTTCCCAAGGCTGCTGTATTTAGTAAACATTTCTCACTCGCAATTACCTTAATATACCTGCTAAAATGTTTGCCACATTTCTACTTGTTGCATCTTTAGTTTCATCGATTGACATCCATATGTCAAATGTTTTTAAATGTTTAGTTCAAAAAACTGTTTCGGATGGCGATTGGTAGTCCGTGTATTCCTTAAATCGTGTTCTTATATTTTGATTTCTCATTTTGTAAAGTAGAATGTCAGCAGAACCAAAAGCTCGGCTCAGTTTTTCTTAAAAATCATGTTCTTTTTAAAGTCTACCGGAACATTCTGGCAAAAATAATTGTTTGGTCTTCTTATTTTCACTTCTATGACTTAGTTGAATAAGTTTGCCGCTTTCCGCATGTTGCTTCACTTGAAATCTGCGATCTGCTGCAATAACTTTGCTGCAGATTTTAGAATAGAGGTATCCACCATCAGCTCGTAAGTCAGGAAACTTTTCTACAACCGCGTTTTTTTGCTGCTTTTATCGGATTACCTTTAGGCATTATGTTCAGGGTCGTAATCGGTGGTGGTTGAAAAGCACCTCTTTTTATGTTTTGTTTACTTATTGAATAAGAAAGCACCAAAAAAGATTAATAAACGTTTAACATTTCACAGTTGTGTATAACATAATTTGACTGTTACATTTTAAAAAACCAAAGTTGCAAAGAACAAAAAAAATAATGTGAAAAACATGCTGAAAAAGGGAGATTTTTGAAAAAATATGGCCTAAAGAATATAAAATATGCTTTAAAAAAGGAGATTTTTTTTAAATTATGCTCCTAAAACTAAAATTTCCCGAAATATGACGTTATGGGTAAAGTATGCCAAAATATGCTCTAACAAATAGGTCTCAAAACACTTGTAGGACCATGAAACATATAAATACATTACCCATTTGTTAATATCTCGTTGTAAAAAAACATGCTGTTGCCCTGTTTATTACAAATTGAAATATTCTCCAGTTGTCTATTTGGTAGTTATGGGACAAATATTAATTTTCCAAAAAACAGGTAATTTAATGTGGAAGGTACCAGATACGCTTGACTGATATTGTCCATATCCTTTCCTGACTAAAATTTCAATAGGAGAGTATAGTATCTTGAGCAATATATAACTGAATTAAGTGTACCTACAAAAAATATATATGCATGTAAAACTATGAGGGTCAATTCGGTCATTTGTATGGGAGGTAACAGAAGGGGCGTGGCAAAGGTTGGCATAGGTTGGCAAAAGTTGTTTGAGATGCCTACTATTGCAAGGTGACAAAATTCAAATATCTTTCAGTTGTCCGTGTGGAAGTTATAGAAGAATTAATATTTGTCCAAAAATAGGCAATTTAGTATGGGAGGTACCAAAAGGGGTACCTCCCCTCTATGGGGCTTTATTGTCCTGACCTAGTACCTTTACCCTGACATGGAATTTCTCAAACCCCAGGCAATGACCTAGATTGGCAGTTTCACTGTGTTATCTAAAGGATACCATGTCTACTTGTAGCTCGTTTGCAAACTACGTTAAAATAGAATGATGCACAAAGTGTCCTATCTATCAATGTCGCAGAATTCTAGATATTTCAGTTAAAATATTTGTTTTTTGCTATGAAATGTGACACGCCAAATTGTGCACATTGAGAAAAAACTCAAAACTTTGCAGCCATATTACTGAAGTTGTAGTCTTTTCGATTAATCAACTTTTCCTTTGTATTTTCTCGAATTTTCTTATCTTTAAATTTGAAAATGTATATTTATTGTATAACTGTAACTACATTTCTTTAATTTCCATTTAACTGTTCACACAAAGGTCAGGTGCAAAAACTTTGTTATTTGTAATTCAAGTAACAATATAAATTTATAACTAATGATATCAAATAGTACTACAGTAGACGTACTAATAAATATGTATCTAACATTTAAATCTCTTCCATATCTGTTTGTATTTACTAGAATCTCTACCAATGACCCTTGTTCTACATTCATGCTCTTTCATATGTAACCAAATGCTCCCTTTTAACCTCTGACCTACCAACTACAGACTAAATGTATAAATGGAATATACTTATGTATGTATGTATTGTCTAACTTATTCATCCATACAATATATTCATTTACATGTACATGTACATCAAATGCAGGATTTGTGGCCTAAAGCTCTCACAAACAATTCATTCATTCTGGACCACACATTCATTCAATCCTTCGTTTACTGGCAATTGTAGCCAAAGCCATTGGGGCCAAAATGGTTTGGTTATGTTACGAGTGTCTTTTTAATTTAGTTGGTCCATTGTTACCCGGCAAGATGGAGTTCATTATTTAAATACATACAACATATTTGCATGGAAATGTTCATACGCAATGGTCGAAGGATAAGAGGCGATGTGATAGTACAATCCGTTGAGTGCAAGGCACATATCAGTGTGTGTGTGTGTGTGTGTGTGCCCTGAGAATTGCAATAGTATTCATTTTATAGAGCTCTGGTTGCTTTTGGTAATTGTTTAAGTAAATATAGATATTCTTAGTTAGGATGTGAGAAATGACTGCATTGTTTGCGTTGCTTGAAATTTCAGTTTGTAAATCATCTCCGTCTAAATATTTATAAAGTCATTAGGTCTTAGTGACGATTTGATTATGGTTATTTTGTTGTTGTTGTTTTAGATAAGTAAGTGTTGAGATAGAATTGCTTTAAGCTATGAGTCTTGGAGTTTTTGCATATTCGAAGTTCAAGGCTTAGATGGACTTCCTAAGGTCCCAATACCATCGTCCATAGGGGGTCATCATAGAATCCAAGGGGCTCCCTGACGTTATACAGATTTCAATGGTACCGATTAAATTAGTAGGCTTGCCTCTATCTGATAGAGTATACTTGAATGCTGATAACAAACAATTCATGTCAAAAACAACAACAGTGCCATTGGCCTAGAAGTCAACTGGAAAAGATAAGAGATTTCCATTCGTCTCAATTAATTCCTACCAATCAGCGTCAGTGATTCCGAGGTAGATAAGTTCATCTACTACCTCAAGCAATAGCTTGATGTACATTCAGTGGTAGCAAATGTGAGCCGGTAACAGAAGTTACTAAAGCTCAACACATCGGTGCAAACATTGACTCGGATCACCACCTAGCTGCGGTCAAGGTACCAATGCGATAAAGTAATGCTAAAAATGCTCGTAAACAAACGCAAAGGAAGCTAGAAATCACAAATCTGCATACCACCGAAATAGCCAATGCCTACTCCAACCAGCTGTCCCAATTAAACTTACTTAAAAACTTAATTTCCCTTTAAAACCCATGAATGATGTATGGGATGCTTCTTGCGTTGTTGTGAATTCACACGCTTTCTATTTTAGATTCACAACAAACGGCACCTACTTGTTTATCGACGAATGCGAATGTCACGGTATAAGAAGCTTTTACTAGACATGCCGATTTACTCGACAGTTATACTGAGAAGTTGCTGTCGACAACATCGAGGTGGCCGACAATGAAAAAAAAACGGTAGAAAACTGGAGCCGGGAATCGAACCACGGATCTCCCGCGTGGTAGTCGCGTGTTCTTACCACTATGCCATGGCCGGTCTCGAAGTTACTTAACGATCTCTGCTTATTGTGATGTTGCCGACACACAGTAAAGCATATTGCGAATTCTATGACTGAGAAATGAAAAATCACACAACAAGCCATGGAACGATGAAGAATGTCGCGAAATGTCTGAAGAAAAGGATGCTGCATACAGGGAAAAACTGCAGCCAATGGCAATGCGTGCTGTGACGCAGATATATATTTAGAAGAGGAGAGAGATGACGTGCCTCTCCAGGCGGAAAAAGTTTTAATAGAAGGAAAGGTAGGGGTAAGAGGCGAAGCCCAAAAGTTGTACCTAAAGGTAAAAAGCAAAGGTTTTAGAACAGGGATCCCCACCTGCAAGGACAGATACGGAAATCTGTTCATGGATACACGGAGAGCGCTGCAAGTATGGATGGGACACTTTCGTTCTCTTATTGTTGCCAAAGAATGCATAAGAGACGAAATCACGCCAATCATCGAAGACGGAGGAGATTTTTCACCACCGAGCCAAAACGGCAAAATAATAAAGCTTCTGGACCTGATAACTTATCGGCACATCTTTTTTAAGCCGTCGGCGATGAGCTGACAACTTGCATACACAAGCTCATAAACACGATTTGCTCATGGAATGCAAAGATTGGAATGTGAGTGTACCAACTATCGCGGGATTAGCCTTTTACCCATCGCATACAAAGTCCTGTCTAGTGTGTTATGTGAAAGACTAAAGCCCATTCTGGCGAACCTGATTGGACCTCATCAGTGTGGCTTTAGACCTGGTAAATCCAACACCGATCAGATATTCAAACTACGACAAATTCAGGAGAAGACCCAAGAAACAACGTCAGATGAACGAACGGGAGAACGAGGATATAGAGCGATACAGGGATAGAGGTGAGGCCCGAAAATTTTACCAGAAAGTAAGAGCAAATGGATACGGTAATGGCCTCCTCACCTGTAAGGACAATGATGGAAATCTGGTCACGGATACGCAGAGTGTGCTGCACATATGGAGAGAACACTTCCATTGCCCACCACCAAGTCAAGCTGAGGTAAGAAGAGCAATATCGCGGCTCTGCCGGAAGAGCTCTTCAAATCCGGTGGCGAGGAGCTGATAACGAGCATGCACCAGCTCCTGCGCAAGGTTTGGCTTAAAGAGTACATGCCCGAAGATTGGAATGTAAGCGTATTATGTCCTGTGCTGAAATAAGGTGATCCAAGTGTGTGCTCCAACTACTGCGGGATCAGCCTTTTACCCATCGCATAAAAGGTCCTGCCGAGTGTGCTATGTGAAAGACTAAAGCCAGTGTTATCCAACCTGATCGAGCCTTATCAGTGTGGCTTTAGACCTGGAAAATCAACAACTGACCAGATTTTCACACTTCGGCAAATCCTGGAAAAGACCCAAGAGAAACAGATCGAAACGTACCATCTTTTCGTCGACTATAAAGCTGCCTTCGGCTGCCCGATACGGCAGAAATTACTTGAAGCCATGGCTGAGTTTGGTATTCTAGCGAAGCTTATACGTCTTTGCGGAATGACGCTGACTGACACGAAGTCTTTAGTGACCTAAAACAAGGCGACGGCCTATCGTGTGATCTCTTCAACATTGTGATGGAGATGATAATGAGAAAAGCTGCAGTAAGCACGCTGATGACGTCGACATCATCGATCGAAAACTGCGGGATGTGACTGCAGCCTTCTCAGGTATACAGAAGGAATCAGCGAAAATGGGCCTAACGGTGAACGAGGACAAAACGAAGTTATTAGTTTTAACTGACAAACAATCTACTCGTTTGGGAAATTGCGTGAACGTTGACAACTATAATTTCGAGGTGGTAGATAATTTTGTCTACCTAGGCTCCGCCATCAACAAAGCAAATAATGTCGGCCTAGAAATCCGAAGAAGAATCCTGCTTGCAAATAAATGCTACTACGAACTAAGCAAGCGATTCAATGCCAGAGCCCTCTCTCGACGAACAAAACTCAAGCTATACCAGATACTAATTCTACCTGTCTTAATGTAATGCTCAGAATCCTGGGTTATGACACAAGCGGATGAATCGGTTCTGGCGATATTCGAGAGAAAAATACTCCGTAAAATATATGAGCCCATCATCGTTAACGTAGAGTATCCGCGTCGTATGAATCATGAGCTGTACGAGCTGTAGACTGATATTGATGTGGTCAGACGCATTAAGGTGCACCGGTTGCGTTGGCTATGTCATATTGTAAGCATGACGAAAATGCTCTAGCTCGAAAAGTCTTCGACAATGAACTCAATGGTCGGCGCAGAAGAGGGCGACCAAAACTCCGTTGGAAAGACCAGGTTACTGAGAACCTTACAGAACTCGGTGTGACTAACTGGAGAAGAAGCGCAGAGATCGAAGCGCTTATAATATTTGTCTACGTGCGGTATATAATCTACTGGGGTTGCATAGAAGTATCAGCTAAGTAAGTAAGTAGTCTGTCTTGCGATCTCTTTAACATCGTAATGGAGAAGGCTGCAGTAAACACGAATGATACCATCTTCAACAAAAGTCACATGTTGCTCGCGTATGATGATGATATAGATATCTGGGAGTCTTCGAGAGAAAAAATACTTCGCAAAATATTTGGAGCGATCATCGTTAACAGCGAGGATCGTCGTCGAATGAATCACGAGCTGCATGAGCTATACAACGATATCGAGGAAGTCGGCACATTGTACGAATGGATGAAAATGTTCCAGATCGATAGGTTTTGGTAAATAAAATCGTTGATCGACGCAGGAGGGGGCCACCAAAACTTCGTTGCATGGACCAGGTGAAAGAGCTGTTATCTACACATTTGGTGTGACTAACTATCTACAGAGCGCAAACGACCGAAGCGATGGGAATTCTTTTCTACGTGCAACGACTGATAGATATATGATTTTCTGTTGCTGCTGTCAATTAAGAAAAATTAGACTTTAGCAATATCTGGCATTGGTTGAGGGTATATATTAGTAAGTTTACCTGATTGACATTTCTGTGCTGATTTATATAACGGGTCACCTTATTTCATAACATCTTATGTATCTTATCTTATACCTTATGTACCGATTTTGTCTGTGTTTTGATGCCAACTTTCCATTACACCAAAATTGTCAGTATCAGTAACAGTCTTCTTCTATCACAGAATATATATAGAAAAATTTAACATATATGAAAGTGAATGTATGAAGGAAAACCTTAAATGCATTTTCGTTTAGGATGTATCATTAATAAAGTACTCAACAACACCACATGCATCCGGACTGTAAATATTCTGTAGTTTCAAAAAAAATGAACAAAAAAACATCCTTCAAAAGGGTTGATGGCAACGATGACGATGATGACGCTAAACACAGTAAAATGTAGAAAAAATATGGCAGCATAACTATTAATCATACGACAGCTAAAGCGAGGCATAAGGACTAGTTAATGTAAATTTAATATCTTCAAATTTAATAGGAGAGTAAGAAAACATAAAGCAGGGAATAATTTTAAAGTTTAAACTAAAATTGTAATATCAAACAATCTTTAGAATATGAATATTAAGGCAGGGAACAGCATGTGCATTAAAATTCATTAGCTACAATTTGTTTTTTTTTTATAATTTTTATTTAAACTCAAAGTACAACACAGTACAACACATGATTTTGGGACTCAATTCTGAGAACTGCACGTGAAAGTAGCCCCAAAAAGAAGAAGTTCTGCATCATTCGTTTAGTCAAAATACATACCATAACAATTTTATAGCGATTTGAAGTTAGTAAGTATCGTATAGGGGAATTTGTTACGTTTTAGGCTCTTTTGTCATATTGTTATATGGTGGCGTATGAATATCATAAGTAATATTCCACGTAAATCATACGTCACACCAGTTTTATTGTAACTGCTACAAAAGAAACCCATTTCAAAATCATTTGAATAACGGAAAAGTGAACCAGTGGATTATGTAGGGAAACTTTATATGACAAGATTAAAGGAATTGTAATTCTTAAGATTTTTAAATTTGTTTCATCTAAATCGGACTAGTGGTTCTCGAGTTTGTCAAACGAAGGGTCCTAAAATGTAACAAATTCCCCCAATCTATATATATAAAAACTAGCCGACCCGGCAAACGTTGTTCTGCCATACAACTTCTGACTCGGCGAACTTCGTCTCGCTCCAAGTTAACGCCTTCATATAAGCTCCAGAGTAATATTAAAATACATATAGTTCAAATTTTAATGTGACATTTGAATTTAATCGAAATCAGTAAAGAGTGGTCTGATAAACAATGTTTTTCGATTTTCGGCGCTAAAACAAAAAATGAAGACAGTTTGCTAACACGCGAAAAACTGAGAAATTCGAGGTTGATCCCACAAACTTCCAATGATTGGCCTTGTGATTTATTGATTGTCATCGCAAAAACCAATCGAATGGGGAATTGAATTCGCTAGAATTGGTAGGGAAAATCGGTTGGAATAATAGAAATTCGAGGGATAAGGACTTGCTCTCCTTTGAAAAAATTTTACAGGAATGTCATCAATCCAATTGAAACGTCAAGAGGAATTCGGCCATAACAAAACGCCAGTATATATTTTGAAAATGCAGTAGCCGATGGGAAGTTTTGCAACTTGACTCTTATGCTCGTAGTTAATTTCAGCTCTTTGTCATTCCGCCACAAAGACATTAATTTCATCAGCAGCAGTAGATTTTGGGATGGCGGGAAGCGTTTGACCAAAATCTTCCGACAGAAAAATCATAGCCCCACCAAATCGTTTCGAATCACCTCACAAATCCTTCATCTTTCGGTCAACTGCTTCCAAAGATCGTTGATCGTGCAATCATCCCAAATGATAATTTTGCATTCTTGCAACAATTCGCTGTCGCCGAACTTTGGGATATTGTGCCCAATGGCTTGTCAACTGTGAAAAAATTCATCGGCAACTTCAAAGCGGAGTGTGCAGTTCGACTGCTTTTCAACAAAGTGTCAGCATATAGTGCAACAGCTAACGCAATTTGCTTTCGATAGGCGTAAAAGTTATTTAAGCTAACTTTTTTGTTCGTTTCTTTTCCTGATGACTTGTAAACAAAATCGTGCAAAATCGAAGTGAAAATTGCATAACGTTGATCTAGTTCTATTGACGAATCACCAACGAAATAGATCTAATGGAACTTACAATCTTTGTTTGGTGGTGGTAACAAAGCGCCAGCTCGATGATGTATTTGCCCTTGAATCTGAATGTGGGGAAGCAATTTCGAACAAAATGGGAGGAATTGTTTTAAATAATAACACTGACACAAAATCAAACTTTTTCGGAAATACTCGAACCTTAGCTTACACTTTGCTTAAGATATTCCTAGAATATTCAATTTCATTAAATATTATGTTTTCGTTTTTTTTTTAAGCAACGAAAAAAAATGTATGTAATTTAAAATTTTGCAGACAAAAATTAAAATTTTTCGGGATTTTCCGAGTTTTGCACCGAGAATTTGTCTATTTTTTCATTCGGAAAGTCATGTCGGAATAATTATCTAAATTTTACAGTTACATCGTCCAAAACTACCAAATCATACGACAAAAATCTAAATTTCTTTGACAGAAAAAATTTTTTTAAAGTTTCAAATTTTTTAGGAATTTTCCCGAATTTTCCAACAAACTTTTTCTATTTTTCCATTCGAAAAGTCATTCGCAATTATTGCACACAAAATTCCATACAAAAAAGCCTTTCCGGAGGATTTTCCCAAAATTTTCTATCACATAAACATTATCCTGGCAATTGCGAACAACTGAAAAAAATTTCAACAAATCGGTCCAGCCGTTCTCAATTGATGAATTACTATAAATTTTTTACACCAATTTTATATAAATAGATATTATTTATCTCGTTAAATTTTCAAACCAACATCAAAAACATCAAATCATGCGAAAACTGCAAAATTTCGTCGACATAAAAATCTAATTGTTTGCGCTTGGGACCGGCCGTGTCATAGTGGTTAGAACACGCGACTACCATGCGGGAGATCGCAGGTTCAAACCTGGCTCCAGTCATCTTAAAAGAAAAAAATAAATAAAATTTTCTTTCATTGTCGGCTCCCCTCGAATGTTGTTTGACAGCAACTTCGCAGTATTAAGCGTCGATTCAATCGTCGTGTCTAGTAAGAGCTTCTCAAAACAGTGACGTTCGCATTCGTCGATAAATAAGTAGGTGCCGTTAGTTGTGAATCTAAAAATAGAAAGCGTGTTAATTCACAACAACGCGAGAAGCTATCCCATACCTCATTCATGGGGTGAAAAGGGAAATTAAGTTTTAAGTTTTTTTGTTTGCGCTTTTCCGGAATTTTTCGAATTTTTGGCTAAAAATTTTCTATTTTTGCATTCGAAAAGCCATTTCGAAACAATTGCACTCAAATTTCCCGACTTTTTTTTAAGGATTTTCCTAAAATTTTCTGGCATCAAAAATTCCTGCCAATTACGAACAATTGAAAAAAAAAAAATAGAGCAAACTACACACACTATTTTTATATTTATATATTTTACAATAATCCGAAATTTTTCAGCAACACAACGAATTTTGGAACTTTATGTCGTCTGAAATCATCAAATCAGGCGATACAATTGAAGATTTCGTCGAAGGCATCCAAATCTTTAGATTTTTTCTGGAATTTTCCGCGATTTCCACCAAGAATTTTTCTATTTTTCCATTCGAAACGTCATAATTGTTCGAAATTGTTCACATTTATATAGCACAAAATTACCAAAACATATAATAAATTGCAAAATGTTGCCCATAAAAAAGACATTTGTTGGCATTTTCCATAATTTCCAACTAAAATTTTCTATTTTTCCATTCGAAAACCGACAAAAATTTAATTTGCGATTTTCCTCAAATCAGGAGATAAAACGCAAAATTTTGCCGAAAAACTAAAATTTTTCGATTTTTTCAGAATTTTCCGATTTTTCCACCGAGAATTTATATATTTATCCATTCGGAATGTCATTTGGGAATAATTATCCGAAATCCTTTGCAAGTTACATCGTTCAAAACTATAAACTCGTAAGACAACCAGTACAGAAATTTTAGTCAGGTAAACTGACTGATAAATACCATCACCCAATATAAGATATTGTTGAAGTCTTGAGTTATTGAAATGAATAGATTTTTAATTAAAATAAAATTACTTATGTATATTTTTTCCCCTGCTTGTGGTGCAAAATCGTCCAAAACTTTACTTATTTGTGTAGGGGTACAGGTGCCGGTTTGGAATTTATGTGAGAAATATTAATTTTTCAAAAAAATTAATTTTGATAGGGGGTACCACAAGGGGTGAACCGAAACAGTCCTTATTCATTTCTAACTCAAATTTTCATACGTCCAACTTACGAATAATTTGACTGAATTCAGTGCACTTACAAAAAAAGATATTTATGTAAGACTATAGGGGTGAGTTCGGTCCTTTGTGTGGGAGGTACCAGAAGGGGTGTGTCAAATATTTAGGTTTTCTGAGGTTTCGCCTCCTATCTTTATATATAAAATTCTACCGTACGTGTGTTGTGACTGAACTCCTCCTAAACGGCTGGACCGATTTGCATAAATTTTTTTGTATGCGTTTGGGTGGCGCCCCGGATGGTTTAGATTTACAATTCGGTCCAATTGGACAAAGGGGCGTGGCACCGCCCATACAACTTGAAAATCAAAAGGGCTGTATCTCATGAACTGTCAGAGGTATGAAGATGAGATTTGGTATATATGTTGTTGAAGCAATATTAATTTCAGCCAAGGTAGAAGTGGGCGGTGCCACGCCCCCTTTTCAAAAATCGCTCTAACGGCTTTTCTAATACACCGATTGATACGAAAATTTTACCAAGTGGTACTGTTGACCTGTTGATAGTCCCTGGCTATAATAGGCTGTGATTGGATAAAGGGGCGTGGCACCGCCCATACAACTTGAAAATCAAAAGGGCTGTATCTCATGAACTATCAGAGGTATGAAGATGAGATTTGGTATATATGTTGTTGGAGCAGTATTAATTACAACCAGGCTGGAAGTGGGCGGTGCCACGCCCCTTTTTCAAAAATCGCTCTAACAGCTTTTCTAATAGACCGATTGATACGAAAATTGTACCAATTGGTACTGTTGACCTGTTGATAGTTCCTGGCTATAATTGGTTGTGATTGGATAAAGGGGTGTGGCACCGCCCATATAACTTGAAAATCAAAAGGACTATATCTCATGAACTATCAGAGGTATATAGATAAGATTTGTTACAGTATAAATTACTGCAAGGGTGGAAGTGGGCTGTGCCACATCCCAGTTATAACTGCCATAGTAATAGTTTGATCGTCCTCTAAATTCCATATTATATTGGAGGTCGCCTAGAGATAGGTAGAGTTTTTTTGTTGTTTTTGTTTAAATAAGCAAAAACCGAAAACTTCATATATATTTTTTGAAACCTTCTGCGGAAAACTGTGAAAAATAAGTTATGGCCTTTGAAAGTTGGCAAGCAGAAATTAAGTTTTTTAAAATCCTTGAATTTTTGCCTTTGGCGGAAGTCCAATATGTAGGGCGGGATCTCAAACAGCATCAGAAATATACTATTCTCTTCGTCTTGGTTTCCAAACATCTAAATGGTAGGTCAAAATTGGAGCCGGAGTACATGGGGTCAAAATAAGGGCCTCTTGGATTCTATGATGACCCTCTAAGTGCGGGTGTTGTTTCTTAGTGAAATTTTCGTAGGTTCCGATTTTGGTATACGATTAAATTTATCCGTCCTAATGAACGGGCTATTTGGAACTAAAAAAATAAAAAGTGCCGAGGCGCTGCAAGCGTCAAGCGTTTGGTGACCGAATTATCTTAAAAAATGGTAACACGAGTTCAATGCAAATACAGTATTCGGAAATATTCTTGATTCGTGGGCGAAGAAGACATGGCGAAAGAGGTTTTTATGGCTAAAGGCATAAATCTTCAAACGAAATTTTTATTTGAGGTCATTAGGCGGAGAAGACATGCCAAAAACGTTTTTTACGCCCAAAGAGATAGTTAGTATACAGAAGATACCCGCTACTACAGAAAAAATAAAAATTGAATTTTGAACTTTAGCAGAATGTCCGATTTGAGAAATAAGTGGTTTTTCGCCCTACATACAGATATGATAGATATGACTTTGCTGATGAACTTTTTACAATCGTCATAGAGCCTACGATATTAAGCATTTAAAACAATAAATCTTAATTGGTTAACTTCCATGTTAAGGATTTACTTGAAATTAGTTACATAAGTTAATAAACTCAACATATTATTGTCGAGCTTAAGTACCATTTTCAAAGTACATACTTTGTAGACCTACAAATGTATTAATTAGCGTTTATATAGCATTTAGGATGGCAAGAAATCTGAAATGTATTACAAGTTGATATGCAATAGCGAAGCATTGCCGGGCCCACTAGTCATAATATAAATTAATCGACTAATTTTCATAACCCCTCAAATGTCCGTTTGGAAGTTATGGGTGAATTATTAATTTTCCAAAAATAGGTTATTTTGTGTGGGAGGTACCAGAAGGGGTGACCCGATATAGTCCATATTCACTCCTGATTCATATTTTCATAAGCGTACAAATTACTCATAATTTGACTGAATTCAGTGTACTTAGAAAAAAGATATGTTTGTAATACTATGGGGGTGAATTCGGTCATTTGTATGGGAGGTACCAGAAGGGGTGCGTCAAATATTTAGGTTTTCTAGGGTTTTGCCTCCTATAATAACATAAATTAATCGACCAATATTCATTACCCCCCTAAGAGTCCGTTTGGAAGTTATAGGAGGAATATTAATTTTCGAAAAATAGGTAATTTTGTATTGGAGGTACCAGAAGGCGTGAACTGATATAGTCCAAATTCATACCTGAGTCTAATTTTCTTAAGCAAACATCATACGCAAAATTTGAGTGATCTCAGTTTACTTACAAAAAAGATATGTATGTAAAACTATAGGGGTCAATTCGGTCATTTGTATGGGAGGTACCAGAAGGGGTGTGTCAAATAGTTAGGCTCTCTGAGGTTTCGCCTCCTATCACAACATTAATTTATCGACCAATGTTCATAACCCCCCAAGTGACTGTTTTGAAGTTATTGGAGAAATATATAATTTCCAAAAATAGGTCATTTTGTATGGGAGGTACCAGAATGGGTGGGGCAAAGGTTTCGGTTTTCCTAGGGTTTGTCTACTTTTGCAAGATAAATAAACTGACCAAATTCAAACATCCTCCGGTTGTTCGTTTGGAAGTTATGGAAGAAATATTAATTTTCCAAAAATAGGTAATTTTGTATGGGAGGTACAAGAAAGGGGGTTGGCTCTATTCAGCCCATTTACAATCCCATAAGTTCGTTTTGAAAAATATTGATACTGGTAAATTTTCATACCGATCCGTTAAGGTTTACTCGAGTTATCCTGCTGACCAGCCATCCAGCCAGCCAGCCAGCCAGCCAGCCAGACAGACGGACATAGCTCATTCTTCTTAAAAAGTTCTGAAACGAATTTGGTCTTAAGATACTTGGGGTCTAACTCGTCTCCTTTAATGCGTTACACTTTTTTTCGTATCAAATGATATATACCCTCATCCCGAAGGGTGATGGTATAAAAAGCCAAATTTCGTCGAAAAATAGTATTAAAATATTTCGAATTTTCCCGGAATTTTCCGAATTTACCAACAACATTTTTTTAATTTTTCCATTCGAAAAATCATTCGTAACAATTGCACACAAAATTCCATACAAAAAAGGAATTTACGGTTTTTCCGGCTTTTCCGGATGATTTCTATTACATAAACCTTCTTCTGGCAATTACGAACAACTGAAAAAAAATTTCAGCAAAATCGGTCCAGCCGTTCTCAATTGATGAATTACTATACATTTTTGCCACCATTTTTACATATATAGATGAAATGGTCCACGTATGTCATACCATCACTTGAGAACGGTTGGAGCGATTTGGCTGATTTTTTTTTTATTCGATTTGGAATTTTCCGTAGATTGTTTGTGTTGAAAAAAATCAAATCCAGGTGGCGCTAGGGTGGATTTATATCGAAAATTTAAAATGATAGACCAATTCAACAGAAATTCAGAAAGTATATTCGTTTGGTCATGACAAACAATTTTATGTACAAATATACCCGGTAGGTGCCGCTGGGGTGGATTAATACTGAAAATTTGAGCGATTCGACCAATTTAGCTGAAACTCAGAGGGTATATTTGTTCACTAATGAGAAATTTTTGTCGGTATATATGGACACGGTTTATTTTTATTTGTTGCAGATACAACACGGATGCGCAGAAAGATTTGGCACTGTAGATATGATTATTTTTGATGCTTGACACTGTAGATGTTCATACATATATAGTAGTGGAGAGGCGTGACGCAAATAGTTTTTAGTCGCGAAGAAATAAAATTTGATACACAGATACTACTTAGCACTACTCAATCGGAGGGCGAAGAGCGCTAATCTAAAGTTTTTCTAATTGGCTTTATGTTCCGATTCATTGAAAAGATCCAAAATATCCACTTTAACACTCTGAACAATAGAATGTATAAAAAGCAAATGTGGTTTTGTGAAAACTCTACACTCCATTTTATGTATTTGTTTTATTACAAGTATGTACGTATCAATTACTTTGGAGGCAAGACGAAGTTCGCCGGGCCAGCTAGTATAAAATACTTACTAACTTCAAATCAATATTAAATTATTATGGCATGTAACGACATTATGACAAAACGAATGATGCAGAACTTCTTTTTTTTGGGGCTTCTTTCACGTGCAGTTCTTAGAATTGAGTCCCAAACCAATGAGCTAAAAAATTTTGTACTGTGTTATTGTAATAAAAAATTTAAGTTAACTTGTTTACTTTGGTGGTTTTTAAATTCTATTTTAAATAATAAACCTTTCCTATAATATTTTCCAAGTATCTTATCATTGCCATCTGGATATCTATGAAAACCAATAAGAAAAAAAAAACAACTGTAATTTTATTCCACAGACTAATAATTTTCCTCCCCTTCGACTTAAATGTATCTGCCAATTGTTTTGTTTTTTTTTTTAAATCCAATAATTTACACTCAATAAATACTTCCTTATATGTGGCTGTAACTGTCTGCGTGTTGTTGTTGTTGTTCTTTTGGTATTCTTATTTATATCTTGTTGTGTAAGGATATTTCAATATGAGTGTTTTTATATTGTCAACACTTTGGCTGGGTCCCGTTGTTTTAACTCAATTTGATGGTAAATCATATCATATATTTTCCAAACACGTTCGTTGCCAATTCGTTGTGTTCGTCCATTGATTCGCTTTTGTTTTGAAACCAAACTAAAATTTAAGTCACGAAAACAATTTTAAGAATTGGTCTGTTATAACTAACAGACGCTTTTGTTACGACTACAGCAAGATATCTGTGGAAATTGTTGTTGGTTTGGTCTTAGTAGATATTTGGTTATGCAGCAGCAGCAACAAAAACGACAACTAGCATAGGCAATAATAACAATAGCAGCAGCTTAGCTTAGGACCAACAAGGATTTGACATCATCACCATCCTCGTCACATCATCGATAGCTTTGTCTTCGGCTTTTTCGTTTGCGTTGTATCTTTTTCATGTATCCTCTGGATTTTGGGCAATCTGTTGTGTGAAGGGTACTATGTTCGGCAGTGAGTTTGTAGTAGTGTGAAAGGGGTGTAGTTTAAAAAAAACTTGGAAATTAATGATTCTGCATATAATTTTACAGAAACCAGTAAGAAAGTTTCAGTCGGGCAACCCGACTTACATATACCATCACCCTCAGTAAAACAAAAAATTTTCTGTTATATCGATATTAGTACTCGATTTTTAAAATGGGCGGTGGTACATTTATTTGGGAGGTACTAGAAGGGATGTGTCTAGACTTCCAGATTTTTTCTCCAAAAACTTTGTTCTGTCATAGCTTTACTAAATACAGAATTTGGGCACGATAGCGTTGGGTGTATTGATATTATTACTCCATCTCTAAAGTGGGCGGAATGATGTATTTGTATGGGAGGTATCAGAAGGGGCGGGGCCATGTAGCTCATTTGCAATACCGTAAGTTGTTTTGGGGAAATATTCACTCGTGCAAATTTTTAAAACATTTGGTTACGTCTTTCGAAAGCTATCGTGCGCACCAGCCGAACAGACAGACAGACGGACATGGCTCAAACGACTTAAAAAGTTATGGATCGAATTTGGTTCAAAGAAACCTAGGGTCTAAAGTGACTCCTTCTATGTGTTACACTTTTGGGTCGTATCAAATGATATATACTCTCATCTCTAAGGGTGATCGTAAAAAAAGGTTTGTCAAATGTTAATTGACATTTAGCGAGTAATGTAAGTTTAAACAGCGGAGAAGTAAACACTTAAGATTTTAAATACAAAAACCTTATTCTACAATAATGAGAAACTGTTTGTAGTTATCAAGAATGTGACTAGAGCAGGATATGTCTCCCAATAATATTAGATGGAGGTTGGCGAAAAACTAATAACGAAACCAACAAATTAAAAGAACATTATCCGAAATATTTTGCGAGCCTGTTAAAACGGCACCTACTTGTTTATCGACGAAGCGAACGTCACTGTTTCAGAAGCTTCTACTAGACATGCCGATTGATCCGACAACTATACTGCGAAGTTGCTGTCGACACTGTGAGAGTTCGACTCAGGAATGAATAACGGCAGATACCTTCTGGTACATCCAAATACAGTCAACACAACATCACTCCCGATAACGGATTCAAACCGGTTAGTTTCGCGTCGGCAAGAAACATAGAAACATGAGTGTAACCAGATTCCACAAGGCAACCTGGATTATTCCCGATCAAAATACAAGAAACTAGATTGATCATGTGGTAATTGATGGAAGGCATGTCTCAGGCATTAAGGATGTGCGGTGCAAATATTGACTGGGATCACCACATAGTTGGTGTTAATGTACACAAGCGTTGAACTAGCGTTAATAACGCAACCAAACGAAAAGAAAGCTAGACAACACAAAGCTGCATACCTCTGAGATAGCCAATGCATACTCTAACCAACTCTCTCAATTACTTCAAACCAACCCCCCTTATTCTGTTGTTCCCGACACCCAGTGGCAGCATATTGCGAATTCTATGACCACTGCCGCTACAACCGTACTGGGTTAAGAAAAACCTTGCTCAGACTAGCCCTCGTAGGATGAGGAATATCGCGAAATGTCTAAAGAAAAGAATGCTGCGTACAAAGCAAAACTGCAGCCAATGGCAACGCATGCAGCGACGAAGCGTTTTAATAAGAAGAGGAGGCAGATAACACGCTTCTTCAGGCGGAAAAAACATCTATGGAAGAAAGGAGAGAGCCAGGATATCAATTATTACAGGGATATAGGTGAAGCCCGAAGGTTCTACCAAAAGGTAAAAAGCTAATGTTTTGTAACAGGAATGCCCGCCTGTAAGGACACTCAGAGTGTGCTGGAAATATGTAGGAAACACTTTCGTTCCCGAAGGCAGCATAAGTGACGAAATCACACCAATCATCGACGATGGAGTAGACTGTCTGCCACCGAGCCAAAACGAGATCAGCACGGCATAAAAACAATTAAGCTGCAGGGGCAGATTGACTACCGGCAGAGCTTTTTACAACCGGCGGCGATGAACTGACAACCAGCTCATAAACACGATTTGGAATGCATCCCCGATGCAAGTGTGTGTACCAACAATCACGGGATTAGTCTTTTACCCATCTAATACAAGGTCTTGTGTAGTGTCTTATGTGAAAGTCAAAAGCCCATCCTAGCGAGCCTGATTGTACCTTATCAGTGTGGCCTTAGGCCTGTCAAGCAGCAAAAAATGGGGCTTTGCATGCCTTCTTGCAGGTCTGTAAAGGCAGTTTAAAGCCATATCCTTCAAATGCAGTCTTCATTTCAAATTAATACAGGGCGCAATAGGCAAACATGGCCTGCCCATTCCCTTTCTCATTGAAGGCGTTTCAGTAGGCATGCCTAATAAGTCCTACTTGGAGTCCTAAACACAAGGGCCGAGACAAATAGCACACATGTGGTTCTCATAAACAACAGCATCTGTCTTACCTTCCATTTAGAGGCCTGTCAACAGGCCTAATCGGCGAAGTGACGAGTTCACGGCTATGAGCGTCAATTTTGCCTTCTACTAATAGGCCTGTCAACAGGTCTGTTTAAGGCAAGAAAGTTTGCATGCCATTTGTGCACATCTATGTAATTTTTGTGGGGTACACAGTAGGGCTGCTCACAAGCCAGTTTTAAGAAGGGAAAGATACATGTCTGCCGGATCTTTTCTCACCCTTGGACGATTCCTCTCTGCAGGTCTCATTTTAGAAGCGAAATGTGCATAGGTATGAAATTTTTTGTTAGGCTTAGTGAAGGAATAATTATAGCCTGTATATATGCCTAGAAATGGAAAGCATATTTGAATGTCAACAAACAAATGTGAAGGAATGTTTGCAGGCATATTTTTACAATGCCTCGTCTTTTCAGCTGCTGGGTGATAAATTTACGAGCAACCAGATATTCACACTACGACAAATCCTGGAGAAGATCCAAGCGATGCAGATCGACACCAATCATTTGTTCAACGATTATAAAGCTGCATACGACAGTCCAATAAAACCGAAATTAATAGATGATATGGCTGAGTTTGGTATCCCCGCGAAGCTAATACGACTACGCGGGATGACACAGACTCGCACGAAGTCTTCAGTGAAAATAGGCAAAAATCTGACAGAGAATTGTTCTACCAAGCGATGCTTTAGACAAGGCGATCGATGGAGATGATCATGGGAAGGGCTGCAGTCAACAGGAGTGATACCAATTTGAACAAAAGACACATGTTGCTCGCGTATGCCAATGATCAATGCAAATCTGTCGGCGAAAGTCGGTCTGGCGATAAATGAGAACAAAACCAAGTTATTTGTTTCAACGAACAAAGAGTCACGAAAGGTGCGTGAACTTTGACGACTATAACTTTGAAGTGGCAGATGATTTTGTCTACCTCGGCTACGCCATAAACCACTGAACCAGCCCGTCTTACTCTACAGCGCCGAATCCTGGGTAATGACGAAGACGGATAAATCCATTCTGGGATTTTTCGAGAGAAAAGTACTATGCAAAAAATTTGGACCCATCATCGTTAACTACGAGTATCGTCGTCGAATGAACCACGAACTGTATGAGCTGTACAACGACATCGACGTAATCAAGCGCGTTCAAAAAGACCGAGTGCGCTGGCTTTGACACGTTGTACGAATGGGTAAAAATGTTCCAGCTCGAAAGATATTCGTCAATAAACTCGATGGGCAGCGCAGGACGGGGCGACCAAAACTTCGTTGTTATCAACACTTGGTGCGACTAACAACCTACTGAGCGCAAAAGACTAAATCGCTTGATATATACATATCATGTTAGGAGATGTTTTGCAGTTATTAACCTAACCTTAAAGATGATTAGTTCGTTATTATAATTATTATAACTGATTGCAGCAGCTGTGAACCTCCACTCCGCAAAAGTTGCAGTCACAATTTCCCTATCTCAATATACTATCCAGCATTCTCAATAAATTCGACCGTTTATTCATTTGTTCATTCGAAAATCCTATTTTAAGGGTTTAATTTAGTTTCATCTTAAAAACAAATTTTGCACTAAGCATCTGTAGCCGAAACACAGACAATATTGTTGTGGCCTTGTTTTCTAGCATAAGTTTATTTGTGTTTTAAGCCAAAAAATTTCGCCCTGATTATTAGCCTGCATCTTCTATGCCAGTAGGATGCTGTAAATATAAACACTGTATGTGTGTGTGTGTATGTATCTGTATACCATCAGTGTTGTACAAGTTTATTGGTTACAATTTGTGTTAGCTTTTTGCAATTTGTGGTGTTTGTTATAAGACACGACCAGACAACACATAACATTAGGATGATGCATCTACAGCTATACTAACTGACAGATGGACAAGTAGCCAGGCTGCCATTTCATCAATATTCCTTTAGGTTCGTTTTGTAAAGTGTGGCCGAGAAGTGGCTACTTATTGTTGTATGCCTTCCAATTATTGGCTTCAATTTGGTTACCACAAAATTATCGGTTACTGTAGAAGATGATGTGTTGGTAGTATGTAGTTGCTGTACAACTACATAGTTAGCTGGATGGCTGCAGACATACGAGTATAGTGCATAAGTTGTCCTTTTGGCAATGAGTTTGTGATTAAATAATGAAATTTTTTTCTTGGCAATATCCAGGCAGAGAGTTGTAAGGAATGTAATATGAAAAGTATTTATGGGTAATTTTTGTCAAAATTTTTGAATAGTACAAATTTGATATTGCGAATGTTTTCATTTGTCCAAACAAAGACAAAAAGTTACCGAAAAATTAGAATTTAGGATTTGTGGTTTTAATACTTACTTTCTCAGTTAGCTAGGGGCCGGCCGTGGCATAGTGGTTAGAACACGCGACTACCATGCGGGAGATCACAGGTTCAACTCAACTCCTGGCTCCAGTCATCTTAAAAGAAAAAACAAAGAAATAAATTTTTCTTTCATTGCCGGCTCCCCTCTAATGTTGTCGACAGCAAATTCGCAGTATTAGTGTCAAGTGAATCGGCGTGTCTAGTAAGAGCTTCTCAAACAGTGACGTTTCCATTCGTCGATAAACAAGTAGGTGCCGTTAGTTGTGAATCTACAAATAGAAAGCGTTTTAATTCACAACAACGCGAGAAGCTATCCCATACCTCATTCATGGGGTGTAAAGGGAAATTAAGTTTTTTTTTTCTAAGTTAGCTGGCACTTCCTTGCAATCGTATATTGTGATTATATGTCGCATGTAGAAAAGTATTATATGCGCTTCGATCTTCTGCGTTTCTTCTCTACTTCGCCGCACAAAGTTCCACAAGGTTCTCAATAATCATGTCTTTGCATTGGCATTTTGGTCGCCCTCTTCTGTGTCGTCAATAGATTTCATTGTCGAAGACTTTTCGAGCTGGATAATTTTCATCCATGAGTTCAATATGACTTAGCCAGGTCTCTTTGAACGCGCTTGACTACGTCGATGTTGTTATACAGCTTATGATTCATTCGACTACGGTACTCGCCGTTCACGATGATGGGTCCAAATATTTTGCGTAGTATTTTTCTCTTGAAGACTCTTTGAATAGATTTTTCTGCGCTGTACAGCAAGACGGGTAGGATCAGTGTCTGGTAGAGTTGAATCTTCGTTTGTCGACACAGGGCTTTATCATTAAAACGCTTGATCAGCACATAGTAGCGGTGTTTTGCGATTTTGATTTCCAGGCTAACATTATTATTTTTGTTCATGGCGGAGCCGAGGTAGACAAAATCATCTACCACTCCAAAGTTATAGTTGTCAACGTTTACGCAGCGTTCCAAACGAGTAAACTCTTTGTTCGTTGAAATAAATTACTTCGTTTTGTCCTTATTAATCACCAGACCCACTTTTGCCACTGCTTCTCAATGCTCGAATAGACCGCAGTAACATCCCGCAGTCCTCGGCCAATGATATCTATAACATCGGAATACGCGAGCAGCATGTGGCTTTGTTTAAGATGGTGCCAGTTGTGTTTAATGCTGCCTTCAGCATGATCATCTCCAATATGATATTAAAGAGATCGCATGATAGACTACCGCCTTGTCTGAAGCCTTGCTTGTCAAATTCAGCCTCGAATTGTCGAATGCAGCTTTGTAGTCGATAAACATTTGGTAGGTGTTGATCTGCATTTCTTGGACCTTTTCCACGATTTGTCGAGGTGTGAATATATGGTCGGTCGTGGATTTACCAGGTGATAAGGTCCCACCTTAAACTTAAACTTCATTTCCCTTTACACCCCATGAATGAGGTATGGGATAGCTTCTAGCGTTGTTGTCAATTAACACGCTTTCTATTTTTAGATTCACAACTAACGGCATCTACTTGTTTATCGACGAATGTAAACGTCACTGTTTGAGAAGCTCTTACTAGACACGCCGATTCACTTGACACTAATACTGCGAAGTTGCTGTCGACAACATTCGAGAGAAGCCGACAATGAAAGAAAAATTTATTTCTTTTTTTAAGATGACTGGAGCCCGGAGTTGAACCTGTGATCTCCCGCATGGTAGTCGCGTGTTCTAACCACTATGCCACGGCCGGTCCCAAAGTCCCACCGGGTTCGCTAAAATGGCGTTTAGCCTTTCACATAACCAATAGACAGGACCTTGTATGTGATAGGTGATGGGCTGATCCCACGATATTTGGTACACACACTTGGATCGCCTATCTTAAACTCAGGACATAGAACACACAGATTCCAATCATCGGGCATGCATTCCTTGAGCCAAATCGTGATTATGAGCTGGTGCATGCACATTACTTATTCATCGACACCGGCCTTGAAAATCTCATCGGCTCTCGCAGCTTTGTTAATTTTAAGAACATCGGGTGGAGTAGGCATTGGCTATCGCGGTGGTATGCAACTTTGAGATGTTAAGCTTTCTTTACGTTTGGTTACGAGCGTTTTTAGCCCTGCTTAATCTCGTGCGTAAGCTTGAGATATGCCTTCCAACGATTACCACGTATGTTTGGATGACATTCGCCATTTGGGTAGTGGCACCCATATCCTTAAATCAAGATCCTTTTTACGTTTGCGGGAATCGTCAACACTTGCGAATTTCATTTGTTACTTTTGTTTCTTTATCGTGTTTTCATAGCTAGTATAGGATCTGCAGGCTGGTGGCTAAACCAACCATCAGGATTTGTCGCTCAATATCTTACTGACGAAATGTTACGAAACAACGTCGTTGTGCCATCATGTGGAGGTTGTGAGTCGGCCTGAGATGCATGTTTCACGCTGCATCCCCAACTTGTCCGTTTGGATGTTATAAGAGAAAAATAATTTATTCAAAAATAGTGAATTTTGTATGTGAGGTATAAAGAGACCGGCCGTGGCATAGTGGTTAGAACACGCGACTACCATGCGGGAGATCGCAGGTTCAAACCTGGCTCCAGTCATCTTAAAAGAAAAAAATAAATAAAATTTTCTTTCATTGTCGGCTCCCCTCGAATGTTGTTTGACAGCAACTTCGCAGTATTAAGCGTCGATTCAATCGTCGTGTCTAGTAAGAGCTTCTCAAAACAGTGACGTTCGCATTCGTCGATAAATAAGTAGGTGCCGTTAGTTGTGAATCTAAAAATAGAAAGCGTGTTAATTCACAACAACGCGAGAAGCTATCCCATACCTCATTCATGGGGTGCAAAGGGAAATTAAGTTTTAAGTTTAAGGTATAAAGAGAGATGGGCTATTCACAATCCCATAGCATCATTTAAAAAAAACTATTAATGCTTGTAAATTTGCATCCATCTAGCCAGCCAGACAGACGGACATGGCTTATTCGTTTTAAAAAAGTTCTGAAACGAATTTGGACTAAAGATACTAGGTGCCCAACTTTTAATGCGTTACACTAGTTTTTCTAGTATTTAATGATATATACCCCAACACTAAGAGTGAGGGTATAAAATATATGTGCCAACCCATTTGACGCCCTATGCTCCAATGGGAGTTAGAGGAACACATATATATATATAACCCATTCTATGAGGGTAAATACCCCATCTCCTTTATGGCATGCAAAAAAGAATAAGTGTTTTGTTAGTTGTAGAACATTGATAGGTAGAATTCACTCACTATCAATTGCAATCAAGGATACAGTGTTAACGTTCAGCTCGTCCTATGTTACCACACATTTTCTGGAATAAATGACAACGTTCCTTTAATTGTTAGAACAATCATTTGTTTAGAACTTGATTAAATTTACATAACCAAATCTCAACATATTATACTTACACACACACACACACCATGTAAATTTATGACTGTGCATTAGACCGGGTCACCAAAAAAAATTTCCAAAGTCGAAGGCAAATATTAAAGATCACCTCGAGACAACTTAAAAAAAAAAAATTTTTCCACCCCCACCCCCCGGAAAAACAGCCAAAATCGTTTTTTTGTCACTGCTTTTTTGTTTGTGGCTCAATCGTAACATACAAGACATCGGTGTATAGGTCTCGATGAGTACTACATTTGTCCTATAGATGTCGCTGATTTACGACATCATCTTGTAATGATGGCCTCATTTAGAGCAATTTCTACCCCTAAAATTTAAAAATATTTTTTCCTAGGATTAAAGCCCTTTAAAAAGCAAGAACATTTTGCTTTGGAAGTAAACAGTTTTATTCAAAAACAAAAAAGTTACGTATGAAAAGATGTATTTACAGCATCAACACTAATATTTTTTTCCTGTTGCTTGCATTATTACAGAAAGTTATTGCATACTTCTTAACGATATCGAAAAAAATTAAATACCAGTTATTGCATACTTTTTAGCGCAAACAGTGTTTTCAAACATGCGGACGAAGGTATTCAGTGTCACCAATATTCAAGAAACGAAATTATAAAGGTACCTGCTCCACAATGGAAGTATTAATAATAAAATATAGACATAACTTTGCACTTGTATTCTTCCCATGCAATTTGTAACACTGAACATTTGTGCGAAATGTAAGTGATTCAGCGCTTGGAATGACTAATCAAAATGAAAAATTATTGCAAAATTAGAAAGTCGTAAACGGAACTTGAGTCGCTCCAATATTTGCTGTAATTACATACATATCTTTTTTGGGATTTTATTTGTAATAAAAATTATATTTCGCCGGTACCAATATTAAAAATGAATTATCTCAAGAAAATATTTAAATTTTTTTCGATGTCGTTAAGACTTATGCAACAATTTAAGCTACAAAGTATGGAATCATTTTTTATAAACATTTTCCGTCAGCGCTATAAAGTATGCAATAATTTGCGATAATAATGCAAACAATATAAAAAAATGTTTTTGTTAATGCTGTAACTACATCTTTTCATACGTAACTTTTATGTTTTTGAATAAAACTGTATACTTCCAAAGCAAAATGTTCTTGGTTTTTAAAAGGCTTTAATCCTAGGAAAAAATATTTCTAAATTTTAGGGGTAGAAATCGCTCTAAATGAGGCCATCATTACAAGATGATGTCGTTTGTCAGCGACATCTATAGGACAAATGTAGTACTCGTCGAAACCTATGCACCGATGCCTTGTATGTTACGATTGAGCCACAAACAAAAAAGCAGTGATAAAAAAACGATTTTGGCTGTTTTTCCGGGGGGTGGGGGAAGAACAAAAATTTTTTTTTGAAGTTGTCTCGAGGTGATCTTTAATATTTGCCCTCGACTTTGGAGAAAAAAAAATTTTGTATGGGGACCGACCCGGTCTACTGTGCATATCTGTTTTTGTTTTTATTCATTTTAATGTTAACAAAAATTTTCTATTCAGTTTTTAAATGCAATTTTCTCAAAGAAACTTTACATGTTGTCTCACTTACAGCAGCCGGTAATGTCAAAAAGAGAAGTTTTCTCTGAAAATTTAATTTGTGGAAATTATATACATATATCTTTACATGCTGCTGTTTGGCAAAAGATGTATAAAAACACCATGGTAGCTCACAACTATAGAAATCAACATAATTGTACACTTTGCATACATATGCAAACAATTAAAACAACAATTTAAAAAATAATACTACAACAACTCATGTTGTGATGAGCTGATGTAAAACAAGCTGAGATTTTCTTTGTTTTTCTTAACTCTATGAAATATGTAAGAAAAACTTTAAAATTTGTTGAAAAGTTTTCGTTTATTTTCATGTTTTTTTTTTTGTATCGTTAAAGTTTTTCCAACATTTACCATTGTTGATGTGCATCAAACAGAAAAAGGACGACAGGATGCAACCGGAATACAATACGATGCAATTTATAGGCACATGTGCAACAAATGGCAACTTTCGAGCATGTATCTCTATGTGTGTGTGTGTGTAGTGACGTTTAGAGTTTAATGTGGTTTGGCTGAAATGTTGTTTCGGAAGAAAGCAAGAGGAATAAGATTCAAATAGAAATACCAACCGTCCTGGGAGATTAAATGCTAAATTAGGTAGGGAAGAGGTTTTTGGTTTATCAATCAGTAAATCCAGAGTACATACTGACATGACGGATATCGAGTAAAGGCTGGTTAGCTTTGCAGCGGTAAGGAAATTGGTAGTGCTTAGAATCAGATTCCAGCTCAATGATATCGACAAGACAACTTGTCTATTCCCCGACCAAAACACCGAAAATCAAATTGATCATGTGATAATCGATTAAAGGCATGCATCTAGTGTCATGGACGTACGGGTGATCCATGGTGCAAACATTGGCTCGGGTTATTAACTGGTTGCATCTACGGTATGGACAAGATTGTGTAGAGCAAAAAATGCACAAAGGAAGCTGGACATCGCGAAGCTGCAAACGCATGAGAAAGCCACTCCCCAAATTACTCTAACCACCTCGGATTCTTACTACTACGACACAAAATTACTAAATTATCATGTATCCAACCACCTCGGATACTTACTACTACTACACAACGCCTCTACCTGACGATACCGATACACAGTGGCAGAATATAGCACATTCAATGGCAACCGCCGTAACAACCGTGCTTGGGTGTAAAAAACAGGATTCAGATGAATTCTGGCGCGATGAAGAATGTCGCATAGTGTCTGAGGAAATGGATGCTGCATATTGGGTAACGCTACAGCTAATTGTAATCCTGGTTGTTAGGGAACTGCATAAGGAGTTGGAATAGAGGTGAAGATCGAAAATTTTACCAGAAAGTAAAAGCAAAAGGTTCCCCTCCTGTAAAGACTAGGATGGAAACCTGGTTACAGATACGCAGAGTGTGCTGTATATATGAAGAGAGCACTTCCATCAATTGCTGGTTCCGAAGGCAGCGCACGTGAAGGTACACGAAATATGGATAGACACATACCATATCTTCGTTACGGAGCCATTCTATACCAGACGAGGGGTAAAACAAGACGATGGCCTAACGTGTGACCTATTTAACATTAAGATAAGAATGATGAAAGCTGCAGTAAACACAGATGGCACAATATTCAACAATAGTCACATACTATTTGTGTACTAGAGTAGGTCAATTTGTATGGAGTAGAGCAATGCAGCAAGCGACTATCAAAATCGTAATCTACGATGAATTCTAAGAAAATTTGCCCAAGAAACCATGGGTCTCAAATAAAAATCGAGCCCCGGTTTTTAACTGGGAAAAAAAATCAGCAACAAGCCCCGAAACAGCCCCAAGAGGATTTAAAGGGATGACCGACCTCTAGTCAATTTTGCTCCTAACAATTTTCCCAAACCCCCTAAGGAGGTTACAGTACAGAATTTTTATACCCTTCACCATGCGCATGAACGGAGTGAGGGGTATATTCATTTTGTTCTTCCTTTTGTAACGTCCATAAGGAGGCGTGGTAGGTATATATATATATATATAAAGGTGACCGTCTGTCCCCGCGATTACTGCCGCAATTTAAGAGATATCAAGCTGAAATTTGGAATGCATGCGTTTATCCTCAAAGCAGAGGTTAAGTTCTAAGATGAGCCCGATCGGTCAAAAACTACTCGCACCTCCCATACAAATTCCCCTTTTTTGGGGTCTGTCCCTGCGATTAAAGCCGTAGTTTAAGGGCAATAAAGCTGAAATTTTGTATGTGAGCTTCCCTACGCTAAGCGGAGGTTGAGTGGTAAGATGGGACCGATCGGTAAAAAACTACTCCCACCTCCTAAACAAAATCCCTCTTTTTGGGGTTGTCCGTATGTCAGCCCCCGCGATTACAGCAGCAATTTAAGAGCAATCAAGCTGAAATATTGTACGCAAGTTTTGCTGCCCTAAATGGAGGTTGAGTTCTAAGATGAGCCTGATCGGTCAAAAACTACACCCACCTACCATACAAACTTCCCTTTTTTGGGGTCTGTCCCTGCGATTACAACAGTAATTTAAGGGCAATCAAGCTGAAATTTTGTATGTGAGCTTCCCTACACTAAGCGGAAGTTAAGTGGTAAGATGAGACCGATCGGTCTAAAACAACTCTCACCTCCCATACAAACTCTTGAGCTGAAATTGTATATGTAAGCTTTAATCCTATAATAGGAGCTTACGTTGTAAGATGACCAATATCGGACGAATACTTCTCCCACCTTCCATACAAATTCCCCCTTTTTGGGGGTGTCCGTCTGAATGTCCCTATAGTTTATGAGCTTTCGGTTTGAAATTTGGTATGTAAGCTTGTGTCCAGAAGCAGAGGTTAAGTTCTAAGATAGCATGATGGAATATAAACTACTCCCACATCCCACACAACTTCCCATTTTTGGGGAGTTACAAAATTCATAAAATCGAATAAGATCTATACAAAATTACTGACAAAATGGATGTGTGAAGCTAAAAGTAACGTCCGCTTCTCACCAACTCCCCTGTTTTGTGGTACAAAGTTTAATAAAATATAGTAGTAGTGCAAATAACCAGTTTTACCACCATTTTTACAAATGGTGAAGGGTATCTGAGCTTCGGCATAGCCGAAGATAATCGCCTTACTAGTTTTTATAATATTTACTCCCACCGCTCTAACAGCCCCGGAGTCGTCCCTACAGGAGTAAAATGTATGACCGACCCTTAATCGTTACTCCCTCCTAACATTTTTCCCAAACTTACCGCCACCTTCACCCACTAAGGAGGCTCCTATAAAAAAAATTAAATTTTTATAAAATTTGCTCCTAACTGCCCTAAAGGAACCTCTAGAAGATACCGACCCCCCAACAGCTTCTCAAAACATATCTACCCTCTACCTTCAAGCCTTTAGGTGATACGAACACAATTTTTGTATTTTTGTATGGTGCCTCCTAGAGTGGTAAAATATATGATTCACTAGAATTTCTTTCCTAACATTTTCCTTGAACATACCTACCCTCTTCTCCCCCCTAAGGGGTTACTGAGTACCCTGCAGAACTTGGTGTGGCATATTGAAGATGAAGCGCAGAAGACGTAAACAATTGTATTTAATGCCAACATATTCAGGAGTTCCATGTCCAGCCAAAAATATCATCTCGACCAAACCACAGTGCTAAACTTCGCATTACTCTCCCTTGTCCTTTCCCCACCCGCCCCCAAAAGTTTGCTGCCACCAACCCCGTTTGTGTTGCATTTCGATATCGACATGAAATTCAAACTATCTTGGACATGCAGCAAATAAAGTTGTTGTGGTTTTAAAACTCTGTATGTGTGTGCGTGCGTGCGTGTGTGCTGATTATGAAGCTGCAACGACACCAACAACAAACAGTACCGACATTTAATGGAAGGACATTGCGGCAACTCTTTTTATTATGTAGTGCGTCTGTAGTGGTGTCGTGGGGAGATACTTTGCAATTCTAGTCATGTAACAAAAATTCAAAAGTCCAACTACACTTTGGACAAATTTTACTATTTCCAGTATTTAGGAGGAGAGGGTGATGAGCTGTAAAAATTTCCCCCTGCCACAAAAATTACATTTTATCAAAAAAGGCACACGCACACACACACGCATGTGAATACATGGATACACAGAGATCAGCTGCCATACACATCAACGTTCGCACTGGATAATCACCCACCCGAACCGGATATGCAGATGATATGCACGTGGGTTTGTCCGTGTTCGTGTGTGTCTGTGCTAAACGTGTTGCAATTTAATGAAACAGCATGCGGTCCCTCTGGTCCTTTTCGCTGTTAAATGGGATCGGGCTGCAAGTACCACAATTGCTCATCTACTATTTGGTTGCAGCAGTTAGTAATTTATGTTAGAAAATGCACGTGCATCTTTTGAGATGTAATGTGAAGAGCTTTTTATCCTCAGTCTGCCATTGCAGTGCATCATCACAAGCAGTAACCAGAAAAAATTGCATCCTTTTTCGACAATTTTTGGTCATTGTGTGGCTGTAAAGTAGTGTCGAAATGAATGGTTATTGTGGTGGATCACAATTTCGTTTTTATTATAAAGCGCTGCGTTCGGGGCCTGCTGCATGTGGTGGTCCCTCGTAAAGGGTAGGATTTTTGGTTGCAGGACACTCAGTCAGCAAATTTCTCTAAATAAGTGCATCAGGTACATATTTCTATCTTTAGTATTCCATTGAATCTGTCGTGTCACAGATTTAGTCCCAGTATGTATCCCTGTGCTGTTCTAGAAGTTATTTGATTTCTTTGATCACAATTTCATTTTTATTATAAAGCGCTGCGTTCGGGGCCTGCTGCATGTGGTGGTCCCTCGGAAAGGGTAGGATTTTTGGTTGCAGGACACTCAGTCAACAAAATTCTCTATTCTATTGAATCTGCCAATCCACAGGTTTTGTCCTAGTATGGATCCCTGTGCTGTTCTGGAAGTTATTTGATTTCTTTTTGGCCCTCTGCTTACATTATACAGAAGTTCCCTGTCTCTTTCAATTATTCGTATCATGTACTGCGTACGAAGAAGTTTCTTTCTAAAGCGACCAGTACAACTTTCTACTTTAAGCTTTTGAAAGAGTTTTTAGCGTAGTGAGAAGTACAGAAGGTACGTGAAATGGTTCAATGGCTGCAAGGTCTCGACTGCCTACGTAACTTTTCTTAAGCCCTGTCTGAAGCTGTATTGTCCACATATAATGTTGAAAAACAATATTAAAAATTCATATGTCAGATGACGTCCAACACTTACAGGTCCTTTTTGCTAAGGCCCTCCTATACCGCCTGCTTCTCTGCTTAAGGTACCATATGTTAGTAATTATGTTGACTTTCTTGCAAATGATTTCAAACTGAGCAAATGCTAACCCCAAACTATAAACGAATTCTATAGATAGTTGGTCCACATGATAATGCGTGGCTGTGTGGGTGCGTAAAGTTGTCTCTGCTTTTCTGTTTGCCTCAGTCAAATCTTTTGTTTCCAATCTTGTGCATTTCTAGGTTGCTGCTATCCTACGTTATTGTCCCGTTCAAACCACAAAATTGAATGACAGTTTTGAGTTTTTTTTACTATTTGGGTGGTGGTTGGTTGGTTGGTTGGTCTTCTAGATATTAATAGTTTTATGCATCTTGCATCTTCTCTGTGTGTATGTGTGTGTGTGTGTGCACTTTTGTCGCATTCTCTCTAAGATAAATTGCTGTATTCTTTAGAAAATCAATTAGTAGCTAAAATGTATTTGAAGGAAAAATGTTCTTCTGTTCTTAAAAAAAACAAACACACACACAAAAGAAAAAGTCTCCTTAAACACATCTGTGTGTTGTAGAAGAAATTAAATTATCCAACAGCGACGCACACACACATCACACACTTTTCTAACTAAAGTGCTGCGAACTTTTGCAGGACAAATTTTTTAATTAATAACTTTATTATTGTAGGATTTCCAAACAATTTGTTTTTAAGTTGGTCATCAATGTTGAATGTGTTACCAAAGTTGGTTGAACAAGGACGAAAGTAACAAAAAAACGGAAAAACGCTATTCACTGATTTTTTCTAATTAAAAGGCTTAAAAACGCATTTATTGTAAAATTTATTGTTATATTTATAATCATTCAATACCAATTGGGGATATTGTTCTCCATGGCACTTTGTGGTTGAGATTCAGAAGCGTCGCCAAGTGGGAGGAAATTTATTGTTGAAAGTAATCATAAATATATCTGACAGTAAGTTGTAATCTTAATATATAAGTACATTCACTAGTAGCGATGCGGATAACGTAGCACTAATAGTTACCAGCAAGGATCCTACATGAATCTCTGAGATTTTGAAATCCACGCTGAAATTTATGATAATATGGTGTCATCACTGTGGACGGGATGTAAACTCGAATAAAACGGAACTAGTGTTATTCACGGGGAATAGGGAATTTTCTAATTTGAGTCTTTCTGATTGTTATTCATTTGGGAATAACCAGAAGCTCTCTTTGGAGGTTCCCAAGCAGCTCACAAATTTCGAGCCACACTCCTTAAACAAAACAATTATTATGAAAACACGAAGAAAAGAAAAAACAAGAACCCCCAAATGTTGACGACCCCCGCAAACGATATAAGGATAATTATGTTCGGATATGCACCTAGAATGTTTGAACTCTATACAGAGATGGTGCCTCTATCCAACTGGAGGATGTCCTCGACAAATACAGGGCTGACATCACAGCCATACAGGAAATGAGTTGGACGGGACACGACGAAAGAACTGTGACTTCTTTTACAGCTGCCATGCAGAAAGACACGAATTTGTATGTGGTTTCATAGTCGGCAAGAGACTTCGACACCAGGTCTCGCGGTTTAACCCTATAAGTGACCGAATAGCCACTATTCGCATCCGTGCGAAATATTTTTACATTACGCTATTTTGTGTACACGCCCCGACGTACACACTACAAAGACGATTACATTAAAGATGCATTCTATGAGCGCCTGGAGAAGATACATGACCGCTGCTCTGCACAGGACATTACAATTGTTCTGGGAGATTTTAATGCTAAAATAGGGAGGCAAGACTCTCTTGGTTCAGCAGTCGAAAAATTCAGTCTACATAACAACACCTCCGATAACGGATTCAGGCTGGTAAGTTTCGCGTCGGCATGAAACATGGTTGTGAGTGGAACCAGATTCCCGCATAAAGATATCCACAAGGCAAACTGAATATCTCCCGATCAAAATGATGGAAGGCATGTTTAAAGCGTTATGGACGTGCGTGTGATGTCCGGTGCAAATATTGACTCGGATCACAACCTAGTTGCAGCCAAGGTACGCACACGATTAAGTAGTGCTAAAAACACTCGTAATCAAACGCAAAAGAAGCTAGACATCACAAAGCTCCATACCATACCATCCATAGGCAAAACTGCAGCCAATGGCGACGCGTGCGGTGACGGAGCATTATAAAGAGAAAAGGAGTGAATTAAAACGCCTGTTCAGGCGAAAAAAGCGTCTGTAGAAGAAAAGAGAGAGCCAGGATATCGAAAACTACAGGGATAGAGGTGAGGTCCGAAAGTTTCACCAAAAGGTAAAAAGTAAAGGTTTTGAAAAAGGGGTCCCCACCTGTTAGGACTTATACGGAAATCTGGTCACGGACACTCAGAGTGTGCTTCAAATATGGAGGGAAGACTTTTAATCTCTACTCGTTCTCGAAGACAGCATAAGTGACGAAATCACACCAAGCACCGACGATGGAGTAGACTTAAAAATAATAAATCTGCGAGAGCCGATGGACTGTCGGCAGAGCTTTTTAAAGCCGGCGGCGATAAGCTGGTAACATACATACACCAGCTCATAAACACGATTTGGCTCATGGAGTGCATGCCCGATGATTGGAATCTGATCGAGTGTGTTATGTGAAAGACTAAAGCCCCTTCTGGCGAACCTGATTGGACATTATCAGTGTGGCTTTAGACTTGGTAAATTTACGGTATTCACACTACGAAAAATCTTGGAGAAGACCGAAAAAATGCAGATCGACACCTACATCTGTTCATCGATTACAAAGCAGCATTCACCAGTCCGATACGACAGAAATTGTTGGATGCTATGGCTGAGTTTGGTATCCCCGCAAAGCTAATTCGACTTTGCGGGATGACACTGACTGACACGAAGTCTTCAGTGAAAGTTGGCAAAAATCTGTCAGAGCCATCTTCAACCAAAGTCACATGTTGCTCGCGTATGCTGATGATACAGTATCATTGGACGTGGATTGCGAGATCTTACTGCGGCTTTTTCGAGCATTGAAAACAGTCGACTGAAGTGGGTCTGGTAATAAACGAGGACAAAACCAAGTTATTTGTTTAAACGAACAAAGTGTCCACTCGTCTGGGACTCTGCGTGAACGTTAACAACTATAACTTTGAAGTGGTAGATGATTTTGTCTACCTTGACTCCGTCATAAACATTAACAAAAAAATAATGTCAGCCTGGAAATCAAAAGTATTGATCGCAAACCGCTTCAACTATGCGCTAAGCAATCGATTTAACGGCAATGCGCTCTCTCGAAGAACGACAACTCTGATCCTATCTGTCTTGCTCTACAGCGCAGAATCCTGGGTAGTGACACAAGCGGATCAATCTATTCTGGAAGTCTTTGAGGAGAAACATTATGCAAAATATTTTTGGACCCATGATCGTGAACCGCGAGTATCGTCGTCGAATGAATCATAAGCTGTACAACGAGATCGACGTTGTCAAGCGCGTTCAAATAGGCCGAATGCACTGGCTTGGACACGTTGTACGAATGGACGAAAACGCTCCGGCTCGAAAAGTCTTCGACAATAAACTCGATGGGCGGCGCAGGAGAAGAAGAAGAAAGTGTTATTCACTCGTAGATACAAGATCCCTCAATTTGTCAAATCCAAAAAAAAGGGATTCGCACTTTCACTTTCTCTGATGATGCCAAATACGATGGACTCATACTGGACAGTAAACTAAATTGAAAACTTAATAATCAGGTAAGGATACATCAAAGCAATAACGACTCTATACTGCAACAAAAGTCCATTCGGCCTCAACTGCGGAATCATCCCTGAAATTGTGAATTGGTTGTACGGATCGGCAGTTTGTAGATCGGCGCTGGAGAATGCAAACCACGGTCTGAAATGAAAATGACATGATACAAGGGGTATTTACATCTACTCTAACTAAGGCACTGTTCACGATTCTAAACTGGTTGCCCCCAGTCATTGAGGCGAGGAAATTAACAGCGAACACCGCAATGGGCTAAGAAGCCACAAGAGCATGGGTGCACATGAACTATGCTTATGCCAAAATTTTGGACTTAATCAATGTGAGGTGTAATATGGATTACACTAAAGCACGACGTGTTTTCGATCCGGGGTTTAAAAGGAGCATCCTAGACTGAGATAACTATGACAATAATGTGGCATATACTTTGGATAGAAGTTAAGAGGAAGAGTGGGCTGTGGAATCTCTTTTGAGGAGTTGAGTTGGCTTTGTCGATTAGGTTACCGGATCCCTGTAGCAAAGTTCAGCCGCGGAGCAATTTCAGTATCATAGGATTTTGGGCGGCCACCAAATTCCTGGAGAACGTGTATACTTCGTTCGAGAAGTGTTCTAGAATGTCGGTCGTCCCTGGAGGAGATAGCGATACATCGAGTATATATAGCAACCAAATGGTATCACAGCGGGACTTATATTAGAACACAAGTCACCTATGCTTAAGGCGACAGAATATCTAAACCCCGTCTGGTACCACCCATTAAAAGTGACATATTTTTAGAAAATTTATGTTTTCCCATAACTTCCAATAAGACATCTAGAAGATATTTAAATTTGTTTAGATCAATTACACTATGACACAATTTGAGGGTCCTTGTCCCGGGGGTGAACCAAACCAATATCAAAGATAGCATTTGACCTCAGTAACAAAACCCTTAACTCCTCCCCTACGTCACAAATTTTTTTTACAGTGGTTTGAAGTTAGATTTTTTTGGTCAAAAGTCGAATCAAAGAATATGAAAAATCATCTGTAAAAATTCGTTTGGGGTATTTCATGTCTTCGGAGTCACTCCCGCATAGGCCAATCATGTACAATGACCGGGGTCTGTGGTATTCGGGCCACAACGATCCACAGTGATACATTTTTGTGCAAAAACTATAAGTAGTGGTCCGAGTTTATTAAAAGTTGGCCCTGAGTATTAATTGACTAAACTAGGAAAAATTTAAATTTTATCAAAATTGGCCACTCCCACCGGCCACCGCTCCAAATCGATTTTTTTGAATTATAAAAGTATTCAAATTTGGTGCATTCACTTTCTTGAATGAACAACAGATCGGCCACGCCCACATCCAATTGCCCATACTACACGAAATGTTATTTTTGCTTTGTTTTTTTATTGCATAAAATTCTTTCTGTTCTGAAAATTTGCGAAAATTATATTTTTTCTAAATCGAAAAAAGACATTCCCACATTTTATTATGACATTTCTTTACAAAACAGTGGTAGAAAAATAGAAGTTTTGATACCGAAATCCCACTGTGCGATCTAGCAGTCATGCAGTCAGTTCTGGAGATCCAACTTCTGCTGGCTTCTTCCCACATCCAATTCTCTATAAAACCAAAAAGGTAACAAATGGGCGGGTAAAGATCTTCCTGAAAGTCGTGATCAGACATAGTACAGTCACTTCTGGCCAGTAGATCTGATGGTAACCAGGAATCTCGCAATGTCCTGAAACCCAACAAAGGCTTAAGTCCATCTCCATACAGTTTCTCACCAAAATTAATTTCCACAATGTAGAATTGATCGCTTTTATTGCAGCCTGTCTATCCACACATATGGCTTTCAGTCTGCTAGTATAAATTCCATATCCCATAATAGCTTTCGTAGCTTTTTGAATTGTCAGTACCCCAGCCTGAAAAATGGTGCATTCATATTGTAGCCTAAAAGGAGTCCCGCCGTCATTCTATTTTGATCTTTCCGCTTTACGGAAATCCACAGATTTTTCAAGTAATCTGTACGAGGTGGCAGTTGAAAAGAAACGCCATTTTACAAAAGCTGAAAAATCTTCCCATGACCATGTATGAATTAATGCCAATCGCCAGTTTCCCTTAGCATGGTAGCCCCTCGGGCAGCAATAGCCTTGAGGAACAAGTCCAGGGGCCCAGGAATATACCCAAAGCCGCTTACGTAGTGCTCCTTCTAGCCCCATTAATCCCCATTGCAGCCACCGTTTAGATCTTGCCGAGCATTTTAAACAAATTACTCTTATCAACCCCCTTTCGCCAAACCAGCCATACGGACTACCGTATACGGACTAACGTGGTATACAGCCACATTGTGACCTTCGGGCTGAGTCCCCAACCTTTTCCTATAAAGTTCCTACATAGTTCTGGCATTAAAACATTGACAGCCCTCTTTAATCTTTCCTCGATACCTAGGTACTTTGCCTGCGTTGAGAGATTTGGTTGCCGGAAGTTCTTTATCTTATATCTGCGAGTGAAGAAAACCTATCCCGTTTTCTGTTTTGTTGACCCCCAAACCACAGGTATTGGCCCATCGTAGCAGTTTGGATAAGATTACACATAGTTGGTCGACATTTCCCACCTATCATGAAGACCACATCATCCACATATACTAAAATTGTCATACTATTCTCATTACCCCGAAGAAGAGGGGACAGAACTCCCCCCGGTGGTGTTCCTCTAGTAGCTATCTTTTTCACGCAACTTGCACCAAGTTCTGAGTATACGACACGGTTTTTCAGCACACAGTAAACCCAATACAGTAAAGTTACGCTCAGCGATTCTGAGGGGACAGAACTTCCCCCCTGAGGTGTTCCTCTAGTAGTTATATTTTTCACGCAGTTTGCACCAAGTTCTGAGTTTACGACACAGTTTTCAGCACACAGTAAACCCAATACAGTAAAGTTACCCCCATCGATTCTTTACATAAAGGCAGCATGTAAACCTCCACATCTCGACAAGATAGTTACCTCCGGTGGATGCAAACCTACAGAAAATGACATATTACCATTTGCCCTGAGATATTTACATTTGTTGGCTATAAACTTTTCTACAGTTTAACGGCCTTATTCATAAAAAATTTCTAAAGTAGGTATGAAGCGTTCTCTAGCTAAAGTATTCTTTAGCTCTAAAAAACCTTTAATAAGAAATTGTATTCATAAACGTTTTTTTACCGGTACTTTAGCTTTATATGTTCCGGTTGCAACGCCGACTGTTTTTGGTCATTCATATTCTTCTTAATTGGCAGCAGCAACAGAAATGCATCTATCAGTAGCCGCACGTAGAAAAGTATTCCAAGCGCTTCGGTCTTTTGCGCTCCGTTGATAGTTCGTCACACCAAGCTTAGTTAACAGAGTTTTGGTCGCCCCTTCCTGCGCCACCCATCGAGTTAATTGCCTATCACTTTTCGAGCCGGAGCGTTTTCGTCCATTCGTACAACGTGTCCAAGCCAGCGCATTCGGTCTATTGGAACGCGCTTGACCACGTCGGTGTCGTTGTACATTCGATTCATTCGACGACGGTACTCGCCGTTCACGATGATGGATCCAAATATTATGCGGAGTATTTTTCTATCGAAGACTCTCAGAATAGATTGATCCGCTTGTGTCATTACCCAGGATTCTGCGCTATAGAGCAAGACAGGTAGGATCAGAGTCTGGTAGAGCTTTATCTTTGTTCTTAGATAAAGCGCTTTGCCGTTAAATCGCTTGCTTAGCGCATAGTAGCAGCGGTTTGCGATCAATACTCGTCTTTTGATTTCGAGGCTGACATTATTATTTTTGTTTATGGCGGAACCAAGGTTGAAAAAATCAACTTCAAAGTTATAGTTGTCAACGACCCACTTCAGCCGATTGCTTTTCAATGCTCGAAAAAGCCGCAGTAACATCTCGCAATCCACGTCCAATAATAAATATATCATGTGGCTTTTGTTAAATATGGTGCCATTCCTGTTTACAGCTTCTTTCCGCATGATCATCTCAATTATGATGTTAAAGAGATCGCAAGACAGACTATCGCCTTGTCTAAAGCCTTGCTTGGTAGAAAATGGCTCTGACAGATTCTTGCCAATTTTCACTGAAGACTTTGTGTCAGTCAGTGTCATCCCACAGAGTCGAATTATCTTCGCGGGGATACCAAACTCAGCCATAGTATCCAACAATTTCTGTCGTATCGGACTGTCAAATGCAGCTTTGTAATCGATGAACAGATGGTAGGTGTCGATCTGCATTTCTTCGGTCTTATCCAAGATGTGCCGTAGCGTGAATATCTGGTCGGTGGTGGATTCACCAGGTCTAAAGCCACACTGATAAGGTCAAATAAGGTTCGCCAGAATGGGCGTTAGTCTTTCACATAACACACTAGACAGGACCTTGTATGCGATGGGTAAAAGGCTAATCCCTCGTAGTTGGTACACACACTTGGATCGCCTTTCTTAAGCTCGGGACACAGGACCCTCAGATTCCAATCATCGGGCTGGCACTCCCTGAGCCAAATCGTGTTTATGAGCTGGTGCATGCATTTTACCAGGTCATCGCCACCGGCTTTAAAAAGCTCTACCGGCAGTCCATCGGCTCCCGCAGCTTTATTATTCTTCAGCCGCGCAATTGCCGTGCTGATCTCGTTTTGACTCGGTGGTGGACAGTCTACTCCGTCGTCGACGATTGGTGCGATTTCATCACTAATGCTGCCTTCGAGAACGAGAAGACATTGAAAGTGTTCCCTCCATATTTGCAGCACACTCTGACCGATTAGATCAGATTCGTTAATATGGTATTTTGTGTAAGTGGTTGATGGAATGCAGGATCTGCGTTAGCTGCTGAACATACTTAGATCGCCTTTCTTAAACACACGTCACATTCCAATCTCCAAGCATATATTTATTTATGAGCTAAAGTGCAGTTACTAGTAGTGTTTTTGATTTCCCGGCATTTTTCATTTCCCGGGAAATCGGGATTTTTATTTCATTTTCCCGAGATCCCGGGAAATCCCGGTCCAAAACAAAAAATAAATAAAAAATGCCTTTTTCTATTAAAAAAAATATTTTTAATTTGAATACAAAGGCCTAACAAGTGAGAAAACTGGTAACATTATCCAGACCAAACGGCAAAAGCCGTGAAAAGGCTTCTTAAAGAAGGCCTAAAAGGGATAAAACCGGTACCATTGAGAAACTTTTTTATAGAATTGGAGAGCTGCATAAGGGAGCTCCTTTTAGGGGTAAAAAGGACCCAATTCAAACGACTAAAGCTATAATCGCACAAATCCATATCCGAAAGCATTTTTCAAAATTTGATTTCTACTGCTAAAAAATGCCCCATAGGGGGTAAAACTTGTTCCATCACCCAGACCAACGGCTAAAGGTAGAATCGCAAAAATCCATATGGCAATGCTTATTATAGAATTAGAGAGCTGCATGAGGAGATTTTTTAAAATTGTTACCCCTTAAAGAAAAACCTAACCAAACCCAGACCAAACGGTTTAATGTAGAATAGTGGATATGGGGCGGTGTATTTATTTTAGTGAGAAATTGTGCGCTGTGATTTAATATCAAATTGGTACCATCACCCACACCAAATGTCTAAAGTTAGAAATGTGGATATTGGGGCGAATATTTTGTTTATGGAGCACTTGCGCGATATGAAGGAATTTAGAACTTTTTGGAGAACAAAACCGGAAATTGGATGAAACTGTTGTCATCACCCAGACCAAATGGCTAAAGGTGGAATCGCGACAATTAGATTTAATGCTTATTTTATAGGGTCATTGTGAAATATGAAATATTCCTTGGCATAAAGAGGGGAAAAGTGTTATCATCGCTCAGACCAAAAACCTAAAGGTACAACCACCCAGTACACCAACTCATCAACTCATTGACATGGTATTGCAAATCCATTTTCGAATTTACGTTCGAAATTATATGTATGATAGCATATTTGAAAGATAAACAAAACATCGAGAGACAGAGATGTTCAAGAAAATAGTCATCAATTGGTAATTTTATGTTAAAAAATATTAACACTAACTAATTTATGGCTCTAGTGGATTTTAACTCATTAAATAAGCGTAATGAAATCCCGGGAAATCCCGGTCGCATTCCCGGAATTCCGGGACAAAAAACTGGCCGGGATTCCCGGGATTTTTGTCCCGGGAATTCTCGGGACAAAAACACTAGTTACTAGCTTATTGTCACCGGACCATTCATCGCGCAATTTACGTGCAGATTACGTTTGCTACACCGTCATCGATGTTTTTTGTAATTTTGTCATTGGAGCTGCCTATGGAAACCAACAATGCCTTCATAGTCTGCAACACCGGCCTGGGACCGGCCGTGGTATAGTGGTTAGAACACGCGACTACCATGCGGGAGATCGAAGGTTCACACCTGGCTCCAGTCATCTTAATAAAAAAATTGTTCTTTCTTTGTCGGCTTCCCTCGAATGTTGTTGACAGCAACTTTGCATTATAAGCGTCCAGTCAATTGGCGTGTCTAGTAAGAGCTTCACAAACAGTGACGTTCACATTCGTCGATAAACAAGTAGGTGCCATTAGTTGTGATTCTAAAAATAGAAAGCGTATTAATTCACAACAACGCGAGAAGCTATCCCATACCTCATTTATGGGGTGCAAAAGGAAATTAAGTAAGTAAGTCTGCAACACACTCTGCAAATGGGGATCCCAGATCCAAATTTGTTGGGCCACACCTCTATCCCTGTGCTCTTATCCCTATGTGCTTATTTCATTTGAAGTGTCGTTTCTTTCGTCTCTCTGCTCTTTTTCTTTATTCGCTCATCGTGGCTATGCAGACCTATTTATTATTGTAGTTTTTACACCTTCTTATTATTGTAATTTTTACAATTCTTAATGATATCACAACAAATTGTTGTCAATTCGAGACATATTAGTGTCAATACGAGATCGTTTGGTGTCAAATCGAGAACATCGTTCTTTCAGCAACATAATCTTTTCAAAATGCAACGTTGGTGGTCAAATTGACAATTCTGGTTGCAAAAAAACTGACAATGCAAAAATTTTAATTTGACCACATACGTTGTCAAATTTCCATCGATGATTGGATGTCGTTGAGATTACTCAATTTTTAGCTTTCTCACATTTGCGACCGCTGAGCGTATGTCTAATGACATTTCAATGGATGTACGTATTCAATAGGACATTGTGAGCAGAGAGCTTCTGAGATTCATCGACCATATAGGAACAAAAATTTTCACTCACTAAAACATTCGGCATATATATATATATATATATATTCCAGTATCTTATAACTGAATATCCTTCAATTATCTTTATCTTTAAATCTTAATCTTGAATTAATATGGTAAATAAGATTTTTTTTATGGAACTCATCCATATCAACTCATTCTTACTGCATCATACAATTCCCTCCTATATTGCCTGACACTCACATTCCAGAGAGGGCAAGCCACTCAATCCATTTCCTTCCTAATGTTACTATCTCTGGTCTAGCTATAAATACCATTGTAATTTATCGCACTTAATATTTAATAACTTATAAAGAATTAAATTTAATGACCTCTGCTAATTGTGCTTATTTATCGTTATTATTTGTAATTTGTTTTTTGTTTTTTCTAATAAATATTTTACCTCATTTCTATAATCTTTTTGACATAGAATTTTGCGTTTTTTTCCACTGATGCTGCTACATTTGTCATTGAAATCCTCTTGAGTATTTTATTATATATAAATTTATTATAGATTTTCTCTTCTGCTATTGTCAAAATGATAACAACAACAAAATTACAAAATGGAATATTGTCTCACTGCAATATTGCATCATTTCTCATTGTGGCACTGCCATTTATTGAACAGATTAATTTTTGTTTTATTTTGTAAATCTCGATGTGTTTGAGTTTATTCTTCTTGTATTTGTTTGTCATGTTTGTTCTCATTCATCAGCCCTTGATATGATGGTATTGAGTTGTTGTTTTTGTTGTGGTTATTTTGTTGCAATTTTGTTTATTGTTCATTGGAGATATTGATGAGCTATTTGCATTCGCATATTGTACAAACTATTATTGATATTTAATAACGTTTCGAAATGGTGTTAATAAATGTGGCCATATTGTGTAGGGTTTTTTTTTTGTTGATGTTACATTTTATGGGTGAGACAGTGGTTGAAGTATTTTCTAAATGCTTTGTCGGCCTTCTCCAAGTCTTTATACTAAGTTTTAGGAATATCTGAGAAATTTGGTCTTTCCAAACATGCAAATTCACGCATGCGGTGATAAAATACATTTCAGTTAACGTATGAGTAATATGGGTTACATAAATATTACTCATACGTAATGGACAACTATAAAATGTATCTTAATATTATATATATTAAAACGTTCGGGCATATGTTTGTCCGAGCATCAGACCTTAACGGTAAGAGCTACAGAAGCGATATTCAAAACATACATACATAGGTTCGGTTTGTACCCGAAACATGTAGTTTGGACCCTGTAATTGGTGCTGGGATGGATTTATATGGGCAATATGAATCTATAGAAAAACTTAATTGAAATTTAGAATTTATGTTTGTTTGATCATCAGAAAAATTTATATTTTTTAACACAGTACAACACATAATTTTGGGACTTATTTCTGAGAACTGCACCAAGTGAAAGTAGCCTCAAAAAGAAGAAGTTCTGCATCATTCGTTTTGTCAAGTTACATGCCATAATAATTTAATTTAATAGCGATTTGAAGTCAGTAAGTATCGTATAGGGACCGGCCGTGGCATAGTGGTTAGAACACGCGACTACCATGCGGGAGATCGCAGGTTCAACTCCTGGTTCCAGTCATCTTAAAAGGAAAAAAATATATAAATTTTTCTTTCAGTGTCGGCTCCCCTTGAATGTTGTCGACAGCAACTTCGCAGTATTAGTGTCGAGTCAATCGGCGTGTCTAGTAAGAGCTTCTCAAACAGTGACGTTTGCATTCGTCGATAAACAAGTAGATGCCGTTAGTTGTAAATCTAAAAATAGAAAGCTTGTTAATTCACAACAACGCGAGAAGCTATCCCATACCTCATTCATGGGGTGTAAAGGGAAACTAAGTTAAGTTAAGTACAGGGGAATTTGTCACGTTTTAGGCTCTTTTGTTATATTGCTATATGGTGGCGTATGATTACTTACTTATATAGATGGCACTTCTTTGCAATTCTCTTGGATTATATACCGCACATAGAAAAATATTATAAGCGCCTCGATCTTCTGCACTTCTTCTCCAGTTAGTCACACAAAGTTCTGTAAGGTTCCCAATAAATCCCTCGAGTTCATTGTCGCAGATATTTTGAGCTGGTGCATATTTGTTCATGCGTACACCATGAACAAGCCAACGTAACCGCTGCAGCTTAATGCGTCTGACCACGTTGATGTCAGTGTACAGCTCGTACAGCTCATGATTCAAACGATGCCGATACTCTCCGTTAACGATGATTGGCCCATATATTTTACGCAGTATTTTTCTCTCGAAGACTGCCAGAACCGCTTTATCCGCTTGCGTCATAACCCAGGATTCTGAACCATACATTAAGACAGGTAGAATGTAGCTGGATTTGTATAGCTGGATTTTAGTTAGTCGAAAGAGGGCTCAATCATCGAATCGCTTGCTTAGTCCATAGTAGCATTTAATTGCAAGCAGGATTCTTCCCGGATTTTTAGGCTGACATTATTTTCTTTGTTGATGGCGGAGCCTAGGTAGATAGAATTATCTACCACCTCGAAATTATAGTTGTCAACGTTCACGCAGTTTCCCCAACGAGTAGTCGTTGGAACAAGTAACTTTGTTCTGTCCTCGTTCACCGTTAGACCCATTTTCGCTGATTCCTTCTGTTCGCCTGAGAAGGCTGCAGTCACATTCTGCAGTTTTCGACCGATAATATCTACGTCATCAGCGTACGCGAGTAGCATGTGGCTTTTGTTGAATATAGTGCCACTTGTGTTTACTGCAGCTTTTCTCATTATCATCTCCATCACAATGTTGAAGCGATCGCACGATAGGCCGTCGCCTTGTTTTAGGCCTCGTCTAGTCTAGAATCGCTCCGTAAGGTCCTTGCCAATCTTCACTGCAAAGTTCTTGTCAGCCAGCGTCATTCCGCAAAGACGTATCAGCTTCGCTGGAATATCAAACTTAGCCATAACTTCGAGTAATTTCTGCCGTATCGGGCTGCCGTATAAAGCTGTCTTTATAGTCGACGAAAAGATGGTACGTGTCGATTTGTTTCTCTTGGGTCTTTTCTAGGATTTGCAGAAGTGTGAATATCTGGTCAGTTTTTGATTTACCAGGTCTAAAGCCACTTTGATGAGGCCCCATCTGGTTGGATAACACTGGCTTTAGTCTTTCACATAGCACACTCGGCAGAATCTTATATGTGATGGGTAAAAGTCTGATTGCGCGGTAGTTGGAGCACACAATTGGATCACCTCAGCATAATACGCTTGAATTCCAATCGTTGGGCATGCGCTCTTTAAGCCAAACCGTGCGCTGAAGCTGGTGCATGCTCGTTATCAACTGCTCGCCACCGGAGTTAAAGAGCTCTGCGGGCAGACCGTCGGCACCGGCTGCTTTGTTGTTTTTCAGCCGCGATATTGCTCTTCTTACCTCGGCTTGACTTGGTGGTGGGCAATCTAAGCCGTCGTCGACAATTGGCGTGATAACTTCACGTGCGCTGCATTCTGGAACCAGCAGTTGCTGGAAGCGTTCTCTCCATATATGCAGCACACTCTGCGTATCTGTGACCAGACTTTCATCCTTGTCATTACAGGAGGGGAGCCCATTACCGTAGCCTTTTTCTTTTACTTTCTGGTAAAATTTTCGGGTCTCACCTATACCGTCGTTTTACCGGTCCTTCATGTCTTACTGTCTCCTTGTGGCGTTCCCTAACAGCTCGGGTTATAACTGACTGCAGCGTTGCCCTATAAGCAGCATCCTGTTCCTCAGACGCTATGCGACATCCTTCATCGTAACACAACGGTTGTTGCGGAGGTTGCCATGGAATGCACAATATGCTGCCACTGTGTATCGGGGACGTCAGAAGTAGAGGCGTTGTGTTGTAGATGTTGGGAGACCTGGTTGGAGTAGGCAGTGGCTATATCTGTTTCTGGTTCTCAGCTTCGCGATGTCCAGCTTTCTTTGTGTTTGGTTACGTTCGTTTTTCGCTCTGCTCAATCTTGTGCGCACCTTGGCTGCGAGCAGGTAGTGATGATCTGAGCCAATATTAGCACCACGGATCACACGCACATCCATGACACCAGATGCATGCCTGCCATCAATTAGCATATGACCAATTTGATTTTTGGTATTTTGATCGAGAGATAGCCAAGTTGCCTTGTGGATATCTTTGTGCTGGAATCTGATTCCACTCACTATCATGTTCCATCCCGCTGCGAAGCTAACCAGCCTAAACCCGTTGTTTGACGTGTCGGTCTGAAGGCTGAATTTACCGATCGATGGACCAAGAACATCTTCCCTTCCTATTTTTGTCTCACATTTAAGTCTTCCAGAACAATTTTAATGTCGTGGCCAGGACAGCGGTCGTATGTTTCTTCTAATCTCATCTTTAATCTCATCGTCTTTATCTTCCGTCGGGGCATGAGCACAAATCAGCGTTATGTAGAAATATTTCGCCTTGATGCGGATAGCGTGTATTCGATCACTAACAGGATTGAATCGCGAGACAAGATATCTGAGTCTCTCGCCAACTACAAATCCACATCCATATTCGTGCTTTTCGGCATGGCAGCTGTAATAGATGTCGCCATTTTTACGTCGCGAGCATCATTGTCCTGTCCATCTCATCTCCTGGATGGCGGTGATGTCAGCTTTGTATTTTTTGAGGACATCCGCCAGTCGGATAGTGGCACATTATCTATAGATAGTCCGGACGTACTAGGTGCATATCCTTAAATCATGGTTCTTATTTCGTTTGCGGGGGTCGTCAACATTTGGGGATTCCGTTTGTTCTTTTTCTTTGTCGTGTTTGCATAGCCAGTAAAGAACCTGAAGGTGGGTGGCTAGCCCAACCATCAGGGTTCACCGATCACTATTCTTGATAAAAAAATATCATGAACACCGTTGCCCAGGTGCCACCACGAAGGAGGTTGTGAGTCGGCTTGAAATGCAAGATTCACTTTACATCCCCAGGGGCGTATGATTGTCATAAGTAATATTCCACGTAAATCATACGCCACGGAGTATAACAGTTTTATTTTAACTGGTATAAAATATACCCAGTTTTAAATCATTTGATGAATGGAAAAGTAAAGTAAAACGTTATATGAACAGATAAAAAGAATTGTAATTCTTAGTTTTTTTGAATTTATTCATCTAAATCGGACTAGTGGTTCTCGAGTTATGTCAAACAAAAGAGCCTAAAACGTGAAAAATTCCCCTATACGATACTTACTAACTTCAAATCGATATAAAATTATTATAACATGTAACTTGACAAAACAAATGATGCAGAACTTCTTCTTTTTGGGGCTTCTTTCACGTGCAGTTCACAATTATATTTATAGGCAGATTTAACTCAAATTCTAAATGCATTTATGTTATGTGATTAAAATGCATAAAGTTTGCGGTTTCGAGGTAAAAACATACAGGTATGTCATATTATCTATATAAATACACGTATCGTTGGCAAAAATAAAAACTCGGTTTAGAATTTCAAGCGAGGAAAGTAACGAAAAATCTGTTTTTTTATTTTAGTAAGTCAAGATGTTGAGGGTTTTGGAAAACTTTGGTATACAGATTTGTGTTGTACTCGTCCTGCAGACCTACAACAAGCACTAGGTCACTCCCCAAGTTCCTTAAAATTTTACCATTCTGCCAATTTATAAAACGTTGAAGTAATGTTGTGTTGAACATAAAATATTTCGTATCGAGGAAATATTTCGACACTTAGAAAAACTATTAAAAATAAAGCAATTTGCGATCATTTATCAAAATCAACAAAAAGTGACATAAGAGATTTGCATTTGACAACCACATATTTTCATATTACGAAAATAACGTTGTGGTATCTGTCATAGGTCTTATTCTGATTCCATAAATTCTAGATCGAAATTTCTTCATTATATCAATCACTGTGCCGACACCATTCAATGCAAACCTATAAATGTGTTATTAATTCTGGTGACTATAGTACTAGAGTATAATTTTTTTTTTAAATGGTAAAATACATTCACCTCATTTTATTGCTGCTGCAAATGTTGCAAAAAAAATATCTATTAATACCATTTTGCCTCAACCTAAATAACTTTATTCTATTTTTTTCATATCGACATATCGGCGCTTCTTCTTTATTACATCTATGCTTGTGACATGACAAATGCATGGCGACCATTCATGTTCATATTGCAAAAGTTATCAGTTATTGATCAGCAATTGCAATGACAACAGCAGCAGTTGCTGTTGCTGCAGCAACATTGCCGGGCAACATACATACATACATCAATATGACGACGACGACGATGGCGACGACAACAATTCATTCATCCATCGCTGAGCGCATCACATCGCATTGACTAATAATAAATGAATAAAATCTGCTGCATTGACAATATAACAAAACGTTGTAATGTTTGTAAGCGCATCAAATTGTCACGGTACTAGGCGACAGAGGTAAAGCGAATACAAAATAATGGTTTCATATCTAGGATAAGTTTCAATTCAAGCCATTCATATGAAATATTGCGACTAAATGTGGCAAAAATGAGAAATTATTGATTTATCTATAGTGGGGTGGGGGAAGGAAGGAAGTGTAAAAGCTTCTGATGTGCTGCAAAAAAATGGGTCTTATTGAAATACAAAATTAAACAATTCTTTTGCGAAAGGATTCTATTTTTCAATAATGAGGACAAAAGGACACATTTGTTGATTTCATCGCTCATTTTATATCATTTAGTTGTACGTAGTTTTTTTTATTGTTCCTCTTATCATTTATTGTAATGAAAAATTCTGTTGGTGATAAAGATAAATGTATTGAAAAGAGAACTCATCAGTTCTCATTTGTGAGTTTGTGTTTTTTTTCACATTTTCTTTAGGCTATACATGTGGTCACTTTGATACCTTTTGTGTGTCAAATGGTTGAATAAAGTTTTGGGGCATACAGGGACAGTGGCGAATAAGGATTTCACTACACTTTGTATTAATTAGTACTGACAATTTGTTGGGAAATTTGTTCGAGGTTCTGCTGTATTTGCTCTTAATACGACTTGGTTGAATAAAATTGAACATGTTTTATTGTATGTCCATGCAACTTTAGGCCCAACAAATAAAACAATATATCAATATGTATATTAAAGCGACACTAGAGTAACCAAAGTAATGAGGATTGCACAAAGGCTTTATTCCCTGAGGTACCCGTTTTGAACGATATCTTGAAAACGGGTTCCTTAGGTGAAATAATCCTTAGGCACTCACCATCATTTTAGATACACTAACGAACTGTTGAGTAACCTAATCGGCATGCTACCACCGATGCGTCTAAGGAAGTAGGTAGCAGAAGTTACTGAAGCTCAATACAGGCTCTCTTAGTGGCTTTGGCAGCTCTAAGAAACTAGGATCGGGAGCGGTGGCCTAAGAAGCCACTCTCCTTAAACAAAATTTATTATGAAAACGCGAAGAAAAGAAAAAACAAGAAATCCCCCAAATGTTGACGACCCTCGCAAACGATATAAGGACGATGACTTAAGGATATGCATCTGTAATGTCCGAACTCGATACAGAGATGGTGCCTCTATCCAACTGGTGGATGTCCTCGACAAATACAAGGCTGACATCACCGCCATACAGGAAATGAGATGGACGGAATCAGGGATGCACACGACGGAAGAACTGTGACATCTTTTACAGCTGCCATGCAGAAAGACACGAATTTGGCAAAGTCGACAAGAGACTTCGACGGCTGGTCTCGCGGTTTAACCCTGTAAGTCACCGTATAGCCACCATTCGCATCCGGGCGAAATATTTTTACATTACGCTGATTTGTGTACACGCGCCGACGGATGACAAATACGATGAGCGCCTGGAGGATATATATGACCGCTGCCCTGCACATGACATTAAAATTGTTCTGGGAGATTTTAATGCTAAAATACACAACAATACGTGCGATAATGGATTAAGACTGGTAAGTCTCGCGTCGGCAAGAAACATGGTTGTGAGTTGAACCAGATTCCCGCATAAAATCAAAATACAAGAAATCAGATTGATCACGTGGTAATTGATGGAAGGCATGTCTCAAGCGTTATGGACGTGCGTGTGATGCGCGGTGCAAATATCGACTCGGATCACCACCTTGTTGCAGCCAAGGTACGCACACGATTAAGTAGCGCTAAAAACACTCGTAATCAAACGCTAAGGAAGCTAGACTTCACAAAGCTGCATATCTGCCTACTCCAACCAACTCTCTCAATTAATCCATACAAATCCCCTTCGTTCTGATGTTCCCAACATGCAGTGGCAGCATATTGCGAATTCTATGACCACTGCCGCAACAACCGTACTGGGTTATGAAAAATCACGCTCAGACAAGCCCTGGTACGATGAGGAATGTCGCAAAATGTCTGCTGCATGCAGGGCAAAACTGCAGCTTACGGCAGCGCGTGCAGTGACCATACTTAGACAAACCCTGGTACGATGAGGAATGTCGCGAAATTTCTGAAGTTAGGGATGCTACATACAGAGCATAACTGCAGCCTATGGCAGCGCGTGCAGTGACGGAGCGTTATAATAAGAAGAGGAGGGAGATGACACGCCTCTTCAGGCGGAATAAGCGTATATGGAAAAAAAGAGAGAGCCAGGATATCGCAAATTACAGGGATAGAGGTGATGCCCGGAAGTTCTCCAAAAGGTACAAAGTAAAGATTTTGGACCAGGGACCCCACCTGTAAGGACGGAGACGGAAATCTGGTCACTGACATTCAGAGTGTGCCTGGTCTCTACTCGTTCCCGACGGCAGCATAAGTGACGAAATCCACCTCCGAGCCAAAATGAGATCAGCACGGCAATTGCACGGCTTAAAAACAGTAAAGCTGCGGGAGACGATGGACTACCGGCAGAGCTTTTTAAAGAAGGTGGCGATGAGCTGGCAAAGAGCATGCACCAGCTCATATATACGATTTGGCTCAAGGAATGGATGTCCGATTATTGGAATCTGAGTTTTTTATGTTCTGTGCTTACAAAAGACGATCCAAGTGTGTGTACCAATTATTGCGGGATCAGCCTTTTACCCATCGCATACAAGGTCCTGTCTAGTGTGTTATAGGAAAGACTAAAGCCCATTTTAGCGAACCTGTTTGAACCTTATCAGTGTGACTTTAGACCAGGTAAATGCACGAGCGACCAGATATTCACACAACGGAGAATCCTGGAGAAGACCCAAGAAATGCATATCGATACCTACCATCTGTTTATCGACTGCAAAGCTTCATTCGACATTGGCCGAGGACTGGGGAATTTTACTGCGGTCTTTTCGAGCATTGATAAGCAGTCGGCAGAAGTGGGTCTGGTTATTAAAGAGGACAAAACTAAGTTATTTGTTTCAACGAACATAAAGTTTACTCGTGTGGAACGCTGGGTGAACGTTGACACCTACAACTTTGAAGTGGTAGATGATTTTATCTACCTCGGTTCCGCCATAATGAAAAATAATAATGCCAGCCTGGAAATCAAGAAACGAGTATTGACCGTAAACGCTGCTACTATGCGCTAAGCAAGCATTTTTAATGATCCTGCCTGTCTTACTCTACAGCGCAGAATCCTGGATATCAATCCATTCTGAAAGTTTTCGAGAGAAAAATACCTCGTAAAATATTTGGACCCATCATCGTTAACGGCGAGTACAGTCGTCGAATAAATCATGAGCTGTACAACGACATCGACGTAGTCAAGCGCGTTTAAATAGATCGAATGCGCTGGCATGGACACGTTGTACGAGTGGACGAAAACGCTCCAGCTGGAAAAGTCTTCGGTAATAAACTCTATGGGGCGCAGCAGGGGACGACCAAAACTCCGATTAATTGACCAGATGAAAGAGATGTTATCTAAGCTTGGTGCGACGAACTGTCTACGGAGCGCAAACGACCGAAGCGCTTGGAATACTTTTCTACGTGCGGATACTGATAGATAAATTTCTGTTGTTGTTGTCATTAAAGAAGAAGAAGAAGAAGAAGAAGAGAGGCAAAAAGTTACTTCCACCTCTCATACAAACTCCCTTTTTTGCGGTACAAAGTTTTATAAACTAAAACTGTAGTACAAATAACCAGTTTTTTTTTTTAATGGTGAATGGTATCTGAACTTCGGCATAGCCGAATATAATTTAATTACCTGGAAAACCCTTTTTAGACAACAATATGTCCAACACTTACAGGACGAATTTCAGTATACCTCCGATTGGTATAGGAAAGTTAACAAGGACAAATTCACAATAAACAATTACTTAAAACAAAACGTATTTAATGAAATGAATAAATTACACATTACCAAAATTGTACGACTTAGACTTGGACATACCAAACTAACACACAGCTTCTACATGGACAAATCTTTGTCATCGATATGTTCATTCTGTAATCAAGAGCAGCTTACTATAGAGCATATTTTGAATAATTGCCTTAATTTTCAGAGCAAAAGGTATGAGATTTTTAAAAACATAAAACCTTCAGAGCTACTTACTTCCCTTGATCAGTTAAACATTGATAAATTAGTAAAATTTTTAACGGAAACGAAATTATTGTTAATGCTATAGAATATAAAATGTACATAATACTTTTTTTAATGTATAAAATAATGCTTTAATATATAACATATATTCATCGTTCATGTTCCTTTTTGGCTTAGGACCATAGTTGTCATAGCCTCTATTATTATAAGTTAGCATATAATTTTTTATTGTTTGCTAATTTCTGTAAATAAATAAATAAATAAATAAATTTAATTACCTTATTAGTTTTGTTTGTTGTAGTGACTAATTTGTTTGGTACATTATTTTTATAGCATTGGAATAAAAATTGATATGTTCAATTTTCCTAATATGACAGGAAGCCGATTTAATGTTTTAAAAACTCATAAAGACATATGGGCATACCAGATTTTTATACAGCAACTAGTGGGCCCGGCAATGCTTCGCTATTGCATATTAACTAAATTTCACATTTAGACCTGCAAAGTACTTTGAAAACGGTACTTAAGCTCGAAAATAATATGTTGAGTTTATAAACTTATGTAACTAATTTCAAGTAAATCCTTAACATGGAATTTAACCAATAAAGTTTTATTGTTTTAAATGCTTAATATCGTAGGCTCTATGACGATAGTAAAAAGTACATCAGCAAAGTCATATCTATCATATCTGTATGTAGGGCGAAAATTCACTTCTTTCTTAAATCGGACATTCTGCTAAAGTTCAAATTTAAATTTTTATTTTTGCTGTAGTAGCGGGAACCTTTTGTATACTACCTATCTCTTTGGTCGTAAAAACACTTTTGTCATGCCTTCTCCGCCTATTAACCGCAAATAAAAACTTCGTTTGGAGATTCATGCCTCTTTTGCAATGCCTTCTTTTCCCACGGATCAAGAGTATACCCGAATACTATCATTGTATTGAACACGTATTACCAATTTTTGGAGATTGATTGAATTTTTGATTGTCTCACGCGCTGTATGACATGTTACGTTGGAACTATTTCTCCTCCCAATGATTTGCAATGACATGAGAAATAACAAAATCAATTGATCGTCCACTGGCTCTAATTCATCCACCAGTTGCATCTTATATAGATGTAGGCCAAGACATTTCCTCAACATTTGTAGAGACCGAGTTGCTGAGAACGGCGTCTGTTCGATAAATTCGAAACCCTTGTCACACTTTCGTCTCCAGCGGGGATGTCTGCTATTAGCTGCTCAGATGAATTATTATGTGTACCGTAAACTTGACAAAGTGCTCCATAAGTTTGGCGAACAGAACGCGCATTTTTAAAATAAGTTTCCACGATTTGTAACCGTTTTTCTAGTGTAAGTCTTGGTATGGTGAGTTGCCGAAGTATACTGAAAGAAAGTTTATCACACATCATTAGTATGGCAGCAAGATTTACACTAATACCTAACAGAAAAATACCCCATACATAGGTTACTTACAAAGTTTGTTTATGTTACCTCTGACATACTAAAAAAATTCAAATTGTGTCACAATCAAACAAAAGGTATTTCCGGTCCAACTCCAATGAATATTGCTTAAATTTTCTATTTATAGGATTTATTACCGATTCGCTCTCCTGTAAATTAATTGAAAAACACATACCTGTTAAAATATTAAAAACATATCACTATTTTGGACTGCGCAGCTAGTCTATGTCCTCAACTGTCTGGTGTACGGACCATTATTTGAAACAGTTTAAAATTCATATATTGAAGAGAGGGGCAGCGCCTCGGTACTTTTTATTTATTTTGTTCCAAATAACCTGTTCATAAGGGCGGATCAATTTAATCGTACACCAAAATCGGAATCTAAGAAAATTTCACTAAGAAACAATATGTCTAAAATCAATTCCTAGTTCGCGGTAAAATCTTCATGTCCCCAGCGGAAGCTAGGAATTGATTTTAGATACATAGTTTCTCGGTGAAATTTCCATAGAATTCATCATAGATTCCGATTCTGGGGACGCTTTTTACATCCCCACCCAGAGGGTCATCATAGAATCCAAGAGGCCCCTATTTTGACCCCATGGGCTCCGGCTCCAATTTTGATTTACCATTCCGATGCTTGGAGACCAAGACGAAGAGAATAGTATATTTCTGATGCTGTTAGGGATCCCGCCCTACATATTGGACTTTCACCGAAGGCATATATTCAAGAATTTCAAAAACCTAATTTCTGTTTGCCAACTTTCAAAAGCCATAACTTTTTAAGCAACACATAGTTTTCCGCAGGAGGTTTCAAAAAAATATATCTGGAGTTTTCTGTTTTTGCTTACTTAAAAACAAAAAAAAACTCTGCCTGAAATCTTTAGACACAAAGTTTATTGGTGAAATTTTCTAACAATTCATCATGAATCCGATTTTGGTATACGATTTTTGCGAAAAAAAAAATTGATCCGCACTACTGTTCATATCTCTAGGCGAACTGCAATATTATATGGAATTTAGAGGACGATCAAACTATTACAATGGCAGTTATACACTTCCACCTTTGCAGTAATTCATAGTGTAACAAATCTCATCTATATACCTCTGATAGTTCATCAGATATAGCCCATTTCATTTTCAAGTAGTATGGGCGGTGCCAGGCCCCTTTATCCAATCACAACCAAATATAGCCTGGAACTATCAACAGGTCAACAGTACCACTTGGTACATTTTTCGTATCAATCGATCTATTAGAAAAGCCGTTAGAGCGATTTTTGAAAAGAGGGCGTGGCACCGCCCACTTCCATCCTGGCTGTAATTAATACTGCTCCAACAATATATATACCAAATCTCTACTTCATACCTCTGATAGTTCATGAAATATACCCTTTTTAATTTTCAAGTTGTATGGGCGGTGCCACGCCCCTTTATCCAATTACAACCAAATGTAGTCAGGAACTATCTACAGGTCAACAGTACCTCATGGTAAAATTTTTGTATCAATCGGTCTATTAGAAAGGCCGTCAGAGCGATATTTGGGAAAAGGGGCGTGGCGCCGCCCATTTTTTGAAAAAACAAAACCTTTTAAACCATCCGGAAGCTATAGCGAACAAAACAAAAAAAAAATTTTGAAAATCGGTCCAGCCGTTTTTGAGTTTTAGCGAGACAACTGCACATCGATTCATTTTTATATATAAGAAGATAAGAAGATGTAATAGATTTTCACTTATATTAGACATGTCAATCATAGCAAACTCGTTCTAAGAGCATATATCAAATCTTGTCCCATGGACAAATGCATAGACAAGAGATTGTGTGGATTATGTCGGTGTGTTTGAGCTTCTCGTTGCTTTCTTGAAGCTTTTAACAGTTAGGTTTGTGATGATGTGGAGAGAAATTACAGCAAAGGGTGCTGATGGGGTAGTTTGTCAGCAATCGCATAATCCATTTAACACAACTCTTGTAAATCAAACTTTATTAACAATAATATAGTAGATCTTACACCGAACTATGAAAAAAAAATCAACAGGGATTGACAATTTTATGTTTTCAGTTTGGTGTAAAGTGTTTAAATTCGTCTTACATTCCTTTTTTTGATTTGTTTGCCATTGTTTACATAGATATGTTCATTTTCCCCCCTTTTTCTTGTGTGGTCTACCCAAAATATTTCCGTAACCGGAAATATCATTTGAATGCCAAAGAATTTGCGCAGAAATCAACATTTGGTGATGGCATTTGCTATTGCCGAACTTTGCTATGGGTCTTTTGTATAAAAGGATAATTTTTTGTAACTTTTTGTTGATGTTTTTTTTCTTCGATTAAATTAGGTGTAAGTAATGATAGATAAAATAAACCCTTTTCAAATGTATTTTTCTATGAAATGAAAATAAAAGAATACGCAATGCGGAAGATTTCAAAGGAGGGGCTAAGACTAATACCTCGTTTATATCAAGTAGGAGAGTAGATAATACTTTGTTGTCTGAATAGTAACCACATACATGGTCGCATGTTGTAGCCATCAAGCCATATATGTGATGGTTAATCAATATGACTTAAAGTGTAAACTTACATATTAGTAAATACATGTAAAAAATAGAAATTGCCAAAAGCAAAGTCTTTAGTGAAACCAAAAAATAACCATAGAATTTAGTGAAGCATACTAATTATACACTTAAAGATATCCTTCTATTACGCTTCATTACAAATCTACGAATAGTGTTATTGATGTACTAATTTTATGACATAGCTTCCAACAATTACAGGACACAGTCGCTAAAAAATCTTTAACCACATAAATTAATCCGGTCATTCGATTCCAAATCCTCTCCACTAATATAGAATAGCGTACCATTGTTACTTGACTTGATTTCGAATGCATCCTTCAAAAACACTCAACTACACGCAAAAACCGAGCAAGCAAGCGAAAGCGATAACTAATTGATTCATGACATTCGGCAAAGAACACAAGCAGGGTAGCAATAGAGGATTGAGTAGGATTGCACGCAGACAATCGCAATACCAATATATCCGCCCAAGTCATTAGCAGCACTTTTCAGTCACAATCAGAATTTAATAAAACACTTCTCAGTGGTCGTAATGTCAATTTCACACATTTAGTTGAAAGTAAAATCAAAAAAACCAAGAGCTTTCTCTTGGCTCACAAGCCAACAGACCAACACTCCTATTTCTGTTCACATTCACTACTATAGATGTATAAGGGATATACTCGTTTTAGAGAATATTTCCATGAAAAAAAAAAGGTCAGTAAAGTGTTTTAGGAATAAATGAGAAGGATTAAAGGTGGGTCGAAGTTCTTGTGTATGGAAATTAGTAATGATACTTGAAATCGTTACTTTTGGATGATGTTGAACACAAAAAAATAGCATACTACAATTAATGGCAAACTCCACAGGAGAACCAATGAAAAGCAGATGCGAAATGTTTCATTAGAATTTAGTAAGTAGATGCTAATTTTCCACCACTTACTTGTGATGGTAACTAATTGGTACTTTCGCTTGAGCAATACTAGATACAAAATTACAGTTTTTTTTTTCGAAAAGGACCAATAACACGGAAAAACAGTAGTCATGTCATACGCGAACTCTGATAGAACATCGTAGTGGGTGTTTCAGCTGATTACTAAAAAGCTTGAGCCCCACCTATTCGTTGAGCAACTTCTGTTACTTCTTATTTGGCAGCAGCAATATAAATTCATCCATCAGTAGCAGCAACGTAGAAAAGAATTCGCTTCGGAAAGAATCGCTTCGGTCTTTGGCGGTCCGTATATAGTTTGTCACACCAAGTTTAGATAACAGCTCATTCACCTGTGTCATACAACGAATGCAAGCCAGCGCATTCGGTCTATTTGAATGCGCTTGTCCACGTCGATATCGTTATATAGCTAATGATTAATAGGACGACCGTACTTGCCGTTAACAGTAATGAATATTTTGCGCGAAGAATTTTTCTTTGGAAGATTCCTAGAGTAGAATAATCAACTTGGTCCATTACCCGGGTTTCTGCGCGCTGTAGAGCCAGCCAGATAGGACCAGTGTCATGTAGAGTTGGATATGTGCTCGTCGATAGATGACTACGCCATTAAATCGCTTTCTTAGCGCATAGCATCAGCATTTGGCGATCAATACCCGTCTCCTGATTTCCAGGCTGACCTTATAATTTTTGTTTACGGCGAAGTCAAAGTAGTATCATCTTCCACATCAAAGTTATACTAGTTGCCAATGTTTACGCAGCATCTCAAATGAGTAGACTTTTTGTTCGTTGAAACAATAAACTTGGTTTTGTCACTATTTATCACTAGTCCCACTTCAGCCGACTGATTCTCAATGCTTTCAAAGGTCACAGTAACACTATGAAGTCCTCAGGCATTAATATCTTTATCAACGGCATACTCTAGCAGCATTAGAGATAGTACTAGTCGTGTTTACTGCATCTCGATCATCTTCATTACGATGATAATGATGTTCGCATGATAGGCTTTTGCCTTGTCTTAAGCCTAGCTTGGTAGAAATTTTTGCCCAAATTCACTGAAAAGTTCGTGTTGGTAGAAAATTTCTCAGTCAGATTTTTTCCTATTTTCACTGAAAACTTCGTGTTGGTCAGTGTCATCCCGCCAAATCGTATTATCTTCTCGGGGATACCAAAATCAGCCATAGCATGTAACAATTTCTGTCGTATCGGACTGTCGAATGCAGCTTTGTAGTCGTTGAACAGATGGTAGGTGTCGATCTGCATTTCATGGATCTTCTCCAGGATTTGTCTTAGTGTAAATATCTGGTCGGTCGTGGATTTACCAGGTCTAAGGCCACACTGATAAGGTATAATCAGGTTCGCCAGAATTGGCTTTAGTCTTTTACATAACACACTAGACAGAACCTTGTATGCGATGGGTAAAAGGCTGATCCCGCTAGAGTTGGTGCATACACATGGATCGCCTTTCTTTAGCACAGGACATAGAACACTCAGATTTCAATCATCCGGCATGCATTTCTTGAACCAAATCGTATTTATGAGGTGGTGCATGCATGTTGCCAGCTAATCGCGGCCGGCTTTAAAAAGCTCTGCCGACAGTCCAGCGGTTCCCCTAGCTTTATTATTTTTATCTTTGCTATCGCGGTGGTGATCTCGTTTTGGCTCGGTGGTGGACAATCTATTCCATCATCTATGATTGGTGTGATTTTGTCACTTATGCTGCCTTCAGGAACAAGTAGAGATCGAAAGTGTTGCCTCCATATCAGCAGCACACTCCGAGTGTACGTGACTAGATTTCCATCTCTGTTCTTACAGGTAGGAATTTCTGTTCCAAAACCTTTGCTTTTTACCTTTTACTAGTACTTCCTCTATCGCTGTAGTAATACCATCACTCTAAGGGATGAGGGTATATATCATTTGATACGAAAAAAGTGTAACGCATTAAAGGAGACGGGTTAGACCCCAAGTATCTTAAGACCAAATTGGATAACTCGAGTAAACCTTAACGTATCGGTATGAAAATTTACCAGTATTTATATTTTTCAAAACGAACTTATGGGATTGAAAATGGGCAAAAAAGACCCACCTCTTCTTGTACCTCCCATACAAAATTACCTATTTTTGAATAATTTATATTTCTTTCATAACTTCCAAACGGACGATCGTAGGATATTTAAATTTGGTCAGTTTATTTAGCTTGCAAAAGTAGACAAACCCTGGTACCTCCCATACAAATGACCTAATTGACCATTATAGTTTTACATACATATCTTTTTGGTAAGTAAACTTAATTTACTCAAATTTTGAGTTTGATGTTCGCTTATAAAAATTGGACTCAGAAATGAACATTGACTATATCGGTTTACGCCTTCTGGTACCTCCCATACAAAATTAGAGGCGCCTTCTCTGTAGAGAGTTCGGACATTCCAGGTGCATATCCGTAAATCATGGTCTTTATAACATTTGCGGAGGTTGTTGACATTCAGGGGTTGACATTTTTGTTCCTGTTTTTTCTTTTCTTCGTGTTTTTTTGGTTTTGTTTAAGGAGAGTAACTTATTAGGCCACCGCGCCCGATCCAAGTTTCTTGGGGCTGCTAAAGCCACTAAGAGAGCTATTGTGTTTAGCTGTTACCAACTTCCTAAGACGCATCGGTGGTAGCATGCCGTTGGGTTACCCAACATTGCGCTTTTTTACATTTGCTACCCTTGAACGACATTGCCCAGGGAAAACTTGATCACTCGGACGTTGTGAGCTGCTTAGGTACCTCCAAAGAGAGATTCTGGTTATTTCCAGATGAATAACAATCAAAAATCCCCCATACCCCACCCGCATAGTATAGGTCACTTTAATGTCCTTGCAATCCCCAAGAGAATCATTTATCATTGTGAAGTGCTATTTTCATGATCGTAAATACCACTATGTTAAATATGTTAATTGCCACCATATATATATATATATATTATGGGGTATTCTATTCCCGAATACTGCCATAACCGATTCATTCGCTTGTGTCATAATCCAGGATTCTGAACGATACATCATGACAGGTAGAACCACTGTCTGGTTCTATTCATAGGCATTCTAATTTTCGATTTATTCACAAGCTTGTACATCTACTACTTCTGGTTGTTCCACTGATTGTACAAAATACAAACATCAGCATTAAATTAAATGATAATGCGTTGCATAGAAACAGGTTTCTGTTATTCTATTGTCATGCAGATTAATTAAAACTTGTTTGGTTTCATTGTTGACCACTTTTTTGTACCTTTTGCCTCCATCTATTTTATAACTATTAATTCATATTATTATTATTCCATTGACATCGCTCCCTTTTTGTGTGTTTAATCCTTAAGTTATTGGCTCATCTGTGTGGACAATAGAAATAATTGGATTAAATCCAATGCAATGTTTGCTAACTAGTACGCCCTCCGATGCTGTGCAAGCAGAAAAACGCTGGCATTAGTTTAGTGCCAAATCAGTGAAATGGTCTGTTAATGATAACTGCTAATATATGAGTTTAGTAAGTAATATTTGCATATGAAAGTCATTTTAAAGTAAAAGCATTTTAAATTTCCCCGACTAAATTGTTAAGTAAGTGCAGTGTTTTGTTTGGTTTATATCTTGAAATGCTTTTGTTTGGTTAACTAAGACAAGATTCAGGAAAATGTGGGCAATATTTTGCAGAATTCGCTGACGACCAATGCGAGGTGTGTTACAGTATTTATATGTGATGTTTTGCTAGTAGCGGGAAAAATCACAAACAAAAGATCTACAACAAGTATGCTACCACATGGGTAATTATTGGATTGTTGTAATTAATACTATAGTTGTGGCTCTAATGAGACAACGATCAAATTGGAAAAACACGCAGAATGTTAAGCATTATCGCACTTTTATAATAATAATTCAGCAATTTGCTACATGATCTAATCAATCATATTTCTTTTTCCTACTGTTTCCTACGATTAAAAGCATGTGTCCTTATACACTAGTTATAACTTTGCAAACTCTCCTCGTACACTTACTTGTCTATGTTACATATGTACAATGAAATTCTTTTGTCCCTAGCCCTAACAAGACAACAACGAGGACAACTATCATAACAATTGACTTAAAAGCGACAACAGCAGCGACACCAACACCACAACGCCAATGTACAAAGTATCACGTAAACATAAATGGTACTACAAACTTGCTGCTTCTTTCAAAATCCCCAAGAGTCTTGTGAAACTAGAAATTCCCACAAGAGTTGAGAAAACCGCAATAAGAAAAAACACATACATATATATAGAGAGAGATAAGCGAGGAACCCCATAGCCACGCACACAGTCTTAAGCTGCTGACACCAACACCAAACGCTAAGGAATCTTTTGCACTGTTAGGTATACAAAGGCATTACAACAAAAACTACAATAGCAGCAGAAACGGAAACAAGGACATTCTGGAAGTAAAGGAAAGAAATTTCAATGAATGATATTAAATGCAAAACACTTCAGCACACATCTCGCCTGTTTTTTTTTGCTGCCTTTTGGTGCGTCCTGCATTGTGTCATGTGGTTTTTGGTTTTTATTTTTGTTCTTCGTTCTTTGATTGTTCATCTTCTATTGAATTTCGGTTCAGTTTGGTTTTGTCCGTTGTCTGCCATTTTCGCAGGTCACTGAGCCCATTCAGCGTCATTTCTGATACAACAATAAAAGTAAGACAAGTCAGAGAGAGAGAAAGAGATCCCTTTTTGACAATTTCGCGTTTAGTTTTTATACTGCTGCTGCTCATTTTTTTATTTTATTTTCTTTGCCCATAGTCTTCTTGTGGGCACATATTGTTGGTAGCTAAAGATTCTTGTAGAGTTTGGTTTTTGAGTATGGAAATGGGTTTGGCGATTTGATGTTGCTGCACATTTTGCATTGAGTAGAATTGCTGCGTTGGATTCAGGACGCAAAACGTAATCATGGCAGTACTCATATCTGCAAATGACATTTGTGCCGTTTTGCTTTCGTTGTATTCTTCTGTTCTCTTCTTTGTTGCTCTTGTTTGCTGCAAATAAAAATCATATTTTATAAATTAAGTTTTAAGAAATTTTTTTGCAGTCAACGCAGGACTTTTGCCCCAGTGGCAAAGTATTGTTTAATGATTTACGGTAGTGGCGATTGGTTAGAGACGTGAGACAGTGTGGGATCTTAATGGGCAATACATTTAAGAATTTATTGGCCAACTATCGATGGCCATTACAAATGATTTTAATGGTGCAAATGCATTACGTTAGTAAGGAATGAAAAAAATGTGGTAAATAGTTAATATGCTTGCTTGTGTTTACCTACAAAGTACCCAACACAATAGAAAACTATATTTTTGATAATATGATAACGTTAACACTATACGACTCCAAAAAAAACATCAGTACATACACTATATATTTTTGTTGTCTCGTGGTCTCACGATTACAACAATAGCCGAAGTTTTATTTCTTCGAATTTTTGTACCCCCACGAAATGTTATTGAACGGGGTCCATTTCTTGAAATAATTCGGTCTTCAAACATTTGGTTCTTCCAACGTAGTCCGGTCTCCCTCTTTTGCTTATCCATCCTTACGACATGGCCTAGCCAGCGCAATGGTTCACTATGATTCGCTTAAGAACATCAATATCGTGGTATAACTTGTACAGCTTATGGTTCATTCGAATCCTAAACTCGCCGTTTACGGAAATGGGTCCATATATTTTGCAGAGTATTTTTATCTCAAACACCGCCAGATGAGCTGCATCCACCTGTGTAAGCACCCAGGATTGGTAGTATCAGTACGTGGTACAATTTGACTTTGGTTGTTCGACATAGGGTGGTGTTTATGAAGTGCCCACAGAAACACTTGTGGGCGAGCACTATTTTCCGTTTCATTTTTAGGCTGATACTGTCATTATAGTCCATGGCGGATCCGAGGAAGATAAATTCATCCACTACCTCAAAGCAATAGTTCTCAACATTCACTCTGCGTCCCCAACGGTAGGACACTTTGTTCGAGGATACCATTAACTTCGTCTTGTCCCCTCCATCACTGACAAACCCATTTCGCTGACTCAATTGATGCAAAGACAGCTGTTATCTCTCGCATCGTTCGACCGTTAATATCGATATCATATGCGAGCAACAGAGCCACATGTTGCCAGACATGTTGACAGCTGCTTTCCTAAACACCTTCTCCATTACTATGTTGAACAATGTGTTTTAAAAACCATCACCCTGTCTAAGACATCTTGTCGTATCGAATGGCGCAGATAGATCCTTGCCAATCCGAACAGAGGATTTGGTATTCGTAAGGGTACACCGGCAGAGACGAATTATCTTCGCAGTGATACCGAACTCAGAAATGGCTTCGTATAGTCGATGGCTGGTGGGACTATCGAAGGAAGCTTTGTAATCGAGGTAGAGGTTTGTTTGTGTCGATTTGTTTCTCATGGATTTTCTCAAGAATCTGTCGTAGTGTAAATATCTGATCCGTCGTCGATTTGCCAAGTACGCTTGAGAAGACCATATACGTAATCGGTAAGAGGCTAAGTCCACGGAAGTTTTTACACTCACTACGGTCACCTTTTTGTAAATATGACATAGCATACTGAGATTCCAACCCTCAGGCGTGCTCTCCTGAAGCCAAATTTTAAGACAAGCTCATCTCCACCCACCTTAAACAATTCAGCTAGAAGACCATCAGCCCCAGTGGGTTTTTTGTTCTTAAGGTGGGATATGACCATTTTTTACATCAGCTTGGCTCGTTAGGGGACACTAAATGTTATCATTTTGATTGGTACACGATCTTCAGCAACCGAGTTTTCAGACATCAATAGGCTAAATACGTGATGTTTCCATATTCTCAGTACGCCCTCGGAGCCAGTAACAAAATGACCATCCTTGTCTTCACAGGAGTGCAAACCTATTCCATGTACCCTACCTTAGAATTTTCGAACTTCTCTCGAATACTTTGCCTTGCACTCTAGTATTTTTGAGTTTTGGAGCATCACGAAGTAGTTGAGTGAACTGGTTGAAATAGGCGTTGGCTATCTCTGTGGTTTGCAGTGTAGTCTCTTGCCGACCACAAATCCACAACCAAACTCATGTTTATCCGCGTTATGAAGCCCTTGACAGGATACGCTGGGCATGTTTTTTTCAGACGTTTGAACGAAAATTTAGATTGCATATTATGCCTAACTCCCAGGCGTGAATGACCGTAGCTCTCCTGGAGAAACACGCAGACAATCTGCCACTTCTATGAGAATAGACTTAAATGGATTTTAAGTAATAGGCCGATAACCTTTAGAAGGATGAACAGGAGACCCCTTAGGATCAAGGGACGTATGTCCCTTTGCCGCTCCAACTGGGCAGTAACAGACGGTTAGAGAACAGGATAAAGGTAATTCTAAGTTTGTACTCAGCTCAGGCCCCATTGGCATTCGACTCTAAATGCCAGTGTGACTCTTAAATGTGCTTGTACATAAGCACTCACATTGTGACGTATAGTTTTTATACCATCACCCTTAGGGATGAAAGTATATATCATTTGATACGACCCAAAAGTGTAACACATAGAATAAGTCACTTAAGACCGTAGGTATTTTTGAACCAAATTCGATTCATGACCGGCTGGTGCGCACGACTACTTTCGAAAATAGCAACCAAATGTTTTTAAAATTGAAGGAGTTAATATTTTCCCAAAACTACTTACGATATTGTAAATGGGCTACATGGCCCCGCCCCTTCTGGTACCTCCCATACAAATGCATCTTTCCGCCCACTTTAGAGATGTAGTAATAATATCAATACACCCAACGGGATCGCACCCAAATTCTGTATTTAGTAATGTTATAACAAGATAAAGTTTTGGAAAAAAATTTGAAGTCTGGCCACGCCCCTTTTGGTACCTCCCATACAAATGTACCTTTCCGCCCACTATAGAGATGGAGTAATAATGTCAATAAATCCAACGTGATCGTACCCAAATTCTTTATGTAGAAATGCTTTAACAGGATAAAGTTTTTGAGAAAAAAATTGAAAGTCTAGCCACGCCCCATCTGGTACCTCCCATACACATCTGGTACCGCCCACTTAAGAAATCGATTAACATTATTAATAGACCTAACGCGATCGTGCGAAAATTCTGTATTTAGTAAAGCTATAATATGATAAAGATTTGGAGAAATAGTCTGGAAGTCTAGACACGCCCCTTGTGGTACCTCCCATACAAATGTACCACTCCGCCCACTTTAGAAATCAAGTAATAGTATTAGTATAATAGAAAATTTGTTGTTGTACTGAGGGTGATGGTATATGTAAGTCGGGTTGCCCGACTGGTTTTCAAGAAATATTGTTCATATTATATGTGTTTCTTTTTTCCATTGCAGGATAATCAGAATAGATAATGAACGATGATGCATATAAAGATATCCAAGTGAACAGAAGCCATTTAAGCACAAATCTAAAATATCTTTGTACACAGCCAAGGGCGTAGCCAGGATCGAACGTAGGGGGGGGGGCAGTAGTAGTACATTTTATTTTTTAAAAAAAAAACTAAAACTTATAGTATCTAACTAATAACACAGTGCAACAGTGAAAAAAATTCAAGAACTGAATAGTATAGGTTCAATGCTACTATCGAAGGGTAATAAAACCCTGTACTCAGTTTGGCGAGATTGGTGACCAATTTTTTTTATGGAATCCAAAAGATTCTTGAAATCAGTAAAACCCTCGAAAAAAGGTGTCATCAGTTTTTGTCCAACAGCTAACTCTCACTTTATGGTAGCGCTAAACTATATTCGGCAATAATGTAGCACGTAACTGGCTTATAAGTGCGTAAAGGTACGAACATTTGGTATCACAGTGGTCCTTATGAGCTATTTAGGTTGCCTAGACACGTTCAGATTGTATTGATAGTGAAAAATTTGGGCTCCCTCAAAGTAATGCTCAAAAAAGTTAAAAAATAATAATTTCTTCTTCACTTTTTTTTTGCAGGAATGACCAACCTTTTTGACATAAATTGGTGCACAAAACTCCAAGCTACGTTATTGCCGAATATAGTTTAGCGCTACTATGAAGTGTGAGTTAGCTGTTGGACAAAAATTGATGACCCCTTTTATCGGGGGTTCACTGATTTCGAGAATCTTTTGGGGTCCATAAAAAAAATTTGGTCACCAATCTCGCCAATCTGAGTATAGGTTTTTATTACCCTTCGATAGTAGAATAGAACCTATACTATCCAGTTCTTGTATTTTACAAAAAGTCTTCATTTGTTGCATAGCGTAATAAATACTTATTGTTTTGAAAATATTTTATTAAACAAAGGTAGACTTCAATTTTTTCTTAAAAATCAAATTCATTTAATTCAATACCAAAAAATTAATTTTTATTCATCTTAGTTGTTTTGTTTTTTTGAACATATGAAATTTTAGGCCGCAATTCTTGAGCCTTTTTTAATAATTTTTTTTTGTATTATTAGAAATGTATATATGGAAGTATGTTTTTTTGTTCTGAATTCCTTACCGTTTATTTTTAAAATGTGTCAAAGTCGATGAAAAAATAATTGTTGACTCTTATTCCAAATATTTTTTGGATTACGTGTCCAAAAAATTGTGATCCTACCTCAATTATTGTGAACATATGTTATGAATTAAACTGAGTGAAAATATAAGCAAAAACTATATTGTCCAGCTCACAATTATTAACCGATTAGAACAATTCTTAATATATAACCTGGAAAAGTTTAAAGGAAGTCTTCTGCAAAATATAAGTCAAACCGGTGAGTCACCATGAATTTTTTTTGCATACATACCAAAAAAATTTATTTTTAAACTTCAAATAATATTGAATTTTATGTTTACAAGTTGGCTAAGTAGTGTGCTTTTTATTTACATCATCTGTCAAAATAAAGAAGTTTTGTTAAATCCAAAAAATATTTGAAATTGAAGTCAAAACTTTATTTTTCATCGACTTTGATAAATTTTGAAAAAATAACGGTAAGAAATTTAGGATAATAATTACATTCTGTGTGCTATTTTGTTTCCAATAATACAAAAAATTATTTTGAATATCGTTCAAAAATTGCGGCCCAAAATTTCATATATCCAAAAAATCTGTATTTCCCACTTTGGAAGGTAGGCTTAAAGCAGTTTTAGGTTGCATGAAAATAACGATAAAAAGTGTGAATGCCACTTTATTCGGAGTTGATCAAACATCAAAAAAATGCTTGAATTGAAATCCAAGCTGATCCGTTTTTGAAAATACCGATATTTTTCATTTCTGCAGACTCGACCAAAAATCTTTTTACTTTTTAATCGACGAAAGTAATAAAACTGGACAAATGAGATAAAATCTGTTTACTTGTTATAAAAGTACACAAACAGGGATTTAATTATCATTCATGTATTGTCTTTGACTATTGACATTTTTACAACCTAGATGCTTAAAGTGCATTAAAAATTCACATTTTAAAATATAAAAAGTCCTTTATAAAGTAAACAAACCTACGGATGAAAAAGTGAGTATGTAGTTTTTCTATACATGGTCACTACTATCTCTTGTATACAGTTTCTTTCATGGGTCATAATTGGTATCGCATGGTGTCATATACTTGGTCGGCCATGTCTTAACTCAATAAAGTGCACTAAAGTAAAGCTGCACAGTCTATGTTGTGCATGCTAGGGCGATCAAAAAAGAAATATATTTTTTATTGTAGGTTGAAATTCGTTTGTATTTTTAATTCTTTAACGCATTATTGATGAATGTTATTACATAAATACAAAAAAAAACATTATTGATTGAGAGTAGTCACACAAAGTGTGTTATATCATAACAACAGAAATATGTTTGATTCATTTACAGTGCGGCTTGAGATGTCTTCTCTTCTGAGCAACGTTGACCCATTCTGACAGGTGTTTTCACAAATTTAAAAAAAAATCAACAAGAGTGGATCAATATTTCAATGCAATAAAATTAACAAAACCAATTTGTTTCCATGTATTTTGGCTATATTAGTAAGAACGATAATTCGCATTAATAATGGATAACAACTTTCCATCAAAACAAGAAAAAAATAATATGGGAAGCCCATTTCCATATAATCTGTCACTTAAATTTTCCAAGACCTTGATAATGCTTTCGAGCCGTAGCTCACCGATTGTTTTGATTATATTGGCCTTAAGTGTTTGAATCGCTTCTGATTTAAAATAATCTATGATTTTAAAATCAACTTGTATTTGGTCCACCCTCTATATTATTTGACACAAGAAAAAGTGTAACGTACTTAAGGAGCGGCTGGCTGGTATGCAGGATAGCTCAAGTAAACTTTACTGATCCTTTTAAAGATTTAACAGTTTTTTTATTTTCCAAATTTTTAAAAATTTTATTTTTCTCATATAACTTTCTAATGAAAAACTGGACGATATTTGAATTTGGTCGGTTTAATTATCTTACAACAGTAGGGAAAATCTCAGAAAACCGAAATATTTTCTACAACCCTTATGGTACTTTCAATACAAATAACCAAAGTTACCTATATACATTTCCATACATATTATGTATCTTTGTTGCAAGTGCACTAAATACGCTTATTGAACGTTAACTTACGAATAAAAGAGGTTCTCGTTGCGCGTACTAGTACTTCCAATACAAGTTAGTCTAAATTTTCCCAATAATTTCCACAGCTTTGATACATGCCTGTAAACGTATGGCCAACAGTTACCAATGCACAAGCAGTTAATTTCATTAACTCAAGAGTTAAAAAATATCCACTAGAATTTTGGAGAATAGACATAGGGTGAAATTTTTAATCAGTCAGCCAACTTAGTGGAATTTCTGTACTGTGTATATTTATTTTCATATTTTTCGGGATTTTGACAGATTTTTCAAGCTGTAGGGGGGGGCAGCTGCCCCCCCCTGCCCCTACCTGGCTACGCCCTTGTACACAGCACACATTAAATTGCTTGCTATAATTTCTGTTTGTGTAACATTTTTTGTAGACTTGATTCTTTAAAATTCTCATAAATTCTGACAAAAATTCAAAAAAATGACGTTTCGCCACACATTCATTGCGAATTTGTATTCAAGTTTATTGACTTCAGATTACAGCTCGTATTTCAGCATCAATATATCATTTTATAGAATGTAAAAAAAATTCCTTAGTCAAAATTGTCTATCCCTCGGCTGTTGTTGCTACATGCTACTGCTGCTGCTGCAAAAAATTAAATAAAATCTCAGCATTGACTCTTCCATGGATAAAAAGATACACGAGTAGATTTCTATTTTAGCAAACCCTCACTCGCCCCATCCAACGACCACAATGTACATTGATATTCATTGGAATAACAAAACCCTCTCGATAAGTGCATAATACGCGGTTTTCTAAAGATGATTTAACAGTTTGTTGTGTATTTGATTCGTCCCGTAGTTTGCTCTTATTTTTATGCCGCTTTTCTTGCCGAACCCCCTGTCACCATGCTCTCATGTTCAAGCTGGTAGCTTTAGCGAGTAAATCAACAACTGTCTGAGGATTACGAGACTAATAAATACTCGTTCTACACATTTCGATGTTGATGATAATGCTGGCGCATCTAGGTACAAATTGAATGGGGAAGAGGGGACAATTTCGAATGCGTCTTTTTGCAATGAAACAGTGGGATAATGTTACGAGAGGTTATACAAAAACTAAACTGTAAATAGAACAACTTGCTTATATAAAAGAAAACATACAAGCAATGTAATTAACATTATAATCCTATTTGATATCATACTAATTGATACTTTGAAACTACTTGCGTGAAAAAATAATATAAACAAAAATATATACATACATATGATGACTAAAGAGAGATGCATCTTATATTTAAATATTCGTATGACTCAACATCTTCTAAGCCGTTAGACCTGTTCTTTATAGAATATTCCTTGCGCTTGAGCTTTTCAGTCCATATGCAAAACAAGTCCTGTATTTTAATGATTTATAAGACGACGCGAATGTACAAATTCACCCAGTGTGCAGCCATATAGAAATGAATCATTGAAAATTGTAATCGTTTGCCTTTTTGCAACTGCACAATGAATGCAACTCTCGGCAGCTAAATGTGAATGCCACCATGAGCAAACAAATCCTGGGGTTGGGGCACTTGGTACGCTACCATCGCCACATGTAACATAGTGTGTATTTTGTAACATTCTGTTGCTTGTGTGAAAATTTGCAATTTGTTCAAACATTCTGAAAATGCCAATTGTTTCAAATAGCAAAGTTTAGAAATTATAGATTTTAACAAAAAATGAGGACAAAACGTAGTGCTAAAATAATAATCCCTTAGAATGTTTAGTGCTATGACAGTGAGCGTTTTAATGGGAATCACCAGAATGGATGGGCTCATATTTCCCATAGTTATTCTTAAGTCAGATATTGGCCATCGATTACAATAGGGTGCCCACACTACCGATCAGGCGGCAACAAGTCCCGGGGCTCCTGATCTACACACTACCAGCCACACTCATCGGGCGTAGTTTCTCAGAAAAACTGTAGCCAATTTCTGATATTAAGAACTTTACACCAGAACCTCTTTCGCAAAAAGAGATCAGACTGAAAGTTTTATATAATCACGAGTGACAATGATTTAACATCAATACTCCAAACATGGCAAGGATGTAGTACCCTTACCGGTGAGAGTCGGGGGAAGTTTCAAGCTCCTTCCGCTAGACGACGTTGAATGATAACCTTGTTTTTGTTAGGCTGGGCCCGTCAGAACCCCATAAGATACGATTGAACATGGGCACGCACTGGTGACCAAGCGCCCACGGAGCCTGAAAAAGGCCTCTGGTGAGAGTGCGTAGTCGAACTACTTCCAGTTTTAACAGTTGCAGTATAACAACTATTATCCCAGTAACGAGCAGCAATCGTAAAAATACAGGCCAAGATTGAGGTATCGGTCCGATCTAACCTTAGACACACCGGAAAAACGCACCAAGTCAAAGTCGGCGGACCCGCACGTACATCTACCTCGAAAACCTCTACAACGTGCAAAAAGTTTGGATGCAAACTACATTGCTGTAGTTACACCTCACTCACATTCCATAAATTTTCTACTCTAGTTAACGCTAATCAAAAGGCGGTGAATGGCATCTTTGTTTTTGTTAAGCTAGGCCCGTATGAAACCCCGTGGGATCAATAAGATATGGATGAACATGGGCACGTATGTATCCCATGTCACCCACAGTGTCAAGACTCTGCACAGTGGTCCGTTGGCCTCATCTAGCGGAACAAAATAAATAACATAAAAAACCAGTACAGAAATTACAGTCAGTTAAACTGACTGATAAATACCATCACCCAATATAAGATATTGTTAAAGTCTTGTGTTATTGAAGTTAACCGATTTGTAATTAAAACCAGTTACAAAGTTTCAGTCGGGCAACCCGACTTACATTTACCCTTACCCTCAGTAAAATAAATAATTTTCTATTATATTGATATTATTACTCGATTTCGAAAGTGGGCGGAGTGGTAAATTTGTATGGGAGGTACGTGAAGGGGAGTGGTTAGGCTTCCAGATTTATTCTCCATAACTTTATCCTGTTATAGCTTTACTAATTACAGAATTTGAGCACGATTGCGTTGGGTGTACTGATATTATTACTACATCCCTAAAGTGGGCGGAAAGGTACATTTGTATGGGAGGTACCATAAGGGGCGTCGCTAGACTTCCAATTTTTTTCTCCAAAACGATTTTTAATTAAAACCAGTTAAAAAGTTTCAGTCGGGCAACCCAACTTACATTTACCCTTACCCTCAGTAAAACAAATAATTTTCTATTATATTGATATTATTATTTGATTTCTAAAGTGGGCGGAGTGGTACATTTGTATGGGAGGTACGAGAAGGGGTGTGGTTAGGCTTCCAGATTTATTCTCAATTACTTAATCCTGTTATAGCTTTACTAATTACAGAATTTGGGCACGATTGCCTTGGGTGTACTGATATTATTAGTACATCCCTAAATTGGGCGGAAAGGTACATTTGTATGGGAGGTACCATAAGGGGCGTCTCTAGACTTCCAATTTTTTCTCCAAAACTTTGTCCTGTTATAACATAACAAAATAGAGAATTTGGGCACGATCGTGTCGAGTGTATTGATATTATTACCCAATTTCTAAAGTGGGCGGAGTGGTACATTTGTATGGGAGGTACCAGAAGGGGCGTGTCTAGTCTTCCAGATTTTTTCTCCAAAACTTTATCCTGTTATAGCTTTACTAAAAATAGAATTTAGGCACGATCGCTTTAGGTCTTTTAATAATATTAATCGATTTCTAAAGTGGGCGGTACCAGATGGGGCGTGAATAGGTCTAAAGTCACTCCTTCTATGTGTTACACTTTGGGGTCGTATCAAATGATATATACCCTCATCCCTAAGGGTGATGGTATAACCAGTTAGAAAGTTTCAGTCGGGCAACCCAACTTACATTTACCCTTACCCTCAGTAAAACAAATAAGTTTCTATTATATTGATATTATTACTCGATTTCTAAAGTGGGCGGAGTGGTACATTTGTATGGGAGGTACGAGAAGGGGTGTGGTTAGGCTTCCAGATTTATTCTCCATTACTTTATCCTGTTATAGCTTTACTAATTACAAAATTTGGGCACGATTGCCTTGGGTGTACTGATATTATTAGTACATCCCTAAAGTGGGCGGAAAGGTACATTTGTATGGGAGGTAGCATAAGGGGCGTCGCTAGACTTCCAATTTTTTCTCCAAAACTTTGCCCTGTTATAACATAACAGATTTTGGGCACGATCATGTCGAGTGTATTGATATTATTAACCAATTTCTAAAGTGGGCGGAGTGGTACATTTGTATGGGAGGTACCAGAAGGGGCGTGTCTAGACTTCCAAATTTTCTCACCAAAACTTTATCCTGTTATAGCTTTACTAAAAATAGAATTTGGGTACGATCACGTTTAATTCATTGATATTATTTCTCCATCTCTATAGTGGGCGGAAAGGTAGATTTGTATGGGAGGTACCAGAAGGGGCGTGAATAGACTTCCAATTTTTTTCTCCAAAACTTGATCCTGTTATAGCTTTACTAAAAATAGAATTTGGGTACGATAGCGTTGGATGTATTGATATTATTACTCCATCTCTAAAGTGGGCGGAAAGGTAGATTTGTATGGGAGGTACCAGAAGGGGCGGGGCCATGTAGCCCATTTGCAATACCGTTAGTAGTTTTGAGAAAATAATAACTCGTGCAAAATTTCAAAACATTTGGTTGCGTCTTTCGAAAGTTATCGTGCGAACCAGCCGGACAGCCACCAGACAGACAGACAGACAGACAGACAGACAGACAGACAGACAGACAGACAGACAGACAGACAGACGGACATGGCTCAAACGACTTAAAAAGTCATGAATCGAATTTGGTTCAAAGAAACCTAGGGTCTAAAGTCACTCCTTCTATGTGTTACACTTTTGGCTCGTATCAAATGATATATACCTTCATCCCTACGGGTGATGGTATAATAATAAAATTTTCGACAAAAGGAAAATTTTTCTAGAATAATATAACAAAAAGGAATAAAACCAGTACAGAAATTTCAGTCAGTTAAACTGACTGATAAATACCATAACCCAATATAAGATATTGTTTAAGTCTTGTGTTATTGAAATTAACCGATTTGTAATTAAAATCAGTTAAAAAGTTTCAGTCCGGCAGCCCGACTTACATTTACCCTTACCCTCAGTAAAATAAATAAGTTTCTATTATATTGATATTATTACTCGATTTCGAAAGTGGGCGGAGTGGTACATTTGTATGGGAGGTACGAGAAGGGGTGTGGTTAGGCTTCCAGATTTATTCTCCATAACTTTATCCTGTTACAGCTTTACTAATTACAGAATTTGAGCACGATTGCGTTGGCTGTACTGATATTATTACTACATCCCTAAAGTGGGCGGAAAGGTACATTTGTATGGGAGGTACTATAAGGGGCGTCGTCAGACTTCCAATTTTTTCTCCAAAACTTTGCCCTGTTATAACATAACAAAATACAGAATTTGAGCACGATCGTGTCGAGTGTATTGATATTATTACCTTATTTCTAAAGTGGGCGCAGTGGAACATTTGGAGGTACCAGAATTTGGGCACGATCGCGTTAGGTCTTTTAATAATATTAATCGATTTCTAAAGTGGGCGGCACCAGATGGGGCGTGGACAGACTTCCAGTTTTTTTCTCCAAAACTTTATCCTGTTATAGCTTTACTAAAAAGAGAATTTGGTTCCGATCACGTTTAATTTATTGATATTATTTCTGCATCTCTATAGTGGGCGGAAAGGTAGATTTGTATGGGAGGTACCAGAATGGGCGTGGCTAGGTTTTCAAAATTTTTTCCAAAACTTTATCCTGTTATAGCTTTACTAAATACAGAATTTGGGGACGATCCCGTAGGGTGTATTGATATTATTACTCGATTTCTAAAGTGGGCGGAATGATGTATTTGTATGGGAGGTACCAGAAGGGGCAGGGCCATGTAGCCCATTTGCAACACCGTAAGTAGTTTTGAGAAAATAATAACTCGTGCAAAATTTCAAAACATTTGGTTGCGTCTTTCGAAAGTTATCGTGCGAACCAGCCGGACAGCCACCGGACAGACAGACAGACAGACGGACATGGCTCAAACGACTTAAAAAGTCATGAATCGAATTTGGTTCAAAGAAACCTATTGTCTAAAGTCACTCCTTCTATGTGTTACACTTTTGGCTCGTATCAAATGATATTTATTTAACATTTTTTTCTTTAAATTTTTTTTTATATATTTTTTTTTTTAATTTGTAGACGTATTAAATTATATTATTAAATTATTTCGAGTCAATACTTCACTCTGACTCGGACTGCCTTACTAAAAATTGCAAAATTGTAAAATTGTTGGTCATTTCATAAAGTAACCGGATTATATTAATATAAAAGAACAGTCTCTTCGCCGGCCGATACCGGCTAACTAAGTTCTACTCTACAGAAGTTCAAATTCGGTCACAATAAGGGTTAAACAAAAGTGTTGATTTCTACCACAATTTTCTAGCACCTCATATACTGCACAGATCACGATACACTTTTTTTGTAAACTACATACCTTTTGTAAACTACTTATCTTTTAAGAAAATCAATAGCAATATGAATTTTCCCAATTTTTCAGTACAACCTGCACACCTGTAAAAACGCGCTAAAATGTTTTTGTTGCAGCCGTTTTGTCAATTGTTGTGTTTGAGAGCCGATAGTTAATCAATTATGGCAAGCTTGTAAATTTAGAAGCTATCGATTTGCTAAATGAACAGTTTGTTTTCGCCGGGAAATCAAATTTTGTAGATTTCGAATGCCGAAAATTTTAATTTCGTTACGCTAGATCAGGAAAACGAACCACTGTGCTCTGGTGAGACTTCGTAGTCGAACTACTTTTAGGTTTAACCCCTTGCAGTACAACGACTAGTGTTCTTGCAATAAGCAGTAGCAACCATAATTAGGCACGACTATATTAAATGATCTGTCCGATCTAACAGCGTTGCAAACCCGCTTCTACAACTATCTCGAAATAGCTCTACATCGTGCAAACAGTCTGTTAGCAATGGAGTGTTTTTAGAGTAGAAAGCATCTCACAGTACATTCTACTCATTGTACATTCTCTATATAACATTTGATACGATCCAAAAGTGTAACACATAGAAGGAGTCACTTTAGACCCAATGTTTCTTGAAACCAAATCCGATTCATGACCTTTTTAGTCGTTTGAACCTTGTCCGTCTGTCTGTCAGGCTGGTACGAACGATAGCTGTTGAAAAACGCAACCAATTGTGTTGAAATTTTGCATAGGTTAATATTTCTCCAAAGCTACTTACGGTATTGGAAATGGGCTATATGGCCTCGACCCTTCTGGTACCTCCCATACAATCTTCCATTCCGCCCATTTTAGAAATCAAGTAATAATATCAACACACCCAACGCGATCGTGCCCAAATTTCGTATTTATTAAAACTGTGGCAAAATACAGTTTTGGAGAAAAAAACAGGTAGTCTGGCCACGCCTCTTCTGGTACCTTCCATTCAAATGTACCATTTCGCCTACTTTATAGATGGAGAAATAATATCAATACACCTAACGCCATCGTGCCCAAATTATGTATTTTGTTATGCTAATTTTATGTTTTTACTGAGGGTGTGGTATATGTAAGTCGAACTTTCTCACTTGTTTTCTACTCTAGTTATCGCTAATCCTTGGAGATCCCTTATATCATCATATAAGGGACAATCACATAATCCGTGCAATCAGTCTCTGGAAGGTTTTCCACAGTAGCACGAAGCGCGATCGGACTGGACTCTCTAATGCAATAAAACATTGAGAAACTCATGCCCTATTAGCAAAAAACAAGACAAAGTCAGGGTTCTTTCCAACATACCTAAGACCAGACGTAAACCTATAAGTAGCATGTCCATTCTCACTCTCGACACTGTCGTCAAATAGCGATCTACACCTAGCCCTATTCAAACTACTCTCTACCGCCTAAACAAAGCGGTACAAAATCATGAGTAAATACCCTTCACTGTACTAGAAATCTGGTGAATGATGGATAAAAACAAGATCCATCAAATACCTATCAAAACCTGCCGGTCAGAGAGTGTTGGACAATATCAGCACTCTCTTACCGGCCGGCCGGATTCATGGCATAGTGAAATTGCTGTCGACGACATCGAGGGGGCCTCCGAATTGCGTTCTTCGGAAAACCAACAAATATGCGTTTTACACAAGACAAAATGCAAATATAATAAACTTTAGGGTACCTTAATAAAATTTTTCTTCTTCTTACCCAAGATTCTGCGCTGTAGAGCAAGACAGATAGGATCAGAGGCTGGTAGAGTTGGATCTTTGTTCTTCTTCTGAGAGCGCTTTGTCGTTAAATCGCTTGCTTAGCACATAGTAGCAGCGGTTTGCGATCAATACTCGTCTTTTGATTTCGAGGCTGACATTATTATTTTTGTTTATGGTGGAGCTAAGGTAGATAAATTCATCTACCCCTTTAAAATTATAGTTGTCAACGTTCATGCAGCGTCCCAGACGAGTGGACTCTTTGTTCTTTGAAACAAATAATTTGGTTTTGTCCTCATTTATCACGAGCAACATGTGGCTTTTGTTAAATATGGTGCCATTCCTGTTTACTGCTGCTTTCCGCATGATCATCTCCATTACGATGTTAAAGAGATCGCAGGACAGACTATCACCTTGTCTAAAGCCTCGCTTGGTAGAAAATGGCTCTGATAGATTTTTGCCAATTTCCACTGAAGACTTCGTGTCAGTCAGTGTCATCCCGCAGAGTCGAATTAGTTGAGACATGCTTTCCATCAATAATCACGTGATCAATCTTATTTCTTGTATTTTGTTCGGGAGATATTCAGTTTGCCTTGTGGATATCTTTATGCGGGAATCTGGTTCCACTCACTACATGTTTCTTGCTGACGCGAAACTTACCAGTCTGAATCCGTTATCGAAGGTGTTGTTGTGTAGACTGAACTTTCCGACTGCTGAACCAAGAGCATCTTCCCTTTCTATTTTAACATTAAAATCTCCCAGAACAATTTTAATGTCATGTGCAGGGCAGCGGTCATATATACCCTCCAGGCGCTCATAGAATGCATCTTTGATGTTATCGTATTTGTCTTCCGTCGGGGCGTGTACAGAAATCAGCGTAATGTGAAAATATTTCGCCCGGATGCGAATGGTGGCTATACGGTCACTTACAGGGTTAAACCGCGAGACCAGGTGTCGAAGTCTCTTGCCGACTATGAAATCGCATCCAAATTCGTGTCTTTCTGCATGGCAGCTGTAAAAGATGTCACAGTTCTTCCGTCGTGTGCATCCCTGATTCCGTCCATCTCATTTCCTGTATGGCGGTGATGTTAGCCTTGTATTTGTCGAGGACATCCACCAGTTGGATAGAGGCACCATCTCCGTATAGAGTTTGGACATTCCAGGTGCATAGCCTTAAGTCATGGTCCTTATATCGTTTGCGGGGGTCGTCAACATTTGGGGGGTTCTTGTTTTTTCTTTTTTCGTGTTTTCATAATACATTTTGTTTAAGGAGAGTGGCTTATTAGGCCACCGCTCCCAACATTTCAACCTCTGGGCAAAGTCCCATTCCCCACCTTAATAAAATAGTGACTAAAAATTCCATAACACTTAGAAAATAGTAAAAAAAATCACAAAAATTTTCGATTTCGAGACAAAAACAGACAGATGTTACAAGTTATCTATATAAATGTATATCTTATTGGAAAGGTCTAAGACTTTTCTTTCCAAAGCCACTCATAAGTGTCAAGATTTTGAGGGTGTTAGGATACTTTGGTATACAGGGTCATGTTGTTCTTGATCAGACCTACAACATGAACTAGGTCATTTCCCAAGTTCCTTCAATTTATTCCTTTTTGTCACAGTGTGTTACTTGAGCACATTAATTTGTTGCCTTTTATGTCTTCTAATGTCTACCTTTTATCTCTTATACCGCCTTTCATAATCGTTTATTGACAACGTCCTACAGTTTCTAACTCATTTAATGCATATACTTGGTTCAATATAGACGATTTTAGCGCAGTTTTTATCTGCTGATTGGCATTTACCATATCCTCAGCCTGTCGGGCTATTGTTTCCGTTTTACTTTATTTTATTTCCAAAGTCTGGCTGGGGTAATGCTACAATTGCCACAGACATAGCTAAAGTGGAGTTTCATGCAATTGTTTAAAAGTGCTTGTGTGTGTGTGCATGTGAGTTCGTGTGTCCCTTATAGTCCTGCCATTGATTTAGTATATACTTTTGGTTCAAATTGCTATTTATTGCTGTTGCTGTTTTTGTTGTCGCCGTATTGGCCCTTTTTGTTTTGCTATAATTTCGTTGACTCCACACCACAATAAGAAATTGGTTTTTTTATTTCACTTAAATCTTAAATATTTTTCTCGGTATTATTTCACATGGCGTTTTTAAAGCTTTGTATTGCTATTAATTAATATTATGTATTGCATTTTTTTCTTCAAATCGTTGTACTATGGCGCCTTTATGATTTTAGTTGATTTCCATGTGGATTATTAATATTTTTGCAGATATTCGTATTGAATATGGTAATTTGAATTGTCCATAAATTTATGTAGTGCTCAAGAGGTTTGAAATGTGAATTTAATAATAAACATGCCTTTAATCGTGTTAAATTCGCCTAAACGTATTTAAAAAGTTACATATTTTCAATATTATTTTGGGATTCTAAATAAATTTCGATGCATTAACTTCACTGCTTAGAAATCTTTAGGTATTTACTGAATTTTGCAAGTAATCAAAATGGATTTTAATAAAATGTCCTTTTTGTAGGGATATTGCGCAACTAGTTTGTAATATCGAATTCAATCACCCAATTATTCTTCTTACTTACTTAGCTGGCAATTCCTTACACTCGTAGATTTTAAATTGTAGTACGTTATTATGTGCGCTTCGATATTCCGCGCTTCTTCTCCAGTTTATTACATCAAGTTCTGCAAAATCCACGTCGATTTTGGCACAAAGCTCTTGTAGCTTATGATTCTTACTCTCGAATACTGCCAGATCCGTTTATCCGCTTGTGGGATAACCCAGGATTTTGAAACATACATCAAGACTGATAGAAAAAGCATCTGCTATAGCCGAATTTTCGTTCGTCAAGAGTGGGCTCTGTCATTAAATTGCTTGCTAAGTATAATATCATCTATTGGCCAGCAGGATTCTTCTCCAGATTTCGAGGCTGACGTACCACTTGAATTATACTTGTTAATGCTTACGCTGCATCCAAAACGAGTAGATTCTTTGTACGTTGAAAATAATATCTCCATTTTGTCCTCGTTAAACCGTTGGACCCATTTTCGCTGATTCCTTCTGTATACCTGAGAAGGCTGCAGTCACATCCCGCAGTTTTCGACCGATTATGTCAGCGAAGGCGAGTAGCATGTGGCTTTTGTTAAATATAGTGTCACTCGTGTTTACTGCAGCTTTTCTCATTATCATCTCCATCACTATGCTAAAGAGATCACACGATAGGCCGTCGCCTTGTTTTAGGCCACGTCTGGTACAGAATGGCTCCGTAAGGTGCTTGCCAATCTTCACTGAAGACTTAGTGTCAGTCAGCGTCAGTCCGCAAAGGAGTATCAGCTTCAGTGGAATACCAAACTCAGCCATTACTTCAAGTAAATTCTGTCACATCAGGCTGTCGCAGGCAGCTTTATAGTTGACGAAAACATGGTGTGTGTGTCGATCTGTTAATCTCTGGTCTTTTCCAGGATTTACCGAAGTGTGTATATCTAGCCCAGTCAGTTGTTGATTTACTAGGTCTAAAGCCACACTGATAAACCCGATCAGGTTAGATAACACTGGCTTTAGTCTTTCACATAGCATACTCGACAGGACCTTATATGCGATTGGTAAAGGGGTGATCCCGCGGTAGTTGGAGCACACACTTGGGTTACCTTTTTTCAGCACATGACATAATACGGTTAGATTCCAATTAAACCGTATGTATAGGCTGGCGTATGGTCATTATCTGCTTATCGTCACCGGACTTGAAGAGTTTTGCCAGAAGTCCATCGGCATTGGTTTCATTATTATATTATACTAGCTGACCCGGCGAACTTCGTCTCGCTTCAATTTTATGGCTTTAGATAAACTCAGTAGAGAATGTTTGATAAACAATGTTTTTCGATTAGTTTTCCGCCTCAAAAACAAACAACGAAAAGGCAACGTTCAACTGACCGGACATAAAACAGGGAAATTCGAGATTAATCTTATATATTTCCAACGATTGGCCTTGCGATTTATTGATTGTCGTACGGGAATTGGAATGGATGATCAGTTGGAATTATCTAATTCGTAAGAAAAGGACTTCCTCTTCTTTGAATTTGTTCTTTATGATCGTCTGAAATCAAATTTTTTATCAGATTTTTGACGGACAACAGCGTACCGTTGCACTATTTCGGTTGATTAAGATTCCGCAATATGATTATGATCGATCGCACCTTTATCTGTAAACTATTGGAAAATTCGGTCGGATTGTTGGTCGCTTCATCCTTTACGGTCACGCTGTAAACAGATTTGTACGAATGCAGTTCTCAAGCGATTTAACTTTCTAATTTGAAATTGTAGCTATTAATGTATTTATTCTTCTCTGCTAGTAACATATTGCCCGTAAATTAATCCAATCGAGATTTTTATTATTTTGTGCAATGTCATGAGTTACTTACCAACGATGTGAACTGGCAAAAATTTGCTGGGAACGATATCAATTCAGTCAAAGCATCAACCCGAATTTGGCCATTGCCAAGCGCTGGCAGTTGTTTCGGGAATTCAGCAGAAGATGGGAGGTTCTGGAATGAGCCCCTAATTTTTTTGGTCAATTACAACTTCTTGACATTTTCAAGCATGGTTTTAGTAAATCAGCAGCATTAGACATTTTGAGCAAAATCATAGCCCCACCAACTCTTTAAGTCGTTATCGAGCATTCATCCGAAATGTTGATTTGGGATTCCCGCATCTACTTCGCCGTAGCGAAATTCTTGGTCATTGTATACTTTGGCTTTTCAACCGTGAGAAGATTCATCGACAGATTTAAAGTGGAATTTGCAGTTGGAATGCCTTCCAACAATGTGACAGGTATGCCAGAGGATGCAGCGGCTAACGTTATTTGAGATATTGACCAAATTGTTGCCGGAATCAACAAAAAATGTCTTAGGTGTCCCACTCGGAGCATCGAGAAAGTAAATGCCTCTAGTTTCATCGTGAATCGTACACGTTCTTGTACTCGGTATTCAACAGCGGCACATTTTGTTCGAACTCTTCCGATCAGCTCATCTAGATTATAGTCTTGCTCCCGTTAAAATTCGCGATCGAATGCATTTTGCATCGAACGATTTGACGCTGGCACTCCCAATGTCGGGTTCGACGGATTTTTTATTTAAATATTATTTTTCTCGTTACCAACCAACATTTAACCGAAAATTTTCCACCTAGACATCGTTCAAAACCATCAATTCATGCGAAAAGTGCAAAATTTTGTCAATAAAAAAAAACACATTTTTTGGACTTTTCCGGAATTTTCCGAGTTTTTCCCTAAGAATTTTCTATTTTTCCATTCGAAAAGCCATTCCGTAACAACTGCACACAAAATTCCATACAAAAAACCAATTTTCGATTTTTCCAATTTCCCAAATTTTTCAAAGGATTTTTCCAAAATTATCTTGCATAAAACTCTCATACTAATTACGAACAATTGAATAAAAATTGAAAACAAAATGGGCCAGCCGTTCTCCCTTGATGAATTACTACACACTGTTTACACCGTTTATATACATATAGGTTTCACAATAAACCGAATTTTTCCAAGCAGCACAACGAATTTTCCACCTTTACGTCGCACAGTGGGGAAAAAAAACATTTGGACATTTGAAATTTTAGGCCGCAATTCATAACCGATTTTCAAAATTCTTTTTCTTTTTTTGTATTATTGGAAACAAAATTGCGCACAGAATGTACGTTTTTTTTTTATTCTGAATTCCTTACCGTTATTTTTTTAAAATTTACCAAAGTCTATGCAAAAGTAATTGTTGACTTTAGTGTCAAATATTTTTTGAACTACGTGCCCTAAAAATAACGAACTGACCTCAATTAATGTGGGCATATGTTACGAATTAAACTCAGTGAAAAAATAAGACAACAAATTTTTTTTGGCACAACTGCAAGTAAATTTGTGGAGGCACTATTTTCACACTTTAACTAGGTGTCCTGCTCATAATTATTGTCCGATTAGAACAAAACCTAACATATAGCCTGGAAAAGTTTTAAGAATGTCGTCTGTAAAAAATAAGCCAAATCAGTGGAGGTCGCCATGCAATTTTTTTTGCATATGTACATAAATTATGCTGTTTTAAACATCTAATAAAATACAATTTTGTGTTTGCAAGTATGCTATGTTGTGTGCTTTTCATTTTTGAAAATCGGTGAAGAGTTGCGGCCTAAAATTTCAAATGTTCAAAAAAACTTTTTTTTCCCCACTGTGCGTCGTCTAAAATCGTCAAATCAACCGATACAATGAAAAAATTCGAGTTATTTCAAGAATTTTCCGAGTTTTCCACCAAGAATTTTTCTATTTTTCCATTCGAAAAGTCATTTTGGAATGATTATCCGAAATTTTTACATTTACATCATTCAAAATTGTCAAAACACAAAAAAATGTAAAATTTCGTCGAAAAAAAAATTCAAATTTTTGGAATTTTTCCATAATTTTCCAACCAAACTTTTCTGTTTTTACAACCGAAAAGCCACTACGGAACAATTGCACACAAAAAGTTATACAAAAACTCAATTTGCGATGTAAAATGTTTCTAAAAAAATCCAAATTTGTCGATTTTTTCCGGAATTTTCCGAGTTTTTCACCGAGAATTTTTCTATGTTTCCATTCGGAAAGTCAGTTCGGAATAATTATTAAAAATTGTTCACTGTTACATCGTCCAAAATTATCAAATCATACGATAATATGCAAAATTTCGTCGAACTTTTTGAATTTTTCCGGAATTTTCCGCATTTTTCAACAAAAATTTTCCATTTTTATACTCGAAAAGCCATTCTGTAACAATTGCACACAAAATTCCATACAAAAAGGCAATTTTCGATTTTTCCAATTTTCCGACTTTTCCAGAATTTTTTCCCAAAATTTTCTATCACATAAACCTGCTCCTGCCAATAACGAACAACTTAAAAAAAGTTTGAGCAAAATCGGCCCAGCCGTTCTCAATTGATGAATTACTATACATTTTTGCCACCATTTTTATATATTTAGATTTCATCCGCGATATTAATCTTCTTACCGCAGTTCGATTTGATGGTGGTCAATTAAAGACTTCATTCGCGTGATACCTTCATATTCCCTGTCTTATGGAACCAACAAATGGTGGATGTGCACTACTATATATGTTATCAGATTTTTAACATTCACCTTGAAGTATTGCGAGCCCTGTGCCATAACCTTTAACTTTTGTACCTTAAATCCTGTCAATCTCCCATTCCTTCATCTAACTGTTTTTCGCTTAATTAGATGCCTCGCAAATTTTGTTGTCTTCTATAGCAGTTCCTTAACATTCCGGGTAACAATTGCCTGTAGCGTTGCATTGTAGAGAGCATCCTGTTCCTCAGACACTGTGCGACATTCTTCATCGTAGCTTCATTCTTCACCAGAATTTGTCTGAGTGCCGTTTTTTAATATACTGCTAGAAGTAGAGGCGTTGTGTCGTAGTAATTGGGATAGCTGGTAGGAGTTGGCAGTGGCTATCTCTGGGCTTGCGGCTTTGAGTTGACCTGCTATTTTTATAATTGGTTAAGTTCGTTTTCCGCTCTGCTCAATCTTGTGCGCAGCTTGGCTGCAACCAGGTAATGACCCGAACCAATGTCATCACCGCGGATAACGTGTACGTCCATGACACTAGATGCATTCTTGCCATCAATTAGCATATGATCAATTAGATTTTTGGTGTTTTGATCGAGGGATAGCCAAGTTGCCTTGTGGATATCTATGTGCTGGAATCTGGTTCCACTCACTACATGTTTTTTCCCGCTGCGAAGTTAACCAGCCTAAACCAGTTGTGTGACGTGTCTGTATGCAGGCTGAATTTACCGATCGATGGACCAAGAACATCTTCCCTTCCTATTTTTGCATCAAAGTCTCCTAGAACAATTTTAAAATGCATCTCGTTCGTAAAATTCATTTTTAATCTCATCGTCTTTATCTTACGTCGGGGCGTGTACACAAATCAGCGTAATGTAAAAATATTTCACCCAGATGCGAATGGTGGCTATTTGGTCACTTACAGGGTTAAACCACGAGACAAGGTGTCGAAGTCTCTTGTCGACTATGAAACCACATCCAAATTCGTGTCTTTCTGCATGGCAGCTGTAAAAGATGTCACAGCTCTTTCGTCGTGTACATCCCTGTCCCGTCCAACACATTTCCTGTATGGCGGTGATGTCAGCCTTGTATTTGTCGAGGACATCCGCCAGTTGAATAGAGGCACCATCTCTGTATAGAGTTCGGACATTCCAGGTGCATTTTCCTCAGTCATAGTCCTTATATCGTTTGCGGGGGTCGTCAACATTTGGGTGGTTGTTGTTTTTTTCTTTTCTTCGTGTTTTCATAATAATTTTGTTTAAGAAGAGTGGCTTATTAGGCCACCGCGCCCGATCCTAGTTTCTTGGGGCTGTCAAAGCCACTAACAGAGCCTGTATTGAGCTTCAGTAACTTCTATTACCTACTTCCTAAGACGCATCGGTGATAGCATGTCGATTAGGTTCAGTTTATCGTCGCTGAATTTTTGTTGTTGTATGGTAATGGTTTATGTGTCATTAGAAACTAGACATAATGTGTATGAAATCAGTGATCAAAGATTAGATGCATTAGTTATTGCTATATTTAATGTAAAAAAAAGGTTTTTAACTCCTAAAATCTCGAGATCGAATAGAGATATTGAGATATATTTTTTTGTAGATATTGACTTGATATATGCTTAATTGTTGAGATATATGGTGGTCCCACTTTTGCGTCAAATATCGCGATATCTATAAGAGATATGGTAAGTCCAAACATACACTTAAATAGGCCGTCGCTTCACCTATTCAACGGTATATTACAAGTTCCTCTATCTACAACAACAATAATAATTCAAATACGATTAACTGAATTGAAAACAAAGTCGAACTTTGACCTCTTTGCGGCACACTCTAACGTCTAACTATCGATGCGATTTTTCGCACAATATATTCATAGTTTTGTAGACAATAAACTAAAGGTGTTGCTCAATGTACAACTTCGCTACTAATACCTTTTTTCAACGAAATTCCCAAAAATCCCAGATAAGGAACATCCTATCCAATATAACTTGAAAACTACCTACTTACTTAAGTGGCACATTACAACTGGTTCATTAATTAGAGGCCTGAAGTATTAAAGAATTCCACACGCTCCTGTCTCCTGTGTGTATTCTCCAGTGAGTCCAACAAGTTGATGGAACGTAGCCATCCAACTGGTCGTACCAACAACCCCCCAACCCTGCTCTGCGCCGTTCTTCAGGTTCTCCATCGAACACCATTCTCTTCGGAGTATTTACATTAGAGTGTTCAAATACCTCCTTTTTTTAAAAACCCGATTTCCGAGTTATTCGAAAAATTGATTTTTTAGAAAAATCGGATTTCGAATACAGCTTTTGTAACGGTTTAACCGGTTTTTTTTCGTTTTTTTTTTTGCCTTAAAATTTATTTACAAAAAAATAAGAAATGTGTTGTTTAATTTTTTTTTTAGTAAAAACTTTTTAATAAATTTTCTCTTCATTTTATTTTTTAAAGTAGTATTTTTGGAAACGAATACATTTATAGAATATTTTAATTTTAACTGTTTAATTTCAATATTCTTCTGTTTCGTTTTTATAAAGCTTGATACAGAAAACACGCGCTCACTAATTGTGGAAGTAGGACTTATTGACAAAAGCGCGTTTAGAAGGATGTTGAGCTTTTCTGTCATTTTATTAAATCTATCGAAATAGTTGAAATAATCATATAGGCTTGTGTCATTGTAATTTGTTTTCGCAGGTGGATTTTGGATGTTATTTAGTGTCCTATTTAAATAGTTGCAAAGAATACCACTAGGGGATTCCTACATCTCACAATCTGATCTGTTACTAGACTCTACCATTGTTGGGGAAATTTCAGGAAAAAGTCTTTTAAAAAATATTCCATAGTTTCCGCCTTTTTAGAATACTTTACACAGGATGAACTTGTAGGATACTTTCCGGAGCTGAGATATATAATTAGGCTATTCAACGTTTGCATTCTTCTTTCCTTAAATCTTGCTATAATTTTATTTCGCAGCTCCCGAGCATATGTTTCAGTATAAACGCATATACTCCTTCAGCTTCGATTAGAGTCGCTAAATAATTTGATAATATTTTACTTGCGAGCGTTTAAGGCTAAAGCGCTGAGCTTAAATCTCTCAAAATTGTTACTTCTTTTGAGCTGATTCGAGTTTCCCCTAAATCCAAAAGCGCATGGTTTGCACATGGGTAAATTCATAGAATCTGTTCAATCATTGCAGATAAGGAGCTACGATAGTATTTCACATCGACAATGAGCCATAGTTCTTTATTGTGCTCCTGGAAAACATAGCTTTGCAATTTCTTTTGTTTTTCGCCAGACTTGTTAAATGAATTAACATGCTTCCGCAGATTTGCGATAATTTGAGGCACGTTTTTAATGAGCTCGTATAATTTTTCGACTTCCACTATTTCACCGCATTCATCATCATCACTGCCATCGTCGGCTTGTTGATCCACTTTTTTGGCATAAATAACATCCACAACGCAAAGTTGTATCGCATGATTTAAGCACAATTGGGATTCCGGTAGAATAGAAGCCCCATATATTTTTAATTGTCGCTGCTCCATTATGTGTGGAAGCTACTATATCTTTGTCGAAGATAATTCCAAATTCTTTAAGTTTGTTGTCTAACAAATTTGAATGTGGGTTGCAGTTCCTGCATATTGTAATTGTTCCAAATCCAAGATTAAAATGCTCGTGACGTTGTTTTTCCGGATCATAACGTCTCAGGGTGACATTTACGTATTTGAAATTTGATTTATCGCTCCACTCATCAACTACAAGCGAAAAACGACCCTTTTTTTCTAATATTGACTGCAGCATGTTTATCATCTCACTTTTTTTTATCCATATAACAACAAAGGAATTTAAAAAAAAACCGAGTACCCGAAAGAAAAAACTCGGTTAAACCGGTTATTCGAAAATAGCGTTTTTGCAAAAACCGGCATACGGTTTTAAATAAATAAACCGATTTACGGTTTTTCAGTTTCGGTTTTGAACACCCTAATTTACATACATCATGGCAACATGTCCCAGTCATTGCAGTCATTGAATTCTGACTCTTTTTGGCTACGCCGATGTCGTGGTAAAGCTCATACAGCATATGGGTCATCTACGTTGACGCAGATAGGTCCATATATTTTTTTTGAGTAACTTTCTCTTGAATATTCCCATTATTTGTATATATGTTGTCGAAAGCAACCAAAAGTCGCAGCGTTCTTACACTCACTACGATCCCCTTTCTCGTATATGGGCAAGGCGGCTCCACAAAAAGCCCCCCAATGAAATAACGCCCAAACAAGAAATGAAATATTTCCCAAATTTTTTTCATACATTTTTGGGTGTTATTTCATATGAAATAACTCCCAATTTTTTTGGGCCGTTTTTCATTTTTCTTTGGGAATTATTTCATTCCTCATTTGGGGTTTTCAAATTATGAAATAATCTCCAATGAAATAATACCCAACAATTTTTTTTAATTCGGAGCTTGTTTCATATCGTGCATAATTTGGGTGTTATTTCATTTTTTTTTTCGGGGGTTATTTCATTTTAAAGCTGTTGGATTTTAGGGGTTATAATTCAAAAGGAAGAATTCAATAATAGCAGAGAGTTTGATATGCTTGTGAACATTGGAGGTGGTTGCGTAAAGGCCAAACGTAAAAGGCAAATTGTATTCCGAACTGCAAAAATAGAGCAGGGCTACAACGATCTACGATCCACACGATTCATTTCAATAATTTTGGATTTTGCTGTTGGTCCATATTGAATTCATGAAATCCTTGGTGAAACTGACTCTTTTATGAATTTTGGGCATAATTTCTTTATGGTGCTGATGGGGTTTATTTCATTAGGGGTTATTTCATTTTCATCATTGGGTGTTAGTTCATATGAAAAAACTCCCAAATATTGGGGGTTGTTTCGTTTTCGCTTTGGGGTTTATTTGATTCATTTTTCGATGTTATTTCATTCATAGTTTTTGGGTGTTATTTCCAATTTGTTGGGGTTTATTTCAATGGGGGTTATTTCCTGAGCGTTATTTCATTGGGGGGCTTTTCATAGAGCTGGCAAGGCCACCGTCACTAACGTCACGTTCGTATACATATTTTGGTCAATATCTTTACAAGATACTATTATTTCTCCCAACTTGAGAGCGGCATATGAAAGTTCTCGTCATAACTGTTGTTTGATACGTAGACAATTTGGCTGTATCTCGTTTTGTTGTGAAGTTATGACCATTTTAAGCCGTCAGTAACGTCACCGGATTTTGGATGTGTGTTTTGAGGTTACTGAAAGTTTGTATAAAAATTAGCGAATTGAAAAGATTTATGTTTATAATTGACCAGTATTTAAAAAAGGAAGGCTGAAAGATGTTTTTTATCCAAAAGGTGGGCTTAAATTTTATGTTTTAATCACGTAATCGCCATAAAAGCAGTGTCAGTAACGTCACACAAAAAAGTCAGTAACGTCACACGTACGAGTTTCGGTAGGATTTTCGGGTCTTTTTTCTCTTGGGTTAATAGAGGGACCCTAAACGACCAAAAAATCAACGTAAAGGAGTTTTAAGATGCAACCTGGGGAGATATTAAGACTAAACCAGTTTCATAAAAAAACTTGTAGTAAATCGGGCTCGACCTTTAGAGCTGATTTTTGTATGATAGGGTGTTAGTTAATAAAATTATCTCTTCAATAATGTGTATAGCTTGAGGGTTGAAATTGGTTTTTGATCAGTTTTGAATCATTAAAATTTGTAATTTCTCCCTACTTTTCAGTTTTAACGGCTATTTAATAAGAAAAATGTCGAATTAACTTCTGTTTTTGTTTTTTTTTTGTGATAAAAATTTTGTGTGAATATTTTGAACTAAAGCCAGGTCACTCTGTAAAATAAAAACACATTATTATCGAAAAAAAAACAAAAGTATTTATTAATTCAGTCTTGTTAATTTTTTCAAAATTAAAGCATCGCTTCAGTTGAAGTTTTTTTTTTAACGTAAATAAACATAAAATATAATATCACAAAAATAAGCAATTTTAATTGTATCCCTGCTGAGCTGCTATTTCGTCCCCAATGGTACGGATTTGGTGCGAAGACGAAATGTCACGAATGTTTTTTGCGTTTGCGAAAATTGTGGCCGTATCCAAAATGGTGTTTATTTTTTAAACTCTTCTTCAGCAGCTTCCGCAACTAATATTTGCGATTGTGTATATTGGAACGCCTGAACGAATTCCCATGCACTGTTTACTATGCAGTGACGAGCTTTTTCCTTTTGTCGTATTTGTTGCTTTCTTTTAGCTTTTTAACATAACGCTTGTCTCTTTGTGCGCCAGGAATGGAAGTCGAGTAATTTAATACCAAATTGTTAAGCAAAAAAGTAAAAAAATTAAAATTAATATAATACGTCAGTAACGTCACACAATTTTTTTTGCAAAAATACCCTGCTATGTGCTTATAATGCTTCATTTAAGCATTGATTATGAAAGTACTTCAAAAGTACTCAAAATAAATCAGCTCATCCAACCTCTTTGCAAATTAGTTAATGCATAAACTTTTTATAACCAGCAAGACAGTTTCAGTCGGGCAACCCGACTTATATATTCCATCACCCTCAGTAGGACAAAAAAAATATGTTATATTATAACTCCATCTCTAAAGTGGGCGGAGTGGTACATTTGTATGGGAGGTACCACATAGGGTGTGTCTAGACTTCCAGATTTTTTCTCCAAAACTTTATCCTGCTTGAACTTTACTAAATACAGAACGTGGGCACGATCGCGTTAGTTCTATTAATAATATTACTCGATTTCTAAAGTGGGCGGTACCAGATGTGTATGGGAGGTACCAGATGGGACGTTGATAGACTTCTAGTTTTTTTTTCTTAAAAACTGTAAGTACATTTGTATGGGGGGTACCAGAAGGGGCATGGCTAGACTTCCAATATTTTTTCCAAAACTTTATCCTGTTATAACTTGACAAAATGCATAATTTGGGCACGATTGTGTTGAGTGTATTGTTATTATAACTCCATCTCTAAAATAGGCGGACTTGTACATTTGTATGGGAGGTACCAGAAGGGGCGTGGCTAGACTTTAATTTTTTTTTCCAAAACTTTATCCTGTTATAGCATTACTAAATGTAGAATTTGGGAATGATTGAGTTCGATGTATTGATATTATCACTCGATTTCTAAAGTGGGCGGAATTGTACATTTGTATGGAGGGTACCAGAAGGGGCGTGGCCATATAGGCTATTTTCAATATCGTAAGTAGTTTTGGGGAAATATTAACTCGTGCAAAATTTCAAAACATTTGGTTGCGTCTTTCGAAAGTTATCGTGCGAACCAGCCGGACAGCCACCAGACAGACAGACAGACGGACATGGCTCAAACGACTTAAAAAGTCATGAATCGAATTTGGTTCAAAGAAACCTAAGGTCTAAAGTCACTCCTTCTATATGTTACACTTTTGGGTCGTATCAAATGATATATACTCTCATCCCTAAGGGTAATGGTATACAAAATTTGTCAGTAACGTCACCATTTATTTGCGGCTGATTACTTTAAGCCCTAATTAGTCCAAAACCCAAGCTTTGTACACAAATTTGTATTCTATCGAAAAAAAGTAATCATCTGTCTAAAGTATAAAAAGTAACAACAAAATTTACCTTTTTAGCCGACATTGGTATATTTTCCAAATACACCTTGCACGTGCCACTTATGAAAATGTCAAATGCCATATTCTATACATATTAGACATTTGAAATATAAAAAAAATTTTGGACCTTGTGACAGAAAAAAAAATTCTATGTGGTTTCATTTTTCGTGGCCTTGCCGATATGGTAAAAAAAATTAAGTGTAAATACTTCTTTAGTAAAATATTGTTCTTATTCTGTGAAACTCACTGTTCGATCTTCTGCCACGCCCTACTTAGCCCATGTGAAACAACACGTCTAATTGTGCCACCAAAATGTTGGTAACATTAGCTTAACTATGACTTAATTTTTATAATCATGCATCGTATAGCAAGTATTGTTCATTACTAGTTTTAATATAGAACATAGCCATAGAAAAATTGTCTTCGAATCGAAAAATATCAATTCAGCGTATTTTCTCTACGACTGGCCCAAAGGTAGTAATTACACACATTCTTTACGGAAGTTTCGTATTAAGACAATCATCCTTATTTCCATTTCCATTTTTCGCATTATTTTCTTTAATATCTCATTTATTGCTAATTAGTTGAGTTCCGTAGACATAAAAGTAACACATTTCGTTTCTCTGTGTTTAACAAGGCACGTCCAAGCGGAAATGCGTATGAAAACTGAAAAACAATAAAATGTGGTAAGTGAACTCGGCTCGAAATAGTTAAATGTTAATTAACCAAGACGAGACCAACTCTAAAGGGGTCTCCGAGAGGGAGTGAAGGACCAAAAGCAAAAAAAAAAAAAAAAACAATGGATATTAAAAATAACATAATATAGCTACAGAGGCAAAAAATCTATTTTTTCCACAGTGGCTGTATTTCTATAAAAAAATCTGTGGTCTTCGTTGATGCTTTCTTTGCACCGGTGTGTTTAGCTTCACGATTCTTTTGTAGAGCTATTAACACTTAAGGTTTGTGATGAAAGGGGAGGAGTCACAGCAAAGGGTGCTGATGATGGTAGTTTGGTAACTATCGAAATAGCTAAACGCCCTGCCAGCTGTCAATATAATTCATTTCACACAACTCTTGTAAAATTAGCAATAATAGAATAGATCTTGAACCGAACAATGAAACCAAACTCATAATCTCTAAATATCAAGAAACTAAATTCAAAGATTTGTGGTAGTAATGAAAGTATCTTCCAATATTTTTGTTGATTAAATTTATAACTTTTAGATATTATATAATTAGGTATTTGTGAAACAGATATGAACAAAAGAATTATATAGTGAAATTTAGGGTAAAACAATTTTTCCCGTCAAGTCCAAGTGTACCGTTGTGGAGTCAAATGGACTAAACGTATTTACCTCTTTCAGGTAATTACATATTTTCTAATGTCAAACAAAATTGTCTGTAAAAGAAAACAGTACTTGTAATAATAAATATTGTATCTTCATTGCAGTAATAACCACTCCTTAAAAAATTCATTGTTACATATAAAATTTAAAATTTCTTTCACTCCAAACACTCGTTAATGATGTTTCTCGCAAGATTCCTTAAACATCTATAAAAATTGCAAACCATCTTACGTTTTGGTAGGTGGAACTTATGCGGTCCGTGTGTTACACATACAAATGAAATCCCTACATTACGGACAATAGGAAATCTCTTAATATATTGTTGCTTAATTTTTGATTACTTTGGGTGGTTTGAATGTGTGGGTGCGTACTGCAGTACGCTCACATGTTTGATAATATTGTCTGTATATATGACATGGCAACATATTGTCCATTCAATTGAATGAAGTTCAGAGATTTGCTTAAAGATACAAAATGTGTGAATCGTGATCGCCATTAGGGTCATGTCCGTATCATTAATTATTGATGATGCCGATGATGACGATTCTATTAAGATTCTGGTTGCATACCATCGGAGAATATAAAATACTTCACAATCAATACTTGGACATGGGGGGTGGGATTATTGTTTTCAGTTGAAATGAGACTGGGAGTTCTATTCGTCATTGTGTCACAATATACCGTTGCCGTTTCGGTTACATAATATGAAGGTTGTTAAATATTTTGTTATGTAACACAACGGTTTTCATTTTATTTGTATTGGTATTTTTTTAGAATAACGTCTTAGCACTGAGAGATTAAAAATATAACTAGTAAGATTATTTAACTCGTCATAGAACTTAACCTCCGCTTAGGTGACAGACGTTTATATACCAAATTTTAGCTCGATAGCTCTCAAAAAAGTAACAAACGGAAACCCTTAAATGTTGACGACCCCAGCAGACGTAATAAGGATCATGATTTAAGGATATGCACCTGAAACGTCCGAACTCTCTATAAAGGTGACAATATCCGACTGGCGGATGTCCCCAAAAAATATAAGGCTAACATCACCGCTATTCAGGATTCTCGCGATTAAATTCTGTTAGTCGTCAAATAGGTACAATCCGTGTCAAGGCAAAATACATTCTACATCACGCTGATTTGTGCTCATGCCTCGACGGTAAAAACGATGAGATTCAAAATGAATTTTACAAGCGCCTAGAGGAAACATACGACCGCTGGCCTGACCACGACATTAAAACTGTTCTGGGAAACTTTAATAAAAAAATAGGAAGGGAAGATGTTCATGGTCCGTCGATTGGTAAATTTAGCCTGCATACCGACACGTCAGACAACGGAATTAGGCTGGTCAGCTTCGCAGCGAGAAGGAATATGGTAGTGAGTAGAACTAGATTTCAGCTTTAAGATATCCACAAGGCAACTCGGCTATCCCCCGATAAAAACACTAAAACTCAAATTGATCATGTGGTATTTGATGGCAGAACGTGCATGTGATCCGTGGTGCTAATATTGGCTCGGATCATTACCTGGTCGCAACCAAGGTAAGGACCGGCCGTGGCATAGTGGTTAGAACACGCGACAACCATGCGGGAGATCGCAGGTCAAAGTTGGCTCCAGTCATCTTAAAAAAATTGTTCTTTCATTGTCGGCTCCCCTCGAATGTTGTTGACAGCAACTTCGCAGTATTAAAGTGTCGAGTCAATCGGCGTGTCTAGTAAGAGCTTCTCAAACAGTGACGTTCGCATTCGTCGATAAACAAGTAGGTGCCGTTAGTTGTGAATATAAAAATAGAAAGCGTGTTAATTCACAACAACGCGAGAAGCTATCCCATACCTCATTCTTGGGGTGCAAAGGGAAATTAAGTTTAAGTAACCAAGGTAACCAAACACAAAGAAAGCATCGTGAAGCTGCAAACCCAGAGATCCACGCAACCGCCGCAACAACTGTGCTAGATTATGAATTCTGTTAGGGAACGGCACAAGGAGTCTGTAAAACTGGCGAGACAGCTATTAAAGCAAATAAACGTCAGATGAAGGTACGGAAGAACGAAGACGTTGAGCGATACAGAGATAGAGGTGAGGCTCGGAAATTTTACCATAAAGTAAAAGCAAAAGGCTACAGTTATGGACTCCCATACTGTAGGGACAAGGATGGAAATCAGGTTACAGATACTCAGAGTGTGTTGCACACTTCCAGCAACTGCTGGTTCCAGAAGGCAGCGCACGTGAAGTTATCAAGCCAATTGTCGACGGCGGCTTAGATTGCCCACCACCAAGTCAAGTCGAGGAAAGAAGAGCAATATCGCGGCTGAAGAATAATAAAGCAGCTAGTGCCGACGGCCTTTCAGCAGAGAGGAGCTGATAACAAGCATGCACCAGCACCTACGCACGGTTTTGCTTTACGAGTGCATGCCTATTACGGCAACAATTACTCAAAGCCATGGCTGAGTTTGGTATTCCAGCGAAGCTAATACGCCTTTGCGGAATGTGAGATGGACATGATAATGACGAAAGTTGCAGTAAACACGAGTGGCACGTATTTCAACAAAAGCCACATGATACTCGCGTACGCTGATGACGTAGACATCATCGGTCGAAAACTGCGACTGTAGTCTTTTTAAGTAGTAGCAGAAGGAATTATCGAAAATGGGTCCAATTGTGGACGAGGACAAAACGAAGTTATTAGTTTCAACGAACGAAGAATCTATTCGTTTGGGAAACTGCGTGAGCGTTGACAACTATTAAATTTGTTCTACCTAGGCTCCGCCATCAACAAAACGAATAATATTAGCCTCAAAATCCGGAGAAGTATCCTGCTTGCTAATAAATGCTATTACGAACTAAGCAAGCGATTTAATGACAGAGCCCTCTATCGACGAACAAAAATCCAGCTATACTAGATATAGGTTCAACCTGTCTTGGTGTATAGTTCAGAATCCTGGGATATGACACAAGCGGATGAAGCGGTTCTGGCAGTATTCGAGAGAAAAATATTCCGTAAATCGTTAACGGAAAATATGGGCGTCGAATAAATCATGAGCTGTACGTTGACATTGATTAAGGTGCAACGATTGCGTTGGCTTGGTCATGTTGTACGCATGGTAGAGAATGCTCCAGCTCGAAAAGTCTTCGACATTTAACTCGATAGACGGCGCAGAAGAGGACGACCAAAACTCCGTTGGAAAGACCAGGTTACTGAGATCTTTGCAGAACTTGATGTGACTTGCTGTTGCTACCTCCTGAGGAAATAAAACAACTATCCGAAAATCTATATTTTCCAATAATTTCTAAAAGAAACTTAAGAGACCAATAGGTTTACCTCACCTATTAGAAATTCGAGCTGTTGGGTCAAGTTAGTGATGTGAAGAATAAAACCCGTGCACGTCGCTCGAGAACAACTGAGAATGCTGCAGCCCAAAGAGTTTAAGAAACCCCAGGTTAGTCCGTTCCCCGTCGTTCTTTGGAATTGGGCATTCCACAAACGTCATTACACCGTATTTTGCATAAAGACTTGGGGCTTAAGGCTTATAAAGTTCAGTAAACACAAGAACTCAAGCCGGCCGATTATCAACAACGTCGTGTCTTTGCTGATTGGGTCTTTGAAATGCATGAAAATTATCCGGAATTCCAAAATCATCTTGACCCATTTCATCCTAGGTGGCTATGTTAACAATCTAAATTGTATCATCTGGGCCTCGGAAACCCCAAGAGTTATTGTTGAGAATCCTCTCCATCCTCAACGTGTGACTGTTTGCTACGGCTTATGGCCCGGCGGGGTCATTGGACCTTACCTTTTCGAAAATGAGGTTGGATCAACAGTTCCGGTGAATGGATTGCGCTATCGAGGGATGATTAATAATTTTTTATGGTCGGAGTTGGATGGTATTGATCTGGAAAAAGTTTACTTTTAACAAGACGGCGCTATGTGCCACGCAAGCAACGAAACCATTGATCTTTTACGGGAAAAGTTTCCAGAACGTGTTATCTCTCGAAGAGGTGATCACAATTGGCCACCGATATTTTGTGATTGAACACCTTGCGACTGCTTCCTTTGGGGCCACGTGAAAGATAAGGTATACGCCAACAAACCTCAAAGATAAAATTCGTGAGACTTTCGAGGACATAGGGCAGCCACTTTGCGATTTGGTTATGGGAAATTTCGTGAAAAGGATATAATCCTGTAAGCGTGCTCGTGGTGGCCGTTTTGCTGATGTTGTTTTTCATTATTAACGGCATACCTTCCTCTTTAATAATAATAAACAACCGATCATTTATTTCAAAAAATTTCATTTTCTTTGAATACCAAAATTACACCTTTTATTGGAAAACCCTTTACATAAGTTATTTCTTTAAAAATTCTGCTAATTTTATTAAATCAAGCATTAAGCAATTTCATAGGGTGAGTGTAGTTCTTGTGACTGAAATTTCAGTACTGGTTATACTCTCGTCCATGGGGGTCTTTATCATTTGAGAATTTACTTAAACTTAATTTCCCTTTACACCCCATGAATGAGGTATGGGATAGCTTCTCGCGTTGTTGTGAATTAACACGGTTTCTATTTTTAGATTCACAACTAACGGCACCTACTTGTTTATCGACGAATGCGAACGTCACTGTTAAGGAAGCTCTTACTAGACATGCCGATTGACTTGACACTAATACTGTGAAGTTGCTGTCGACTACAATCGAGGGGAGCCGACAATGAAATACATTTTTTAAGATAACTGGAGCCAGGATTTGAAAAAAAGTTTACTTTTGAAATATTGTATTCATAGGTAAAACTTAAGATACCGAGAGGTTTACTTCATTTGAAGTGATGAAATGACTTTTTCCTATGATCTCAGTTAGTGCTGTAAAATATTCACCATTACAAGGAGTTTTGACTAAAATCGAACGTCATATTAACAAGTGGAGCTTGTGTAATAATTTTAAAAATCAAAAGCCATCAAAATGCGTACTAAGTCGAAACATTTTGGAACCTACCTTTAGGAAAATATCAATAAATAAATGTGAATTTATTACCACATAAAACTTATTGAAGACATCACAATGTTCTTTATCGTAGACCTTAATGTCTCTATTAGAAAATTGACACAAAATAAATCGTTTATCCACTCACCCGCCCCATTTATCAAATCCTTAAGGAATGCTACAAACTTATTTCATATTCATCATTCGAAATGCAAACAAAGCCAGCAGAAGATGTTGCGTATATTTGCCGACTCTTTTATCATTCAGTTGCCTCGTCTGACTTTTACGAAAGGTACCCAATAGTCGGTTATTTCTTTTTTTTGTATCTATTGCTTTGTTCTGTGCTTATTGGGTTCATCCATCTTCTTCTGTGACTTCTTTAACTTTTGTTATTGTTGGTCGCCTGTAAACCCTTAAAACAAATAAAAATGATGAGTGCGAGTAAAGTGCGGTGCGGTGCGTGCGTCTTCCTTCGCACTTTGCATTGTTGATGGTTGGTTATATCATGTTGTCCTCTCGTAGTTATTTGTTGTGCTTCATTTGGCCTCAGGAGTATATTCACTTCCACTTCTTATGGTTATTATTATTGCTGTTCTTGTTGTTGTTGTGGCTGGTGCTGATGCTTCAGTTGTGGATTAAATGAAAGTTTCACCAAAGTTATACGACAACCATTCAACTGTTTGGCCATATTTTCATTGTGAATTTGGTCATATTAGCAAAAGGCTTTTTAACACATTTTATGGTGAGAAATTATGCATCATCAAGAAAGCCACAAGGGGTCATTTAAACAAATTTTTGTTTTGTTTTGGTTTCTTTGTTTTTTGTTTGTTCTGCTGTGCTATATCACTGGGCTATGGGGTAAAAGTTTATGTTGCTCTTCACAGACCACGAATATGGAAATTGAGAAATTTGTCTTTGTTAGTCCTTGAGGTATTTTTTATTTAAATACGGGGCTATATTTTTGTTTGCTTTTGTTTTATTGAGTTTATTTTTATAGGCGAAAAGAAAAAGTTTGACGAATGTAAGTTCAATAGGTTCTCATATTGTGGTGGGGATTTTAATTTCTGGATGTTGTGATGCAAAAAGAGCATCATATTTAAATGTACTGATGTGCCAAAAATAATAAAAGTCAGAAATGCTCTAGCAAAAACTGATTCACACTTTTGCATTTTTGCTTTTTACTATTATTATTTTTGGCATCACTTTCACTATTAGAATATTATTTAAGAATTGTTAAATTTAGTACTCTGGACCAGGATGTAACAGATGATCTATTTCAAAACACGATAAAGAGAATAAAAAAAGTAATAAACGGTATCTCCCCAATGTAAACGACCCTCGCAAATGTAATAAGGACCATTCCGACTGGAGAGTGTCTTTTAAAAACTACAATGCTGATCCAGGAGATGAGATGGATATGACCCACGATCTATCCTATAAAAATAGGGATGAAAATCTGGTTACAGAAATGCAGAGTGTGCTGCATATCTGGATATAACACTTCTAGCATCCCATGCCAAACCTATGTAAAACAGCAATGTTGCGGCTGATAAATTATAAAGTAATGATCTGAAAAAAATTATCAGAAACTAGCTGCTACGCCCAGTTTGGCTTTACAAGGACATGCCCTATGAGTGGAATCTAAGGATACTATGTCCTCTGCTGAAATAAGGGGATCCAAGTTTGTCCTCCAACTACCGCGGTATTTTCCTTTTAACCTTTGCATATGAAATCCTGTCGTGTGTATTATGTGAAAGACTTAAGCCAGTGTAATTCTACCTGATCGGGCATTATCCTTAGACCGGGTAAATCGACAAGTGACCAAATATTCACACTGTGGCAAATCCTGGAAACGACCAAAGAAAAACAGATCGACACGTAACATGAAGACATCATCGGACGAAATTAGCTGGATGTGACTGCAAGCTTCTCACGTATACCGAAGGAATCAACAAAAATTGGTCTAATAGCGAAATAAGACAATAGAAAGTTATATTTTAGTTTCAACGAACGAAGTATTTGGTAGTTTGGGACGCTGCGATATAAGTAAAGTAAATAACGTCAGCTTTGATATCCGGAGAAGAATATCATTTGATACGACCCAAAAGTGTAACACATAGAAGGAGTGACTTCAGACTCTAGGTTCATGACTTTTTAAGTCGTTTGAGCCATGTCTGTCTGTCTGTCTGTCTGGCTGGCTGGCTATCCGGCTGGTTCGCACTATAACTTTCGAAACAGGCAACCAAATGTTCCGAAATTTTACACGAGTTAATATTTCCCACAAACTACTTACGGTATTGCAAATGGGCTACATGGCCCCGCCCCTTCTGGTACCTCCAATACAAATACATCATTCCGTCCACTTCGAGTAATAATACGGGATCGTAGCCAAATACAGGATAAAGTTTTGGAAAATTGGAAGTCTAACCACGCCCCTTCTGGTACCTCCCATACAAATGTATCTTTTCGCCCACTTTAGAGATGGAGTAATAATATCAATACACGCAACGCGATCGTGCCCGAATTCTGTATTTAGTACTGCTATAACAGGATAAAGTGTTGGAGACAAATTCTGGAAGTCTAGGCACGCCCCTTCTGGTACCTCCCATACAAATGTACCACTTCGCTCACTTTAGAAATCGAGTAATAATATCAATATAATAGATTTTTTTGTTTTACTGAGGGTATATGTTAGTCGGGTTGAAACTTTCTTACTGGTTCTTTAATGGCAGCAACAACAGAAATGTATCTATCGGTAGCCGCTCGTAGAAAAGTATTCCAAGCGTTTTAGTATTTTAAGTTCCGTAAATAGTTCGTCACACCAAGCTAAGATAACAACTCTTTCAACAGGTCAATCCATCGAATTTTGGCTACTATCTCCTGCGTTGCGCACTAAGTTTATTGCCGAAGACTTTTGAGCTGGAGCATTTTCGTCCATTCGAGCAACGAGTGCAAGCCATCGCATTCGGCCTATTTAAATGATTACGTCGATGTCGTTGTACAGCTCATACAGCTAATGATTCATTCGACGAAGGTACTAGCCGTTAACGATGATAGATCCATATATTTTACGAAGTACTTTTCTCTCGAAAACTCCCAGAATAGATTGATCCGCCTGCGTTATTTCCCAGAATTCTGCGCTGTAGAGCAAGACAGGTAGGAACAGCGTCTAGTAGAGTTGGATCTTCTCAGCGCATAGTAGCAGCAGTTTGCTATCAATACTTCTCTTGTTTGCCAGCCTTACATTATTTCTTTGTTTATGGCGAGGTAGACAAAATCATCTACCACTTCAAAGTTATAGTTGTTAATGTTCACGCAGCGCCCCAAACGAGTAAATTTTTATCATTAATCACCAGACCCACTTCTACCGACTGCTTCTCAATGCTCGCAGTAACATCCCGCAGTTTTCGGTTAATGATATCTATATCATCGGCATACGCGAGCCACATGTGGGTTTTGTTAAAGATGATGCCAGTTGTGTTTTCTGTTGCGTTTCGCATGATGATCTCCATAATGATGTTGAAGAGATAACATGGCCGACTATCGCCTTATCTGAAGCCTCGTTTGGTAGAAAATGCCTCTGTTAGGTTTGTGCCTATTTTAACTGTAGACATCGTGTCAGTCAGTGTCATCCTGCAAAGTCGTATCAGCATCGCAGGAATACCAAACTCAGCCATAGCATCTAATAGTTTCTGTTGTATCGGACTGCCGAATAGATGTTTGAAGTCGATATACCGATGGTAGGTGCCGATTCTTGGGTCTTTGTCGTAATGTTAATATCTTGTCGGTCGTGGATTTACCAGGTCTTAAGCCACACTGATAAGGTCTTATCAGGTTTGCTTAAATAAGGTTTAGTCTTTCACATAACATACTAGACGGAAACTTGTATGCGATATTCTAGCAGGCTGATCCTACTAAAATTGCTTCACACACCTGGATCGCCATTTTTAAGCACAGAACATAGAAAACTCAAATTCCAATCATCGGGCATGCACTCCCTGAACCAAATCATGTTTATTAGCTAGTGCATGCATGTCACCAGCTCATCGACGCCGGCTTTACAAAGCTCTGCCGGAGTTCCATCGGCTCCCGCAGCTTTATTATTTTAAAGCCATGCATCTCGTTTTGGCTCGGTGGTGGGCAGTCTACTCCATCGTCGATTATTGGTGTGATTTCGTCACTTATGCTGCCTTCGGAGATGGATGGAGAGATTGAAAGTGCTCCCTTGCAGCACGCTCTGAGTGTGTGACCAGATTTTCGTCTCTGTAGGTGGGGAACTCTGTTACAAAACCTTAACTTTTTACCTTTTGGTGGAACTTTCGGGCCTCACCTTTATCCCAGTAGTTTTCGATATCCTGGCTCTCTCTTTTATTCCACAGACGCTTTTTTCGTTTGAACAGGCGTTTCATCTCCCTCCTTTTCTCTTTATAACTCTCCGTCACCGCACGCGTCACCATTGGCTGCAGTTTTGCCTTGTATGTAGCATCCATTTCCTCAGACATTCCGCGTCATTCATTATCGTACCAGGGCTTGTCTGAGCGTGGTTTTTCATGACCCAGTACGGTCGTTGCGGCAGTGGTCATAGAATTCGCAATATGCTGCCACTGTGTATCGGGAACATCAGAAAAGGCATTGGTTATCTCGGTGGTATACATCTTTGTGATGTCTTCCTTCCTTCGCGTTTGGTTACATGCGTTATTAGTACTGCTTAATCGCGTGCGTTACTTGGCTGTAACTAGGTGGTGATCCGAGTCAATATTTCCACCGCGCATCACACGATCGTCCATAACACTTTAGACATGCCTTCCATCTATAACCACGTGATCAATCTGGTTTTTTGTATTTTGATCAGGGGATACCCTGGTTGCCTTGTGTATATCTTTAAGCAAGAATCTAGTTCCACTCACTACCCTGTTTCTTAAAAACGCGAAGCTAACTTGTCTGAATCCATTATCGGAGGTGTTGTTGTGTAGACTGAATTTCTCGACTGCTGAACCAAGAGCTCTTCCCTTCCTATTTAAGCATTAAAATCTCCCAGAACAATTTCAATGTAATGTACAGGGCAGCGGTCTCCAGGCGCCCATAGAGTGCATCTTTAATGTCAACTTCTTTGTTAAACCGCGAGACCAGGTGTCGAAGTCTCTTGCCGACTATGAAACCACACCCAAATTCGTGTGTTTCTGCATGGCAGCTGTAAAAGATGTTACAGTCCTTTCGTCTTGTGCATCCCTCTCCCGTCCATCTCATTTCCTGAATGGCGATGATGTCGGCCTTGTATTTATCGAGGACATCCGCCAGTTGGATAGAGGCACCATCTCTGTATAGAGTTCGGACATTCCAGGTGCATATTCTTAAGTCATGGTTCTTATATCGTTTGCGGGGGTTTTTGTTTCTTTTCTTTTCTTTGTGTTTTCATAATAACTGTTTTGTTTAAGGAGAGTGGCTAATTAGACCACCGCGCCCGATCCTAGTTTCTTAGGGCTGCCTAAGCTCCTAAGAGAGCCGTTGTGCTGAGCTTCGGTAAATTTTGTTATCTACTTCCTAAGACGCATCTGTAGTAGCATGCCATTAGGTTACTCACCATTGTGTCTATTAACATTTGATACCACTGAACGGATTTTCAATGGCATTGCCCGGGGAATACATGATCTCTCGAACATTGTAAGCTGCTTGGGGGATCTCCAAATAAAGATTCTGGTCAATCACAGGTGAATAACAATCAAAATACTTAAATTTGAGAATCCCCAATTCCCCACTACGGAATTAACAAGCTATTTAATTTTTTTAGAAAAATTAAATGTTATATTTTACATGGCCCTGTCAATATGACACACTTCAACTCTCGATGACTCACTTGTGAGTCACAAGTTGTGACTCATACGAGTATCATAAACAGATCAATGACATTTGGCGCCCTATCATAACTTAATTTCCATTAACACCCCATGGATGAAATATGGGATAGTTTCTCGCGTTGTTTTGAATTAACACGCTTTCTATTTTTAGATTCACAACTAACGGCACCTACTTGTTTATCGATGAATGCGAACGTCACTGTTTGAGGAGCTCTTACTAGATAAGCCGATTGACTCCACACTAATACTGCGAAGTTTTTTCGACAACATTCGAGGGGAGCCGACAATGAAAGAAAAATGTATTTATTTTTTTTTCTTTTAATATGACTGGAGCCAGGAGTTGAACCTGTGATCTGTTCTAACCACTATGCCACGGCTGGTCCCGGCACCCTATCTTCCTATGACTATTTTTGTAAAGATCGATGGGTTGTAAGCATTTACCTTCTGTGATACTCCCGACAGCACTCAGTGATTTCTAATGCAGTCTTTAATTGTCTTCCCCCATACAACCGCGGTAGATAAAAATTGAACTCCAAGAAAACACATATCCGAAAATTCTGTGAAACGTTTGCCTTTACACCAAAATTCAAATTGGAATAAAAAGTCGGCTTTGTTTTGAAATGCAAATTATATGCATATATTTCCATGCATAAATTTTTATACATATAGTGTCCTAACTATATTTCTCTAATTATAACTTATTTCCAATAACATAAACTTCATCACAATAAAATTCAAAGTTTTCTTGTTTTCTCGTGTTCCTTTGTGCGAAATAAAAATTCTTCTAGGACCCGTCCTACTTAATTACTTCATGTGTAACAATGTGATTACAGTATTGTTCTTTTTCTCACCCGCTCTAGAATATAAAGAATTCTCGTAGATAGTATTAATTTTTTGCCTCGATTTCGTTGTATTGGATCACGTAGTCACAACATGCTACATAACACAAATTATAAAGACTTCCTCGATTTTGATTTTGAGTCAACACAAGTTTCACGTTCACATTACACGTCCTCACTGTTGGCACCACATCGAACGCCTACCACTCTCTCTCTCACACATTGTAATTGAAGGTTACAAACATTTCTATTTACATATCTTTGTCGGTATATGTAGTACAAGCATGTAAACGAATCTCTTCAGATACTATGACTTCCAACCGATACATTCGATGCGAGTATAAAACGTTTTAGCGTTAACTGACAATATAAGCTCAATACAATTTTACACCTACAATCGAGGAAATTACTTGACTGCCTTGCATGCCTGTGTTTCCCATCCCGACCATAAAACTATTTAGCAGTACAAGAGATTGTTGGAAACATCGCTGAAGTAAGGAAGGATGGTCAGATTGTATGACTATAAAGCGAGTCATAGTGTAGATGAAAAAGAAAACACAACGCAGTCGACAAGTGTTGAAAGCCAATACGTTGCTTATCATAGAGATGGAGTTTTTCATGTCCCTGTATGATGGTGCAGAGTGGGGGTAAGTGGGAGTAAATGATTTACTAATTGAAGTCTTTTGGCTGTGCATTCAATAAGAGTGAAGTATGAAACAACTGACACGTTTACATATGGATCATAACGAATACGTTATGCGCTGCAGGCATAAAGAATCAAGCGTAAATCTGAAATGAAAATGAAATGAAAATCAAACTTAACTGGATAAGCTTTGTACAGCATGAGTCTGTCTTATATTGAAATTTAATAGCATTAAAAAATCAGTATCTATCATTGGCCATTTGATCATATTGCCGATTGTAGAATCAACGAATATTTCAGGACACTTTTAATACAACTTTTTTTAATACTTTGGCCTGATTAATAGTTTAGGAGTTATGTAAAATTCATAAAATAATTAAAATTAAAAAGAGTCCTTTCGTAAGAAAATTAAAGTAAATTTTGATTTTATTCGCAACTAAGTGAAAATAGCACAGAATGCAAATATTCTCCAGCTTTAGGGTAATGACAACTCTTTTCATCTGCCACCTATAACTGATTTCGTATGGATTTCCGTAAAGTGGCCATTGAAATCCGTAAAGATTCGTTTGCAATGACGAAGGAAATTCTTGCGGTGACTATATTTCTGTCTTAACTGACGGACCGAAGATGTAACATGGCGAGGAGGACCTGCAGCTAAGCCTTTCTTTCAGGCTACCTAATAAATGCAAGATTTTTCAAGCAGTGGCCATAATCGCATAAAATGATATATTCTACGTGGTGTAAATCAAATTTGCTAAGGGAGTGTAAGGAGAAGTTGGATGGACCTATGCCTCTGTATGTCAGCCTCTGTTGGGTTCCGAAATATTGCGATATCTCTGGAAACGAAATAGCAGACTTAATGGCTATAGGAGGCTGCACTATGCCTGATCATGACTCCCTGATAGATGCCGGTTTCTTACATTTCGGCTCAGTTAAGGACTGGTTGTTAAAAAAAAATCTGCAGACGCTGGAAATTAAGATCCGACTGTATAACTGCTAGATCGCTGTGGCCCAAATATACCTTACCGTTCTTATGTAGATTGTAAAAAGGAAAGCTGTAGCAAACACGACTGGTACAATCTTTCACAGAATCATCATACTACCAGCGTACGCTTATGTTATAAACATCATATTCGAAAATTGTGATATGTAACTGCAGTCCTCTCAGCTATTCTGAAGGAGTCCGACAATGTGGGGCTAACGTTGAAGGACGACAAAAATAAATTGTTAGTTTCAACGAACAAGACATCTATCCGTTGTGAAGGCTGAATTTATTACAGAAGGAAGCATACAAAATTATTTAACTACCTTGGTTTTTTTTAAATAACCCTTTATAGTACACAAACATAGTACTGTTGTATTTATTTTCATAAAAATTCACCGGGTTTATTGTTACCACTAACACAGTACAAAACATGATTTTGGGACTCAGTTCTTAAAACTGCACGTCTAAGAAGCCTCAAATAGAAGAAGTTCTACATATTTGTTTTGTCAAGTTACATGCCATAATAATTTAATATCGATTTAAAGTTAGTAAGTAATGTAATGTAATGTTTTAGGCTCTATTGTTTGACATATCATAAAATCTATATGGTGGCGTATGAATATCATTAGTAATATTTCACGTAAATCATACGTCACGGAGTACAACAGTTTTACTGTAACTGGAAAAGTGAAACTGTTGCTTATGTAGGGAATCGTTATATGAACAGATCAAATGAATTATAATTCTTAATTTTTGTAAATTTGTTTCAGCTAAATCGGACTAGTGGTTCTCGAGTTATGTCAAACAACTGAGCCCAAAACGTGACAAATTCCCCTATACGATACTCACTAACTTCAAATCGATATTGAATCACTATGGCATGTAACTAAACAAAACGAATGATTCAGAAAATCTTCTTTTTGGGGCTACTTTCACATGCAGTTCTCAGAATTTAGTCCCAAATCAATGAGCTGAAAAATATTGTACTGTGTAATACTATTCCAAATTCATCATTATCTGAGACAAGTGTCGATAAAATGTAAATGTAAATGTTCTCAAACACAAAATTTAAGTTCTCGTCAAAATAGTTTTATTCGCTCAAAAGTATTATGGTATTATTCACCCTAATTTACTCCATCGGTTTACTTAGGAAAAGACTTGGTTTATTCGCCACGAATCTGACTTTACGGCTTAAACGCTATAGTGAACAGTTAACAGTATTCGATTTATAAGGCGCATTTAAAAATATTGTTTTTTTTTCATTACGACTTTCTATATAGCTCCAAAACTATTTATCTACGAAACTTAACTTAATTTCCATTTACACCCCAGGAATGAGGTATGGGATGCTTCTCGCGTTGTTGTAAGTTAACAGGCTTTCTATTTTAGATTCACAACAAACGGCACCTTTTTGTTTACCGACGAAATCGAACGTCTTTAAATTAAAAAAAATTATGATTCGTTTGGTGCTGTTACTGATAAAATCGGATAAATGGTTTTTCAGTTAAGCTAAAATCTGTAAAACATATCCCAAATAAGAAATTTGTACTAAATTTTTTTTTTTTAAATCTTTATCATTTTTAGATTAGTTTCGACTAGTTTTGTAATCGGATGACCAAAGCGTCAAAATCAAATAGTGGGAATGCTGAAGTAGAAATTTTTATTAATTTTGCTCCATAGTGTTACCAAATTTTCACACTGGAAACCTAATCCGTACTGTGACACACATCAACACCTTGTCTTAACAAACCAAAGGATATTTTCAATATACCAACCTACCCTTGTAACTGCCACATTAAAGGACGAGTTACACACTTAACATATTGCCCAGTAAATCGATGACTGTCTGTGTATAATTAGCAGGAAATTTGTTGTGGGTGAGAAACAAAGGAAAGCGAGACACCCCAACTTCCCTCAGGAAACACCACAAAAAAGTGTACGAAGAGAATGTTTAATATTCATTGTATGAAATTGGCCGAATAAAAGTTTCAAGTAGACAACACTTCGGAAAAGGAAGTGAGGATTTCCTAATGAGTTGTTGGTCTCTCTGTGTGTGTGTGAGATAGAATGACACATACACATGCATGGTATATGAACATCACATCCATCTGTTCTTTTTTTTTATTGGTGTTTGGCCAATGGATTGTCATAGAATACTAATGTAATGGAAAATTCATTTTTCCACATGATTACCAATTAAAAGTGTTCGCTTTTATCTGTGCTCAAATTCTGAATGAATGTATGTGTTTTGTTGCTTAAACATTGTAATTTACACAGATATACAGAGACGATTATGCGAATTACATTTCTTTACCAAATCAATTCAAATGGTTTTTTTCTACGCAAAGCAATGAAATATAGTCGTGTTCCAGTTTTTTGAATTTCATTATGGTTTTATTGTAACTTTTTCTATCTTTTGCAGTTTATTATCACTTTGTCATCATTAGTTTGCTGCTGCAGTTATTGATTTAAATTAACCATAAAGTAATTTTGTGTATTATTTTCTTTACATAATTTGCTTTCATTGTTCATCATATTATTTCTAGCATCGTTGATAGTTTTCCTTTTCGTTGCAAAACTTTTGCGTAAATCTAATAATTCGTAAAGACAAGACGACACTGAGAGGGGAGAGGGAGACAATATAGACAATAAAAATTGTGAGAAACTATATTAATGTTTTCCACAAACTTTTGCATGAAGTTCATGCCAACGCTTGCGAAAGGATGTTCTTTTTTCTTATTCAGTTGTCCTTCGTAGATATTTCGTTGTATCATTCATTATAAGCGTAGATTTAAAGTTTTAGTTTGCAATCGCTTGAAGGGCATTGTGATAGAGTGAGACAGTGAGAATAGCAGCAGAGCATTGATTGTCATAATAAAGTAATTTCGAAAATTTATTGTTACAATGGAACTAACAAATTGAAGATGAGTATTGCTGAAATCTAAGTGTTTTGGATGAGTCTATGAAGGGTATAAGGCGGGATAGGTGAAAGAAGTAAATTTCACTGCTGACGACGAGGTAGACAGAATTTTAAATGTCATATGCCGTATGTTCTTTTAAGAAAGGTTTCAAATTCATTTTTTAGGACCACAATTTTAGATACAATGTAATGGACCACAATTTTAGATACAGATCAGATGGCATAGGACAGACAAAAAAATAGAAAAAATCATAGTCAGCGTTCTTTTAAAATTATAGATCACGTTTTCGATGTTTGTGGATGGATATTTTAATTTATTGTATACTTACTAACTGTTTTACAATATATTTACATACAATATTTATAAGGCTGACCGTGGCAAGATGGTTAGAACATGCGGGAGACTTGCTTTCGATTCCTATCTCAGTCATCTACATTTCTATGCCCCGATATGTGAGCCTATAAATAGCAAGCTCACAAAGCCCCATAGACCAGGTCCCCGGGTCATGCTACTGAAAAATTGTTCAGTGGTGGCAAATATGACAAAGCGCAATGTTGAGTAACCTAAATGCAATGCTTCTAACGTTGCGTCTTAGGAAGTACTTAACAAAGTTAAGGAAGCTCAAAACAAAGACTCTTTTAGTGGCTTTAGCAGCCGTAAAAACTAGGATAGGAATTTCCGAACTCGACAAATAAAGGGTGTCCCAACAAGAACGCAATTTTTAAATCTGGCAACATTCGAAGTGTCTTTGTTTGACATTTGAACAATTGTTATTGTTTGCTAGTAGAAGGTACGAGGTTAGTAAAAATGGAGCGCTACACGAATGAACAACGCATTCTCATTGTGAAATTGTTTTACCAAAATGGTGAAAGTTTTGCGGCTACAGTTCGCAAATTGCGATCAATTTGGGGTCACAATAATGCTCCAAAAGAGTCAACTGTAAAGAGTTTAATGGATACATTTGTCGAAACTGGGTCTGTTAGTGATGTAAATACAACAACGCGCCATCGACCAGGTCGATCGACCGAAAATGTCGCAGCTGTACGTGATGATGTCGCTGAAACTCCTTCCACCTCAATTCGACACCGAGCTCAGCAAATTGGTGTCTCCAAATCCACTATGCAGCGAATTTTGACGAAAGATTTGCATCTTCATGCATACAAAGTTCAATTGACTCAGGAACTGAAGCCAGCTGACCATGGACAGCGAAGGGTATTGGAGAGACAACATGAAAATGCTGATCTTGATGGCTTCGTCAATAGGCAGAATTGTCGCATTTGGGGTGAGGAAAATCCTCGATTGATTCACGAGAAGCAAATGCATCCTGAACGTGTCACTGTGTTGTGTGGTTTTTGGACTGGAGGAATCATTGGACCTTTTTTTTATGAAAATGAGGCAGGTCAAACGCAAACAATCAATGGTGTTCGGTATCGTGAAATGATAACCAGTTTTTTCTTGCCTCGAATTTAAGAAATGAATGTGGAGGGCATGTGGTTCCAACAAGACGGTGCCACATGTCATACAGCCAGAGAAACAATTCAATTGCTGCATCAGTCATTTCCCGGTCGTGTTATTTTGCGTTTTGGAGATCTGAATTGGCCGCCTAGATCGTGCGATTTAACACCATTAGATTTTTTTCTTTGGGGTTTTTGAAGTCGATGGTTTACGCGAATAAGTCGACGACGACTCAAGCCTTAAAAGAGGAAATTGGACGCTGCATTAATGAAATACCGCTGCATTTATGCGAAACGGTCATTGAAAATTTCATTAAAAGATCGCGTGCATGCCAGCAAAGCCGCGGCGGCCATCTGCACGATATATTGTTCCATACATAACCTCATTCTGTCTACTTTACGATATAATAAAGTTTCACGATTTTTTTTTAAAATATCTGTGTTTTATTCAAAATTTTAAAATTGCGCTCTTGTTGGGACACCCTTTACAAGGCCAACATCTCTGCCATACAGGAAATGAAATGGACAGGACAAGAAAACACACGTCAAAAGAACTGTGACATCCAATTGATGTGAATTCATAGTCTGCAAAATACTTCTACATCTGGTCTTGGCGTTTAATCCTGTAAGTGACCGGATATCCAACATCCGCATCAAAGCGATATATTTTTACATGACGGTGGTTTGTGTACACACCCCAACGGAAGACAAAGACGAGGAAATCAATCTGCATTCTATGAGCGCCTGGAAGAAATATATGACCGCTGCACTGACCTTGACATATAAATGCCAAAAGAGGAAGAAAAGATGCTCTGGGTTCAGCTGTCAAAATTTCAGTTTGTACAACAACACCCCCGATAACCAATTGCGACTGGTAAGCTTCGCGTCGGCGAGATGTGTGTGTGATGAGTGGAACAAAACTCTCATACAAAGGTATCCACAAGGCAACCTGGATATCCCCTGATCAAAATAGCAGAAACCAAATTGACCACGTGGTAATAGATGGAATATATGTCTCAAGATCTATGGATGAAGTGTGACGCGCGGTACAATTATTGACTCAGATCACCACCTAATTGAAGCCAAGGCACAGTGGTTCCGTCCATAGGCCAAAAATCAAAAAACTTATCACAAAGTATTAAAATAAAAGGTAAACAAATTATCTCTTAAATGTCCAATCTTTATAATGGTAAACTGGATTCTTCTGAAAATCTAACGGGACTTTTTAAAAATAGAATTTAATCATGAACATTTGTTCGCGCTTTTGTACGTTGGTCGAATAATTTAAAACAAGAGTGCACTTCAAAACGGATTGCTCATTGCATAAGTCTAAAAAATTAAATTATTTTTAATGGATTTTAAAATTAAAAGTATTTATTTAATCTCCACAAATTTATAAAAACTAACTTGTTTTGTAATTCTTGTCAAATTAATGTTTTAGGTAACGTATTTGTTTGATGCTATTTTGTGCGTCTTCATTATGATTATTTAGAGTTTTAGTTGTGTTCCCCCCAGATCCCCCTTTAGGTCACTTTTCCATTGTATTTGTCGTAGTCTTAAGGTAATAAAAGTGTTAAAGTTTGTTGCGGAAATTTGCGGATGTGCGTGTAGTTTTTAATATACTAAACCGCCTTCTTAGTAAATCCTCAAACTTAGGTAAGAGGATAAGTATAATTTCATAAGTAAAAAAGTGAAAAAGTGTAACGACCCCAATTATTTCGACCCAAATTATCTTAAAACCAAATTTGTTTAAAGATTTTTTAAGACGATTGTCCCATTTCCGTCGGTCCGGCTGGCTGGCCGGTTGGCTTGCTGGTTGGAAGGATAACTGATGGGCATGATAATTTGAGTAAAACTTAACTGATCTTTATGAAAATTTACCAGTTTTAATATTTTCCAAAATGAAGTTACGTTATTGTAAATAAGCAGAATTGCCCCACCCTTTCTGGTACCTCCCATGCAAACTCACCTATTTATGGATATTTCTTCCATTACTTCCAAACGAAACACTACATGATCATGAACTTTGGCGGACTAATTATCTTATAAAACCAGGTAAAACTACAGAAAATCGGAACATTTGCCGCGCCCCTTATGCCACCTCATTGTATATAAATGACCTAGTCAAATTTTTTCCAAGGAAAATTTAGGGTGGGATGTCTTATACAAAATTACCAACATATTTTTGGGAAAATTAATATTTCTCTCATAACATTTAAACGAAAAACTGGAGTATACTTGAATATGGTCAGTTGGATTATCTTGCAATCCGACGCAAAACCTCGGAAAACCGAAATATTAGCTTCAGACGGTTTTACATACATATCATTTTTGTAAGAGATATTGAATATAACTTTTTATAACTGTTGTTAGTTTTGCTACATGTCTGTAAACTTCTGGCCATACGACCGAGAGTCCTATTCCCGATCGTTTAAGCTACCTAAGTAATTTCTTTTTCAATTTCATACCCTCGAGAGTAAAACAATGTCGTACATATGGTGAGGGTATTTATCAGTCAGTTCACCTGATTGAAATTCCTGTACTGGCTTTAATATTTTTTAAGAGCCCTGCTGAACATTTCAGCTCTGTACTACCATTAGAAGTATTTTTGGCCGCGCCTCCATACAAGCGGATCCACTGTGCAAGGTACGCACGCAATGAAATAGTGCTAAAAACTATCATAATCAAACGTAAAGTAAGGTAGATATCGCAAAGCTGCATGCTACTGAGAAAGCCAATGCCTTTTCCAAACAATTATCTTAATTACTATGAATCAACCCCTCTAATTCTGCTGTTCCCACACCCAAGAAATATTGCGAGTTCTATGACGCATGCCGGAAAGACCGTACTACGTTATGAAAAACCGCTCAGAAAAAACTTAGAATGATGAAAAATGTCTTATAATTCCTGAGAAAATTAATGGTTCATACAGGGCAAAACGCGTGCTGTAGCGGAACGATATAATGCTCATGCAGGAAAAGCATCTATGGAAGAAAAGAGCAAGAGACAGGATATCGAAAATTACATGGTTAGGGGCGAAGCCCGAAAATTCTATCAGAACGTAAAAGGCAAAGGTTTTGGAACAGAGAATTCCACCTTTATGGACAGAAATGGAAATCTGGCCACGGACATTACGCAGAATGTGCTGCAAATGTGCTGAGAACACTTTCGTATTTTGTTCATTCCCAAAGGCAGCATAAGTGATGAAAAGACGAAGTAGATTGTCTAGTGTAGCTTTAGACCTGGTAAATCAAAGTCCGACCAGATTTTCACACTACGACAAATCCTTGCGAATATCCAGGAAATACAGATTACAAAGCTGAATTCAACAATCCGATACGACAGAAATTATTGGATGCTATGGCTGAGTTTTGTACCCCCGTGAAGCTGATACAACTTTGTAGAATGACACCACGAAGTCTTCAGCGAAAATAAATGTATGAATGTTTGCATATTATATGTGCCGCATAGACTCGAGAACGGCTGAACCGTTTTTTTTTTTAATTTTTCACAGAATGTACATATGTGGTTGGTGGTGGTGAATTTTTGATATATCAAGTGGGCGCAGCCCCGCCCCTTGGACCCAATTTTTGAAGACGCAATAGCTGGAGGACTTTTTCACCAATCGCCCTGAAAATTTGTGTGGATGCATTTGGCACCAAAATTCGTGATCCAACAAAAAATGGGACTGATCGGATCAGTGGGAGTCGCTTACATCTTGAAACTTTAAGAGTTTGTATCTCATGAACTATCAAAGGTATGAGGATGATATTTGAAGTTGATTTATATGTTATTCATACAGTACGAATTGTCTATTAAAATCTATCATACAATTGTCCGTTCACCATGAAGTTGAGGACTAATCGCAACTGCGCCGACTAAAACAGTGATATGTTTTTCATAGGAGTTGGACAGGAATACAGCTTTTGTTTGACTGGTGTATCATTACCGAACATTTCGAAAAATCTATATATGGGGGTTTCTATAAATATAAGAACTTCTGATAGGTATAAGTGTAAATCTAGCTGTCATACTAATAAAGTGTGTTCGACTTTCCTTCAGTATACTTTGGCAAGTTACTATGTAAAGGCTTACACTGGAACAACTTGTACAAATCGTGGAAATGTATTTTCAAAATTCATCAATTCAAAATTCACCAATTTTATAGAGCACATTGTCAAGTTTATGGTGCACATAATCTTCCGTCAGAGCAGCTAATACGTAATACTATGGATCGACCACATTAATTGGTTTTGATAGTATTCATCCAAATCAAGCGCGTACCATGCGTACTGAAGAAGCCATCGCAGCTGTAGACGTAAGTGTGGCAGGGTACACGGATTTATCGAACCGCCTCTGTTCTCACCAACTCGGTCTCTGCAAATATTGAGAAAATATCTTGGCCTACATCCATATAAGATCCAACTTGTGGAAGAATTGAAGCCAGTGGACGATCAATTGATTTTTTTACTTTTCATGTCATTGCAAAGCATTCGGAGGAAAAATGGTTCCAACACGACGACGTAACATGCCATACAGATCGTGATACCATTACTTTGTTAAGCAAAACATTTGGTGACCGAATTATCTTAAGAAATTGTAATACGAATTCGATACAAAGATATTACTCGGCAATATTCTTGATCAGTGGAACAAGAAGAGGATATGGCAAAAGTGATTTTAAGGCTAAAAACTTAAAGTTTGGTACACATATAGTACTCGGCAATAAAGGCATAAATCTTCAAAAAAAAATTTCATTTGCGATAACAGACGGTTCCCGCTACTTCAGATAACAATACAAATTTAATTTTGATCTCTAGCGAAATGTTTGTTACCGATTAGTTAAAGAAATGGTTTCGCGCCCTACATACAGAAAAAATTTTATGTACATATCGGCGCTATAGGTATGACTTTGCTGATGAACTCTTGACTATCGTCATAGAGCCTAAAATATTTAGCATTTAAAACAATAAAGCTTTCTTGGTTAACTTCCCTGTTAAAGAGAAACTTGATATAAGTTACATAAGTAGCTAAGCTATACATATTATTGTCGAGCTAGGACTGTTTTCAAAGTATTTTGTAGACTAACAAATATATAAATTAGCGTTTATATAGCACTTAGTGCTGTTAGAAAATACTGTGATATATAACAAGTTAACCCTTGTGTTGCATCCTTCGTCGTACCCCTTCTAATGACATCCTTGATACATTTGTACCAATGTGTGTTTTCCCAGCAAACCAAAACTTCCGACGTGTCGGACATCAGATATTTCTCTTACATTTCATCAGAAAATTTGCCGAAAATGAACGATATCGTCATAAATGCCTTCAGAAATAAGACCGAGTTTTTCTGCACACTCTTCCGAATTTTGTCCGCAAAGTCTGCACGTTCTCTGAATTTTTATACACTTTAAACGATTTTGTCTGCACATTCTCTAAAGTGTGTTTTTGTTCTTCTTCTTCCCACAAGAGATACCTGTCGCTAGGGCATTTTTTGTTTTGTTTTCTCTCACAAACAACAACAACAAAAGAAAACTAGTTTAGCTATTCCAAAACGGGTTATTGTTGTTGTTGTTTGTTGTTTTTTAAGTGCGTTGCGCATTCCAATGTGTGTTTTTCATCCCCATTATCAGTTATGATTGTGCAAACAATATATTAAGACGTCACGTCGCGGAAAGTGTTACAAACATTTAAAGGAGAATATACAATGTATCAGAAAATAAGAAAATAAATGTTTTGCCGTCAGGCAATTAGAAAAAAAGTGAAAAAGACGCTGAAGTACTGTTAAAAAAATTATTGCCAGAAGAAGACAATGAAATTAGTAAAACTAGTAATGAAATTAGTAAAAACTAAGAAAAAATATTTTTTAGAATTTTTGTGTAAACAAAAAAAAACAGAACTCTCTGAAAATGTTCGTACATTTATTCAGAATTCTGTCCGAAAATCTCACGAATTCTCGTATAAAATTTCCGTATACGGTCAGATATTTCTGGTAATATTCGGATTATTTGCCAGAGTTACTTCAGAAAAATCCAAAAGTCCCTTCGAAAAGTCTCCAAATATCCTTCAGATATCTGTCCGAATTCTGACCGAAAAGTCCGCAAAAGTTTCAGAATTTCCCCAGACATTTCGGTCCGAATTCTTGTCAACCACCCATACAACTTTCGGACAGAATGCTGACAGAATTCGGCATCAGAATCGGCAACTTGTGCAGACTTTCTGTCAGACATCTGACCGAATTCGGAGAAAATGGTTTGCTGGGTTTTATACTAAAATTTTAACCCACCCCCCTGGTACGGTGAGATTATTAATACAAGTCGTGGATTGTGTGTGTATAAGTGTGTAGGTATGTTTGGGTGTCTATATATGAGGTGATACGTGAGATAATAAGAGGTCGAAAAGTACTCAGTTTATGCCAAAAAATAGGAAATTATATCGAAAACATCAGGCATAGCGAAGCATTGCCGGGTCCACTAGTCAATAATAAAAGTCACATTCTGCTCGCGTAAGCCGATGATATAGATATTATTTGCTGAAGACTGTGGGAAGTTACTGAGGCCTTTTCAAGCATTAAGAAGCATTTAGCAGAAGTGGGTCTGGTGATAAATGAGGACAAAACAGTGTTATTTGTTTTAACGGACGAAGAGTCTACTTGTTTAGAACGCTGCAAGAACGTTAACAACTATAACTTTGAAATGGTATATACCTTTATCTACTTTGGCTCCGCCGCAAATGAAAATAATAATCATCCTGAAAATCAAGACACGACAATTGATCGCAAATCGATGCAACTATGCGCTAAGCAAGCAATTTATTGACAAAGCCTTCTGTCAGCGAACAAAGATCTAAATGTACCAGATACTGATCCTAACAGCTCTAAAGCACATAATCATGAATAATGACACAAGCGGATCAATCTATTCTGAGAATGTATCATACCATCGTATGAACCATTAGCTGCGATGTAAATGTGAACAGTTGTGAATCTAAAAATAGAAAGCGTGTTAATTCACAACAACGCGAGAAGCTAACCCCTACCTCATTCATGGGGTGCAAAGGGAAATTAAGTTAAGTTAAGTAAATGTGAACAATTTCGAACAATTATGACTTTTCGAATGGAAAAATAGAAAAATTCTTGGTGGAAAACTCGGAAAATTCCAGAAAAAAATCGAAAGATTTTGATGCCTTCGACGAAATCTTCCATTGTATCGCTTGATTTGATTATTCCAGACGACGTAAAGGTGCAAAATTCGTTGTGTTGCTGAAAAATTTCGGATTATCGTGAAATATATAAATATAAAAATAGTGTGAAAAATGTATATTAATTTATCAAGAGTTTGCTCTGCTTTTTTCAATTGTTCGGTATTGGCAGGAATTTTTTATGGCAGAAAATTTTGGGAAAATCATTTGGAAAAGCCAGGAAATTTGAGTGCAATTGTTACGAAATGACTTTTCGAATGCAAAAATAAAAAATTATTAACGAAAAACTCGGAAAATTCCGGAAAATTTTGATTTTGACGTTGGTTGGAAAATAGTAGCTCATCAATTGAGAACGGCTGGACCGATTTTAATGAAAAATAGAAAAAATTTGTTGGAAAACTCCGGAAAAATTCGAACATTTTTAATTTTTTTTCGACGAAATTTAGCTTTTTGTCGTATGATTTGATAGTTTTGGACGATGTAACTGCGAAAAATTTTAGATAATTATTCCGACATGACTATCCGAATGGAAAAATAGACAAACTCTTGATGGAAAACTTGAAAAATTTGGATTTTTCGCATAGGACATGGTTGTTTTTAGGAAGAGTTATATACTAGGCTAATGCCTCCTTTTAGACAATCAAACTTTGGACGACGTACGCATCGTGCTATAATTAGTCAGAACGTCCGTAGTAATTAAACGCAAAAGGGACGTGCCAAAAAATTGAATGGATACGTGCCCATATTGCACAGTTTCGCGCTGCACAATCACCACCTCAAATTCGACATAATGTTACTAGAAGAAGACCAGTCGTAAATATAGACTTGAATCGCGCTGCTTTTGAATACGATTCCACAATCGCCTACAAAGATCTTCGCTGCGTTGATATCGGTTCATTGTCTGTCGTATGCCAGCATTGCAATGCATTTAAGTTACAATCGGAAACTTCCGGCTTATGTTGCGCTGGTGGCAATGTGAAATTCCCGTTTTGACTCATCCTCCAGTGCCATTGTAACATATTTCTTTCTCTATGGAAATACAATCTAATCAAAACATTTCCTGGCAAATACACAAAAATATGAAGGATGATTTCAAATGCCGTCATTCGGAGCCGAAGTTGTTGATCAACCCGGCAACAATCCGAGTTAAAAGAAAATGACGTCTCATTACACAGTGGAACAGTGAAAACAACGCTCGAACGTAGTTATGCAGTTCAGATAGTATTACTGGAGCTGAGTAAACCCCTAGCTCAGTGAAAAATATTTTTTTCACTTTTTTAAAATAGGTCGCAAAAACATTTTATTTCATTTCGTTGCTTAAAAAAGAAACAAAGATATAATATTTAACGAAATTAAATATTCTAGGAATATCTTAAGCAAAGTGTAAACTGAGGTAAGGTTTTGCCCAACGTTCGAGTGTTTCCGAAAAAGTTTGATTTTGTGTCATTTATTATTAAAAACAATTCCTCCTATTTTGCTCGAAATTGCTTCCACACATTCAGATTCAAGGGCAAATACATCATCGAGCTGGCGCTTTGTTACCACCACCAAACGAAGATCATAAGTTCCTTCAGATCTATTTCGTTGGTGATTCGGCAATAGAACTAGATCAAGGTTTGCAATTTTTACTTCAATAAAACACGAAATGGTCAAACAATTGCAAGATTTTCTGCATTGGGTACAATTATAGTATTCAAATACTGGAATTTTTACCTTTTTCCAACAATTCGGTTTTCAAATACATGATTTAGTTGATTTAGGATATTTTAACCATTTACCATTCCGTATGAATATCGACGGCGTGCTACTCATTTCGAGGTGAGATCCCAATCTATTTTAAGATGAGATCCTAACTGTATCTTTTTTGCGATTGAACATTTTTGTTAGGAGATAACTGCATTTAAAGTTGTTCATATAAATATCGACGACTTCACAGCTATTGCAGGGTGAGAATGTGGAAGTGGTGCGAGAATGCAAAATCATCATTTGGGATAAATGCACGATAGCGCATCGACGAGCTTTGGAGGCAGTTAACCGAAATATGAAGGATTTATGAGGTGATTCTAAACGATTTGGTGGGGCTATAATATTTCTGTCGGAAGATTTTCGTTAAACGCTTCCCGCCATCTCAAAATCTACTGCTGCTTATGAAATTAATGTCTTTGTGGCGTAATGACAAGGAGTTGAAATTAAGTAAAAACATGAGAGGCACGTTGCAAAACGACCCATCGGCTACAGCATTTTCAGTTTTACAGACCGCTCTTCCTGATTTCGATTAAATTCAAATAAGTCACATTAAAATTTGAACTATATGTGTTTTAATATTACTCTAGAGCTAATATGAAGGCGTTAACTTGGAGCGAGACGAAGTTCGCCGAGTCAGAAGTTGTATGGCAGAACAACGTTTGCCGGGTCAGCTAGTGATAACATAAAACGTTCAAGTCGTATTATTACACAGTACAACACGTGATTTTGGGACTCAATTCTTAGAACTGCACGTGAAAGTAGCCCCAAAAAGTATCGTATAGGGAAATTTGTCACGTTTTAGGCTCTTTTGTTTGACATAACATAAATACTATATGGTCGCGTATGATTATCACAAATAATATTCCACGTAAATCATACGCCACGTAGTACAACAGTTTTATTGCAACTTCTACAAAATAATCCAGTTCAAAATCATTTGATCAATGGAAAAGTGAAACTGTTGCTTATGCAGGGAAACGTTTTATCAACAGATTAAAGAAATTGTAATTCCTAATTTTTTTTATCTTGTTTCAGCTTAATCGGACTAGTGGTTCTCGATTTATATCAAACAAAAGAGCCTAAAACGTAACAAATTCCCCTATACGATAGTTACTGACTTCAAATCGATATTAAATTGTTATGGCATTTAACTTGACAAAACGAATGATGCAGAACTTCTTCTTTTTGGGGCTACTTTCACGTGCAGTTCTCAGAATTCAGTCCCAAATCAATGAGCTGAAAAATGTTGTACTGTATGATTATTCAGATGTTCTGAAATTAATCAGGAAACGAGTTCACATTCATTAACCTTAATTACAGTCATGTAATTAAACGCTTTTGACTAATGATCAATAAATAACAATAACCATAAAATATTTACCAATCTGATACACCAAATTGGCTTAACGATCAGAAAAGTTTTTTTATTGTTGATATAAATGTAACTCACTAGGATGATGCGTTTCGAACTCCATGACGAGTTCATCATCAGAATTGGTGCACTCTGGTACATGATCAGCTGTATATATCTACACTTATATCTACAATATGTCACTTACGCATATGCGACGTAGATAGTAGCCGAAAATATTCAACACCAATATTTGCATTTGACCGTTAATATTCAACATGAGAATAATAATAATACATTACTACATTACTACATTATTACATTACATTACTCTCTATGCTTTCAATTAATTAAATCAACAATCAAAATCTTGCACTTTATAAAATTTTAACTTTATTATCACTACCCTTGTGTAATAAGATTGCCCTGCAATACACATTAGGATACCAGCCTAAGTTTCTCCCCCCACCCCTATCAATTATCAACAATTTTAATAGGCTCATATTAATGCAATAATTTCGACATTTAAAGTTTTGCTAAATTCCTTTACCGACTGACTTTAATTACCTACTCGCTATAATTTTCTTATTACGAATATTTGCTTTTCCCTTCGCCAAGACAGAATGAGTCGAAAAATTATGTGTCTAACTTAACTCAATTATCTTTAATTATTTCCTATTTATAGAAGTTTCTGCCAAGAAATTGTCTCTCACACATCCGTACGTACTAACGTACGTTTTTCCGCTGTATTTTGTTTTTCGCCTTGTTCTCTTCACTTATAAGATCTTAATTTAGTACAGAAATTAGTAGTGTAGACAAGCGAGCAACAAACTTTTTTTTTCAAAGGTTCCTGCTGTCTCCTCTCCCCCCTCTACATCTAATCGTACAAATTCCCAGCCATATTTAGTTAGCTAAAGTTATAGTTGGTAGTTGCAGAGCAAGCAGGCGGGGGGCATGAGAAATAGAAAAGTTTTTGCGGAAATATTGTCTTTTGTTGTACATTCGTATTTACATACGGAAATGTAAAGCTGGAACAAAACAAAAAAAAAACTTACTGGTAACTACCATGGGGCATATGGGCCGTAGTTAGTTAGGTAGTACATATAGTTGAATGGTCGACGACTTCTGTTATACAATGTGCCAGATACTATTCCATAGGGAGGCATGCGGTTGTAACATATGATGTGTTTAGATAAAAATTTGATACTTATATTAAATGGCTGCTGTAATGTGTTGTAACAAAGAAATTCTAATCAGAGGAAAAGTTTGCCATTGTATGGGCATTCAATTGTATGTTAAGAGAGATTTATGATTCATATCAATCATGTCGGGTCATGTCGGCTTATGCTGAGGTATGAGCTGTCTTTAGTATTGGGTTAGGTTAGGTTGTGGATACGTGTAATCTGGTGACAAAAAAAACAGATCACACTACACTCTGAAATCTGCTGATCCATTGTGATTGTCCGTTGTAAAAAAGAGGTGAAGGAAGGGAAGAAGAAATAACGAAGGAGGGGGATGGAAAAAGATAAAAGAGAAAATCGTGGGCACACCAATCGTCATCTTGGCCCAGTTAGCCATGTAAGGCACTGCATGAAATATATTAAATTGCCTAGTCCTGAGACTGACTGAGGAGAGACACTAGGTTTTCTACATAATTTTTCCTTAAGTATCTTACACTCCCCGGGGTTGAAGCGGGACAGCTTCACAGAAAATGTTCCATCGTCTCGTACTTCTCCCCGTCCTAACATACACGGCATTAGTTCGGTATGGATATATGTATCCCATTTGCATGTCAGGTGCCTGATATTGCAGTGGTCAGTTAGAATTCGAGGAAAGGTAACAAATATCTTTCAGAGAGTCATGATCAGGTATAGGACAGCCGCAGCGGCTCTTTGCAGGGTGATGCCGAGTACGAGGGGTCCTATATACTATATAAGGAAGCGGAGGTAGTCAAGAGCATCATACTATATGCCTCTCCCATATGGGCAGACAGCATGAAATTTAAGTCATACAGACTGACAGCAATGAGGTTATGCTGTGCTTACAGAACCGTTTCCGGTGAAGCTGCATTAGTAATAGCAGGAATGATACCTGTGGACCTGTTACGAACGCGGAAGCCAGAGTGAGAACTATGGAAACCTGGCGAAAGTACCTTCATCGTTTAAGAATTATCGACACCTTTTTGTCCATGTGGTCAAGATGTGATTGAAGATGCTGAACACGTTTTCTTCATATGCCCGAAATTCAGTTCCAAGAGAGAGTTACTACAACGGCAGTTAATCACTGAAATAGCAGTCGAAAATATTATGCAGGTGATGTTAGATTCACCTGCAAGCAGGGATCACATCGCTAACTATGTCTGGCGCGTTTTTCTAGAACTCAATAGAGCCTAGACGGCCATAGCGGATGTTGGATAACCTACTCCTAAGAGTATCCCGGTGAATACTTCACCTCGTAAAAAAGGCATAGTACAGCCCCTTAGACCAATAGGTCCGTTGATTCATTACCAGGGATCTCGAAATGTTCTGGGATCCAACAGAGGCTGTCAATCTGAGCCTTTATGTCAGGCGCGTTCTTCAAGAACTCAATACAGAATGGATAACCTACCTATCCCCGTGAATGGCCAGTACTTTAGCCTGAAAAACACTGCATTCATTATGTAGCCTGCAAGAGAGGCTTAGCTGCGATCCGTCAATAAAGACAGAATTGAGGTTACCATAAGAAGTCTCACCGTCATCCTTTTCTGATTTTTCCTAAATTTCAACGTCTACTTAGCGGAAATCCGCACGTTTCGCCAAAAAATTAGTAAGAAAAAAAATGTAGCATGACCATGTATGGATTGATTGGGCCCGGCCGTTGCATAGTGGTTAAAACACGCGACTACCATGCGGGAGATCAGTGGTTCGATTTCCAGCTCCAGTCATCTATTGCCATTATCATAACCGGCCCCCTCGATATTTTCAACAGCAACTTCGCAGTATAATGCCGCGTCAATCGACATGTCTAGTTAAAGCTTCTCAAACAGTGACGTTTGCATTCGTTGATGAACAAGTAGGTACCGTTTGTTGTGAATCTTAGATAGAAAGCGTGTTAATTCACAACAACGCGAGAAGCCATCCCATGCCTCATTCATGGGTGTAAAGGGAAATTAAGAAAGTATGTATGGATTGATACCATTCGCCAGCTTCCCACAGTTTGATAGCCCCTCGGTCTGCAATAGCCTTGACGTACAAGACCAGGGAAGGAGGACCTAGGAACACATCCAAAGCCGCTTGCAGTGTGCTGCTACAGTTATTCCCATTGTACAAATCCTATGGACCTTGCTGAGAATTTTTAATAAATTTTTCTTATCACATCCAAAGCCGCTCCAGTAATCTCCTCCAGTAATCCCCATTGCACACATCCTTTGGATCTTACTGAGCATTTTTAATGAATTACTCTTATCTAGGCCCTCCCACCAAATCAGTATATAGCCACAATTGACTTTCGGGATGAGTCTCCAACTTTGACCTATAGAGTTCCGGCACGCATAATGGACACTTACGCCACTCTTTAAGCTTTCCTCGATACTCCTTGGCCAATTTAGCTACTTATCAAGAACAACTAGGTACTTGGCCTTCGTTGAGAGCTTTAGTACCACTCCATTCAGTTTCGGTGGCCTGAAGTTCTTAACCTTATATATACGTGGAAGGGAATTAATTTTGTTTTCTAAGGGTTCACACCAGACCACAGGACCTGGTTCATCGTAGTTTGGATAAAGTCACACATGGTTGGTAGAGTTTGGGTGGTTGATTGGAAGTAATTGAGGGAGTTGGTTGGAGTATGCGAGGCTATCTTGGTGGTTTGCATATTTGAGATGTCTAGCTTCTTTTGCGTTTGGTTACGATCGTTTTTATTACTGCTTAATCGCGTGGGTACCTTGGCTGAAATTAGGTAGTGATCTGAGGCAATATTTCAACCGCGCATCACACGCACGTCCATACCGCTTGCGACATGCCCTCTATCAATTACCACGTGATCAATCTGGTTTCTTGTATTTTGATCAGAGAATATCCAGGATGCCTTGTGGATATTTTTATGCGGGAATCTGGTTCCACTGACTACCATGTTTTTTGCCGATTCGAAGCTAACACGTCTGAATAGTTATTGGAGGTGTTGTTGTGCAAATTGTACTTTCCGACAGCTGAACCAAGAGCATCCATCTTCCCTTCTTAGTTTAGCATTAAAATCTGCCAGAACAATTTTAATATCATGTGCAAGTCAGCGGTCATATATTTCCTCCTGGCGCTCGTAAAATGCATCTTTAATGTCCTCAACTTTGTCTTCCGTCGGGGCATGATACATATCAGCGTAATGTAAAATTATTTCGCCTTGATGCGAATAGTGACTATTCGGTCACTTACAGGGTTAAACCGCGAGACCAGGTGTCGAAGTCTCTTGCCGACTATGAAACCTCATCCAAATTCGTGTCTTTCTGCATGGCAGCTATAGAAGATGTCACAGTTCTTTCGACGTGTTCATCCCTGTCCCGTCCATTGCATTTCCTGTATGGCAATGATGTCTGTAGAGAGTTCGAACAATTCAGGCGCATATCCGTTAATCATGGTCCTTATTACGTATGCGGGGGTCCACAACATTTGGGGTTCTTGTTTTTTATTTTCTTCGTGTTTTCATAATAATTGGCTTTGTTAAAGGAGAGTGGCTTATTAGGCCAGCTCATCCGATCCTAGTTTCTTGGGGCTGCCAAAGCCACTAGGAGTGCCGTTGTGTTGAGCTTAAGTAACTTCTGTTACCTACTTCCTAAGACGCATCGGTGGTAGCATGCCAATAGGTTACTCAACATTTGCTGCCACTGAACGGATGTTCAATGGCATTGTCCGAGGAATACGTGATCTCTCGGACGTTGTGAGCTGCTTAGGGACCTCCAAAAAGAGATTCTGGTTATTCCCAGGTGAATAACAATCAACGTACTCAAAATAGAAAATCTCCCATTCCCCTCAATCAATGGATGTAAATATTTCAGAATCGACAATTTAAAAGCAATAAAATGTTTACCCGGGCAATCAGTTGGAATTAAGATTTCTCATATTCCCGTGAGATATGTTTTGCGCTCTTTCACCCTGGACGTCTCTGGGTTGGTAAAAATGACTCCCGATTACTGTTTATTTCACATCTTAACCAGAAAATTCTGTGCCCTTTGAAATTTAATCAAACTTTTAAACTTAGTTTTGTACAAAAAAATCTATCTGTATTCAGTCATTTGACACCTGAACATGCAAGGTTACCAACATAAATGTTTACTACCAAACTTACAACTAACGATTTCAGTTGAACGTCAATATAGTGAAAAGTTTTTCTTTCCAATAACATCGTTTGAATATAGGAAATATGAATACGCACACTAACCTTCCTACTATACGCAAAAGTCCTTGCTACATTTATGAAAAAAAAACTTTTTCGTGACCCAAGCTTTATTTCGTTTTATGCTTTTCAATTCTACAAAAAATGGCCAACTAGTTTTGGAGTCATACAATTGTTCTTCCACGTGCCAGATGAGACAATTTTATATATGAAAATATGAAATATTTGAAAACTTTTCAGACTTTGACTCTGTGCAAAGCCGGAGAGAAGCAACACCATGTGTGAATTGGCAAATTGATGTCTCAATGACCAATCATCGCTATTGAGAGTAACATTTACACATGATGTCATCAGCGCGTTGTCTTCTTACAGATTTAAATATTTTTATAGATGATTTGTAAAGTTATTTGTTTGAAAACATATCCTTGTTTATTTGTGTGAATACTGCAAGAACCGATATTGTTCCATATTTTCGTTTTTTTTGTCTTGTATGATTTGAACATTTTTAATTTGTGACTTTTAAAAACTTTCTCTCGATGTTTTTGTATTTCTTTATAGTGTTGTTGCTGTTGTTGCAAAAATAATAAAACAACTCTTGATTGCTTGCAAAATGCCCTAAAGTTTTGTTTTGTTTTTCAATTTTTGTTTCATTGAAAACTTTTGCTGATTTGTGATTTTGTTTGAAATCCATCCATTGCGTTGTTATGTGTTAGAGTTGAACTTTTTGTGTGTGACAACTTGCATGTACACGTGTTGTTGGCATTGAGGGGTCTCTGCCAGGATTTACATACAGGTTGAAGTATTAGATGTGGGACAATGGTTTTAAAGTCTTTGGTATGAATGAATTGGATTACAGGTACATATATTGGTAGTGTGGAAATTTATAGCAATTGAAAATAACACTATTGTATTAGTAACTGAACAAAATTATATTTTGTATACCCTCACCCATACGTCCGTTGACCTTAGAGGTCACTCGACCGTCATTCCAAAGGTCGTCGGTCCGTATTTCTATAAAATCCAATCAGCGTCTGTTCTCACTGTGAGCGGCTAATGGTATGAGACTGTCACCAGTGGAGCGGCAGTTTGTTCGCATTTAAGATGCAATCTTATTTCTCGTACAAAGTCTTTAGAGTCTCACTAGCATGAAGAGGAGTGTGGTAGTGACTACAGTTATGTCCTGCATAATCTCGATTGCCAGTGGGGCCTATACTAAGTACGAATAAAGAATTAATTTTTTCCCTGTCTCCTAGCGTCTGTTTCTCCCCAGTTGGGGCGGCTACGAGACATACGACAACTGATCCGTAAGGGTCTTTTATTTGTTCTTACAAAGTACGGCACCTTAAATCCATAAACGTCTGTCCTCATATTGAGCGGTCAATGGTCTGCGTCTGTCAACTGAGGGGAATAAAATACAATCCCCCCCAATTTTCGTCCAAATGTCCGAAAAAAACCATGCCCTGTGTATCCGGTCAAGGACTTCATAATCTCCGGAGACCCGACTACTATAGCGTCGGTTTCAGGCTGTAGTACGCTACTAAGACCTCGTCTACTGGAGTGGTGGCGCCAGGCTCCGCTAGTCGATAAGCTACAAGTGCGCCAAAAACTAAACCGACGCAGTCAAAAGGCAGTCAAAACTCGAGCTTGATACACAGTGGTTCTTCGGAACCAGGTCCTCAAAGGCTCCCAAGGCCCTGATGGGATGTAATTCTGTCAAAACCCCTGCTTTAGGTGCTGATGAAGTAACAAGTCTGCAGACAGTCGCTAAGTCAGCTTCCTTAGTGCCAACAGCTGAGCAAGGAGAAAAGGCAAGTAATTCGATTCTCTCCGAAGCACCTCCCACGGCCTCGACTTCTTAAACTAACCCCTCTTTGCACAAAACACCTTCCAGGAGGGCCTTTATTACCAAGCGTTCCGCCTATAGAATATTCAGTCGTTCGGTGATAAACCGGTCGGCGAGTTCACGGAGCAGGAAAAAGTTCTCTCCAGTGGGCACAATCCTATATCGAGGTAGTGTATCTCCTGCGAAAGATGACAACACTAAACGGAAGTTATCTGACGTAGCGCCTAAACGGCAGCGGTCTGAGGACACTACCCTTCCGGAATCGCAAGAAATCCAAATTAAATCCTGCACGGACAATACAAAGATCATATAAGGATGTCGCTAAAGACCACCTTATCAGGGCGATTGTAGACCGCAACAACAGCGATGGCACTATTTCCTCTAGAAATTGGAAATAAGTTGTTGTCTCCAACACTGTGGCGTTCTTAAAATTCGTCCGGGAGCGATCAGGACCACCGCCACAATGTCATGATGTAGGCTGGTATCAGGGACACATCAAACTTGTGGCTTGTGCAGATTAGCGCTCAGCGAAACTGTACAAAGCTGCTATTGAATCGTTCGGAGAAGTTTTTCCTGGTGCGAGACTCGATGCAACACATCTGGCTGATGTTTCACGGAGGCCACGATCTATTGCCAAGGTCCTCGCTGATCCCTCCAACCCTATGGAAATCCTGTCTATCCTACAATATAGTAATCCTCAACAACCCACACAGCACTGGAAAGTAGTTAAGGTTACTGAAGCGGTAAAAGACTCCAGGAAGGCCACCATTATCCTCAATAGTGACATGCTTCTGCCAGTTAGGAAGACACAAAGGAGGGTGTTTTATGGATTTGACTCCATCTTCCTGCGTGTATAAAAGAGCGATGACAGAAAGAAGTCCTTAGCTCAAGATAGCTCCAGAATCGTAGACAACAAAACGTCGTATTCATCTGCCAATGAAGAAACAAACTCGGTGTCCAGCCTGGCGAGCGAATTTCTTGGCAAAATGAACGTGGCAATAGATGAAGATGACCTCTGGGAATCCGACGACGACCCAGAGGACACCAACATAACTGTCGTCCACAGCGACCAACTGTAATGATGGTTACTCAAATTAACCTTCATCATTCAAAAGCAATGTCTGCCGCTCTACTCCTCCGATTAACAACAGCTACGGAGGAGATCATATGTATCCAAGAGCCATGGATTAATAAAGACCGTGTCTGCGGACTCAACAAAGAAGGCCGGATCAGGTATCAGGTACGCTGCCGGATCAGGTAAGACCAGAGCTTGTATTATGGTCAAGAACACCCTTAAAGCTTTTATTCTAAGTGATTTCAGCGATAAGGACAACTGTACGGCTGCAGTCGATAACAATGGTCAGGTAACTTGGAGTATGAGTTGCTACATGGCACACGACCATGTAGATGATCCACTTGACCCCACTGTAAGAAAGGTAACGTCCCACCTGAACAATAGAAATGTTCCTCTGATCATATGGGCGGATGCCAATGTGCACCATACTATCTGGGGTAGCTCAGACATCAACCTAAGGGGTGAGTCGCTTTTCAACCTTGTTATTGAGAACAAACTAACAGTAGTTAACAGGGGTAACGAACCCACTTTTGTTGTTACTAGCAGAAAACAAGTTCTAGATGTTACACTTATTAACGATAAATACTCAAATATGGTCAGTAACTGGACGGTATCCACAGATTGCTCGTTTTCTGACCATCTATATATCGACTTTGACCTTTCGCTCGAAGTGGATTCAGAAGACAGCTATATTAATAGAAGGAAAACTAACTGGCTCATCTTTAAGGGAGTTATAGAGAACAAGTTACCCAGGTTTCCGGCCTCTGAAAATGCTGCAGTAATGTAGAAAGCTCTTCGGAAACCAGTCGGCTACGTAAGATATTATCCTCGAATCCAACAATACCATCGTACATACAGAGACCAGATGGTACATGGACCACTAACAGCCTCGAAACTCTGGAAGTGCTGATGGAAGCACACTTCCCAGGTTGTCGGGAAAGCGACTACCAGTTCATGGAAAACTCGGTCGGCCATAACTTTGGTATCTCAGACATACCGATTACTGAACATCGAATTCAATGGGCTATCAAAAGTTTCCACTCTTTTAAGTCACAGGGACCCGATGAAATTATTCCAGCGGATCCACAAAAGAACATCGAAGTATTGTCGCCCTGGCTTCTGACTATCTTTTAAGCATGTCTGAAACTGTCGTATATTCCAACGAGATGGACTACCTACAAAATTTTTTTTATTTATTTATATTGCAATAGCAGTAGCAATAGCAATAGCAATAGCAATAGCAATAGCAATAGCAATAGCAATAGCAATAGCAATAGCAATAGCAATAGCAATAGCAATAGCAATAGCAATAGCAATAGCAATAGCAATAGCAATAGCAATAGCAATAGCAATAGCAATAGCAATAGCAATAGCAATAGCAATAGCAATAGCAATAGCAATAGCAATAGCAATAGCAATAGCAATAGCAATAGCAATAGCAATAGCAATAGCAATAGCAATAGCAATAGCAATAGCAATAGCAATAGCAATAGCAATAGCAATAGCAATAGCAATAGCAATAGCAATAGCAATAGCAATAGCAATAGCAATAGCAATAGCAATAGCAATAGCAATAGCAATAGCAATAGCAATAGCAATAGCAATAGCAATAGCAATAGCAATAGCAATAGCAATAGCAATAGCAATAGCAATAGCAATAGCAATAGCTACTTTATGCTAAACTTTAAAAGTCCTGCTAAACTAGTATTAGTTGCGATTCGAATATCCTAGAAAGACGAACGAAACCAAGTGACTCAAATTCGACTAAAATTGAGTTTTGCTATTTGGAAAGCTTTCGATCGCCTGAACTTTCGTATGAATTTTTGGCATTGCTTGATTGATATTATATACATTTCTTACTATTTCCCTCAACAGCAGCAAAAATCTAACTTATTTGTACGGGGATAAATTCGGGCGAGAAATTTTTAAATATTCGTTTTGAGCTGCTTATTGCTTTGGTTTTCTTTAAGCAAAATCTGGATTATCATATGAGTGATATTATAATTAATAAAATCTGTTAATATTTCACAAATTACTTCTTATATTTAGGATTTTTCATCCAAGTCGACAACAAACCAACAAGTGAATGAATTTGACATTTGTGGTCGCACAAGTTTTCGTTCGTCCTGGCGTTCGAGTAGTCATTCGTGGCTTTCGTTCGAAATACAGGCTATAAGTTATATAATTACTACAATTAATATTCAAAATTAAATACAATAAATTGAAGCAGTTTAAATGTTCAACTTTTTGTGGAGACCGCAAACTAGATTTAGAAGGCTGTTGCGGATTCCTACCTCTAACGTTCCCCAATGTATGCAATGCATATGTTCATACATATGTTTTGCGTAACTCGCATAGATTTACATACCATGTACGATGTGACACTGAAATTGTCAGGGAAACTACAACTACAAATATTTGTTTAATTTTTTTAAAGGTCACACTTTTCTGGCCAACAAAAATTTTGTGTTGAAAATCTAAATTCATTGATTTTTCTCAAAAAGTTTTTTTTTTTGCATCTATAAAACACGTATAACACCCCAATCACCTTTCGAATCATGCATACTTGTTATGGTTTTAAAACGCATGTACAGTATCATACAGACAACTGCTAAATGTGTCCTTGGCAATATTTAAAATGAAATAAAATAAATAGAAATTGTTTTACAGTGTCTTACATGACTGCGATGTTTTCAATTGCAATATGATGTTCAATGTTGTAACAGTCTAACTGTATTTTATATTGCAATAAATATCTATACATGAACATATTTTTGCAAACGTGATTAAATCAGTTGTTCATAGCCGTTGTTAGCCTAATTGAATCCTTTTTACTGATTTCATCTGAACAACTAACCCACTTTCTGTTATCATTCAATTTACAAGGCTTCTATTTAGCAGAATTTTCATTTTACTTGATTTAATTTTATCAGTAGCGCTGTAGCTTTGGTATTAGTTTCGTATTCTCGAAACGTTTCATTGTGATTTGTCTTCAAACAAAACTGTTACATTTAACGCTTTGGACAAGACTAAAGAAGTGCTAAGCCACTTAAAATGTCCTTTGAGAATTGGTGCTTAATGTTTTGTGTATTCGCAATTTTAGCTTTTTTTTAGCTTTGCTTCGCCACTCGTGCACTGGGAGAAATGTTCAGTGATTATTAAAATTTGGCTAATTCAGGTTATATCTGAAGAAGAGCGGTTAAGCTATCATAAAAGGCACACAAATTTAGCAATTTTTTTTATACAGTTTCTACTTTTCGAACTATAAAAAATCAATCCTCTCCTTCTGCTTCATTGTGGGTTCCATTCGATAGCAATCTAGACAATGTCATCATTCGGTCTTTTCATAAAATGGACGAACCTATTCCATTTTCATTCAAAATCCATTTTCTTCTCAAAAATAGAAGGTTGACAAAAACTTTATCCAGGTAATGAGATGGACAGGATAGGCATCTGACATCGTGACATAAAAATTGCATCATATATTACAGATACCATGCAGAAAAACACGAAATTGGATGTGGATTTGTAATTAGCCAGAGACTCAGACATCTTGTCACGATGTTCAATCTTGTTACTGATCGAATAGACATAATCCGCTTTATCTTCCGTGGGAAGATAAGGACGATGAGATTAAAAATTCATTCTACGAGCGCCTAGACGAACATACAACCGCTGCTCTGGCCACGATATTGAAACTGTCCTGGAAAATTTTAATGCAGAAATAGGAAAAGAAAATTTTCTTGGTTCATCGATCGGTAAATTCAGCCTACATTAGCTTCGTACCGTCAAGTAATATAGTAGTGAGTGAGACCAGATTTCAGCATAAAGTAACCAGACGGAAACTTGGCTATCTCCCGATCAAAACACTAAAAATCAAATTGATCATGTGGTAATCGTTAGAAGGCATGAATCAAGTGTCATGGACGTAAGATTGGCTCGGATCGTATATAACTTGGTTGCAGCTAAGGTACGCACAAGATTGAACAGAGCGAAAACACACGTAACCAATCACAAAGAAAGCTGGGTATGCCAACTCCAACCATCACTCCCAACTACTATGACACAACGCCTACAACGACACAACCGCCTCATCAACCGAGCTTGGATAAGAAAAACTGCGGTACAGGCTGATGCTCTGATGCGCTATTAGGGAACGGCACGAAGAGGCAGGAAAACAGATGAGACGTCAGATGAAGGAACGGGAGAATGATGATATACAGAGAGCTACAGGGTTAAAGTTGAAGTCCGAAAATTTTTCATGAAAGTAAAAGCAAACGATTACGGTACTGGACTCTCCTCCTGTAGGGACAATGATGGAAATTTATTATGGAAGTCTAGATGGAGATAGCACTTGCAGCAGTTCCTAGTTCCAAAAGGCAGCGCACGTAAAAGTGTTAAGCCAATTGTCGACGTTCTCAGCATAGCTTGCCCGCCACAAAGCCAAACCAAGACAAGAAGAGCAATATCGGGGTTGAAAAAAAAGAAGCCGGTGCCGAATTCCACACGCTTCGGTTGCACAACCCCTACCATTTGGTCCAACCAACGAAGCTTGTGGTTCTCTACTATGCGTCGTCCTTCAGGTTCGCCTACGTCGATGTCGTTTTAAAGCTCATTCAGCTCATGGTTCATCCCATGGCGAAACTCGCAGAAAGGTTCATATATTTTTCGGAGTACTTGTATGTCCTGTTGGGTACCCGTGGGGAGAGCGGGTACTCGAGAAAGAAAAGAAAGTAAGGAGAGGAAAAAAGAATGTAGCCTAATGCAAGAACTGCCTCTGAGGCGGTCTTTTTCAATACTTAACACTATGTTATTTAGTTTTTTCCTACCGTAATCTAAATTAAAATTACTGCACCGTTGTACAAAAACCTAAACTGTAATTCTGCCGTTCAGCAAAATAGGGCGTTCAACTCATTCATTTTTTTCCCATGACTTTGCCCATTTATGTAATAAGCAAACGTCATGCGGAAATATTCCGAATGACGAAGCAAGAAAACAACTGGAACAATGAATGGCTCGAGTTGTATTCCAATTTCAGTTGTGATTTTGTGCAACGGTGACAAAACTACTTAACTTAATAATTAAACTGACTAATGAATCACAACAGTCCGTTGTTGTAAACACTTACGATTCGGCTGCATACAACAGAACGGTTAATAGCTGTTTCTTAGAATAGCGAGCGCTATTCACCGCTTGATTATTGCCTGACATTATTTTTCTTACTGACGGAAGATCCGAGGTAGGTAAACTCATCAGCTGCCTCAAATCAATAATTTTTAACGTTCACGGTGATTCCCTATCGAGATGACTCTTTGTTCGTCGAAATTATTATTTCTGTTTTGTCCTCGTTGACCGCTAAACCCATTTTTGCTGACTCCTTTTCTAGTGATGAGAACACTGCAGTACCATCCCGCAGATTTCGGCCAATGATGTCTATTTCATCGACATATGCTAGTGGCATGTGGCTCTTGTGGAATATGGTGCCATAGTGTACATGACAGGCTATCACCCTGCCTGAAACCTTGAGACTAGGTGTCGCAGTCTCTTGCCAACCACAAATCCACATCTAAACTCGTGCTTGTCCGCATGGCCACTATAGTAGATGTCGCACGTCTTCATGCGTAAGCACCCGTGTTCCGTCCACCGGATTTCCAGTAAAGAGGTCATGTTAGCCTTGTATTCTTCGAGGACTTCCGCCAGTTGGATGGAGGCACCTGGTCTATACAGTGTTCTAACATTCCAGGTGCATATCCTCAAATCATGGTCCTTAGTTCGTTTGCGGTGGTCGTCAACATTTTGGGGGGTCCATTTTGTTCTTTTCTTACTATATTTCATTGCAATAGTTCAAACGTCAGTGGCGTGTTGCAAGCCCAGCGCACCACATCGCAGTTTTCTCTTCCTGTCAGGATTTTCTTACAGCCGCCCTGGGTCAGACGCTGACCAAGATACCGCTCACTCTGAGCCGACGTGCCTGGGTTTTAAGTTTCGCCCCTCACAGTTAGCCGTGCTCTGACGGGTGTTGAAGCCACGTTTCCAGGCGTCACCACGTGGAGGTACTCCGTCCGCAGTAGTACCACTAATACGAAGCTCTGTGAGTAGACTTGAAGTGCAATTGGCAAGGATCACTCTGGGTTTGCTAAGTTAAACCGATCAGAAGCTTTACCTTGCATCACACTCCCGACGCCCATCAAAAAATAATAATTAGTTAGTTGATATGTTAATCTTATCTTTGAGACAATCTGATATATTTGCAGAATATGAAAATGTGTATTTACCATTTTTGATAGTTTATTATTCAATTTGATGAGAATTTTGCCATTTACAAAATTATAAAATATTTATTCCACCTAATTTTTAACAGCATTTCTCTCAGTGCAACTGTAACAATATTATGACAATTTTGGTCTACAATAAAGTTATTTGTGGCCACTTAATGGTTGGTGCGTTATAAGAATTTCAAACATTTCAACAAATTGTCGTCTGTTATCAATTTGGCTATAACGAACAGTGATAGCACTTGGCAAAACACAACGGAAGTTAAGACAAAGAAAAAGCCAGCTAAAACCCAACCATCGCAACAAATTTTGCATAACTAACACATTGCAAACTGACACTTCAATGTCCTTTCTACAGGATAATATTTTAGAAAAATATACAAATCCAAAAATGGAATTCTGTTGTCGTTAAATAAACACAGTGACGACAACGCAATTGTAGAAACGTGTTAGAAATATTCAATGAATGACCAAATGAAATTGAATGAGGGACTGACTACTGGAATGGGAGTGGAAACTCACTAACAATTACCAGACATTATGGAATGACAATTTTGTGGGTTATGAAAACATGGAGCAGCAGTTGTTGTGCTTAAAATATGATTGCAGAATATGTGTGAGGCTGAATTGAAACTGTATTCATTTACTGGCTAGGATTCACAACGAAATCTATTTAAATAGAAATTCAAATTCACTTCTTGTCTCTTTCTCATTTTGTTTGGAGGTCTAAATGTTTGATAAAATTATTTCATAATATTTCATTTGACACATTTCAGAGTCGAGTCGTTGTTGTTGTTGTTGCCATTGGAGTTAGTGAAAAGGACTAAATTAAATGTTTATGGTGCCAGGATGTCGTCTGTCTGAGTGTTGCTGCTACTGCTACTGCCGCTGTGTATGGCATTTTTTGTTTTATGCAAGCAGGACTTGTGTTCTCTGTAGTACATAAATAACTTCATTTAACGAGTAATCCGAATTCCGTTTTTATGCTGTCGTCCTTTAGCATTCCACATCTCCACATCCATTGTGCTGTGTTTTTTTTGGTTGTATGGGCTGCATAAGTATTCATGGCACGCAATTAGTGTTGCATTGTTTCTGCTCATCGTCTTAACACGAATTAAGTAAAAAGCCTTTGACTTTGACTTTTTATTGCTCAAATGTGTTTATCCAAGAAACGAGGCGCAGAATAGGAAACAGTTAAGCTGGCTACAGTAGTGACCTGTATAGCAGTAATTACTGCCGGGGGGTACAAGGGTTAAGCGGCGGCAGAGTTGTGGAGTAGTATTACGATCACAAATGATCAGCAGTGGGAATTGATGTCTATCTCAAACAATTCTAAAAGCTAGTACGATAAGAAACTGACGCTCCTCATCATCCTCTGTACCGAACTTAGCAGTTCATAGGTAGGTATGTATATCCACTTGGTATTTGTTTTTTTATTTTGGCTCACTCTACTTGCAGCGTTTGTACAAATATGCTGTGCAAACTTCCCAGCGGCGGAAATCATGAGAAGGAAGGCCTTCGTTCATGAGTTTGAAGGCCTTCTTTTGGATCCGGTATGTCTTCCTTGGCCTTCTTTCTTCCTTTCTTTTTTTACATTGCGTGACATTGGAAAATAAGGCCTTCCGTCGCCGGTTTCCATAAGAAGGCCTTATGGATGCTTTCTATAAGAACGCCTCATGGAAACTTTCTATAAAGGGGCCCTATGGAAGCTTTTTATAAGAAGGCATTATGGAAGGCCAGCATACACATGAAAAAATAATGACTTGCAAATTAAACAAAAACTATACAGTGCACCCTCAAATTATTTAGTTTTTTTGAGAGCGCACCGGTTATTTTTAGATATTTCTCACTTATATATATTTTTCTTTATACTTACATTTTTTTTCAACGACAGTAAACATTGCTGGAGTTTGAACCCACTACCTCGTGATTGTTAGTCAGCCATGCTACTGTCTAGCCTATGAAGATGCATTCGAATTGTGTGGTTGAAACTAATGATACACTGTTTAAAAAAAACCCTTCCACGGAAATTAACAATTTTTTCCATTTGGAAGACATCCAATACCCCTTATATTTGGAAGCGAGAGGGTATGTGTATGAAATCCCTCTGCCTTCTTTTCTGAGGCCTCTGGCAGGCCTTCATAAAAGTTGAAAAAAAACGTACTAACAATTCTTTCCATTTAGAAGGCATGCAATACCCCAGTTATTTGTAAGCGAGAGGGGATGTGTATGAAATCCCTCTGCCTTCTTTTTACATGTCTTTGGCAGGTCAGTCCATAAAATGCCTAAATCTGATGAAAAATCATGCGTTCTGTATTTCTTATTTGAAATGTTATTCCCAAATAATGACTACTGCATGCATTATATGAGGAAGGCCTCTCAAATTCTGCCGCTGGGTTTATCCTTTTCAATATACGAGAGTATTTTTCGTCGTCTGCTACTAATGCAACAAGCTTTTGTTGATACAGTAAGTGTTGCTTTCAACAGACTGCAAGCTCCTCGCTTCCTTGGCATCAGCAACAACTTTTTGTTTAAAAATTCAAGTTAAAATTCACTCTCTGGCAGTGGTGGTTTTGATTGTGGCAACAACTTTTAAGTATTTTGTTGCTCCTGTTGCTGCTACCGCGCCGTAGAGTACACAAACACTCATCTCACCGAGTTAAGTGTTCTTTTTGACGTTGGCGCCTGATTAAACCATTGTGTGTGTTGGAGAGTATTCGAGTATTTAGTTAAAGGACTTCATTGTTGCGTTTTTTTTTGTGTTCTTTTTTTGTTTTGTTTCATTGCGAGGCTGTGCAACTTTATTTAGAATTTTAAAAGACATGCAATTTTGAATGTATGCAAAGGAAATCATTAGAGATTGTAACCTGATATCGTAATGATATTGATTTTGGTTAAATAGTAAGAGTATTTATTCGAAGTCTATGCCTACCGTCCCATTGATCCAATAGAAAAGAAAGTCGACTTATGTGGGTTTGGCGAGGGCAATGCTAAAAAATATCCTTTAGCTAAAAATAGTCTTTGTGCTTAAGACAATGTGTAAATTAAGCTCAATAACTTGGTAGCACATTTTTTTTTCGTCTTGAAAAATAAAAATAAAATCATATTTCGGTTTCACATCATGATTGAGTAGTTTTATACATCAACTAGCTGACCCGGGGTGCCTTGCTAAGACAACATTTTTGATAGAAGTTTTATCGGATAGATGAAATATGCTTATTATCTTCTCGTAAGGTTATTTTTTCGGGAAGAAAGTAGATATTACCATTGTTATTGAATGAAAGTATTTGATGACAAATTTTAAAAATAATTCCATTAAAAAATTTTAAGGTAAAAATTTACATACTAAATATTTTAATGGTAAAACTGCAAAACATTTTTCAAACTTCGGGTAGGGATAGTCGGTTTTTTCTCAAGATTGACTCGCATTTGCAGGATGATAGGCTTCAGCGTTCAGTATCCTCAGCTCATGATAGATCTGTACAATTTTTTTATTTGTACTTTTCTTGTAAAATTAGTACTTTCATTGTTCGGCAATGTACTTTTTCGTACCTAAATGTACTTTTCTTGTATTATAACGTACAATTAATTGTACTTTTATTGTTCCAATTGACTGCTCTTGTACTGTAACGACTCGCAGGGACCCTAATCTTTGGAGGTGCGCTACCTATGAAACCAGCCGTGCTCAGTCGGAACTTGGGGGGTGTTCTTTCTCCTAGGAATTACGCCGAGTCACTACCATTAATTTAATTTCAGGTAGCTTATCCAAATGGATTATTATCTGGGATGCCGAAAGATAGGATTTTAAATGAGAGCTGGAGTGAGGTTAATAGGCCAGAAAAAGGTGGTGATTATTCTGCCTTTTTATTACCCGCCCATCCTGTCATCCTCGCACATTTCATTGGATGACCCACTTACATTCCTAAACGGAAGTTTCCTTAACTTTTCATGGACTAAAAACTAGTTAATGTTTCATTTTGAAATTTTATTCAACAAAATATCTTAGCATTCTGTCTGAATAAATTGAGTTTCATATTAATATTTTAAAGTGATCTAAATATTTAAGTTTTAATATTGTGATTGATAAATTTAAATTCAAAATTGTTGGTAAATTAAATATCATTTGTTAATTAAAATTATTTGTGAATTAAACATTTTCTGTAAATTAAAAACTATTTGTAAATTAACGAACTTAAGTTAAACATGACATGTGTTTTGGTTTTTAAAAGAACATATTCAACACACGTTAACCGCATATTATTTTAATTATTAGTAATACTCACAGTTTTATTTTCTGGATCCTTCGCCGACAAGCGCTTGTAGACAGGAACAATATGTTGAAAAAAAGTTATTATGGCAGTGCGGCAAAATGTGTTGTAGAGTTTTTGGTTTAAAGTATTTCCAAAATGTGTATCGATACATATATAGTTGAATATAAGATAAAAAAATTGATGGTTCTGGTCAATTCCCAAAATTGCTGGAATGTTCAAATCGTAAAATTTCTTAAATAGTCATCTTAATAAATCAGCGATGTCGTGATAACATTTTTCAGAAGGACAAATATTCGAAAATTTGGTTATTAGACGCCCACAGAAGTAGCCATTAATGCTCCTTGCCGCTATTCGATTTTGTCCCTCTCAATTTAAGGGTACTTGGAATCTCCTTTTACGTTGGGTGTGCTTGAACTGTTTCGTGAAATATTGAAACCTTCCAGGAGGCTCTTTACAAAATCGATTTGACCGTGGAGTTGTTTCAATACGTCTTTTCAGGTCTTCCGCAGCTTTTCTACCAACGTACTAAATTCCCTTAGGTGCTTGTAAGCCAAAATTCACAAATCGTTGCCCATAACAAGGGAATTCCAAAAGATTTTCAAAAACGACATTAGTGGAACTTTTCGAAATTCAGGCGGATACGTATTCCCGTTATTAAAATTATTTTTAATTTTTCGTCTCTTCCAATCTAAGTCCAAAAGCCAACTCTCTAGAACAAAATTTTTCTGACAACCCAGAAAAACAAAATTTCCAGTTAACTTAAATAAAACAATTTTATTCGTAACAAGTATTGTGCAGTAGCAAGTTTCAAGTCAGTAAATGTATACAAAAAAATATCACCTCACAGTACAAAAAAAAGTAAATTATATTGTACCACAATGAACTTATTATACGATAAAGTACATTTATTGTACCAAAAAGTATTTTTTTGCAACATAAATTTCTTTTATTGAATCAAAAAATACTTTTATTACACTAAGAATTAATTTTTTGTACCAGTTTTTTTTTTTAATTGTACCAGAAAGTACTCTTTTTGTGCCAAAGAGTATCTTAAATGTTGTGTCGAAAATTCCACAGTACGACAAAAAATATACCTGGAAAATTATACTATTTTTAGTACAGAGTATATGATTTTAAAATTTCCCACTTACATACTTAAGTGGCCCTTTACAACTTACAAACGTGGTTCATAAATTTGAGGCCTGAAGTATTAAATAAATTAACACAATTTCTTCTGCGTGTTAGACCTTCCAGAAGGTTGCACGTCGCCTACCACTTGGTCTTTCCAACGGAGTTTGGGTCTCCCTGCTCTGCGCCATCCTTCAGGTTTGCCTTCAGACACCTTTCTCGCTGGAGCTTTTACATCCATCCTGGCAACATGTCCCAGCCATCGAAGACGTTGGATTCTGACTCTTTTAGCTACGTCGGTGTCGTGGTAAAGCTCATACAGCTCATGGTTCATCCGATGGCGAAACTCGCCGTCGACACAGATAGGTCCAAATATTTTTCAGAGAACTTTTCTCTCAAATTCTCCCAGGTTTTGTATGTCCATTGTCGTAAGCACCCATGATTCGGCAGCATACAGCACAACGGGTAAGATTACCACCTGGTGTAGCTGTTTCTTTGTATTCCGAGATAAGGTGGTGTTACAAAAGTGCTGCCGAAGTCCGTAGAAACATCCATTGACTAGCACTATTCTCCGTTTAATTTCTTGGCTGACATTATTTTTCTTGTTGACGGAAGATCCGAGGTAGGTTAACTCATCGACTACCTCAAAACAATAATTGCCATTGAGAGGACTTTTTGTTCGTCGAAATCATTATTTTTGTTTTGTCCTCGTTGACCGCCAAACCCATTTTTGTTGACTCCTTTTCTAGTTATGAGAAAACTGCAGTAACATCCCGCAGATTTCGACCAATGATGTCTATATCATCGGCATAGGCTAGAGGCATGTGGCTCTTGTGGAGTATGGTGCCAGACATGTTGACACCAGCCTTTTCGGCACCTTCTCCATAACTAAATTAAATAGTGTACATGACAAGCTATCACCCTGCCTGAGACCTCTTTCTGTGTTGAATGGTTCGGTCTGATCTTTACCAATCTTAACCGAGGATTTGGTGTTTTCCAAGGTACATCTGCAAAGTCGAATTAGCTTTGCAGGAATACCAAACTCAGACATGGCCTCATAAAGCCTGTTCCTTATCGGAGAGTCGAAGGCAGCTTTATAGTCGACAAAGAGATGGTAGGTGCCGATGTGCTTTTCATGGGCTTTTTCCAGGATTTTTCGTAAGGTGAATATTTAATCCATCGTAACTTTTCCAGGTCTAAAACCGAACTGATATGGTCAAACTAGTTTTCTACAAAGGGGATTTAGAAAGGACTTTGTACGCAATAGGTAATAGGCTTATTCCATGGTAGTTCTTACTTTCACTACGATCTCCTTTCTTGTATATGGGACATAACAGACTGAGACTCCAATCCCCGGGCATGCTCTCCTCTAGCCAGATGTTATCCATGAGCTGATGCATGCTCCTAATCAGCTCCTCCCCGCCACCCTTAAACAATTCAGCAGGGAAACCATCGGCTCCAGCAGCTTTGTTGTTTTTAAGGCGGGAGATTGCCACACGTATCTCGCTCTGGCTCGGAGGTGAACAGTTAATACCATCGTCATGGATTGGAACGTGGTCTTCTGGAGTGGTGCCCGTATCCAGAAAATTTCTGAAATGATCTCTCCATATCTTCAGAACGTTATCCGGGTCCGTCACTACCTGACCATCGCTGTCCTTGCAGGAGGGCAACCCTGTTCCACGCATTCTCGCCTTAACTCTCTTGTAAAATTTTCGGGCTTCCCCTCTACTTCGCTGCAACTCTGTGCACTCATCCTGCCTCTTCTTCGGCTCCTTTTTTCCGTCTAAAAAGACGAGTTGTTTCTCTTCTCTTCTCCCTGTGCCGTTCACGAACAGCTCGCGTTGCCATTGGCTGCAGTTTCGCCCTGTATGCAGCATCCGTCTCTCTCGTGGCATGGCGACATTCATCATCATTCCAGGCATCTTCTTGAGAAGGTTTTGAGTACCCAAGTACGCTTCTCGCTGCCTGTTCTATGGAGTCGGCTATATATTGCCACTGCGAGGTTATATTATCAGGGGTTGGAGCATTCCACAGCAGTTGAGTAAGGTGGGTGGAGTAGGCGTCCGCTACCTCTCTGGTCCGTAGTTTACCGATGTCCTTTGTGCGTACCTTAATCAGAGTCAATGTTCGCACCCCTAATCACTTGTACGTCCAGAACACTCGATGCGTGCCTTCCATCGACTACCACGTGATCTCTAGATCTCTCCAGAACTCGTCGGTTGATCTGGAGATAGCCATGTTGCCTTATGAATATTTTTATGGTCAAATCTAGTGCCGCCAAATACCATATTTCTTGTCCGATGCCATTGTTCGACGTTTCGGTGTGCAGATTGAATTTTCCGATGGTAGGCTCAAATGCGTTCTCCCTGCCTATTTTAGCATTCAAATCGCCTAGTACAATTTTGATATCATGGCTTGGGCTATGGTCATATACTTTTTGTAGGGTTGTATTCTTCGAGGACTTCCGCCAGTTGGATGGAGGCACCAGGTATATAAAGTGTTCTAACATTCCAGGTGCATATCCTTAAATCATGGTCCTTAATTCGTTGGCGGTGGTCGTCAACATTTTCTTACTTCTTTTCATTGCTATAGTTCAAACGTCGGTGGCGGGTTGCAAGCCCAGCGCACCACGTCGCAGTTTTCTTCTTCTGTCAGGATTTTATTACAGCCGCCCATTTTGGGTCAGACGCTGAACATGGTACCGCTCACTCTGAACCAACGTGCCTGGGTTTTAGGTTCCGCCTCTCACAGTTGGCGGGTGTCAAAAGCATGTTACCAGGCGTCACTATGTGAAGGTACTTCGTCCGCGGTAGAACCACGAATACGTGGTACTACTGAGTAGACTTGAAGTGCAATTGGCAAGGATCACTCTGGGTTTGCCAAGTTAAACCGATCAGTAGCTTTGCCTTGCATCACACTCCCGACGCGAAATTTCCAAATTCTTGAGTTACGGGTAAAGAACCGGGTTTTTGTACCTTTACGCACTTATTAGCCAGTAACGTGGTTGAATATTTTTCTCTATTTTTATACCATCACCCTTAGGGATGAGGGTATATATCATTTGATACGACCCAAAAGTGTAACACATAGAAGGAGTGACGTTAGACCCTAGGTTTCTTTGAACCAAATTCGATTCATGACTTTTTAAGTCGTTTGAGCCATGTCCGTCTGTCTGTCTGTCTGTCTGGTAGCTGTCCGGCTGGTTCGCACGATAACTTTCGAAAGACGCAACCAAATGTTTGGAAATTTTGCACCAGTTATTATTTTCTCAAAACTACTTACGGTATTGCAAATGGGCTACATGGCCCCGCCCCTTCTGGTACCTCCCATACAAATACATCATTCCGCCCACTTTAGAAATCGAGTAATAATATCAATACACCCTACGGGATCGTCCCCAAATTCTGTATTTAGTAAAGCTATAACAGGATAAAGTTTTGGAAAAAATTTTGAAAGCCTAGCCACGCCCCTTCTGGTACCTCCCATACAATTCTACCTTTCCGCCCACTATAGAGAAGGAGAAATAATATCAATAAATTAAACGTGATCGTACCCAAATTCTATTTTTAGTAAAGCTATAACAGGATACAGTTTTGGAGAAAAAAATTGGATGCCTATTCACGCCCCATCTGGTACCTCCCATACACATCTGGTACCACCCACTTTGAAAATCGATTAATATTATTAAAAGACCTAACACGATCGTGCCCAAATTCTGTATTTGGTAAAGTTTAAGCAGGATAAAGTTTTGGAGAAAAAATCTGGAAGTCTAGACACGCCCCTTCTGGTACCTCCCATACAAATGTACCACTCCGCCCACTTTAGAAATAGGGTAATAATATCAATACACTCGACACGATCGTGCCCAAATTCTGTATTTTGTTATGTAATAACAGGACAAAGTTTTGGAGAAAAAATTGGAAGTCTAGCGACGCCCCTTATGGTACCTCCCATACAAATGTACCTTTCCGCCCACTTTAGGGATGTACTAATAATATCAGTACACCCAAGGCAATCGTGCCCAAATCCTGTAATTAGTAAAGCTATAACAGGATAAAGTAATGGAGAATAAATCTGGAAGCCTAACCACACCCCTTCTCGCACCTCCCATACAAATGTACCACTCCGCCCACTTTAGAAATCGAGTAATAATATTAATATAATAGAAAATTATTTGTTTTACTGAGGGTAAGTGTAAATGTTAGTTGGGTTGCCCGACTGAAACTTTCTAACTGGTTTTAATTACAAATCGGTTAATTTCAATAACTCAAGACTTAAACAATATCTTATATTGGGTGATGGTATTTATCAGTCAGTTTAACTGACTGAAATTTCTGTACTGGTTTAAGCTTCGGTCAGTCAGATGATTGAAATTTTTACAAACTGATTATAATCATTCTGTAGAAATAACCGATACAACATTTTTTTTAAAAAGGGCGTGGCACCGTTTTTTTTTTGGCGATACGTAAACCTTCTTGATATCAGTAACAACAGGTAGCAAATCTCTTCTCCATACTTCAAACGGCTCGTGATATTTGACCACTTGTGTTTTCATGTTGCTACTGATAGAGTTCATACGGACAGTACCACCTAGTGAACATTTCATTGCAGTCGGTCCATTTATTTTGCCCATATAAGGATTTTTTAAAAGGTGGCGTGGCATAGTCCACTTTCCACAAAAAAGTATTTTTTCATACCACCAACATATGTACAAAATCTCGAATTCGTGCCTATAATGGTTTATGGGATACAGCCATTGCAAATTTTGAGCTGTATGGGGATGTGCCACGCCCCTTTAGCCCTCTTGCAGTCCGAATATCCAAAAATTCCTTCTTAGGGCTCAATCACGGGATAAAAGGAATATACATTCTAAATTTCAAGGTTTCTAAGATGAGCAAGATTGGTTACAAACTACTCCCACCACCTAAACAAACTCCTTCTTTTTGTTGGTGTCCGTCTGTCTGTCCCCGCTGTTGCAGCCGTAGTTTAAGAGCTATCGAGCTTAAATTTGGTATGCAGCTTATGCCCCTCAAGCGGAAGTTAAGTGCTAACGTGAGCGACTTATTTAAAAGCGGATAACTTTATATATGAATATTTTAAATCTATGTACTTTAACCCTGCTATTATGTTGGGGTCATTTGATGACCCAAATCGTATTTAACGTTATCTTATTTTTAACTGGTAGAAAATTTTTGAAAGTTCTTAATGCTCAGTGCATAATTTTTTGAAATACATCAAATTTAATTAATGTTTGCAACATTTTAGGCTTTGAACAGTTTTTATTGCAAGTGTACACACATATATATATCATATACTGACCCCATACATATTTTTCATGAGTGATAATAAACATATATTGTTATTCGTCTATGTTTTTTTTTTAGATTTTTCACTTATTTTTGAACAGCGCAAGGAACTTACACCCATTTACAGCCTCTCTCCTACCTTTTTTATTGAGCAATCATGTCTATGGAGCGATTTGCCAATATTTCTCTTGGGCAAAGCGGACGACATTGCTGAATGGAACCAAATCGAGTGGGTTTTACTTGACTTAGTGTCTTCATATCGTGGAAAAAATGTGGCTTCCGATAATTTGTTAACGAGCCATAATCTTCTATTAGAACTGCTAAAGCAAAAAATTACTACTGTTGGTACAGTAAGAAAAAACAAACGTTTCTTGCCGGTTCAGAGAATTAAATGTGTAAGCTTCCCAATTACTAGAGCAATTTTTTTATGAAAAAGGCACTGTAGTTATATATGAGCCGAAAAAAAACAGAATAGTTTATTTTGAAGATCTACAAATAACATTTTCTGAAATAATTGAATACTAGGTGCTAAAGAAAAATCAATCAGCTGCTCTGTACTGGAACTTACTGGATATTTCTGCTTTCAATGCTTTTATATTGTGGACCGAAATTAATCCTCAATGGCATAAACTGCACAATAGGCGCATATTTTTAGAGAAACTCAGCGAAGCCTTAGCCAAAGAACATATCAAACGACGTAATCAACTTTCTCGCGCAGAAGCCTATGCATCTTTAGTACAAATAATTCGACCAGAGGACAGTGCATCGCCATTTGCGCATTCGAACGGAAAATATGCAAATTTTGCCCGTCGAAGAAGAAAACCACTAAGAAAATTTCAGTCGGTAAAACCGACTTACATATACCCTCACCCTCAGTAGAACATACAATTTTCTAGTATATTGATATTATATAAAGTGGGCGGAGTGGCATATTTGTATGGGAGTACAAGATGAGGCTTGCCTAGACTTCCAAAACTTTATACTACAATAGCTTTACTAAATACAGAATTTTGGCACGATCAAGTTATGTGTATTGATATTATCACTCGATTTCTAAAGTGAAACATCTTGGCTAGACTTTCAGATTTTTTCTCCAAAAATTTATCCCGCTTTAGCTTTACTAAATATAGAAATGGGGCACGATTGCGTTGGGTGTTTTAATGATATTAATCGATTGCTAAAGTGGGCTGAGTGGTACATTTGCATGGGCGGTACCAGAAGGGGTGTGGCTATTCTTTTAGATTTTTTATTCAAAACTTTATCTTGGTTTAGCTTTGCTCAATACAGAATTTGGGCATGAAAGCGTTGGTTTAATTAATAATATTAATCGATTACTAAAGTGGGTGGTACCAGATGGATATGGGAGGGACCAGAAGGGGCGTGGCTAGACCTCCAGTGTTTTCTCCAAAACTTTTTCCTGCTATAGCTTTACTAAATACAGAATTTGTCCACGATCGCATTCTGTGTATTAATTTTATTACTCCATTTCTAAAGTGGGCGCAGCGGTAAATTTGTATGGGAGGTACCAGATGGGGCGCGGTTATGTAGCTCATTTACAATACTGTAATTAGTTTTAAGGAAATATTAATTCATGCAAAGTTTCAAAACAATTTGTTGCGTCTTTCGAAAGTTATCGTGCGTACCAGAAGGACAGACACCTACTTCGAGTAGGGTAAGGATATAACAAATACCTTTACTGAGTGTATAACGTGAATAAAACTTGTTTGTCCATCACACCGACACACAATTTCTCTAACGACATTTTTTTTAAACTGTAGAAATTTAAATTTTCTCAATAAAACTATATGGGGTCATAATATGACCCAAACATAACGTGTGTGATTTTTTTCTAACATAGTAGCAGGGTTAAACAACCTGAAAAATTCAGATTTAATACAAAATACAACACTCACCTTGCGCAATCCCTGACAGTTATTTTGATTGATTTTTTCATCTGATTTTTGTTCATTCTCCATTAGTGCAAATAACAAATATAATACTGCCATAAATGGCAAACCATAGGTTCACACCCTACACAAAAATAATATTTACGCTAGTGTAAAGAACAAACGCACACACACACACAAAAAAAAGTAAAAGTAACACTTTGAGCAAATACGAGTATTATCATCAAAATCAAATGAACTGCAAAGAGCAATATGTATATGTTTGTATGCAAGTGCGTCGTATTGGAATCCTTTCAAACACTCCCAACACATGAACGTACCGTCGACAGACTCCCCTCTGCGAAAGCATAAACAAACAATAAAATCTCTTGTGTTGTGTCCTGAGTACTCGTAATGCCAAACAAATCCACAATATTGTACATCATAATACCAACGTAAGCTACAGTGTTCCCGGTTATGGTAGAAAGTATTCAGTAGTTTGTCTTGTTTTCCGCCACTATTGGTAGCTTAATGCTGGGCGACTGAATGAGTTTGTGGAGTGGGTGTGTTGAAATGGTGTTGATAGAAAAACACGAATCTTTGGGTAAATATTTTAACATTTCCGACATTTGTTGAACACACGTCCAAAGGATTTGTAAACAGTTAGGTGGCAGACTAAAAAAAGTGTATATTTTATTTGGCTGAAATTAAATACTATACAGGTACTAGCTTAACTGGTGCGCGCTGTAAAGTACAGGGGAAATGTTGGAAGTAATTGCCCTAATATGCGATTCACTTTTTCTATACTCCAATATTTAATTATCTCAATATTTCAATATTTCAATATTTCAATATCAATATTCAATATTTCAATATTTCAATATTTCAATATTTCAATATTTCAATATTTCAATATTTCAATATTTCAATATTTCAATATTTCAATATTTCAATATTTTAATATTTCAATATTTCAATATTTCAATATTTTAATATTTCAATATTTCAATATTTCAATATTTCAATAGTTCAATATTTCACTATTTCAATATTTCACTATTTCAATATTTCAATATTTCAATATTTCAATATTTCAATATTTCAATATTTCAATATTTCAATATTTCAATATTTCAATATTTCAATATTTCAATATTTCAATATTTCAATATTTCAATATTTCAATATTTCAATATTTCAATATTTCAATATTTCAATATTTCAATATTTCAATATTTCAATATTTCAATATTTCAATATTTCAATATTTCAATATTTCAATATTTCAATATTTCAATATTTCAATATTTCAATATTTCAATATTTCAATATTTCAATATTTCAATATTTCAATATTTCAATATTTCAATATTTCAATATTTCAATATTTCAATATTTCAATATTTCAATATTTCAATATTTCAATATTTCAATATTTCAATATTTCAATATTTCAATATTTCAATATTTCAATATTTCAATATTTCAATATTTCAATATTTCAATATTTCAATATTTCAATATTTCAATATTTCAATATTTCAATATTTCAATATTTCAATATTAAGGTACGCACAAAGGACATCGGTGGACTGCGGACCACAGAGGTAGCGGACGCCTACTCCAACCACCTAACTCAAAAGCTGCGGAATGCTCCAACCCCTGATAATATAAACTCGCAGTGACAATCAATATTTCAATATTTCAATATCAATATTCAATATTTCAATATTTCAATATTTCAATATTTCAATATTTCAATATTTCAATATTTCAATATTTCAATATTTCAATATTTCAATATTTCAATATTTCAATATTTCAATATTTCAATATTTCAATATTTCAATATTTCAATATTTCAATATTTCAATATTTCAATATTTCAATATTTCAATATTTCAATATTTCAATATTTCAATATTTCAATATTTCAATATTTCAATATTTCAATATTTCAATATTTCAATATTTCAATATTTCAATATTTCAATATTTCAATATTTCAATATTTCAATATTTCAATATTTCAATATTTCAATATTTCAATATTTCAATATTTCAATATTTCAATATTTCAATATTTCAATATTTCAATATTTCAATATTTCAATATTTCAATATTTCAATATTTCAATATTTCAATATTTCAATATTTCAATATTTCAATATTTTAATATTTCAATATTTCAATATTTCAATAGTTCAATATTTCAATATTTCAATATTTCAATATTTCAATATTTCAATATTTCAATATTTCAATATTTCAATATTTCAATATTTCAATATTTCAATATTTCAATATTTCAATATTTCAATATTTCAATATTTCAATATTTCAATATTTCAATATTTCAATATTTCAATATTTCAATATTTCAATATTTCAATATTTCAATATTTCAATATTTCAATATTTCAATATTTCAATATTTCAATATTTCAATATTTCAATATTTCAATATTTCAATATTTCAATATTTCAATATTTCAATATTTCAATATTTCAATATTTCAATATTTCAATATTTCAATATTTCAATATTTCAATATTTCAATATTTCAATATTTCAATATTTCAATATTTCAATATTTCAATATTTCAATATTTCAATATTTCAATATTTCAATATTTCAATATTTCAATATTTCAATATTTCAATATTTCAATATTTCAATATTTCAATATTTCAATATTTCAATATTTCAATATTTCAATATTTCAATATTTCAATATTTCAATATTTCAATATTTCAATATTTCAATATTTCAATATTTCAATATTTCAATATTTCAATATTTCAATATTTCAATATTTCAATATTTCAATATTTCAATATTTCAATATTTCAATATTTCAATATTTCAATATTTCAATATTTCAATATTTCAATATTTCAATATTTCAATATTTCAATATTTCAATATTTCAATATTTCAATATTTCAATATTTCAATATTTCAATATTTCAATATTTCAATATTTCAATATTTCAATATTTCAATATTTCAATATTTCAATATTTCAATATTTCAATATTTCAATATTTCAATATTTCAATATTTCAATATTTCAATATTTCAATATTTCAATATTTCAATATTTCAATATTTCAATATTTCAATATTTCAATATTTCAATATTTCAATATTTCAATATTTCAATATTTCAATATTTCAATATTTCAATATTTCAATATTTCAATATTTCAATATTTCAATATTTCAATATTTCAATATTTCAATATTTCAATATTTCAATATTTCAATATTTCAATATTTCAATATTTCAATATTTCAATATTTCAGTATTTCAATATTGCAATATTTCAATATTTAAATGTTTCAATATTTCAATATTTCAATATTTCAATATTTAAATATTTCAATATTTCAATTTTTCAATATTTCAATATTTCAATATTTCAATAAAATCAGTAAGACTTCAAGCGAAAACCAACACCTTGTTTCGTCCGTGTCCAATACTATGACTACGTGAGCTATCGTTAGCATAAACTGTACGTGGAGCTGCATAACCCTCTCACCAGAAATTGAACATATTTGTCCTTCTATCATATTCTCTCAAATCTCCCATTGACATTGACAGTCGAATCGCAAAGAAAAACTGCTGGCACTTTTCTCTGGCTCAGGGCATTTGATTTTGGGTTTTTGGTGGAAATGAATGCCAAAGCTGTTGATGTCACGGATTCAATAAACATTTCAAATAAACTTTACGATTTATTATTGTATACCCATCGCAAACAATGCAACGTTTGGCAGTTTTTGACACTTCAGCCCTATCTTTTGCTGCTTCCGCAGACACCACTCAAACACCCACAAATACTGTATATGCGAACATTTTTTTTAACTGATGCCAGCGCAAAAGAAAGATTTTTTTTTTAAAGTGTCTAAAAAGCCACTACGATTTCTTCAGTGGATTGCGAGTGAGAATTCGATATTTATGGAATCCCAGTGGGGTCACACATGAGTATAATAGTGCCACTGGTGATGATGGTGGTATGGTCGTTGTGCGTGTTTGTAATGAATTATTAATTCATCATACGTTTGGAGAAATAGTAAAACGTATGAAATCGCTTAACTGCTGACAAATGATAAATTTATTATTTGTCCTCATAACTTATACCAACAACAATCTGAACTACTAACACCAGCATCAGTTCACCCTCAATCTTTCTTGTGATATCTTTATTGTGACAAACTATTATAATCTCTCAAGCAGTCCCACACTCACGTGTGCTTGTTTGTAGCTTCTCACACGTTTTCTCATCTGCTTAGCAGTTGTCGACACTGATGTTGTTGTTTGTTAAACATCACACCTTTGGTGACAATAAAATTATATTTAAGTTGAGAATTAAAATGTTTTCCATGGCAACACTTTCATACTCACACATATGAAGGGTCGTGTAGCATTCACATGTCAATATTAATACATAACAAATATATAGAAGCACACACACGCACACATACATTCAATCAGATTATCAAACTTGTGGCACGTTTCAAATAATATTTATTTCCTTCATATTTAACACTGAGAACAGTGAGTCACACTATGATATCTGCAGTTGATATATAGTTTCTAAATAGATCAATGAAAATCCAGTGATGAAGTAATTTATTAATCATGAAACTCTTTGAGTATGTGGAGTATAAGTTATTACCAGCTTAACTTGGGCTAAAATTGAAATTGTTTAGTAATGATCCCTTTGTTAAGTGATAACACTGCAGAGAGTTCTTTTAAAAAAATTAAAATTTCCTGCCTAAACTACATAAAAACTATCAATATGGCGTTGAGTTTATTCTTGCGATCCGATGCTATCACTGCAGTTTATGGTTGTGATCATTGATGTGTATGATGTGATGCCTAAAGTATCTTAAACAATTTATTGCGTTCTACATTAAGGGGTTTTGGTTGTTCTCTATATTTATTTTAATCATGTGGTGGGTATATCATTAAATCTTTCTCTGCATAATCTTCTGGAGACTAGATACGAATTCTTGATATAAATTAATATAATAGCATAGAAATCCGTAAATTTTAGTCGGGATAATGTTTAAAGTCCAAGCTTAATATAAACTTTAGCACAACACACATATTGTTATTCAGTAAGAAAACTACCAACTTTTCTTTTTTACGGCAACACTTTTTTAAAGAAAGTTTTCTATAAAGTGACATTAGGGTGACCCATAATACATTAGTGTCGAATTTTTCCTCTAAGCAGGCTTTTTCCGTTCGAATAGAATAATACTCATAAGCATAAACTTCCAACCGGCCGTGGTATAGTGGTTAGAACACGCGACTACCATGCGGGAGATCGCAGGTTCAAACCTGGCTCCAGTCATCTTAAAAGAAAAAAATAAATAAAATTTTCTTTCATTGTCGGCTCCCCTCGAATATTGTTTGACAGCAACTTCGCAGTATTAAGCGTCGATTCAATCGTCGTGTCTAGTAAGAGCTTCTCAAAACAGTGACGTTCGCATTCGTCGATAAATAAGTAGGTGCCGTTAGTTGTGAATCTAAAAATAGAAAGCGTGTTAATTCACAACAACGCGAGAAGCTATCCCATACCTCATTCATGGGGTGCAAAGGGAAATTAAGTTTTAAGTATAAACTTCTAATATTTAGAGTTTGCAATAAGTTTTGAGTTTGAAATAGAAATAATACAATTTTGCCCTTCCCTTCCCCCCTTTTACCTATCACTGGTACCTCTCATGCAAAATGATAATTTTATTTTAAGATAATTTTGCATGCGAGGTACGTGCTGCACTACTGGTAAGGATTCTAAATTACTCTCTGAGCTCGGAGATACAAAATCCCTCAATTTGCCAAACCCAGATTAAATGGGATCGCTCTAACACGTTTTGCTAGTGTCAAATACATTGGGGAATTAGCCCCAAAAATGTAAGCTAGTTATATGACTTTGCTATACATGATACAAGGAGCACTTAGAACTATTCTAATTAAGGCACTGTTTATGATCCTTAACTGGTTACCCCGAGACATTAGGGCGACAGTACGAGAGCACGAGAGCTTCACAAGCAGGTAAATAAGGATACGTAAGTGAATTTGGGGACCGGTCGTGGCATGATGGTTAGAACACGCGACTATCTTGCGAAAGATCTCGGGTTTGATCGGGTTGTCGACAACAAGCAGCAAACATGACTTCTAGGGATTTAACGGCTGTCTGTATATATACAGATTCTTTGAAGGGGTGGTGACGTTGTTGGTCAGTAGTTCAACGGCCTCAAGTATAGTAGTGACTTCTACCTTGCAGCTTGTTTTCTACATATAAAAACTCTGGAACTAGGACCGGTGAATGCACCCCAGAGTGCAGTCGCGATTCAATTTCGCCTAGGATATTTATATTAAGGTCCGGCGAAAGAATGCCATAGCGCACTCTCTCGTTTAACTTTGGTCTGTCCGCGATAAATCGGATACTACTTGTATCCCCCCTCCAGTAACTATTTCCAAGTATTTTTATTCTGAATAAAAGTCTTTTGATTAGTTAATGGTAATAGGTAATCCGTTTTGACGCGATTTGAGTTCATCCGGTATAGTTGTTCAGCATGCCCAGAATTCTCCGATAGCTTGACAGCACATTCTCTAATTCTGACCAGAGATGCAGCAGCAGCCGATGCAGCCATGGTATAAGGAGTCCAGATGTTAAGATTGACACCCGATATTGTGTTCACTCCTCCACCAAAATTAATCAATGCGGATCTTTGCATTTTTTTTGTCAAGGAACCTATTTCGTGTGAAGGGACCTCCACTAAACAACTATGTTTTCTTCTTCTTCTTAAATGGCAGCAACAACAACTTAATGGCAGCCGCACGTTGAAAAGTATTCAAGCACTTCGTCTTTTGCACTCCGTAGATAATTCGTCACACCAAGTTTAGATAACAGCTCTTTCACCTGATCCATCCATCGGAGTTTTGGTCGCCCCCCTCCTGTGCCGCCCATCGAGTTAATTGCCGATGACTTTTCGATCCGGAGCGTTTTCATTCATTCGTACAACGTGTCCAAGCCGGCGCATTCGGTCTATACAGCTTGAAGCAGGAGTTCATTGACAATGGTTAAACGTAGAAGTGGAGACCGAACTCCTCCCTGAGTTGTACCTTAGTTTGGGTCGGTCCCCATACAAAAAAATTAAGCCAAGGCGGACACCCCCTACGATTAAAGATTATCCAAAGACAATCTCAGAACACCAAATTTTTTTTTGATCCGTGCACCCTACATACGGCCCAAATATGTTTTATTGGGCAGACTTGTTATTTGATGTCATATCGAAACAAAACGCATACCATTGTTCTTGGCATATTAATGGCTTCGATTTTCTCTTTAGTCACTTTTGACTTCGAAGTCAATTTTGACTTTGACTTTGACTTCCTGTATTTCGTTTTCTATATCCATATGATGCCCACTTCTTACAACGTCCATATAGGCCTCTCTAAATAATGAAACTTTTGCTTTAGAAGTATTCACTTATATTCACAAACAGAAAAGTTAAGGAGGTTAAAAAAAAATTTGGTCACCCTACACCAAAAATAATTCATTTGTTGTGCTGTGCTCTCATTTGGAGTCCTATCGGGACAAAATGCATATCATTGTTCGTGTTTCATCAAACGCTACTTTTCACCCTTAACACACTTTTGACTGACTGTGCCTCCGTCAATGTTTCTAGCATTTGTGACTTCTACATATTTAGAACTGACGGTTCTTTTCACCCACGGATTATGTAATAATTTTAGGATTGCTGGATGTAAATTTTTATTGAAGTCTCCCTCGACATCTAGGAAAGTCCTCAGAGCGTAAATCTTATTCTTGAGGCAGTTCTCGATTGTACTGACTATAGATGGATAGCTGTCTCAATTGACCTTCCTTTAGTGTAGGCATGCTTAAATTTTGATAGTAAATGCTATGGAATATAACTTCCAACATGGATTTCCCATACCATCTCAAATGTGTTTAAGGGCAAAAGATGTAAAATTCATCGGTCAAAAGTCTTTTGGTTTGTCATGAGAGCATTTCCCATCTTTCAGGATAAAACTTTCTTTGGTTTGCTTACAATTGCTGGGAATGTCTCCTAGCATGAGGCAGCCTCTGAAAATGATTTCTACACGATTTTTATCAGACCTCCTGTAATTTCCCTGGAAATATTTCCTTCAGGTATCGTGGGATATTGGGCGGCAATATACATATTCTTACTGATAGTAAAGCGTTCTCCCTGGAGAACGTGTACAAAACTTCGAGAAATGTGAGAGAATGCTAGACATTCTACAGTTACCCTTACATGGCTTCCGGGACATGGGGACATATATGGTAACCAAAGGGCCGAAACGTTGGCAAGGGCCGCCATAACTGTGAACTCGGGCGAAGTTTGCGATCTGATTTGGGAATCTGAACCTCATTGCTAAGGAGAGATGAGTGGGAGAACCCACATGTACGGCGACCAAACAAATTTGGCCTAAAAAGGATATACAGAGGACACAAATTGTGCTGAACATGTCCAGAGTCCACCTGAGGAACATCATAGTTGTAATAACCGATCACTGGCCGGTTAGTAAACACGCTAAGAGGTTGAAACTACCCTACAACGATTTTTGTAGAAGCTGCAATGATGAGGAAGGAGAGGAGAACAAGGAGCATCTTCTATGTCAATGCCCTGTTTTTGGTGGCCTGAGATATGAAAAGCTTGGTTGTCGGACAATTCTAGAGAATACCTGTCTATCAGTAGGCGATTTGCGGAACATCCATGCATTCATAAAGCAACGAAATGCCTTGATAGCGACGTTGACTGAACAGAATAAGAATATTTGGTGCGAAAATTTAAAAATGGTGTCACAAAGGGAATCATACTAGAACCCAAGCGAGCTATGTTGAATGTGGCTGCCGAATTAAACTAATCTAACCTATTCCCTTAAGGTCGGACTGATTTATAGGGTTTAAAGCGTTTGATAGTGATCAGATCGCTACCTAGCGAACTGTTTTTGAGTTAGGCGGACATCCACCTGACTTTTCTAGCTGCTGACATGTGTTCAAATCATTTTTGGGAAAGTAGGTGTCCAGAAAAAACGCAAGAGATTGATGCCCACTCCCCAAATAAATAATGACTTTCTAAGTAACGAACAAATTACGGCGTATGTGGTGAGGGGCACGACCCGCATTCGTTTCGCACTACAGGCAGAGAGAGAGAGAGTATCGAGAGTAAGTACCCAACGTGCCACCCACCGCATTTGTCTCTCGCTGCATTGTGTTCTCTAGTACACCACTATGTTTATCGACTAATGAACAGAAACAGAGATAGAGAGAGTAGCGAGGCTGGTTATGCAGCAAGACTAGGGCGCGCAAAACAACCATACTAGATACATTTTATTCAAAAATTGTCAAATGTGAAATAATGACATAATGGCTTTATTTCACACCTTCGGTGTTAATAAAGTCATATTGCCATATTTCCCATTCGATTACCTATGTCTTTATTGCACGTCACCGTTATCCCCTATGTATTCACAGAGCATTCGCCATTACTTTCGCTTAGTCTTCATTACTTCCAATCTCTATTATTGTTGCTAGCTTTCCCTTCTTTGAAAAGTCGCCTTTAGGAGGATCTTAGATAGTTTGTGACTACTACACAGATTTTGCCTACTTGTCTGGTGAAACCTCTTCTCATGCGCAATATATTTTTGTCAGCATTTATTTTTAACTCTTATTTGTTACCTTTCGGTAATTTAATGTACACAACTTTTGATGAGTATTATAGCAAAAGTTAAGTGCATTGCGTATCTAAAACCTGTCCCACTGTGCATCCCCTTGGCCTCTGTTGCTGACAATCAAATATTAAAACTGATCACGTTTAAGTTTTATATCATGACCCTTGTGGACTCACTGCTGCTCTCCCTTCTGATGGCTGACGCCTGTTATGTTTGTTAATCACGCACCAACGTATGATTAATCACTTACTTACGGGATAATCACTTGGGCTAAGACTTTCTATCGTAAACGAACAGCAGAAAGACAGAGAGAGAGTATGAGATAGAAACGAAGCAATAGAATCGTGCAGATTGTGAAAGTTTCCTTATTTGTGTGCATAGGAAACTTTTACGTCTTCTTTACCACCACCCAAGCATTTTCCTTATTTTATCAGTTACAAAGTTTACTCTTTACTACGTTGGCTTTGTCAAATATTGTTTGTTTGGTTGTCATACGAAACTGTGTACTAGGTAGTTGGTTAACTGCAAGTCGTCTTGTTGTTGTGACTTGTGAAACTTTTTCTAAGTCCAACAATATTATGCAAAAAAGACGTTAGTTCTAGTTGCGAAAATGTCGACTAGTGTTTTCTTGTCGGTGTCATTTTCACGTTTGTTTGTGTTTTCGGCAGTAAATGATACTCTTGATAATGTCAAAGCTTTTAAGTTTAAATTGTCACCTTGTTCTTGTCCTTCTTTGTTACCGTCTCAGTGCAGGATAATTTTGTGCTTTTGTTATCGCCTGAATTTCGTTGTTGCAACATATTTAGGTGCATGAAAAAAGTTAGTTCGGTTTAGTTGGTTTTAGTCCTTTTTATCGAGGATTTGCATAAAGCAACATTTTAATTGCAATTACAAAATAGAGATTTGAGGTTTGTTAAAAGAATACTGGTACTGGTTTTTGTAATCAGAAGCGTTTTGTTGAGAAATTTAATATTTGTTGTGCAACTTACTTTATACATTACATAGACTATTCTAAATGTTTGATAGCGTTATAGATAAAACAAAAGGATAAAATGCATGGTAGGATTTGTTTAATCAATTATAGCATTTATCCTATTAATATTATAAATGAGAATGTCTGTCTGTTTGTTTGTTTGTATGTTTGTTGCTCAATAACGCCTAAACGGCTGAACCGATTTCAATGAAATTTGAAGACAGTTAGTGAACTGTATGGAAATTACCGTAGGCTATTAATTTTTTTTTTAATTTTTGACACTATGGGCTGAGTGGGCGTGGCAAAACATTTTTTTTGAGCCATGGAGATAAAATTTGATACACAGGTAGTACTCGGCAACACGAATATGAATATGCGGACGAAATTTTAATTTTGATCCAATGGGCGGAGTGGGCGTGGCAAAACATATTTTTAGTGCTAGGGAGATACAATTTTATACACAGATAGTACTCGGCATCACGAATATGAATATGCGGACGAAATTTTAATTTTGATCCAATGGGCGGAGTGGGCGTGGCAGAACATATTTTTAGAGCTAGGGAGATAAAATTTGATACACAGATAGTACTCGGCATCACGAATATGAATATGCGGACGAAATTTTAATTTTGACCCAATGGGCGGAGTGGGCGTGGTAAAACGTATTTTTAGAGCTAGGGAGATAAAATTTGATACACGGATAGTACTCGATACTTCCGTTTTAAATTTGCAGACGAAGATTTTATTTTCGATCAGTGGGCGGATGGGCGTGGCCATACTGTATTTTAGCCCCAAAGAGATTAAATATGGTGCAAAAATAGTACTCGACAACACAAATGCAGACGAAATTTTAATTTTGGATCAGTGGGTAGATGTGGCTTTTGAAAAACTGTATATTAGCCCTAGAAAGCAAACAACATTTTAACTTTGAATCAGTGGGAGGATGGGGCTTGATCAAACTGTATTTTAGCTCCAGAGAGATAACATTTGGCACCCAGATAGCACTCGGCACTAGGTTTAAATTTGCGGAAGAAATTGTTATTCTCAATCAGTGGGCAAAGGGGCGTTGCAAAACTGTGGCTTAGCCCTAGAGCGATAATATTTTATACACAGGTAATACTCGATACAAAAATTACTAAAAAATACATTTAGTGTACCAAAAAGTAAAGCTGACTGTACCAAACAGTACAATTTGTACTAAAATTGTACTAAAAATTACAATTGATTGTACCAAAATGTATAATTTATTGTACCAAAAAGTAGTATTATTGTACGAAAAGTACTTTTATTATACCAAGAAGCACATTTATTGTGTCAAAAAGTACTTAATTGGTACCAAAACGTACAATTTGTTGTACTTAAAAGTACAATTAATTGCATTTAAAAGTAAATTGGTACCAACAAGTTTAATTTATTGTACTAAAAAGTTGAATTTATTGTAATAAACAGTACTCCTATTGTACACAAAAAGAACATTTAATTGCAATGTACACAATTAAAGTACTTTTATTGTACGAAACTAATTTAAACAAATTCAAATTTTATTTGCTGACTCATTTTCAGCATTTTGATAACATTTTTTTCCGAATTTTGGCATTAGAGTTAAAGGACTATTTACACGGCGTAAGAAAAATATATGTCAGTAAAATCTGACAAACCAATATCATTTACACGATGATGACACATTTTGAAGGGAAACACTGATAATAAGACTTTATAGTGCTCGGCTTTATAGTTTGGTCAGCGGAAATATGAAGACGAATATTTTATTTCCCATCGGTGAGTAGATAGATATGAATTGACAAATTAATTTTTTAATTTCGGTTAGTGAGGTTAGTTTGATTAGGTTAGGGAGTAACTTATGATAACAAATTGTTTACTGAGCATACAAGATCGACCCTTAAACTTAGCTTTTTAAGTAAGCAAGCCAAACATATTATAAGTGTTCGTCAAGTATGCAATAGCGAAGCATTGCCATAGTTGTTTAATAAAAATATCCGGTCTATGGCTTCCAGGACTGCATCACTAATCGATCAATAGAATTGAAAGCTTGCCCGATGATTGGAATCTAAGTGTTCTTTTTTCTGTGCTTAAGAAAGGCGATCCAAGTGTGTGTAGCAACTATCGCGGAATCGGTTTTTTACCCATCGCTTAGAAGGTCCTGTCTAGTGTGTTAAGTGAAAGACTAAATTCCATCCTGGCGAACCTGATTGAACCTTTAGACGTGGAAAATCCACGACCGACCAGATATTCACACTACGACGAATCCTGGAGAAGACCCAAGAAATGCAGTCGCCACCTACCATCGGTTTATCGATTACTGCAGTCGACACTCCGAGTTTGGTATCCCGTCAAAGCTCATACGACTTTGCTGGATGACACTGTCTGACACGAATTCTTTAGAGGAAAGGGGTAAAAAACATGACAGAGCCATTTTCTACCAAGCGAGATTTTTGACAAGACGATAGTCTAAATGGTTGAAGCACACATTTAAGCTATCCAGACTACATAAACATGTTCCTGAATAAACTTTCAAGCCATAAGTAATATGGGGCATTATGAAGGCCACTCCTGTAGTTTTCCTAATCTCAAAAGGAATACTACATCGAGTATTATGTTTAATATTTATTATTACTGTATTTAAGATTTTGTAAATACATACCATCGATTAATAAAGTATTTTGTTAGAGCTTTAAAACAAGCCAGACATATTGGCAAACTTTAAAAAAAAACCAGCAACGTGTGCACAAAACATCTCCAAGACCCTGAAAACAAAATGGTCTTGAAAAAGTCGACAGATGCAAAAGAAAATAAGAAATGAAGTAACCTCCCCTTTTTAATAAAACATCCACATCGTGTAAATTTGCCTGAATAAAAGAAAAAAAAACAAAGCTATCATAAAACAATCTAAACAACTCATCTCAACAATGTTTGCTTCAAGAGCAATTTTTTTTGTAACCATTTCTGTTACTCATTTTCTACACAAAACATGCAACCAAAAGGAAAATTCTAAATTATTACAAATCAATTGCTGCAAAACACCTAAAAACAATAAAAAAAAAATCCTTTGCACCACCCAACAATTATGGTACTTTACCCTCAACGTATCTAAGAGTGGCACATGTTTATACATTCGCCTTGAAAAAAAAGGTCATAGTCGTACGATTGCCCAGAACATGCAACATCTGTTTTCATTGCAGAACTGTAGTGAGTCAAAGGAAATGTGGAAAATGTTTAGTATTTTGTTTTTAAATTGCTTGTACTAGTGTTGTAAGAAAACTAAATAACCAGTGTGCATATGTATTAGAACTAAGGTTGTTACTTTTGCAGGAAACAGTTTCATATTTTGGTGTACAAATAATTAGAACTATGTACTTTGTCAACATTTTTTAAAGATTAATAAATTTAAATATTTGTGTTAGGTTTTGGCAACATTTCTTTTTAAATATTGAAATCAAAATTTTTGTCGACACCACATTTACACTTAAGAAATATGAGTTATTACTTAATCTAAAAAAGAGTTTAGTTTTATAATAGATGTATGTTTGCTGCGATACCACAAAATGGAATTTCACTATTATGTACAACTTACTTACTTAGCTGGTACTTATTTGCAACCCCAGTGGATTATATACCGCATGTAGAAAAATATTATAAGCGCCTCGATCTTCTGCGCTTCTTCTTCAGTTAGTCACACCGAGTTCTCAGTAACCTGGTCTTTCCAACGGAGTTTTGGTCGCCCTTTTCTGCGCCGTCCATCGAGTTCATTGTCGAAGACTTTTCGAGCTGGAGCATTTTCGTCCATGCGTACAACATGACCTAGCCAACGCAACCGTTGCACCTTAATGCGTTTGACCACGTCAATGTCAGTGTACAGCTCGTAGAGCTCATGATTCATACGACGCCGATACTCTCCGTTAACGATGATGGGCCCATATATTTTACGGAGTATTTTTCTCTCGAATACCGCCAGAACCGATTCATCCGCTTGTGTCATAACCCAGGATTCTGAGCCATACATTAAGACAGGTAAAACCAGTATCTGGTATAGCTGGAGTTTTGTTCGTCGAGAGAGGGCTCTGTCATTGAATCGCTTGCTTAGTCCGTAGTAGCATTTATTTGCAAGCACGATTCTTCTCCGGATTTCTAGGCTGACATAATTTGCTTTTTTGGTGGCGAAGCCTAGGTAGACAAAATTATCTACCACCTCGAAATTATAGTTGTCAACGTTCACGCAGTTTCCCAAACGAGGAGATTCTTTGTTCGTTGAAACTAACAACTTCGTTTTGTCCTCGTTCACCGTTAGGCCCATTTTCGCTGATTCCTTCTGTATAGCTGAGAAGGCTGCAGTCACATCCCGCAGTTTTCGACCGATGATGTCTGGGACCGGCCGTGGCATAGTGGTTAGAACACGCGACTACCATGCGGGAGATCGCAGGTTCAAACCTGGCTCCAGTCATCATAAAAGAAAAAAAATAAATAAAATTTTCTTTCATTGTCGGCTCCCCTCGAATGTTGTTGACGGCAACTTCGCAGTATCAAGCGTCGATTCAATCGTCGTGTCTAGTAAGAGCTTCTCAAACAGTGACGTTCGCATTCGTCGATAAACAAGTAGGTGCCGTTAGTTGTGAATCTAAAAATAGAAAGCGTGTTAATTCACAACAACGCGAGAAGCTATCCCATACCTCATTCATGGGGTGCAAAGGGAAATTAAGATTAAGATGTCTACGTCATCAGCGTACGCGAGTAGCATGTGGCTTTTGTTGAATATAGTGACACTAGTGTTTACTGCAGCTTTTCTCATTATCATCTCCATCACAATGTTGAAGAGATCGCACGATAGTCCGTCGCCTTGTTTTTTAGGCCTCGTCTGGTATAGAATGGCTCCGTAAGGTCCTTGCCAATCTTCACTGAAGACTTCGTGTCCATCAGCGTCATTCTGCAAAGACGTATCAGCTTTGCTGGAATATCAAACTCAGCCATGGCTTCAAGTAATTTCTGCCGTATCGGGCTGTCGAAGGCAGCTTTATAGTCGACGAAAAGATGCTACGTGTCGATCTGTTTCCCTTGGGAATTTTCCAGGATTTGCCGAAGTGCGAAAATCTGGTCAGTTGTTAATTTTCCAGGTCTAAAGCCACACTGATAAGCCCGATCAGGTTGGATAACACTGGCTTTAGTCTTTCACATAGCACACTCGACAGGACCTTATATGCGATGGGTAAAAGGCTGATCTTTTTTCAGCACAGGACATAATACGCTTACATTCCAATCGTCGGGCATGCACTCTTTAAGCCAAACCGTGCGCAGGAGCTAGTGCATGCTCGTTATCAGCTCCTCGCCACCGGACTTGAAGAGCTCTGCGGGCAGACTGTCGGCAACGGCTGCTTTGTTGTTTTTCAGCCGCGATATTGCTCTTCTTACCTCGGCTTGACTTGCTGGTGGGCAATCTAAGCCGTCGTCGACAATTGGCGTGATAACTTCACGTGCGCTGCCTACTGGAACCAGCAGTTGCTGGAAGTTTTCTCTCCATATGTGCAGCACACTCTGCGTATCCGTGACCAGATTTCCATCCTTGCCCTTACAGGTGGGGAGGCCATTACCGTATCCATTTGCTCTTACTTTCTGGTAAAATTTTCTCACCTCTGTCCCTGTATCGCCCTATATCATCGTTCTCCCGTTCCTTCATCTGACGTTTTTTCGCCTAAATAGCCGTCTCCCCTGTTTTTCTTCTTGTGCCGTTCCCTTACAGCACGGGTTACAATTGTAGCGTTGCCCTATAAGCAGCATCCTGTTCCTCAGACGCTATGCGACATTCTTCATCGTACCAGGATTCGTCTGAGCGCCGCTTTTCATATCCTAGCACGGTTTTTGCGGCGGTTGCCATGGAATGCGCCATATGCTGCCACTGTGTATCGGGAACGTCAAAAGTAGAGGCGTTGTGTCGTCAATGTTGGGAGAGCTGGCTGGAGTAGGCAGTAGCTATTTCTGGGGTTTGCAGCTTTTTTTGTGTTTGGTTACAAGCGTTTTTCGCTCTGCTCAATCTTGTGCTCACCTTGGCTGGAACCAGGGAATGATCCGAGCCAATATTAGCACCACGGATCACACGCACGTCTATGACACTAGATGCATGCCTGCCATCAATTACCACATGATCAATTTGATCATATATCCTCCAGTCGCTCGTTAAATGCATCTTTAATCTCACCGTCTTTATCCGACTATGATCTATGATCTTATCCTACTTTATCTTGCCGACTATGAAACCACATCCAAATTCGTGTCTTTCTGTATGGCAGCTGTAAATGATGTCACAGTTCTTTCGTCGTGTGCATCCCTGTCCCGTCCATCTCATTTCTTGTATGGCGGTGATGTCAGCCTTGTATTTGTCGAGGACATCCGCCAGTTGGATAGAGGCACCATCTCTGTAAAGAGTTCGGACATTCCAGGTGCATATCCTTAAATCATGGTCCTTATATCGTTTGCGGGGGTCGTCAACATTTGGGGGGTTCTTGTTTTTTCTATTCATCGTGTTTTCATAATAAATTTTGTTTAAGGAAAGTAGCTTATTAGACCACCGCTCCCGATCCTAGTTTCTTGGGGCTGCCAAAGCCACTAAGAGAGCCTGTGTTGAGCTTCAGTAACTTCTGTTACCTACTTCCTAAGACGCATCGGTGGTAGCATGCCGTTTAGGTTACTCACAACTATGCACGACTTATTTATTTGAAATATCCCTAGTGTTTGAGAAAATGTCCTTTTCATTCAGCTTCATTCGTATACCTTCCGAATTGTACCGACTGTTTTAGTCGCATCGAAATCAACAACTCTAGTTTAGTAATATTTAGTTAAAATATGTTAACCTACCAAGATGTTTTTCCCACTACTTGACTCAGATGGGTGTGAGACGAACAAAGGGTATCATTGTTATGTAGTTAAGGGGATTACAAGTGCTGTGGACGTGTATTGAAGGTTTCGTCTGCTGTTTGTAAGGGTACGCTCTCATTTTTTGTGTGTTATTTTTTTTTGGTGTATTCTCAACCATAAAGCTTATTTTATTGAGTTGTCGAATGTGTTTGTTGGCTCAGCAATGTAACAGCAGCCAACATAGACACATTCGTCGAACCATCCGTTTCAATTTGCCCTCAATGTGCTATCCCCTCCACACTAGTCCTTTGCCATATGTGTGAGCGTTTGTTCCTTAGTCGGCACGGCACAACCAGGCAAGAAAAGGTACTCATTCGCATTGGTATTACTGCCAATTTGGCATTGTTCTTGGTCTATGCCAAGTGTAATGATAATAATATTTTTTCTAAATATGAGTAACAAAATGTGTTTTGGTACTTTCTTCGTTTCCAGTATAGCCGAGGGGAACGGACGGGCAAACTGCTTTGTTTAAGCGTTGAGTAATTGTTTGCAGCTGTTTGAAATGGCGAAATGATTATGAAAAAGTAGGGAGCTATATTTATCGTCTGTACTTTGAACGAGTAGCATACATAAGAGGCATACATATACGTAAACTGTTAACATTCGTGAAAAAATTTAAAGAAATTGAATAGTTTCGGAATTTAAAATTTTTATTATTTTTTGTAGGGTTCGGTAAAGAAATTGTATATTTCCTGAACTAAAATTGTTTATAGGTGTTTAGTTCGAGTTAAAGTAGAATACAATAATAATACAATTACTAAATTTTCGATAAATGACTTTGTACACAGGAAAGCTGGTAAAAGCATTGAAAGCTATTTAAAACATTTACTTCGTGAAATGTCAATGCAGTAGGAACAAAAAGCAATAACCAAACTCTGAAAAATCAGTTTTAGTTTTGTATTTAAGTTTGTTTTCTGAAATTTATTTATACACTAGCGGACTCGGCGAACTTCGTCTCGCCCCAGATGAGCTCCGTAGAGAATGAAATGATAAACAATGTATTTCGATTAGTTTTCCGCCGCAAAAACATACAACGAAGGCGATTCTTCAAAACGCGGAAAACAGGAATATTCGAGACTTCCAACGATTGGCCTTGCGATTTGTTGATTGTCATTGCCAAAGCCAACCAAAAGGTTGGAATAATCTGAATTCGTAAGATAAGGACTTCCTCTTCTTTGAATTTGCCCTTAATGATCGTCGGTTAACTCACATTGTTTATCAGTTTCTTGACGGAAAACCGCGTACCTTTGCACAATTTCGGTTTATTCACCTTCATTTGTGGCACATCAAGCGAGTTGAAAAATTCGGTCGAATTTTTATTCGCTCCATCCTCGTCGGTCACACTGTAAACAGATTTGTACGAATGCAGTTCTCCAGCGATTTAACTTTCTAAATTGAAATTCTAGCTATCGATGTCTTTATTTTTCGCTGTAAGGGCAGTATGTGCCCGTAAATTATTCCAATCAAGATTTTTATAATTTTGTGCAATGTATTGAGTTCTTTTTCCAATGAGGCGAACTCGCAAAAATTTGCAGGGAACGATATCAATTCAGTCGAACATATTTGGTTACTGGCAAGCGCCAGCAGTAGTTTGGAAATGAGCCCGTAATTTTTTGGTCAATTTCAACCGCTTGACATTGACGACGATTTCAAACATTGTTTAAGTAAATCAGCAACATTAGATTAGACATTAAATCCCATCGTTAATACTTAATCTTTCGATCAACTTCTTCCAAAGCTCGTTTATTCGTTATTGCGCATTCATCCAAAATGTTGATTTGGCATTCTCGCATCTTCTTCGCTGTTGCGAAATTCTTGGTCATTGTGTACTGTGGCTTTTCAACAGTGAGAAGATTCATCGACAATTTCAAAGCGAAATAAAAAAATTAAATTTTTTGGGTTTTTTCGGAATTTTTCGAGTTTTTCCCTAGAATTTTTCTATTTTTCCATTTGAAGTCATTTCGGAATGATTATCCGAAATTTTTCACATTTACATCATCGAAAAAAATAAATTTTTTGGAATTTTTCCATAATATTCCAACCACAAATTTTTATTTTTCCAATTCAAAAGCCATTGCGTAACAATTGCACACAAAAATTCCATACAAAAAACAATTTTCGATTTTTCCAAATGCCCGACTTTTTCGAAGGATTTTCCCAAAACTCTCATACCAATTATGAATAATTGCAAGTAAAATTTAGCAAAATGGGCCAGCCGTTCTCTCTTGATGATACTACTAAGTTTTCACACCCTTTTAGATTTTACAATGAACCGAATTTTTTCAAGCATCACAATGAATTTTCCACCTTTACGTCTCCTAAAATCATCAAATCAAGCGATACAATGAAAAACTTCGTCGAAAAATCCAAAACTTTCGAGTTTTTCCTGGAATTACCGAGTTTTCCACCAATAATTTTTCTATATTTCCATTCGCAAAGTCATTTCGGAATGATTAGGATAATTTTTTACATTTACATCATCCACAATTATCAAAACATACAACAAAATGTATAATTTCATAAAAAAAAAATACAAATTTTTGCAATTATCCGCAATTTTCCAATCAAAATTTTCTATTTTTCCAATCGAAAAGCCACTACTGAGCAATTGCACACAAAACTTTATACAAAAATTCAATTTGCGATGCAAAATGTTTCCGAAAACCTTAAAATTTCTCGAATTTTTTCGGAATTTTCCGAGTTTTCCACCGAGAATTTTTCTATTTTTCCATTCGGAAAGTCATGTCGGAATAATTATCCGAAATTTTTATACCATCACCCTTAGGGATGAGGGTATATATCATTTGATACGAAAAAAAGTGTAACGCATTAAAGGAGACGAGTTAGACCCCAAGTATCTTAAGACCAAATTCGTTTCAGAACTTTTTAAGAAGAATGAGCTATGTCCGTCTGGCTGGCTGGCTGGCTGGCTGGCTGGCTGGCTGGCTGGCCGGCTGGCTGGCTGGTCAGCAGGATAACTCGAGTAAACCTTAACGGATCAGTATGAAAATTTACCAGTATCAATATTTTTCAAAACGAACTTATGGGATTGTAAATGGGCTGAATAGCCCCACCCCTTCTGGTACCTCCCATACAAAATTACCTATTTTTGGAAAATTAACATTTCTTCCATAACTTCCAAACGGACAACCGGAGGCTGTTTGAATTTGGTCAGTTTATTTATCTTGCAAAAGTAGACAAACCCTAAGTAAACCGAAACCTGTGCCCCACCCATTCTGGTACCTCCCATACAAATGACCGAATTGACCCTTATAGTTTTACATACATATCTTTTTTGTAAGTAAACTGAGATCACTCAAATTTTGCGTATGATGTTTGCTTATGAAAATTAGATTCAGGTATGAATATGGACTATATCAGTTCACGCCTTCTGGTACCTCCCATACAAAATTACCTATTTTTGGAAAATTAATATTTCTCCTATAACTACCAAACGGACTCTTGGGGGGTAATGAAAATTGGTCGATTAATTTATGTTATTATAAGAGGCAAAACCCTACAAAACCTAACTATTTGACACACCCCTTCTGGTACCTCCCATACAAATGACCGAACTCACCCCCATAGTATTACAAACATATCTTTTTTCTAAGTACACTGAATTCAGTCAAATTATGAGTAATTTGTACGCTTATGCAAATATGAATCAGGAGTGAATATGGACTATATCGGGTCACCCCTTCTGGTACCCGCCATACAAAATTACCTATTTTTGGAAAATTTATATTGTGGTAGGAGGCGAAACCTCAGAAAACCTAACTATTTGACACACCCCTTCTGGTACCTCCCACACAAAGGACCGAACTCACCCCTGTAGTCTTACATACATATCTTTTTTTGTAAGTGCACTGAATTCAGTCAAATTATTCGTAAGTTGTACGTATATAAATCCGAGTTAGGAATGTAAAAGGACTGTATCGGTTCACCTATTGTGGTACCCCATATCAAAATTAAATTTTATTGAAAAATTAATATTTCTCACATAAATTCCAAACCGGCACCTATACCCCCTACACAAATAAGTAAAGTTTTGGACGATTTTGCACCACAAGCAGAGGAAAAATTATACATAAGTAATTTTATTTTAATTAAAAATATATTCATTTAAATAACTCAAAACTTCAACAATATCTTATATTGGGTGATGGTATTTATCAATCAGTTTACCTGACTGAAATTTCTGTACTGGTTCAGTCTTACATCGTCAAAAATTTTCAAATCATACGATAATATGCAGAATGTAGTCGAAAAAATAATGTAAAATTTTTCCGAAATTTTCCGGAAAACAATTAAAGATAAACTGATTTTCATATATACATATCTTATATATAAAAATGAATTGCTGTGCAGTTGTCTCGCTAAAACTCAAAAACGGCTGGACCGATTTTCAAAATTTTTTTTTGTTTTGTTCGCTATAGCTTCCGGATGGTTTAAAAGGTTTTATTTTTTCCAAAAGTGGGCGGCGCCACGCCCCTTTTTTTCAAATATCGCTCAGACGGCTTTTCTAATAGACCGATTGATACAAAAATTTTACCATGAGAACCTGTTGACCTGTAGATAGTTCCTGACTACATTTGGTTGTAATTGGATAAAGGGGCGTGGCACCGCCCATTCAACTTGAAAATTAAAAGAGCTATATCTCATGAACTATCAGAGGTATGAAGATGAGATTTGTTACATATGTTGCTGGAGCAGTATGAATTACAGCCAAGGAGGAAGTGAGGGTGCCACGCCCCCTTTTCAAAAATCGCTCTGACGGCTTTTCTTATAGACCGATATATACGATAATTTTAGAAAGTGATACTGATGACCTGTTGCTAATCTCTGGCTGTACTTGGTTGTGATTGGATAAAGTATCGTGGCGCCGCCCATACAACTTAAGAAAAAAAAGTATATCTCATGAACTATCAGAGGTATGAAGATTTGATTTGTTACATATGTTGTTACAGTATGAATTACAGCAAGCGTGGAAGTGGGCTGTGCCACACCTCTTTTAAAATAATCAGTTATAACTGCCATAGTAATAGTTTGATCGTCCACAAAATTCATTTTTTCCGCAAAAATCGTATACCAATGTCGGAATCTACGATGAATTGCAAAAAAATGTCACCAATAATTTTTGTGTCTAAAATCAATTCCTAACTTGCGCTGGGAAGAATGATTAATTAAGATTTTTTTTGTGGTTTTACATGGGCACAAACCGAAATCTTCAGATATATATTTTATGAGACCTTCTGCGTAATTCTGACTTCACAACAAACTAAATGGGGTATTACAGAAGCAAACCTATGTATTTGTTAAAAAGTTATGGCGCAACATATTGGACGGGATTCCAAACAATGTCAAAAATATACCATTCTCTTCGGCTTGGTCTCCAAGCATCGGAATGATAGGTCAAAATTAGAGCCGGGGCCCATCGGTCTGAAGTTTTCGATAATTTCTCATACACTAAAAAAATATCTCCACCTGAAATCTTCATGCTTCTCAGCGCGAACTACGAATTGGTTTTAGACATATACTTACTTAGTGAAATTTTCTTAGAATTCATCGTAGATTGTTGCAAGTGTGTTGTGACTTTATAACTCACGAACGGCTGGACCGATTTGCATAAATTTTTTTGTATGCGTTTAGATTTACAATTCTGTCCAATTGGAGAAAGGGGCGTGGCACCGCCCTTACAACTTGAAAATCAAAAGGGCTATATCTCATGAACCATCAGAGGTATGAAGATGAGATTTGGTATATATGTTGTTGGAGAAGTATTAATTACATCAAGGGAGGAAGTGGGCGGTGCCACACCCTCTTTTCAAAAATCGCTCTAACGGCTTTTCTAATAGATCGATTGATACACCGCCCATTCAACTTGAAAACTAAAGGGTTAAAACGGTTAAAACTGTCAAAATTCCACAGTATATTGCTGTTCGCCTAGAGATATGAAGAGTAAGGTGGTCTAATTTTTTTATTCGCAAAAATCGTAACCAAAATCGGAATTTCACCAATAAACTTTGTGTCTAAAATCAATTCCTAGCTCGCGTTGGGAGGCATGAAGATATTACTAGAAGTCTTTCAATTACTGTTCAGGAGAGCGAATCGGTAATAAATTATATAGATAGAAAAACATGGTTAAATTTGTATAGTATATCAGATGTATCATTAGCAAACAATTGAAAATAATGTATGCATGGGGTATTTTTCTTGACATATAGAACTTCTGATAGGTATAAGTGTAAATCTAGCTGTCATACTAATGAAGTGTAATAGACTTTCTTTTAGTATACTTTGCAAAATCACCATGTAAAAACTAAACAAGAACAACGTTTACAAATCTTGCAAAATTTATTTTCAAAATGCACATTCTGTTCGCCAAACTTATGGAGCCCTTTATGGAGTTGAGGGTGCATATAATGATCCATCTGAGCAGCTAATAGAAGCCATCGACGCTGTAGACTTTAGTATGACAGGGGACTCGAATTTATCGAACCGACGTCATTCTCAGGAACCCGGTCTCTGCAAATGCTGAGGAAAGATCTTGGCCCACATTCATATATTAAACGCAACTGGTAGAAGAAGTAGAGCCAGTGGACGATCAATTGATTTTTTTATTTATCATGTCATTGAACATTATTTGAAGGAGAAATGGTTCCAACACGACAGTGTAACATGCCATACAGCGCGTGAGACCATCACTTTGTTAAGCCAAACTTTGGTGTCCGAATTATCTCAAAAAATGGTAACACGAGTTCAATACAAAAACAGTATTCCGGATTATTCTTGATCCGTGTGAGAAGAAGACATGACAAAAAAAGTTTTTATGGCTAAAGGCATGAAGCTTCAAACGGAATTTTCATTTGCGGTCAATAGAAGATGGCATAACAAAAATGTTTTTTTATGACCAAAGAGATAGTTAGTATACAGATGGTTCCCGCTACTAAAATAAATAATTTTGATCTTTAGAGGAATTTCTGTTTCCGATTTGTGGAAGAAGTGTTTTTTCGCCCTACATATGAACTTTTATTAGCATTTACAACAATAAAAGTTAATTAGTTAACTTTAATGTTAAGGAATTAGTTTAAACAAGTTACATAAGTAAATGAACTCAACATATTATTATATTAAGTACCGTTTTCAAAGTACTTTGTAGACCTAAATGTGAAATATATTACAAGTTAATATGCAATAGCGAAGCATTGCCGGGCCCACTAGTATATATATAGATTTGACCTTTGATCTCTTTGGGATACGACTTAAGTTGTCACATTTTGACCGTAACAACTGACTACAACGTATGAGTAATATAATTTTTTTGCGGATTTGATATATATTAATCATACGCACATTGTAGAAATATTGTGGACTTTTGGTTTAATAACACTATGCGACTGTCAAATTCGGAATGGGATGAAACCAACGGGAAATGTTATATCGGTCAAAAACAAGTTATACGTGGCCCGGCGTTTCGCTGGGTCACGTCTAGGATTCGAGATATATCGATTTGAAGTAACTATCATATAGGGGAATATCTCACGTTTTAGGCTCATTTGTTATATTGTTATATGGTGGCGTATGAATATCATAAGTAATATTCCACTTAAATCATACGCCACGGAGTACAACAGTTTTATTGTAACTGTTACAAAATAAACCCAGTTCAAAATCACTTGATGAATGGAAAAAGGATTAATATCGATTTCTAAAGTGGGCGGAGTGGTACATTTGTATGGGAGGTACCAGAAGGGGCGTGCCTAGACTTCCAGATTTTTTCTCCAAAACTTTATCCTGTTAAAGCATTACTAAATGTAGAATTTGGGCACTATCGCGTTAGGTCCATTAATAATCCATTAATCGACTTCTAAAGTGGGCCCTACCAGATGAGTATGGGCGTACCAGAAGGGGCGTGGCTAAACTTCCAGTTTTATTCTCAAAAACTGTATCCTGCTATAGATTTACCAAATAAAGAATTTGGGTACGATCGCGTTGGATTTATTGATATTAATACTCCATATCTAAAGTGGGCGGAAAAGTACATTTGTATGGGAGGTACCAGAAGGGGCGTGGCTAGACTTCCAATATTTTTTCCTAAACTTTATCCTGTTATAACTTAACAAAATACATAAATTGGGCACGATCGTGTCGAGTATATTGATATTATAACTCCATCTCTAAAGTGGGCGGAGTTGTACATTTGTATGGGAGGTACCAGATAGGGCTTGCCTAGACTTCCAGATTTTTTCTCCAAAACTTTATCCTGCTTAACCTTTACTAAATACAGAATTTGGGCACGATCGCGTTAGTTCTATAAATAATATTAATCGATTTCTAAAGTGGGCGGTACCAGATGTGTATGGGAGGTACCAGATGGGGCGTGGATAGACTTCCAGTTTTTTTTCTCAAAAACTGTATCCTGGTATAGCTTTACTATAATAAAGAATTTGGGTACGATCACCTTGGATTTATTTATATTACTACTCCATATCTAAAGTGGGCGGAAAAGTACATTTGTATGGGAGGTACCAGAAGAGGCGTGGCTAGACTTCCAATATTTTTTCCAAAAATTTATCCTGTTATAACTTAATATAATGCATAATTTGGGCACGATCGTGTTGAGTGTATTGATATTATAACTCCATCTCTAAAATGGGCGGAATTGTACATTTGTATTGGAGGTACCAGAAGGGACGTGGCTAGACTTTAAATTTTTATTTCCAAAACTTTATCCTGTTATAAATTTACTAAATATAGAATTTGGGAATGATTGAGTTCGATGTATTGATATTATTACTAGATTTCTAAAGTATAACTACATTTGTCTCACAGTGTAATATAGTGCAAAAGCCAATCTGGGGGTGAGAAAGTCCAAGTCAGGGTTAAGGTACTTAATTAGCATATTAAAACCCACAAAGTGTTTGAAGCTCTTTACAATTCTGGTGAAGACTTAAATGAGAAATCCCCGATGGGACTTGAGTTTTAGCAGAAAATCTAAGCGAGCAAACATCAAAATTAGCTAAAAATATAATATGTTATAAAAAACATCCCGTTGGGGATGTAAAGTAAGTCATGCTACTCAAGCCGGCTCACAACCTTGTTTGTGATATTTTTATCGTGAATAGCGGCAGATAGTAAGCGACGAACCCTGATGGTTGGGCTAGCAATCCGCCTTTAGGTTCAATTACTGGAAATAAAAACACGATAAGGAACAAATACCAAACGGAACTCCCCAAATGTTGACGACCCCCGCAAACGCAATAAGGACCATAATTTAAGGATATGCACCTGGAATGTCCAGACCACTAGCCGCTTGACAAATGTCCTCAAAAAATGCAAGGCTGGCATCACCGCCATCCAAGAGATGAGATGGACTGGACAGGAATGCTCGCGACGTATAAATTGCGACATATATTAAAGCGCCATGTCGAAAAGTACGACCACGACCCCGAAAATGTCTCACAGTGTTATTGAATTATTATTATCAAAAGAGAACAGTCAAATTTATCCTTCGTCGTAAAAGAACTTTAATGGTAGTCTAAGGACATCGTATCAAATTTAGGTTTAGACAGAGGTTGAGGACATGTAACGACACAGCGCAATACAATGTCATTACAACACTCGCAGACCATTATGGTCCATTGCGATTGTCCTAAATTAAGAAAGGAAAAATATAAAGAAAAGAGTATTTTGAAAGATAATAAAGAGTTTACAAGGACAGTACAGTGGACGTGAGGGATAGAAAGTGGTAAAAAATAATTCCGGCGTGTTCTCTCCTTCAACTTCATATAAACAAGTAGTGAAATTACGTGGGGACGCAATGGTCCTCTGGCCTTAAGTCAGTTCAAACCATCAGTGAACTTCACCTGATTCTCCATGTTACATGACGACAATTCGTTGGGACTATCAAAGAACCATTTCCCGAGAAACTGCTACCTACATCTATGCAGAGCTGGGCAATGGCATATCAAATGCTCAATGATCTCAATTTCCTCCTTATCGTCGCAAAACCTGCAATAATCCTCCCGTGTCGTCTCCCAGTTAGATGTAAATGCTCTGACGTCATAGTTTCCCGTAATTACTACAATTAGTCATCTAACGGACCTCCTGTCCACTTCCAATAGTGATGTGGTTCGTCTTCTATCCAGTCCTGGCCAAATATCCCTTGATACCACACAGTCGGTGCGATGTTCGCAGGATACATTTGCCAGCCGTTCTATGTGACATTTCACAATTCCGTAAATATGACACATTGGTGTTTGCACCGATCCATCCATTTTATAACCATCTGGAAGATATACTCCCCCCTGAAGATGAACATTTCCCAATTTAAATTTTAGAACCAACTATGAAGATAGTAAGCCCCCTGAAGCACAATTTAGCACCTCTGCGAAGCACACAACTCCTCTCACTGCATTACACCCGGATTGCTTGCAAAAGCCATTCATATCGATCGATTGTTTTTAAAACATAATCAACAAATGTTACCTTCTGTTATCCAGACAGCAAAAGCAGTTTAAACTCATGTTAAGGATGTATAGGTGTGCTGTTGTTGCTGCTATATACAATTCAGCATTGACAAGAATACAACAACATGTGACGTTCACAGACACGCACGCATTGACCTACAACAAACAATTCAGCCGAAAACAATGCCAACAAATGCAACACACAACCACAATAACGAACCACCAACACTTGTAGGTAACATTTCCGACATTCCAATTTCTCCGCACGTGTGAGTTTAAGTGCGATTGAGGTATTTTCATGTCCGCTTTGGTGGGTGAAGGAATTTAAACAACAATATCAAAAATAGCAAGGACGACCAGAAAAAGTAAAAAAAATATTGTGAAAATATTAAAACGTTTTTGTGGAATTTGCAAACATTTTTATTCACATTTTTAATCTCACTTTTGCTTTAGTCTGGATACTCTCATTCATATGTCAAAAAGTGATGTTCTTCCCCGTCTCCTAGTCCGCTACTGTTAATCGTTGCAGGAAGGTGCGTGTTTGCTTTGGTAATGTGCGATAATTTAAAACATCATCATCATCTGTAGACTCAAGGAAACATGTCCGATTCACTATGGATTGAAATCTGCATACACGTACGTAATATGTAATGTGTATGTGTAAATGTTCGGTAACCATTGAATCTTAAATCAACAAGGCAACATTAAACTTCTGCTGTTGTTGTTGATGTTAGTGTAGTTGGATGTGGGCGTAGTTCGCACACACTATAAGTTGGCTACGTCGACTTTTACTGATAAAATTCAATTGTTTTATAACAATTTTAGTATGCACCGCTTCAGATACGACTACTGTGTGGTTAACATCCTTTCACAAAGTTTTCCCCCTCACATACAACCAATACGCGCTGACAACTAAATAGACTTATCTATAGGAGGGCAATGTGATAATTATACCATCACCCTTAGGGATGAGGGTATATATCATTTGATACGAAAAAAACTGTAACGCATTAAAGGAGACGAGTTAGACCCCAAGTATCTTAAGACCAAATTCATTTCAGGACTTTTTTAGACGATTTAGCTATGTCCGTCTATCTGGCTGGCTGGCTGGATGGCTGGTCAGCAGGATAACTCGAGTAAACCTAAACCGATAGGTGTGAAAATTTACCAGTATTAATTATTTTTCAAAACGAACTTATGGGATTGTAAATGGGCGAAATAGCCCCACGCCTTCTGGTACCTCCCATACAAAATTTTCCTATTTTCGGATAATTTATATTTTTTTCATAACATCCAAACTGACGATCGAAGGATATTTGAATTTATTTATCTTGCAAAAGTCGACAAAACCCCAGAAAACCTAACTATTTGACACACCCCTTCTGGTACCTCCCATACAAATGACCGAACTCACCCCCATAGTCTTACAAACATATCTTTTTTGTAAGTAAACTGAATTCACTCAACTTTTGAGTATGATGTTCGCTTATGAAAATGGGACTCAGGAATGAATATGGACTATGTCGGTTCACGCCTTCTGGTACCTCCCATACAAAATTACCTATTTTTGGAAAATTAATATTTCTCCCATAACTTCCAAACGGACTCTTGGGAGGTAATGAAAATTGGTCGATTAATTTATGTTGTTCTAGGAGGCAAAACCTCAGAAAACCTACCTATTTAACATACCCCTTCTGGTACCTCCCATACAAATGACCGAACTCACCCCCCATAGTCTTACAAACATATCTTTTTTGTAAGTACACTGAATTCAGTTACATTATGCATAAGTTGTACGGTTGTACTAATGAAAATTAGTCGGTTAATTTATTTTGTTATAGGAGACGAAACCTCAGAAAACCTAACTATTTGACACACCCCTTTTGATACCACCCATACATAGGGCCGAACTCACCCCCATAGTCTTGCATACATATCTTTTTATGTAAGCAAATTTTTCGTAAGTTGTACGTATGAAAATTTAAGTCAGAATAAATAAGGACTGTATCGATTTACCCCTTTTCGTACCCCCAATCAAAATTACCCTTTTTTTGAAACATTAATATTTTTCACATAAATTCCAAACCGACACCTATACCTCCTACACAAATAAGCCAAGTTTTGGACGATTTTGCACCACAAGCAGGGAAAAAATTATACATAAGTAATTTTATTTTAATTAAAAATGTATTAATTTCAAAAACTCAAGATTTCAACAATATCTTATATTGGGTGATGGTATTTATCAGTTAGTTTACCTGACTGAAATTTCTGTACTGGTCTTAATTTATGTTAGCAACAAGTACGTTGAGTTCTAGCTTCAATGACTTCATGTAGCAAGAATGTTTTCAACTTCGACACGTCCTTGTCACTAAGAGGACTGCATTGTTAGACAAAGTTAGTCTCCGGCCACTTTCAAATCCATATCCAAATTCGAGCTTTTCACCAAGGCAGCTGTAATAGATGTCGCAAATTCTTCGTTGCGAACATCCCTGTCCTGTCCGTCTTATCTGCTCATTTTGGTAGGTCCAACGAACAATGTCATGTTTTTAGCAAGGACAAGGGTTACAAAAGTCTGACTAAAAAATTAAAATGGACTATATAGGCCAAGCCAAGACTATATAGGCAAGTGAGGTGAGGGTGTTTATAAGTCAGTTGACCTGACTGAAATTTCTGTACTGCTGTTAAATATTCATAGTTAAAGCGCACACATCTCCCCATTAAAACTCAACTATATTTAACATATTAAATTAAATAAAGGTTAACTGCATAGCTTTGCCTCTTTTAAAGCTCCGTTAAGTTTGTCATTTTGACTTAACACCTACCTGATCACACCAACTCTTCGTTGCCAGTTAATTTATTCCCATGAACATGTGTTTTTAAACTCCCTCATGTGTTTTTTTACAAGTCCTTACACGCTCGCGTGGCCGACACACAGTAATACTTTTGTTGTTAATCTACCATTACTGCTGAGATGGAACCGACTGACCGACACCCGTTCACATTAACCACCATGCGTTTGCATGAATGGATATGGTGTGTGCGTATGTGACCGGATCCGGTTAATGTACTCACGCCACAGCTGTCCACGGACGTTAAAGTCTATTAAATAATCCTGTAGTCCGTTTTGTTGGTGTTGGTGTTGCTACTGCTGTTCGTCTTTTTTACTTTTTTGATTCTTTTTGTGTGATGCAGTTATTTTTATAGTTTGTGGCCGGCCAATGTCGAGAAGTAAATTAAAATGTTACCCACCTACAACAGACACACACACACACACACAGTGGATGTACTCTGACAATCAACAACACATTAACACGGATTTTTACTCTATTATATCGTATCGTATTGACGTATAAAAATGCATTACACTCGTCCTTTTCCCCCTTTTTCAAATTGTTTGTTGTTGTTCACATTTTGCACATTTGCCATTGCTTTAGGTCGTATGGTGTTCTTTTTTCTGTTTTGGTTCATTTGTTTGTTTGTCTGTTTGTAGCCGGTGGTCATGTTTTAACGGTAATTCATGGTCGTGTTTGTATAAACGAATTTATTTGTATTTGTTGTTGGCTTTGCTATTGCAGTAGCCAGCCATATACTTGTATTCATTTTTGTGGCTACTTTTGGATAGCTGTGTTCGCACGGTTGTGTGTAACGCAGAGGTGCTCACTTGTGTATTTAACAAGCTGGCAAAGAATGATATGTCTGAGGTAAGTGGAAGTCTAGTGTGACGTCAATAATGTTAGAAATCTGTTACACCATTTCAATGTCCCGCACATTGTTTCCATAGTTTCTACAGGCACATTTTTTTTTGTAAGTACACTGAATTCAGTCAATTTTTTCCAAGAAAAACGCTTATGAAAATCTGACTCTGGAATGAAAATGGACTAACACATATAAGCCTACCTCTTCCAAAACGGGCAACAAGAGAATAGTTGAATTTGGCTAGTTTTATTACCTATTCTTAATAGTGGGGACCGGCCGTCGGGTGGTTACAACACGCGACTACCATGCGGGAGATCTGTGGTTCGAGTCTCGGCTCCAGTCATTTAAATTTTTCTTTCATTGCCGGCCTCCTCAATGTTGTCGACAGCAACTTCGCAGCATAAGTGTCGAGTCAGTCGGCATGTCTAGTAGAAGCTTCTCAAACAGTGATGTTTGCATTCGTCGCTTAACAAGTAGGTGCCGTGTGTTGTGAATCTAAAACCTCATTCATGGGGTGTAAAGGCAAATTAAGTTTTTTTTTTTAATAGTAGGCAAATCCTTAGGAAACTGAAACATTTGACATAACTCTTTTGAAACCTCTCATACAAATGCCCGAAATCAACCTAATAGTTTTATATACGTATATTTTTTGCAAGTACACTAAATTCAGTAAAATTTTCCAAAAGGTCAACATTTAGTGATGGGAATTTTCTAGTTTGAGTCACCTGTTCATTTTCACTTGGAAATAATCTTTAGAGGTCCCCAAGCAGCTCATAACGTCTCAGAGGCCACGTGTTTTCCGGTGGTAGCAAATATGAGAAGGCGCAGTGTTGGATAACCTAAATGGCTGCCATCACCGATGCGTCTTAGGTAACAGAAGTTACTGAAGCTTAACACAAAGGCTGTCTTAGTGGCTTTGGCAGTACCAAGAAACTAGGATCGGGCGCGGTGGCCTAATAAGTCACTCTCCTTGAATAAAAACGATTATTATGAGAAACAACGAAAAGAAAAAACAAGAACCCCTAAAATGTTGACTGCCCCCGCAAACGTTATAAGGACCATGATTTATGGATATGCACCTGAAATGTTCGAACTTTCCACAGAATTGGTGCCTCTATAGAGGCTCGATATATCGAACTGGCAAATGTCCTCAACAAATACAAGGCTGACATCACCGACATACACGAATGGGACAGGAATGCACACGACGAAAGAACTGTGACATCCTCTACAGCTGCCATGCAGAAAGACACGATTCAAAGTTGACAGCAGACTTCGACATCTGGTCTCGTGATTTAACCCTGTAAGTGGCCGCATAGCCACTGTCTGGAAAATTCAGTCTTCTAAACAACATCTCCGAAACGGATTCAGACTGATGTGCTTTGCGTCTGCAAGAAACATGGTAGTGAGTGGAACCAGATTGCCGCATAAATATATCCACAATGCAACCTGGACATCCCCTGATCGAGACAAGAAACCAGATTGATCACGTGGTAATTGAATGAAGGCGTGGCTCAAGCGTATGGACGTCCGTGTGATACGCGGTGTAGATATTGACTCGGACTCCGCCTAGCTGTAGCAAAAACAAAGGATGCTGGACATCGCAGAGCTGAATACCGCCTAAATTGCCAATGTCTACTGCAACTATCTCTCTCAATTAATGCATAAAACGCCCCTTATTCTGATGTTCATTCTCTGAGAAAATGAATGCTGAATACAAGTCATAACTGCAGCCAATGGTAACGCATGTGGTGACTGAACGATACAATAACAATGTAGCCTTTTCAGGAGATAAAAAACATCTATGGAAGAAGAGAGCCCGGATATCGAAAATTACAACAATAGAGGTGAAGCCCGAAAGTTTTGTCAAAAGATAAATAGGAAAGTTTTGGTACAGGGATGCCCATCTGTAACGACAGAAGGCATATTTTTCTTAATGAAGACAACTTTTTCTTAATCTCTTCGTTACCAAAGGCAGTATAAGTGACGAATTCAGATTGTCCACCACCGAGCCAAAACGAGATCAGCATGGCGATCGCAAGGCTTAAAAATAATAAAGCTGTTCATCGATTACAAAGCTGCATTCGACAGTCCGATACGACAGAAAATGTTGGATGCTATGGCTGAATTTGGTATCCCCGCGATGCTGGTTCGACTTTTCGAGATGATATTGACCGATACGAAGTCTTCAGTGAAAATATACAGAACTATTTTCTACAAGCGAAGTTTTGGACAAGGCCAGAGTCTGTCATTCGATGTCTTTTACATTATAATGGAGATGACTATGCGGAAGGCTACAGTAAGCACATCTGGTAACATCTGTAATACAAGTCACATGACGATCGCGAATGCCGATGGTATATATATCATTGGACTGCGGGATGTTACTGCGGCCTTTTCATACATTGAGAAGCAGTCGGCAGAAGTGGGTCTGGATATAATTGAGGACAAAACGACGTTATTTGTTGTAAAGAACAAAGGGGGCGTGCCACCGCCCTTTTCCCAGCGGGACGTAATCGTCCTTGTATCAGTTACATATGTAGCAAATCTCGTCGTCATAACTCTAATTTCTCGTGAGATATGACCGATTGAAATTTCGGCTTATGTGGGCGGTGCCACTCCCCATTGTTTAACTTTGTTTTCATGTACATTATGATAGAGGCCCTACGAACCACATAGAAGCATTGTACTCCTCCACTGAAAAGGTTGTCCCGGTTCCCTTAATACGGATGAAGGTTAAATAGAACCCTAAAAAATTTCGCAATTTTGCAATCGGTCCATTTATTTGGCCCATATAACTACAAATATTTCCCTATATAAACCGAATATGTAATAATAAAGTTACTTACTTACTTAGCTGGTACTTCTTTGCAACCCCAGTGGATTATATACCGCACGTACAAAAATATTATAAGCGCCTCGATCTTCTGCGCTTCTTCTCCAGTTAGTCTCACCAAGCTCTGTAAGGTTCTCAGTAACCTGGTCTTTCCAACGGAGTTTTGGTCGCCCTCTTCTGTGCCGTCCATTGAGTTCATTGCCGAAGACTTTTCGAGCTGGAGCATTTTCGTCCATGCGTAGAACATGACCTAGCCAATGCAACCGCTGCACCTTAATGCGACTGACCACGTCAATGTCAGTGTAAAGCTCGTACAGCTCATGATTCATACGACGCCGATACTCTCCGTTAACGATGATGGGCCCATATATTTTACGGAGTATTTTTCTCTCGAATATTGCCAGAACCGATTCATCTGCTTGTGTCATAACCCAGGATTCTGAACCGTACATTAAGACAGGTAGAACCAGTATATGGTATAGCTGGATTTTTGTTTGTCAAGAGGGAGCTCTGTCATTGAATCGCTTGCTTAGTCCGTAGTAGCATTTATTAGCAGCTGGATTCTTCTCCGGATTTCTAGGCTGAAATTTTTGGCTTTGTTGATGGCGGAGCCTAGGTAGATAAAATTTAATACCACCTCGAAATTATAGTTGTCAACGTTCACGCAGTTTCCCAAACGAGGAGATTCTTTGTTCGTTGAAACTAATAACTTCGTTTTGTCCTCGTTCACCGTTACACCCATTTTCGCTGATTTCTTCTGTATACCTGAGAAGACTGCAGTCACATCCCGCAGTTTTCGACCGATGATATCAACGTCATCAGCGTACGCGAGTAGCATGTGGCTCTTGCTGAATAAAGTGCCACTCGTGTTTACTGCAGCTTTCCTCATTATCATCTCCATCACAATGTTGAAGAGATCACACGATAGGCCGTCGCCTTTTTTTAGGCCTCGTCTGGTACAGAATGGCTCCGTAAGGTCCTTGCCAATCTTCACTGAAGACTTCGTGTCAGTCAGCCTTATTCTGCAAAGACGTATCAGCTTCGCTGGAATACCAAACTCAGCCATGGCTTCAAGTAATTTCTGCCGTATCGGGCTGTCGGAGGCAGCTTTATAGTCGACGAAAAGAGGGTTCGTGTCGATCTGTTTCTCTTGGGACTTTTTAAGGATTTTCCTAAGTGTGAATATCTTTACCAGGTCTAAAGCCACAGTGATAAGGCCCAATAAGGTTGGATAACACTGGGTTTAGTCTGTTACATAGCACACTCGACAGGACCTTATATGCAATGGGTAAAAGACTGATCCCGCGATAGTTGGAGCACACACTTGGATCACCTTTTTTTAGCACAGGACGTAATACGCTTAAATTCCAATCGGCGGACATGCACTTTTTAAGCTAAACCGTGCGTAGGAGCTGGTGCATGCTCGTTATCAGCTCCTCGCCACCGGACTTGAAGGGCTCTGCGGGCAGACCGTCGGCACCGGCAGCTTTGTTGTTTTTCAGGCGCGATATTGCTCTCCTTACCTCGGCTTGACTTGGTGGTGGGCAATCTAAGCCGTCGTCGACACTTGGCGTGATACCATCACGTGCGCTGCCTTCTGGAACCAGCAGTTGCTGGAAGTGATCTCTCCATGCAGCACACTCTGCTTTTATGTAACCAAAATTCCTTCCTTGTCCTTACAGGAGGGGAGCTCATTACCGTAGCCTTTTTCTTTCACTTTATGGTAAAATTTTCGGGCCTCACCTATATCCCTGTATCACTCTATATCCTCGTTCTCCCGTTCCTTCATTTGACGTTTTTTTCGCTTAAATAGCTGTCTCGCCTGACTCTTTGTGCCGTTCCCTAAAAGCCCGGGTTACAATTGGCTGCAGCGTTGCCCTATAAGCGGCATCCTGTTCCTCAGATGCTATGCGACATTCTTCATCGTACCAGGATTCGTCTGAGCGCCGCTTTTCACATCCTAGCACGGTTGTTGCGGCGGTTGCCATGGAATGCGCAATATGCTGCCACTGTGTATTGGGGACGTCAGAAGTAGAGGCGTTGTGTCTTAGTAATTGGGAGAGCTGGTTGGAGTAGGTAGTGGTTATCTCTGGGGTTTACAGCTTCTCGATGTCCAGCTTTCTTTGCGTTTGGTTACGTGCGTTTTTCGCTCTGCTCAATCTTGTGTGCACCTTGGCTGCAATTAGGTAATGATCCGAGCCAATATTTGCACCACGGATCACACACACGTCCATGACACTAGATGCATGCCTGCCATCAATTACCACATGATCAGTTTGATTTTTGGTGTTTTGGTCGGGAGATAGCCAAGTTGACTTGTGGATATATTTGTGCTGGAATCTGGTTCCCCTCACTACCATGTTCCTTCACGCTGCGAAGCGAAACAGCCTAAACCCGTTGTCTGGCGTGTCAGTATGAAGGCAAAATTTACCGATCGATGGACCAAGAACATCCCCTCCTCCTATTTTTGCATTAAAGCCATCCAGAACAATTTTATTGTCGTGGCCAGGGCAGTGGTCGTTTGTTTCCTATAGGCGCTCGTAAAATGCATCTTTAATCTCATCGTCATTATCTTCCGTCGGGGCATGAGCATAAATCAGCGTGATGTAGAAATATTTCGCCTTAATAACTAATAAAGTTATGTTCATTTAATGCCTATAACTTATAAACTTATAATCAGGGCAACCGGAAATATGCTACAGCATGTTTTTTATTTTACGACGAGATATTAACAAATGGGTAATGTATTTACATGTTTCATGGTCCTACAAGTGTTTTGAGACCTATTTGTTAGAGCATATTTTGGCATACTTTACCCATAAAGTCATATTTCGGCAAATTTTGCTTTTAGGAGCATAATTTTACAAAAACCTCCTTTTTTAAAGCATAATTAAAATTTTTTTAGGCCATGTTTTTTCAAAAATATCCCTTTTAAAGCATATTGTATGTTTTTGACATTATTACTGTGATATGTTAAACGTTTAATAATCCTGTTTTTCGCGCTTTCTTATTCAATAAGTAAACAAAACATAAAAAGAGGTGCTTTTCAACCACCACCGACTTCGACCCTGGACATAATGCCTAAAGCTTATCCGACAAAGCAGCAAAACTAAAGGCGGTTGTAGAAAAGTTTCCTGACTTACGAGCTGATGGTGGATTTCACTATTCTAAAATCTGCAGCAAAGTTATTGCAGCGGATCGCAGATTTCAAGTGAAGTAACATGTGGAAAGCAGCAAACATATTCAACTAAGTCATGTTCCAGAATGTTCCGGTAGACTCTTAAAAGAACATGATTTTCAAGAAAAACTGTGCCGAGCTTTTGTGTCTGCTGACATTCTACTTTACAAAATGTGAATTTAAAAATTTATGAACACTACTTGAGGAATACACGGACTACTAAGTGCCATCCGAAACAGTTCTTTGAACTAAAAATTAAAAAAATTAATACAACGACTGCATGGACAATATACGAGCAAAACTAAAAAATTAATTTAAATGGATCTCAATCTATGAAACTATAGATGCAACAGGCAGAAATTTTAGCGGGTGTATTAAGGAAATTGCAAGTGAGAAATTTTTACTACATACAGCAGCCTTGGAAACTCAACAATTGTTCGACTGTGGGACGACGCCATCAACAACTGGACGTCGACTTCAATAAGAATAATGTTTTGCTTTTTGTGACGGATGCAGCTCCATACATGGTAAAGGCTGCAAAAGCTAGTATAGTGGTATTTTATCCTAAAGTGACGTATGTGACATGTATTGCTCATGGTGTCCATCGATTGTGTGAATGTATTAGGAATTTATATGAAAACGTAAATAAAACCAGTACAGAAATTTCAGTCAGGTAAACTGACTGATACATACCATCACCCAATATAAGATATTGTTTAAGTCTTGAGTTATTGAAATTAATAGATTTTTAAAATAAAATTACTTATGTATTATTTTCTGTCTGCATGTAGAGCAAAAACATACAAAATTTGACCTATTTGTACAGAAGGTACAATTAGGGGCAGCACAACGTGTCTGATTTTTTTTCGTAAATCAACGTTCAATGATTGCTTAAAAATGATACGTATGTAAAAGGGGAAATATCCTGTATATTTATGAAGGGATGTGCCAAAAAGTTGGGGTCTCTGCGGTTTCGCCTCCTATCGGAATATAAATTAACTGACCAAATTCGATTATCCCCCCAGGCGCCGGATTAGAAGTTATGGGAGAAATATTAATTTTCTAAACAAAGTCATTTTGTATGGGAGGTACCAGAAGGGGCGATCCAATATAGTCCATGTTCATTCCTGACTAAAATCTTCATAACCGTACACCTTACGCAAAATTTTACTGAATTCAGTGTACTTACAAAAAAGATATGTATGTGAGACTATGGGGGTGAGTTCGGTCATTTGTATGGGATTTACCAACAGGGGTGTGTCAAATAGTTAGGTTTTCTGAAGTTTTGCCTCCTATCAGAAGATAAATTTACCGATCAATTTTCATTACCTCCAAGTGTCCGTTTGGAAGTTTTGGGAGAAATATTAATTTTCCAAAAATATGTAATTTTGTATGGGAGGTACCAGAAGGCATGAACCGATATAGTCCATGTTAATTCCTGAGTCTAATTTTCACAAGTGAAAGGACCGGCCGTGGCATAGTGGTTAGAACACGCGACTACCATGCGGGAGATCGCAGGTTCAAACATGGCCCCAGTCATCTTAAAAAAAGAAAAAAAAAAGAAATAAAATTTTCTTTCATTGTCGGCTCCCCTCGAATGTTGTTGACAGCAACTTCGCAGTATTAAGCGTCGAATCAATCCTCGTGTCTAGTAAGAGCTTCTCAAACAGTGACGTTCGCATTCGTCGATAAACAAGTAGGTGCCGTTAGTTGTGAATCTAAAAATAGAAAGCGTGTTAATTCACAACAACGCGAAAAGCTATCCCATACCTCATTCATGGGTTGCAAAGGGAAATTAATTTTTTTTTTTTTTTTTTTAAAATATCATACGCCAAATTTGAGTGAATTCACTTAACTTACAAAAAAGATATGTATGTGCGACTATGGGGGTGGATTCGGTCATTTGTATGGGAGGTACCAGAAGGGGTGTGTCAAATAGTTAGGCTCTCTGAGGTTTCGCCTCCTATCAGAACATAAATTTATCGACCAATATTCATTACCCCCCCAAGTATCCGTTGGGAAGTTATGGGAGAAATATTAATTTTCCAAAAATAGGTAATTTTGAATGGGAGGTACCAGAAGGCGTGAACCGATATAGTCCATATTCATTCCTAATTCAACTTTTCATAAGCGAACATCATTCGCAAAATTGAGTTTATTAGCAAAAATGATATGTATGTAAAACTATGAGGGTCAATTCGGTCATTTGTATGGGAGGTACCAGAAGGGGTGTGGCAAAGGTTTCGGTTTTCTTAGGGTTTGTCTACTATTGCAAGATAAATAAACTGACCAAATTCAAACGCCCTCTAGTTGTCCGTTTGGAAGTTATGGAAGAAATATTAATTTTCCAAAAATAGGTAATTTTGTATGGGAGGTACCAGAAGGGGTGCGGCTATTCAGCCCATTTACAATCCCATAAGTTCGTTTTGAAAAATATTAATACTGGTAAATTTTCATACCGATCCGTTAAGGATTACTCGAGTTATCCTGCTGACCAGCCATCCAGCCAGCCAGCCAGACAGACGGACATAGCTCAATCGTCTTAAAAAGTCCTAAAACGAATTTGGTCTTAAGATACTTGGGGTCTAACTCGTCTCCTTTAATGCGTTTCACTTTTTTTCGTATCAAATGATATATACCCTCATCCCTAAGGGTGATGGTATAACTATTGCTAATGTGAAAAAGGTATTTTTAAAAGCTCCTTGTAGAGAGGAACTTTTTAAACAAATGTTTCCATTTGTTTAGCTCCAGAAGCTATAACAACACGATCAAGCCATGAAGCAGTTAACTACTATGTCAACAATTATGAAGACCTTTTAGAGTGCATTAAACGATGAGGATGCACAATCTAGTAATCTATCTAGTATTGCTTCAAATTACGGATAATTTATCGGATTCCGAAATATATTTAATAGTAAAAAAAATTGAATCTAATTATTCAAAAAACGTAAGTTTGGAAGAAGTGAAAAGTATTTGTAAAGAATTGTGTGGATCTGGCCCACGTTAACATCAAAATACGAATTAAAGAAAATGCTGTCCTTAAATTCGCTCCAATTACATCTGTGGATGTTGAAAGATCATTCTCAATGTACAAAAACATTTTAAGGTTAATTACATCTGTGGATGTCGAAAGATCATTCTCAATGTACAAAAACATTTTACGTCTCAAACATACAAAAACAGCGTGATACTTAGGAAACATGGTTTAAGATTTTTGTTACTTTAATGTTAAATAAATAAATGTGATATTTTTTTAATTATTCCTTAAATAATAATACTTAAATATATATTTCTATTTTATTTTACTTACTCAACATTTGTGTATGTAAATTTATCAAAATTACTGACAGTCTGAATTTAAAATAATATTGTTTTTTTTTTTAATTTTAAGCTGTTTTTCTTTCTTTTAATAAAATTATTTCTAATTCATATAAAAAAAGTTCTGTGACTTTAATTTTTTAGAGCATGTTTTTGTTGATTTTAAGGTCATATTTTGCCATTTTTCAGGTCATATTTTATGCGCATAAAACACGATTATTAGGGCATATTGCCGGTTGCCCTGGTTATAACTAATTGACATCAGCTTTCATAGGAAATTTACAGAAACAAAATTGGTTCACGCATTATAGAGAACATCAATCACCGACAAAATGCAACTTGTTTTTATATATTTAGATATTTGGGCACATTATCTTAACGGCTAGTACCATTGTCGAATGACATGAACTGCATGAACTTTATAACGGCATCGTCGTAGTCAAGCGCGTTCAAATAGACCGAATGCGCTGGCCTGGACACGATGTACGAATGGCTCGAAAAGTCTTCGGCAATGGGCTCTATAGGAGAGCAGCTCTATGGCGGCGCAGGAGACTGACCAAAACTGCGTTAGATGAACCAGGCGTGATGAACAATTTATTTTCTACTGATTAATGAAATTCTGTTGTTGCTGCCAAATAAGAAAGATACTGACATTTCAAATCAGGATTTTTTATATATTTGAAAAAGTATTTAGGGGACCGGCCGTGGCACAGTGGTTAGAACATGCGACTAGCGACAAGTAGGTGCCGTTAGTTGTGAATCTAAAAATAGAAAGCGTGTTAATTCACAACAACGCGAGAAGCTATCCCATACCTCATTCATGAGGTGCAAAGGGAAATTAATTTTTTTTTTGTTTAGTAAGTAAATATTTTTTGATGCTATTTGTTTTTTAGTATTAGGCACAATAAAATATTTTCTTCTGTTTCAAAAATGTTAGTTTTAAATCAATTGAATCTAACACCAGATTTAATTTGTGGCAAATATCCTTCGGGTGAATAACCTGATGTTCAATATTCTTAAAATTCTATTTAAAACAGGCAACTAACGTGTGCTTATAAACTATGCAGATTCCTTCAAATATGAAACTTGACCATCAACCCCAGCTCCTTGTTTTGTACTCCTCTGAATTTTGCACAATAGGCCATGGTACGATTACATCGTTTACACGTTCTCCATTTTGTTGTACCTGTTTTTTTTTTGTTGCTGTTGTTGTTTATTGTATTATTCTAGGTATTTGTGTATTTTGATCGCTTTATCCATTGTTGTGGCTGTTGTTGTTATTGCTATTGGCTGTAATGCCAATTGTAGTATAAAGTGTTTAGTAAATATTTTGGTTAAAGTGGCCACAAATTCAATGTGGCAACCATTGGTCATTGCGATTACTGTAAGCGTTCAACCTTTTATGTTATTTGGCTTTTATCCTTCGATAAATTTTTTCATGTTGAAGGTTTACAGAGGATATATTCAATGGAAATTTTTCGGTAATTCGTGAAAACATTTAATGGATTTTCCAGGAAATCCTTTGCTACTGGCAAGAAATGCTTAGCCTGGTTTATAATTGAGGGCGGGTTCATGTAAAATGTTTTATGCAAAAGCGTATGTATATAGTTTGGAAGAATTCAATTGCATTGTATACTAAAATCGGTCTCAATGTTTTGATTCTAATATTTCAGTTTTTCACGAAGTGTCATTCATACATAACAATAACAAAATCAAATCAATGACACTTATTTAAGGTATGCGAACGAATATGACCACTAACATATCGTTACTTAAATGTCATTGAATGTAACTATAGTTGTTATACTGCTGAAGAACAAAAACACTTTAACATTGAAAGTTCAGTAAAAAGTGGCTTAACGCCCTATGATTTATTTTTCTTCAGTTCATCCTTATCTATATAAATCTTATTTTTATTTTAAACAGTTTGTAAAATAATAAAAATAATATAACAAAAATGTATAGAAAAACCAGTAAAAAAATTTCAGTCGGGCAACACGACTTACATATACCCTCACCCTCAGTAAAACAAAAAATTTTCTTTTATATTGATACTAGCTTTCCCGGCTCGCGTTGCTTCACACGTACTTACAATGAACCTTCTTATGACTTTAAGCAATACAGGTAAAAAGCCAACGCTTCATATGACGAACAAATACCCCCTTTATGTGATTGTAGCTTTATCCCATTGGTCTGAGTGATTGTATCGCTTTAGTCCCTTTTCATCCCTAAAAGAACGATTTTTAAAAGATATATTCGTATCGCACAACTAAAATGGAATATTGAAAAACCCCATTTGACAGTTTTTAAATTCTATACGGAACAATTCTATATACATTTCCGTAACTCTACCTTTAGGTATTTGATCTGGGTGATATCATCAGTTTTATCCCTTGTTTGGTATTTTTACAACTTATGAACGAATTTTAAAATTACTTCACATTGCACAATTTTTGAGACTATACCTTTAGCCGTTTATTACCAGTTTTATCCCTTTTTCAGTTCTTTTTACCCTAAAAGGTAAGAATTTCGAAAACTCTCCTTGCTTTGTTCTATTTCCATAGGGAGCAAGCCTATATAAATTATCATGGTTACATCATTAGCCGTTTGGTCTTTCGATTTTTTTTACCCAGAAACATCGGATTTAAAAAAAAATACTTCAATCCAATTTGATATTAAACATTTCCATGTCAATTTTCGCGATTATACCATTATCCGATTGGTTTAGGTGATGGTACAACATTTGGTAATTTTTAACCCATAAAAGTACGAGTTTCCAAAAATCCGTTCTTAGCTCACGTTTACCCGAAAAGGGGAACAATGATCCCAAATTTTATCATCATATCTATAGACAGTAGACAATTTAAATATATTGATTATGATATTTTTTTACAATCGTTCTATTAATATGACCGACGTTACAATTGTTTCAAAAGGGGCGTGGCAGTGCCATTTCCAAGCGAGGCGTAATCAACCATGTAACATTTAAATATGTAGCAAATCTCATCTTCATACCTTCAATGGCTCGCGAAATATTACCGATTGAAATTTTGGTTTGTGTGGGCGGTGCCACGCCCCTTTGTATAAGTATGTTTTCATGTAGCCTATGATAGAGACCCTACGGATAGTAATACACAGTGAAAATTTCATTGCAATCGGTTCATTTATTTCGCCCAGATAAAGATTTTTTCAAAAGGGGCGTGGCACCGCCCATTTCTCAGCGAAACGCAATCCTCCTTGTACCAGTGACATATGTATCAAATCTCATCTTCATACCTCTAATGGCACGTGCAATATCACCGATTGAAATTTCGGTTTGTGTGGGGGGTGCCACGCCCCTTTGTCTTACTATGTTTGCATTTAGCCTATGATAGCGGTCCTATGGACGGTATCAAACATAGAAAATATAATTGCAATTGGTCCATTTATTTAACCAATATTACTTTTTTTTTAAAAAGGGGTGTGGCACCGCCCACTTTCCACAAACAAAATATTTTTTCTTCAACGACCGATATACGTATCAAATCTCGACTTTGTACCTATAATGCTTCAACAGATACAGTCATTTAAAAATTCCAAGGGCTGTGTCACGCCCATTTTAACCCCTTGCAGCGCGAATTTCCACATTTCCCTTCTTAGTACGCGCCTCCGTCATAAAAGGAACCTACATTCCAAATTTCAAGGTTCTGCCTTTAGCCGTTTGGCCTGGGGAATGATCAGTCAGTCACCCAAGCCTTTATATATATAGATTACTCGATTTCTAAAGTGGGCAGAGTGGTACATTTTTATTGGAGGTGCCAGAAGGGGCGTCGCTAGACGTCCAGATTTTTCTCCAAAACATTGTCCTGTAATAGCTTAACAAAATAAAGAATTTGGGCACGATCTTGTCGAGTGTATTGATATTATTACTCCATCTTCAAAGTGGTCGGAGTAGTACTTTTGTATGAGAGGTACCAGAAGGCGCGTGACTAGACTTCTAGATTTTCTCTCTAAAACTCGATTTTTAAAGTGGGCGGAATGATGTACTTGTATGGGACGTACCAGAAGGGGCGGGCCATGTATCCCATTTTCAATACCGTAAGTGGTTTTGGGAAAATATTAACTTGTGCAATATTTCAAAACATTTGGTTGCGTCTTTCGAAAGTTATCGTGCGTACCAGCCGGACAGCCAGACAGACAGACGAACATGGCTCAAACAACTTAAAAAGTCATAAATCGAATTTGATTCAAAGAAACCTAGGGTCTATAGTGACTCCTTCTATGTTTTACACTTTTGGGTCGTATCAAATGATATATACCCTCCTACCCGTAGGGTGAGGGAATAAATATACATGATAAGTCACTAACCTACTCTTACCTGTGTATTTTACTCTCACTTTACATCAATGTTAACACAATCACTACAAACAAAACTATCCATCACTCTTTACCCTCAACCCTCCCACTCGTGGTGTCAAAACAAACGCAATACGTCATAATATTTATGAATGTGCATTAAATGAAATTGTTGCCTTTTTGTGTTGCAATACTGGCAAAATATGCTTCATCGCACACTTGGCCATGGTTTCCATAGTTTCATGGTATTCTTCGCCCCTCTTCCCGCTAGTCAAACTCTTCATGGGTTGTATTTCATAAATACTTTCTTATCTAAATGTGCGTCATTTCACAGCAACAAATAAAAATAGCAGCCAGCCAGCAGAAAGTGTTATTCTTTCTTTCCTTCGTTTTATGCATGAAAAATGTTTAAATATTTCCGGCAATATGTATTTTCGTATGTAAAGATGCAACAACTTCAAATCGAAGAAGAGTTAGAGTAGTAGAGAACTTTCCTCTGTTCGTTTGTGGAAAACTTATGGTGTTTATGTTTTTTTTTCACCAGTTTCTATTTTTTATTAAAATTTTGTTTTCTTTTATTCTCGTCTATGGTGCCGAGAGAGTGTGATACGAGCAAAAAATGAGCGAAAAAAAAACTCCATGCTGTGAAAACTTTCGACAGGAAATGCTGATAAGGCCATTTTCCCTTAACACATTTAACCGTCCTTTTTCTTGGTTTGCACCCGCACACATTTAGATCATTTGTTGTTCGTTTTGGGTTTTTTTTTCTCTTCTTCTGTTTTGGCTGCTCTCGAAAAAACTTGGCATCATTCATCTTTTGTCAAAAAAAGGTACAGTGCCTTTGAGTGACGGAAATTACAGTAAATGTTGCTTTGAATATTTGTATTGTTATTCTCGTTATAAATGATTTGACGTCCGTTATCAATTTGTAGATGTATTTGAAAACAAAAATAAAGATGTTTATTGTATATTTACATTTTAAGGAATGGAAAAAATTTGTTTTGAGATTGACTTAACATTCGTCACACCAAGATTAGGTAATAACTCATTGCCGGGGTCCATCCAACGAAGTTTTGGTAGGCCCTGCAGCATGGTCTATTTGAACGCTCTTGACTATGTCGATTTCGTTGAACAATGAATAATGGTACTCGTCATTAACAATGATGGGACCAAATATTTTATTTTTTCTCTCGAAGACACCCAGAATAAATTAATTCGCTTGTTTCTGGGAGAGTTGGATCTTTTTGAATCGAGAAAAGGCTTTCTCATTAAATCGCTTGCTTAGCGCATATCGAACGATACTCGTCTCTTGATTTCCAAGCTGACGCTATTATTTTTGTTTACGAAGTAGCAAATGTAGACAAAATTTTTTAATTATTTATTAAAGTTATAGTTGTCAACGTTTACGCAACATCCCAAATGAGTAGACTCTTTGTTCGTTGAAAAAAATAATTTGGTATTGTTCTAATTTATCACCAGACCAACTTCTGAAAACTATTTGTCATTACTCGAAAAGGCTGCAGTAACATTCCGCTGTCCTTGGCCAATGATATCTTAATAATCAACTTACGCGAAAAGCATGTAATTTTTATGTGTAGTAAAAGCTTCTCCAGTAAAGCTTCTCATCGATAAACAAGTAGGTGTCGTTAGTGGTGAATCTAAAAATAGAAAGCGTGTTAATTCACAACAATGTGAGCTGCTATTCATACCTCATTCATTGGGTGTAAAGGGAAATTAAGTTTTTTTTTAGGTGTCGATCTGCATTTCTTGAGTCTTCCACCGGATTTCAGTCTTTCATATAACACACTAGACAGGACCTTGTATGCGATGAGTAAAAGGTTGGTCCCGCGTTATTTGGTAAACACTTAGATCGCATTTCTTAAGCACAGGATATAGAACACTCTGATTCCAATCATCAGGCATGCATTTCCTTAGCTAACCGAGTACAAAAGTGTTCTCTCCATATACGTAGCAAAATCTGAGTGTCCGTGACCATATTTCCATCTCTGTCCTTACAGCTGTTCCAAAGACTTTGATTTTTACATTTTGGTAGAACTTTCGGTTTCGCTTCTGTACCTGTAGTTTTTGATATCTTGGCTCTGAACTTACTTTTACAGACGCCATTTCGGCCTGAAAGGCGTTTTATCTCCCTTCTCCTCTCATTACATCGTTTCCTCACCACACGCGTTGCCATTGGCAGCAGTCATCAATTTTCACAGACTTTACGCGACATTTTTTCGCATACATAAGCTTGTCTAAGCATGGCTGTTCACCATTGTCATAGAATTCGCAATATGCTAATATGCTGTTACCGTATGTCGGGAATATCAGAGTTAGCGCGATTTATTTGTAGTAGTTGAGAGAGTTGGTTGGAGTAGGCTATCTCGGTGGTATGCAGCTCTGTGATGTCTAGCTTCCTTTGCGTTTCGGCACTACTTATTCGCCTGCGTACCTTCCATTAATTACCGCATGATCAAACTTGTTTCTTGTCTTTGGATCATAGATATTCAGGTTGGCTTATGGGTATCTTTATGCGGAAATCTGGTTCCACTCGCTTCCATGTTTCCTGCCGATGCGTAGCTAACCGTCATATTTCATGTCTCTGCATGGCAGCTGTAAAAGCTGTCACAGTTTTTTCGTCGTGTGCATCCATGTCCCGTCCATCGCATGTGGTGTACAGCGGTGTTGCCAACCTTGTCTTTGTCAAAGACATCCGTCGATGCACCATCTCTGTAGAGAGGGAGCGGCTTAGGCCACCTCGCCCGATCCTAGTTTCTTCAATAGGAGAGCCTTTGTATTGAGCTTCAGCAACTTTTGCTACCTACGTCGCACCGGTGCACAGTGGTGGAAAAAAAGTTTTTTTGGACAGTTGAAATTTTAGGCCGCAATTCTTGACCGATTTTCAAAATTCTTTTTTTGTATTATTGGAAACAAAATTGTGCACAGAATGTACGCTTTTTATACCATCACCCTTAGGGATGAGGGTATATATCATTTGATACGAAAAAAAGTGTAACGCATTTAAGGAGACGAGTTAGACCCCAAGTATCTTAAGACCAAATTCGTTTCAGAACTTTTTAAGAAGAATGAGCTATGTCCGTCTGTCTGGCTGGCTGGCTGGCTGGCTGGCTGGCAGGCTGGCTGGCTGGCTGGCTGGCTGGCTGGATGGCTGGTCAGCAGGATAACTCGAGTAAACCTTAACGGATCGGTATGAAAATTTACCAGTATCAATATTTTTCAAAACGAACTTATGGGATTGTAAATGGGCTGAATAGCCCCACCCCTTCTGGTACCTCCCATACAAAATTACCTATTTTTGGAAAATTAATATTTCTTTCATAACTTCCAAACGGACAACCGGAGGATGTTTGAATTTGGTCAGTTTATTTATCTTGCAAAAGTAGACAAACCCTAAGAAAACCGAAACCTTTGCCCCACTGGGACCTCCCATACAAATGACCGAATTGACCCTTATAGTTTTACATACATATCTTTTTTACAAGTAAACTGAGATCACTCAAATTTTGCGTATGATGTTTGCTTATAAATATTAGACTCAGGTATGAATATGGACTATATCGGTTCACGCCTTCTGGTACCTCCCATACAAAATGACCTATTTTTGGAAAATTTATATTTCTCCCATAACTTCCCAACGGACACTTGGGGGGTAATGAATATTTGTCGATAAATTTATGTTGTGATAGGAGGCGAAACCTCAGAAAACCTAACTATTTGACACACCCCTTTTGGTACCTCCCATACAAAATTACCTATTTTTGGAAAATTAATATTTCTTCCATAACTTCCAAACGGACACTTGGGGGGTAATGAAAATTGATCGGTTAATTTATCTTCTGATAGAAGGCAAAACCTCAGAAAACCTAACTATTTGACGCACCCCTTCTGGTACCTCCCATACAAATGACCGAATTGACCCTTATAGTTTTACATACATATTTTTTTTGTAAGTAAATTGAGATCACTCAAATTTTGCGTATGATGTTTGCTTATGAAAATTAGACTCAGGTATGAATATGGACTATATCAGATCACGCCTTCTGGTATCTCCCATACAAAATTACCTATTTTTGGAAAATTAATATTTCTCCTATAACTTCCAAACGGACTCTTGCGGGTAATGAAAATTGGTCGATTAATTTATGTTATTATAGGAGGCAAAACCCTAGAAAATCTAACTATTTGACACACCCCTTCTGGTACCTCCCATACAAAGGACCGAACTCACCCCTATAGTCTTACATACACATTTTTTTTTGTAAGTAAACTGAATTCAGTCAAATTATTCGTAAGTTGTACGAATGAAAATTTGAGTCAGGAATGAATAAGGTCCGTATCGGTTCACCCCTTGTGGTACCCCCTATCAAAATTAAATTTTTTTGAAAAATTAATATTTCTCACATAAATTCCAAACCGGCACCTATCCCCCTACACAAATAAGTAAAGTTGTGGACGATTTTGTACCACAAGCAGGGGGAAAAAATATACATAAGTAATTTTATTTTAATTAAAAATCTATTCATTTTAATAACTCAAGACTTCAACAATATCTTATATTGGGTGATGGTATTTATCAGTCAGTTTACCTGACTGAAATTTCTGTACTGGTTATACCATCACCCGTAGGGATGAAGGTATATATCATTTGATACGACCCAAAAGTGTAACACATAGAAGGAGTCACTTTAGACCCTAGGTTTCTTTGAACCAAATTCGATTCATGACTTTTTAAGTCGTTTGAGCCATGTCCGTCTGTCTGTCTGTCTGTCTGTCTGTCTGTCGGGTGGCTGTCCGGCTGGTTCGCACGATAACTTTCGAAAGACGCAACCAAATGTTTTGAAATTTTGCACGAGTTATTATTTTCTCAAAACTACTTACGGTATTGCAAATGGGCTACATGGCCTAGCCCCTTCTGGTACCTCCCATACAAATACATCATTCCGCCCACTTTAGAAATCGAGTAATAATATCAATACACCCTAAGGGATCGTCCCCAAATTCTGTATTTAGTAAAGCTATAACAGGATAAAGTTTTGGAAAAAATTTTGAAAGCCTAGCCACGCCCCTTCTGGTACCTCCCACACAAATCTACCTTTCCGCCCACTATAGAGATGGAGAAATAATATCAATAAATTAAACGTGATCGTACCCAAATTCTATTTTGAGTAAAGCTATAACAAGATAAAGTTTTAGAGAAAATAATTGGAAGTCTATTCACGCCCCATCTGGTATCTCCCATACACATCTGGTACCGCCCACTTTAGAAATCGATTAATATTATTAAAAGACCTAACGCGATCGTGCCCAAATTCTGTATTTGGTAAAGTTTAAGCAGGATAAAGTTTTGGAGAAAAAATCTGGAAGTCTAGACACGCCCCTTCTGGTACCTCCCATACAAATGTACCACTCCGCCCACTTTAGAAATAGGGTAATAATATCAATACACTCGACACGATCGTGCCCTAATTCTGTATTTTGTTATATTATAACAGGACAAAGTTTTGGAGAAAAAATTGGAAGTCTAGACACGCCCCTTATGGTACCTCCCATACAAATGTACCTTTCCGCCCACTTTTGGGATGTAGTAATAACATCAGTACACCCAACGCAATCATGCGCAAATTCTGTATTTAGTAAAGCTATAACAGGATAAAGTTATGGAGAATAAATCTGGAGCCTAAACACACCCCTTGACGTTCCTCCCATATAAATGTACCACTCCGCCCAATTTCGAAATCGAGTAATAATATCAATAAAATAGAAAATTATTTGTTTTACTGAGGGTAAGGGTAAATGTAAGTCGGGTTGCCCGACTGAAACTTTCTAACTGGTTTTAATTACAAATCGATTATTTTCAATAACTCAAGACTTAAACAATATATTATATTGGGTGATGGTATTTATCAATCAGTTTAACTGACTGAAGTTTCTGTACAGGTTTTATTCTGAATTCGTTACCGTTGTTTTTTTAAAATTTATCAAAGTCGATGCAAAAATAATTTTTGACTTTAATGCCAAATATTTTTTGTACTACGTGTCCCAAAAATTACGAATTAACCTCAATTAATGTGAAAATATGTTACAAATTAAACTCAGTAAAAAAACCAGTACAGAAATTTCAGTCAGATAAACTGACTGATAAATACCATTACCCACTATAAGATATTGTTTAAGTCTTGAGTTATTGAAATTAACAGATTTGTAATTAAAACCAGTTAGAAAGTTTTAGTCGGGCAACCCGACTTACATACACCCTTACCCTCAGTAAAACAAATAATTTTCTATTATATTGATATTATTACTCAATTTCTAAAGTGGGCGGAGTGGTACATTTTTATGGGAGGTACGAGAAGGGGTGTGTCTAGGCTTCCAGATTTATTCTCCATAACTTTATCCTGTTATAGCTTTACTTAATACAGATTGGGCACGATTGCGTTGGGTGTATTGATATTATTACTACATCCCTAAAGTGGGCGGAAGGGTACATTTGTACGGGATACCATAAGGGGCGTGTCTAGACTTCCAAATTTTTCTCCAAAACTTTGTCATATTATAACATAACAAAATTCAAAATTTGGGCACGATCGTGTCGAGTGTATTGATATTATTACCCAATTTCTAAAGTGGGCGAAGTGGTACATTTATATGGGAGGTACCAGAAGGGGCGTGTCTAGACTTCCAGATTTTTTCTCGAAAACTTTATCCTGCTTGAACTTTACCAAATACAGAATTTGGGCACGATCACGTTAGGTCTTTTAATAATATTAATCGATTTCTAAAGTGGGCGGTACCAGATGTTCCAATATTTTTTCCAAAACTTTATCCTGTTATAACTTAACAAAATGCATAATTTGGGCACGATCGTGTTGAGTGTATTGATATTATAACTCCATCTCTAAAATAGGCGGAGTTGTACATTTGTATGGGAGGTACCAGAAGGGGCGTGGCTAGCCTTTAAATTTGTTTTTCCAAAACTTTATCCTGTTATAGCATTACTAAATATAGAATTTGGGAATGATTGAGTTCGATGTATTGATATTATTACTCGATTTCTAAAGTGGGCGGAATTGTACATTTGTATGGAAGGTACCAGATGAGGCGTGGCCATGTAGCCCATTTTCAATACCGTAAGTAGTTTTACAGTTATCCCTATGAGTTTAAAAAAATTCCTTATTTAAGGTTTCTATCCAATCATATTTTTACAGCATATTACATAGTAGGAACTAATCCTCCAAACAATTGGTTTTCATTTGTTGGAGATCATTATCTAATATACTCTACAGACAAATGAGCGGCATCGGTTCAAACGGTACGGCCCCGCCCATATGACACCATTATTAAACAAGCTCACTGGTGTACTTTTAACCTCAGCGACTTGAAATTAGGTGTGGATGGAATTAAGGAGACTGTAAAAGTACTCTATTTTTGTAACCGCAATATCTGGAGGACTATAGTGTCATTTATCTTGAAATTTGGTATGTATTCAATCGAGATAAGTGTACGTCCCTTAAAGAAAAATATGATGAATTTGATCAAAGGATGTAGACCTGCCCATACTGAACTGTTAAAAAAACTTACTATCTCACTTAAATGAAAGTGAGGGCTGTGAAATTTGTGAGTTCATAAACCACTTATGTGCATAAACAGTAGGTGTGATATCTTTCAAAGTTATAAAACAATAGTTATGAAATTGTTACAGTACAAAACATTTTTAAGTACAAATTTTGGAGGCACAACACAGACCGTAAGGTCAGCCGAGCAATATCTGTGTATCATTTTGATAAAAAAAAATTGCTGTAGCGCAAAAAAAAAACTTATCAAAATTAAATGTTCATGTCTGTATTGCCAAGTTTCTAAAATTTTCGTCTTCATATAAAAGCCTGTAGTGTTTGTGTATCAAAATTTATCAAATGATCAAACAAAAAAACAGATCTTCTAAATTTTTAAATCTGTTGCGCTGAGTCCGATCTGCATAGAAAATTGCATCTCTTGAGCCCTAACAACTACTTATGTAGCGCCCCCATCCAAAAAGGAAAATTTTCATAATCCTATCTGTTGTACCGAGTACCATCTGAGTTCTAAACGTCTCTCTTTGGATAAAAACATTTTTGCCACGCCCCATCTGCCTTCTAAACGAAATACTATGTGTATCCAAATTGTATCTTTCTAGAGCCAAAATGCAGTATGTCCATGAACAATACGCCCACTGATTGAAAATTGAAATTACCTTTTCATAATTGTGTTAGAGGATATCAGGATATCAAATTGTATCTCTCTAAGACTCAAATACATTTTGTGCCGAATACTATCTGTGTACCAAATTGTATATCTCTACCCATGTTTTGCCACGCACGAGACTTTATTATACCATCACCCTTAGGGATGAGGGTATATATCATATGATACGAAAAAAAGTGTAACGCATTGAAGGAGACGAGTTAGACCCCAAGTATCTTAAGACCAAATTCGTTTCAGGACTTTTTAAGACGATTCAGCTATGTCCGTCTGTCTGGCTGGATGGCTGGCTGTATGGCTGGTCAGCAGGATAACTCGAGCAAACCTTAACGGATCGGTATGAAAATTTACCAGTATTAAAATTTTTCAAAACGAACTTATAGGATTGTAAATGGGCAAAATAGATCCACCCCTTCTAGAACCTCCCATACAAAATTTCCTATTTTTGGATAATTTATATTTCTTTCATAACTTCCAATCGTAGGATATTTCAATTTGGTCAGTTTATTTATCTTGCAAAAGTAGACAAATCTAAAGAAAACCGAAACCTTTGCCATACCCCTTCTGGTACCTCCCTTACAAATGACCTAATTGACCCTTATAGTTTTACATACATATTTTTTTTGTAAGTAAACTGAATTTACTCAAATTCGATGTTCGCTTACGAAACTGGGACTCAGCAATGAATATGGACTATATCGGTTAACGCCTTCTGGTACCTTACAACATATCTTACAAACATATCTTTTTTGTAAGTACACTGAATTCAGTCAAATTATGCGTAATTTGTACGCCTTTGAAAATATGAATCTGGAGTGAATATGGACTATATCGGGTCACCCCTTCTGGTACCTCCCATACAAAATGACCTATTTTTGGAAAATTAATATTTCTCCCATAACTTCCAAACGGACATTTGAGGGCTAATGAAAATTAGTCGATTAATTTATATTGTGATAGGAGGCGAAACCTCAGAAAACCTAACTATTTGACACACCCCTTCTGGTACCTCCCATACAAAGGACCGAACTCACCCCCATAGTCTTACATACATATCTTTTTTTGTAAGTACACTGAATTCAGTCAAATTTTTCGTAAGTTGTTCGTATGAAAATTTGTGTCACGAATGAATAAGGACTGTATCGGTACCCCTTTTGGTAGCCCCTATCAAAATTAATTTTTTTTTTTAAATTAATATTTCTCACATAAATTCCAAACCGGCACCTATACCTCCTACACAAATAAGTAAAGTTTTGTACGATTTTGCACCACAAGCAGTGGAAAAATTATACATAAGTATTTTTATTTTAAATTAAAATCTAATTATTTCAATAACTCAAGACTTCAACAATATCTTATATTGGGTGATGGTATTTATCAGTCAGTTTACCTGACTGAAATTTCTGTACTAGTTTTTATTTACACATTTAGATAAATTGTCATACCTCCTGATGGGTGTTACAAATGGATGTACATACTGAATATACCACTCGGCCCATGAATATGCGCTTTTGAGGGGTATAAATTTCAATTTGTTTAGAAAATAGCAAATATTGGTTCAGAATTGCAGCTATATGGGCCATTTTAATTTGTTTCTGGAAAGTTTGCTGAAATGTGAATGCAAGCTAAGGAGTAATTTATCTGATATTCTGTTAAAAACGTATATTCGTATCATAACACAGAACAACACATGATTTTGAGACTCAATTCTAAGAACTGCACATGAAAGTAGCCCCAAAAAGAAAAAGTTCTGCATCATTCGTTTTGTCACGTTATGAACAGATTAAAGGAATTGTAATTCTTAATTTTTTTTTTTAAATTTGTTTCAGCTAAATTGGGTTAGTGCTTCTCGAGCTATGCCAAACAAAAGACCCTAAAACGTGACAAATTCCCCTATACCATACTTACTGACTTCAAATCGATATTAAATTATTATGGCATGTATAAATTATTATGCATGTGCAGTAGGCATATAACTAATTTTTACGAAAAATTTGGCATAACACTACGTGGTGGCAAATATGGTACAATTAATGAAAATCACCATTTTAGGTGATTTGGGTTCAAAAATGTTCCGTACCAAACGCGATTTCTAAAATATGTCAGATTTTTGTTCTTAACATACATATTTATTTTAAAAAACCAATGTTTTCAATTGTTATATGAAATAAATTTTAAGTTTAAAGTATGTGGTGATTCACAAAATTGCAAAATGTCTTCCATAATTTTAATTGCGCGCTTTGCGTTGATGTTGCTCCGCTGAACCCATTGCTCGACCCAATGTCTGAGAAAACATTCATTTGCTTTTGTAAAGCCGGACAATGACTTTTGTAGTGTGTCGTCATTATTTTTGTCAAAAGTATGATCAGAAAACCAGACGTCGCTCTAATAATCACATATACATTTACAAATAGGATATAATCTGCCTACTATTAGTTAAGATTCCAAGTAAAAAATGTATGTATTGCTGCGAGTTGGCAACCCTGTAATTGAAATCACTTTGACAGATTTGTAAAGAAATTAAACAACAAAGCAAAACATCAAAAACAGCTGATGCGATGACGTAACCTTTGTAGAAAAACTTTTGATGGCTATATGATCTGAAAAAAAAGTAATTGCATTTGGTGCGAAAACTTTTTTGCAATTTCGAAAAAAATTAATAATGGGAGTTCATACTTTTTTATGTTCTATTCGACTATGCTATGCCATTTTTTCTATTTGCAAAAATTTTAAAAAGTTATATGCCTAATGTGCAGTTCTCAGAATTGAGTCCCAAATCAATGAGCTGAAAAATGTTGTAATGTGTAATATTTGGCCCGAATCTTTCATTATTTTGCTACCTGAACGATTCCAAACTAAACTGTTGCTATGACATAAATTCTCCTGCACAATATCGACTTCATGTCTGTCGCTACATTTAATCATTTTTGTCACGTCAAATCTGCGTCTTTTCGCAGCAAAAATCTGTGTTTCGTTTTTGGCAGTCCTTGCATTATATGCATTTTTGTATTGCCAGCATGTCCTGTTGCCAACGTCCTTGTGCGGTGGTTTTGGCGAAAAATGCCTTTAAAGCTTTAATCAGTGTTTGCTTCACATATTGTTCAATTTAGTTTGCCCCGCTGCAATTTTCCCACGGCCATTTTCGCCATATTGCTGAGGTTTAACCAGAAAGGATGTCCTTTCAGTGAATCATGATTGCGTATTTTGTTGCTGTTGTTGTTAATATGTTATCCTATTTTTTTACTCTCATTCATTCTTATGCTCATTTTTCATTTTACACCTTCGTACTAGTATTCACTATGTATTTTTTTTGTTTTCTTAAAAGTTAAGTTGTTGCTCATGTTTTTCTCACACGGCAAGTGTGACTTGTGCAACATTGTGTCAAGTGGTCCCTGTGGCCAACTCCTGCTTATGTATTATATTTTTTTGTGTATGCTTGAAATGTATGTTAGTTGTGTAGCCCCTTGTTGCATTTACACATTTGCACTTACGATATAGTTGTTATACTGGTTTTACGTTTTTGCTGTTGTTGTTGTCTTCTCGCTACGATATCTTTATGCTCTGATAGGACCACGACTAGCAGCAATAGCAATCAACATCGACGGCAGTAGCTGCATTTGCGAGTAGAACAACTTTCAAGTACTTGTTGTAGCATCGTGGCAAGGACGACACATTTGCAATGAAAAATATTTTTCTGATTTGCTTTATTTCCTCTCTAGAAAGTTGTATTTTATTGCTTTACTATGTTTGTATATGACAATTTGTAAACGTGATAAAACTATCATTTGTTTTCACTCAAATGTTTGCTGGTGGATATGTCACAATGGACATTTTGGAAGGTTTCCACTTGCATTTTTTTTTTCGTTGAATTTATTTAAGAAAAAGTTGTAGAAGTTTTTCAATCTGATGGTGGAATGGAGGTTTGATGTTTTTCTATTACGACATCGAATTGGTTTGAGGCTCTGCCTGAAAAAATGTAATATTGAAATGAGTAATGATTAAGGTGGTACTTTGGTTAAGTAGTGAATTGAAAACTATACATTAAAACAATTGAGAAAGTTTCAGACTAACATATACCCTCACCCAACATCAAATTTGCTTAACAAAATATAGAATTGACACTATCGCATTGGGTGTATAGATATTATTACACTAGAGCCCCGATTTGCGCCGTTAATGGGGACCGGAGAAACGCGGAGCAAATCGAAACAACGCAAATCGAATCAGCTTTTTCTATATAAATGCACTGAAATTTAGTTTATTGGGGAAAATATTCAGAACAAAGCAAAAAAAAAAACAGTATGAATTAATTTTTATTAATTTCATTTACTTCAACAAATGTTTATAATTATTATAAAGAAATGACAAAACAATAAATTCAGAAAAAACATAACAAAAATTAAATTCATTTACATATGTATGTATATTCATAAAAAGTAGATGCAGTAAACAATTTTAATTTATTTAGCTAACATTGAGCTCTCTTCGGATGATAAATCAACACATATCCATTTGATCGAATGGTCTTACTGGTTTTTTTAAACAAAAATGTCTAAAGTTTGTTGAATTTTTAAAGATTTTTTTTTGTTGATATATTTCTTTGTTACTACTAATGGCTTGATCAACGGGTGCTGTTGTTACCGACGCAAATCAAAATGACTCAAATCGAAAAAAATGTAGCAAATCGGAAACAAAACGACGCAAATCGAAATCAAAACGATGCAAATCGAACCGACGCAAATCGGGGTCTAAACCGTGCAACACAGACCGACGCAACTTGAAATTGCAACGACGCAAATCGATTTTTTCCAGTTTTTAAAAAGCGACGCAAATCGGAACGACGCAAGTCGGGGCTCTAGCGTACTTGATTTCTAAAGTGGGCGGAGTGGTACATTTGTACCAGAAGAGGCGTGGCTATACTTCAAATTTTTTCCTCAAAATCTTTATCCTGTTAAAGCCTGGCAAAATACAGTATTAGGACACGAACGCGTTGGGTGTATTGATATTATAATTCGACTAGCTGACCGGGCAGACTTCGTCCTGCCTAAATAAGTATTGACTTAAGTGTAGTTTTTTTTGGGTAGAAATTTTTGGGTAGCTTTTTTTTATGTAATGCTTTTGATAATGCAACGTGCATGGGAAAACCAAAGGAGTAAACATATCGCTCGTTTTGTGCAAGACCGTCACAACTCAAAATTTGCAACTTTACAGGAGAACAATTTAAAGTTTTTAAACCATCATACCTCAAAACATTTCTTATCTGGATCTAAAAAATCTTCATGCTTAACATATTTAATGCATTATTAAGTCAATTATTGACTTTTATTCATCAGATACATATTTTGTTTTTGTGTAGACCCGATTTTATTTTTGTATATTTGAGTTGTGACACTGTTGATGCAAAATTAATGATTACACAAGGGAACAAAATTGAACTTTTTGAGTGTTGTTTGGAATTCTATAGCTGTTTTTTACTAATTTGAGGTCGCTGATTTCAAATCTAATCTCCATTTTTCCCCATCAGCTCGAATTTTTAAGTTACAGGTACTAATCGTATTTTCGCCTATTTTCCAAAAAATTATAGTTCAAAAAATCATAATTTTTTTTTCATAAGCCGGATTTTAAAATTTTGTTTTTTTCTTTAATGATATCGTTGTTACCTTTGAAAAAAATCAAATTTTTTAATATCACAAAAAATGACTGAGTAAAGGCTCTTTTATTCAAAAAAAATTACAAAAAAAATTACAAAAAAAATTACACATTTTAATTTTCTTCACGCTGAAAGTTAATCGGTTGGGGACAAATTGTTCTTTTTATTAGCTTTATTGGATATCATATTAAAGTAGCTTTCTAAAACATGTATGTACGTAATAATCGATTGAAAATTTAATGAGTTATGCTAAGTTCGGTGATAACAGATTTTTCGAATTTTTTTGTTTCTACCCAAAAAAAATTAAAATTTTGTATTTTTAAAAATCATGACAAATTTGCAAATTTATTTATAGTTTAATTTATAGTTTTGCCTCCTATTACAATATTAATTAACTGACCAAATTTAATTAATCGGCAAGTTTCAATTTGGAAGTTAAGGGGGAAATATTAATTTTCCACAAATAGGTCATTTTGTATGGGAGGTACCAGAAGGGGTGATCCGATATAGTGCAAATTCATTCCTGATTCATATTTTCATAACCGTAAAACTTACGCATAGTTTGTCTGAATTCAGTGCACTTACAAAAAAGATATGTATGTAAGACTATTGGGGTGAGTTCGGTCATTTGTATGGGAGGTACCAGAAGGGGTATGGCAACGGTTTCGGTTTTTTTAGGGTTTGTCTACTTTTGCAAGATAAATAAACTGACCAAATTTAAATATCCTCCGGTTGTCTGTTTATCAGCTATCGAAAATATATTAATTATCCATAAATAGGTAATTTTGTATGGGAGGTACCAGAAGGGGTGGGGCTATTCCGCCCATTTACAATCCCATAAATTCGTTTCGAAAAATATTAATACTGATAAATTTTCATAACGATCCGTTAAGGTTTGCTCGAGTTACACTTTCACAAACATATTAATTAATTTTATTTCTGTATGGAAATCGTGATTTTTGTAAATTTAGTTATCTCAGTAAATTGTTGACAAAATCAAAAGTTGTGCACAGATTTCAATGAAATAAAGCTCATTTGATTCAAACTATATTAAGATAAATGTTTTAAGACCAACACTGTGATTTTTGTTGCATTATTTTTTTTTATGAATTTTTAAAAAACAAAATTTTTTTTTTTTGTAAAATTTTTGTATTTTTTTTTTAAAACTACAACGATATCTCTGAAACTACTGGGCAAAATTAAAAACAATGTAGGTACGGGTTAAAGATAATTTTGTTGACGAGTTTAAGTTTTTTTTTAATTGAATATGGTGAACCGTTTTCAAGTTATTTAAATATTTGTAGTGGAAGTACCTTAGTTTTGGAAATAACGGTATATCGCGAAAAGTCGAGCTGATACGAAAAAACCAAGTGCAGATTTGGATTCAGCGTCCCAAATTACCTTTAAAACAATATTAAGTTCTTTAACAACAAATACCTTGTTCCCTTGTGTTATTAATGGTTACAAGTCAACATATTACTATATTGTTACTAGATGACCCGGCAAACGTTGTTCTGCCATACAACTTCGTACCCTGCGAACTTTGTCTCGCTCCAAAGTTAACGCCTTCATATAAGCTCCAGGGTAATATTAATACAGATAGTTAAAATTTTAATGTAATTTATTTGAATTTATTCGAAATTAGTGAAGAGCGATCTGATAAACAATGTATTTCGATTTGTTTTCCGGCGCAAAAACAAACATTGAAGACGATTTGCCGACACGCGAACAGGAAACGTACAGCTGACCGTGCGAAAAGCAAGGGGATTTCGAGATTGATCCCACAAACTTCCAACAATTGGCTTTGCGATTTATTGATTGTCATCACAAAAGCCACTCGAATGGTTTATTTAATTCGCTTGAATTCGAAAGGACGATCTATTTTTCCATTCGAAAAGTCATTTTTGAATAATTATCCGAAATTTTCCATATTAACATCGTCCAAAATTATCAAATCAAACATTAAAATAAAAAATTTCGTCGAAAAAGAAAATTCAATTTTTATTTAATTTTTCCGTAATTTTCCAACAAACATTTTTCCATTCGAAAAGCCACTACGGAACAATGGCTTACAAAATTTTATACGAAAATTCAATTTGCGATTTTCATCAAATCAAGTAATATAATGCAAAATTTCGGTGAAAAAGTCCAAGTTTTTCGAGCTTTTCCGAGTTTTCCACCAAGAATTTTTCTATTTTTCCATTCGAAAAGTCGTTTCGGAATAATTATCCAAAATGCAAAATTTCGTCGAAAAAAAATTTAAATTTTTTTTTAATTTTTCCGTAATTTTTTGAATTTTTCAACAAAAATTTTCTATTTCCATACAAAAAGGCAGTTTCCCAGTTTCCCTATTTTCCGACTTTTCCGAAGGAAATAAACATTCTCCTGGCAATTACGAACAACTGAAAAAAATATTGAGCAAAATCGGCCCAGGGGTTCTCAATTGATGAATGACTATATGAATTACTATTACACCATTTTTATATATATAGAAATTATTTATCCCGTTAAATTTTCCGGAATTTTCCGAGTATTTCGCTAATAATTTTCTATTTTTGCATTCGAAAAGCCATTTCGTAACAATTGCACACAATTTTCCCGGCGTTTCCTAGGGATTTTCCCAAAATTTTTTGGCATAAAAAATTCCTGCCAATTATGAAAAATTGAAAAAAAAATTGAGCAAACTGGGACAACGTTCTTTCTTTATAAATTACTATACATTTTTCACACTATATTTCACAATAATCCGAAATTTTTCAGCAACACAACAAATTTTTCACCTTTACGTCGATTGAAATCATCAAATCAAGCGATACAATGGAAGATTTCGTCGAAGGCATCCAAATCTTTTTTTTTTTTTTCAACTATTTTTCTATTCGAAAACCGACAAAAATTTAATATGCTATTTACCTCAAATCAGGCGATGAAATGCAAAATTTTACCGAAAAATGCAAATTTATCGATTTTTTTTGGAATTTTCCGAGTTTTCCACCGAGAATTTATTTATTTTTCCATTCGGAAAGTCATTTCGGAATAATTATCCGAAATTTTTCGCAAGTTCGTTCAAAACTATCAAATCGTACAACAAAAAGCTAAATTTTGTCGAAAAATAGTATTAAAATTTATCGATTTTTTCCGGAATTTTCCGAATTTTTCAACAAAAATTTTCTATTTTTCTATTCGAAAATCCATTCCGTATCAATTGCATACAAAATTCCGTACAAAAAGGCAATTTTCGATTTTTCAAATTTTCCGACTTTTCCGGATAATTTTCCCAAAATTTTCTTTCGTAAAAACCTACTCCTGGCAATTACGAATAACTGAAAAAAAATTGAGCCAAATCGGTCCAACCGTTCTCGAGTTTTGCGCTTAGCAACACATTCAGCGACTTATTTTTATATTATAGATTAAAAAGTTTATTTATTTTATGAAATAGTACAAAAACAGAACACTAATATCAAAATCACATTAAAACCAGTACAGAAATTACAGTCAGGCAAACTGACTGATAAATACCCTCACCCAATGTAATATATATTTACAGTCAGGCAAACTGACTGATAAATACCCTCACCCAATGTAATATATAGTTTGAATCTTGAGTTATTGAAATAATTTATGTATTATTATGTGCTTGCTGGTGGTGCGCCAACAACAATAAATGTAAAAAGTTCAATTCACTATTTCTGTAAATTTGGTCACTTTGTGTGGGGTTACCGAAAGGATCTTATACGGTACTAACTGAGAACTAAGGAAAAAGTGTCTTATTTATTCGAACAAAACATTTTTCAACTTCTTAAGGAGTTTCTCTTAAGAAATTATTCTTTTTTCTTTTCCGCAAATCAACGTTCAATGAACGCTTACCATGTGCAAAATTTGACTGAATTCAGTATACATATACAAAATATATGCATGTGGAACTATTGGGTCGATTTTGGTCATTTTCATGAGAGGTACCAGAAAGGGTCAGCCCGTATAGTCCATATTCATTCCTAAGTCAAATTGTCATAAGCGTATATCCAACGCAAAATATGGTTGAATTCAGTGAACATATTTAAAAATATATGTATGGAAAACTATGAAGGTCAATTCGGCCATTTGTATGGGAGGTACCAGAAGAGGTGTGTTTCAGTTTATAGTTCATAGTTAAATTGACGAAATTCAAATATCATCGAGTTGCCCGTTTGGAAGTTATGAAAGAAAAATATTAATTATCCAAAAAAAAGTTTATTTTGTATTGGAGGTACCAGAAGGGATGGGTCTATTCTGCATATTTATAATCCCATTACTTCATTATGGAAAATATATCAGTTAATGTGTGCTCTAGTTATCCTGCAGCCTCCCAACAGCCATCTAACCAGTCAGCCGGCCAGCCAGAGTCAACAGTTTCCAAAATTCCTGAAACGAATGATATACATATACCCTCATCCCTAATGGTGAGGGTATAAAAATGTAGCTATAAAGTTACAACATAAGATATGACATATTGTTTACTTCTATTAATGACATATTTATTTGCAAAAACGTTTCATTTTATTTTATTTCGAATTTCCACATTATTTTGTAGTAGTAGTTTTAACAGCAATAACGTCATAAATAGAAATATTACAATTTTTATTAGCAATATTAGTACAATAACGTCACATCTTATTTTGTGTCTACTTTTAAATGAAAATATTTTTAATTTCTAAGTATGGAATTGCATTACAATAATGTCACATTTGAAAATATCACACTTTTGCACGCATAGACTTTCTCATTTGAAATCTAATTTTTGCCTTTAAACAGTCACAAAAATAAATGTTCCTTTTTTGTTACAAATCACTTCGCGTGCATTGGTAGACGATCAAACATAAACCAAAATATGACTTTGTTGACATTAATAAATAGAACTGAAGCGAGTGAGGCAATACCGTTACAACTATCCGTAGTACCGTTATTTTTTGCATGTATATCTTCACTCTTGGATAGTTGTATAGAGTTTTAAAAGCAGAACATTTCTGTACCACTAACTCAAAAATGCCAAAATTTGAGTTGTGACGGTCTTGCAGGAAACGAGCGATATGTTAATCAGTGGGTCTTTCTACACGTGAAAGCACATACAACATAAAGCTGTTAATGAAAAAAAAAGAATTTTTCAAATTCAAGCCGCAAACTTGAATAAACTGTTCATCAGCATTACTGATTGTCATCGCAAATTCTAACCGAACTGGCACTGTAATCAGTTGAATCAAACGGCAAATCCCTGGGTATTCCCATGAAACATAGTAACTATTCATTAGTTCCCTTATACTTTCTGATTAAATTAAATAAGGAAGGATTACTTAATCCTGTATTGCTTCTTAACTACTGTAATTCCTGATTAAGGGGTTTCAGCGATTTTTTGTGTGTACACTCATTCCTCATTATGATAAGACATGTTTGCAATATTTTTTATCTTGATATTGCAACGTCAAAAAGATTTGCGTAATAATGAAGGATGTGTAGCCAACGCGATACGTTTTGTGATCAAAAATTTTCTAAAATCAACAATATCAAAACCCGTTAATATTACACTGTTGTATAATTGTAATTAAATCAGATTTGTGAAATGTTTCAATTCGTGAGTATTCGATTTTTTTCTGCCGCAGATCTCGGTCACATACACCACTGGTCTTAAATAATTCCATACCAAATATAAAGATGAATGGTGCTACAGTGCTCCAGCTATTGCTATTGGAGAACAGAATTGGGCAGGGTCACCCATTTTTTGCTTGATCACGCATATTGGTGTTTATTCCACACCCTATTTTAAATCCCACCCCTTTTTTTAGACTACGCATATTGCTCTTGATTGAATACACTCCAAATTTCATGACAATTTGCAAAATAGAGTCGAATAGATGAGGTCATGCCTTATGATCTAGTACTTCAGATATCGCACTTTTACAAATTAGGTCCTATGGGCAGGGCCATTCCTACTAATCTAATACTTCAGATACCGCATTTTAAGAAATTAGCTCCTAGGGGCGGGGCCACGCCTAATAATCTTATCCCGCCAGTTTTTGACTTAATCATATTGCATCCACACCTGATTTAAAGTCACTTATTTTAGTAGTACGCCAGATATTTCATTTTTGTTAATGGGGTGGAATGGATTGGCCTCACCTCAGAGACATCAGTTAAATGCTGTAGCATCCACTGAGTGTTAAACAAACTCAATTTAAATCTTATATACATACATAAATATACCATTTGTCTGTGTCATTTGAAAATTCAAATATTGACAAATTTAACATTGACATACTATTTAAATTTTCACAATTTAAAACTTTTGAACATTTTTTGTATGGGAAAATCGAAAATCGACTCAATAAATGGACCACATGATTCAAATGCAATGTTTAAGTAACCTATAACGATCCTCGAAAGATTGTCTTTCTATTGATGCCGGTTTGTTGCACATCGGTTGGGTGGTTTTGAAGTCTATAGTGGACATACGTAGAAACAAATGTTCACTTTTATATATATAGATTTCTAAAGTGGTCGGAATGGTTCATTTGTATGGGAGGTACCAGAAGGGGCGTGGCCATGAAGCCCATGTCCAAATTTATCGTGCGTATTAGCCATTAGACCGGCCGTGGCACAGTGGTTAGAACACGCGACTACCATGCGGGAGATCGCAAGTTCAAACCTGGCTCCAGTCATTTTAAAAGAAAAAAAATAAATAAAATTTTCTTTCATTGTCGGCTCCCCTCGAATGTTGTTGACAGCAACTTCGCAGTATAAAGCGTCGATTCAATCTTCGTGTCTAGTAGGAGCTTCTCAAACAGTGACGTTCGCATTCGTCGATAAACAAGTAGGTGCCGTTAGTTGTGAATCTAAAAATATAAAGCGTGTTAATTCACAACAACGCGAGAAGCTATCCCATACCTCATTCATGAGGTGCAAAGGGAAATTAAGTAAGTAAGTATTAGCCAGATAGACAGACGGACGTGGCTCAAACGACTTAAAAAGCCTTAAATCTAATTTGGTTCAAAGAGACCTAGGTTCAAAAGTGGCTCCTTCTATGTGTTACACTTTTGGATCGTATCAAATGATATATTGTATATAAACAATTTTCCTATTAAATTTACGTTAAGGTTGATACACCTTTGATACATCAAATTTGGCTTACGATCAGAAAAGTGTTTTTTATTGTTTGATATTTTTGGTCAAATTCAGTGTGTCACGCACTAGGATGACGCGTTTCGAACTCCATGAAGAGTTCATCTTCAGACCCCTTTGTGACGAACTGATGCACAATGGTACATCATCAGCTGTATATATATCTACAATTATGTCAAACATGTACATGCGAAGTAGATATCAGCCGAAAATGTCCAGCACCACTTATAGTTTTGAAATTAAAACATGAGAAATGGAGGAAATTCTTTCCCCACGATACCTCAAAGCTTAAGCTTCTTTACAAGGTTTTTTAATGGTAAACTAAGATTACTTTAAATTTTTCTATGTGTTTTAAACTGTTTGTTTGTTAATTTTACTATTTTCCAGTTGAGTGACTTGTCATCCGTTGTATTCTATTACAAGTCGAAGCAGAGCTAGACTTTATTTTCACAAACATCACAAAGCTATCTTTTCAAAAAACTTACGACGCTGTGTTTGTCCCACTGTGAGCAAACGCGGCACAGCATTCTCATCTTCAACACAGCTTTCTTACACATTATGAAATAACTATAATTTTAGCTAGCTCAATCATCTTTTGACGACGATTACTGAATTACGTAAAAAGTTCATCCTGTTTTTTATAAATTCAGAGGAATCGTTCATTTTTGATGACTCCAAAATGCCAAACAGAGTAACGCCTTGAAAGTTATGTTTTTGGCAATTTCACCAAACTAATTTTTTTAAACAACTGCCGCCATCTTTGCCTGTTTTTGAAACCTTTCTCTTACAAACTCCCTAACATCTTTACTATTTTATTGAATTTACTATATTTGAAGATTTTTCCGACTATATTTCTCCTCGACGTAAACATTTAAATGAGTTTCCCATTGCTGTTGTTACGTTAAGTGCAACTTTATTTAGGTCGGATTTGTAGATAATTACGATATACTTTACTATTTGCAACAATGATACGAGTAGCATCTTTCATCGTCTCGCTGTGTAAATCAAGCGAATTGCAAAAAGTGTCAAACTTTTATTGCGGTTCAATTCATCATCAGACATGCAAAACCCCTGCATGTGATATTAAAAGTTTCTGCATTTCAACAACAAATTAAATTAGAGAACTTTGTGCAAAATTTAAGCCAAATTTCACGCAAAAGATGTTGAATTCGTAACGAAAAGCAAAATGTTGTTGTGAATTCTACACATTCAAATACTGCCGCCAGTGATGGTATATTTGACGATTTATCGTCATTTTGACGATTTTTTGTCCAAAAAAACAGAAATGACGATTTGACGATTTTTATCCCTTAAATGACGATTTTTACAAATTACAACTTTCCTTTTATATGCAAGTGAAATTTCGCTTAAAACAAAATTACCACAACATGAAATAGATGAAATTAAAATGAACTGCATTAATTTTTACATCGAACTTTGTGATCAAGCTCAGAAACGATTTGAATTCGAAAATAAATTTAAATCATTAAACTTAATTAATCCGAATGTATTAATAAATGGTCCAGATCTGTCTTTCTCTATTATAGTAAAAAAGTATCAACATTTTATTGAATACGATGAACTGCAAGGTTTAGACTCCGAATTCCGCGAATTATCTCAGTTAGATTTCAGAAATATATTTAATAGTAACAACGAAGAGTTGTTGAAATTTTAGAAAACAGTCTGTGAGCTAAGATGTGCGGACTCTAAACTTCTTTTTCCATTTTAAACAAAATTTATTTAAAAAAAATATAATACTACCACATTCGTCGGCAAATGTAGAAAGAGCATTTAGTCAAGTTAATTTAAATAAGAATAAATATAGAAACCGATTAGAAAGAGATTCAATGGAAGATATTTCCTTCACAAAAGACTTCCTTAAATTAAATAATGCAAATTGTTATGATGTAAAGGTAAAAGTTTAATAGTGACATGTATTTAAATAACAGTACATCGGCTTAAAATGTAAAATTATTTTTATTAATAATTTTTTTAGACTGACAAAACTAGAAAGTGATATCTTTGTGAAAACACAATGTAATACAAATTATATAAAAATATATTAATATGTAACCTCTTACTTTTATTTAATTATTGTTATGTTTTTTTAGTTTTTGTTTGTTTTTTAAGTTATTTTATTCAATGAATTAATTTATTTTAATTAATTTTTAATGGCTTCGAAATAAAACGTCTAAAAAACGTATTTTATTGTTTGTTTTTTGCATTAGTTTGTTACATACAGGATAAAATGAGTAAATTTTTGTGTAAAGATTTTTTGACGATTTTAAAATCAGGTTTTGACGATTTTGACGATTTCAAAACCCAAAATTGACGATTTTTGTCCAATTTTGTATACCATCACTGACTGCCGCCTATACGTATGAGTTATGCCGAATATCCAGAACGAGTACACAACACAACTTTACGTAGTGTGAACAACAAATTGAGGTTACTCATACGCTGCGGTCTACACGTGTTTCGGGGGCCATAAATAGGTTGTTTTTGGTCTATGGCATTCATTGCCGGTGTTAGTTACACTGCACTTCCTCGGCCCCGTTTTTGCACAAATTTGTGGTGGGAATGGTGTGAATGTTTAACATATTGTAAAATGTTTAGTTACACATAGACCACAATAACATGTGGAACAACCATACGTTGTTGTTGTTGTTGCTGCTGTTGGTTGCGTTGCTGACTTGCGTTGTGGAAATTGAAAATGACGTTTTGTGTATATGAGGTTTTTTTTTTGTTTGTGTGTCGTCATTGTCAACCAACACGTACTATTGACAACTAATAATAACAATATAACAAGTAAAAACAAAGCAATACCGCTGTAAATGCAACGACAAACTTCACATTACCACATATGAGGTAAGCATATTCGGCAGGGTATTATACTAAGGTAATCTTTATATGTATGGCAACTTTTAGATGTATTACCACGAGTCGGTTTAATTTTAAACTAGATTTTGATTTCACGAAAAAATATACACATCTTTTTAAAAATTTTCATCCAGTATGGTGCATTTTTCATCACCTGTTACCATACGGTTCAGCAGTTATGCAAGTTCGTTCCATTTTAACAGTGAAACAATTTTTAAGTCGTTTCATTAATTCTTTAATTTATGACAAATATTAAGTTTCTTTTTTTAAACCTATTTAATTCCTTAGCAATGTTGTGACTACTAATGCAATGGTCCTCTTGAACTATATCCAAAATATCAACGACTTGTTTGGTGACAGGTCGACTGGGCGAGGATCATCTTTGACATCGAAGAACGAAAGCGAGCGAAACTTTTTCTGACAGGTTATTAATATAAAAAATTTTATTAATCTAAACGATAGCCAACCTAATATCGATTCTAGAAAAAATTTCCTTTTATTATACAAAAAAAATCAATTCTTGTATTCATGTTATGTGTAGTAGACCGGGTCGGTCCACATACAAAAATTTTTTTTCTTCAAATTCGAGGACAAATATTAAAGACCTCCTCGAGACAACTTAAAAAAAAATATTTTTTCCTTCCCCACCCCCGGAAAAACAGCCAAAATCGTTTTTTTTATCACTGTTTTTTGTTTGTGGCTCAATCGTTAAATCGAAGGCATCGGTGTATAGGTTTCGACGAGTACTACATTTGTCCTATAGATGTCGCTGACATAAGACATCATCTTGTAATGATGGTCTCATTTAGAGCAATTTTTACCCCTAAAATTTAAAAATATTTTTTAGTAGGATTAAAGCCCTTTAAAAGCCAAGAACATTTTGCTTTAGAAGTATACAGTTTTATTCAAAAAGAAAAAAGTTACGAATGATAAGATGTATTTACAGCATCAACAAAAACATTTTTTTATGTTGTTTGCATTATTATCGCAAATTTTTGCATACTTTATAGCGCTGATACAAATTTTTTATAAAAATGATTCTATACTTTGTAGCTCAAATTGTTGCATGTCTTAACGACATCGAAAAAAAATTAAACATTTTCTCGAGATAATTCATTTTTGATCTAGTTACCGACGAAATATAATTTTTATTACAAATAAAATCCTAAAAAGAGCAAAGATATGTATGTAATTACAGCAAATATTGGCGCGACTCAAGGTCCGTTAACTACTTTCTAGTTTTGCAATAATTTTTCATTTTGATTAGTCATTCCAGCACTGATGCACTTAAATGTCGCACAAATGTTCAGTGTTGCAAATGGTATGGGAAGAATACAAGTGCAAAATTATGTCTATATTTTATTATTAATACTTCCAGTGTGGACCAGGTATCGTTATAATCTCGTTGCTTGAATATTGGTGACGCTGAATATTTTCATCCGTTTGTTTGAAAACACTGTTTACGCTGAAAAACATGCAACAACTTGTATTTAATTTTTTTCGATATTGCTAAGAAGTATGCAATAATTTTCTGTAATAATGCAAACAACAGAAAAAAAAATATTAGTGTTGATGCTGTAAATACATCTTTTCATACATAACTTTTTTGTTTTTGAATAAAACTGTATTCTTCCAAAGCAAAATGTTCTTGGTTTTTAAAGGGCTTTAATTCTGAGAAAAAATATTTTAAAATTTTAGAGGTAGAAATTGTTCTAAATGAGGCCATCATTACAAGATGATGTCATATGTCAGCGACATCTATAGGACAAATGTAGTACTCGTTGAGACCAATACACCGATGTCTTGTATGTTACGATGGAGCCACAAACAAAAGAGCAGAGATAAAAAAAGGATTTTGGCTGTTTTTCCGGGGGGTGGGGGAGGATTTTTTTTTTTAAGTTGTCTCGAGGTGATCTTTAATATTTGCCCTCGACTTTGTAAATTTTTTTTCGTGACCTGGTCTAATGTGTAGCGTTTTTTTTACAAACTTTACTGAATGAAATAAAAACCAGTACAGAAATTTCAGTCAGATAAACCGACTGATAAATACCATCACCCACTATAAGATATTGTGTAAGTCTTGAGTTGTTGAAATTAACTGATTTGTAATTAAAATTACTTATGTATTATTAGGTATATGCTTGCTTTGGAGCGTAAACGGTTGTAGCTAAGACTTTCGGAACATAATACCAATGGTCTAAAGACATGTAGCAAAACCGTACAAGTTTGACTTATTTCTTTACGAGGTACCGTTAGGGGCAGCTCAAAGTGGCCGAAGTTTTTTTTTGTAAATTATCGCTCAATTTCCAAAAATAGGTCAATTTGTATGGGAGGTACCAGAAGGGGTCAACCTATAAAGCGTAAAACTTACGCAAATTCTGACTGAATTCAGTGTACTTGTAAAAAAGATATGTATGTAACCCTATGGGGGTAAATTCGGTCATTTGTATGGGAGGTACCAGAAGGGGTGTGTCAAATAGTTAGGTTTTTTAGGTTATGCCTCCTATTACAAGATAAATTAACTGACTAAATCTGATTGTCCCCCAGGTGGCGGTTTGGAAGATATGGGGAAATATTAATGTTCCAAAAATAGGTAATTTTGTATGGGAGGTACCGGAAGGCGTGAATCGATATAGTCCATGTTCATTCCTGAGTCTAATTTTCATAAGAAAACAACATACGCAAAATTTGAGTGATCTCAGTTTACTTACAAAAAAGATATGTATGTAAAACTATAAGGGTCAATTCGGTCATTTGTATGGGAGGTATGGGAGGAAATAAAGCCTGGTGAATTAACTGCAATTTTTGCACTTACCGACCCCTAAATTTTTAGTACTAAATATTGTAAATCCGATAAATCGTATAATTTTTTGGTTTGACGGATGATTTTGCGCGGGACTCCTTTGCGTTCTAGTGATTTCTAGATTACAATGTGGTCGGTAGTGGCGAATGCTGTCTCGTGAGCGCCATTCGACGGTGTGCTCCACTATTGTGAGCAATGTGTTGACATGGTCGACCCTGGATCGATGCGCTCTAAAACCAGTCTACTCGTTTCTCAGACTAGGTGACACATGATCTGATAGCTACTTAATGATGATGTGCGCGACTATGCTTTGTACCAGATATCAATTTGCCAGTGATATTTCGGGCATGTATTGTCAAATTGATTATCCTTAACAAAATAAACAAGTGAGTTAGTTTCAGTCGGGTAAACCGACTAACATATACCCTCACCCTCAGAAAAACCATAAAATTTGCTTAACAAAATACAGAATTCGAGAACTATCCCGTTGGGTATATTAATATGTATTATTAATCGATATCAAAAGTTGGCGGAATGGTACATTTGTTCGGGATGTACCAGAAGGTGCCTAACTAGACTTCCAATTTTTCCTCCGATATTTTATCCTGTTATAGCCTAACAAAATTATTATTCCATCTCTAAAGTGCGCGGTAAGGTACATTTATGTGAGAAGGGGTGTGGCTAGACTTCCAATTTTTTCATCAAAAACTTTATACTGCAACAATTTTACTAAATACGGAATTTGGGCACGATCGCGTTGGGTGTATTGATATTATTACTTGATTTCTAAAGTGGGCGGCCCATTTCCAGTACCGTAAGTAATTTTGGGGAAATATTATTGGGGACATGGCTTAAGCAACTTAATAAGTCATGATTCAAATTTGGTTCAGAGAAACCCTGGGGCTAAAGAAACTCCTTCTATGTGTTACACTTTTGGGTCATATAAAATGATATATACCCTCCCAGCCGTAGGGTGAGGGTATAGAAAATCAATATATACATTAAGCTGGACCCTCAATGTATTGGGGAACTCATTTCATCTGTTCAAAAAAAAACCGGTTAGGTTTGTGTGAGGTTAGGTTAAGAAAAAAATTAAAAAAAAATATGAGCTCGATCGGTTGGAAATTGGTGTGCCGCTCGCGGTTTGAAGTTTGTGAACCCTAGGGTAAAATTTTTTTTTTTTCGATTTTCCAAAATTATCAGTTGGTTTTGTAAAGGGTTAAGATCAAATAAAATTACAAAAATATGGGCTTGATCGGTTGAAAATTGACGTGACGCTTGCGGTTTGAAGTGAAAACAAGGATGTTTTTTTCGATTTAAAAATTTTAAAAATAATTAATTTTTTTAAATAAAATTAATACATTTTAAAAAAAAATTTTACCAAATTTCCGCAAAATATCCGCCTTAATATACATATGTAAACAAAATTTCTATGAAACACTATCAAATAATATTTTTTAAGATTTCCTTGAATGGATGAGTTTAGGTAGATCTCGTTGTAAACTCCAGCAGAAGTCTGCCATCAGATGTGAGACCTACTCTGACTGATAACGCTCTCCCATTATCTTTCAACCTCGAAATGGTCGTTAGATTGTATATTGCCTATCAAATTACTCGTAACCAAAACTAATGAATTCCAAACTTTGGATTCGAATTCAATCAATGATTTTACAAAATTATAATTTTTCGCGTTGTGCCTTTTTTGTGGCCTATAGATTTATGTTTAAAATGTGATTTATTTACAATAGAAATGAATGTGTAAGGAGTAAAATTATTTATATTATTTGTATAAAATGATCATTTTAACAAGTGTCTTTAGAATTATATTTCAGAATGTATTTTATTATTTACAATAGAACTGAATGTAGAAGGAGTTATACATTTTGAGGGGGTTAGAAGCAAAGGGGTGCAAGTGACAATATTGTGTTCTTTGACACTATCTCTGTGTACTAGTATGAGATGAGATAAATTTTTATTACCAGGGCTGATATATAGACGAAAAACGGATCAAGTAATACCAGCATTTGCACTAGAATTTGAAACTTTGAAGGCAAATATCTCGAAATAAACTTTATGCGACTTGCATCCCTTTGCTTCTAGATTGAGTTTGTATCAAAAATCGTATTCAGATATAATAAAAACATATTTTTAAGTAAAGAAAAGACATATTCCCTTATAATCTGTAAAAAAAAAAGTTAAAAAAAAACACTGATGAAATAAGAATTTCATTGATGATTTTAAAATTTAAAATAGACAGGATGTTGTGACACGGATATACGGTGGAGATTTGCACATTTCTTGTTTCGTATAAATATTGCCAAAATCCCTACAAATTATTTAGCTTAACATTTATTGTGAAAAATATAAATAAAATCGTTATGTTTGTATAAAAGATAATCAGCATTTTAATCCCTTCAAACAAAATGTGTGAAAATGATATAGAAATTATTTAAAAACTAGCTGACCCGGCAAACGTTGTTCTGCCATACAATTTCGGTCCCGGCAAACTTCGACTGGCTCCTAAGTTTCCGCCTTCATATAAGCTCCAGGGTAGTAGTAAAGCACAGATAGTTCAAATTTGCCGACGTGTTGCCGGTACGCGAGCTTACAGCTGACCATGCGAAAAGCAGGATAATTAATCCCACAAACTTCCAAAGATGCACTTTGCGATTTATTGATTGTCATCGCATAGGCCAATCGAATGGGGAATTAAATTTGCTTGAATTTAAATTTGTCTTTGATGATCGTCGTTTTAATCACATTTTTCATCAATTTCTTGACGGACAACCACGTACCGTTGAACAATTTCGGATGATTCAGATTCCGCAACATGATTATGATCGATCCCACCATCAGCTATAAATTATGCGACGGAGGTCTTGGCACATCTAAGCAGTCGGATAGTTGGTCGCGATTTGGCGCTGGTATTCCCAATTTCCTTAATTTCAAGATCGAAATTCGATGTTGTCGTGCGAAATGTCGTCAGATATCTTGTCCTTGTATTTGTTCCACAATAAATTAAAATAACCGGCGATATCTACTCCGCAAAATATTTGGACCCATCATCGTGAACGGCGAGTACCGTCGTCGAATGAATCATGAGCTGTATGAGCTGTACAACGATATCGACGTGGTCATCAATCGATAGGAATAAAAAATTATTAAGCTAACCTTTTTATTCGTTTCTTCCACTGAAATACGAATTCGAACTTAAATGGAGTATGAAAAAGAAGTGATGTCTTGTAAACCAACATTTCTTTGTATTGACCATCTTTAAATTGAGGTTATAGCCATCCTCTCCACGACAGAACATCAACGGCTATTGAAGTGCAGTTATCCACCATCCTGACGCTTGAGATCAATATCGCGTGATTCCACTTTCTCCCTAACATTCACATGTGCGACTTCATTGATAGTGGGAGCATTGAATTGTCTCGCATGGCCTCCAGAGGTTCTTTCGTCTGCTCTGATAATGTTTTGTGATAGTCAAAATGCATTGTATCCAATGCGGTTTTGAACAATCTGACCAATGCGTTATATTATGTTTTGCAATTGCTCGATTTTTCGCGTTTAATCGCAGTAAAAATTGTACAACGTTGAGTAAACCCTAGCTTAGTTAACACTTTGCTAAAGATTTTCCTAAAAAAGTTAATAAAAAAAATTATACCTCCGTTATTTTTTCAATTCAAATTTTTTTAATTTTTCCGGAATTTTTCGAACTTTTCAACAAAAATTTTCTATTTTTCTATTCAAAAATCCATTCCGTGACAATTGCACACAAAATTCCGAGCAAAAAAGCAATTTTCGGTTTTTCCAATTTCCCGGCTTTTCCGGAATCTTTCACATAAACCTTCTCCTGACAATTAGAACAACTGAGAAAAATCGGCCCAGCCGTTTTTTACCTTGCATACCAATTACGAACAATTAAATAAAAATTGAGCAAAATGGGGCAGCCGTTCTCTCTTGATGAATTACTACACACTGTTCACACCGTTTTCATACATTTAGATTTCACAATAAGGCGAATTTTTCCAAGCATCACAACGAATTTTCCACTTTTACGTCGTCTAAAATCATCAAAACAAGCGATACAATGAAAAATGTCGTCGAAAAAATCCAAAAATTTCAATTTTTTTTCCATAATTTTCCGAGTTTTCCACCAAGAATTTTTCTTTTTTTCCTTTCAAAAAGTCATTTCGGAATGATTATCCGAAATTTTCACATTTACATCTTTCAAATTATCAAAACACAATAAATGTAAAAATTCGTCGAAAAAAAATCAAACTTTTGGAATTTTTCCATAATTTTCCAACCAAAATTTTCTATTTTTTCAACCGAAAAGCCACTACGGAATAATTGCACACAAAAGGTTATACAAAAATTCAATTTGCAATGCAAAATGTTTCCGAAAAATCACAATTTTTTGAGTTTTTCCGGAATTTCCCGAGTTTTCCTCCGAAAATTTTTCTATGTTTCCATTCGGAAAGTCATTTCGGAATAATTATCCAAAAATTTTCACTGTTACATCGCCCAAAATTATCAAATCATACGATAATTTGCAAAATTTCGCCGAAAAAACAAATTCAAACTTTTAGAATTTTTCCGGAATTTTCCGCTTTTTTCAACTAAAATTTTCCATTTTTCTATTCGAAAAGCCATTCTGTAACAATTGCACACAAAATTCCATACAAAGAGGCAATTTTCGATTTTTCCGATTTTCCGACTTTTCCGGAAGATTTTCCCAAAATTGTACTTCACATAAACCTGCTCCTGGCCATAACAAACAACTGAAAAAAAGTTTGAGCAAAATCGGTCCAGCCGTTCTCAATTGATGAATTACTATACATTTTTGCCACCATTTTTATATATATAAAACTAAAAAAAAAACTTAATTTCCCTTTGCACCCCATGAATGAGGTATAGGATAGCTTCTCGCGTTGTTGTGAATTAACACGCTTTCTATTTTTAGATTCACAACTAACGGCACCTACTTATTTATCGACGAATGCGAACGTCACTGTTTTGAGAAGCTCTTACTAGACACGACGATTGAATCGACGCTTAATACTGCGAAGTTGCTGTCAAACAACATTCGAGGGGAGCCGACAATGAAAGAAAATTTTATTTATTTTTTTTTTAAGATGACAGGAGCCAGGTTTGAACCTGCGATCTCCCGCATGGTAGTCGCGTGTTCTAACCACTATGCTATTTAAAATAAATTAACAATTTTTCGTATAAACAATAAACAATCTCAGTACCAGCTTTAGAGAAAAACAAAATATTTCAAAACCAAAACTTATTTTGGATCTTTTTTTTAAAAGATTTCTCCATTTAAAAGGATTTATTTTGATTCATACCAGTTTCGGTTTCATTTTAAAACTTATTTCAATAATATGTATTATGTAGAATTATAAAAAATAAAGTAAATATATTACGAAAAGAGAGACAAATTGTAATATGATTCTAGGAACTAACAACTTTTTAATTTCGCATTTTAGTATATTCAACAGTTGTTAATTTTACCCTGCAGTTCTTTTTTCAATTTCAGAATTTACCAAAGTGTGCTCCGTTGTTCAGGTCTGTGCTCTATATAACTGCAGACTCCCTCAAATTCATATGGCAACAAGGTAAATAACCGTTTTTAACAGCTTTTTTTGTTGTTGTTTATGTGGAAACAACATCTTGTGTGTGTTTTCACAACGACAACACCTTTTTTTCATCATTCACCTTCATATCTGGCTACAAGAACTTTTACAACCCCGTGGCCGCCTAACAGCCAGCTTCAACAGAAGTTAGTCTTTTGCATAAGCTTCGACAAATAGATAGGATGCGACAGGTAGACAAACGGTATATAGATGTGGGTGGTTTGAGGATCCAAATGTTGTTTTCACGTACTTGTTCGTATTGTCTCCATAACCCCCCCCCCCCCTCAACAAAGCCCAGGTTAAAGGAAACCGTGTACAATTTCAAACATGAGTTTTAAAAACAAAGTTTTGTGGCAGCATGTTAGTATGTGTGTGTTGTATTTTCGCATGTGTACAAGAAACTGAGATTGTGAAGGAGTGACTGTGGGAATTACGTACTTTTGTCGTAACAATGGTTGTCGTCGCTATCCTTGTGTATGTGTACGGCTCGTGAAAGTGCTAACGTGTGTAAATGTACATGAATTGTCTACAACACTCTACAGGCATTGTTGGTGTTGTTAAACACTTAAATTCACCGACATTCATTTCACACAGGTGCTACAATGTCTGAGTATGGGTATCCATGATTACTGTCGCACATTCCTATTTATGTGAATCCTAAGGTATCCTCATTTATAGCACAGACAGACAGAAATTCACACATTAATATTAATTTGGGTTATTCTGTGGAGGAATTTGTATGTATTTTTCTCTGCCATATTATACATTTAGCTATCGAAATTTAGCTGTGCTATAATATATACGAATTAGAGCTTCGCGTCATGTTACATTTTTGATTTCTTGCGTTAACTTTGAGTAATTGTTGCGAATTATATTATTTTTTTGTTAAAGATGTTGTTGATTGAGACGATGGTGGTGTCACAAATAGTGGGGTACAACTTTGCAATATTACGAATTATCGTTAAATTTAAAGTAATATTTAAAAAAAAACATCCTTGTTTGTATGGTTATTACCGTAAGGATTATATTGGTTTTTCGAATACAAAACAAGAAGTACAAATTGTTAAGTAGTATGTATGTAAAGAGTCTGTACATACATTTTTCTCCTCTCAATTAAAGCCAATATAGGCCATTAGAAAGGGAAAGGATATTTTATCTGCCACAAGTGACATTAGTTTATCGAACCAATTGTCTCCTTTATTCCACATTCGACTTTTATTGAAGAACAGATTCGTCTGTTTGTCATTTATACTTTGCCATAGGTCCTTTGCTGTAGCACAGTGAAGGCGATTCTCCCAGGTTTCTTACACATCGTTTACAAACAAATTTTCTAAGGATAGAATTTGCAATATCATAGTTATCAATATACTGCCCTTGTCATATATTGATGTCTCTGCAGACATCATGATGTTCTGGACTAAATACTCCTGATTAAGATTGCGAGCCTTCGTAAACACTAAAATTGTGTATGGAAATGATGCACACAATCACAACCGTGTATGTAGTAGTAGAATTTTTGTGTACATACACTGATTTATCTGCTTACACGATCGGCCAACGAGTGACATGATGAATGTACTTACTTAGCTATAGCTACCAATTGCTTACAATCGTATATTATGATAATATGCATATAATAAAAATATGATATGCGCTACGATCTTCTGCGCTTATTCCCCAGTTCATCACACCAATTTCAGTAAGGTTCTCAGTAATCTGGTCTTTCCAACGTAGTTTTGGTTTCCCTCTTCTGCGCCGTCAATCAAGTTCATTATCAAAGATTTTTCGAACTGGATCGTTTCCGTCCATATGTACAACATGACCTAGCCAACGCAACCGCTGCACAGTGGTCGATCTTGTATGGAGCGAGCGGCCAAAAATACTTCCAGTGGAGATATTATTGTGAAATTTTTTCCAAAATTCTATAAAAATATAATTAGTAATAAATCGAACAGACATTGTTCGTACCTAAGCCCCTCCCGAAACCCCACAATTATAAGGGTAACCGTATGATATTTTATTATAGTATGTAATATAGTATTATATAAGACATAATTTTAACAGGCCAAAAACAGATTTATTTAAAACTGACTTATGATAAGATGATAAATTGTTAACTTCCGTTATCCCTTAATTATTCATCTAAACCTATATGTCCCTTAAAGGGACTTCAAAGTTTCAAAAGATATCATTTCTAAAAATACAATTTTTTTTTGATTTTCAACGGAAAAAAATAGTGTAGCCCCACTTTTCCCTATTTATTATATAAAAAAATAAACTGAAATAAAAAAATTATTAGAAATTTTGGGCTTAAACCCATATTGGGTTGTATGGGCGGTCAGACGAGGGTGTGGCCGATTTGGAAACCGATTTGGAAACTTAGCACGCATCTTTTGTTTATTCTAGGATTTTTTTTTAAATTTCACACTTTTCCTTGGATTAGATTAATTGTATGATTTTATGCACAAATTCGATTTGAAATGTTTAAGCGGTGGGCGTGGCTGCTTTTGATGAAATTTGGTTTTTTTATTATTTTAGTCGATATAATACCCGGTGCAAAATTTTAATGGTCTTGAACCAACACTATTTAATGATAAAATGGGAGTGGTTAATAACTCATACCCCCCTCCTCTCCTACCGTATCCAGGCACCCACATTCACCCCATGTTAGCGAAAACTTGAGAAAATGTACGAAACTTGTTTTTAATTTATATTTTAACAATTTGTTTACAAGATTACTTTTAAACAATAAAAATATTGAATAATTTCATATAAAATAATATGTAATACAAAATTATAAAAAGGTTAAAGGGGGTTGTTTAAAAATATAACGATAGATACTTTTTGAAATAAAAAAAAAGAGATAAAAAACTTTGCGTATTCGTTTTTTTTATAGCAGTTTTTAAATTATTAATATTAAGGCTGTTTTTTAGTCACAATACTCTTTAAATGATAATCCACTTCAAAATTAATCTAGCAATTCAAAACCAGTTTTTAATAATTTGGACATAAAAACAACGAGGCCGCTTTGGTCTGAGAGAGATAACACAAAGACGAGCAAAAGTGAGCAGCTGATATTACCAATTTTAGAATCTTGAAATATTAACTAATAAACCAAAAAAAGTCCCATTGGAGACTTCAGGGGGGAACACAACTAAAACTCTAGTTAAAATTTACATAAATGGACGAAAGAACACTAACAATGCAACTGGAAAAATATTAATTTTATAACAAATCTACAACAAGCTTAACACATTGTTATTATTTTAAAACATAGTTAATACCATGTAATTCAATATTCATTTCGATTTATTTCGACAGAAGTTTTTTTTCTTTTGTTTTAATTAATTTAAAGTTGCACTTAATTTTCCACTTTTCACACTGTAAAAACCAACTGTTTACTCGCTCTCTTTTTTGAAGCTGTTCTTAAAGAGTACAGATGGAATAAAACAAAAACACCTATAAATTTTAAATCCTTGTTTTTATAAGAAACAGTGATGCCACACTTGGTGACAAACTTCTGACTTTGATTTTTTATTTTTGGCCAATGGAATCGACCACAGCGCGCTGTACCTTAATGTGTATGACCCCGTTTATGTAGGTATACAGCTCTTACAACTCATGATTCATACGACGTCGATTCTTTTTATACCATCACCCTTAGGGATGAGGGTATATATCATTTGATACGAAAAAAAGTGTAACGCATTAAAGGAGACGAGTTAGAACCCAAGTATCTTAAGACCAAATTTGTTTCAGGACTTTTTAAGACGATTGAGCTATGTCCGTCTGTCTGGCTGGCTGGCTGGATGGCTGGTCAGCAGGATAACTTGAGTAAACCTTAACGGATCGGTATGAAAATTTACCAGTATTAATATTCTTCAAAACGAATTTATGGGATTGAAAATGGGCAGAATAGCCCCACCCCTTCTGGTACCTCCCATACAAAATTACCTATTTTTGGATAATTTATATATCTTTCATAACTTCCAAACGGACCATCGTATGATATTTAAATTTGATCAGCTTATTTATCTTGCAAAAGTAGATAAACACTAAGAAAACCGAAACCTTTGCCATACCCCTTCTGGTACCTCCCATACAAATGACCTAATTGACCCTCATAGTTTTACATACATATCTTTTTGTAAGTAAACTGAATTCACTCAAATTAGGCACATGATGTTTGCATATGAAAACTGGACTCAGCAATGAATATGAACTATATCGGTTCACGCCTTCTGGTACCTCCCATACAAAATTACCTATTTTTGCAAATTTAATATTTCTCCCATAACTTCCAAACGGACACTTCGAGGATAATGAAAACTGGTCGGTTAATTTATCTTGTAATAGAAAGAAAAACCTCAGAAAATCTTACTATTTGACGTACCCCTTCTGGTACCTCCCATACAAAATTACCGATTTTTGAAATATTAATATTTATCCCATAATTTCCAAACGGACACTTGGGGGGTAATGAGAATTGGTCAATTAATTTATCTTGTGATATGAAGCAAAACCTTACAAAACATAACTATTTGACGTACCCCTTCTGGTACCTCCCATACAAAATACCGAACATACCCTCATAGTTTAAAATACATATATTTTTGTAAGTACACTGAATACAGTCGAATTTTGAGTAAGTTGTACAGTTATGATAATTTGAATCAGGAATGAATATGGATTATACCGGATCACCCTCTGGTACCTCCCATTCAAAATGACCTTGTTTGGAAAATTAATATTGCTCCCATAATTTCTAAACCTGCACTTGGAGGACAAACAAATTTGGTAATAAATTATCTTGTAATATGAATTATTATTGGGTGATGGTATTTATCAGTCAGTTTACCTGACTGAAATTTCTGTACTGGTTGTGAACGAAGATGTGCCCACATATTTTACGGAGTATTTTTCTCTCGAATGCTGTCAGAACCAAATCATCCGAATGTGTCATAGGATGTTTCAGATTCTGAACCTTACATCCAGACAGGTAGAACCAGTATCTAGTATAGCTGGATTTGCGTTCGTCGAGAGAGAGCTCTTTTATTACATCACTTACTTAGTCCGTAGTAACATATAAATGCATGCAGGATTTCGAGGATGACAATATTAGTTTTATTGATGGCGTAGCCGAGGTAAATAGATGATTTCGTTAATAATATAATAATAAATAAATAATAATAATTTCGTTTTATTCTAGCCACCCTTTGTTCTATTATTCCTGATTTCTTCTGTATACCTGAAAAGACTGCAGTCACATCCCGCAGTTTTCGACCGATGATGTCTACGTTATCAGCATAGGCTGGAAGCATGTGGCTTTTATTGAATATCGTGGCACTCGTGTTTACTGCAGCTTTCCTTATTATCATCTTCATAACTATGTTAAAGACTTCACACGATAGTCCGTTGCTTTCCTATAGACCGCGTCTTGTTTAGAAGGGCTCCACAAGGACCTTGCTAATCTTCACTGAAGACTTCGTGTCAGACAACGTCATTCCGTGTATTAGCATCGCAGGAAGCTGTCACGGCTTCGATTAATTTCTGCCGTGTAGGGCTCTCTAAGGCAGCTTTATAGTCGACGAAAAAGTAGTACCTCTGGCATAACACTGTCTATAGTCTTTTACATAGCACACTCCACAGGACCTTATATGCGATAGCTAAAACGATGATCCGGCGTTAGTTGGAGCATATACTTATAAAAATTTGATTTCTTTTTGTACCTTATGAATGAGGAATGGAATAGCTTTTCGAGTTATTGTAAATTTTCAAACTATCCATTTTTAGACTCACAGAGCGGCATCTTCTCTTTATAGACGAATATGAACGTCAGCTGTTTGATAAGCTTATACTTAACATGCCGATTGGCTCGACACTATACAAACTGCAAAATAATGAAGATTACTCAGACAGGAATCTGTCAATAGATTTCCAGCATGATAATTGCATGTTCTAACCTTCATTCCACGGACGGCCCCACACAGCAAAGCACACACTAAGATCACCTTTTTTCAGCACAGAACATAATACGCTTGGAGTGCATTCATCGGGCATGCACTCGTTTAGCGAAACCTTGCGTAGTTACATGCTCGTTATCAGCTCGTCGCCATAGAATTTGAAGAGCTCTGCCGAAAGTCCGTTGGCACTGGCAGCTTTATTATTTTTCAGCCGCGCTATTCCTCTTCCTACCTTGGTTGGACAATCCAAGCCATCGTCGACAATTGGTGTGATACCTTCACATGCGCTGCCTTCCGGAACCAGCAATTGCTGGAGGTGTGCTCTTTATATATTCAGCACACTCTGCGTTTCTGTAACCAGATTTCCATCTTTGACATTACATGAGAGGAGTTTCCCAGTACCGAAACCTATTGCTTTTACTATCTAGTAAAATTTTGGGACTTCGCTTTTATGCCCGTACTTCTCTATATTCTTGTTCTTCCGTTCCTGGATCTGAAGTTTTGTTTGCCTAAATACCTGTCTCGGCTATTCTAATGTCTCCTTGTGCCGTTCCCTAACATCCCGGGTTATAACTGGCTGTAGCGTTGCCCTGTAAGTATCATCCTGTTCTTCAGACACTATGCGATATTCTTTATCGTATCAGGATTCCCGAGCGCCGTTTTCATAAGAAAACATGGTAGTTGGCACATTTGCCATCAATGTGCTGCCGCTGTGTATCGGAACATCAGAAGTAGAGGCGTTGTGTCGTAGTAGTCGTGAGAGCTGGTTTTAATAGGCAGTGGCTATCTCTATGGTTTGCAGCATTACGATGTTTAGCTATTTTTGTGATTGGTTATGTGCGTTTTTCGCTCTGCTCAATTTTGTGCGCACCTTAGCTGCAACCAGGTAATGATCCGAGTCAATGTTAACACAGCGGATCACGGGCACGTCCGTGACACTAAGTGCATGCCTGCCATCAATTACCACATGATCAATTTGATTTTTGGTGTTTTGATCGGGGGATAGCCAAGTTGATTTGTGTATAGATTTATGCTGAAATCAGGTTTCACTCACTATCATGTTCCATGTCGGTGCGAACCTTACTAGCCTAAAACCGTTGACGGGTCTGTAGGTATGCAGGCTGTATTTACCGATCGATGACCAAGAACTTCTTCTCCTCTATTTTTGAATTAAAATCCCATAGGACTATTGCGATATCGTGGCCAGGGCAGCTGTCGTATGTTTCCTCTAGCCGCTCGTTGAATGCATCTATAATCTCGCCATCTTTATATTTAGTAGGGACATGTGCACAAATCAGCGTAATGTAGAAATATTTCAACTTGATGCGGATTGTGGATATTTGTTCACTAACATATACATTTTCTTATAACTTCTGCTTGAACTGACTAATCAAAAGGAGATTTAAATGGAATATAAATTGCAGCCAACTATTTTCAAAAGCCTCATTTAATTAGAAATGTGCTTAGTCGACTTAGCGTAAATAATTTACCAACCGGCCGCGACTACCATGCGGGAGATCCCAGGTTCAAATCCTGACTCCAATCTAGAAAAAAAAAATTGTCTTTCATTGCCAGCCCCCCTCGAAGTTGTTGGCAGCAACTTCGCAGTATAAGTATCGACATGCCTAGTAAAAGCTTCTCAAACCGTGACGTTCGCATTCGTTGTAAATCTAAAAAATAGAAAGCGTGTTAATTCACAACAACGCGAGAAGCTATTCCATACCTCATCCATGGGGTGTAAAATGAAATTAAGTAAGTAAGTAAATTATTAAAAAAAATTGATTTATTAAATTTAATTGTATTTTTAAACCAATCGCAATGATATATATTTCCCCCTATTCGCAGTGCTTGCATCATGCTAACGCGATTATTTTAAAATTTTCCCATATACTTTTAATGATCTGCACCAATCGAAACATCTCCATGATCCACAATACCAGAAACGTTGTCTTGATTCCCTTAAGTTATTCCACATTCTTATTGCAACATTTTTTTAAAATTATGCAAAAACCCCCATACATCAAACCAATATCTCAACCATATCTCACCGACAAACCAATAATGAAATGCCCAGCAGAATTGTAACACCTAAGTACACCCATAATGTTATAAAATAAAAACGAGAAGCCACGAAAACAAAAAAAAATAAACTTCCTCATCAATGAGAGACAGCCAACGTCAACTCCCAATATGACCTTCTTGTTAGGCCCTAAATCAACCACTAAATCACATACTTTAGAGATTTGCTATGGGCTCATATATCATTAGAGAACAGCAGGGGCATTAAACGCTTACAAACACAAACGTACTTGGCTACCTATACACAATCAAATAAACAAACACAGACACACACACACCTAAACATACTCACTTTCTCACCAAAGCAGAACAGAAAAAAACCACATCAGTATCGCCCCTCTAACAGCTGAGTGACAAATAAAAAAGAAGAAGGGAATTTTAAGACAACCCTACATTGTCGTATTTAAACGCCAACAAATGGCGCTGTACGAGATGGGTATGAAAAAAGGTGAGGAAATAATATAAACAACAACGTATATTTAAGTACTTTACTTAAATGCAACAAATTCGATTTGACTATGCAACACAAAAACAAATATCAGTACCGAAAAATTAAGTTTTTTAAGCCATAATTTAAAATTGTTTTTTTCTTTTTTTTATCTATAAAAAAATGTCGACAATAACGAGGGGACGGCCTATGAAAGAAATATAACTGTCTCAGACAGGAATCGAACCCTGGACGCCCCTCATGATAGTCGCATGTTCTAACCATCATATCACGGCCGGTTTCATACTGTTTTTTTACGTACAAATTAGTTGGCTATTTTAAAAGTTTTGGGCTTCAGCTTTTGTGAACAAACCTTATGTCCTAAACCATTTTCAATTCAGAACACTAGTTAGTAGTAATTGGAATGTTATACCTAATAACAAGTATATGACACCATGCTACATCAGTTTAGAATCGTTAATTTTAAATTGTTCCTTCTTTTTGTTCGATGCAATTTTTAAAAGAGCTGTGTAATATGTGAGGGAAGAACTCTGACGGATAGACTAGCCAGCTGCTTTCGATCCTATACTGGTTATAAAAATACGAATAAGAAAAATTAACGAATGGAACTCCCCAATTGTTGACGACCCCGCAAACGTTATCCGGACTGTCTATAGATAAGGTGCCACTATCCGACTGGCGGATGTCATCAAAAAATATAAGGCTGACATCACTGCAATCAAGGAGAATAGATGGACATGACAAACATGCTCGCGACGTAAAATTGCGATATCTATTACACCTGCCATGCGGAAAAGCACGAATTTGGATGTGTATTTGTAATTGACCAGAGACTCAGACATCATGTTTCGCGGTTCAATCCAGTTAGTGATCGACTAGCCACTATTCGCATTAGGATGAAATATTTCTACATCACGCCGATTTGTGCACATGCCCCGACTGAAGATAAAGACAATGAGATTAAAGATGCATTCAACGAGCGGCTAGGGGAAACATACGCCTGCTGCCCTGGTCACGACAATACGACAATACAAATGTCCTTTGAAATTTTAATTCAAAACTAGCAAGGGAAGATGTTTTTGGTCAATCAATCGATAAATTACGCCTGCGTACCGATACTTCCGACAACTGGTTAAGGCTGGTTAGTGCAGCCGATCAAAACTACAAAAATCAAATTGATCTTGTGGTAATCAATGCAGCTAGTGTCATGGACTCGGATCATTACCTGATTTCGGCTATGGTGCGCACATGACTGAGCAGAGCAAAAAATGCACGTAACGAATCCTAAAGAAAGTTGCAAACCCCATAGATAGCCACTGCCTACTCCAACCACAGCTCTTCCAACTACTACGACACAACGCCTATACTTTTGACGTTCCCCATACAATGCGACATATTGCGCATTCCATGACATCTGTGCTTGGATATGAAAAACGGGTCTCAGATAAATTCTGGTACGATGAAAAATGTCACAAAGGTCTCAGAACCAGAACGCTGCTTACAAGACAACGATACAGCCACTAATAACCCGGGCTATTAGGGATCAGCACAAGGAGACATTAGAACAAGCGAGGCAGATATTTAAACGAACAAACATCAGAATAAAGAACAGGAGAATGATGATAAAGAGAAGTATAGGAATAGAGATGAAGTCCGAAAATGTTATCAGAAAGTAAAAGCAAAAGGCTACGGTACTCGGCTCTCTCCTGTAAGGGTGGAAATCTGGTTACAGATACATGGTGAGAACACTTCTAGCAACTGCTGGTTCTGGAAGGCATCGCACGTAAGGGTATCACGCCGATTGTCGACGACGGATTATATTGCCCATCAACAAACCGAAACGAGGTAAGAAAAGCAATATTGAGATTCGAAAATAACATAGCAGCCGGTGACGACGGACCTTCGGCAGAGCTTTTTAAGTCCAGTGGCGAGAAGGTGACCGCCATACACCATCTCCTAAGACCGGTTTGGCTTAACGAGTGCATGCCCGATGATTGAAATCTAAGCGTATTATGTCCTGTGCCGAAAAAAGTTGATCCAAAAATGTGCAATTACTACCGCGGGAACAAGTTTTTACGCATCGCATTGAAGGTCCTGTCTAGAGTGCTATTTGAAAGACAAAAGTCAGTTCGTTCACATGTGTTCCAGGTAATGGGGACATATATTGTTACCAAATAGCCGATACATTGGCAAGGGCCGCCACCACTCGGGCGAAGTTTACGGTCTTATTGCGGGAAAGAGCTGCTAAGAAAAGGTGGGTGAATGAACCCTCTTGCACGGCAACCAAACAAATTAAGCCTACAACTGTCTAGATTTCTACTAAGAAACATCATAACTGTACTAATCGGTCACTGGCTGGTTGACAAACACGCTTAGGTTGAAACTTCCCTTTAACGTTTTTTTGTAGAAGCCTCAATAATAAGGAAGAAGAGAAGACCGCGGAGCATCTTCAATGTCACTGCCCAGCTTGTGGTGACCTGAGACCAAGCTTTTCGGTCATCGGACACTTGTGGACAATATCTGTCTATCAGTAGGCGATTGTAGGAACGTCCATGCCTTTATCAGAGCAACGATATGGCTTAAGAGCGATGTTGACCAAACAGAATAGGAATATTTGGTGCAAAAAATTTGGAAATGGTAACAAAACGGGACTCATACTAGGGCCCATATTAGATGTGCTGAACGCGGCTGTCGAAAATCTTATAATATATCATCCGATATGGCAGAAATTACTCGAAACCATGACTGAGTTTGGTATTCCTGAGAAGCTTGTTTGTCTTCGCGAAATGACGCTAACTGACACGAAATATTCAGTGAAGACTGGCAATGACTTAACAGAGCCTTTTTATACCTGACAAGGCCTAGGGCAACGCGGCAGCCTATAGTGTGACCTCTTCAACAAAGTGACGATAACGAGGAAAACTTAAGTAAACACAAGTAACAAGATATTCAACCAAAGGAACAGGCTAAGTGCGTATGCTGATGACATTGAAATCTGCTTGATGTGACTGTAGCCTTCTTAGATATACAAGAGGAATCAACAAAAATTGGTATAATGGTGAACGTGGACAAAACGAAGTTATTATTTTCAACGAACAAGGAATCTACTCGTTTGGAACGCTACGTGAACGTTGACAACTATAATTTGTAGTTGACTTTTCTGTCTAGGCTCCGCCATTAATAATACAAAATGCGTCATCCTTGAATTCCCGAGAAGAAATCTGCTTGCGAATGCGAACTAAGCTAGCGATTTTATAACAGAGCCCTCTCTCGGGAGACAAAAATTCACCAATACCAGATAGTGGTTGTACCTGTCTTGATGTATGGATCAATTCCTGGTTTATGATACAAGCGGATGTATCTGCTCTGATAGCATTCGACAGAAAAATACTTAGTAGAATATATGAGTCAATCACTCCGTTGGAAAGACCAGATTATTGAGTATTTTGCGGAACTTGGTATGACGAACTGGGGAAGAAGCGCATATTGTACGGCATATTATCCCTTTATACGATTGCAAAGAAGTGACAGTTAAGTAAGTATGGCTAGGTTTATAATTCCTGAGAATCTGATACGCCTTTGGGGAATTACGCTAAGTCTTTCTCTGAAGTTTAGAAAGGACCTTACAGAGCCAGAGCCGGTTGTACCACAAGGCGACAGCTTTTATAGATGTCATATGTATGACATTGATGTGGTCAGATGCATTTAGGTACAGAGGTTACGTTGGCAAGGTCATGTTGTAGGCATAGATGAAAATGATCTAGCCTGAAAAGACTTTGACAACGAACTCGATGAACGGCGGAGAATAGGGTGACCAATTCTCTGAGAACCTGCAAAAATTTGTGTGACGAACTGGAGATGAAGCGCAGAAGATCGAAGCGAATATAATACTTTTCAAGGTACGGCATATTACATAACATTGCATATATATACGAGTTTCGGTTACGCCCAGAACATGAGCCGATATTTGATATTTACTCGATATTTTGTTCTACTTTTCTATGGGAAGTTTCTGAAGTGGTTTATGTTTACACGCTACTCACGTAAAATTGTTCCACAAAATTCTTGTCGTCTTTTATATTCGTTGATAGTCTTAACACTTTTGATCGTTTTTGTCAAATATTTGCATGTTTGCATATTTCTTTGCTCATTGATATCAAAATGGTAGAAAAAGTTATACTGCTGAAATATGGGATTGAACGAATTCTAAATGATTGCAGTTTTTTTTTTTTGGTGGAACTGCAATTAAGTTCGATAAATATTGTTGGCGTTTGCAGTACTACCCTGAGTCCCAATAAAAAAAAAAACTTAATTTTCCTTTACGCTCCATGAATGAGGTATGGCATAACTTCTCGCGCTGTTGTGAATTAACACGCTTCCTATTTTTAGATTCACAACTATCGGCACCTACTTCTCTACCGACGATGGACTCGACACTATACTGCGAATTTGCTGTCGACAACATCGAGGTCAGTAATGACAGAAAAATTTAGATGAGTGGAGGCTGGAATCGAACGCGGGATCTCCCACATGGTATTCCCGTATTCTAACCATCATGCCATGGCCGTATCTATATTTGTTGAAAAGTTGTTTCTCATTAGATAAATCAATGATAAAATATTTTTTTATGGTTTCAACGAATATCATCCATGCTGTTCACCAACTTTTTCAAAGGGTCCTCGTATTGCCATGCAAAAAAATTTAAGAAGCAAAATAAGAAAAGTGACACCTATTCAATGTGGAAACATTATGTGAAGTAAACAAACATAAGCCAACAAATTATGTGTATGTATATGAGGCACAACAACAACAACATTAATGTAGCTGCAACACCTCAAACATAACCACAATTTAGTACACCAACCCACACCAAACACACTCAAACACACAATCATTTTATAATATGCCACACACATACACAAACCCCCACAAACAAACGCCTCCACCTCGTTTTTTTTTTTCCATAGCATGGAGAAGCATTAGTTTGTCATACCATTTGTCAAAAAAATTAACCAAAATATACTCCTCCTTCAGGTGGCCACTGCGCATGTCAACCACTTTATGGATGGGAAAAAGTTATATCCTGTTCCATGGGTCACATTATCCTATTGCAATAAAGCATGAAGACGACGACGGCAACGACAACGCCACAACAAGGAATACGATCCACCACGTGGCTCCACAATGTGCACATGGTGGATTGTAAACCTATGCCAAGAGAAGAGCTTTGCATCAATTGTCGACATTCTCTAAAAACGTTACGCTCTCTGGACAACAAATCGTTTTTACGTGATTTGCGGAGAAAAAAACGAGTCCAAACGATGTAAGCCCTTCGTATTTCGCATCTCGTAATCAACGAGTAAGAAGGCTGCTGTGCGTGTGTTGGTCGGTCCAAATGCGAATGAAGATGATGACGATGGGCCTTTTGCTATGGTTGGTTGCCAGCATCAATTTCAGTTAGTAAACGTCGTTGCTCATATTTGGACGCTTCGTTTCCTTGAGGAATTCGTTGAGAAATTGTGATAAAATGTCAATCAAATCAAATGGCATAGAGTGGTGATTTAACAACAATTTCAAACAAATCAGTTCAAGAATATCTAATAACTTGTTGTTGTGGCTACTTAGCTAGTGTGCCACTGCCTGTCATAAGCCAGTGTATAATGTTGTTCAATGCATGTGAAATCTAGTGATGGTACAAGTGCACCTTTGTGTTAAATAACTCTCGACAATTACATTTCGTGTTGGCAATTGTTAACAGTTATCATTGCTGTTCGTTATCTGTAAACTGACGGTGTTGCAACAATATTGCAACAAAAAAAAAAACACACTCGGTATTAATCGCCTTTACTTCTGCCTACCAACTCTTCATTTTCCTCTTGTGGACGCAGTTGGAGTATGCAACTGTAAAATATAATCGTAGCGATTAAATGTTCTTATTGTAGCTATTAGCAAAGAGCTGAAAAATTAAATAAAATAATTACATACAGTGTAAGAGAGAGAGAGAGATACAAAAGTACATAATAGTGCTAACGATTTTCATGGTATCATCATAATTGTGCAATGTAAATGTAAAATCACCAAAGTGTTTGCACAATGAATTAAGAAGAAAAAATGCGGTTGATTTAATGAAATAAATACAATTTTGTGAATTGTGAAGTGAAGTTGAAAATTATATCAAATATCACATAGAAAAAAATAATAATATTACATTTTGTGGAAAAAAAATAATGATAAGATGATGTCGGCGAAAATCATTTTGTTTGTGCTTTTAAATATTTTAAAAGGTAATTATCGTATAGATGAAATATAATTAATTCTCTATTAAAATATGTAACTTAAAGAGTTTCTTATTAATATTTCTGTCATAAATAAAATTGCAATGAAAGATCCTTGCAAATAAAAGAATAATTTTAAAGTTTTAGAGTCTTGTAGGCTTAGTTATGCTATAACTGGGTTCGTAGTTGTCTCACTAACTGAGTGCCAAATTTTTCACATTCCTCAATTTGAATTCTATGAAAGACGATTTACTTTTATCGTTGGAAATTTTATATGACGAATTTAAAACCTTATTTGATATAAATAAAGTTTGGGCAATGAACAATTAAGACTTTTGTACATAACACTGAGTAATAGTCGATTTTTCAGGGATTTCTACTTAGCTTTATCAGAGTTTATTTGATACATTGGTAGATCGAAAATATGAACTTTAATACTCTAAACAATACAACTCCAAAAATTTGTAGGAACTCCCTTGTAATGTTTTTATTTAACATATACATATAATAGGGCAGTTAAATTTTTTTCGACAAAGCGTACTGAAACTCATTTTTTTACCAGTGTAAGACCCTCTTAATATTTTCCAAGCATTTTTATCAAAAAAACTGCGATTAGTTGTAATAAAACAAGTTAATTAAAAATATAAATTTTTTGTTGGTTTTAAAAATAAAATATTTTAAAAACTGTATGTCACAGTGGCCTTACAGACTTTTGTGCAAAAACTAGTGGGAGTAGTTCGGGATCATTAAAAATAGGCATCGAGCTTTATATTGACCCTTAAGCCACTGAAATCGAAATTCGATTTATTTTGTTATAAGAATTTGGATCTAGCATGATTTTGGGCTTAAAAACACGAATCTGGGGCACGTTTGTAGAAAAAAAATTTTCCTGAAAGCTTCAGTTAAGAAAGTTGAAAGATCGTCTGTGGACGGTCTTAGTGGAAAATGATTTGTTTTGTCAAAATTCACAATTCCTATACCTTTGATTGCCATTAGCTCTTAAACGGATGATGGCCGGCCAATGGATCGCTTTTCAATAGAATTACAGAGTTTATTCGCAATGCTCAATATAATTTTTATTATTTATTATTATTATAATCACTTGAATTTTTATCAGTGGTGAGTCTTCTATACAGGTAGAATGTCGTTTGTTGTAGCAAGGTCGAGAAGATGGTATAAAATCCTGGTAGTTATATCCTGAGTTTTATTTTGCAGTCCACTGCGACCCATTTAGGTGTCCATAAGGTCAACTCCACTCACGTGCCCTTTGTACTCATGGTTAATTTGTGGACAGTCAATTTCAATATACAAATTTTCTTTTTGATTATTTCAAACATGGCTGATATGACTGAATTGGTTACAAGGAAAGGCTTTGTGGCAACATATGTTAAGCTCAGACTGACATTCTTCGTGTCGCTTTACAATACTGTGGTGATGTCGACAACATATGCAGATCCAACGAATTCTGTGAAGTAACCTCGTGGTGCTTTTTTCTCTCCTTCGCTTTTGTCGACTGGTAGTTTGCAATCCGATACGCTCTCTCAGTGCCATAATAAATAAATTAGTATTGAAATTGTAACCAGCTCCATTGAAATCACCAGGTGAAGGTAATACTCATGGTCCTGAAGCTTCTAACTTGGCAGTGGCTCTATTTTTAAACTTTTTGACCTGGAATCGATTCTGCCAAATCAATTAATTATGCATCCCGTGGCGCATTCTCATCTTTAGTTGGTATTGGCTGTGGTGCAGTAGTTGTGTTCAAACTCAAATTACTGACATTCATGGAGAAGTAAATTGCATTCACAAATGGTTCTGAATATATTACATTCAAACAATCGGTAATCATTGTTTTATCTTAATGCTCAATCTGATCATAATGATAATCTGGATCCTCAATGCTGTCCTCCAAGTCCTCGGGTTCATCATCATGTTCCATGGAGTCTGACAATTCTGCAACCAATCATTTTAAAACCGAAAAACACTCAATCATTTTGTCAAGATACATGCCATTATAATTTAATATCGATTTGAAGTTATTAAGTATCGTATAATGGAATTTGTCACGTTTTAGGCTCTTTTTTTGACTTAAGTCGAGAACCACTAGTCCAATTTAGCTGAAACAAACTAAAAAAAAATTGCGAATTACAATTCCTTTAATCTATTCATATAACGTATCCCTACATTAGTAAGAGTTTCACTTTTCCATTCATTAATTTTCACAGTTGTACTCAGTGGCGTATGAATTACGTGGAATATTACTTATGATTATCATACGCCACCATACAGTATTTATATTATATCTACCAAAAGACCCTAAAACGTGACAAATTCCCCTATACGATACTTAACTTAAAAACTTAATTTCCCTTTGCACCCCATGAATGAGGTATGGGATAGCTTCTCGCGTTGTTGTGAATTAATACGCTTTCTATTTTTAGATTCACAACTAACGGCACCTACTTGTTTATCGACGAATGCGAACGTCACTGTTTGAGAAGCTCTTACTAGACAAGCCGATTGAATCGACGCTTAATACTGCGAAGTTGCTGTCAACAACATTCGAGGGGAGCCGACAATGAAAGAAAATTTTCTTTTTTTTTTTTCTTTTAAGATGACTGGAGCCAGGTTTGAACCTGCGATCTCCCGCATGGTAGTCGCGTGTTCTAACCACTATGCCACGGCCGGTCCCAAATACTAACTTCACGGCCGGTAAGATACTTACTAACTTCAAATCGAGATTAAATTATTATGGAATGTAACTTGATAAAACAAATGATGCAAAACTTCTTCTTTTTGGGGCTACTTTCACGTGCAGTTTTCAGAATTGAGTCCCAAAATTATGTGTTTTACTGTGTTAGTGAAAACTGTGTTGAATTACATCAAATTGTCTCAAAGGACACGCCCAACTCCCATATATTCTGAATGGAGAAAACTAATATATTCCAGAATGAGATACATGTTTCATATTTTTCATAGGTTATGTGATATTGCGAAAAAGTAGTAAGTCTTACTCCATTTTTTCCGTTTTGGATTTTTTATTATTTCTAAATAGGATTTTTTAGGCAAATTTTTATACCATCACCCGTAGGGATGAAGGTATATATCATTTGATACGACCCAAAAGTGTAACACATAGAAGGAGTCACTTTAGACCCTAGGTTTCTTTGCACCAAATTCGATTCATGACTTTTTAAGTCGTTTGAGCCATGTCTGTCTGTCTGTCTGTCTGTCTGTCTGTCTGTCTGTCTGTCTGTCTGTCGGGTGGCTGTCCGGCTGGTTCGCACGATAACTTTCGAAAGACGCAACCAAATGTTTTGAAATTTTGCACGAGTTATTATTTTCTCAAAACTACTTACGGTATTGCAAATGGGCTACATGGCCCGCCCCTTCTGGTACCTCCCATACAAATCTACCTTTCCGCCCACTATAGAGATGGAGAAATAATATCAATAAATTAAACGTGATCGTACCCAAATTCTATTTTGAGTAAAGCTATAACAAGATAAAGTTTTAGAGAAAAAAATTGGAAGTCTATTCACGCCCCATCTGGTACCTCCCATACACATCTGGTACCGCCCACTTTAGAAATCGATTAATATTATTAAAAGACCTAACGCGATCGTGCCCAAATTCTGTATTTGGTAAAGTTTAAGCAGGATAAAGTTTTGGAGAAAAAATCTGGAAGTCTAGACACGCCCCTTCTGGTACCTCCCATACAAATGTACCACTCCGCCCACTTTAGAAATAGGGTAATAATATCAATACACTCGACACGATCGTGCCCAAATTCTGTATTTTGTTATATTATAACAGGACAAAGTTTTGGAGAAAAAATTGGAAGTCTAGACACGCCCCTTATGGTACCTCCCATACAAATGTACCTTTCCGCCCACTTTTGGGATGTAGTAATAATATCAGTACACCCAACGCAATCGTGCGCAAATTCTGTATTTAGTAAAGCTATAACAGGATAAAGTTATGGAGAATAAATCTGGAGCCTAAACACACCCCTTCACGTACCTCCCATATAAATGTACCACTCCGCACAATTTCGAAATCGAGTAATAATATCAATAAAATAGAAAATTATTTGTTTTACTGAGGATAAGGGTAAATGTAAGTCGGGTTGCCCGACTGAAACTTTCTAACTGGTTTTAATTACAAATCGGTTATTTTCAATAACTCAAGACTTAAACAATATATTATATTGGGTGATGGTATTTATCAGTCAGTTTAACTGACTGAAATTTCTGTACTGGTTTATTTTTTTTCATATATTTATTTTTAACTTCGAAACTGTTGTTTATGATATCTTATAAGAAGAGATTAAAGGAATTTTGATACTTTAATTTCGGAATTTTTTTGTGTCATCAAAATTGGACTAGTCGTACTTGAGTTTTGCCCCCAAAGCCTGGCTTAAGGAGCTTACAAACTTTAAGCCCAAAGTGGCACGGTTTAACATACTCAATCGTGCTCAAACTTTTTATCTGCAAAGACTTATCATATTTGGTGGGTGGCACCGACAAAATTTTGCAATTTTTTCCCCCCAACATGTGTCTTCCGACCACCCTAATGCTGATGTTGGTTTCATAGACTGATTGACCTATGAATAGTTGATGTATTAAAATAATGCACTTGGTGACCATTGTGAGAAAAATTGCATTGTACCCATTCCAACAGTTATGGGAAAACTAAAAGCATGATGCTCCATAAATAGTGGATTTAAGCTGTTTTCACAGTATTTGGAATTTGTTCGCTACCTTGCAATAATATGTGGAGAGTCAAAGCGGCTCATTCATACTTTGAAATCAGAACATATTCACTGTGAATACCTAGCAAAACTTAAAAAAACAAATATCTTAGGATATCCTTTTCTACAGCATTGTTGGATATAGTTTTGTGGTCAATTCCAAGTTTGTATCTAATTAAACGGTTTTAACTCTACCACTATATGCAAATGAAATGATGCCTTTATTTTCTTATATGTTTAATTTTTTTTTTTTACATAATTTGTTAAGTTCATTTTGATCATTTTTTATTGTTATGTTATTTTCTCTTTAAAAAATTTAAAACTGTTCACTCTAATTTTAGAGGTTAGAGTTTAGTCAGAGAAATATTTAAGGTATATTGATAAAACAACACAAACATTAATTTAAGTCGGGAACTTTTTTATAGCAATGCCAAGAATATCGTTTTGAACGACAAAATGTAAATTGTTCAGAAAACGCAATAAACGTTTTAAAGTTATCTGACACTTTTTAAATCATTTTTATGGTTTATGGGTAATTCCAAAATAAATCGACTCAAAAAAAAAACGTTGGGAAATTGATCCTCTTCGATTTCGATTAAATTTTGCACATATATTTTACTCCTTGCTGCCGTTATAATGCCATGCATATAATATAGGCATTCTTTTATAATTTTTTTGGATTTTTTTCTTAAGAAAATTTTTAAATTTTTTGAAACATGAGAATGCCCCATCTGGAACCGTAAAGACATTTATTTCTTAAAACAAAAACAAACTAAATTCGATTTTTAACACTATGATATGATGTTCAATTCGGATAACATTTTAAAACTATGTTTTTTTTTTGCAAACTTGACGATCTTGTCAATGTCAAATGTTCATTAACCGCAGACGCATTAAGGCTTTTGCCTAATTTCTGAATAAAATTTCTCTTGAGCTTCTTCCGGCTTAATTTCGGTTTGTTTTCTGAAATAATTATTGCCGAGTTTTCACGCTTTGGTTCTTTATATTTTGTTCCTTGCTGCCTTTGAAATGTTGCATTTGCTACGACCTCATGCAAATGCAACATTCCAAAGGACATACGTTTATGTTAGTCAGATTGTAATTTATGGATAGGTTTTCATAAAAATAGTGAACGTCTGGTTTATTTTTGATATATTAAAGGAAATAATATATTTTAAAAAAACTGAGTAACTTAATTATTTCATAAAAAAATGGATAAATTAACGTGCTGAGCCAAATAACGTGCTGAGCCAAAAATAACTCATATGTTGCTTAATTCCATAATATATAAACATAAATTGGAAAAAAAAAGTTTTAATAGAAAACTAGGTAACACCTTTTCAAAAAAAGGTAGCTGACCTTGATTACCGATTGCAGTGTCCAAAAATAAGTTCACTGGAACCAGATATCTTTAATATTATTCATTATTACGCTTTGTTTAATGCTCATGCATACCCCGCAAAAAGAGCTTACTTGGAAGTAATAAAAATAGCAGAATTACTCATCCAGAAATATTTCGAATTTGGGTAAATCACACAGTACAACACATGATTGGGTCTTAATTCTGAGAATTCCTTGTGAAAGTAGCCCCAAAAAGAAGAAGTTCTGCATCATTCGTTTTGTCAAGTTACATGCCATTATAATTTAATATCGATTTGAAGTTAGTAAGTTTCGTATAGGGGGGTTTGTTACGTTTTAGGCTCTTTTGTTATATTGTTATATGGTGGCGTATGAATATCATAAGTAATATTCCACGTAAATCATACGCCACGGAGTACAACAGTTATATTGCAACTGCTACAAAATAAACCCAGTTCAAAATCATTTGATGAACTTATGTAGGTAAAAGTTATATGAACAGATTAAAGGTATTGTAATTCTTAATTTTTTTTTAATTTGTTTCAGCTAAATGGGAATAGTGGTTCTCGAGTTACGTCAAACAAAAGAGCCTAAAACGTGACAAATTCCCCCATACAATACTTACTAAATTCAAATCGATATTAAATTATTATGGCATGTAACTTGACAAAACGAATGATGCAGAACTTCTTCTTTTTGAGGCTACTTTCACGTGCAATTCTCAGAATTGATGTTGTACTGTGTCATCGATGATTTAAACATTGGCTTTGGATAGGAAAAAAGTATTTCATTTTTGTATACTTTTTACCTAAATCGGAAGTTGTGCTGAAATCTAACGTATTATGCAAAAATGTTTGTTAATAAAATGTTTATTGATTGATTATTGTTTTTCGATGGTCAAAGGCCAGTAATATAGAATTTATTGCGTAATAAAATCGTCTAAATGTAAATCTTTGCTATCTAGACATTCATTTATTCGAACAATTAAATTCCAACCATACCTCAGAAGGTCGATCCCGTAAGGCTGTGATTTTATCGCAAATATTTTCCTTCTAATGCAACAGAGAACTGAGTTTACTGTTAGAAACTTTAGTTTGGAGATAATTCAATAGTTAAAATTTCTTGGCAGTGAAGTCAGTGCTGCATAAAAGACCAATATATGTCGCCTTTCCTGGATATCAATTTGCTAGGGAATATTTTATTCTGGGGTTTTTATACCCTCACCCTACGGGTAGGAGGGAGGCCCAAAAGTGTAAAACATAGAATGAGTCACTTTAGACCCTAAGATTGTTTGAGCCAAATTCCATTCATGACAGCCCACTTTAGAAATCGAGTAATAATATCAATACATCAAACGAGATCGAGAAAAACAGGAAGACTAGTTACGCCCTTTTTGGCATCTCTTATACAAATGTAAATACCATTCCGCCAACTTTAAAAATCGAGTAAAAATATCAAGACACCCAATGCGACCGTTCCCAAAACCTCTATTTAGTAAAACTGTAGCAGAATACAGTTTTGGACAATAACTGGAAGTCTAGCCACGCCACATCTGGTACCTTCCCATACCCATTAGGTACCGATTAATGTTATAAATAGCTTTAACGCGATCGTGACCAAATTCTGTAACTAATAAGGCTTAAGTAGGATAATGTTTTGAAGAATAAATTGGAAGTCTTGCCACGCCCATTCTTGTACCCTCCATACAAGTATACCATTCTCTCATAGTTGCTACTACTGAAAAGATATACAATGGCATTGCCCGGAGAATACATGAGCTGCTTGGGGACTTTCAAACAGAACTTCTTGTTTTTTCCCAAGTAAATAACGATCAAAAGGTTCAAATTAGAAAATCCTTCATTCACCATTTAAAAACAAGTACGATGACATTTTTCATTTTGGGTCGACCTCCTGACACAGTGCGTCGTCTGTTTTATGCTTAAACAAATGCAAATGTTTCAATAAATTATTATAACTACAATAAACATTATAAATTAATTACTCTCGCTCTCATATCAGAAAGTGTTAATTAGTCTACATATGTAGTATTTAATAATTTATGCAATTAATTGAATCTATACAAAATAATTTAAATAAAAAATGTATTACAATTGATTGTTGAACTGAAAACGACAGTGATTTTTTTTTTTTTTTGTCAATTGTGTATTCTATGATAAAGTAATACATCCCGGCAATTAACTACAAATGAGTGGTTATTAAATACGAGAATTATACTAGATGCACATACAGAACACATATATTATGAATATGTATTGGTTTGTGTGTGTGTGCGTGTTTTTTATATGCCTTGACATTTTTTACATATTCATGTTTGTGGTTGAGATGCTGAAACCATAAAATCATTATAAATACGAACATTTTAAACATATATTATCTCATTTTATTTTGCTTAGTGGGAGAAGTATGACAATTTTAGGAATTAAAAGTTTGCAGTTGTAAAATTGTTAAATCGAACATCTAAGGCTGAGGACAAGCAAGAAGGGCAGACCATGTAGGTGTATAAAATTAAAACAAATGTAACACAATCGATCGCTGATCTTATGCCCTCGGTAAACAATTCGTTACCCCAAGTAACTCCCAAACCAGTTTAATCAACAACGTTTTTTTGTGTCGAATGTTATATCCCAATATGACCATCCGCCCGCCAAAATCTATTTTTCAAGGGCTAGGATTTGATTTAAGCACGTCCCTCCGCCCGCTGATTGAATATTTGTAATTGTTGCTCATAGTATTATGTTTTTATTATGTTGCATCTCTAAAATTAAAAAAAATTTAATCAAAAATAATATATAATTTCCTCCGCAAATTTGTTATTGTAGTACCAAAACTAAAATTTCGTCTGCATATTTGTGTTGTCGAGTACCATCTGGGCATTAAATTGTATGTCTCTAGCTCTAAAAACAGATTTGCCACTAAGCCCATTGGGTCCAAATTAAAATATGGTCTGCATATTCAAATTAGTGTTGTCGAGTACTATCTGGTATCAAATTGAATCTCTCTAGCTTAAAATAAGTTTTTCCAAATTTACTATGCCCATTGGATCCAAAAATAAAATTTCGTCAGCATATTGTTTGCATTGCATTGTTTATAATTTCGGCTGCATATTCATTTTCGTGTTGTCGAGTACTTTCTGTGTATCCAATTGTATCTCCTTAGCTCGAAAAAAACGCCAAACCCACTCAGCCCATAGGATCAAAAATTAAACAAATTATAGCCTACGGTAACTTCCATATGGGTAAATCCGAAATAATGTATACCAAGGAAAGAATTTCAGAGTTGTTAAAACCACATATATTTGTTAATCCATAAATGGGCTATGTATTTAACCCTCAAAATATATAAAGCATATCCATTTTCGGTGATCTATTTATAAATGGCAGGTCAAAACCTACACCTACCTCGTGTTTTTATTTGTTTTTCTAAAATATATGTTTTGTAGATGTTCATAAAAATGGTAAAAATCACCATATTTATTTTCCATTTTATAATAAACTTAAAATCTAATCAATTGTCTACAATTAGATGTACAAAACACATCGGTAGGTCATGAAGAAGATATAAAAAACGTTAAGTAAAGATGGACACACGGTATATAACGTCCGCAACGAAAAACAAGGTTTTTTAAATTTAGCTGCTTTAATTTTTGGTTTTTCATCAATCGAAGTATGTTCATAAATAGAGCCAATAGTGCACCATAAATATAAATATATAAATATGTATTTTTACACCATTCTACAGGAAAATATGAATGACAAAGTGTATAACGTCCGCAACGGAACTTTTTTGCAAAAACTATATTTAATGAACACAGCAATTGTGAACTTATATAAAGTGTTTGTGAAATGAGTCACTAGTTGTAGAGTTTCAGCGACACGACACTAACTGTGGGCGGGTCTGATATTATGAGAATTTCTGCAACGTCAGCAAAATTTAACGATATGGGCATGTATTGCGGTTAGTCAGGTGTTCTGGTGCCAGTGCCATATTGATCTGCATTGTATCAATGCAAATGTACATACAATTTTTTGTCGTGATCAAACAAACATACATCTTGAATTTCAGTTAAATTGGAACATCCATTCAAATTTTCGAAATAAATCCAGCCCAGCGCCACCTGTCGAGTCCATTTGTACATTAATTGTTTTCTCTGGATAATACAAATATACATTCTAAATTTCACTTAAATTGGTCCATCCATTCAAATTTTCCAAATAAGTCCACTCCAAGGCCACCTACCGGGTCCATTCATATTGTATATACAATTATTATATTTATACCTGTGTGTGTCAACAGCTCCTTAACAGTATGTCTGATGTTGATACTATTTTTTATAATAAATAAGATAGAAGGAAAAAGTGTAACGCCCGCAACGCAACGTCCGCAACAGACGAATTTCAAATTTTTGGATGAACCAACAAATTTACAACTCTCATTAAAGTCTTTTTATAATCCTTAAATATTCCTTTTTCCTTTATGTATTTCAATTTTTCCGGTTCCTATGCAATATTTGCTAAAATAGATGCAAATGCACGTTGACATCCAAAACTACTTCCATTTTTTGTAACGTCCGCAACGGCACTTTTGGCACGAATATTGTTTTTGTCCAAAATAGTTAAGCAATCATTTAAATGTCATTTCGAAGGACTCTTAAATAACTGTTGTTGCTGAAGTTTATATGTAAATATCTCACTCATAGCGCAAACAGGATTAATAAAACAAAACATAAATGCGTACGAATATAACGTCCGCAACACAGGATTTGCCCATATAGTACACGAACTGTCTTTCAAATTTGATTGAAATCGGTTCCGCCGCTTAGGCGTGATTGACCAACAAACATACAAACAAACAAACAGACAGACATTCATATTTATAATATTAACTAGCTGACCGGGCAGACTTCGTCCTGCCCAAAGAAGTATTGACTTCAATGTTATTTTTTTAGGTGGAATGATATTCTCATCGATGTTAAACAACAACTTTAGATAATGAAGGATAATATGATGATAAAGGATAATATTTTTGTAACGACAGAAATTTATTACAAAGCTTTTAATAAAACGTCTGTAGGAGAACCAAAGGAGTGTACATATGTTTATCAGTGGGACTTTCTACACGTAAACATGCCCTTCAGCTGAACTGAAATGGAAACTGTAATCTTTTGAAATCAAACGGCAAACGGTGTCGGTATTATTGGAATACATAGTAGCAATACATCGATTCCCTTATATTTTCTTGTTAAATTTAATCTAAGAAGTATATCTCAATCATGTATTGCTTCTTAAATCCTGTAATGCGCGATCAATGGGTTCCAACGATTTTTTATATGTGGGGGTTTTCAGGATAAATGCAATTTATTGCTTTACTCTGCGACGTCCAAAAGAGTTGCGCACTACAGGAGGATGCAGTATTCAACGCAACATGTTTTGCGATCAAACATTTGACAAAATCAACTATATCAAAACCGAAAGAATCCGATGCTCTACTGTATTTGATTTTACATACAATACAGGTCTCAAATAAAGCCATATCAAATATCAAGTCGAATGGTGCTATAGTCCTCCATCTTTGCGTTTGCATGACAGAATTGGGCAGGGCAACCCATTTTGAGCTTGATCACCTATTTTAAACGCCTCTTTTTTCCTTTAAAATACGTATACTTATCTTTATTGAATCCACACCAAATTTCATGGTGATTCGCAAAATAGTTCTTCAGACATCACATTATAACCAATTACGTTAAACGGGCAGAGTAACGCCTAACGATCCTGTTCTTCGGATACCGCACTTTAACAAAGTATCTCCCATGGGCGGGGCCACGTCTAATAATCAAAGCACGACTGTTTTTGACCTAATCATATTGCATCCACTCCTAATTTAAAGTCACTTATTGTATTACCATTTCTGGTAATGGTGTGGAATGGGTGGACCACACCTGAAAAACATCGGTTGAATGCTGTACCACCCTATAAGTTTCAAAATTTATGTACATTAGACCGACTCACCAAATAAAGTATCTTTGTTCCACCCCTTAAAATGTACCTTGGCTTGATTTATGATGAACGCCTAAAAATTTCGTGGCTAGGATTAAGGTCCAGTAAGCTGGACGGTTTTAAAAATTGTCTTTTTATGAGTTTTTCAAAGATTTTTGATATTTCGTTAAGACTGTATGCGCAATATTAGTATCATAAAAAAGAGTTCTTAAAGACGCATCCAATGGTATGACATCCAATGGTATGACAAATATGCCCACAAATGTCCTTAGCAAGTCCTTTTTTCAGGAAAATGATGCACAAATATGGATTTTTAAGTTTTTAGTAGCGACATTTTTCCGAATTAAACGTCAGATTGACATATATTTTTCCTTATTCGATTTAAGTAAACACGTGTTTCAGATTTTTTTCCCTAACATCTTTATTTTAGTGTATACTGTACATCTTTAATACAGACTTCTGATCTTCACGCACAAAACCTATATCGTCAATTAAATAATTCTTCAAGTAAATGCAATTGGTTTTCTTGTGACATGGTGTAATTAAAAAAAAATATGCCCTGTCTAAATATGAGTTTCGTTTTTCGCGAATTAAATAGCATTTTGTTCAGAAAAATGTCGCTACTAAAAACTTAAAAATCCGTATTTTTTGCAGAATATCGTTGAAAAAGGACTTGTCAGGATAAAGGATATGTCTATGTCAGAGGCCGAAATAAAAAGAGATTTCTATTCGCTTCGATCTTGTGCGCACCGTCTTCAGTCAGTCCTACAAAGCAGCGTCAGTGATTCCTTCACCTGATCCTTTCAACGTAGTCGTGGTCTCCCTCTTTTGCGCCATCTTTCGAGGTTTTAAAAGGATTCCTTTCACGCTGGAGTTTTCTCAACCATTCTCACGACATGGCCTAGTCAGCGTAATCGTTGGTTGCATTTTGTTTCGCTTGATCATATGTTTTACGTGGTATAACTCGTACAGCGCATGGTTCATCCGAACCCTGAACTCGCCGCTTACGCAAATGGGTTCATATATATTTTCCGGAGAATTGTTTTCTTAAACACCGCTAGATGAGCTGCATCCGCCTGTGTAAGCACCCAAGATTAGGAAGCATACAGCAGGACCGGTAAAATTAAAACCTGATACAGTTGGACTTTGGTATTTCGAGATAGGGTGGTGTTTATGAAATGCTCGCGTAGGTCAAAAAAACACCTGATGGCGAACACTATTCTTCTTTTTATTCTTAGTCTGACGCTGTTGTTTTTGTCCATGGCGGATCCGAGTAGATGAATTCATCCACTACCTCAAAGTAATAGTTCTCAACGTTCACGCTGCGTCCCCAACGGGTGGACGGTGGACTTTGTCTTGTCCTCTTTCACTGACATACCCATTTTCGGTAAACTTTTTTTCAACAGATGTGAAGACAGCTGTTACCTCTCCCATCTTCAGACCGATAATGCCGATATGATCAGCTTATGCGGGCAGCATTGGCTATTATTATAAAATATAGTGCCAGACATGTTAACCGCTGCTTTCCTTAACACCTTCTCCATTAATATGTTGAACATCACCCTGTCTAAGACCTCTTGTCGTATCGAATGACGCAGATAGATACTTGCCAATCCGAACAGAGGATATGGTATTCGTAAGAGTACACAAAAAACACGAATTATCTTCGCAGGAATATTTAACTCAGACATGGCTTCGTATATTCGATGCCTGATGCGACTATCGAAGGCATCTATGAAATCGACAAAGAGGAGGAAAGTGTCGATTTGATTCTCATGGGTTTTCTCCAGAATCTGCCGGAGTGTAAGTATCCAATCAATCAAATTTTCCACAATCGGCTATAGACGATCACACAGTATGGTAGAGAGACCTATTACCGATAATAACACTATGCAAAACCAAAAAAAAAACATCTATATTACCAAAAATTTGTTATACCCTAACTTTTATGGATGAGGGTATGTATCACTTGATACGAGAAAAACTGCAACGCATTAAGGTTACCAGTAAGGTTATTTTATACGGCTATACCGAAGTTCCGATACCTTCCACATGTTTACAAAGGGGGATAAAATTGGATATTTGCTAGACGTACAACCAAGTCTGTTTGTATGATGACGTGGAAGTAGGGTTTGTCCGACTTGGAATTTGTCTTCCCTTCGATGAAATAAGATTGCATATCAAATTTCAGCTCTATATTTTTTTAACTACGGCATTCATCGCGGAACAGTTAGACGGGTACCCCCACATAGCGGGAATTTGTATGGGAGTTTGAAGTAGTTTAGAACTTAACATCCGCTTAGAGGATGGATTTTTTTATACCAAAATATACGATAGATAGCTCTTAAACTACGGCTATACTAGAGGGGACTGACAGACGGACACCCCAAAAAAGGGGGAGTTTGTATGGGAGGTGAAATTATTTTTCTGGGACAGTTAGACAGATACCCCAAAATGAGGGAGTTTGTATGGGAAGTAGTTTTTGTCCGATCTTGCTTATCTTAAAATTTTAACTGCATACCAAAGGTCTATAATGTAATCGTGGGGTCAGACAATCAAAAAGGGACAGTTTGTATGAAAGGTGAAATTAGGTTTTGAACTATCGTCCTCATCTAGGAACTTAAAGTTTTTGAGGATAGAAGCTTGTTTTCAAAAATTTCAGCTCCATATCGAATTGAATGAATTACGGCTGAAATTGCTGGGATAGACAGATGGACGGACATCTTTGAATCGACTCAGAATTCGACGCTGACCACTTATACATATACTAGCTTTCCCGGCTCGCATTGCTAACATAATTATAAGCTTATTTTTTATAAGTGAAATTTGTTTAATATATTAATTCTTTTGTCTGGATGGTAGTGCAAGTTGCGGCTTCTCTTGTTGCGGTTTGGTTTGGTTCTTAGTACCAGTTTAATCCCATTTTCGGTTTTTTTAACCCCTAAAACTATAAATTTCAGAAAATCCCTTCGTGCAGCTTTTAAATGCCCTTATAAATTTTCGAGATTTTAGCCTTAGCCCTATCGTTGATTGTGATGAAAAATCCCTTCAGATCTTACAACTATTAAAAAAAATCAACCTATTTTTCGCGTTTCTACTTTGTTTTTCTAAAAACTACAAAAAAATGAAAAAGGATCGTACAATTGCTCTATAAATTAAGAGCAATTCTCAATGGAACCTGTTTGATCACTTTTTTCGGCCTTATTACCCATAAAATTACGAATTTTGAAAAATCCTTCGTATCGCACAACTTTCCTATAAACTGATTATTAACCCAAATTTTCGTCAGTTTTATTCCTTGTTTGGCCTTTTTACGCTTAAAAGTAAAAATTTCAATAAAATCATTTGGCGTAGCTATCTCCTTTTATAGCGACCACGCCCATTTAAATTTTCGGGCTTGTACCCGTTTTTTTTTCATTTTTCGGCATTTTAACTCCTAAAAGAATCGCACAACTATTCTATAAAATAAAATTTTTTCCTATTTTCGCGATTCTGCTTATAGCCATTGGTTTTGGTCGATAGTACCAATTTTATCTCTCTGTTAGCCATTTTACCCCTACCTACGGTACGGAAGGGCTGGGGAGTGATCAGTAAGTGACATGATACAATTTGTGAAAGTTTTATTACAATCGGCCCAATAATTAGACCGATATAACCATTTATTCAAAAGGGGCGTGGCAACGCCCATCTCCCACCTAGACGCAATCCTCCTTGTCTCAGTAATATATGTAGTAAATCTCATCTTGATACCTTAAATGGCTCGTGAGATATCACCGATTGAAATTGTCTAACTTTGTTTTCACGTAGCCTTTAATAGAGGCCATATGGACTGTATCAAACAAATAAAATATAATTGCAATCGGTCCTTTCATTTGGCCGAAATAATGATTTTTTAAAAAAAGGAGTGGCACCGGCCACTTTCCATAAAAAATAATTTTTCTTGTACGACCAACATATCGATCAAATCTCGACTTCGTGCCTATAATGGTTTTTGAATTACAGCTATTTCAAATTTTGCGTGGTATGGGACAGCGTCACGCCTATATTACCCCCTTGCAGTCCGAATTTCTAAAAACCCGTTCTTAGTGCGCGCCTACGTCATTAAAGGAATCTTCATTCCAAATTTCAAGGTTCTAGCTTTAGCTGTTTGGCTTGGGGAATGATCAGTCAGTCACCCTAGCCTTTTATATATATAGATAATCTAATATATAAAATTCTCGAGTCACGGGGTGCATGATTGAACTCCTCCGAAACGGTTCGACCGATCATCATGAAATTTTGTGAGCATATCGAGTAGGTCTGAGAATCGGCCAACATCTATTTTTCATCCCCCTATATGTTAAGGGTGGTCTACCAGCGCCTGGTTGGTGGCGCTGGGAGGGGTTTATAATCAAAATTTGAACAAATGGACCAATTTAACTGAAATTCAGAATGTATGTTTTTTGATCATCAGAAAAAATTGTATTTGCAAATGGAGCCGGTAGGTGGCGTTTGGGTGGATTTTTAATCAAAATTTGAATGATTGGACCAATTTAACTGAAATTTAGTATGTATATTTGAGTGATCATGAGAACAAAGTTTCTGTGTAAATGGACCCGGTAGGTGCCACAAGGGTGGAATTATAATGAAAATTTGAACAAATTAAACAATTTGACTGAAAATTAGAATGTATATTTGTTTTATTATGAGAAAATTTTTTCTGTATAAATGGACCCGCTGTTGAGTTGACTTACGTATGAGTAAAAAATAAAATTCTACATAACTCATACGCTCTGCTTCCTTACAATTAAAAAAAGATTAAGTTAATTTTAAATAAAGTTTTATTTGCAAAAGCAAAAACCTCAATTTAACGATGTTAAAATATGAAAAAGTGCTAAAAAATATACGTTGAACAAAAAAGTACGTATTAAAGTATTAACGCAGCCAACTTGGAAAAGCGAATGACACTGACGTTCTTATTTTTGGGGCTACTTTCACGTGCAATGCGCAGAATTGAGTCCCAAAATCATGTGTTGTACTGTGTAAATAGTTTTGTTTGTTATTGTTTTTACTTAAAAACGAGCCCCCGAAAACTACTAGCCAACCAGCATACCAACATATTGCCGCGATTTCAGACACGTCCCCTCATATCGGCAGTCGTCATGCAATCAAGTGTATTACATTAAACAATTGACTTTACTACGCACTGGCTGACACCATAAACCACAATTGTTTAACAATTGCAGTGTCACCCCTAAATGAGCATAATTACCACTGACTCTAACTACGAAATTACTCTCGGCCGTCATATGGTTTTTCCTATCCACTATTGAATATTTATATTTTTTCCTATTGCCATAGTTTTATTGTTATTCGCATAATGATAACAATTAAATTATTAAAATAAAAGAAAAATATGTTATTTGGGCAAGTGTAAAGCTATAGCCTAATAAACAAAATACTAGTGAGTGTGCTATCACCAATTATTGAATTCACTGAACACATTTACGCAATGAACATCGAATTGTTTGCAAATTATCATGAATCTGTACTATCACAATGCAACCAACCGCTGCACACATAGGTGAATGTGGCAAACACAGTAAACATTGAAATATAAACATATAAATGATGGCGAGCAACAACTGGACGAATACCAAAACAAACAAAAACAAAAAAAAACAAAACCATATCAACAAATGTATGAATTGTGTTTAAAGAATATTTTCGATTGCGAAACGTGCATAATTGAGTGAAACCAAACAGATGTTATAAAGGATTGGAATTTTTCTTTTTTGGCATGATATATTTTGTGTTTGAATATTAAATACATAGGTTTGAATAATAAAATCAAACCACAGGGCCAGCCGTGTAGAACACACGACTATCATGCGGGAGACAATGGTTCAATACCTGTTTCAGTCATATATCGTTTTAATCGGCAGCCCCTCGATGTTGTCGACCGCATGTTCCCAGTAAAAGTATAGTAAAAGCTTCCCAAACATCAGACGATTTGATTCGTCTATAAAATGTTGAGCTCGTTGTGTGAGTATAAGAAATGAAGCGTCTAAATTCACAATAACGTGGGAAACAATCTCATACCCATTTATGGGCTGTAAAGAGAAATTAAGTTTAAGTTTTTTTGAATGGCTCAATCACATTTACACATATGAATGGATTTCATAGAAATTTGGTATTTGGTGAAAGCCCCAACCCTTCTGGTAACTGCTATGCAAAATTAATTATTATTAGCAGGGCAACCGGAAATATGCTACAGCATGTTTTTTTACAACGATTTATTAACAAATGGGTAATGTATTTACATGTTTCATGGTCCTACAAGTGTTTTGAGACCTATTTGTTAGAGCATATTTTGGCATATTTTACCCATAAAGTCATATTTCGGAAAATTTGGTTTTAGGAGCATAATTTTGAAAAACCTCCTTTTTTTAAAGCATATCATATTATTTTTTGGTCGTGAAAACAAGTGTATTTGCAATTTTGGTTTTTTAAAATGTAACAGCCAAATCTTCTAAATGTTTAACACAACTGTGAAACGTTTATTAATCCTGTTTTTCGCGCTTTCTTATTCAATAAGTAAACAAAACATAAAAAAAGATGTGCTTTTCAGCCACCACCGATTTCGACCCTGGACATAGTGCCTAAAGCAAATCCGACAAAAGCAGCAAAACTAAAGGCGTTTGTAGAAAAGCTTCCTCCATTATAAAATCTGCAGCAAAGTTACACGTGGAAAGCGGCAAACATATTCAACTAAGTCATAGAAGTGAAAACAAACAGACCAAACAATTATTTTTGACAGAATGTTCCGGTAAACATTCAAAAGAACATGATTTTCAAGAAATAAGAATAATGTTTTGTTTTTTGTGACGGATGCAGCTCCATACATGGTAAAGGCTGCAAAAGCTATAATGTCATTTTATCCGAAAGTGACGCATGCGACATGTATTGCTCCTAGTATTGTGTGAATGTATTGGGAATTTATATGAAAACGTAAATAAAACTATTGCTAATGTGAAGAAAGTATTTTTAAAGCTCCATGTACAGAGGATCTATTTAAATAAATGTTTCCAGACCTTCCATTACCTCCAGAAGCTATAACAACACGACGGGAACATAGCTTGAAGCAGTTAACTTGTATGCCAACAATTATGAAGACATTTTAGGGGTCCTAAGTGCATTAAACAATGAGGATGCACAATCCATTAAAACTGCAATGGATGTCTCGACAGACCCCCAAACTACATCTGACTTGATTTAAATTTACCAAAAATACTTACAAATTCTGAATTAAAAATAAAACTGTTTTTTTTTTTTAATTTTAAGCTGTTTTTTTACTTTAAATAAAAATATTTCTAATTCATATGAAAAGAATTGTGTGACTTTAAATTTTTAGAGCATGTTTTTGTTGATTTTAAGGTCATATTTTGCCATTTTTCAGGTCATATTTTATGCGCATAAAACACGATTTTTAGGGCATATTTCCGGTTGCCCTGGTCATTACACATGTGAACACGCAACATAAAATTGTTGATGCGAAAAACATAGATTTTCCAAATTTAAGCTGCAAACTTGAATAGACTGTCCTTCAGCTTTAGGGATTGTCATTGCAAACTCTAATAGAACTGGAAACTGTAATTATTTAAAATCAAACGGCAAATCCGTGGGTATCGTTGGCAATACATCGGTTCCCTTATATTTTCTGTGTAAATTAATTTAAGAACAATAACCCAATCATGTATTGCTTCCTAAATTATGTAATGCGTGATCAAGGGGTCAAATTAATTTTTTGTGTGTCATAGTACACTTCTACTTCATTATGATATGACATGCTTGCAACTTTTTTATCTCGATATTACATGCGGGTTTCTCAGAAAATTTGCAATTTATTGCGCTGTTCTGTAACGTCCAAAAGAGTTGCGCTGGAAAGGAGGATGCAGTAACCCAAGCGATAAGTTTTGCGATCAAACATTTGCCAAAATCAACGATATCAAAACCGATGGATGCATCAAGGAATAAAAACCCCACTCTTATTCCTAATTACTTATAAATTGTTATTGCAATGTTGTGTGCCTTTCGTTATTCTACTTGTAATAGATGTAGATTTGGGAAAATTTTTAATTCGTGGGTATTCGAATTTTTTTCTGTCGTAGATCTCTTTCACATGCACCACTGGTCTCGAATAATTAAATATCAAATATCAAGACGAATGGCACTATATTCCCCCGGCTATTGCGTTTGGAAGACAGAATTGAGCAGGGCCACTCATTCTTGGCTAGATCATGCATGTTCGTGTTTATTGCACACCCTATTTTAAATCCCGCCCTTTTTCTTTAAAATACGTATACTTATCTTAATTGAATCCACACCTAATTTCATGGTCATTCGCAAAATAGTTCTTCAGACATCACATGTAACGAATGTGCTTTAGCGAATGCGAAAGCGAATATTGGAATATTTTTTTTGCGAAAGCGAATGTGAATACTTATTTTTGGTTTTTGCGAATGCGAATGCGAAAGCGAATATTCCAAAATTGTTTAGCGAATGTCAAAAAATGGTTTAAGTAAACGAATAATTTAGTTTCATTCCTACTGTCTGCCTTTTCAAATAAAAATATGTTTTTCAGTTAAGTTATTAAGCATAAAATATTGATCTCAAAGTAAAACAAACACAAAAATATATATATAATTCTCAGAAATTCAGTCTTTAAGGTAACTAAACAATAATTTTATTTACTTTCGAAAACTTTGACGTATTCAGTATTCAAAGTTTAGTAGAGCAAAGTTGTATTTAACAAAAAGAAGCTTCGCTGCCTTTTCGCTATGCAATCTAGTTCTTAGTGGATCATAGATAAGTCCGGCTCCACTTAACAACTGTTCGCTGGGAACACTTCCCGGAGGCGTAGCTAAGAACTGGCGTGCCAAAGGTACTAACTTTTGGTATTTCGAGCTGTTTCGTTTCCACCATAATAAAGGATCTTCTGAAATATGCATTTTTTTCTCTTTATTGTATTCAGCTAACAATTTTTATGCATGAGAGACTGAATACGTAATCTCTTGCATGTCGTCACCAGTCTCACTATTACTATTACTTGTATGAATGCGAATATTGGAATATTTTTTTTTTTCGAAAGCGAATTCGAATATTAAAATATATACTTATATGAATGCGAATGCGAAAGCGAATGTACAAAACGATGCGAATAATTCGCATTCGCATATGCGAACGTTCGTTACATCCCGAATTATAACAAAATACGTTTAACGGGCAGGGCCACGCCTCACGATCTAGTACTTTAGAAACCGCACTTTAACAAAGTGTCTCCGATGGGCGGGGCCGAGCTTAATAATCAAATCTCGACAGTTTTTGGCCTAGTCATATTGCATCCACTCCTAATTTAAAGTAACTTATTGTAAACTAGCTGGCCCGGCAGACTTCGTCCTGCCTCCAAATTTTTGCAAAATATGTTGAGTGTAGTTGAAATCTAAAAACGATTGGTTTATTTTTTTGTCCTCTAAAATATTTAAATTTAAAGGGCGAGGTTTTCCCGGACAAATTCTGTTATTCATATATGTTAAAGATTATATTGTAGTGCTAAAACGGATCAGCAGTGTCGTCCATGATATGATGAAAACTTATTTATTGATAGGCATATATTCTAAAACCACATTTTTAAGCCGATTGACTGACATAGAGCTTTCTGCGTTGGTGTACTGCGTGATTGTACCTTTTTATCCTAAGGATAACGAATTTCCAAAAATGCAACCCCTTTAACCGTATGGTCTGGGTGATATCAACAGTCATTCCTATTTTCGTTATTGTCCCCTAAAATTTCGAAATGCGCCATTATAAAAGTTAGTCATTCTTCTTTTAGCCTTTTTGCGGTCTGGGTGACCATCTATAGCCAATCCTCAACTTTCATTGAAATTTTGGGACAAATGGGGTCAACCGTTTTCACAATTATGGTGACATCAAAATGTACATCTGTTTTATATATATAGACTTCTGAATAACTATGATGTTAAAAAAAAGTGACTAAGTGACATTTCAAAAATTAAGTGTGTCATAAGCTAAACACCGGCAACTGGTTCCAAACATACATTCAAAATTTTCTCATGTCAAAAAAATCATATATTTTAAGTTTAAGTAAAATCGGACAATGGATATAAATTTTCGAAATAATTCAACCCCAGCCAAATCAACTGTAGGTCCATATATACAAAAAAAATTATCATAATAAAACAAATATACATTCAAAATTTCAGTCAAATTGTTTAATTCGTAAAAATGTTCATTATAATTCCACCCAAGCGACACCTATCGGGTCAATTTATACAAACAATTTTTTCTCAAGGTTCCACAAACATAAAGTTAAATTAGTACATGTTAAATTAGTACATGCATTCAAATTTTCGATATAAATCCACCCTAGCGCCATCTACCGGGTCCATTTGTAGATACAATTTTTTCTGATGATCAAACAAACATAGATTCTGAATTTCAGTTAAATTGGCCCTTTCGTTAAAATTTTGATTGTAAACCGACCCCAGCGCCACCTACCGGGTCCACTTGTACATAAAATGTTTTCTCATGATCAAACGAATATCCATTCTAAATTTCAGTTGAATTGGTACATGCATTCAAATTTTCGATATAAATCCACCCTAGCGCCACCTGGATTTGATTTTTTTCAACACAAACAATATACGGAAAATTTCGAATCGAATAAAAAAAAAACAGCCAAATCGCTCCAGCCGTTCTCAAGTGATGGTATGCCATACGTGGACCATTTCATTTTTATATATATAGATGAAGCATTTGTCAGAGCCTTTTAAATATCTTCACTATTTAAAAATTTGGATAATTTTTGTATGGGAAAAATCAAAAATCGACTCATTAAATGGCCCAAATGTGTCTAATGCAGCCCATAACCATCCTCGGAAGATTGTCTTTCTATTCGAAATGGTTTTTAGCGGATCGGTTAAATGGTTTTAAAGTCTATAGCGGTCATAGGTAGAAACAAATGTTCACTTTTATATATATAGATAGATAAATACTGTAAATTTTTCCTTGTACGAGTATATTCCTTTTTTTTTGCTTGTGTAAACTTCCTGTGTGTTACAGACCAGATGTATACTTTCATCATAGATTGTTTGTTTATACCATTAATAACACAGTGCAGCAGTAAAACTTGAACCAACTGAGACCGTCAAAATCTGTAAGCTTATGATGGTAGAAGAAAACCCCTAGCTGGGTTTTGAATTATTAGCTAAGGTTTTTTTATTATTCATTTTTGAAAGTTCAAAAATCATGTAAGGCTAAGGCTATATCTCGTGAACTATTCAAAATTTTGATGTGTCTCTTTGGTTAAATTTTAGCTCTTAATCAGATCTAAAAATTTAACCTTCAGACAAAACCAAAAACTCAACATAATCTCACTCAAAACAACAAAAATGTAAAAAAATCGTAAAATGTAATCATAGATTTTTATTATTTTTTGATTTATTTCTATTTTGTATCTATTTCATTTTAAAAAGCATAGCATTTTTAATTTCGATATGCGTGCAATTGGAAGTGATTTCTGTACAGTTTTGCTGTTTTGGGTAAGATGTTGTTGTTTTCTTGATTTATCTCAAGGCAAAATTTTTAGATCTTATTAAAAGCTAAACATTTTCTGAAGAGAGAAAAGCTATATTTGGAATAGTTCACGAGATATAGACTACTTAAATCTTCCTCTCAGTCGAAAACTTCAAAAATGAATTAAAAGAAAACCTTAGCTAATAATTCAAAACCCAGTTAGTGTTTTTTCTTCTACTATCATAAGCTTTCAGATTTTGTGTATTACACAACATAATTTAAAGACTTATAAATCAAGGCAATAAGTATGATTTGTTATTTTCAATCGAAAATTTTCTCATTAGATACTCCCAAAGATTTTCATAATAATTTAGCTGCATACAGATTCTTACTTAAGTACAGATTCATTGGATTGAAAAAAAAAACACACACACACAAAGTGTCCGATTTTTAGTCGTAAGTCAACGTTCAATAACAGCCAGCCAGGCAGACGGACCTGGCTCAATCGTCTTAAAAGGTCCTGAAACGAGTTTGATCTTTCGACACTTAGGGTCCAAAACGTCTCCTTTAATGCGTTACATTTAAGTTACGATATATACGGCGGCTGCACATCGGCTACTTCTCGGTCGGCCTCTTTCTATGAACCATACACATACCCACGCAAACTCGTGCATAGGTATACTCATACTCAAGTACGAGAGAACCCGCCCAGCAACGGAAATATTCAGTTTGGAGGCCTCCAGGCAGGCCTTTTTTGGAGACGTGATTACTTTCCGCCCCATACCATTTTCATTTCTAAATTACATAGTGTGAGATTGGTGAGCTAGGTCTTCCCTCTCGCTGCTCATAAGAGACGTTCTGAAGGGTTCTCAGATTTAAAGCTTCATTAGGTCTCATAAATCAGTCATTCCGAAGGTCTTATTAGAAAGACCTCTTCTGCGTAAAACTGACTTCCCAACAAACTAAATGAAGTATTACAGAAGCAAATCTATGTATTGGTTAAAAAGTTATGGTCTCTGAGTGTTGGCATACAGAAAACAATGTCAAAAGTATACCATTCTCTTCGTCTTGGTCTCCAAGCATCGGAATAGTAGGTAAAAATTAGAGCCGGGGCCCATAGGTCTGAAGGTTTCAATAGCTGCTCATATGTCTACCTGAAATCTCCATGCTTCTCAGCGCGAACTAGGAATTGATTTTATACATATTGTTTCTTAGTGAAATTTTCTAAGAATTCATCGTAGATTCTGATATTAGTATACGATTACCACGTCTTTTTCGACGCGAAAAAAATGATCCGCCCTAATGAACAGGCTATTTGGAACTTAATAAGTAAAAAGTGTTGAGGCTCTGCCCACGCACTTCAATATTTAACTTTTTAACTGTATCAAATAATGGTCCGTACACCAGACAATTTAGGGCAAATGGTAGCTGCGCAGACTAAAACGGTGATTTGTTTTTAATTTACTTTACAGATATGTATTTTTTAATTACTTTTCAGGATAGCGAATCGGTAATAAATCTTATAGATAAAATGCGCGTTCTGTTCGCCAAACTTATGAAGACCTTTGTGAAGTTTAGGGTTTATATAATCATCCATCTGAGCAGCTAACAGAAGCTATCGACGCTGTAGATGTAAGTATGACAGGGGACTCGAATTTATCGAACCGACGCCTTTCTCAGCAACTCGGTCTCTGCAAATGCTGAGGAAAGATCTTGGTCTACATTCATATAAAATCCAACTGGTAGAAGAACTAGAGCAAGGGACGATCAATTGATTTTTTTTTATTTAACATGTCATTGCATTTATTTGTAGGAGAAATGGTTCCAACACGGCGGCGTAATATGCCATGAAGCGCGTGAGATTTACCATATCACCATTTTTTGAGATAATTCTGTCACCAACGTTTGGCTTAAGAAAGTGATGACTTAAGAAAGTGATGACTTAAGCCAAACGTTGGTGACCGAATTATCTCAAAAAATGGTAATACGAATTCAAAGGATATAGGAGATAGGAGGAGATGGCATAACAAAAGTAATTTTTACGCCCAAAAACATAGTTAGTATACAGACGGCTCCCGCTACTACAGACAAATATAAAAAATGAATTTTGATCTTTAGATCCAATTTCTGAAAAAGTGTTTTATCTCCATGCATATGGACAAAACTTAATCTACATGTCGAAACTATAGATATGACTTTGATGATGAACTTTTTATTATCGTCATAGAGCCTATCATATTTAGAATTTAAAACAATAAAACTTAATTAATTTACTTCCAAGTTAAGGAGTTATTTGAAATTAGTTACATAAGTTAATAAACTCAACATATTATTGTCAAGCTTAAGTACCGTTTTAAAGTACTTTGTAGACCTATATATTACAAGTTAGTAGTTAGCGACTACCATGCGGGAGATCGCAGGTTCAAACCTGGCTCCAGTCATCTTAAAAGAAAAAAAAAATAAATAAAATTTTCTTTCATTGTCGGCTCCCCTCGAATGTTGTTGACAGCAACTTCGCAGTATTAAGCGTCGATTCAATCGTCGTGTCTAGTAAGAGTTTCTCAAACAGTGACGTTCGCATTCGTCGATAAACAAGTAGGTGCCGTTAGTTGTGAATCTAAAAATAGAAAGCGTGTTAATTCACAACAACGCGAGAAGCTATCCCATACCTCATTCATGGGGTGCAAAGGGAAATTAAGTTTTTTTTTAAGTCATAGCAATGTTAAGGTAACTTTTGTTCCCTATGAATACCCATTGTGTCTACTTACTAATAACGATATATATATGATAAAAATAAAAACTCATCTCGAAGGACCATTGAATATTAACGGTTTTGGTGAAATTTGTAAGCAGACACAATAGATATTCAGGTTAAACAAAAGTTCAGTAGTCATTGCTTGCTTTTTAAACCCCTGATATCTCGAGAATTGATAGAGATATTGACAATTTACACATATATATTATAAAACATATAGATTTTAACTTGATTAGCCTTAAAAAGTTGAAATATATAGTTGCCCATATTAAACTATCGGAATCCAATTTCAAAATTTTTAATAATTTTTTTTCAAAAATACCCAAAATTTCTACATGAAATATCTCGGCGTGTATAAGAGATATAGTAAAAGTAAATGCACACAATGTTAGGTATTCACTTCAGCTATTGAACGGCTTTTTACTTCTTAACCTGTATTCAAAAGAAAAATACTCAGCGGCATTAAACTGATTTGAGAACAAATTCGAACTTTAACCTCGTTGCGACAAAATTATTCACAATATAATCGTATTTTTAGCAAAAACTAATGTAAGGTGAAGCTAGATGACCAACATCGCAGTTAATACATATGTTTAAGGAAATTCGAAAAAAATGCCATATAAGGAACACCCTAATGCTCTTTGTGAACAATTAAAGGGGTGAAGTATTCCGATCATATTTGTTGTTTACAGAAGTTGTTGAGTTATACAATAAGTACGTTTTTGGTAATGATAGCAAGTAAAAACTTTGCACAATGGTCCAAAACTCCTAAAAAATGATTTGTTTAAAATACATAGTCTGTTTTGAGAGCCATTTAATATCCCTAGACTTGTTCAGATTGCATAGGTTTGTTCAGAGAAGTTTTTCGGTGTTACCTAAACTACAAGTTCACTGAATATAGTATGCAAAAAATCTGGACTCCCTACGACTTATATTCAAAATAGTGAAAAAATTTGAATTTTTTTCAAAGTTTTTTTTAAAATAAACGAGGGATGTCTAATTTTTTGGGAAATTATATTATATCAATTTCTTAAGCGGACTATTAGTTACAACTTTGCTTAAGAAGAGAAAAAGCTAGATTAAATACTGTACAAACTGTTGACCAAAAACTGATGTCACCTTTTTTCAAGGGATCCAAGGGATTTCAAAAAGTTACGAGGGCCAAAAAAAAATGTTGGTAGCCAATCTAGCCAAACTGAGCTAGGGTTTTACTCAGCGCCGGTTGTACTATCGAACCTATATAGTCATATTCGAGTGTTTTTTCACTGTTGCACTGTGTAATTATCCACATTACTTACAACAATAACAAAATAATTTTAAACTGCTGTCGCTAGAATCCTTGTGGCTACTTTGACGAACACAAAACAACTTAATGCAAACTAGAGATCAAGGGAGCAGACAAAACAATGTAAACAAAAAACTTGATAGAATATCGTTTAACGGGATTATAACTGACAAACATTTGTTGTTGTGACTGCGTACCTCATGTTACTTTGCCCCTTATTCTTTAGATCTTCCACCAGCAATGAACGAAATGTGTTACAAATGCTTCTTTGTACCTTTTTGGATTCAAACAATAGGACTTCAGTTATCGAATTTTGCATACTTATTTACTATCCTAAAGCATAACTACTAGATCTCTCTTAAAAGCAAGGAATCAGACCGTGTAGCAGGTGCTCTGTTGCAATTAAGAAGACCTACTTGATTTCCTCTCAGCAGAACTGTTAGATCTCATCTAAAAGTTGCGAATGAGAAGTTGTAACACATGCTCTTTCGCTGTGATTAGAAGACCTTCTCTATTGTTCCCATAGGAAATGAGAAAGGATTACTAAGAACGTTTATGTGAAAGGAAGAGGTAGGGATTTTTGCATTACTCATTAAAATAGGTCTTCTGGTAGGTGTATATAGAAGACCTACAGAAGGTCGATTTTTGGTAAGACCTACCAAATTCCGTTGCTGGGCGAGTACATGTAGCTCCAAGTGTTGGTGCTAGTTATACTTATCAAATTCCTATTTCTATTCCGGTGAGCAGAGTACCACAAGTACTTATGGTAGCGTTTAAAAAATTGACGAGTGTAAGAACGCTTAAAAACGATGATCTATGATGATGAAAAACTAAAAAACTAAAAAACTAAGCTAAAAAAAGGTTGAGTCTTGCTGGATTTTAGTTTCGTGAACGTCGAGTGTATTTTGTTGTAATGTCGTATTCAACGAGGGATAGACTTGTGTGAGAGAAAAAAAGTAAGGGCGAGTAGATGTAATTTTCGTTATAAAAAGAGGGCAAATGAATCTGTTTCAAAGCAATCAAGAGTTTGTAAGCAATCGCTGTGTGTTAGGTATGGGTCCACAAAAGTATACAAATTATGGGTATATACTTAAGTCGACTTCTCTGATTATCTGATCGGCATTTGTCTGGTAAAAGCTTCTCAAAAAAAACTGACATTTGGAATCTTCGATAAACTGTTGAAAAATTCTAAAAATAGATGCATGTCCAAATGAAAAGCTCTTTCACAACCCGTTCATGATATACACTAGAAACCAGTTGTAATTTTTACGTAATTGTCTTACATTTCATCAATATTATACTGTACCATATTTTTACTAAAAGTAAAACAATAAGTTGTATCGATTATTTTAATAACCAAAAAAAAGCCTTTTAAATTATCCAGAAGTAATTCATATTCTGGAAAAAATTTTAATTGTTAAGATTTATACTTCAGCGCAAAGACTTTAACAATAGAAACTCTTTCTGAAATGTAGTCAGAATTGCATCATCATTACTTCTGTTGTTCCTTTAGTATTCCTTTTTTTCATTATGATAAAAGAAAGGATAATGTTTTATGTTGCCTCAATAACATTGCAATTGCGTGTGTTTACTTATTTACTCGTACACTGTAAACGCATATAAATAATAAAGTTGATTTCATTTCATTGTGCGGGTTCGCAAATTTCATGGTCGCCAGTAATGTCCATTGTATGATTGTATTCAATTGTTTTCACCGGAAAATGAACATCGACGTAAATATTCATTGTATGTGTGTGTTCTGTTTTGTTTTTTTATTTTTTTGATTTATACGATGACAAAGACATACATACAATTTACATTTACAAATTTATGGACTTTACAGTCTTTAATGGGAAATCAATTAGAATGCTTGTATATTTAAAGCGTCCATACAATGTAAATGCAAATTTGTGTGACAAAAAAAAACGAAACATAAACACAATAGATCAACTTGAATAATGTCCTCAATGCTGTAAGTGCTTAAGTTCATAAACGGTGTAACTGAGAGTGCTGAATAACGAAAGTGTAAACTTTAACCGATAGTAAGGCCAGTCTAAAAGTCGTCTAATAATGGAAATATTTCCAATAAGTGGCAGTAAATAGACATTTTCAAAGGTCTAATCAGCATCGACTAGAATATTTGTAATTTTATTTGGGGAACAAATGAATTCAATACTATTTCGTTAGTAATGCCAGTGCACATTAAGCTGGTTTAAGATCGAGCTACAATGTGGCAATTTTCATTAATCTCACACGATTGGTTTTACATAATATTCCGTTATCCCCAGCAAAGTTAAAGTTAATTGTTCTATAATGAAAGCACATAATAGTCATTTCTATAGGGATAATACCAGAAAAACATTTTATTGATAACCAAAACTTAGGCTCACGTTTGTCTAGAATGCGATGCCCTTAAAGTTCAAACTATTTGTGACATTTACTTAGCGATTAACATTCCATAGGACTTTCCCATTTTAATGGATCTACTTATGGCAATTAAAATTTTCAAAAATTCCTTAATTTCTTGAAGAAGTGTATCTACTACCATTTATTACTCTCTCTCTCTCTCTCTTTCTCTAGCATGAAAAACATTTTTGCATCCTATACGGATGACCACATAAAAATAAAGATGTGCCAAATGCAACAAAAAAACACACACAAAACTTAGACATTTCATTGTTTTCCAAATGTTTTATATTACCATAAAGTGCAATACATTTGCATCATGGGCCAACACACACACACATTTGGACTGAGTTTAGTTCGAATTTAATTAAAGTAAGCAAAACAAAGCAACAACAGCACAAAAGTTGAAAGTGTTTGGTCACTCTATGTGTGGCCATAACCAAAGGAATGGCAGCAGAAGCAGCCAGCAGTCAGCCCCGGCCTGACCGGTTGTAGGTTTCTGTGGTCAGGCCATGTGGGAATGCAGAGCGAGTGAATAATGGTAACAGATGCGTGCTGTTGCACCAAAATGAATGAGTAAATGAATAGGGCAAGGATGTGGAGATTGAGAGGATGTAGTGGCAGTCCGTTTGGTGGGGAAGGTAACCTTAGTTGCAAAACCGCAGCCAAAATGCATACACATTCAATCGGGCAGACAAATGATGGCAGTTAAGAGAAAACTACAATTGAAATGTATGTACGTACGTTAGTACACAGTGGTATGGTGAGATAAATGAGCCTTGTGATAAGTTTAAAAGCTTAAGCACGAAATCTTGTGCTAATTTGTTGTATTTTTTCGAAAATATTCAACATTTAATTGTAAACATTGATAAATTCTTAGAAATATCTAAAGTATTGTAACATTTACTTACTTTCCTGAGTGGCCAATTACAACATACGAACGTGGTTCAGAAATTTGAGGCCAGAAATATTAAAGTATTCCACAAGCTACGGTATTTTGCGTGCGTTCTCCACTTAGTCCTACCAGATGGTGGCACGTTGCCTACCACTTGGTCCTTCCAACGAAGTTTGGGTCTCTCTGCTCTGCGCCCTTCTTCAGGTTCGCCTGCAAACACTTTTCACGCAAAAGCATTTAAATCCATCCTGGCAACATGTCCCAGCCATCGTAGTCGTTGGATTTTGACTGTTTTAGCTACGTCGATGTCGTGGTGCAGCTTATGGTTCATCCGATGGCAAAACTCGCCATAGACACAGATAGGTCCATATATTTTTCGGAGTATTTTTTTCGGATACACCCGGGGTTTTGTATGTCCGTTGACCGTTAAACTCATTTTTGCTGACACCTTTTCTAGCGATGAGAAAACTGCAGTAACATCCCGCAGATTTCGGCCAATGATGTCTATATCATCGGCATAGGCTAGTGGCATGTGGCTCTTGTGGAATATGGTGCCAGACATATTGACACCAGCCTTTGTCATCACCTTCTCCATACCTATATTAAATAGTGTACAGGGCAAACTATCGCCCTGCCTGAGACCTCTTTCCGTTTTGAATGGTTCAAAGTGATCCTTACCAATCTTAATATTTTTCAAGGTACAACTGCAAATTAGTTTTGCAGCCATGGCCTCATATCGCCTATTCCTTATCGGAAAGTCGAAGGCAGCTTTGTAATCGACAAAGAGGTGGTAGGTGTCGATCCACTTTTTATGAGTTTTTTTTCAGGATTTATCATAAAGTGAATATTTTATACGTCGTAGATTAACTAGGTCTAAAGGTACAAAAAGGGGAATGGGACTTTTCCCAGAGGTGGAAAGTTACTGATTGTCACTCACTTGGGAGTGACCAGAATCGATTCCTTTGAGGCACTGTCCAAGCAGCTAACTACTTCCGGTCTTAGACCAAGTATTCCCTGGGCAATGACTTTAAAGCAACCGCTTTGAAGTTAGTTTGAGTTAGAAGGCGAAATGTTGAGTAACCTAATCGGCATGCTACCACCGATGCGTCTTAGGAACTAGGTAACAGAAGTTACTGAAGCTCAACACAGGCTCTCTAAGTGGCTTTGGCAGCCCCAAGAAACTAAGATCGGGAGCAATGTTCGACACCTGGTCTCGCGGTTTAACCCTGTAAATGACCGTATAGCCACCATTCGGATCCGGGCGAAATATTTTAACATTACGCTGATTTGTGTACACGCCCCGACGGAAGACAAAGACGATGACATCAAAGATGCATTCTATGAGCGCCTGGAGGATATATATGACTGCTGCCCTGCAAATGACATTAAAATTGTTCTGGGAGATTTTAATGCTAAAATAGGAAGGGAAGATGCTCTTGGTTCAGCAGTCGGAAAATTCAGTCTACACAACAACACCTCCGATAACGGATTCAGACTGGTAAGTTTCGCGTCGGCAAGAAACATGGTTGTGAGTGGAACCAGATTCCCGCATAAAGATATCCACAAGGCAACCTGGATATCTCCCGATCAAAATACAAGAAATCAGATTGATCACGCGGTAATTGATGGAAGGCATGTCTCAAGCGTTATGGACGTGCGTGTGATGCGCGGTGCAAATATCTACTCGGATCACCACCTAGTTGCAGCTAAGGTACGCACACGATTAAGTAGAGCTAAAAACACTCTTAATCAAACGCAAAGGAAGCTAGACATCACAAAGCTGCAGACCACTGAGATAGCCAATGCATACTCCAACCAACTCTCTCATTTACTCCATACAAATCCCCCTAGTTCTGATGTTCCCGACATGCAGTCGCAGCATATTGCGAATTCTATGACCACTGCCGCAACAACCGTACTGGGTTATGAAAAACCTCGCTCAGACAAGCCCTGGTACGATGACGAATGTCGCGAAATGTCTGAGGAAATGAATGCTGCATACAAGGCAAAAGTGCAGCCAATGGCGACGCGTGCGGTGACGGAGCGTTATAAAGAGAAAAGGAGGGAGATGAAACGCCTGTTCAGACGGAAAAAGCGTCTGTGGAAGAAAAGAGAGAGCCAGGATATCGAAAACTACAGGGATAGAGGTGAGGCTTGAAAGTTCTACCAAAAGGTAAAAAGTAAAGGTTTTGAAACAGGGATCCCCACCTGTAAGGACATAGACGGAAATCTGGTCACGGACACTCAGAGTGTGCTGCAAATATGGAGGGAACTCTTTCAATCTCTCCTCGTACCCGAAGGCAGCATAAGTGACGAAATCGCACCAATCATCGACGATGGAGTAGACTGTCCACCACCGAGCCAAAACGAGATCAGCACGGCAATTGCCCGGCTTAAAAATAATAAAGCTGCGGGAGCCGATGGACTGCCGGCAGAGCTTTTTAAAGCCGGCGGCGATGACCTGGTAACATGCATGCACCAGCTCATAACCACGATTTGGCTTAGGGAGTGCATGCCCAATGATTGGAATATGAGTGTCCTATGTCCCGTGCTTAAGAAAGGCGATCCTAGTGTGTGTATCAACTATCGCGGGATTAGCCTTTTACCCATCGCATACAAGGTCCTGTCTAGTGTGTTATGTGAAAGACTAAAGCCCCTTCTGGCGAACCTGATTGGACCTTATCAGTGTGGCTTTAGACCTGGTAAATCCACCACCGACCAGATATTCACGCTACGACAAATCCTGGAGAAGATCCAAGAAATGCAGATCGATACCTACCATCTGTTCATCGATTACAAAGCTGCATTTGACAGTCCGATACGACAGAAATTGTTGAATGCTATGGCTGAGTTTGGTATCCCCGCAAAACTAATTCGACTCTGCGGAATGACACTGACTGACACGAAGTCTTCAGTGAAAATTGGCAAAAATCTGTCAGAGCCATTTTCTACCAAGCGAGGCTTTAGACAAGGCGATAGTCTGTGCGACCGGCCGTGGCATAGTGGTTAGAACACGCGACTACCATGCGGGAGATCGCAGGTTCAAACCTGGCTCCAGTCATCTTAAAAGAAAAAAATAAATACAATTTTCTTTCATTGTCGGCTCCCCTCGAATGTTGTTTGACAGCAACTTCGCAGTATTAAGCGTCGATTCAATCGTCGTGTCTAGTAAGAGCTTCTCAAAACAGTGACGTTCGCATTCGTCGATAAATAAGTAGGTGCCGTTAGTTGTTAATCTAAAAATAGAAAGCGTGTTAATTCACAACAACGCGAGAAGCTATCCCATACCTCATTCATGGGGTGCAAAGGGAAATTAAGTTAAGTTTAAGATAGTCTGTGCTGCGATCTCTTTAACATCGTAATGGAGATGATCATGCGGAAAGCAGCAGTAAACAGGAATGGCACCATATTTAACAAAAGCCACATGTTGCTCGCGTATGCTGATGATATCGATATTATTGGACGTGGATTGCGAGATGTTACTGCGTTTTTTTCGAGCATTGAAAAGCAGTCGGCTGAAGTGGGTCTGGTGATAAACGAGGACAAAACCAAGTTATTTGTTTCAACGAACAAAGAGTCCACTCATCTGGGACGCTTCGTGAACGTTGACAACTATAACTTTGAAGTGGTAGATGATTTTGTCTACATTGGCTCCGCCATAAACAAAAATAGTAATGTCAGCCTCGAAATCAAAAGACGAGTATTGATCGCAAACCGCTGCTACTATGCGCTAAGCAAGCGATTTAACGACAAGGCGCTCTCTCGAAGAACAAAGATCCACCGCAGAATCATGGGTAATGACACAAGCGGATCAATCTATTCTGGGAGTCTTCTAGAGAAAAATACTCCGCAATATATTTGGACCCATCATCGTGAACGGCGAGTACCGTCGTCGAATGAATCATGAGCTGTATGAGCTGTACAACGACATCGACGTGGTAAAGCGCGTTCAAATAGACCGAATGCGCTGGCTTGGGCACGTTGCTCGAATGGAAGAAAATGATCCGGCTCAAAAGTCATCGACAATAAACTCGGTGGGCAACGCAGGAGGTAGTGACCAAAACTGCGATGGATAGACCAGGTGAAAGAGTTGTTATCTTAGCTTGGTGTGACGAACTATCTACGGAGCGCAAAAGACCGAAGCGCTTGGAATGGTTTTCTACGTGCGGCTACAGATAGATGAATTTCTGTTGTTGCTGCCAGTAAAGAAGAAGAAGAAAGGTACAAAAAGTTTTTCTACAATTGACTCTAAACATTAACACAATATACTCGAAAGGACCTTGTACGCAATTGGCAATAGGCTCAATTTTGAGGTAGTTCTATATTTGTTGATGCATGCTCTTAATCAGCTTCTCTCCACCTACCTTAAACAATTTTGCCGGGAAACTATCGGCCCCAGCCGCTTTGTTATTTTTTATGCAGGATATTGCCACTCGTATCTCGCTCTGGCTCAGGGGTGGACAGTTAATACCATCGTCATGGTTTGGGGCGGGGTTTTCTGGAGTGGTGTCCGTATCCAGTAGATTTCTGAAATATTCTTTCCATATCTTCAGAATGTTATCGCCTATCCTGTTCGCCGTTGTACTAGACGAGATTATGAAAAAACTAAGTCAGAAAAAAAGAGGAATAGTGTGGGATTTTCATCGCCACCTTGAAGACTTGGACTTCGCAGACGATATTTGCCTCTTGTCTCATAAACAATCTGACATGCAGGACAAATTGAACGAGTTAGTACAACTGGCAAAGGAAGTGGGACTGGAAATAAATGTGGGAAAAACATATGCAATGCGCGTTAACAATACGACCACAAGCAAAATTTAACTTGACGATCAACCCATCCAATATGTCGACTCATTTTGCTACCTTGGTTGCATAATGTCAGCAGATGGAGGAATAGATAAAGATGTTTCGAATAGACTTAACAAAGCTAGGTCAGCATTTGGGCGCTTGAACAAAATATGGAGATCTTCCCAAATAACACAAAATACCAAAATTAGAATATTCAACGCATGCGTGAAATCTACTTTACTATATGGCAGCGAAACATGGCAAATGACAACCGCAATAGTCCAAAAAATACAACCATTTAACAACAAATGCCTCCGCATAATATGCCGAGTGTTCTGGCCAAAAACAATTTCAAATGCGGACCTATGAAGTACGACCAACGAGGAAAGCATAAGATGCCAAATACATAACAAGAAGGAAGTGGAGATGGATAGGACAAAGGGGAAAAAATTTTCAGAACGTTATCCGGGTCCGTCACTAGCTGGCCACCGCAGTCCTTGCAAAAAGGCAACCCTGATCCGCGCATTTTCGCCTTAACTTTCTGGTAGAATTTTAGGGCTTTCCCTCTACTTCGGAGCAACTTTTTGCACTTATCCTGTCTCTTCCTCTGCTCCTTCTTTTTTAGTCTATATGTTTTGTGCAGGATGTTAACTTAATGAAATCAGATTCAGAAATCGATATTAACTATATATAACATGGCTGGCTAATTTGTTCGAATCGAAAAAAAGCATGGTAATCGTATACCAAAATCGGAATCTACGATGAATTCTTAGAAAATTTCAGCAAGAAACTAAGTGTCTAAAATCCCTTTTTCCCACTGAGAAGCATGGAGATTTCAGGTGAAGGTATTTTTTGGTTTTTATATACCTTAAAATATAACATGTATCACTTTCGGATCATGTTTAACCGGTTTATGCTTACAACTTAAATGGACAATATGGAAATTTTTAAGTCACATTTTCGATAGCACACTTATGTAAACTTACCAAGATATCAACATCAACATTAGTTACTACAATTCTCGTCAGAATCAAACAAGATACCTGTTTCGAGGCATATTCCGAACAACAAGCGCACAGTTAAAATATGCAATTAAATGGTTTCGTTATTCTCCGACATCCAGATAGTAAATACTGTATAATAGACTCACAGAATTACAAACATGCGGACAGATACATGTATCTGTTTATTACAACTGTGTGTCAGTTTGTATGAAGTCGCATACAAACACACACACACACCGACACACTGCATATGTTAAGGCATATGACCACTGTTTTTCAATATGTAAAATATGTGTAAATATGTGCGCAACTCTTTAGGGACATGTGTTCCAATTCTGTAATAGTACATTTGTAGTTACTCAAAGTTTTGTAAAGTTTTTAATTTTTTAAATTATTGTTTTTTTTTTTTTAATATTCATATGTCTGTGGTGCTTATTTATGTGAATGTTTAATCCATGATTTCAATAAGCTTTTTAGCTTTTACACTGCAGGAAAAATGCTATTAACACTTGAAGAGTCCCTAAAGCGCTTTGCGGCTAGTGTAAATACATACTTACGCCATTTTTTTTATATTAAATGTATTTATTTCCATTTAATGTTATGTAAATCCTATGATATTATTACAAATATATATTTGCAGTTGGTAAAACATAATGCACTCTGCATTTTTTGCGACTTTTGTGATTTGTTTGTGCAATAAGCCTTTTAACAGTTTTTGCTATTAATAAGGGGTTCGGCCGGGAAGGACCGTGGTATGATGGTTAGAAATGGAGTTATTATAGGGAGACTGGGACTCAAGTCCTATTACAGTCATCTACATTAATTTGTTAGGCGTTACTAATGAATAGTCAGCAAAAGTGGTGACCGGAAGACACTTGGGCTCAGACTTCCTACATAATATTTGTTTTGTACATTGAAATTTATTTCTAATTGAAATCAATAGAAAACCAAATATTAATTTCAGAATGCATCAATTAAAATTCAAATATTCTATTTGAAATTCAAAGCTCGTAAATGGATATTAAAAGAGTTCAAGTCAAATGTAAAAGATGTAAATAACAATCGAAAATTCGATTTCAATTTAAAACTTATGACGTGAAATAAAGAACACATAAATCAAAATTCTAAATTTGTCAATTGAAATTAAAAAATCTCATTAGTTGAAATTTCAATAATTTTTAAGCTATATCAACAGCAATACACTCTACTCCTAAGTTTTGCCCTACAGAAGTTCAAGTTCGACCACAAAAAGGGCTTAACAAAAGCGTTGATTCCTATCACAATTTTCTACCACCTCATGTTTTGCACAGGTCACGATACACCTTTTTTGTAAAGTATATACATTTATCTTTTAAAAAATTCCAAAAACTGTTTAGCAATCTGAGTTTTCCCAATTTTTCAGCCCAATCTGCACACCTGTCAAAACTCGCCAAAATGTTTTAGTTGCAGCTGTTTTCACATTTGAAAGTCGACAGTTTATCAATAATAGCAAATTTGTAAATTGGGAAGTTATTGCTTTGCTAAATGAACAGTTAGTTATCGGAGGAAAAACAAATTTTGGTAGATTTCGAAGTTCGAAAATTTCAATTTCTTTACGCTAGATCATGGAAAAGGACCACTGTGCTACGCTTGGCCATCAATAAAACTAACTCGAAATCCGGAAAAGAAACCTGCTAATAGATGTTACTACGAAATAAGGAAGCGAATGAATGACAAAGCCCTCTCTCTCGATGAATGAAAATCCTGCTATACCAGTAGATGGTTCTACCTATCTTAGTATCCTGGGTTATGACACCAGCGGATGGCTCGGTTCTGGCAGTATTCGAGAGTAATGTACTCCGTAAACCAGTAAGAAAGTTTCAGTCGGGCAACCCGACTTACATATACCATCACCATCAGTACAACAAAAAATTTTCTATTATACTAATATTATTACTCGATTTCTAAAGTGATATATAATACAGAATTTGGGCACGATCGTGTCAAGTGTATTGATATTATTATTCCATCTCTAAAGTGGGCGGAAAGGTACATTTGTATGGGAGGTACCAGAAGGGGCGTGGCTAGACTTCCAATTTTTTTTCCAAAACTTTATCCTGTAATAGCTTTACTAAGTACAGAATTTGGGTACGATCCCTTTGGGTGTATTGATATTATAACTCGATTTCTAAAGTGGGCGGAATGATGTATTTGTATGGGAGGTACCAGAAGGGGCGGAGCCATGTAGCCCATTTGCAATACCGTAAGTAGTTTTGGGGAAATATTAATTCGTGCAAAATTTCAAGACATTTGGTTGCGTCTTTCGAAAGTTATCGTGCGAACCAGCCGGACAGCCACCAGACAGACAGACAGACGGACATGGCTCAAACGACTTCAAAAGTCATGAATTGAATTCGGTTCAAAGAAACCTAGGGTCTAAAGTCACTCCTTCTATGTGTTACACTTTTGGGTCGTATCAAATGATATATAATTTCATCACTAAGGGTGATGGTATAAAAAGTAATAATCACTCTAAAGTATAAAAAAATAACAACAAAATTTACCTTTATCGACGACATTGGTATATTTTCTAACTACACCTTGAACGTGCCACTTATAAAAAAGATGTAAAATGTCAAAGCAGACACAAATTTTGCACTGGCATACAGTGCTGCCATTTTTATACCATCACCCTTAGGGATGAAGGTATATATCATTTGATACGAGCCAAAAGTGTAACACATAGAAGGAGTGACTTTAGACCCTAGGTTTCTTTGAACCGAATTCAATTCATGACTTTTTAAGTCGTTTGAGCCGTGTCCGTCTGTCTGTCTGTCTGTCTGGTGGCTGTCCGGCTGGTTCGCACGATAACTTTCGAAAGACGCAACCAAATGTCTTGAAATTTTGCACGAATTAATATTTCCCCAAAACTACTTACGGAATTGCAAATGGGCTACATGGCTCCGCCCCTTCTGGTACCTCCCATACAAATACATCATTCCGCCCACTTTAGAAATCGAGTTATAATATCAATACACCCAACGGGATCGTACCCAAATTCTGTACTTAGTAAAGCTATTACAGGATAAAGTTTTGGAAAAAATTTTGAAAGCTTAGCCACGCCCATTCTGGTACCTCCCATACAAATCTACCTTTCCGCCCACTATAGAGATGGTAAATAAATATCAATAAATTAAACGTGATCGGAACCAAATTCTCTTTTTAGTAAAGCTATAACAGGATAAAGTTTTGGAGAAAAAAATTGAAAGTCTGTCCACGCCCCATCTGGTACCTCCCATACACATCTGGTGCCGCCCACTTTAGAAATCGATTAATATTATTAAAAGACCTAACGCGATCGTGCCCAAATTCTGCATTTGGTAAAGTTTAAGCAGGATAAAGTTTTGGAGAAAAAATCTGGAAGTCTAGACACGCCCCTTCTGGTACCTCCCATACGAATGTTCCACTGCGCCCACTTTAGAGATGGAATAATAATATCAATACACTCGATACGATCGTGCTCAAATTCTGTATTTTGTTATGTTATAACAGGACAAAGTTTTGGAGAAAAAATTGAAAGTCTAGACACGCCCCTTATGGTACCTCCCATACAAATGTACCTTTCCGCCCACTTTAGGGATGTAGTAATAACATCAGTACAGCCAACGCAATCGTGCTCAAATTCTGTAATTAGTAAAGCTATAACAGGATAAAGTTATGGAGAATAAATCTGGAAGCCTAACCACACCCCTTTTCGTACCTCCCATACAAATGTACCACTCCGCCCACTTTCGAAATCGAGTAATAATATCAATATAATAGAAAATTATTTATTTTACTGAGGGTAAGGGTAAATGTAAGTCGGGCTGCCGGACTGAAACTTTCTAACTGATTTTAATTACAAATCGGTTAATTTCAATAACACAAGACTTAAGCAATATCTTATATTGGGTGATGGTATTTATCAGTCAGTTTAACTGACTGAAATTTCTGTACTGGTTTATACATACTTTGTGACAGAAAAAAAAATCTATGTGGTTTCATTTTTCGTGGCCTTGCCGATATGTATAAGAAAATTGTAGAGTAGTCGGCCGAGCAGATACATATTTTCACAATTTCTATCAGCATTTTAGCTAAAATTCCAAAAACTCCCAGAAACTTACTTTAAACTTTATTTCCCATTGCACCCCAAGAATGGGGTATGGGATAGCTTCTCGAGTTGTTGTGAATTAACACGCTTTCTATTTTTAGATTCACAACTAACGGCACCTACTTGTTTATCGACGAATGCGAACGTCACTGTTTGAGAAGCTCTTACTAGACAAGCCGATTGACTCAACACTTATACTGCAAAGTTGCTGTCAACAACATTCGAGGGGAGCCGACAATGAATGAACAATTTTTTTAAGATGACTGGAGCCAGGTTTGAACCTGCGATCTCCCGCATTGTAGTCGCGTGTTCTAACCACTATGCCATGGCCGGTCCCAGAAACAGACCTTGAAATAAACAACAACTTTCTACTCTTGTATTCATTGCGCTTTTAAGCCAAACCAAATCTCTTTAGTACTATTACATTATACATAGCTCAAAGTTAGTGAGTATTTAAATATGTACTATGTATATTAAATGTTTTGCAATTTCTCAATACTACTACTCTATTATTGATTTGTATTTTAATTTGCCCAATGTAATTCATACTCCCGCAACATTAATGCGGTTGTTGTGTTTGTTGTAACGCGCAGCGTGTATTTAAATTCACTTTTATAGACGAAATTCCCCAAATAACATATGGTCGGAAGTGCGGATAGTCAGACAAATTGTGGTTTCTATATCATTTCATTGGAACCAAAAGGGGATTTATTTTTCACAATGTGAGTTTATTTAGATTGCACCGGTTTTGTTGGCGTTGTCATTGAGTGTCTGTGTTTGTGGCTATGTCGGTCCGTGGTGATTATTATTAAATTTGCGCCTGTAATATTTGTTGTTGGGGTTTTTTTTTTTTGGTTATTGCGGAACGGAAATATGAATTCCAAATTGTTTTTAATGTGGTTAGAAATAATTGCAAATGAAAATGTTTTGATGTTCTATTTTTGGCTATGATGGTATATATTTCTGTATTGCAAATATTGGATTGAAACATAAACTGTTTCGAAGAATCAGTCGTAAATATTTCTTTGTTACCTATTATATTTTAAAGAATAACAGCAAATTTTGTTGTGCTATAAATAGAAAGAGATTAAACAGATTTTTAGTCCGGATCTAAGAGAGTTATTGTAACATTATTTATATACAAATTGTATTGTGTATGTTATCGATGTTCTCTGTAAAACGTAAACCGATTTTGTTTCTGTAAATTTTCTATTAAAAATGAAGTCAATGACAAAAATTTATATATACATTTGCTATACCTGAAATTGATTTATTAGCAATTATGTATGTTTGAAGTATGAAATTAATTTTAATTGTTATGGAGTCCAACTAAAAGTACATCAAAGAAGAAAGTAAAGTGTTAGACATACCTTAAATTTTTGGAGTATATCCCTATCAATAAGTAACTTCGTATAGATATACTAAGGTTTGAATAAAACCAATACATTACATATACCATCACAGTCAGCTAAATAAAAACCAGTAAGAAAGTTTCAGTCGGGCGACCCGACTTACATATACCATCACCATCAGTAAAATAAAAAAAATTGCTATTATATTGATATTATTACTCGATTTCTAAAGTGGGTGGAGTGGTAAATTTGTATGGGAGGTACTAGAAGGGGCGTGTCTAGACTTCTAGGTTTATCCTCCAAAACTTTATCCTGTTATGGCTTTACTAAATACAGAGTTTGGGCACGATAGTGTTGGATGTATTGATATTATTACTCCATCTCTGCAGTGGGCGGAAAGGTACATTTGTATGGGAGGTCCCATAAGGGGCGCCGCTAGACTTCCAACTTTTCCTCCAAAACTTTGTCCTGTTATAACTTAATAAAATACAGAATTGGGGCACGATCGTGTCGAGAATATTGATATCATTACTCCATCTCTAAAGTGGGCGGCGTGGTACATTTGTATGGGAGGTACCAGAAGGTGCGTGTCTAGACATCCAGATCTTTTCTCCAAAACTTTATCCTGTTATAGCTTTACTAAATACAGAATTTGGGCACGATCGTGTCAAGTGTATTGATATTATTATTCCATCTCTAAAGTGGCCGGAAAGGTACATTTGTATGGGAGGTACCAGAATGGGCGTGTCTAGACTTCCAGATTTTTTCTCCAAAACTTTATCCTGCTTGAACTTTACTTAATACAGAATTTGGTTACGATCGCGGTAGTTCTAATAATAATATTAATCGATTTCTATAGTGGGCGGTACCAGATGTGTGTGGGAGGTACCAGATGGGGCGTTGGTAGACTTCAGTTTTTTTCTCAAAAACTGTATCCTGCTATAGCTTTACTAAAATAAAGAATTTGGGTACGATCGACTTGGATTTATTGATATTACGGCTCCACGAAAAGCCCCCCAATGAATTAACGCCCAGGAAATAACCCAAAATGAAATAAACCCCAAAAAATTGGAAATAACACCCAAAAACAGTAAATGAAATAACATCGAATAATAAATGAAATAAACCCCAAAGCGAAAACGAAACAACCCCCAATATTTGGGAGTTATTTCATATGAAATAACCCCCAATGAAATAAACCCATTCAGCATCAAAAATGAAATTATGCCCAAAATTCATAAAAGAGTCAGTTTCACCAAGGATTTCATGAAGTCAATATGGACCATTAGCAAAGTCGCAAAATATTGAAATGAATCGTGTGGATCGTAGATCGTTGTAGCCCTGCTCTATTTTTGCAGTTCGGAAGACAATTTGCCTTTTACGTTTGGCTTTTACACAACCACCTCCAGTATTCACAAGCAAATCAAATTCTTCCATTCTTAGTGTGTACTAATCGAATTCTCAAAATAAAAAATGCTCGGTGCATTTTGTTGATTTTCTATCTGTCAATATGAACACAAATGAAAATATCTGTAAACATTCAAAAGATATTGTAATATATTCACAGGCTAAAAGTTTTCTTGTAAAAGGCCTATTTTTATATATTTATGCTAGCGGACCCGGCGAACTTCGTCTCGCCCCAATTTTATGCCTTCAGATAACCTTAGTAGAGAATGTTTGATAAACAAAGTTTTTCGATTAGTTTTCCGCAGTAAAAACAAACAACGAAGGCGGTTCTCCAAAACTCGAAAAGGCAACGTTCAGCTAACCGCACGTAAAACAGGGAAATTCGAGATTAATCTCACATACTTCCAACGAATGGCCTTGCGATTTATTGATTGTCGTCGGGGAATTGGAATAGATGATCAGTTAGAATTATCTGATTCGAAAGATAAGGACTTCCTCTTCTTTGAATTTGTTCTTGATGACCGTCTGAAATTACATTTTTTATCAGATTCTCGACGGGCATCCGCGTACCGTTGCACAATTTTGGTTGATTTTGATTCCGCAATATGATTATGATCGATCCCACCTTTATCTGTAAATTATGCGGAATATTAAGCGAGTGGAAAATTCGGTCGGATTGTTGGTCGCTTCACCCTCTACGGTCACGCTGTAAACAGATTTGTACAAATGCAGTTCTCAAGCGATTTAACTTTCTAATTTGAAATTCTAGCTATTGATGTCTTTTTTCTTCACTGCTAGTAACATACTGCCGGCAAATTAATCCAATCGATATTTTTATAATTTTGTGCAAAGTCATGAGTTACATTTCCAACGATGTGAACTGGCAAAAATTTGCAGGGAACGATATCAATTCAGTCGAAACATCAACCCAAATTTGGCCATTGCCAAGCGCTAGCAGTTGTTTCGAGAATTCAAGTAGGTTCTGGAATGAGCCCCTAATTTATTTTTTGGTCAATTACAACTTCTTGACATTGACGACGTTTTCAAGCATGGTTTTAGTAAATCGGCAGCATTAGACATTTTGAGCAAAATCATAGCCCCACCAAATCGTTTTAAATCCTCTCGTAAATCCTTTATCGTTCCGTCAACTACTTCCAAAGCTCGTTTAGTCGTTATCGCGCATTCATCCGAAATGTTGATTTGGCATGCCCGCATCTACTTCGCCGTTGCGAAATTCTTGGTCGTTGTGTACTTTGGCTTTTAAACCATGTTAATATTCATCTAAAATTTTTAAACGGAATTTGCAGTTCGAATGCCTTCCAACAATGTGGCAGCTATGCCAGAGGATGCAGCGGCAAACGTTATTTGAGATCTTGACCGAATTGTTGCCGGAATCAACAAAAAATGCCTTGGCTGTACCACTCGGAGAATCGAGAAAGTAAATGCCTCCAGTTTCATCGTGAAACGTATACGTTCTTGTACTCGGTATTTAACAGCGGCACATTTGTTCGAACTCTTCCGGTCAGCTCATCTAGATTATAGTCTTGCTTCCGTTAAAAATCTTGATCGAATGCATCTTGCATCGAACGATTTGACGCTGGCATTCCCAATGCCGACAGCAGATTGCTGCAAATCCCATCAAATCAAGCGATACAATGAAAAATTTCGTTGAAAAAATTAAAAATTTTCTAGAGTTTTCCAGAATTATCCGAATTTTCTACCAAGAAATATTTTTTCATTCGAAAAGTCATTTCATTGATTATCCGAAATTTTCACATTAACATCATTCAAAATTATCAAAACACAATAAAATGTAAAATATCGCCTCACAATAATTCAAATTTTAGGAATTTTTCCATAATTTTTCAACAAAAATTTTCTATTTTTTCAACCGAAAAGCCAATACGGAACAAATTTTTCGAGTTTTTCCGGAATTTTCCGAGTTTTCCACCGAGAATTTTTCTATGTTTCCATTCGGAAAGTCATTTCGGAATAATTATACGAAATTGTTCACTGTTACATCGTCCAAAATTATCAAGTCATACTATAATATGCAAAATTTCGTCGAACAACAAATTCGAACTTTTTGAATTTTTCCGGAATTTTCCGAATTTTTCAACAAAAATTCCAATCTGTAACAATTGCACACAAAATTCCATACAAAAAGGCAATTTTCGATTTTTCCAATTTTCCGACTTTTCCGGAAGATTTTCCCAAAATTTTCTTTCACATAAACCTGCTCCTAGCAATAACGAACAACTGAAAAAAAGTTTGAGCAAAATCGGTCCAGACGTTCTCAATTGATGAATTACTATACATTTTTGTCACCATTTTTATATATGATGAATTTCATATCAAAACCTATAAAAAAAGGGACATTTTGAACCCGACCCTCCCAGATTTTAATGAAATTTTGCATACAGGTACATTTTACCTACAGAAACATAACCTCATTTTTAGAAATTGCATTTTTGAAAATATGTGGGCGTGGCAAGGTATCGAAATATTTAAAAAATGACGGTAATAGGTACATTTAAACTGCAATTACTATGGAACGACTTAGCCGATTTAAAAGATCTTGGTGTAATTAGAAAGGTATATGAGTCAGCTTTCGAAAACATACACTGTAAAAATTTTATATTACACTGAAAAAATTTTTTTGCCAAAAATTAAAGTTTAAACTTAGAAAACACTTCGAAGATCAAGCCTTTTTTTTACAAAAAAAAATATTTTTAGATAGGCCTATTTAATATATATAACATATCTGAAAACAAAAATGGCGTTTTTCTTAGTTTGTTTTTGAAAAAATTTTAAGTAAAGTCTCTCTTGTTAACTTCCTTATTTTTTGATATTTTTGTGTGACAAACTGCAATTACTATGGAACGACTCAGCCGATTTGAAAGATCTTGATGTCATTAGAAAGGTATATAAGTCAGCTTTCGAAAACATACACTGTAAACATTTTATATTACACTGAAAAAAAATTTTCCCAAAAATTAAAGTTTAAACTTGGAAAACACTTCGAAGATCAAGCCTTTTTTTGCAGAAAAAATTATTTTTAGATAGGCCTATTGAATATATATAACATATCTAAAAACTAAAATGGGGTTTGTCTTAGTTTTTTTTAAAATAATTTTTAAGTAGACATCTCTTGTTAACTTCCTTATATTTACTACTTTATTCTTTTTTTTCACACAAAAATATCAAAATATAAGGAAGTTAACAAGAGATGTCTACTTAAAAATTATTTTAAAAAAAACTAAGACAAACCCCATTTTAGTTTTTAGATATGTTATATATATTCAATAGGCCTATCTAAAAATAATTTTTTCTGCAAAAAAAGGCTTGATCTTCGAAGTGTTTTCCAAGTTTAAACTTTAATTTTTGGGAAAATTTTTTTTCAGTGTAATATAAAATGTTTACAGTGTATGTTTTCGAAAGCTGACTTATATACCTTTCTAATGACATCAAGATCTTTCAAATCGGCTGAGTCGTTCCATAGTAATTGCAGTTTGTCACACAAAAATATCAAAAAATAAGGAAGTTAACAAGAGAGACTTTACTTAAAATTTTTTTAAAAACAAACTAAGAAAAACGCCATTTTTGTTTTCAGATATGTTATATATATTAAATAGGCCTATCTAAAAATATTTTTTTTTGCAAAAAAAGGCTTGATCTTCGAAGTGTTTTCTAAGTTTAAACTTAAATTTTTGGCAAAAAAAATTTTTCAGTGTAATATAAAATTTTTACAGTGTATGTTTTCGAAAGCTGACACATATACCTTTCTAATGACACCAAGATCTTTTAAATCGGCTAAGTCGTTCCATAGTAATTGCAGTTTAAATGTACCTATTACCGTCATTTTTTAAATATTTCGATACCTTGCCACGCCCACATATTTTCAAAAATGCAATTTCTAAAAATGAGGTTATGTTTCTGTAGGTAAAATATACCTGTATGCAAAATTTCATTAAAATCTGAGAGGGTCGGGTTCAATGAATATCGGTTTTGATATGAAATTAGGGTGAGTCTTAAAAAATGTTTTTGGAATTTTTCATGGGCCAAGTTAAAATTTTATTAACACGTACAAAAAAACTCTATGTGAATTTTTTTAATTTTTTTCTTAAAGGTTTAGGGGTCGCTACTGGGGTTCGAAATTCAAATTTTTACCGTCATCCTGAGGATAAGCAGAATAACTCGAGTAAACCTTAACCGATCCTTATGAAAATTTTTCAGTATTAATATTTTCTATAACGAAGTTATGGAATTGTAAATGGGCAGAATTGCCCCACCCCTTCTGGTACCTCCTATACAAAATTACCTATTTTTTGATAAATAATATTTCTCCCATAACCTTCAAACGGGCAGATGGATAGCATTTAAACTTGGTCAGTTTAATAACCTTTTAATAACAGATAAACCCCCAGAAAATCAAAACCTTTGTCACACCCCTTCTGGTACCTCCCATACAAATGACCGAATTAACCCCCATATCTTTACCTACATATCTTTTTAGTTAAATACTGAATTCAATAAAATTTTGTGTGGGATGAACACATGCAAAAGTTTGACTCGTGAGTGACTATGGACTATATAGGCCAACCCCTTCTGGTACCTCCCATACAAAATTACCTATTTTTAACCAAATTATTTTTTACCAATAATTTCCAAACAGACAGCTGGATGGCATTTAAACTTGGCCAGTTTAATAACCTTGTAATAACAGATAAACCCCCAGAAAATCAAAACCTTTGTCACACCCCTTCTGGTACCTCCCATACAAATGACCGAATTAACCCCCATATTTTTACCTACATATCTTTTTAGTAAAAATACTGAATTCAATAAAATTTTGTGTGAGATGAACACATGCAAAAGTTTGACTCGTGAGTGAATATGGACTATATCGACCAACCCCTTCTGGTACCTCCCATACAAAATTACCTATTTTTAACCAAATTATTTTTTACCAATAATTTCCAAACGGACAGCTGGATGGCATTTAAACTTGGTCAGTTTAATTACCTTGTAATAACAGATAAACCCCCAGAAAATCAAAACCTTTGTCACACCCCTTCTGGTACCTCCCATACAAATGACCGAATTAACCCCCCATTTTTACCTACATATCTTTTTAGTTAAAATACTGAATTCAATAAAATTTTGTGTGAGATGAACACGTGCAAAAACTTGACTCGTGAGTGAATATGGACTATATCGGCCAATCCCTTCTGGTACCTCCCATACAAAATTACCTATTTTTAGACAAATAATTTTTTACCAATAATTTCCAAACGGACAGCTTGATGGCATTTAAACTTTGTCAGTTTAATAACCTTGTAATAACAGATAAACCCCCAGAAAATCAAAACCTTTGTCACACCCCTTCTGGTACCTCCCATACAAATGACCGAATTAACCCCCATATTTTTACTTACATATCTTTTTAGTAAAAATACTGAATTCAATAAAATTTTGTGTGAGATGAACACATGCAAAAATTTGACTCGTGAGTGAACATGGACTATATCGACCAACCCCTTCTGGTACCTCCCATACAAAATTACCTATTTTTAGACAAATTATTTTTTACCAATAATTTCCAAATGGACAGCTAGATGGCATTTAAACTTGGTCAGTTTAATAACCTTGTAATAAGAGATAAACCCACAGAAAATCAAAACCTTTGTCACACTCCTTCTGGTACCTCCCATACAAATGGCCGAATTAACCCCTATATTTTTACATACATTTTTTTGTAAGTATGCTTCATTTATATTTTGCTAAAGACATACACTTATTGTAATTTTACTAATGCTTATCTTAAATATAAATCTAGTTTAATGAATGTTATTAGATATTCAACATAGATAATGCAACGCTATTGTCTTGCCCCCCTGAAAAATCTAAGAGTATTGTTGGATACAAAATGCTCAAGACTTTTGGAATGTAGTAGGTTTCCATCCACTGTAACTCTTTTTTCTGGATTATCTACTCCTTCTATGTTTAAAGCATTTACCATCTTCTTCTTAATTTCATGAGAAACTTTGTCATCAAAAATGCAAATCCAACTAGCTCTTCCTAATAATACCAGAGATGACCTATAATTTTTTTTAAGGCTATTGCCGCTGTCTCTTTATTAATTGTTGCATAAGACTTCAAGTCTTTTAATACCTGGATGTCATTTCATGAAGCAGAAGGTCCAGAAGTGGACTCAAACCAATATTTAAGGTAAATATTAATTATAAAACTGCAAACATCCTGTATTCCACAAAATTCGCTTTTGTTTAACTTGAACTGCTCTCTGAATAAATATATTTTTAAGGAATATATTGCCTTAGCCTTCCATCTAGCAAGGTGAAGACCTGCTGGTGCTCTGAAGAATATTTGTTTTTTTGGAACATCCCGCAGAATATTATTGTCAGCTTAAGTAGCTCTTTGTAGTCCTCTCGTGGCTGAAACTCTTTAAGCTGATTTTCGGCAAAACAAATAGCATTCGCAGAATTCTTTACTTGTCTTAATATGAGATCATCCGATATGCCAGGTTTAAAATTGGAATGATCAACTTTTGTCCAGGCATTTTTAAACCTCTTAAAAAGTAATATTTCAGAACCGGTTGATATTCCCGAAATACAATGCATAAGTCATATTATATGACTTGTACGTTTAAAACTGCGCATTCTTTTGTACGTCTTAACAAAATTTTAAGTTAACCTATGAAAAAAATCAAAATTTTCTGTCAAATAAGTAGCATAAATATGTAAAACTATGAGGGTGAATTCGGTCATTTGTATGGGAGGTACCAGAAGGGGTGTGACAATGGTTTCGATTTTCTGGGGGTTTATCTGTTATTACAAGGTTATTAAACTGACAAAGTTTAAATGCCATCAAGCTGTCCGTTTGGAAATTATTGGTAAAAAATTATTTGTCTAAAAATAGGTAATTTTGTATGGGAGGTACCAGAAGGGATTGGCCGATATAGTCAATATTCACTCACGAGTCAAGTTTTTGCACGTGTTCATCTCACACAAAATTTTATTGAATTCAGTATTTTTACTAAAAAGATATGTAGGTAAAAATGGGGGGTTAATTCGGTCATTTGTATGGGAGGTACCAAAAGGGGTGTGACAAAGGTTTTGATTTTCTGGGGGTTTATCTGTTATTGCAAGGTAATTAAACTGACCAAGTTTAAATGCCATCCAGCTGCCCGTTTGAAAGTTATGGGAGAAATAATAATTATCAAAAAATAGGTAATTTTGTATGGGAGGTACCAGAAGGGGTGGGTCAATTCTGCCCATTTACAATTCCATAACTTCGTTATGGAAAATATTAATACTGAAAAATTTTCATAAGGATCAGTTAAGGTTTACTCGAGTTATTCTGCTTATCCCTCAGGATGACGGTAAAATTTTGAATTTCAAACCCCGGTAGCGACCCCTAAACCTTTAAGAAAAAAATTAAAAAAATTCACATAGAGTTTTTTTGTACGTCTTAATAAAATTTTAACTTGGCCCATGAAAAATTCCAAAAACATTTTTTAAGACTCACCCTAATATATATAGATAATCACTAGCTTTCCCGGCTCGCTTTGCTTCGCCCGTACTTACAATGAACATTTTTATGAATTTTAGCAATACAGGCAAAATTCAAACGCTTTATAAGACGAATGCTTTATAAGACTACCCATTTATGTGACTGTAGGTTTATCTCATTGGTCTTAGTGCCACTTTAGTCACTTTTTATCCCTAATAGTACGAATTTCAAAAGATATAATTGGTATCGCACAACTCAAATGGACTGGTATCCCTTCTAATTCTATAGGAAGCATCTCAATATACGTTAATAGCTTTAGCTCTTTGGTCTGGGTGATAATACCAGTTTTAAAGGGTGATTTTTTAAGAGCTATAGGAAAGTTTAAAAAAAAAACACATAAAATTCAGAAAAATGCATAAAATCTTTATTTGAATCGATAGTACGTTCCATATAATTGAATGTTTGAAGTTTATTTCATGCAAATGTTGACCGTGACTGCGCCTCAAATGGTCCATCCGCTTACTCCAATTTTGGCATACTCTTTCCAACATTTCAGCCGGTATCTCATGAATAAATGTTGTCTTCCAATGCGTCAATTGAAGCGGGCATGTGTGTATAGACATGAGCTTTAACATAGCCCCACAAAAAATAGTCTTAAGGCGTTAAATCGCACGGTCTAGGGGGCCAATTGAACGGTCCCGATCGTAAAATAAAATGTTCACCGAACTCGCCTCTCAATAAGTCCATTGTTAAGCATGTTGTGTGGCATGTGGTACCGTCTTGTTGAAACCACGCCAAGCTCTTGCATTAAAACCACGTCAAGCTCTTGCATTGTGGGCAAAAAAAGTTGGATATCATCTCACGGTAGCGCTCACCATTCACAGTTACGGTACGATTCGACTCATATTTGAAGAAGTACGGTCCAATGATGCCACCAGCCCATAAACCGGATGCATTGGTAGCTCTTGCAATGTTTTTGGCTGATCTTCACTCCAAAATCGACAATTCTGCTTATTAACGTACCCATTGAGTCAAAAATGAGCCACGTCGCTGAACACAATTTTTCGAAAAAAAAAGTGGATCTTCGGCCAACTTTCCAAGAGCCCATTCACCAAAAATTCTACGTTGCGGCAGGTCGGTCGGCTTCAATTCTTGCACCAGCTGTATTTTGAAAGACTTCACACCTAAATCCTTCCGCAAAATTTTCCACGTTGTTGAGTAACATGGTTAAATTATAGACCAAACTGAAGATGTTTGACAGTGAAACAAAACACGAAACGTGAGACAGCTGTTTAAATCAGTGTTGCCAAAAAGATTATATCTAAAAAATCACACTTTATTTCTATTCGGCCTTTTTACCCCCACCATCTGGCTGCTCTCTAATTTTATAGGGAGCAATTCTATGTACATTTTCATAGCTCTACCTTCAGGCATTTGGTCTGGGTGATAGTACCAGATTTATCCCTTTTTCGCTATTTTTACAACTAAAGAATGAGTTTAGAAGAATAACCACATAGTACAACTAAAATATTCACCTCAATTTAACCTTTAAGTCCTTTTTACCCCTAAAAGGTAAGAATTTCGAAAACCTTCCTTGCTTCGTTCTAATTCCATAGGGAGCAAGCCTATTAAACTTATAATGATTACATCATTATCATCTTCATACCTTTAATGGCTCCCGAAATATGACCGATTGAAATTTTGGTTCGTATGGGCGGTGCCACGCCCCTTCGTCTAAGTATGTTTTCATGTAGCCTATGATAGAGACCCTACGTATAGGGGTACACAGTGAAAATTTCATTACAATCGGTTCATTTATTTCGCCCAGATAACGTTTTTTGCAAAAAGGGCGTGGCACCGTCCATTTTCCAGCGAAACGTAATCCTCTTTATATCAGTGACATATGTAGCAAATCTCATCTTCATACCTCTAATGGCTCTTGAGATAATACCGATCGAAATTTCGGTTTGTGTGGGCGGTGCCACGCCCCTTTGTCCAATTATGTTTTCATGTAGCCTATTTCAGAGGCCTTATGGACAGTATCACACATAGAAAATTCAATTGCAATTGTTCCATTTATTTGGCCAACATTACTATTTTTAAAAAAGGGGCGTGGCACCGCCCACTTTCCACAAACAAAATATTTTTTCTTATACGACCGATATTGGTACCAAATCACGACTTCGACCTATAATGGTTCAAAAGATACAGTCATTTTAAAATTCCAGTTGTATGGGGAGGTGCCACGCCCATTTTATCCCCTTTCAGTTCGAATTTTCAAAAATCTCTTCTTAGTGCGCGCCTACGTCATAAAAGAAACCTACATTCTAAGTTTCTCGGTTCTAGCTTTAGCTGTTTGGGCTGGGGAGTGATCAGTCAGTCACCCAAGCCTTTCATATATATAGATAACTCCTAAAAACCAACAGCTTTAAAAATGAAATAACCCCCGAATAAAATAATTAAATAACACCCAAATTATTCACGATATGAAACAATCCCCAAATTTAAAAAATTGGTTGGGTGTTATTTCATTGGAGATTATTTCGTAATTTGAAAACCCCAAATGAGGAATGAAAAAATTCCCAAAGAAAAATGAAAAATGGCCCAAAAAAATTGGGAGTTATTTCATATGAAATAACACCCAAAAATGTATGAAAAAAATTTGGGGAATATTTCATTTCTCGTTTGGGCGTTATTTCATTGGGGGGGCTTTTCGTGGAGCCGATATTACTACTCCATATCTAAAGTGGGCGGAAAAGTACATTTGTTGGGGGGGTATCAGAAGGGGCGTGGCTAGACTTCCAATATTTTTTCCAAAACTTTATCCTGTTATAACTTAACAAAATGCATAATTTAGGCACGATCGTGCTGAGTGTATTGATATTATAACTCCATCTCTAAAATAGGCGGAGTTGTACATTTGTATGGGAGGTACCAGAAGGGGCGTGGCTAGACTTTAAATTTTTTCTACAAAACTTTATCCTGTTATAGCATTAAAAAGTCATGAATCGAATTTGGTTCAAAGAAGCCTAGGGTCTAAAGTCACTGCTTCTATATGTTACACTTTTGGGTCGTATCAGATGATATATATCTTCATCCCTAAGGGTGATGGTATAAAGAAGGCTATAGTATTATTGTCACAGTTTAGTTGTAGCATAAATATTGATTGAATAACAATGCGAATTTTTAACTAAACCACCCGGAAAGAATCACAACAGTAATGCCTTAAATTTACTGCAAAAAATGTATACTAAAACAAAAGACTACGGCTGGAACCAACACTGAACCAACTGTCAAGTACCTTGAAAATTATTTCCCATTTACAAATTTACTGTGCTGGCCCTGTCATACATATTCCGTTAACAAAACATATAAACTACAATGGGATCCCAAGAAACCCAGGACCGACATCATCATCATCATCAGTGGCTACAACAGCGGTAGTAGCTACGAAAAGCAACGACAACAGAGGCCAAAATTGGCACAATGTCAATTTTCTTAAGCTCAACTTTATAATACAGAAACAACAACGTGTACACGAAGAAGACTTAATGCCATGGGAAGTAAGAGCGAAGTCCTTTAACATCAGTGGAAATCCCAAGTTATAGTATTAATATACAAAATCAGACACCAGAAGTTATCAACACACACACCGGATGAAGCAACACCAAGCCAGAAGGCGACAGGGAAAAAAAGGACACAACTTTAAATCACACAGCGACAGTTAAGGATTTACAAAAATGAAATTTATTGTTAACACTGACACACATACCATCAAAACGTATACACATTCCTCCAAAAGACAGCGCAATACACAGACGAAACAAGCCTCCCTAAGAAGGCCCAAGCTGTGCCCCCCACTCGCTCACACACACACACACACACGTATTGCTCTCGGTAGTGATGACAACAAATGCACAACTGAAGTACAAGAGTAAGATATCCTTCTCAGTCGAAAGGTACGAGTGGCAAATTGTATAAAGTTAAAGATACAAATCTGCATGATACTTGGTCTTTATATATTGTTGCATGAGATTTACGCAAAAAAAAGGAGTGGGTGCACACAACAATGCCAGCGCCAATGTGCCAATATGTATTTTATTATGTTACAACAAATCAGAGCCAATATCTAATACCAAATCCCAATTTAATGATACACGATAATGGAAAATAAGATGAAAACAATACGAAACAGCGGACCACCACACATGCTTTAGATTGTAGCACCATCGAGGAATGTGTAACAAATCACAGTTCATAAAAATCTATAAAGTTTTTGTACGCATTATGTGGTACTGAGGGTACTTAAAGCTTCTGGTTTAGCTGTATGGTGTCATCAGGGCTAATGCCATAAATTACCCAAGCCCAATAGAGTGGATCACGACATGTCAAAGACAGGAAACTAATGCGTAACGTGTGAGTTAATCACACAGAGCACCTAGTGAGTTATATCACGACATACTGGCAAAGGCATGTAGCAACAGTGTAATAAAACCTTAATGCTAAGTGGAGAATCATCAATATATTAGCTCTCCCAGTTCCAGGTAATGGTGTAGTAATAATATGTAGATTTTGGTGCAAAAGGGTTTACCTAGGGCTAAAGTTTATAATAGAAGATTACCTACACAGTTAATGAGTTGTAGTCGACAGGAGAGAATTAACAGATCAAGTAAAAGTTGACACATATGCACCAGTAACAGCAATAATTCCGATGTGGTTTCATATAAGAAAGATACTGAAGACACCTTGTCTTTGCATCAAGATGCAATTTCCTAAGCCCCGACGGAATATAAAGACGATTTAAGAAAGAAGCAAGAAAACGCGGACTGAAAAAACTCACCGCTGTATATAAGATGGTATAAACTGCAACATAATTAAAAATCACCAAGATAATTTGAGATTTTTAATATCTTGGGAAAGATAACGACCACTATCTTGTTGCAGCTTCGGTGAGCATAAAATTGGGATAAGCAAAAAATTCAGTCAATATGCGGATATTGCAATACATATTGCATGGAGACTTAACCCCGAGATAGCAACAGCATATACCAATGAGCTCCTATACCGAAAAAATGTCATTGCTCATAGTAGTCTTCGAAGCAATTGATCCAAAAAACTGTCAAAAACTATTTTTCTACCACTAAAATTCAACAATTAAATGACGCAGGAGAATGGAGGATTTTCTAATATGAGTTATCTGATCGTTACTCTCTTAAGAATAACCAGAATATCTCTTTGAAGGTCCCAAGCAGCACACAACAGCTGATAGACGTTATGATGACCTTGGTTTAAGAATATGCAACTGGAAGTTCGAACTCTCTACAGAGATGGTACCTCTATTCTACTGGCAAATGTCCTCGATAAATACAAGGCTGAAATCACCACCATATAGGAAATGCGCTGGACAGAGCAGAGGGTAACACATCGAAAGAACAGTGACATCTTTTACAGCTGCCATGGAGAAAGACAAGAATGGGGATGTAGATTCATAGTTGGCAAGAGACTGCGACATCTGGTCTCGCGATTTAATCCTCTTAGTGATGACGAAGACATTAGAGATGAATTTCATGAGTGCCTGGAGGAAATATATGACTATGTCATTAAAATTATCCTGGGAGGTTTTAATGCTAAAATACGAAAATCTTGGTTCAGCAGGCGGAAAAGTCAGTCTACATAACAATTCCTCCGATAACCAATTTAGACTGGCTAGCTTCGTGTCGGCAAACCTTGTGGCATGCGTGTGATGCGCTGGGAAAATATTGACTCGTATCACCTCCTAGCTGCAGCCAAGGTACTCTCGTGACAAAACGCAGAGAAAGCTAGAGACCGCAAAGCTGAATACCATCGAGATAGCCAATGCCTTTCTCTCAATAAGAGCAAACAAACCCCGTCAGCTCTGATGAGTGGAGAAGGGAGCTGAGCCACATATTCAGGCGAAAAAGTCGTCTATACAAGAACAGAGAGAACCAGAATATAGAAAATACAAGAAAAGAGGTGAAGACCGAAAGTTCTACCACAAGGTAAAGAGAAAATGTTTAGGAACATATGCAAGGATAGAGATGTAGTATATGCAGTATAAGTAACGTAATAACTCCAATAATCAACGACGGGAGCCGATGGACTGCCAGCAGAGCTTTTTAAGGCCGGCATGCATGTACCAGCTCATAAACACGATTTGGCTAAAGGAATGCATGCTCGATAATTTATTCTGAGTGTTGTATGTCCTGTACTGAGATCTGGTGATCCAAGTATGTGTACCAACTATCGCGGGGTCAGCCTTTTTTTTACTCATCGCTTACAAGGTCTTTTCAAGAACTTATGTGAAAAATTAAAGCCCATACTAGCGTACCTGATTGGACCGTATCAGTGTGGCTTTAGGCCTAGTAAATCCACGAGCGACCAGATATTACCGCTACGACAAATGCTAAAGAAGATCGAAGAAATGCAGATAGACATCTTCCATCTGTTCATCGATAACAAAGTTGCATACGAGAGTTCGATACGACAGCAACTATTAGATGCTATGGCTGAGTTTGATACTCCCCGAAGTTGATACGACTCTCCGGATAGACACAGACCGACACAAAATTTCCAGTGAAAACAAGCAAAAATCTGACAGAGCTATTTTCTACCAAGATCATAATGGAGATGATCAAGCGATAGGCTCCAGTAGGTACTGGTACTATCATTAATTAAATCTACATGCTGTCCGCATACGCAGATGACATTGATATCAGAGGCCGAGGACTGCGGCATGTTACTTCGGCCTTTTTAATCATTGAGAAGCAGTCGGCAAGAATGGTTCCGGTGATAATTGAGGACAAGACCAAGTTATTTGTTTCAACAATCAAAGAGTTTACTCGTTTGGGACACTGCGTGAATGTTTCCAACTACAACTATGAAGTGGTAGATGATTTTGTCTACATTGGCTCCGCCGAAAACCAAAATTAATAATGTGGTAAATGTCTGCCCCTGGATATAAAGAGACATGCATTGATTGCAAGCCGCTGCTACTATGAGGTAAGCAAGCGATTTAATGGCAAAACCCTCTCTTAGTGAACAAAGATCTTACTGTGCCAGACACTGATTCTTCCTGTCGTGCTCCTGGGTAATGACACAAGCGGATTATTCTATTCTGGGAAATATAATATACTAGCTGGCCCGGCAGACTTCGTCCTGCCTCTAAATTATTGTAAAAGATGTTAAGTGCTGTTGAAATCTAATAACGATTGGTTTATTACTTTGGCTTCTGAAATATTTCAATTTAAAGAGCGAGGTTTTCGCGCACAAATTCTCTACTTCATATATCTAAAAGATTGTTATAAATTATTGTAAGAATTGCTAAAGTAGATCAGCAATGTCGTCCATGATATTATGAAAACTTACTTATTGTTAGGCATATATTGTAAAATAAAATTAGGAGTAATGATAACACTTTGCCCCTTTTATCTCAAGGAGGATGAATTTCCAAAAATCCCTTCATTTGGCTTAACAACCCTATTAACCGTTTAGTCTGGGTGATACCAACAGTTTTCCCATTTTCGGGTTTGTCCCCTAAAAGTTCGAAATGTGAAAAACCTCTATTTAAAGCTCTATAATTCTAAAAAAAAAAGTGCGCCGTTTGCGGCCTGGGTGACCATCTGCAGCTTATCCCAAGATTCACTGCAATTTTGCTCAAAATCGGTTTAAAAGTTTTCGCAATTAGTGGTGTCATCAAAATGGACATCTATTTTTATATATACACTAGTGGGCCCGGCAATGCTTCGCTATTGCATATTAACTTGTAATATATTTCACATTTAGGTCTACAAAGTATTTTAACACGGTACTTAAGCTCGACAATAATATGCTGAGTTTATTAACTTATGTAACTAATTTCAAGTAACTCCTTAACATGGAAGTTAACTTAATAAGTTTTATTGTTTTAAATTCTAAATATGATAGACTCTATGACGATAGTAAATAGTTCATCATCAAAGTCATATCTATAGTTTCGACATGTAGATTAACTTTGTTCTGTATGTGGGGCAAAACCCCACGTCTTTTACAAATAGTAAACAGACATTCCGCTATAAATCAAAATTAAATTTTTATATTTATCTGTAGTAGCGGGAACCGTCTGTATACCAGAGCTGTAAACTCAATTACAAGTAATCATTACCTACCATGTTCGAAAGTAGTTAAAAGTTAACTACAATTCTAATTACATGAGGAATTGGAATTGAAACTAAAAGTCTCAAATACACAGGTAATTGTACTTGAAAGTAATGATTCCTAATTACTTTTCAATTAGCTCAATTACTTTTTAATTACAAGGAATTGAAAGGAATTGACGGTATTGGGAGGAATTGGAAGGAATTAAGAGGAATTGCTGCAATTTGGAAAGGTATTGAAATAATTTTGAAATAAGGGGTAGAAATTGTAAGTTCCACAACAATAAAAAAATTTAGAAAAGGAGAGTGGGAGCAATATATTTTAACATAAAGGACCTTTCCAAATTGCAGCAATTCCTCTTAATTCCTTCCAATTCCTCCCAATTCCGTCAATTCCTTTCAATTCCTTGTAATTAAAAAGTAATTGAGCTAATTGAAATGTAATTAGGAATCATTACTTTCAAGTACAATTACCTGTGTAGTTGAGACTTTTAGTTTCAATTCCAATTCCTCATGTAATTAGAATTGTAGTTAACTTTCAATTCCTTTTTAGATGTACTTGTATTTGTAATTGAGCAGTAATGAGTACAAATTGTAATGATTAGTTTACAGCTCTGCTGTATACTAACTATGTCTTTAGGCGTAAAAATCACTTTTGTTATGCCTTCTCCTCCTATTGACCGCAAATGAAAATTTCGTTTGAAGCTTAATGACTTTAGCCATTAAAACCCCCTTTGCCATGTCTTCTTCTTATACGGACCAATAATATACCTGAATACTCTATTTATTGAACTCCTATTACCATTTTTTGAGATAATTCGGTCACCAACATTTGGCTTAACAAAGTGATGATCTCACGCACTACATGGCATATTACGCCGTCGTGTTGGAACCATTTCTCCTTTAAATAATGTGCAATGATATGATAAATAAAACAAACAATGAGCAACTATTGAAACCTTCAGACCTATTGGCCCCGGCTCTAATTTTTGCCTACTGCTTGGAGGCCAGGAAGTAGAGAATGGTCATAACTTTTTAACCAATACATAGATTTGCTTCCGTAATACTTCATTTAGTTTGTTGGGAAGTCAGTTTTATGCAGAAGTTTTCAGTTTGTGCTCATTTAAAAACAAAAAATCTCTATCTGAAATCTTCCTGCTTCACAGCGCGACCTTGGAATTGATTTTAGACACAAATTTTATTGGTGAAATTTTCTAACAATTCATCGTAGATTCCGATTTTGGTTACGATTTTTGCGAATAAAAAAATTGGCCCATCTTACTATTCATATCTCTGCGTGAACTGCAATATACTGTGGAATTTTGACAGTTATAACTACTTATTTTAAAAGGGGTGTAGCACAGCCTACTTCTACCCTTACTGTAATTCATACTGCTCCAACAACATATATACCAAATCTCATCTTCATACCTCTGATAGTTCATGAGATATAGCCCTTTTGATTTTCAAGTTGTATGGGCGGTGCCACGCCCCTTTATCCAATCACAACCAAATGTAGTCAGGAACTATCTCTAGGTCAACAGTACCACTTGTTAAAATTTTCGTATCAATCGGTCTATTAGAAAAGCCGTCAGACCGATTTTTGAAAAGGGGGCGTGGCACTGCCTACTTCCACCCAGCCTGTAATTAATAATGCTCCAACAACATATATACCAAATCTCATCTTCATACCTCTGATAGTTCATGATATATAGCCCTTTTGATTTTCAAGTTGTATGGGCGGTGCCACGCCCCTTTATCCAATCACAACCAAATGTAGCCAGAAACTATCTACAGGTCAACAGTACCACTTGTTAAAATTTTCGTATCAATCGGTCTATTAGAAAAGCCGTTAGAGCGATTTTTGAAAAGGGGGCGTGGCACCGCCCACTTCCACCTTGGCTGCATTTAATACTGCTCCAACAACATATATAACAAATCTCATATTCATACCTCTGATAGTTCATGAGATACAGCCCTTTTGGTTTTCAAGTTGTATGGGCGGTACCACGCCCTTTATCCAATTGGACCGACTTGTAAATCTAAACCATCCGGGGCACCACCCAAACGCATACAAAAAAATTTATGCAAATCGGTCCAGCCGTTTAGGAGGAGTTCAGTCACAACACACGTACGTACAATAATTTTGATTTTAAAAACTAAGTTTATATGTAATGTAATCCATGGAGAGAAAATAACTTTCAAAAATTAACTTATCCTAAGCTTAACACCAGTACCTGGGTCCAAACATACATCCAAAATTTTCTCATGTCAAAAAATGCATACAAATCAAACAATTTTCGAAATAATTCACCTCAACGGCGAATCCATTTATCCAAAAAAAAATTCTCATTATAAATCAAATTTACATTCTTATTTTCAGACAAATTGTTGATTCGTTAACATTTTTACTATAATTCCACAGCGGCACCTACCGGGTCCATTTATACAAAAACTATGTTCTAATGATCACACAAATATAAAAACAAAATTTCAGTTAAATTTTGATTAAAAATCCACCCAAACGCCACCTTTCGGGTCCATTTTTAAATAACATTTTTCTGGTGATGAAACAAACATGCATTCTGAATTTCAGCAAAATTGGCCCATCCATTAAAATTTTCGATATAAATACACCCCAGCGCCATCTACCGGGTCCCTTTGTACATACAATTGTTTCTAATGATCAAACGAACAAACGTTCTGAATTTCTGTAAAATTTGTCCATTCGTTCAAATTTTGATTATAAACCAACCCCAGCGCCACCTACCGGGTCTATTTGTACATAAAATGTTTTCTCGTGATTAAACGAATATCCATTCTAAATTTCAGTCGAATTGGTACATGCATTCAAATTTTCGATATAAATCCACCCTAGCGCCACCTAGAGCAGATTTTTTTTATTTACAAACCATCTACTGATAATAAGGAATCGAATGAAGAAAAAATTAGCCAAATCGCTCCAGCCGTTCTCAAGTGATGGTATGACATACGTGGACCATTTCATTTTTATATATAGAAGATTCGATAAAAAATACTCCGCATAATATACGGACCCATCATCGTTAAAGGCGATTACTTTCATCGAAAGAACCATGAGCTGTATATCGACATCGGCATTCACATAGACCAAATGGACTGGATGGAGTGCCAAAGGGAGGGACCAAACTTTGTTGGATGGCCCAGGTAAAAGAGTTGTTATCTGAAATTTGTGTGACGAACTATCTACGAAGCACAAAAGACTAAAGCGCTTCCCGCCCACTAATTGAAAATAAAAATTTCGTCTGCAACTTTGAACCTGAAGTGCAGAGTACTATCTGTATATCAAATTTTATCTCTTTAGTTCAAAAAAATGTTTTGCCACGCCCACTCCGCCTAAAAACTTAAAAAAAAAAATTAATTTCCCTTTGCACCCCACAAATGAGGTATGGGATAGCTTCTCGCGTTGTTGTGAATTAACACGCTTTCTATTTTTAGATTCACAACTAACGGCACCTACTTGTTTATCGACGAATGCGAACGTCACTGTTTTGAGAAGCTCTTACTAGACACGCCGATTGAATCGACGCTTAATACTGCGAAATTGCTGTCAACAACATTCGAGGGGAGCCGACAATGAAAGAAAAATTTATTATATTTTTTCTTTTAAGATGACTGGAGCCAGGTTTGAACCTGCGATCTCCCGCATGGTAGTCGCGTGTTCTAACCAATATGCCACGGCCGGTCCACTCCGCCTATTAATCCAAAAATATATATAACCTATTATATTGAACGAAATCTGTAAAGAAACTGAAGATTTAGAGCGTTTTATAGGAACTTTAGATATTAAATAGGGTGTCTTTCACGATCGTGGTAAAATTGGTTCATACGTTTTCAAATGAGGGCCTAACCAACGCACAACAATTCATTTTTATATATATTAGATTAGATATAAAATTTTTTTTAAGCATAAAATCTATCTGATACAATTTTGTACAAAAGCTCACTGCTTATGTTCTTCAGTGATATTGTAACAAAACTACTCAAATGGTTCGCAACAACTTTAATATTACAACAATGACGCTTATGCTGTATAGAGCCTTAAGTGAACAAATTCAAAAATGTTTGAAAAGTGTTCAAAATCTTGTAGCATTTGTGGAGAATTGCTTCCGGCTAATGTTATTGTTTGATGACGATGATGATGATAGTGGTTGAGATGGCACAACCATCGGCAGCGTAATGATAGAATCTTCTATTTATTTGTATTCACACTCACAAATTGTGGATGTCACGCCACCCATCGAAACCACCGCCGCCCTCTACAAGATATTCAACTATGGATGGGTTATAAAACTTTTCAGGCGGATGGCGGTTTTTTTTTTGCATTCTATGCCACCAAAAATCCGGAAGGAAGTTAACGCGTACGCACACGTTCGCACAGAATGTGCGACATTACTTCTTATGCCACCACAACTACACAGCAGTAGCAGCAGCAACAGTCTTTTGTAACTACTTTTGAAAAATTTAAATTTTTTTACACATGTTTGCCACACATTTGTTGCAAAGTTGCGGACAGACGAAGGCAGACACTCGCTGTTTCTGCACAAACCAGAATATATCCTTGGCGTTGGTCGTTCATGATGGTCTTTGGTGGAAAATCCTTTTTAAGCCATTCACTTTAATTTAATTCAATTTATGTTTGACTTAAGATTTTTGGCGCTTGTGTGTGTTTTTTTTTTGTCTCGACGTCCATTCAACAAATGTTATACAATTATTTTTCTTTTCTTCCTTTAAATTCATTTCGATGCAAACATTTGGCGTTCAAATTTCTTATTTTCTTAAGGTTTTTTGGAGCTTGGTCTGTGTGTTATGCACAAGTATAGTGTCCAATTTGTTTTTTGGTTTATTTCCCATAGTTCGATTTTTTTCGTTGTGGCTTTTTTTAATTGTTAAACTTTTTTAATCGGAAAACTTTGATTTGAAATGGGTTCTGAGCATTTTATTAAAGTGATTTGTACGTTTGTAATTCAGTTTTATTACTCTGAAATTTGTAGTCACATTGACCAATCCCTATGGCAAAAAAACGTGTCAAATGACATTACACTTTTTTTATGACCGGAATTTGCATTTTTAAAAGGTTGCAGAGGAATATTTGTTGTTGTTGAACAAGTGTGAATTTGAAGACATTTCCGCACTACGATTTATGTCATCGATAGGAGTGGGATAAGTAATGAAGGATTGACAAAACATTGTTGGGAGTTTAATGTAATTGATAGACGGTTGAACGAGTATCATGACGATTGACAAGTAATTTTGATGACTTGTTACAATAAACATTATCATGGGTAGTGAATACAGGAGCTTAAGATTTTTACATTTACAAAAAGAATACTTAAGATATCAGATAATAAATGCAAATAGAAACGTTACAGTCAATGTAACGTTGGATCGGTATCAAATTTATTACATCTATTCCTTTTCTTCTTATCTGGTGGCTGCAGCAATAGAAATGCATACGTCAGTAGCTGCCCGTAGGAAAGAATTACTAGCACTTCGGTTGTTAGTGATCCGTATATAGTTAGTCTCACCAAGCTTAGATAACAGGTTTCATCCTACATCGTCCATGGAGTTTAATGCCGGAGTTGATTTCGAGTATTTTTTATGCGTTCGTACGTGTCCAAGCCAGCGCATTCGGTCTATTGGAACGCGTATTTTTTTTCTCGAAACTTCCAGATTAGATTGATTCGCTTGTGTCATTACCCAGGATTCTGTGCTGTAGAGCCAGATAAATGTTTGAATATTTGGATCTTGGTTCGTCATAAATTGCTTGCTTAGCACATTATAGCAACGGTTTTCGATCAATACTTGTCTCTTGATTTCTAGGTTCACAAGGAAGACATTTTTCATCTACCACTGCAAAGTTTTAGTTACCACTGTTCATGCAGCGTCATAACCTAATAGAATCTATGTTCGTTGAAACACATAACTTGATTTTTTTTCAATTATCACCAAACCCACTTCTGTCGATTGCTTGTCAATGCTTGAAAAGGCTGCAGTAAAATTCTGCGGTTCTCTCCCAGAAATCTGGAAAAGACAACAGCTTGTGCTCATAAGCAAAGGAATAGGAGACCCAGAAGCAACATTATTGTATCGGCCACTATGTATGTTGGATACAGCGGGAAAACTCCTGGAAAGACTAATAAAGCCACGACTGAGTAACGCCATAAACGGCAGCGGGGGTCTATCTTGCAGACAATTTGGATTCATACCGGGTATGTCTACAATTGGACCACTGAGAGAGGTAATTGAGGCAGTAGAGGCAACACAGCTAGTAAGTCATTTCACTAGGCCTGTTGTCCTACTCGCCACTCTGGACGTTAAAAATGCTTTCAACAGCCTAAGATGGAAGGATGTGATGGACGCCTTAGAAAAAGACTTCGCTGTACCACAATATCTACTTAGGATCATTGGAAGTTACCTAAGGGACAGAGAGCTTTTATATAAGACAAGCGGTGGACTTAGGAAAAAGCGGATAACCTCTGGAGCCGCACAAGGATCGATATTGGATCCAGACTTGTGGAACGCCAGCTACGACGGAATCCTTAAACTCGACATGCCAGAGGACACTTTTTTAGTTGGCTATGCGGATGATGTAGCAGCTGTGATCACGGCCAGGAGTACAAACGACGCACAGCGAAAGTTGAGATAAGTCATGATAAGGACCAAAATATGGCTTGACTCACACGTTCTACAACTGGCAATGCACAAAACGGAGGTGCTGCTACTTACAAAACGTCATATCCTCGTGATGGTAGTCATAAACATTAGAGAAATAATTATCCAGTCTAGAAAATGTGTGAAGTACCTAGGGCTAAGGCTGGGCACGAAACTCAACTTTACAGCCCAACTGCAGTACGCGGCCCACAAGTCCAGGAGAACAGTAGCACAACTGGGCCGCTCCCATGCAAGCACATGTTATTGATGGAGACTTCGAACAACATTATGATTTACGGCTGCGAGGTATGGGCCGACACAATGAAGGTAAAAAAGAGAGCACAATCTGTTTTGTCTGCGCAAAGTACAGCCGCGCTGCGCATCACCTCCGCGTACTGCACGGTATCGGCTGCTGCAGTGTAAGTTATAGCAGGCACGATCCGAATAGATCTGTTAGCAAAGGAACGCCGTGCTACTTTCTTAAGAGGAATGATAGACATCCAAGGATCACAATCCCTGAGGGAACAGACCATTGCAACATGGCAAGGAAGTGGAACGTCGAAAAGCACGGAAGGTGGACGGCAAGGCTAATACCAGGTATCCGTAAATGGGTGGAAACAAAATATGGCGAGGTAAATTATTACCTGATACAAATTCTATCCAGACATGGATATTTCAGAAAGTACCTTTACAAAATGGGAAAATGCGGTATACCATACTGTTTGTATGAGGCAGAAGATGTGTTAGACGACGCGGAGTATACCTTCTTCATATGCACGCGATGGGCGCTCAATCGTCAGCTATTAATAAGAACAGTGGGGCAGATACATGTGTCTAATATAATCGACGTAATGATCACCAGCGAGGCGAACTGGATTGCTGTCGATGTAAGAAGTTTGATCTCGACGCTGCAGCGAATTGAGAAGTGACAACATAGCGGGGACCTAAATACAGGTCAATAAAGTTTGATGGCACATATTGCTACATGGGGACCACCTCGAAGTAATGCAAAAGCGGTTTCGAGTTGAAATATTTCCCCGGAGAGGAGACACGGAGGGATTTTAGTCGGTATACCATGGTGAATGCTAAACGCATTTTCCCTACAACACCAGCACAACAAAAAATAAAAAATTTGCGTTTCTCGGCCAATGATATCTATATGATCGGCGTAAGCAAAAAGCAAGTGACTTAAATTAAAGGCCTTTCGCACAACCATCTCGATTATGTTGAGAAAGAGATCGTATGACGGACTTAAGACTTGTCTAAAGCCTCGCCTGATATAAACTATATTAGACTGAAGACTTCGAGTCGGTCAGAATAATCCCGCACAGTCGTATCAGATATGCATGGAACCAAACTCAGCCATTGCATCTAATATTGTTTGCCGTTTCGGCCCGTCGAATGCAATCGATATGCAAATGGTAACTGTCGATCTGCAGTTTTTGTGTTTGAATTAGAATTTGTCGTAGTGTAAATAACTGGTCAATCGTACCAGGTCTAAAACCCTAATCATACAGAAATTCATCTATGAAGCGCTTCGGTCTTCTGCGCTCCGTAGATAGTTAGTCACACCAAGTGTGGATAACTGCTCTTTCACCTGGTCCATTCAATGAAGTTTTGGCAGCCCCCACCTGCGCCACCCATCGAGTTTATTGCCGAAAACCTTTCGAGCTGAAATATTTTCATCCATTCGTTCAACGTGTCCAAGCCAGCGCTTTCGGTCAATTTCAACGCGCTTGTCACGTCTATGTCGTTGTACAAGTCATACAGCTCATGATTCATTCGACGACGGTACTCGCCGTTAACGATGATGGGTCCAAATATTTTGCTAAGTATTTTTTTCTTTCGAGACTACCAGAGTAGATTAATCCGCTTTTGGCATTACCCAGGATTCTGCACTGTAGAGCTAGACAGACCAGAGTCTGGTAGAGTTGGATCTTTGTTCGAATGAGAGCTTTGTCATTAAATCGCTTGCTTAGCGCATAGTAGCAGCGGTTTGGATCAGTACTAGTCTTTTTTTAATTTCCAGGCTGACATGATTATTTTTGTTTATGGCGTAGCCTAGGTAGACAAAATCATCTACCACTTCAAAGTTAAAGTTGTCAACGTTCACGCTGCGTTTTAGACGAGTGGACTCTTTGTTCGTTGAAACAAATAACTTGGTGTTGTCCTCATTTATCCCCAGACCCACTTCCGCCGACTGCTTTTCAATGCTCGAAAAAGCCGCAGTAATATCCGGCAATCCACGGCCAATTATACCTATATCATCGGCATACGCGAGCACCATGTGACTTTTGTGGAAGATGGTACCATTGCTGTTTACTGCAGCGTTCCGCATGATTATCTCCACTACGATGTTAAAGAGATCGCAAGACAGACTATCGCCTTGTCTAAAGCCTCTCATGGTAGAAAATGGCATCTAACAGTTTCTGTCGTTTCGGACTGTCGAATGCAGCTTTATAGTCGATGAACAGATTGTAGGTGTCGATCTGCATTTCATGGGTCTTCTCCAGGATTTGTCATTGTGTGAATATCTGGTCGGTCGTAGATTTATCAGGTCTAAAGCCACACTGATAAGGTCTAATCAGGTTCGCCAGAAAGGGCTTTAGTATGAATAAAAGGCTAATCCCGCGATAGTTGGTACACAAACTTGGATTGCCTTTCTTAAGCTCGGGACAAAACCTAGTGATCGCTGATCTCGTTTTGGCTCGGTGGTTGACAATTTACTCCGTCATCTATGATTGTTGTGATTTCGTCACATATGCTGCCTTCGGGAACGAGTAGAGATCGAAAGTATTCCCTCCATATTTGCAGCACACTCTGAGTGTCCGTGACCAGTAGCTCTATCTTTTCTTCCATTGACGCTTTTTCCTTCTGAAGAGGCGTGTCATCTTCCTCCTTTTTCACATTATAACGCTTCGTCACCGCACGCGTCGCCATTGGCTGCAGTTTTGCCTTGTATGCAGCATCCATTTCCTCAGACATTGCGCAAAATTCATCATAGTTTGTCTGAGCGTGGTTTCTTATAACCCAGTACTGTCATTGCGGCAATGGTCATATAATTCGCAATATGCTGCAACTGGATGCTGGGAACATCAGAGTTAGGGGGGTTTGTTTGAAGTAATTGAGAGAGTTGGTTAAAGTAGGCATTGGCTATTTCGGTCGTATGCAGCTGTGTGATGTTTAGCTTCCTTTGCGTTTGGTTACTAGTGTATTTAGCACTACCTAATCGTGTGCGTAACTTGACTGCAACTAGGTGGGAGATATCTAGGTTGCCTTGTGGATATCTTTATGCGGGAATCTGGTTCCACTCACAGCTATGTTTCTTGCCGAAGCGAAATTAACCAGTCTGAATCCGTTATTGGAGGTGTTGTTATGTAGACTGAATTTTTCAACTGCCGAACCAAGAGCATCGTCCCTTTCTATTTTCACATTTAAGTCTCCCAAAACAATTGTAGTATCTACTCCAGCGCTCATAGAATGCATTTTATATGTCATCGTCTTTGTCTTCCGTGGGGGCATGTACACCAATTGGCGTAATGTATAAATATTTCTCCCGGATGCGAATAGTGGCTATTTGGCCACTTACAGGTTTAAACCGAGACACCAGGTATCGAAGTCTCTTGACGACTATGAAAACACATCCAAATTCGTGTCTTTCTGCATGGCACCTACAAAAGATGTCACAGCTCTTTCATCGAGTGCATCCCTGTCCCGTTCATCTCATCTCCTGTGTGGCGGTGATGTCAGCCTTGTATTTTTCGAGAACACCGCATCTATCCGCCAATTGGATAGAGGCAACATATCTGTATGGAGCTCGGACATTCCATGTGCATATCCTTAAATCATGGTCCTTATAACGTTTGCGGGAGACATCACCATAGGAGAACAAGAAATTGTTATTCAGATTTATATATAACTAAAAATCTATACGAAGTCGATGATATTTAGTTAAAGAAGTATTGAAAAATTATGTTACACTTGCTTTCTTCTGGTATATAGATTTAAAAAGCATGGAGAAACACTAAAGATATAATAAAATATTTGGATATTTTCCTCTATAGATTTAACTAAATTTTTTTTTCATCTTCTTTAAATCAATAAAGTGACTTTGTATTTGATAATTTCAAAGACTATACGTTGCAACTGCAATCCGACTTAATTGTTGTATATTATTTTAAGAAATATTTCAATTTGTCCCCTTTATTGTATTACAAATGAAGTTACAAGATTTCAATTACAAAATACACAAGAAATTTCCATTTTAATTGTACAACAAATTCAATAAAACCTTTAACACCAAACTAACTTAACAAGACCTGACAAACTGAGAGAAGACTAAGAGCCACAAAATAAATGCAAAATCTTGTGAGTTGTGGAAAAGTAAATGTGCTTGTGTATGTGTGTGACTTTATTGGTAGCAGCACGGCTTGGAAAGGCGGCAGAGGAAGCTGCATAAGTGCTAAAGAAAGGAATAAGAACAAATGTTACAAGAACTTCTAAACAATATTTAGCATACAGTTTATTTTCGTATGACATCACTCATGCAGACACACACACACAAAAACAAACCTCAATAGAGGGCTAGTGAGGAATAAATGAAAGGTCATTGAGGGTGATGGCAATAATGATGGTGATAACCTAAATGTCGGTACACTTGCATCATAAACTCTGTGTTAAAAGACATTTATGTACTAGTGCATTTAAATGTATTCTCTAACGCTTAGTATATATTTTTGTTTATATATGCCTGTGATCAGAAACCAAAGTAGCCTAAGTCGAGTTAGAACCAAATTGAGAGCGCATCAAAAATTGTGTTTAAAAAAACACCGCATATTTTGAAGAAGTAAGTAAAAGAATACGTTATGTAAGAAACAGTATGATAGTTTAACTAAAAATCCTTGAATTAATCCTGATTTTCAGTTAGGATTGGGTACTTTCAAATGCTCTCCTGAAAAAAATTATAATTTTATAATTGTAATTTATAACTTTTGACCTCAGATAACAAAAAACTAGTAAGGCGGTTATCTTTGACTATGCCGAAGCTCAGATACCCTTCACCATTTGTAAAAATGGTACTAAAACTGGTTATTTGCACTACAACTATTATTTATTAAACTTTGTACCACAAAATAGGGAGTTGGTGAGAAGTTGACGTTACTTTTAGCTACACACATCAATTTGTCAGTAATTTTGTATCGATTTTATTCGATTTGACGATAAGTTTATGAGTTGATGAGTTGGAGCTTATTTTTATGATTTTGTAACTCCCCAAAAATGGGAAGTTGTGTGGGATGTGGGAGTAGTTTAATCCGATCATGCTTATCTTAGAACTTAACCTCTGCTTCTGGACAGAAGCTTACATACCAAATTTCAGCCCGAAAGCTCATAAACTATTGGGACATACAGACTTAAAAAAAACTCTATTTCCCTTTACACCCCTTGAATGAGGTATGGGATAGCTTTTCCCGTTGTTGTGAATTAACACGCTTTCTATTTTTAGATTCACAACTAACGGCATCTACTTGTTTATTGACGAATGCAAACGTCACTGTTTGAGAAGCTCTTACTAGACACGCCGATTGTCTCGACACTTATACTGTGAAGTTGCTGTCGACAATATTCGAGGGGAGCCGACAATGAAAGAAAAATGTATTATTTTTTTTCTTTTACGATGACTGGAGCCAGGAGTTGAACCTGTGATCTCCCGCATGGTAGTCGCGTGTTCTAACCATACATACAGACGGACACCCCCATAAAGGGGGAGTTTGTATGGGGGTGGGGGAAGTTTTCATCCGATATTGTTCATCTTACAACGTAAGCTCCTATTATAGGATTAAAGCTTGCATATACAATTTCCGCTCAATATTTCCTATCCTACGGGCTATAATCGCGGGGGAAGTTACGCGGGCACCCCAAAAAAGGTAGTTGGAATGGGAGGTGAGAGTAGTTTTGACCGACATTGCTTATCTAGTAAAGTAGCCTCCGCTTAGATTTGAATCTTGCTACGGCTACAATCGCAGGAACAAACCCAAAAAGGGAGAGTTTGTATGGAGGTGAGAGTAGTTTTTGACCAATCGGTCTCATTTTAATACTCAACCTCCACTTAGAGCAGAAAAGTTGTCATACAATATTTCAGCTTGATTGCTCTTAAATTACCACTGTAATCACGGGGACTAACATACGGACACCCTCAAAAATATGGATTTTGTATGGGAGGAGAGAGTAGGTTTTAAACCGATCGGTCTCATTTTAATACTCAACCTCCGCTTAGAGCAGAAAAGCTTTCATACAATATTTCAGCTTGATTGCTCTTAATTACTACTGTAATCGCGGGGACTGACATACGGACCCCACCAAAAAGAGGGATTTTGTATGGGAGGTGAGAGTAGTTTTTAACCGATCGGTCTCATTTTAATACTCAACCTCCGCTTGGAGCAGAAAAGCTTTCATACAATATTTCAGCTTGATTGCCCTTAAATTACAACTGTAATCGTAGGGATACCCCAAAATGGGGGTGTTTGTATGGGAGGTGGGAGTAGGTTTTGACCGATCGGGCTCATCTTAGAATTCAATCTCCACTTAGGTCAGCAAAGCTTGCGTACAATATTTCAGCTTGATTGCTTTTAAATTACTGCTGTAATCGCGGGGACTGACATACGGACTCCCACAAAAAGAAGGATTCTGTATGGGATGTGGGGAGCAGTTTTTTCCAATCGGTCTCATCTTACTACTCAAACCTCCGCTTAGTGTAGCGAAGTTCACATGAAAAATTTCAGCTTGACTGCACTTAAACTACGGCTGTAATCGCAGGGACAGACCCCAAAAAGGGGGAGTTTGTATGGAGGTGGGAGTAGTTTTTGACCTATGGGGCTCATCTTAGAACTTGACCTCCGCTTTTAGGATAAAAGCTTGCATTCCAAATTTAGCTCGATATCTCTTAAACTGTGGCTGTAATCGCGGGGACAGACGGTCACCTTTAAATCGACTCAGATTTCGATGCTGATCATTTTTATATGTATACTAGCGGACCGGCAAACTTCGTCTCGCCCCAATTTTATGCCTTCAGATAACCTTAGTAGAGAATGTTTTGATAACAAAGTTTTTCGATTAGTTTTCCGCCGTAAAAACAAACAACGAAGGCGGTTCTCCAAAACTCGAAAAGGCAACGTTCAGCTGACCGCACGTAAAACAGGGAAATTCGAGATTAATCTCACTTACTTCCAACGAATGGCCTTACGATTTATTGATTGTCGTCGGGGAATTGGAATAGATGATCAGTTGGAATTATCTGATTCGAAAGATAAGGACTTCCTCTTCTTTGGAATTTGTTCTTAATGACCGTCTGAAATTACATTTTTTATCAGATTCTTGACGGGCAACCGCGTACCGTTGCACAATTTTGGTTGATTTTGATTCCGCAATATGATTATGATCGATCCCACCGTTATCTGTAAATTATGCGGAATATTAAGCGAGTGGAAAATTCGGTCGGATTGGTTGGTCGCTTCACCCTCTACGGTCACGCTGTAAACAGATTTGTACAAATGCATTTCTCAAGCGATTTAACTTTCTAATTTAAAATTCTAGCTATTGATGTATTTTTTCTTCTCTGCTAGTAACATACTGCCGGCAAATTAATCCAATTGATATTTTATAATTTTGTGCAATGTCATAAGTTACTTTTCCAACGATGTGAACTGGCAAACATTTGCAGGGAACGATATCAATTCAGTCGAAACATAAACCCAAATTTGGCCATTGCCAAGCGCTAGCAGTTGTTTCGAGAATTCAAGTAGGTTCTGGAATGAGCCCCTAATTTATTTTTTGGTCAATTACAACTTCTTGACATTGACGACGTTTTCAAGCTTGGTTTTAGTAAATCAGCGGCATTAGACATTTTGAGCAAAATCATAGCCCCACCAAATCGTTTAAATCCTCTCGTAATCCTTTACCGTTCCGTCAACTACTTCCAAAGCTCGTTAGTCGTTATCGCGCATTCATCCGAAATGTTGATTTGGCATTCCCGCATCTACTTCGCCGTTGCGAAATTCTTGGTCGTTGTGTACTTGGCTTTTCAACCATGTTAATATTCATCTAAAATTTTTAAAACGGAATTTGCAGTTCGAATGCCTTCCAACAATGTGGCAGCTATGCCAGAGGATGCAGCGGCAAACGTTATTTGAGATCTTGGACCGAATTGTTGCCGGAATCAACAAAAAATGCCTTGGCTGTCCTACTCGGAGCATCGAGAAAGTGAATGCCTCCAGTTTCGTCGTGAAACGTATACGTTCTTGTACTCGGTATTTAACAGCGGCACATTTGTTCGAACTCTTCCGGTCAGCTCATCTAGATTATAGTCTTGCTTCCGTTAAAATCTTGATCGAATGCATCTTGCATCGAACGATTTGACGCTGGCATTCCCAATGCTGCAGCAGATTGCTGCAAATCCCGTCGGGTTCGACGGAGTATTTTTGTTTAAATATTATTTTTTCCGTTACCAACCAACATTTAACCGAAATTTTCCACCTAGACATCGTTCAGAACCATCAAATCATGCGAAAATTGCAAAATTTTGCCAATAAAAAAAATTAAATATTTTGGACTTTCCGGAATTTTCCGAGTTTTTCCCTAAGAATTTTCTATTTTTCCATTCGAAAAGCCATTCTGTAACAACTGCACACTAATTTCATACAAAAAACCAATTTCGATTCTTTCAATTTCCCGACTTTTTCGGAAGGATTTCCCAAAATTGACTTGCATAAAACCCTCATACCAATTACGAACAATTGAATAAAAATTGAGCAAAACGTGCCAACCGTTTTCTCTTGATGAATTACTAAACACTGTTTACACCGTTTTTATACAAATAGATTTCACAATAAACCGAATTTTTCCAAGCAGCACAACGAATTTACCACCTTTACGTCGTATAAAATCATCAAATCAAGCGATACAATGAAAAATTTCGTTAAAAAAATTAGAAATTTTCGAGTGTTTTTCCAGAATTATCCAGTCATTTCGGAATGATTATCCGAAATTTTCACATTAACATCATTCAAAATTATCAAAACACAATAAAAGTAAATATCGTCGCACAATAGTTCAAATTTTCGGAATTTTTCCATAATTTTTCAACAAAAATGTTCTATTTTTTCAACCGAAAAGCCAATACGGAACAATTGCACACAAAAAGTTATACAAAAACTAAATTTGCAATTCAAAATTTTTCTGAAAAAAATTTTTCGAGTTTTTCCGAATTTTCCGAGTTTTCCACCGAGAATTTTTCTATGTTTCCATTCGAAAGTCATTTCGGAATAATTATCCAAAATTGTTCACTGATACATCGTCCAAAATTATCAAGTCATACTATAATATGCAAAATTTCGTCGAACGACAATTCAAACTTTTTGAATTTTTCCGGAATTTTTCAACAAAAATTTTCCATTTTTCTCTTCGAAAAGCCAATCTGTAACAATTACAAACAAAATTCCATACAAAAAGGCAATTTTCGATATTTCCAATTTTCGACTTTTCCGGAAGATTTTCACATAAACCTGCTCCTGGCAATAACGAACAACTGAAAAAAAGTTTGAGCAAAATCGGCCCACCGTTCTCAATTGATGAATTACTATACATTTTTGCCACCATTTTTATATATATAGATATTTTGTCATACCTACGACGCCTCCTTATGGGCGTTACAAATGGAAGAACAAAATGAATATACCCTTCACTCCGTTCATGCCCATGTGAAGGGTATAAAAAACATTTAAAAATTTAATACTTTTGACATATCAATAAACTGACATTTCGGTTGAACGAATGTTAAAGAGTCGCGTCAACACACAGATGATGAGATATTAACGAGTAGAATAATTTTGTTTGATATTTTTCAAATATCTTGAAAAATTAAGATACTTTTCCCAGATTGATATACATATATCTCTCGTCGATGCAATGTGCAGCGCAACCATTTGTTTTTTTCAAAAACTCATTAAAAGATTACGTTTTCTTAGGACCTTTTAATTGAACCAAGAACAATGAACATCAAAACCTTGAAACTGTTTGCCTGCAAAAATATAAAACTGACTTAGGCTATTATGTCTTGTAACCATAGATATTTTCTACTTGTAAACCCTAACTACCACCTACTAACAAATAAAGCAATGTTGAGCAGGATGACATTTGAACATTTCGGTTGAACGAATGGTAAAGGATTTCGGTCAACACACAGATGGTGTGATATGAACGAGTAGAAAACTTTTGTTGGAATATTTCAAATATCTTAACAAAATCCAAATGCATTTCCAACCAACACAGATTGATAAACATCTCTCGTCGATGCAATGTGTAGCATGCGAAAACATGACCAGAGCTACATCAGTGGCAAGCAGCAGCATTTATGTAAACACTGACTGTTAGAAATATTTAAACACAACACAACACTGTAAGCTATGTCTTTCTCTTACTTATATACGCTCAAATATGCAGCGAAAGACTTTACCGGAAGTTAAGAAAATATGTCTGCTCCAAGGCAGATAACAACATTTGATGGGGAGAAAAGGCTAAAGGGCTCTTGAATGTAACTTGATATAACTATTAAAGACTATAAATTTGTTGAGTTGAAAAATTATAAATAAAACTTTTATTCAATGCCATGAGCGTATTTTTATTATTAGCCTGCGGTTTCACGTTGGGGGTATATATGTAATATACTACTCAATCTCTAATGTCGGCGGAATAGTACATTTGTATGGGAGATGCCAGAAAGGGCGTGGCTAGACTTCCAATTTGTTCTCCAAAACTGTATTTTGCCAAAGCTTTACTAAATACAGTAATAACACCAGTTTACAAATCTTTATTTTTTGTTAACTGCAGAGTTGTAAATAATTTTTTTCTATAGATTTCGGCTTCCTAAACACGAATATGAGATTTAAAAATTTTTTGATTAGTTTGCAAAATATGAATTCTTGAATTATTTTGCAAATTTTGTATGAGATGCATCAGCTTATTGGAGAATAATTTGTAAACGCGTCCAACGATTTGAACAAGAATGGTCTCCAATTAAAAGTAATGTGCTCCCTAAAACCCTTATATACAAGCTTTTAACATCTGTTGGGTATTTTTGATGGTCGGAGCATTTAAAGTTTAAAAAAACTATTTTTTTGTGCAAAAATCACGACTTTAATTTTATAAAAAAAATTATAAAAAATATTAATCGCAAAAATAAATCCAATGTCATAAATTGAGTATACAGATTGGACTTCCTCGAGCACAACAAGTCATTGTTTTTTAATAGGACACTACAATGGTAAATTTTTTGATTTTAAGCATATAACGGTAGGCTTAGGGCTAAACTTTACGTTGCATAAAAATGACTATAAAAAGTGGAAATGCCACTGTACTTCGGGTTGATCATGCATCGCAAAAATGTTAAATTTGAAATCTTAGCTGGTCTTTTTTAGAAAATATCGATATTTATTTTTTCTGCCGACTGGACCAAAAGTTTTTTTCACTTTTCAAACGAGGACAGTAAAAAACTGGACCAAAGAGATAAAAACAGTTTATTTAATATAAAAGTATACAAATAGGGATTTTTGTATGATCATTGATTATTTTGCCATTGCTTAAAACTGGAGGCTGGAAGTGCATTTTAAGCCTACATTTTTAAAAAATATCGATATTTTTCATTTTAAACAGCGTAACCGCCTAATAAGAATTTGTTCAGTATTAGAAAAGTGGAATATTTATTAATTGCAATAAATGTGTATATATATATATGTGGTTTAAAAATGGAAAAATATAGATATTTTTCGAAAATCTAGGCTTAAAATGCACTTCCAGCTCCAGTTTTAAGCAATGGCAAAATAATCAATGATCATACAAAAATCCCTATTTGTATACTTTTTAATAAATAAACTGTTTTTATCTCTTTGGTCCAGTTTTTTACTGTCCTTGTTTGAAAAGTGAAAAAACTTTTGGTCCAGTCGGCAGAAAAAAATAAATATCGATATTTTCTAAAAATTACCAGCTTAGATTTTCAAATTTAACATTAAATCTCATATTCGTGTTAAGGAGGCCGAAATCTATAGAAAACCAGTACAGAAATTTCAGTCAGTTGAACTGACTGATAAATACCATCACCCAATATAATATATTGTTTAAGTCTCGAGTTATTGAAATTAACCGATTTGTAATTAAAACTAGTTAGAAAGTTTCAGACGGGCAACCCAACTTACATTTACCCTTACCCTCAGTAAATCAAATAATTTTCTATTATATTGATATTATTACTCGATTCTAAAGTGGGCGGAGTGGTACATTTGTATGGGAGGTACGAGAAGGGGTGTGGTTAGGCTTCCAGATTTTTTCTCCAAAACTGTATCCTGCTTAAACTTTACCAAATACAGAATTTGGCACGATCGCGTTAGGTCTTTTAATAATATTAATCGATTTCTAAAGTGGGCGGTACCAGATGTGTATGGGAGAGGTACCAGATGGGGCGTGAATATACTTCCAATTTTTTTCTCCAAAACTTTATCCTGTAATAGCTTTTACTAAAAATAGAATTTGGGTACGATCACGTTTAATATATTGATATTATTTCTCCAACTCTATAGTGGGCGGAAAGGTAGATTTGTATGGGAGGTACCAGAAGGGGCGTGGCTAGGCTTTCAAAATTTTTTCCAAAACTTTATCCTGTAATAGCTTTACTAAATACAGAATTTGGGGACGATCCCGTGGGGTGTATTGATATATTACTTGATTTCTAAAGTGGGCGGAATGATGTATTTGTATGGAGGTACCAGAAGGGGCGGGGCCATGTAGCCCATTTGCAATACCGTAAGTAGTTTTGAGAAAATAATAACTCGTGCAAAATTTCAAAACATTTGGTTGCGTCTTTTCGAAAGTTATCGTGCGAACCAGCCGGACAGCCACCAGACAGACAGACAGACAGACAGACGGGACATGGCTCAAACGACTTAAAAAGTCATGAATCGAATTTGGTTCAAAGAAACCTAGGGTCTAAAGTCACTCCTTCTATGTGTTACACTTTTGGGTCGTATCAAATGATATATACCTTCATCCCTAAGGGTGATGGTATAAAAATTATTTACAACTATGCAGCAAAATGACTGTAATGGATCTATTAAAATTATTAATCAATTTGTAAAGTGGGCGGTACTTGATGGGTAAGGGAGGTGCCAGAAGGGGCGTGGTTAGACTCCCAGTTTTTTCTCCAATACTTTATCCTGCTACAGTTTTACTTAATGTAGGATTTGGGCACGATCGCGTTGGGTGTATTGATATTATTATTTGATTTCTAAAGCGGGCGGATTGATGTATTTGTATAGGAAGGTACCAGAAGGGGCGTGGTTAGACTCCCAGTTTTTACTCCAATACTTTATTATGCTACAGTTTTACTTAATATAGGATTTGGGCACGATCGCGTTGGTGTATTGATATTATTATTCGATTTCTAGAGTGGGCGGAATGATGTATTTGTATGGGAAGGTACCAGAAGGGGCGTGGTTAGACTCCCAGTTTTTTCTTCAATGCTTTATCCTGCTACAGTTTTACTTAATATAGGATTTGGAATGATCGCGTTTGGTGTACTGACATTATTACTCGATTTCTAAAGCAGGCGGAATGAGGTATTTGTATGGGGGGGCGGGGCCATGAAGCCCCATTTGCAATACCGTAAGTAGTTTTGGGGGAAATATTAAATCATGCTAAATTTGGTTGTGTTTTTCGAAAGTTATCGTGTATACCGCCGAAAAGACAGACATAGCACAAACGACTTAAAAAGTCATGAATCAAATTTGGTTCAAAGAAACCTAGGGTCTAAAGTGACTCTTTCTATATGTTACACTTTTGGGTTATAACAAATGATATATACCATCCTACCCGTAAGCTGAGGCTATAGAAAGTATGCGTATGTTTTCACTCTTCTTTTGCAGGCCTGCAAGCTTGTCTGTAGTAGCAACGCCTCATAAAAGGCCCTTTTATGACTCCAAGCTGGACTTTCTAGGCATGCCTACAGAAACGCATTCAATGAGAAAGGAAATTTGCAGGATTGCCTGCCTATGGCGCCCTATGTTAATTTGAAGTGAAAGTTACATTTGTAGGGTAGGGCTGCTGCCTTCTTGCAGGCATGCAAAAGTCACATTTTTTGCTGCTGGGACCACTATATTTTGTCATTGTATATGTGAGATTAAAATCTCCAATTCTCTATGCACTGCAAACGTCGTTTGAAAAATCCACTACCCGGCGTTTTTTCTTACACATTTTGAATAAGAGATAACAAAACCTATTCTCGCTTGATTAAAAGTTGTACATTAAATTAAAATTTGTACATGGTCGGAAGTTATATGGGAAAAAAAGTTTCAGAATTTTGTCGGTGCCACACTCTACAAGTGATAAGTCTTTGCAGATTTTAGGATAACCAAAGTTTGAACACGATTGGAATATGTAAACCCGTGCTCCTACAGCTTTTAAGCTCCTACAGCTACGTTTGGGGGCATAACTCAAGAATCACTAATCCAATTTTGATGAAACTGAAATCCGAATTTAAGATATAAAATTTCTTTAATCTCTTTCTACATCAGCAGTTATAATAAATCTATTAAAAAAATTAATAAAAAAATTGTCTAAAAAGTTATATTTAAAATGTACGGTTAACATGAACCTCTCGCATCGCTCAAATACCAATTCGACCACATTTGTGCTCGTTATCGCTCTCAAAATTTTTAGTTGGGGAAAAAACGTTGATTACTAAAATGACAAATTTTTTTTTTGCTTATTTGGCTCATTTTTCTGTATATCTTTACAATACAATATCTAGACCACTCCTGTACCTAGCCTACAGTATTTGTCTTATGACCAACGATGAAAAACATAACTCAGATAACTACCATGTTGAAAAATACAACGCCGAAGGAATACTATACACTAGTCTTATGTGTACTTCTTTAAAACTAAAGAACTAGTTCGGTGACACGTCTTCTCTTCACCAATCCACCAATGAACCCCAAAATAAAAACAAGTATCCGTACTATGCATTGACTACATTTTAAATTTGGCATACTATGAATATTGAGAACCTATTTCATTTCACCACATCAACGCTAAACATAAATAATTTTCCATTATTATCAGCCATCGTCTATCTCGCGTAGAGTTCATAACATCCTTAAGCAGTTTTACAACAATTCATGTCTCTGGCACTTTTCCCCTCTTTCCTTCTGGTCATCAGTTGTAAACTTTATTTGCATTTGCAGTTTGCAAACAACGTTAAAAAAAACTACTATACCCCCAAAAAAAACTATATTTCTTAACACACTCGTTCGACAAACATTTTCAATCGATTTACAATGAATGAATAATCAAATTGTTTGCCGTCGTCTACTCCCAACCAATTGGGCACCAGCTACCGCATCGGTTTTTCTGTTTTTGTATGCCAAGCGAAAAAAAATGAAGTTTTCATTACTTCAATATTTATGGAGACGTCACGCTCCTGATTTGCTTTTTTTTTTTGCTTGTGCACTAAAGCCTGAAAACTTAAAGTAGAAATGCATACTTTTTTGTAGTTCTTTTTATTAGAGCAGAGTTATAATGTACTAGAATAAAATTGATAAAGAATTCAATTGGCCAAAAAATATGATTTATAGTATTTTTAATGTGTCGGATATTTTGGTGTTTTGCGGTCGGTATTCAATGGTTTGGGCTAAAAATATTTTGTGATAAATGCAAAAAGCAAGCGATAGAAAATATTTGCGGTACATGCAAAAATGAAATGTGTGGTATGTTGGTATGTGAAATGTTGTGGAACTATTAAGTCTGGTAACCAGTGCGTATGATTAATGTAGTCTCAACGGTATGGCGTAACTCATACGATGTGGTGTTTTTCTGTGTACTCCATGACATTGGCAAATGGATTTATATTACAATTCGAGTTATTTGTATCGAAAATATTTTAACGAATTAAAAAATGGTTTTCACTATTGATTAACATTTTCACAATACAACGCAAGACAGTTAACAAAAATGTTACTAGTTTCATAAATTTTAAAGTTTTTCTCTGAAACAATTTACCATAACGCAACAAAAACATTTCTGTTAATTTCACCTCTAGCATATTGTTTAAATTATTCATTGATAATATGGTTTGTTATTTTCCTTCTTTTTTTCCACCACCCAGAAATTTCTGCATTTCAACCCGAATTCGTGGAAAGTATATCGAATGTCTCAGTACCGGTGGGTCGAGATGCCACATTCACATGTCATGTGCGACATTTGGGAGGTTACAGGGTAAGTTGCAATCAACAAAAACCAAGCATGCACATTTTTTATGAATAATTGCCTCAGCCACAAACACACACACACACACAGAGAAAGACATTCACACACACACAAACTGGCTCATATGCCCAGTATGAGAAAAGTACTTAATAACACATCAATTATAAAACACAATACAAGCAAATATTCATACACACACACGCACACACTGATATGCACATTAAGCCGGGTCGAAAAAAAAGTTGTCAATGTTACCGCCTTATATGAAAAATTAAGTAAACACAAAAAAAACAGCTTCGGGGGAGCGAAAAATTTTGTTCTGTGGTCGCGGCAAAAACGCCGGATTCGGGGTTTTTACCATAACATGGTTATTTGTATACCGATTATCAAGATCTATGCATCGTTGAAAAGGTATTACCCACAGCTTTGTTAGTGTGTTAAAGACTTTTAACTACGACGCCATCTTCCAGCGGTTCTCATCATTGTATTCTTTAAAACCCCCCTAAGCATATAATTTTTTGATGTAGATTTGAAGGCCTTGAAAAACTATTAACAATTTTAGAAGAAACCGTTAACTTTTATTCATAAACAAAAAAGTTATACTGATTTAAAAAGTCAGTACATGTGATAATGCGAAATATACATTTGTTTATTTTTATTACATTCGTTTGTTATAAAACGTGTACAATTGAAAAATAAATAAAGTTCAAACTAATAAAAATCAATATTCTAAATTACCAAATAATCGGAATACTATCTAACTGAAGAACTTCCAAAGATTTTTTTAGCGACCAATGTAAATTATGTATGTTGACGCTTAATGCCATATCGGATCATGAGGAAATATTTGGTTGAGCAAATAAAACTTTTTATACAAATCTACTTCGAACTATCATATGTACTAAAATGTTAAATCAGTATAACTTTTTTGTTTATGAAGAAAATGTAACGTTTATTTCGCAATTCTACAGGGCTTCAAATCTGCATCAGAAAATTTTATGATTAGGGGGGTTTTTAAGGATACAATGTTGAGAACCACTAGACTATGACGTCATAGTTTTAAGTAACTATATTAATAAAAAAGCTCTTGTTAATCCATCTTCAACGATATATAAAACTTAAGAATCGGACAGCGAATAACAAAGTTATGGACAAAACGTCAAAACCGGCGTTTTTGCCACGCCCACAAAAATAAAAATGTTGCACCCCCGAATTTGTTTTTAATAGACTGTTCATATAACGTTAACATTCATATATTTTTTTTCTCCATATAGATCGACCCGGCTTAATCACATTCTTAGTCACACACACACACCAATATACTACGGCAAAAAGTCCACAGCATGTTGAGGCAGTAAATCATATTTCGAACATTTTTCACACACTCCAACGAAAAACAGAACAAAAACGATCCTATACAATGCAGTTTTTTTGCTTTGCACAGAGAGTTCAACAAACTCATTTATTCTCAAAATGTGTTATTTTTTTCTTTCATATAACTCTTTTTGTTGGGGTTTTGTTTTCGTTTTTTTTTTTGCTCTTTTGTTAAGGTTGGTTGGCTCAAAGCCGATACGAAAGCTATTCAGGCCATACACGAGAATGTCATAACCCATAATCCCCGTGTGACAGTCAGTCATTTGGATCAGAATACATGGAATTTACATATAAGAGCAGTCACGGAGGACGATCGCGGCGGTTATATGTGTCAACTGAACACGGATCCAATGAAGAGTCAGGTGAGTTGAGTTACATTGTAAGAAATAAAGTGAATACTAGTTAAATAACATATTGTGTTACACTGAAATTTGTGACGCAATGCAACACACCGAAAATGTCATTTATGTTTGACGCAATTTAAGTATACTAAGACGACTCACCAAAAAAAATATCTTTGGTCCACCCCCCAAAATGTACCTTTGCTTGTTTTATGACGAATCCCAAAAAATTTCGTGCCTAGAATTATGACCCAGTGAGCTTGACCGTTTTAATAAAAAATAATTTTTAAGTTTTTCAAAAATACTTTTTTGGCTCCATACAAAAGGAGTCGCTCTAATATATATATCTGCAATAGGATTGTCGGAAGTTATAAGCGAAAAAAATTTCAGACTCTTGTCGGTACTACACCTCAAATATGATAATTCGTTGCAGATTTTAGGATAACCAAAGTTTGAGCACGATTGGAATATGTTAACCCGTGCCGCTTTGGGTTAAAATTTTTAAGCTCCTACAGCCACATATGGGAGGCATAACTCAAGAACCACTTGTCCAATTTTGATAAAACAAGAATCCGAGAAATCCGAAATTTAAGAATTGGCATTCTTTTAATCTCTTTATACGTTATTTCTTTACATGAACAACAGTTTCGCAGTTATAAATACATATATGAAAAAAATAACAACTTATCTAAAAAATTCTACTTAAATAATAATAAAATAGAAGAAGTGTGTCAAGTCTTTTAAACGCCCCATACACGAGTACTGCCGCAGTTAATGCCGATGAACCCTTTGTGTACGTGTGTGATTGAAAGTTCCGATACACACCTATCAATCATCATTATACCATCACTGTTAGGGATGGGGGTATATATCATTTGATACGAAAAAAAGTTTAACGCATTAAAAGAGACGAGTTAGACCCCAATTATCTTAAGACCAAATTCGTTTCAGAACTTTTAAAGACGATTAAGCTATTTCCATCTGTCTGGCTGGCTGGATGGCTGGTCAGCAAGATAACTCGAGTAAACCTTAACGGATTAGTATGAAAATTTACCAGTTTTAATAATAATCAAAAAGAACTTTTGGGATTGTAAATGGCCAGAGTAGCCCCACCCCTTCTGGTACCTCCCATACAAAATTACCTATGTTTGGATAATTTCTATTTCTTTTATAACTTCCAAACAATCGATCTTAGGATGTTTGACTTTGGTCAGTTTATTTATCTTGCAAAAGTATACAAACCCTAAGAAACTCGAAACCTTTGCCATACCCCTTCTAATACATCCCACACAAATGACCTAATTGACCCTAGTAGTTTTACATGCATATCTTTTTTGCAAGTAAACTGAAGTCACTCAAATTTTGAGTATGATTTTCGCTTATGAAAATGGGATTCAGAAATGAATATGGACTATATTGGTTCACGCCTTCTGCTACCTCCCATACAAAATGACCTATTTTTGGAAAATTTATATAAATCCCACAACTTCCAAACGGAAACATGGGGGTAATGAAAATTGGTCGATTAATTTATATTGTTACTAGTGGGCCCGGCAATGCTTCGCTATTGCATATTAACTTGTAATATATTTCACATTTAGGTCTACAAAGTACTTTGAAAACGGTACTTAAGCTCGACAATAATATGTTGAGTTAATTAACTTATATAACTAATTTGAAGTAACTCCTTAACATTAAAGTTAACTAATTAAGTTTTATTGTTGTAAATGCCGACATGTAGATTAAGTTTTTTCTGTATGTAGGACAAATCGGAAACAGACATTCCGCTAAGGATCCAAATTTATTTTTTATTTGTAGTAGCGGATACTAACTATCTCTTTGGGCATAAAAAACACTTTTGTTATGCCTTCTCCGCCTATTGACCGCAAATAAAAATTCCGTTTTAAGCTTCATGCCTTTAACCATAAAAACTTCATTTGTCATGTCTTCTTCTCACACGGATCAAGAATATTCCGGAATACTATTTTTGTATTGAACTCGTATTACCATTTTTTGAGATAATTCGGTCACCAACGTTTGGCTGAACAAAGTAATGGTCTCACGCGCTGTATGGCATGTTACACCGTCGTGTTGGAACCATTTCTCGTTCAAATAATGTGCAATGACATGATAAATAAAAAAAATCTATTGATCGTCCACTGGCTCTAGTTCTTCTACCAGTTGGATTTTATATGAATGTGGGCCAAGATCTTTCCTCAGCATTTGCAGAGACCGAGTTGCTGAGAAAGACGTCGGTTCGATAAATTCGAGTCCCCCGTCACACTAACGTCTACAGCGTCGATGGCTTCTATTAGCTGTTCAGATGGATTATTATATGCACCCTCAACTTCACAAAGGCCTCCATAAGCTTGGCGAACAGAACGTGCATATTAAAAAAAATTTGGAAGATTTGTAAACGTTGTTCTTGTTTAGTTTTTACATGGTGATTTTGCAAAGTATACTAAAAGAAAGTCTATCACACTTCATTAGTATGACAGCTAGATTTAAACTTTTAACTATCAGAAGTTCTATAATTCAAAAAAAAAAAAAAAAATTAACCCATATTTACAAATGTTTGCTAATGTTACCTCTAACATACTATAAAAATTTAAATTGTGCCCCAATAAAACAAAAGGTGTTTTCCAGTATAACTACAATGAATATTGCTTTATTTTTCTATATGTCTAATTTATTACTGATCGCTCTCCTGAAAAGTAAATGAAAAGTAACTGGTGTACGGACCATTATTTGATACAGTTTATAAATTCAACTATTGAAGTGCGTGGGCAGCGCACTATAAAAACGTGGTAATCGTATACCAGTATCGAAATGTACAATGAATTCTTAGAAAAGTTCACTTAGAAACTATATGTCTACAATCAATTCCTAGTTCGCGCTGAGAAGCATAAAGATTTCAGGTTGAGATATATTTTTAGCAATTTTTCAGTTACGTCAGACCTACCATTCCGATGTTTGGAGACCAAGACGAAGAGAATAGTATATTTTTGATATTGTTTTGGATCCCGATCAATATTCTGAAAAATGATTATTAAAAACTAAATTTCCGTATGCCAACTCTCAGAGGCCATAACTTTTTAACCAATACATAGATTTGCATTATTTAGTTTGCTGGGAAGTTAGTTTTACGCAGAAGATCTCGAAAAATATATATCTGAAGTTTTCGGTTTGCGCTCATTTAAAAACAAACAAAAAAATCTTTATTTGAAATCTTAATGCTTTCCAACGCGAATTGATTTTAGACACAAAGTTTTTTGGTGAAATTTTCTTAAAATTCATCGTACATTCCGATTTTGGTTACGATTTTTGCGAAAAAAAATTGGCCCACCACACGCACCTCAGCCACAGTTTTAACCGTTTGTTTTAAAAAGGGTGTGGAACAGCCCATTTCCACCCTTACTGCAATTCATACTGTAACAACAACATATGTTACAAATCTTATCTTCATACCTCTGATAGTTCATGAGATGTAGCCCTTTTAATTTTCAAGTTGAATGGGCGGTGCCACGCCCCTTTATCCAATCACAACCAAATATAGCCTAGGACTATCAACAGGTCAACAGCACCACGTGGTAAATTTTTCGTATCAATCGATCTATTAGAAAAGCCGTTAGAGCGATTTTTGAATAGAGGGTGTGGCACCGCCCACTTCCTCCCTGGATGTAATTAATACTGCTCCAACAACATATATACCAAATCTCATCTTCATACCTCTGATAGTTCATAAGATATATCCCTATCGATTTTAAAGTTGTATGGGCGGTTCCACGCCCCTTTATCCAATCACAACCAAATATAGCCTGAGACTATCTACAGGTCAACAGTACCTCATGGCCGTGGCACCGCCCACTTCCATCCTGGCTGTAATTAATACTGCTCAAACAGCATATATACCAAATCTCTACTTCATGCCTCTGATAGTTCATGAAATATAGGCTTTTTAATTTTCAAGTTGTATGGGCGGTGCCACGCCCCTTTATCCAATAACAACCAAATGTAGTCAGGGGCGTGGCGCCGCCCACTTTTTGAAAAAATAAAACCTTTTAAACCATCCGGAAGCTATAGCGAACAAAACAAAAAAACAATTATGAAAATCGGTCCAGCCGTTTGTGAGTTTTAGCGAGACAACTGCACATCAATTCATTTTTATATATAAGAAGATAGGAGGCAAAACCCCAGAAAACAAAACTATTTGACACACTCCTTCTGGTACCTCCTATACAAATGACCGAACTAACCCCCATAGTGTTACATACATATCTTTTTTACAAGTACACTGAATTCAGTCAGAATTTGCGTAAGTTGTACGCTCATCAAAATTTGACTCTTTAATGAATAGGGACTTTATCGATTAACCATTTCTGGTACTTCCCATGACTTATTTTTGGAAATTGAACGTTAAACTTCGGACACTTTGAGCTGCCCCTAACGGTATCCCGTAAACAAAACAGTCTAAAATTTTGACGGTTTTGCTACATGGCTTTAGACCATTGGTATTATGACCGAAAGTCTTAGCAACAACCGTTTACGCTCCAAAGCAAGCATATATATATATATATATAATGTGAACATTTGTTTCTACGTATTACCGCTATAGACTTCAAAACCACCCAACCGATGTGCACAAACCGGCATCAATAGAAAGGCAATCTTTCGAGGATGTACAGTTTACTTAAACATTGCATTTGAATCATGTGGTCCATTTGTAGAGTAGATTTTCGATTTTCCCATACAAAAATTTTCAAAAGTTTTAAATTGTGAAAATTTAAATAGTATGTCAATGTTAAATTTGTCTATATTTGAATTTTCGAATGACACAGACAAATGATATATTTATGTATATAAGATTTTAATTGAGTTTGTTTGAAACTCATTGGATGCTACAGCATTTAACTGATGTCTCTGAGGTGAGGCCAATCCATTCCACCCCATTAACAAAAATGCAATATCTGGCGTACTACTAAAATAAGTGACTTTAAATCAGGTGTGGATGCAATATTATCAGGTCAAAAACTGGCAGGATTAGATTATAAGGCGTGATCCCGCCCCAGGAGCTAATTTGTTAAAGTGCGATATCTGAAGTACTAGATTAGTAGGAATAGCCCTACTCATAGGACCTAAATTGTAAAAATGCAATATCGGATGACCTAGGTCATTAGGCGTGGCTCCGTCCGTAGGATGCAATTATGCGAATGGTAATGAAATTTGTTGTTGATTCAATTAAGGTTAATATACGTATTCTAAAGAAAAAGGGGGGATTTGAAATAGGATGTGGAATAAACACCAATATTCGTGATCAAGCATAAGGGGTAGACCTGCCAAATTCTGTTTCCCAAAAGCAATAGCTGAAGGACTGCAGCACTATTCGTTTGATATTTGGTATGGAATTTTTTGAAAACAGTGGTGTATGTAACTGAGATCTACAGCAGAAAAAATCGAATAATCACGAATTTAAACATTTCTCAAATCTGCATTCTATTACATTTAGATCGACGAACGTCATACAACAGTGTAATATTAGCAATTACGAATGAGTGTGGAGGATTTTATTTCCTTATTGCACCAATGGGTTTTGATATTGTTGATTTTGCAAAATGTTTGATCGCGTTGGCTATTGCATCCTCCTGTGTTAGATGTTGCAGAATAGAGCAAAAAATTTAAATTCCCGAGAACCGCACATGAGTTATCAAGTTAAAATATGTTGCAAACATGTCAAATCATAATGAGGGATGAGTGTACTATGACACACAAAATATCGTTGCAACCCCTTGATCGCGTATTATAGGATTTAAGAAGCAATACATGATTGAGTTATCCTTCTTAAATTAATTTACCCAGAAAATATAAGGGAACCAAAGTGTTGCTACTATGTATAACAATGATACCCACGGATTTGCCGTTAGATTTAAATGACTACAGTTTCCAGTACCGTTAAAATTTGCAATGACATTCAATAAATCTAAGGGACAGTCTATTCAAATTTGAAAAATCCATATTTTTCGCATGAACACCTTTATGTTGCATGTTTACGAGTAGAATGACCCACTGATTAAAATATGTACACATTACAATAAATTTCTGTTATTAAAGCTTTATTATGTTTTAATACACCTCAAAATTTTTGTTGAATTTCGATGCGAATATCAAAAGAAACTATCACAACTCGAAGATTTATTCCAACCAAAAAAAGTTAAACTTCAGTCAATACTTCTTTAGGCAGGACGAAGTCTGCCCGGTCAGCTAGTACCTAATAATACATAAGTAATTTTAATCGGTTAATTTCAATAACTCAAGACTTAAACAATATCTTATAGTGGGTGATGGTATTTATCAGTCAGTTTATCTGACTGAAATTTCTGTACTGGATTTTTAAGATTTTGGTCGAATTAATTACAGACTTTTCCGTAGTTCTCAGTTGGTACCATATAAGACACTATCAGTTACGCCATACAAAATGACCAAATGTCCAGAAATATTGAATTGAATTTTTTACATTTGTTGGCGAATTGATTAACGCTATAACTAACTACCGATTTATTCTATCTTGAACCGTTTACGCTTCACAAGCAGTTGGACTAATAATAATTTATAAGTAATTTTATTTAAAAACCGATTAATTTTAATAATTTGAGATGTTAAACAATATAATACACAGGATAAGGCATTTATCAGTCAGTTTATCTGAAAAAAATTTCTATACTTGTTTTTTTATACATTTTTAGACAACTTTTGAAGTTTTGCAAACTTGCTGTACCATCTTCTATTCAATGTGAATGCAATTTCAGTACTACAACGACACTCAATATATTTATTTTATATAAATCCCAACAATACTAAGGACATTCCTGTTACATGTGTAATGAACTCCTTCTTGTTTACATTGTGGCATGAGTTGATCATAGAAAACAAATAAAGGGCGAAATAACAAAACTTTAAATAAACATAAACACTTCAATGTCCAATGGAGCGCAGTTTATGGCGCCAATAAAATGTATTTCATGCTTCCTTAATTTTTATACGTATCAACATAATGGAATGGAATTGTCTACAACCATATGAACATATCACTTTGCCTTCTCTTGCTACGGCTCCACTCAGAGGATGTCCTTTTTTCTATGGCATTTTCGTATTTTCCCCCTACCATTGTATACAATTCGATATTTTTCCTAGCCATGTCTTACCTTACCTAGCGCTTAAACTACATATTTATATTCCATAGATATGGATAGGAAGGATATACACTCTTACTTGGGTATGTGGAAAGCACACGTTTATTTGTACTTTTTGTTAGTGTGGGAATGGGAGGGTGGAGGGGGGGTGTTTATGGTTGTGTTTGTTTATGCGTTATAATAAAAACGTTAGTCTTGCCATTATGTTTATGTTGTATGTGAATGTTTTACCGTAGCATTGTGTATTCCAGTCTAGTATCCTGAAATATTGAATCTTAAACTTTTATAGGTTCTTCATAGTATTACAGATGTCATTGGTTGCTTTTACACATTTTTATAGACATGTTACTAGTATCCATTCTTTTACTCTTCTTCATACATAGCTATGACAATGATGATTTTGTGTGTTAACAAATTACCTATGTGTTGTTGTTTTTTTCTCTTGTTACTTGAGCTTATTGTTATTTATGGAAATTTATGCATTTATTACATAGTAATCAACTAAAATGCATAATTGTTGGAGTTGTTCTTAGAGAAATGCCTAAATACATCGCTGAGTTTTCTAGGGCTTCCTAATAACAATACAATTTACAATTTACCTCTGCGTTCAAATAAAAAATTCATACTGCAACGCTTATTATCCATTAAACTATGCAATAAATTTAATTATTATTCACCTTTTCCTCAAAATCCATTTTTGCAAACTTCTTTTCCACCGATGAGAAAACTGCAGTATCATCCCGAAGATTTCGACCAATGATGTCTATATCATCGGCATATGGTGCCAGTAGGGTGTTCAAAACCGAAACAGAAAAACCGCATACCAGTTTTTTTATTTAAAACCATATGCCGATTTTTGCAAAAATGCCATTTTCGAATAACCGGTTTAACCGAGTTTTTTCCTTTGGATACTCGGTTTTTTTTAATTGCTTTGTTATAACTCTAAAAGGAGTTGTTGAAAAAGTAAAAAAAAATCAGTACAGAAATTTCAGTCAGTTGAACTGACTGATAAATACCATCACCCAATATACGATATTGGTTAAGTCTTGAGTTATTGAAATTAACCGATTTGTAATTAAAACCAGTTAGAAAGTTTCAGTCGGGCAACCCAACTTACATTTACCCTTACCCTCAGTAAAACAAATAATTTTCTATTATATTGATATTATTACTTGATTTCTAAAGAGGGCGGAGTGGTACATTGGTATGGGAGGTACGAGAAGGGGTGTGGTTAGGCTTCCAGATTTATTCTCCATTACTTTATCCTGTTATAGCTTTACTAATTACAGAATTTGGGCACGATTGCCCTGGGTGTACTGATATTATTAGTACATCCCTAAAGTGGGCTGAAAGGTACATTTGCATGGGAGGTACCAAAAGGGGCGGCGCTAGATTTCCAATTTTTTCTCCAAAACTTTGTCCTGTTATAACATAACAAAATACAGAATTTGGGCACGATCGTGTCGAGTGCATTGATATTATTACCCCATTTCTAAAGTGGGCGGAGTGGTACATTTGTATGGGAGGTACCAGAAGGGGCGTGTCTAGAGTTCCGGATTTTTTCTCCAAAACTTTATCCTGCTTAAGCTTTACCAAATACAGAATTTGGGCTCGATCGCGTTAGGTCTTTTAATAATATTAATCGATTTCTAAAGTGGGCGGTACCAGATGTGTATGGGAGGTACCAGAAGGGGCGTGGCTAGGCTTTTAAATTTTTTTCCAAAACTTTATCCTGATATAGCTTTACTAAAAATATAATTTGGGCACGATCACGTTTAATTTATTGATATTATTTCTCAATCTCTATAGTGGGCGGAAAGGTAGATTTGTATGGGAGGTACCAGAAGGGGCGTGGCTAGGCTTTCGAAATTTTTTCCAAAACTTTATCCTGTTATAGCTTTACTAAATACAGAATTTGGGGACGATCCCGTAGGGTGTATTGATATTATTACTCGATTTCTAAAGTGGGCGGAATGATGTATTTGTATGGGAGGTACCAGAAGGAGCGGGGCCATGTAGCCCATTTGCAATACCGTAAGTAGTTTTGAGAAAATAATAACTCGTGCAAAATTTCAAAAAAATTGGTTGCGTCTTTCGAAAGTTATCGTGCGAACCAGCCGGACAGCCACCAGACAGACAGACAGACAGACGGACATGGCTCAAACGACTTAAAAAGTCATGAATCGAATTTGGTTCAAAGAAACCTAGGGTCTAAAGTCACTCCTTCTATGTGTTACACTTTTGGGTCGTATCAAATGATATATACTCTCATCCCTAAGGGTGATGGTATAAAAATGCCTAGTAAAATTTTGATGGCATGGCTCTCGTATACATTTTCTAGGCTTTCGTCTTTATACCATCGCTTTTCTCTTCTGTCGGAGCATGGGCACATATAAGTTTAATGTGGAAAAACTTTGTTTTGACTCTTATGGAGGCTATTCGTTCACACACCGGGTAAAACCTTAAGACTAGGTGTCGCAGTCACTTGCCAACCACAAGTCCACATCAAAACTCATCCTTGTCCGCATGGTCACTATAGTAGATGTCGAAAGCTTTCATGCGCGAGCATCGGCTTTCCTGTAATGCGGTTATGTTGGCCTCGTAATCCTGGTCCATACAGTTTTCTAACATTTCAAGTTCATATCCTCAAATCATTGTCCTTAATTCGTTTGCGGTGGTCGTCAACATTTTGGGGGTCCGTTTTATTGCATTCCTTATTCTTTTCATTGCAATAGATTAAACGTCGGTGGCGGATTGCAAGTCCAACGCACCACGTCGCAATTTTCTCCTCCGTGCCTGGGTTTAAGGTTTCGCCTCTCACAGTTGGCCGTGCTTTGACGGGTGTCAAAAGCATGTTTCCAGGCGTCACTAAATGGAGGTACTCCGTTGGCAGTGGTACCACGAATACAGAGCTCAGTGAGTAGACTTGAAGTGCAATTAGCAAGGATCAATCTGCATTTGCCAAGTTAAACCGAAGCTTTACCCTGCCTCACACTCCCTATGTTATTATTTTTTTCCGATGAAAAGGTTACGCTAAAATGAGCTTTATTTGTTTTAGGGAATTTTTAACCATTATAGTATAATATACATATAATATTTTAGACACCGTTACCAATGTAAATGAGAAATATTTTTTTTGCTTATAAATAACCGTGAGACCAAAAAATTTCTTGGTTACCAAAAATCATTATCGGAAGATCTATTTTTTTTTTTTTGGTTGTCGGTGCCAATTTGACAACAAACATTTTTATACCATCATGTATCATTTGATACTTTTTAAAGGACCCCAAGTAATTTAAAACCAACTTAGTTTCAGGACATTTTAAGACGATTGAGCCATGTCCGTCTGTCTGGATGGCTGGTAAGAAGGATAACTCGAGTAAGCCTTAATTGATCGATATGAAAATTTACCAAAAATTAAGTAATAAGAATGTAAATGGGCTGAATTGTACCACCCTTTCTGGTACCTCCCATACTAAATTACAGTACAGAAATTTCAGGCAGGTGAACTGTCTGATAAATACCCTCACTCATTGGATGTAGTGATATAATTACTCGATTTCTAAAGTGAGCGGAATGGTACATTTGTATGGGAGGTACCAGGAGGGGCGTTGCAAGACTTTCAGGTTTTTCTCCAAAACTTTATCCTGTTATTGCTTTACTTAATATAAATTTCGGGCACGATGGCGTGGGATGTATTGATATTATTACTCGATTTCTAAAGTGCGCAGAATCGTACATTTCTATGAGAAGTGCCAGAAGGGGCGTGGCTAGACTTCTCCAAAATTTTACTAAATACTGAATATGCGCACGATCGCGTTGGGTGTCTTAATAATATTACTCGATTTCTGAAGTAGGCGGTGTGGTACATTTGTATGGGAAGTACCAGAAGAGGCGTGTTAAGATTTACAGTTTTTCTCCCCAAAACTTTACCCTGCTTGAGCTTTTCTAAATATAGAATTTGTGTGCGATCGCGTTGGGTGTATTGATATTATTATTCGAATTCTAAAGTAGAAGGAGTGGTACATTTGTATGGAAGGTACTAGAAGGGGCGTGTCCATATACACATCTCGCCTGAATGACGAATGGGTTTACCTAAAATGGCAACAAAAACGGTAAATGGGGTTTTGTAAGGGGTCAATTTTACATTGAAAATCCACTTGATTCGAAATCCTAGCTGATCCTTTTTTTAAGATAAAAGAATTTTTCGTTTTTTTACTCCGTTTGCGCTTTTTTTAGAAGTGAGGTTCTTTGCCCTATGATTCCGCCATCAAATCATAGAGATAATATATCGCGTTATATCTGATTGGAAGCATACGGACTTCAGGTTTAAGAAACTTCTGTCCAAATTTCAGTTTTCTGCACTAACTTAAGCTTTGCGGAAAAAAAACTAAAAGTCTTTAATATGAATTTTTCCCAAAAATTTTATATTTTCCTCACATCTCGCCTGAACGATAAATACGTAGACCTTAAATGGCAACAATAACGATTAATGGGGTTTTGTTAGGAGTAAATTTTACATTAAAAATCAACTTGAATCAAAATCCTAGCATATCCTTTTTGTAAGGTAGAAAGATTTTTTGATTTGTATCTCCGTTTTTTGCTTTTTTAGAAGTGCCCGTTCTTTGCCCCATGATTCCGCCATTAAATCATAGATATAATATATCGTGTTATATCTCATTGGAAGCGTACGGACTTCAGCTTTAAGTCACTTCTTTCCAAATTGATGATTTCAATACAATTATAGGCTTATATAAAAAAACTATTTTTGCCGGTTTTCGTACGTGACACACAGCCTGACAGACAGGCAAACAGACGGACATGGATCAAATGTGACTCTTTCTATGTGTTACACTTTTGGGTCGTATCAAATGAAATATACACTCCTAGCCGTAGGTTGAGGATATAATGACCTTGAAAGTCCAATTAAAATCAATTTTAAACCAGTAAGAAAGTTTCAGTCGGGCGACCCGACTTACATATACCATCACCCTCAGTAAAATAAACAAAATTGCTATTATATTGATATTATTACTCGATTTCTAAAGTGGGCGGAATGATGTATTTGTATGGGAGGTACAAGAAGGGGCGTATCTAAACATCTAGGTTTATCCTCCAAAACTCTATCCTGTTATAGCTTAATAAATACAGAGTTTGGGCACGATAGCGTTGGATGTATTGATATTATTACTCCATCCCTGAAGTGGGCGGAAAGGTACATTTGTATGGGAGAGCCCATAAGGGGCGCCGCTAGACTTCCAATTTTTTCTCCAAAACTTTATCCTGTTATAACTTAATAAAATACAGAATTGGGGCACGATCGTGTCGAGTATATTGATATTATTACTCCATCTCTAAAGTGGGCGGAGTGGTACATTTGTATGGGAGGTACCAGAAGGGGCGTGTCTAGACATCCAGATCTTTTCTCCGAAACTATATCCTCTTATAGCTTTACTAAATACAGAATTTGGGCACGATCGTGTCAAGTGAATTGATATTATTATTCCATCTCTAAAGTGGGCGGAAAGGTGAATTTGTATGGGAGGTACCAGAATGGGCGTGTCTAGACTTCCAGATTTTTTCTCCAAAACTTTATCCTGCTTGAACTTTACTAAATACAGAATTTGGTCACGATCGCGGTTGTTCTAATAATAATATTAATCGATTTCTAAAGTGGGCGGTGCCAGATGTGTGTAGGAGGTACCAGATGGGGCGTTGGTAGACTTCAGTTTTTTCTCAAAAACTGTATCCTGCTATAGCTTTACTAAATTAAATAAATTAAGAATTAGGGTACGAGCGCGATGGATTTATTGATATTATTACTCCATATCTAAAGTGGGCGAAATGATGTATTTGTATGGGAGGTACCAGAAGGGGCGGAGCCATGTGGCTCATTTGCAATACCGTAAGTAGTTTTGGGGAAATATTAACTCGTGCAAAATTTCAAGGCAGTTGGTTGCGTCTTTCGAAAGTTATCGTGCGAACCAGCCGGACAGCCACCAGACGGACAGACAGACAGACGGACATGGCTCAAATGACTTAAAAAGTCATGAATCGAATTTGGTTTAAAGAAACTAAGGATCTAAAGCGACTCCTTCTGTGTGTTACACTTTTGGGTCGTATCAAATGATATATACCCTCATCCCTAAGGGTGATGGTATAATAAGTCAATAGTTTTAATTAGCTTAGAAGCCAAAAGTGACTAAAGGGCAAAAAGGAGCCTTTGACAAAACAAGAGCAGCGGCATAAGTTTCCTGTTGGAAGAACATCAAATAACAAAACATAAATAATAACAGGTGACACTCAAATCTTTATATTTGATGATGCATTCAAAAGTTATTCCAACAGCTATGTCTTCACAAAAATGCTGCTAATAACTTGTTTTAGACATCTATTAAACCAGAGCCGTGAAGTGAAGTGTTTTGACCTATAATGAACGTAACGGACGCAATGATGAGAATAAAGTATATGTGCTAAATATTATAAAACTCGAAAGCCGTCAAAACCCCGACCCAATCTAGACAACAATAAGAAGCCACTCCTATTTTTCACAAATGACGTTTACTTGTATATCAAAATTCGAACGATTTGGAAAATAACTGTAACTTGATAAATCATACTTCGAAATATTTTTGAAATGCCTAGAGCCCTATTGTAAATACACACATTTCTATAATATAGCAATACTTTTTTTTTTCTTTTCTCCCTTTTATTGCCCTTATACAGATTGGTTTTCTCGATGTAGTGATACCACCCGATTTTGTATCCGAAGACACATCCTCTGACGTCATAGTACCAGAAGGCAGTTCAGTAAAACTGACATGTCGGTAAGTTTTGACTTTTGCTATTGGCGTCATCTACATAATCTAATTGATCTTAAACAAAAACATTAAATTTCACACATTGCTCACTATTTAATTGTGCAATTACACTTTAATTGATTTGCCATATTCAGTAGTATTACACATATACATAAACACATTGAAATCGATAGAAAACACATTGCCTGCAAATTAAAATAAGTTTACAGTTGAATGATAATAAATGACCACATGTGAAAACCGCATTTAAAACGAGTTAATTAAATTAGCTGATGATTAAATGGATATATAACAAAAGATTATACTGGCATCCAAATTCCAAAACAATATAAATGGGTTTCCTTTTATTTCAATGGTTACAAAGGAAGAAAATTCGATATGCGAATTAAAAACGCGGCAGTGTGTTCTATGTCATATAACATATGATTGTGCGCAACTTTGAGGCAAGATCCATTCAATAATATATATTTCTTTTATTTAATAACACAGTATAAAATTGTTCAGCTCATTGGTTTGGGTCTCAATTCTGAGAACGCTACTTTCAGCCCCAAAAAGATGAAGTTCTGCATCATTTGTTTTGTCAAGTTACATGCCCTAATAATTTAATATCGATTTGAAGTTTGTAAGTATCGTATAGGGGAATTTGTTACATTTTAGGCTCTTTTGTTTGATATCACTCGAAAGCCACTAGTCCGATTTAGCTGAAACAAATTTAAAAAAATAAAGAATTACGATTCCTTCAGTCTGTTCATATAACGCTCCCCTACATAAGCAACAGTTTAACTTTTCCATTTATCAAATTATTTTGAACTGGGTTTATTTCGTAGCAGTTACAATAAAACTGTTATACTCCGTGGCGTATGATTTACATGGAATATAACTAATGATAATCATACGCCACCATTAAACAATATAACAAAAGAGCCTAAAACTTGACAAATTCCCCTATGCGATACTTACTTACTTTAAATCGATATTAATTTATTATGGCATGTAACTTGACAAAACGATTGATGCAAAACTTCTTCTTTTTGTGGCTACTTTCACGTGCAGTTCTCAGAATTGAATCCCAAAAGCATATGTTGTACTGTGTTGTTTGTATTTAGTACTCTAAAACAGTACCCACATAATCTTGCTTGCCATTTTTTTTTTAAATATAATAAGTTTAAATATCAGTTTTAACACCTAAACCTTATAATTTTGTTTTCCAACGTCTACCCGATGTCTACCTTTCGTTCTCTTACCTCCTTAGCATGCACATTAAAAACAATCTTCTACAAATTGACCTCTGGCTGATTAACCTCATCCTAATCCCATAAACTCATGCCATGAACAATTTATTTACGTATATAGCCGACCATAAGTTTGATTCATTTTTTATAATGTCATTCGCATTCACACTGCTGACAGTTTCTTTTACAACTTTGCTTTTATGAGGGTTAATTAAATGAATGAAAAGCCTTCTGGCGGAAGTAAAGTGAGAAGGAATGAGTGAAATGGCAGTAGTAAGAAGGCCACAACGACGCTATGGCAGATTTTTATAGTTACAAATAACATAAATCAACAAATAAAGCCAACCAGAATCGAGTTAAGAAAATTCGCACAAACGTCAACTGACCCACAGTCGCAGCACAGTAAAATACTTATGGCTGGGCAGAGAAGCAACAATAAACGAAAATAAAATAAATGTTTTTATGACCTTTTCACACACACACAATCATACCAAATTTAACCTCCGTTAACCCCTCGCACTCTAAGTGATGTGGTGTGGTTGGGTCGAGTCGGTGGGGGAATGAGTTACTTAACCTCACAACATGATAACGACAAGAAAATGATCCAAATCCACATGAAATGAACTAACCGAAATCGGAGACGGAAATGTAAATCAAAAAGAATGAAGTGTCATTTAATTTGTTGACACTACTACCAACAAAACCAATCCGGTCACGACATTTCAGCTATACTCATGAAACGTTAATACGCTAGTTACAAAAAAAATGAGAACAATATCTTTGCTCTGCAATTTTTAGGATTGGTGTGAAACAATCATCGAGGATTTGTAAAAGACTGCAGAATCGCAGGGACAGAGGAAGGAGCAGACAAAGAGGATTACATGTGATTAGTATAGATTGAAGACTTTTGGTAATTGTAATGGATATGGCAATGTCATTGTTGTGATAGGATTGCTCATCGGAAACTTATATATGCGGTCATTGTTGAAGTGGTGGTATTTAATGATAAAAAATATCTCTTAGTTTTTCCAACACTATGATATGTAAGAGGTTTAAATCAAGTGTACAACTAAGTTGTTAAGCAATTTAATAAAAAAATATTTTTTTTTTTTTAAATTGTTACATTTCCCATTGTACAATTAATATAATGCAACTACTGAATTACTTCGTGGGAATTTCTATAAATGAAGTAATCTTTAACATGTGTAGAACGATTAAGTTATCACGTATCCATGACTTAACTTAATTTCCCTTTGCACCCCATAAATGAGGTATGGGATAGCTTCACGCGTTGTTGTGACTTAACACGCTTTCTATTTTAGATTCACAACTAACGGCACCTACTTGTTTATCGACGAATGCGAACGTAACTGTTTAAGAAGCTCTTACCACACACGTCGATTGACTCGACACTTATACTGCGAAGTTGCTGTCAACAACATTCGAGGGGAGCCGACAAAGAAAGAACATTTTTTTTTAAATGACTGGAGCCAGGTTTGAACCTGCGGTCTCCCGCATGGTAGTCGCGTGTTCTAACCACTATGCCACGGCCGGTCCCGGTGTACATGACACTTCCCAAAAATTCGTTGTTCACTAAGTAGCCACTATAGAGCTTTTCTGGTAGAGTGTAGAGCAAAGACTATAGAGACTCTACCTTTGCAGATTGTACGCACTGCACATTTTCCTCTACTTTAGATTTCCATAATAGAGCCATTTTCCTGGAAATCGGAAAAAATGTACCTAACAAAATATGCTAGAATTCAGTGTATGTAGGTAAAACTGTCAGGGTCGTCGGGAGTGTGATGCAAGTTAAAGATTCTAATCGGTCTAGCTTGGTAAACCAGGGCGATCCCTGTCAATTACACTTAAAGTCTACTCACAGAGCTCCGTATTCGTGATACTACTGTGGACGGAGAACCTCCACGTGGTGACGCCTGGAAACGTATATTTGACACCCGTCCGATCACGGTTAAAGGTGTGAGGCGAAATCTAAAACCCAGGCACGTCGGCTTTGAGTGAGCGGTACCCTGGCCAGCGTCTGACCCAGAATTGGCGGCTGTAATATAATCCTGGCATGAGGAGAAAACTGTGACGTGGTGCTCTGGGCTGGCTACCCGCCACCAACGTTTAAACTATTGCAATGAAAAGAATTATGAAAAGAATAAAATGAACAAAAGTTGACGACCACCGCAAACCAATTAAGGACCATGATTTAAGGATATGCACCTGGAATGTTAGATCAATGTATAGATCAGGTGCTTGCATCCTGACATAGGAAATCTGGTGGACGGTACACGGGTGCTCGTGCATAAAGACATGCCACCTAGTATAGTGGCCGTGCGGACAAGCACGAGTTTGGATGTGGACTTGTGGTTGGCAAGAGATTGCGACACCTATTCTGACTGTTAAACTCGATGTGGGAACGAATAGCCACCATAAGAGTCAAAACAAAGTTGTTCCACTTAATACTTATATCCCCGCAGGCGGGTCTCCTCCGGAAGGCCTTTAGCGAGTATTGCCCCCGCGGACCCGAGAGAACCACCAGTGGACCTCTTTCTGGCACTGCAAGTCAAAGAGAAGCTACTAAAGATGTACCTCTTTACAAGCTCCGACCAAGGAGTCTAAAGATGTTGCTACGGGAGGTCAGGTGTGTCGGCGGTTTGCCCTAGGTAAACCACCTGCCTGATCGTTTGGGTAAGGAACAGAGTTGCTGTGCCACGTAGTGGCTGTGGTAAGACCAATAGTACGCTGGTAAACTAAGAGTTTGATGCTCGAGAGAAATGAGGCTGGGTATCTCTTGATACCATACGAGACTTGCATCTCATATTGTGCATCTAATGGCTTCTTAGTTAAGTGTGACGTTGCACCCTCAGCGTCTTGGTAATGGATAGCACCAAACCTCTAACAAGGGTGAAACAGCTACTGCAGGAACACTGTTACGTTTTTACGGACTAGTTCCAGTACAAAGCGAAAGTTTATAATTGTGACAGATTCTTTGAGCTCTTCCTATTAAGTCGGACAGTAACCATTCATTTTATGTTTGTGTAATGTCCATAGCGTGATAACCTTGAGCTATAAATTGATGATGCAATGATGAAGAAGTGTTGATCGACAGAATACGCCGGGAAATGCGAAACTTCGGTTCGGTTAGTAGATGGCGGCGTGGAGCATAATTGCAGTTTGTATAAGTGTAGGGCATGGAATGGTTACTGCCCATATGACCAATAATCTATAATATAAAAATAAGTCGCTAAATGTGATGCTAAGCGGAAAACTCGAGAAAGGTTGGTCCGATTTGCCTCAATTTTTTTTTCAGTTATTCGTAATTGCCTTCCGGAAAAGCCGGAAAATTGGAAAACCAGAATATTGCTTTTTTGTATGGAATTTTTTGTGCAATTGTTATGAATGATTTTTCGAATGAAAAAATAAAAAAAACTTTGTTGGAAAATTCGGAAAATTCCGGAAAAATTCGAAAAATTTTAATACTATTTTTCGACGAAATTTTGCTTTTTGTCGTACTATTTGATAGTTTTGAACGATGTAACTTGCGAAAAATTTCGGATACTTATTCCGAAATGACTTTCCGAATAGAAAAATATATAAATTGTCGGTGGAAAACTCGGAAAATTCCAAAAAAAAACCGAAAAATGTGAATTTTTTCAGCAAAATTTTGCATTTCATCGCCTGATTTGAGGTTAATCGAAATTAAATTTTTGTGGGTTTTCGAATGGAAAAATAGAAAATTTAAGTTGGAAAATTATGGAAAATGCCAAAAAAAATATTTTTTCGACAAAATTTTGCATCTTATCGTATGTTTTGGTAATTTTGGGCGATGTAAATGTGAACAATTTCGAACAATTATGACTTTTCGAATGGAAAAATAGAAAAAATTCTTGGTGGAAAACTCGGAAAATTCCAAAAAAAAATCGAAATATTTGAATGCCTTCGACAAAATTACTTCATATAGTAATTCATTAATTGAGAACGGCTGGACCGATTTTGCTGATATTTTTTCAGTTGTTCGCAATTGCCAGGAGAAGGGAAAATCGGAACAGCCGGGAAATTGGAATAACCGAAAATTGTTTTTTTTTGTATGGAATTTTGTGTGCAATAATAGCGAATGACTTTTTGAATGGAAAAATAGAAAAACTTTGTTTTAAAATTCCGGAAAAATTCGAAAATTTTCAATTTTTTTTCGACGATATTTAGCTTTTTGTCGTATGATTTGACGATGTTACTGCGAAAAATTTTAGATAATTATTCCGACATGACTTTCCGAATGGAAAATAGACAAATTCTTGATGGAAAACTCGGAAAAACTAGAAAAATTAGGATTTTAGACAATTCTATTAGACAATCAAACTTTGGACATACTTTGGCATACGCGACGTGCTAAAATTAGTCAGAACGTCCGTAATAATCAAACGCAAAAGGAACGGGCCAAAACAATTTTGGGAGACGTGCCCATATTGCACAGTTTCGCGCTGCACAATCACCACCTCAAATTCGACAAAATGTTATTAGAAGAAGACCAGTCGTAAATATAGACTAGAATTGAGCTGCTTTTGAATACGATTCCACAATCGCCTACAAAGATCTTCGCTGCGTTGATATCGGTACATAGTCTGTCGTATGCCAGCATTGCAATGCATTGAAGTTACAATCGGAAAATCCCGTCATTCGGAGCCGAAGTTGTTGATCAACCCGGCAACAATCCGAGTTAAAAGGTAATGGTGTCTCATTACACAGTGGAACAGTAAAAAAAACCGCACGAACATAGTTATGCAGTTCAGATAGTATTACTGGAGCTGAGTAAACCCCTAGCTCAGTGAAAAATATTTTTTTCACTTTTTTAAAATAGGTCGCAAAAACATTTTATTTCTTTTATTCAATGATATTAAATTTTCTAGGAATATCCTTAGCAAAGTGTAAACTGAGGCAAGGTTTTGCTCAACGTTCGAGTGTTTCCGAAAAAGTTTGATATTGTTTCAGTGTTATTATTAAAAACTATTCCTCCCGTTTTGCTCGAAATTGCTTCCACACATTCAGATTCAAGGGCAAATACATCATCGAGCTGCCGCTTTGTTACCACCACCAAACGAAGATCATAAATTCATTAAGATCTAATTCGTTGGTGATTCGGCAATAGAACTAGATCAACGTTGTGCAATTTTTATTTCAATAAAACACGAAATAATCGAACAGTTGCAATATTTTCTGCATTGGATACAATTATAGTGTTCAAATACTTGAATTTTTCAGAAAACCGGTTTCCGGTTTATTCGAAAAATACCTTTATCCGACAATTCGGTTTTCGAAGGCGTTTTCAGTAAAATTTTAAATTTACACATACCTTGGCTTAGAACTAAGGTATCGATTTGATCACATGCATGTTAACCACCTTTTTACCATTCCATATGAATATCGACGGCGTGCTACTCATTTCAAGGTGAGATCCCAATCTATTTTAAGATGAGATTACAGTTGTATTCTTTTTGCGATCGAACATTTTTGTTAGGAGATAACTGCATTTAAAGTTGTTCATATGAATATCGACGGCTTCACAGGTACTGCAGGGTGAGAATGTGGAATCACACGATGTTGTTCTCAAGCGTCGGGAAACTCATCGGTCATATGATGCACTTCAATACCCGTTGATGTTCTGCCGTGGAGAGGGAGAATATCACCACAATAAAGATGGTAAATACAACGACAGGTTTGTTTACAAGTCATCAGGAAAAGAAACGAATAAAAAGGTTAGCTCAAATAATTTTTATGCGTATCGATCGCAAATTGCGTCAGCTGTTGCATCATCTGCTGCCACTTTGTTGAAAGGCGGTCAAACTGCACACCCCGCTTTGAAGTTGGCGATGAATCTTCTCACAGTTGACAAGCCATTGGGCACAATATCCAGAAGTTCAGCGACAGCGAAATTGTTGCGAGAATGCAAAATCATCATTTGGGATGAATGCACGATAGCGCTTCAACGAGCTTTCTGGGCAGTTGACCGAAAGATGAAGGATTTATGAGGTGATTCGAAACGATTTGGTGGGGGCTACAATATTTCTGTCGGAAGATTTTCGTCAAACGCTTTTCGCCATCCCCATTTCCCCATTCGATTGGCTTTTGCGATGACAATCAATAAATCGCAAGGCCAATCATTGGAAGTTTGTGGGATCAACCTCGAATTTCTCAGTTTATTTTAGCGCCGAAAAACAAATCGAAAAACATTGTTTATCAGGCCGCTCTTCACTGATTTCGATTAAATTCAATTAAGTCATATTAAAATTTTAACTATATGTGTTTTAATATTACTCTGGAGTTTATAAGAAGGCGTTAACTTGGAGCGAGACGAAGTTCGCCGAGTCAGAAGTTGTATGGCAGAACAACGTTTGCCGGGTCAGCTAGTAGAATATATAAAAAGACCAAGTAGGAAATAATAAGAGTGGGGGCCAAATTGGACGGAGTGCAAGCCTCGAGCTTGTACTTGTCAGTCAATTTGGTAACCCCACACAAGAGTAATACACAATTTGAATATCTCGTGGCGTATTGTAGCATAAGATCGGGCCTTAACAGCGGCATAGTAGCATGTTCCAGTGGGGTGGATCCCACCATCTGGTCAGGTCTGCACGACAATACTTGATGTAAAACAGAAACGACTCATAACACATACAAGTGCCCATGCTCCGACAATAGAGACAAGCTATGAGAACAAAGACGAGCGATTAGATTGCAAAAATAGGCAGCTAGACCGCATTTGGCTCACCTTCGGGTAATTCAACGTCGAACAATGGCAACAGACTGGTTGATTTCTCTACGGCAAGAAATATGGTAGTTAGCAGCACTAGATTTGACCGTAGAATATTCAGAAGGCAGCATGGTTATCTCCAGATCAATGAACGAGGAATCAGAAAGAACACGTGGTAGTCGATGGAAAGCACGCATCGAGTGTTCTGAACGTACGAGTGATCAGGGATGTAAATATTGCCTCCGATCACTTCATTACCAAAGTTAAGGTAGGCACAAGGCTAAGCATGGCGAAAAATGTACGTAACCAGGCACAACGAAAGTTGGACGTCGGTAAACTGCAAACCACAGAGGTAGCGTACGCCTACTCCAACAACCTAACTCAACTGCTACAAAATGCTCTAACCCCTGATAATATTACCTCGCAGTGGCAATATATAGCCGACTCCATAGAAAGGACTGCGAGAAGCGTACTTGGCTATCTCAAGATGATGCCTGGTACGATGATGAATGTCGCAATGTCACGAGAGAGACAGATGATGCATACAGAACGAAAGTTCAGGCAATGGCAACGCGAGCTGTTCGAGAACAGCACAGGGAGAAGAGACGAGAGGCAACTCGTCTCTTTAGATGAAAAAGGAGAGCTGAAGAAAAGGCAGGATGAGTGCTCATAGTTGCTCCGAATTAGAGGGGAAGCCCGAAAATTCTACCAGAACACGATAGCCAGCTAATGACGGACCCGGATTACGTTCTGAAAATATGGAGAGAACACTCAAACAATCTACTGGATACGGACACCACATCGGAAGGCCCCCCTCCAATTCATGACGATGGGTTTAACGGTATATTACAGAGCCAGAGTAACATACGTGTGCCAACATCCCGCCTTAAAAATAATAAAATTGTTTAAGGCAGGTGGGAGGGAGGTGAGTAGGAGCATGCATCAGCTCATGGAGAACATCTAGCAAGAGGAAAGTGTGCGCGGGATTTGGAGTATCAGTCTGTTATGTCCCATATACAAGAAAGGAGATCGTAGTGAATGTAAAAAGCCTATTACAAATTGCATACAAGATCCTTTCGAACATAATGTGTAAACGTCTAAAGCCAATTGTAGAAAAAATAATTGGACCCTGTCAGTGCGGTTTTAGACCTGGTAAATCTACGGCGGAGCAAATATTCACTTTACGACAATTCCTGAAAAAAAAACTCATGACAAGCAGATCGACATTTACCACCTCTTTACCGAGTACAAAGCTGCCTTCGACTTTCCGATAAGAAAGTTATATGAAGCCATGTCAGAGTGGTATTCCTGCGAAGCAGATGTACCTTGGAAAACACCAAATCCTCAGTAATGGTTGTAAAGGATCAGTCTAAACCATTCAACACGGAAGGAGGTCTCAAGCACGGTGATATCTTGTCCTGTACACTATTTAATATTGTTATGGAGAAGGTGGTGAGAAAGGCTGGTGTCAACATATCTGGCACTATATTCCACAAGAGTCACATGCCACTAGCTTACGCCGATGATATAGACATCATTAGCCGAAATCTGCAGGATGTTACTGCAGTTTTTCCCCCCCCCCCTGGAAAAGGAGTCAGCAAAAATGGAAACGAGGACAAAATAAAAATAATGATTTTGACGAACAAAGAGTCCTCTCAATGGGGACGCAGGTAGGTAGTCGATGAGTTTACATACCTCGGATCCTCCGTCAATAAGAAAAATAATGTCAGCCAAGATATTAAGCGGAGAATAGTGCTAGCCATTAGATGTTTTTACAGACTTCGCCAGCACTTTAGTAACACCACCTTATCTCGAGATACTAAGAAACAGATATAGCAGGTGTTTATTTTGCCCATTCTGTTGTATGTGGACGAACCGTGGGTGCTCACTACAACTGACATATTAAACCTTGGAGTATTCGAGAGAAAAGTACTCCGAAAATATATGGAACTGTCTGTGTCGACGGCGAGTTTCGCTATCGGATGAACCATGAGCTGTGTGAGCTTTACCACGACATCGACGTATCTAAGAGTCAGAAACCAAGGACTTTGATGGCTGGGACATGTTGCCAGGATTGATGTAAATGCTCTAGCGAAAAAGGTGTTTGACAGTGAACCTGAAGGACGGCGCAGAGCAGGGAGACCCAAACTCCGTTGGAAGAACGTTTGGGTGAAGTGCCATTATCTGGTAGGACTAACTGTAGAACGCACGCAGAAGACCGAAGCTTGTGGAATTCTTCAAGTACTTCAGATACTTAGCCACTAAAGCAAGCAAGATTTATTGGGAAACAACGTGATCAAAAATTTCATTTCAAATATTTATGCGTGAAAAAAACATGTTGGAGTCTTCTACACATATTACAGTACAACAACATATTAAAGTACACTACCAATCGCAGTGGTCGCTAAACTACTTAGCATTGATACTCAAACTTTTATTAGTCAATGACCTTATATTTTTTTGCACAAATAATTTCGCCAATTTGTAGTTGATGTTCGCCATAATATACCAATGATCATTAAATTATTTTAAACATTCTAATACTAAGCAGTTAAATAAACAATTTATTACTAATAACATTAATGCATTTCATTACAGAGCGCGAGGTTATCCCGAACCCATAGTAACATGGCGTCGTGAAGATGGCAATGAAATTATCCTCAAAGACAGCGTTGGCACCAAAACTTTAGGTAATTAAATTCAATTCCAGAAAATAAGTGGTCTCTCACCGCCAAGCAAACATAAGTAGTCCATAGATAATTTGCTACAGCATTTAAAAGAGAACGAAAAGAAACTGTGACCACACTTATTTGCAAATGAATGTTCCAGCATCTCTAAACCCCCCGCATCCTCTTTCATTTTATGTGTCGTTACAGTGTCGTCTTATCGTGGCGAGGTTTTAAAACTAACAAAAATTTCTCGCAATGAAATGGGTTCATATCTCTGCATAGCATCAAACGGTGTACCACCATCGGTTTCCAAAAGGATATCCCTAAGTATACACTGTAAGTACCCTTCTGAAGAAGTATTTGAAATATGTATTTTTCATTTTCGAAGTATGCACACACAAACACACATACACACACACATATATAGTTTATATAAAAAGAAAAACCACATATAAGAAATGGTTTGCAACTTAGTATGAATATGCAACCATATAGAAAAAAAAGCAGAAACGCTTACACTTTATAAAAGTTAAATACAGCTCATTAATTACCCCTAGAAGTGAAGACCAAAGAGACCTAAACGTTAGATGAAGAAAAAATACCAAAAGCAGCAGCAGCCAACCAACATTATGATGATGGTTACATTGCCGTGCAAGAGAAGGACATCCTTTTTGCTCATTGCATATTATTTTAACTATGTTCGTTTTTTCTTGCAACTCTAACCGAAAATGATGGGAGAGAGAGAGAGAGAGAGGAAAAGAAAGGGTTGTGTTTTTACCCATGCTCCTACGACAATTACACCTTTGTTCCAAAATATCACATCAAGTTTATCTACTTTACTGCTTGTTACCTTTTTACAGTAACACGACCAACGCCGTTGCTGCCAGTGGCAACAAAAATACAACAAAATTCACTTCATTTGCCATTTTTATTTTCATCTAAGTTCCTGGCAATTCTTTAGTTACTGTTACTGTTGCAACCAACAGCCACCGTCATTGCTGAGGATCTCGCTGCCGCTGCTGGTGCTCTTGTTGTCGTTTTTACTCTGAGTGTTATCAACATCATTATCTACTATTACCACATCATAATGATCACAATTTTTGTGTTCATTATGACTATGGTCTAGTTGGTTAAGGTGGATGAAAGCGTATGCATAGGAGGAAGGTGTATTAAGTATGGAGCTAGCTAAGAATTGCTTTCAACTGAAGTATTTATCACTATGCACCATGATGTAATAAACGGCCACTGGCCGGCTTGCAAGCTCGCTAAGGGGTTAAGGATGCCCTAAAACAATTTTGGTAGAAGCTGCAAAGATGGTGAAGGAGATAAGATCAGAGAGTATTTGTTTTTTGGGGACCAAAGATATGAGAAGTTTAGTCATCGGACAGTTATGGATCACAGTATATGATTTGCGTAACATCCATGCCTTTATTATAGATTCCGAGCGACAAAGGCCAATTGGGGTGCATATAATAGATATGCTGCAGGCGGCCAAATTTATTTATCAAAATAGAAGACGACGATTTTGATATGATCACCCAAAAATTTAAAATTTTTGTCACAATGATTGAAATTTAAAGACACCTAATCCAGTTTGTGCTGGATTTATCTTAGGCTGAGGTCTTTGCAAGAACTGTCAAAACCGTACGAAATAAAAGAGTGTATTTTCCCTGACCGGCCGTGGCATAGTGGTTAGAACGACTACCATGCGGGAGATCACAGGCCCAACTCCTGGCTCCTGTCATCTTAAAAAAAAATTCTTACATTGTCGGCTCCCCTCGAATGTTGTTGACAGCAACTTCGTGCCGTTAGTTGTGAATCTAAAAATAGAGAGCGTGTTAATTGACAACAACGCGAGAAGCTATCCCATACCTCATTAATGTAGTGTAAAGGGAAATTAAGTTAAGTTTTTTTTTCCCTGACTAGGGCAACATATAATATATTTATTTTTTTATTTTACAATCCACAAAATTGGAACGAAACACTCCGCATCCAAATGCTATAGAGCTAGACTGATATCCCCAAGGTGTTCGATGGCGGGTAATGGTGTCTGGGGATTATGCTTGGTCGGTGGCCTCGCATCGCTGATGGTGTCTGGTGTAATGCATTGCAGTGCCTGGGGTTGTTGTCCTTTGTACGAAAAAGCAGTGCTTAGATGAGCAGCGGTAATTCGGTGATTGGAAACAAGACGTTGCGGTAATTAGTGTGGCGTCGGACCTTCTGGTGAAATTTTCTTAGGTCCTGGAACAGAAGAATAAGAACATATATTAATAGGCCCTGGCCTTACAAGTACGAGGACTCATTGTACAGTCTTGGCGAACGTTGTACAGACTAACCTAACGTTGTACAGACTTAGCGAACGTTGTACAGACCCGTAGTTCAGATTGTACAGTAGGGCGTTTCACTAAAAAAAGATGGGTAGGGGGTCGCTGAAATAGATTTTATCAAAAAAAATGAGGTTATGGAGAAAAAAATTTTATATTATTTTTTTCTGGTGCTTTTTGTTCATACAACTAAACAATTCTCTTAGCAAGGATCCGATCCTTCGACAAAAAAATTATAGGTGTGAAAAATTATTATATTATGGACCACTTTGATAGTCTTAAAAGTGAAAAATTATTTTTCCTAGATTTCAAACCTCGATAACTTGAAAAGTTTTCAAAATTTTTTCAAGATGTAAAATGCGTTAGAAAGATAATTTAGATACCTTTATTTTGGTATATATAAGTTTATATCTTACTTGTGAAAAATGTTGCAAAAAATAAAAAATAGACAAAAAAAAATATTTTTTATTTTTAAATTCACGCTATTTGAATTTTAAAATATTTGAAATAGGCCCTTTTTAAAATGTAACAAAATTCATAATGCATAATTTTGTAACCTCAAACAGTAAAAGGGTTTTTGATGAATTAAAGTTGCCCACTTCCTTTTTTCGAAAGATACACTTTTATGGGAAAATGATGATGATTTTGTTTCTTCAAAGAAAAAGCTAGAAAAACTATGTGTTGTGAATGATTTATAAGAAAGAGGCACGGCGTCGGCTACAATATATAACAAAAAAATTACAAAGAATGAGGATTATTTTCAAAACTTATTGATTAGAGTTGATAACAATCAAAAAATTATATCTACTGTTAACAAAAATGTTATTGAAAAAGCTCTTAAGAAACCAATTTGAAATTACTTCCACAGTTGTTCCACATTTAGTGGTTAATGTATTGAAATTTTAGATACAAATTAACTTTTTAATTTTAATTTGTTCATTAAATATGTTGATTTTTTTATTTAATATCTTTTGATTATGTATGGGAATACAAATATATTGATGATATTTTTGATATTTTTATTAAAGCAATGTATTTTAGAAGTTTTTTTTTTACTTAACCAAGAACGAAACATAATGAAATTCTTTTAATTTTCATAAAATTTGATAAATAAAAAAAAAATCTCAAACTTTAATTTTTTCTTATATTTTTCCAACAAGTAAAAATAAATCTATGTACCGAATGAAAGGTAATTTAAACCCCTTTCCAACGCATTTTACATCTTGAAAAAATGTTGAAAACTTTTCAAGTTATCGAGGTTTGAAATCTAGGAATAATAATTTTTCACTTCTATGGCTATCAAAGTGGTCCATAATATAATAATTTTTCACACCAATAATTTTGTGTCGTGGGATCGGATCCATAAGAAGAGAATTGTTTAGTTGTATGAACAAAAAGCACCAGAAAAAAAAAAATAATATACAATTTTTTTCTCCATAACCTCATTTTTTTGATAAAATCTATTTCAGCGACCCCATACCCATCTTCAAAAAATCCAAAAATTTTTTCGAAATTCTTTTAGATCACAAGCCTTAATATTCCGCTTCAAGAGTTGCAAAAATCGCAAAAAACGCGTTTGGTGAAACGCCCTATTATACAGGCTTATAGCCCAATTGTACAGGTTTGTAGCCCGGTTGTACCAATTTATTGTCCTTTTAACAAAGATGCTAGCCTTCGTACAATCCCAAAGGATCAAGGAGATCAGATAACAATCCTTGAGTTGGCAATAAACTTCGTCTTGGAGGAGTCACCAACCATAGTTGTAGAATAACGTCGTCTCCCAATATTATGGGTGACATGAACTAAATGAGAATTTTGAACCTATTAACTGCTGACCGATGATGTTATTGTGTGGTGGTATGGTATGCGTCGCGACAGCGTTTGCATTGCAGTTCGATTATGCTGTGTGTATTGTGTGGTGGTACGCTATGCTCTCTTTTAGCCGCAGTCGCAAGGATGCGAGCTCGAATCCCACTGGAGTCGGTTTAAAGTGTATTTTTTTAACTATTATAGTTTAAGTGTATTACTTTATTTTAAGTTATTATATTATTCTAAATATTATATTACACTGCACAGTGGTTCCTTTTTGGTTTTATTTGGAATTAATTCTGTAACTTTTGAACGGATAATGCTATCTTGATGAAATTTGAAATAGTTAAAGCTGAGGTGTTTTCGAGATGATTTGAAAATACTTGGCTCCCTAGAGGGTGTGGGGGACACTGCGTGGCCCTCCAAAGTTGGTCACCTCGGGTGTTTCAAAATTTCAAATGCTTGAGGAATGTGCATTTATGAACCGATTTAAAAGATATTTTGCATTTAGATAGTGCTTCGAAAAACCTTTAAAAAACATGCTTACATGCACATGTTATCTTATTTATGTCCTGAGATATTTGAGAAAATAAAAAAAATTGTGTTATTTTTGGACGAGGTTGATTTGGTATTTTTAAGGGTGTGAGCTCAGTTTTTCCTTGATTTTAAGGATATTTATATCGTTGGTTAGCTTATAAAATTCTGAATGAAATTGCTGAAAAAATTATGCAAGTATTTTGTTCCAATCAAAAGTTATAAGCATCGCAAGTAAAAGTTTCCAAAAAAAGGCATATTTTTACTGTTTTTTTGCAAAAAGGCGACTACATTCTTTTGTTTGTAAAAAAAATATTTCTTCCGGGAAGTGGCAATTTCTTAATTATTCCTCATAGAAATGTTGATGCAGATGCATTTAATGCTAAATTTGAATCAGTTCAGCAAAATGGTTTCCCGGCAAGGGAAGTCAAAAATACCCCATTTTTGAAAAAAAAAATTTTTTTTTTTGAAAATTCTCAAATCGCAAAGCGCCAACGAGAAAGCTCATTATATATTTTTTTGACCACATATGTGGACTAGTTAACCGTAACGTATTTCAACATCCCTGCCATAAACAAAGACAGTGTGGCCATTTTAGTAAAAAATTCGGAATTTTGGAACAAATTTTCCCCGTTTTAGGAATTTGGGTATTTTGTTATAAGATATGGCAACATATTGTTATTCGTTTTTTTAAGGACAATTTTATGTACTTTATTCCAATATTTCGTTAAGATATTCCAATCCGTTTGAATTTTACGCTATTTTTCATATAAGATATTATTTCTCCAAAAAATAAGTTTTGACCAAATTTTATATTTGACTAAGAATTATGCCCAAAATAAAATGTGGTTTTTATTAATTTTTGTAAATTATTAATCTTCATGTCGTTCCCTTTTCAACGATATGCAATACTTGTATGTCAAGAGTTTAATTATTGTTTATAATTATAATCAAACTTCACTACCTCTGTAAAGAAAGTATATATCGTGAAACATACATATATATGGGGGCTATATCTAAATCTGAACCGATATGCTTAGTTTTGTTATCACATTAGAATAGTGTTAAAAAACTAAGATGTGCAAAGTTTGGTTAACATCAGAGCAAAAATGTGGGTTTTGGCAACAATAATCTATAAAAGGTTATGCTAATTTGTATGGGAGGTACCAGAAGGGGCGGGGCAAGTGGACCCATTATTTCAGTATATACTTCACGCTGTCAAATAATATTACTATCCAAATTTTAGCTTCGTAGTGCCCTCCAGCATGAAGTACGTGACAGAATAGTGGTTTTAGTAAAATAGGTCATTTTGTATGGGAGGTACTTGAGGGGGCGTGGCTATTTCGTCCATTTTCCAACCAACATTACGACTAGTGAATTTTATGAAACTGGTAAATTTCTATTCAAATTGATTAAGAACTACTCCAATTATCGTCTTAACCATTTACCCGGCCGGCCAGACGGACATAGCTTTATTGGGTTAAAAAGCTCCAAAACTTATTTTTTGTATAGAAATCTAGGGTCTCAGTTATATGTTCTGTTGTGTTTAACTTTTTTCCGTTTAAAATTATATATTGTCTCTACCATGTAGCTGGGCTTGTACGAATTTTATTCAAAATTTGTTAAAAATTGTAATAATAACACACAAAATCCACAAAAACATATAAATATTGCATTAAAAATCAAATTTTTAACTTAATAAATAATTTTGCTTAACATATTTATGCAATAAGGGACATTTTTCGTAATTTGTCTCGCATTCCTGTGCATAGGGATTTATAAATCATAAATAACTTAATTAAAGAGTCTATGAGCTTGTAAGTTTTATTAATAAGTAACGACTCCATAATGATGTTTTTGTCTCATTTGTACTAAAAATGTCTCTAATTGCATAAATATGTTAAGCAAAATTATTTTTTTAAGTTAAAAATTTGATTTTTAATGCAATATTTATATGTTTTTGTGGATTTTGTGTGTTATTATTAAAATTTTTAACAAATTTTTAATAAAATTTGTACAAGCTCAGCTACATGGTAGAGAGAATATATAATTTTAAACGGGAAAAGCTAAAATTTGGATAGTAATATTATTTGACAGCGTGAAGTATATACTGAAATAATGGGTCCACTTGCCCCGCCCCTTCTGGTACCTCCCATACAAATTAGCATAACCTTTTATAGATTATTGTTGCCAAAACCCACATTTTTGCTCTGATGTTAACAAAACTTTGCACATCTTAGTTTTTTCACACTATTCTAATGTGGTAACAAAACTAAGCATATCGGTTCAGATTTAGATATAGCCCCCATATATATGTATGTTTCACGATATATACTTTCTTTACAGAGGTAGCGAAGTTTGATTATAATTATAAACAATAATTAAACTCTTGACATACAAGTATTGCATATCGTTGAAAAGGGAACGACATGAAGATTAATAATTTACAAAAATTAATAAAAACCACATTTTATTTTGGGCATAATTCTTAGTCAAATATAAAATTTGGTCAAAACTTATTTTTTGGAGAAATAATATCTTATATGAAAAATAGCGTAAAATTCAAACGGATTGGAATATCTTAACGAAATATTGGAATAAAGTACATAAAATTGTCCTTAAAAAAACGAATAACAATATGTTGCCATATCTTATAACAAAATACCCAAATTCCTAAAACGGGGAAAATTTGTTCCAAAATTCCGAATTTTTTACTAAAATGGCCACACTGTCTTTGTTTATGGCAGGGATGTTGAAATACGTTACGGTTAACTAGTCCACATATGTGGTCAAAAAAATATATAATGAGCTTTCTCGTTGGCGCTTTGCGATTTGAGAATTTTCAAAAACAAAAATTTTTTTTTTCAAAAATGGGGTATTTTTGACTTCCCTTGCCGGGAAACCATTTTGCTGAACTGATTCAAATTTAGCATTAAATGCATCTGCATCAACATTTCTATGAGGAATAATTAAGAAATTGCCACTTCCAGGAAGAAATATTTTTTTTACAAACGAAAGAATGTAGTCGCCTTTTTGCAAAAAAACAGTAAAAATATGCCTTTTTTTGGAAACTTTTACTTGCGATGCTTATAACTTTTGATTGGATCAAAATATTTGCATTATTTTTTCAGAAATTTCATTCAGAATTTTATAAGCTAACTAACGATATAAATATCTTTAAAATGAAGGAAAAACTGAGCTCACACCCTTAAAAATACCAAATCAACCTCGTCCAAAAATAACACAATTTTTTTTATTTTCTCAAATATCTCATGACATAAATGAGATAACATGTGCATGTAAGCATGTTTTTTAAAGGTTTTTCGAAGCACTATCTAAATGCAAAATATCTTTTAAATCGGTTCATAAATGCACATTCCTCAAGCATTTGAAATTTTGAAACACCCGAGGTGACCAACTTTGGAGGGCCACGCAGTGGCCCCCACTCCCCCTAGGAAGCCAAATATTTCCAAATCATCTCGAAAACACCTCAGCTTTAACTATTTCAAATTTCATCAAGATAGCATTATCCGTTCAAAAGTTACAGAATTAATTCCAAAAATAACCAAAAAGAAACCACTGTGCACTGTAAGACAAATTTAAACTTTTGGCCTCACCCATGATCAAACTGACCAGATTCTGAAAGTATAGCTCAAAATAAATTATACGTATCTCCCAGTTTTTCTAGATCATTACATTAAAGTTTTTTACGAGCAATTCAATTTTTGGAGCGAAGCTCCCATATAGCGACTCGTAAGTGACTACTTTCTGTTAGCAGAACTCTGCGAGTTGTTAACAGATTTTGATGAATTAAATGTTTTAATGTTTAAAAAATGGCTAGGAGTAGGTTCTGATGAAGCACAAATTTAACATTTGTCATTTGTTTGAATACTCCCCGTTGTTGTAAGCACCACGATTCGACAGTATACAACAGAACAGGAAAAATTAACACCTGGTTTAGCTGTTTCTTAGTATCCCGAGATACGGTGGTGTTACTAAATTGCAGCCGCAGTCCGAAAAAAAATCTATTGGCGAGCACTATTCTCCGCTTGATTTCTTGACTGACTTTACTTTTTTTGATGAGTGAAGATCCGAGGAAGGTAAACTCATCTACTACCTCTAAACAATAATATTCAATGTTGACGGTAAGTTCTCTTCGAGAGGGCTCTTTCTTGGTCGAAATCACTATTTTTTTTTTTAGTCCTCGTTTACTACATTTCTGCCGACTCCTTTTGAAAAGATGAGAAAACTGCAGTAACATCCCGTAAATTTCGATCGGTGATGTCTATATCATCGGCATAGGCTAGTGGCATGTGGCTTTTGTGGAATATGGTGCCAGACATGATGACATTTGCCTTTCTCATCACCTTCTCCATGGCTTTATTAAATAGTGTACAGGACAAGTGAATAGCTCAAAGAGATCCATTACAATCTTTGCCGAGGATTTAGTATTTTCTAGGGTACATCTGCAAAGGCGTATTAACTTTGCAGGAATACCAAACTCAGACATGGTTTCATATAACTAATTCTTTATCGGAGAGCCGAAGGCAGCTTCTGGATTTGTCATAAAGTGAATACAGATTTAAAGCCTCACTGCTAAGGTCCAAATAATTTTTCTACAACTGGCTTAAGACGTTCACACAATACGCTCAAAAGGACCTTGTACGCAATTGATAATAGGCTTATTCCACGGTAGTTATTACACTCACTACGATCTCCTTTCTTGTATATGGGACATAACAGACTGAGACTCCAATCCCCGGGCATACTCTCCTCTATCCAGATGTTCACCATGAGCTAATACATGCTCCTAATCAGGTCCTCCTCACCTGTCTTAAACCAGGAAGACTATTGGCTCCGGCCTCTTTGTTATTATTGCCACACGTATGTCGCTCTGTCTCGGAGGTGGACAGTTAAAACCATCGTCATGGACTGGGAGGGGTGCTTTGAAGTGGATTTCGTAACATACGAGTTGCCTCTCAACTCTTCTCCCTGTGCCGTTCACGATAAGCTGGCGTTGCCATTGGCTGCAGTTTCGCCCTGTATGTAACATGCGTCTGCCTCGTGGCATTGCGACATTCACCATCGTACCAGGCATCATTTTGAGACGGCTTTTGAGTACTTAAGTACGCTCCTCGCAGTTCATTCTATGATTATATATTGCCACTGCGTGGTAATATTTTCAAGGGTAGGAGCATTCTGTAGAAATTGAATCAAGTCCATTAGGATGTTAAAAAGAATTCATAACAGACAATCGCTTTGTCTGAAGCCTCTGGATCTGCCAGATCTTCACCCCTTTTCAATGAAGACTTCGTGTCGGTCAGTGTCCTTCAGCAAAGTCGTATCTGCTTCGCCCGGTATACCAGACTCAGCCATGGCATCGAATAATTTCTGTCGTAACGCTCGTAACGCACTTTTTTAGTCGATAAATACAAGTGGTAAGTGGCGATCTACATTTCTAAAGTCTTCTCCAGGACTCGTCATAGTGTAAATATCGTGGATTAACCAGGTCCAGAGCAATATTGAATGAGGTACAATAAGATTCGCTAATGGCTGTAGTCTTTCGCTATAGGCTGTAGTCTTTCATATAACACACTTGTAAGGACCTTGTGTTCGATGGGTAAAAGGCTGATCCCGCGTTATTTCTTACAAACATTTGGATCGCCTTTCTTAAGCACAGAACATAGAATACTCAATCGTTTGACATGAATTTATTTACTCAAATTCTGTTTATGAGCTGGTGCAAGCACGCCGGCTTTAAAAACCACTATCGGCGTGTTGATCTCGTTTTGGCTCGGTGATGGACAATATGCTCCGTCTTCGATGATTGGAGTGATTTCGTCACTTATGATGCCTTCGGGAACAAGAAGAGAACGAAAGTGTTCCCTTCATATTTGCAGCACAGTCTAATTATCCATAACCAGATTTCCGTCTCCGTCCTTACAGAGATTCTCTGTTCCAAAACCTTAGCTTATTACCTTTTGCTAAAACTTTTGAGTTTCACCTCTATGGCGGTGATGTCAGCCTTGTAATTGTCGAGGACAACTGCCAATTTCATAGAGGCAAAATCTTTGTACAGAGTTCGGACATTCCAGGTGCATATGAGTAAATGATGGTGCTTATAACTTTTGCGGGGGTCGTCTGCATTTGGGGGGTTCTTGTTTTTTGATATTTTATTCGTTTTTTTTACAATAATTGGTTTTGTTTAATGAGAGTAGCTCATTAAGCCACTGCGCCCGGCCCTAGTTTATTGCGGTCTGCCAAAGCCACTAAGAGAGCCGTTGTGTTGAGCTACTGTAACTTCTGTTACCTACTTCCTAAGACGCATCGGAGGTAGGATGCCAGTTAGGTTACTCAACTATCACAGAACGGATGTTCAACAGCATTACCTGGGCAATGCGTGATCTCTCGGCGTGATCTATCTAGTTATTCATAGATGTATAACGATCAGAAATATTATTTCTGTTGTAACCTAATATTATATTCGATAATTTAACCGACCTTATACAACATCACATATCACCACAAAGAACAAGTGTCTTCAAATCCTGCTAAACTGGTGTTTTGATTGTTCTTCACTTTCGCTGTCTTCTCTTTCCTCTCTTTTGAGTTTTTCACAACATGCAAATTATCCTTGTCGCAACGTGCATTTACATGTAAGAGTTACATGTATTTCGTACTTTATGAACACACATTTGCGCACATCTAACAAAACACAACGAACGGATGTGTGTGCACATCCTTAAAGGATGTCTTTGTATGGGTATGTTACATTATATTGGTCTCCGGTATGCTGTAGCTACACGTACGGACACTTTTACCAACCTAAATTGTCGCAACCACGTGCAGTTCAACACTGTCACTGTGATTTTTGCACCATTTGATTCCATCATTCTTTGCATTCTCGCATTTGTCCCTCTAGTATCACACGTATTTCTACACTTTGCACTGCTGCGTGTGTAGTGTGTGTTGACGGGTTTTTGTGTGATACATTGCTAACAGTCGCAATGGCATTGTTTGTCTTTGTGCTGTTTTCTTGTCATATATTTTTGTTGAGTAACAAAACGTATTTTGTTTACCTGACTGATAACATGATATGAATAGTACAAATAAGCTAAACAAAAACTAGAAACATTTTTCAGAGTACGAGTTGGTTCAAAATACTAAGAGCTTCTTCTAAAAATTCACTTGTCGTTTGATGCATGCAAAACATTAATAATGCTAATGAGAAAAGCTCAAAAGAAGAAATTATGTTATACAAATTAAAATATCATAATTTTTATTCAATTTTGGTAAATATTCTACTAAGAAGCAACTTCTATTTTAAACTAACTTGGCTGATCTTTAATGCCCTTCAAAACTGTTATAAAACTACTTCATCAGCCCCCACTATATCGTGTGGTCTACCCCTCTCTCTCTCTCTCTCTCTCTCTCTCTCTCTCTCTCTCTCTCTCTCTCTCTCTCTCTCTGTACAGACAGGTCGACCACGAAAACCATTGACTAATACTTCCGCACAAATTGAGGACACAAATTCCTCATGATACGTTAATGCAGTCAAATTGCGAAAATTCACGTTCGACAGAAATGGTACCACATAAAACATTCATGTAGCTACATATCTAAAACGACGCGTCGTCTGTGCGAGTGAAGTAGTCAAATTTTTCACACAAAAAAACATGGACATGAGATTGATGTTACTGCTACAGGGCTATGTAGATGTGCTGCATGGCATATCGTTAAATGTACATCTATAAAATACGCACATTCACATAGACACTTAGTCAACCTTGATTATGGCCAAGAGAACTCAAAAGTTAAATGAAATTGACAGAGCGACAGACAAACGCAGTGGCAAACAGGTACAGGTAGCATATATTGACCATCTACGAAATCCGGAAAAAGGCCGCAAAGCATTAGGACAGTGGTAGTCAAACTTTGGGTTGGACACAAAATTTCGTAGACGTAGATTTGCAGAGCAAAATGTACATTAGGGCGGCAGCGAAATGTGTGGACGGTTTTTTTTTTGCGAAAAATATTCGACCGGATTTTGTGGCACTTGATGTGGCCCAAAGAGGTCAAAAGGTCAGGTTTTTGGTAAATCCTATATTTGTTACCCATGTTTGATTAAGGAATTGTATTTAACAGTCAAATATTCTAATCGATCTAAATTGGTAAACCCAGGGTGATCCCTGTCAATTACACTTTAAGTCTACTCACTAAGCTCCGTATTCGTGGTACTACTGCGGACGCAGTACGCCCATGTGGTGACGCCTGGAAGCGTGCCTTTGACATCCGTCAGAGCACGGCTAACTGTGAGGGGCGAAACCTAAAACCCAGGCAAGTCTGCTCAGAGTGAGCGGTACCCTGTTCAGCGTCTGACCTATAATGGCCGGCTGTAATGAAATCCTGGAAGGTGGAGAAAACTTGGACCTGGTGCGCTGGGCTAGCAACCCACTACCGACGTTGGAATTATTGCAATGAAAAGAAGTAAGATAAGAATAAAACGGACCCCCCAAAATGTTGACGACCACCGCAAACGAATTAAGGACCATGATTTGAGAATATGTACCGGGAACGTTAGAACACTGTCTAGACCAGGTGCCTCCATCCAACTGACGGAAGTCCTCGATGAATACAAGGCTGACATAACCGCCTTACAGGAAATCCGGTGGACAGGACACAGGTGGCCGCGCAAAAAAACGTGCGACATCTGTAGCCATGCGGGCAAGCACGAATTTGGATGTGGATTTGTGGTAAGCAAGAGATTACGATACTATGTCTGACGGTTCACAAGTTCACAGTTGTCCCACGTAACACTCATATGTGTCCATGCTCCGACAGAAGATAACAGCTATGAGTTCTATAAGAGCCTAGAAAATGTATATGTATGTATACGAGTGATCAGGGGTGGGAACTTTGACTCAGATCACTACCTTACCGCAGTTAAGGTACGCACAAGGCAAATAATGTCGAAAAACGTACGTAGCCAAGCACAACGAAAGCTGGTCATTGGTAAACTGCGGACGACAGAGGTAGCGGATGCCTACTTCTATCACCTAACTCAACTGCTACGGAATGCTCCAACCCCTGATAATATTACCTGATGGAGATGATGCCTGGTACGATGATGAATGTCGCAATACCACGAGGGAGGTGGATGCTGCATACAGGAGCGAATATGCAGCCAATGGCAACGCGAGCTGTTCATGAATGGCACAGGGAGAAGAGACGAGCAGCAACTCCTCTTTTTAGACCAAAAAAGATGGAGCTAATGAAGAGACAGAATGAGTATACAGAATTGCTCCGAAGTAGAGGGGAAGCTTGAAAATTGTACCAGAGAGTTAAGGCGAGAATGTGAAGAACAGGTTTGCTCTCCTGCAATTACAGTGATGGTCAGCTAATGAAGGTCTCGGATAACGTTCTGAAGATATGGAAAGAACATTTCAAAAATCTACTGGATACTGACACAACTCCAGAAGACCCCGCTCCAATCCATGACGATGGTATTAACTGCCCACCTTAAAGCCATAGCGAATTACGTGTGGCAATATCCTGCTTTAAAAATAGCAAAGCGGCTGGAGCCAATTGTCTCCCGGCTAAATTGTTTCAGGCAGATAAAAAGGAGCGTATTAGAAGAATGCATCAGCTCATGGAGAACTTCTGGCTGGAGGAGACCATCCAGGGAATTGAAGTCTCCGTCTGTTATGTCCCATATACAAAAAATGAGATCTTAGTGAGTGTCAGTGCGGATATAGACCTGGTAAATCTTAGACGGATCAAATGTTCACTTTGCGACAAATCCTGGATAAAACTTATGAAAAGCAGATCGACACCTACTACCTCTTTGTCGACTACAAAGCTGCCTTCGATTCTGCGATAAGGAATAGGTTATATAAGGCCATAGCTGAGTTTGGTATTTCAGCACAACTAATTCGACTTTGCAGATGTACCTTGGATGTACTTTGATTCATTCAAAACGGAAAGACGTCTCAGGCAGGGTGATAGCTTGTCCTGAACACTATTTAATATCGTTATGGAGAAGGTGATGAGAAAGTATGGTGTCAACATGTCCACAAGAGCCACATGCCACTAGTCTATGCTGATGATATATACATCACTGGCCGAAATGTTACTGCAGTTTTCTCATCACTAGAAAAGGAGATAGCAAAAATGAGTTTAGAGGTCCACAAGGACAAAACAAAATTTATGATTTCGACGAACAAAGGGTTCTTTCGATGGGGACGCACCGTCGACATTGAAAATTATTGTTTTGAGGTAGTAGATGAGTTTACCTACCTCGGTAATAGATGTAATAGATATTTCTACGGCTGTGGCATAGTGGTTAGAACACACGACTACCATACGGGAGATCACAGGTTCAACTTCTGGCTCCAGTCATCTTAAAAGAAAAAAAATAATTTTTCTTTCATTGTCGGCTCCCCTCGAATGCTGTCGACAGCAACTTCGCAGTATTAGTGTCGAGTCAATCGGCGTGTCTAGTAAGAGCTTCTCAAATAGTGACGTTTGCATTCGTCGATAAACAAGTAGATGCCTTCAGTTGTGAATGTAAAAATAGAACGCGTGTTAATTCACAACAACGCGAGAAGCTTTTCCTCATTCATGGGGTGTAAAGTGAAATTAAGTTATTTTTTTTAAGATGTTTCTACGAACTTCGGCATTCACGTAGCTAAAAGAGTCAGAATTCAACGACTTCGATGGCTGGGAAATATCGCCAGGATAGATGTAAATACTCCAGCAAGAAATGTGTTAGAAGGCGAACTTGAAGGACGCCGCAGAGCAAACTTCGTTGGAAGGACCAATTGGTAGGCAACGAGCCACAATCTGGTAGAACTAACTAAATAATGCACGCAGAACCAAAGCGAGTGAAATTCTTTAATACTTCAGACCCCTAATTTGTGAACCAAGTTCGTAACTTGTAATGGGCTACTTACGTAAGCATGTAAATTATAACGGATAAATATACCATCACCTTTGGGGTTGAGGGTATATATGATTTGATACGACCCAAAAGTGTAACACATAGAAGGAGTCACTTTAGACCCTAGGTTCCTTTAAACCAAATTCGATTCATGACTTTTTAAGTCGTTTGAGCCATGTCCGTCTGTCTGGCTGTCCGGCTGGTAGGCACGATAACTTTCGAAAGATGCAACCACATGTTTTGAAATTTTGCATGAGTTAATACTTCCCCAAAACTACTTACGGTATTGCAAATGGGCTACATGGCCCTGCCCCTTCTGGTACCTCCCATACAAATACGCCCACTTAAGAAATTGAGTAGTATTATCAATACACCCAACGGGATCGTATCCAAATTCTGTATTTAGTAAAACTATAACAGGAAAAATTTTTAGAAAGCAAAACTGGAAGTCTAGTCACGCCCCTTCTGGTATCTCCCATACATATGTACCTTTCCGCCCACTTTAGAGAATGAGTAATAATATCAATAAATCCAACACGATCGTACCCAAATTCTTTATTTAGTAAAGCTATAGCAGAATACAGTTTTTGAGAAAAAAAACTGGAAGTCTAGCCACATACCATCTGGTACACAGAAAAAAATTACGACAAATGAATTGTCATATTAAATACCATTTCGTCAATACAATTAAATATTTAATTAAAAAGGCGCCAACAACCGAAATTGTAAAAACAATAAACAGTGTTGTCACATTTACAATTTTTGTATTTTTGTTGAATTTGAACAGTAGTAGAAAATTTGTAAATATGACAATTTACAACCACTCTCAAATGGAAAAATTTTTATAAATCAAAGTTGTATGCTAACAATTTTATTTAATTACTTAACAACAATTGTGTTTTTTTCTGTGTATCTTCCATACACCTCTGGTACTGCCCACTTTAGACCCAACCGGATCGTGCTCAAATTTTGGATTTAGTAAAGATTAAGCAGGATACAGTTTTTGATAAAAAATCTGGAAGTCTAGACACGCCCCTTCTGGTACATCCCATGTACCACTGCACCCACTTTAGAGATGGAGTAATAATATCAATACACTAGACACGATCGTGTCCAAATTCTGTATTTTGTTAAGTTATAACAGGATAAAGTTTTGGAGAAAATTGGAAGTCTAACCACACCACATCTGGTACCTTCCATACAAATCTGGTACCAACCACTTTAGACATCGATTAATATTATTAATAGAACCAACGCGATCGTGACCAAATTCTGTATTTAGTAAAGCTATAACAAGATAAAGTTTTGGAGAAAAAATTTGAAGTCTAGCCACGCCTCTTATGGTACCTCTTATACAAATGTACAATTCCGCCCACTTTAGAAAACGAATAATAATATTAATAAACCAAATGCAATCGTGCCCAAATTCTGTACTTAGTAAAGCTATGATAGGATAAAGTTTTTGGAGAAAATAACTGGAAGTCTAGACACACCCCTTTGGGTACCTCCCATACAAATGTACCACTCCGCCCATTTTAGCAATCGAGTAAATATATCAGTATAATAGAATTTTTTTTTGTTTTACTAAGGGTGAGGGTGAAACTTTCTTACTGATTTTTTACTTAAACTGTTTCTTACCGTCATGTTAATCGTTGTCTATGAAAAATCGTGCTACAGTAAAATTCTATAGTTATTATAAGTGCAAATAAATGTTTTGAACGAGTGAACTAAATGTTCTATTAAAAATTCGTATAAAAGTATCTCCTTAATAAATAGTAAATTTTACCAACATGTTACAATAATTCAGACTTTTGAATCGATGAACTCATATGTGTAAGTGAGTTTTTCTGTTTTTATGTTTCTTACAATATCTACGCATTTGCATTTATTCAACATTACAACACACACACTCACACATGCAAAACTATTGATGGATTTTAAGGAGTGAGATTTAAACAGTCAAATCATGTGTACGACATCTAAAAGTGAGTTATGTTTGCAACACTAGTTTTCATTGCCACATTGCGGACAATGTCCTGCTGTTGGAGGACAATTACAGTAAAATTTACGGCAGCGGGAGTTGGGACAAACAGTAGCAACTGTAAATAATGAGGGAGGATACATAATTAAGGAATAGTTCAAAGATGAGTTTAAGTTCATAATTTTGTGGGTTGAAATATTGAATTTACTGTTTACACCGTAAACAGAACAGACATACGTATACAACGTCGTAAACCTATTGTCGTAAAATTAATTCTTAATTTTTTAAATAGCACAAAAAATTAACACAATCAATTGGAAGTTGGGGATCGACCTAGTGTATGTTATAGGTCTGATCGAGTACCACACGACCCTGTATACCAAAGTTGCCAAACACCCTCAAGATCTAAGCCGGGTTTTCGGTACTTTCCTCATATAACTCAGTCTCTTATTCCTATACTTTTTATAGTTTAACTACAAGTCTGTCATCATCAACCTCAAGCTGGAAAATTATATCACATAAGCAATTTCAATTAACAATGGTTTATTTTTAATAACTACAGACGTAAAAAGGGTAAGGTCATTTACAGAACAAAAATTTTGGTTTTGAATTTGAGCTCACTCAATTATGTCCTAGCTTGAGTAAGGCTGATATAGTTTGTGGACGTTGAATTATCAATATTTTTTATAAACAGAAATTTCGTAATACGACAATGTAACAATGCTGAAGTAACCAAAGGGGTGTTCTTAGTATAAGAACCCAATGACGTCAGTCAAAAAAAAAAGCCTGACTTTATTTTAGTGGTGGATTAACGTCTTGTCCCAATATGACACAACATACGAATTTCTGTTTTTTTTTTCTTTCTTTTTTTTTTTGTTATCATATAAATAACCATCTAAACAATTAAAATATAGACACAATAAATTTAATGCATTTTATATTTTAAACTAACTCTGTACATTTAAGCGTGAAGTAAAGGGTATTTTGCGACACGTGTAAGCTTTCAAATTTATTCGACAGCCTATTGGCACATATTCACATGCACAAACGCTAGTCGAATGGTGAAGTCATGGCGTTGCTGATATTGCAAACCAAACACCACATACATATAATTTGTTGATGCATTTTGGTATCACCAAAATCGAAATATTTTCCAATGTAAAAGTTGTTTTTGTAACAATATACGGGCGAAAATCAATCGTTATTTTTATACATGCCAAAACTGTCCGCGTTCATAACTTTCAATAAGGCATGCAAAAATATAACAAAAATATAATTATGATTTAGCTTTGATTTTGAAAAACGCGGTACAGAATCCATGTGTTTGCCAAAGCCTTTCGCCACATACTAAAATGTTTGGTCAATCATAAGGATTCACTGAAATACATCGAGAAACATGTGAAAAAGATAGATTTTTTTCGTATAAATTTTAAAGTGTGATAAAAACATAGGCGCATTCTTTAAAATACACGAATTTATAAGTAATTATCAGGGTAACCGGAAATATGCTACAGCATGTTTTTTTTACAACGATATATTAACAAATTGGTAATGTATTTACATGTTTTATGGTCCTACAAGTGTTTTGAGGCCTATTTTTTAGAGCATATTTTACACATAAAGTCATATTTCGGCAAATTTGGTTTTAGGAGCATAATTTTAAAAAAACAAACCTCCTTTTTTAAAGCATAATTTTTATTTTTTAGGCCATATTTTTTCAAAAATATGCCTTTTTAAGCATATTTTATTTTTTTCACATTATTTTTTTGTTCGTAAAAACAAGTGTATTTTGAAACTTTGGTTTTTTAAAATGTAACAGCCAATCTACTACATATTTTACGCGCTTTCTTATTCAATAAGTTAAAAAAAAACATAAAAAGAGGAGCTTTTTAACCACCACCGATTTCGACCCTGGACATAATGCCTAAAGCTAATCCGATAAATGCAGCAAAACGAAAGGTGGTTGTAGACAAGTTTCCTGACTTACGAGCAAAGTTATTGCAGCAGATCGCAGATTTCAAGTGAAGCAACATGTGGAAAGCGGCAAACATATTCAACTATGTCATAGAAGTGGAAATAAGAAGACCAAACAATTATTTTGCCAAAATGTTTTGGTAGACTCTCAAAAGAACATGATTTTCAAGAAAAACTGTGCGGAGCTTTTGTGTCTGCTGACATTCCACTTTACAAAATGAGAAATCAAAATATAAGAACACTATTTGAGCAGTACACGGAATACAAAGTGCCATCCGAAACAGTTCTTCAAAATAACGATTTAAAAAATGTATACAACGAAAAAAAAACACCCGACTACCATGCGGGAGATCACAGGTTCATCTCCTGGCTCCAGTCATCTTAAAAAAAAGAATGTTGTAGACATCAACTTCGCAGTATTAGTGTCGAGTCAATCGACATGTCCAGTAATAGCTTCTCAAACAGTGACGTTCGCATTCGTTTATAAACAAGTATGTGCCGTTAGTTGTGAATCTACAAATAGAAAGCGTGTTAATTCATAACAACGCGAGAATCTATCCCATACCTCATGGGGTGTAAAGAGAAATTATTTTTTTTTTTTTATACGACGATAGCATGGACAATATACGAGCAAAACTTAAAAATCAATTTATATGGATCTCAATCGATGAAACTATAGATGCAACAGACAGAAATGTGGCAAAAATTTTAACAGGTATATTAAGGAAATTGCAAGTGAGAAATTTTTACTACATACAGCAGCCTTGAAAAGGATTAATTGATCAACAATTGCTCGACTGTGGGACGACGCCATAAATGTTTTCCAAATATTTTAGTTAATTTTTCAAAATTAGTTTGCGAAGTTAACGTTTTCCAAACCTTTAGCAAATTATTTACAAACACTTTGCAACATATTTGAAAAAAAAGAAACAAACAATTGCCCAATAAGCATTGATGTAAACTGGCTTATAAATATATGTTTTCCAAAGATTTAAGTTAACCTTTTCCAAATTAGTTTGTGACATATTTGTAAAAAAATAAAAATACAATGCTGTTGTAAGGTCGAAGTCTAGACAAAAAACAACAGTTAGAATTTTTGTTTACATATTTCTTTTCGTCTTGGCATTTAGTGTTACATATTTGCTGCTGCTGAAAGATTGGCGTGTTTCGCGTTAATGTTAAAAGTCCTTATAAATATAGAAGAAAGCGTGCGAAAAAGAAGACCAAAAATAATAAAACTATTAAAAAAGAACTGAAAATAAAAGAAATCAATTGAATTGGAATTAAATTGACAAAACTTTTGTATTTGCTTTGAAATGGTATTTGTATCCAATTTGGAAATAGATAAAAATATAAATTTACCACAAGCTCTCCAACTTTTTTATTATGTATTGCATATCAAGTTTATTCCCAAATATTTTCCAAACATGAATACAATTGTTCAATAAGGGATCCCTTTCGCTTATCCAATAATTGAAAAAGAACAAGTTACAATGCCTACGATAAAGATTTTGCAAACATCATGTTTACTAATGTAAGCTTATAGTAAATTTACAATAACTTTATATTGTTTATTGGGTATATTTTATTATAACTGTTCAACATTTGTGTATGTAAATTTACCAAAAATGCTTACAGTCTGAAGTTAAAATAATATTGTTTTTTTTTTTTTATTTTGAAGCTGTTTTTACTTTAAATAAAAATATTTCTAATTCATATGAAAAATATTCTGTGACTTTAATTTTTTATAGCATGTTTTTGTTGATTTTTAGGTCATACTTAGCTATTTTTCAGGTCATATTTTATGCGCATAAAACATGATTTTTAGAGCATATTTCCGATTGCCCTGGTAATTATATTTAACTATACGTGTATACGGGCAATTCCACAGAAAGGTCTACCGTGGTCTAAGAATAAAAAGATAACGAAATTGTGATTTTGACTTGTATTATTAGTAAAGACAAATACTTAAATTTTATTTAATTAATGTGTTTTAATTAATATATCATTTGATACGAAAACCAGTAAGAAAGTTTCAGTCGGGCAACCCGACTTACAAAAATTTTCTATTATATTGATATTATTACTCGATTTCTAAAGTGGGCGGAGTGGTACATTTGTATGGAAGGTACCAGAAGGTACCTGCTATAGCTTTACTAAATAAAGAATTCGGATACGATCGTGTTCGATTTATTGATGTTATTTCTCCATCTCTATAGTGGGAGGAAAGGTAGATTTGTATGGGAGGTACCAGAAGGGGCGTAGCTAGGTTTTCAAATTTTTTTCCAAAACTTTCTTCTGTTATAGATTTATTAATTAAAACATTTGGGTACGATCCCGTTGGGTGTAATGATATTATTACTCGATTTCTAAAGTGGGCGGAATGATGTATTTGTATGAGAGATACAAGAAGGGACGGGGCAAATTTTGCAAATTTTGCCAAGGTAAAATCGAACACGTTGTGCTGCCGCTAATGGTACCTCCTAAACAAATTGATAAAATTTTTACGATTTTCTATATGACTGTATACCGCTGCACATAGAAGTAGTTTGATGATCCGGGCGACCAAAAATATTTGAAATGTTTGTTAAGCTAAGAGTAAAGTTTAAATTATAAACAATTGATTTTTATAATAAAAACAGTTATATTTTCATATATTGAACATTTAAAACATTATATTTTCATAATTTTTTTTTTTATTCGCCATAATCGCCAACTTCGTCGTCCACATCACTCTCAGCAGCTAGATTTGGTTAAGCTGAGAGAAACATCTCTATAGTTTCTGGCAAAAATAAAGATAACTTTGTTTTGTTTTTAGTAGTGTTTAGCCTATTTAGGATGTCCCGATTGCAGGATTTTCTGGAAAATGTTCTTGCAAAATCCTGCCTGTAAGCTCAAAAATGTTTGTTTCGAGCCTCTGCTGCCTCTTCGGACAGTTGTCCTATAGGCAGCAACGCATTTTTTTATTATTTCCGATCCTTGTATGAGTATTTTAGGCAGTGTTGGTGTTATTGGGTGCCAAGGATACAATTTTGCGTACAGTTGTGCAGTTGTTCTGTGACAATAAAAAAACTTAATGACAAATACTCCAGTAGCAAAGGATTTCAAATGAAATCGCACAGACGTATTGTTGTAAAGGCCATTTTTTTTTGTTATCGCTCCCAAATTATCATTTTTTTGCAGAGGATTTCGTATTACTTATTAATTTTTGAATGATGTTATTACCGAGAATTAGCGAGAATGTGAAAAAAATCATAAATTTTAATTTTCTTAGGTATGAACTTTAATTAACGGTTTTTTGGCCATCCGCGTTTTTCCGCGGCAAAACTTTTCTGAACTTGTTAAATAAGGCCAAAAAGTTCTCATATCAGTTACAAGACTTACGGGATCTAACAGGATAGTTTTTGATAGTCTTTTAATCCGATCATGCTTATCTTAGAACTTAACCTCTGCTTCTGGACAGAAGCTTACATACCAAATTTCAGCCCGAAAGCTCTTAAACTATAGGGACATACAGACGGACACCCCCAAAAAGGGTTAGTTTGTATGGAAGGTGGGAGAAGTATTCGTCCGATATTGGTCATCTTACAACGTAAGCTCCTATTATATTATTAGGATTAAAGCTTGCATATACAATTTCAGCAGGGGGCAGTTACGCGGACAGCCCCAAAAAGTTAGTTCGAATGGGAGGTGGGAGTAGTTTTTGACCGACATTGTTTATCTTAGAAAGTAGCCTCCGCTTAGATCTTGCGTACAAAATGTCAGCTTTATACTTCTTAAAATAAGGCTTCAATCGCAGGGGCAAACCCAAAAAGGGAGCGTTTGTATGGGAGGTGAGAGTAGTTTTTGACCGATCGGTCTCATTTTAATACTCAACCTTCACTTAGAGCAGAAAAGCTTTCATACAATATTTCAGCTTGATTGCTCTTAAATTACTACTGTAATCGCGGGGACTGACATACGGACACCCCCAAAAAGAGGGATTTTGTATGGGAGGAGAGAGTAGTTTGAACCGATCGGTCTCATTTTATTACGCAACCTCCGCTTAGAGCAGAAAAGCTTTCATACAATATTTCAGCTTGATTGCTCTTAAATTACTACTGTAATCGCGGGGGCTGACATACGGACACCCCAAAAAGAGGGAGTTTGTATGGGAGCAGTTTTTAACCGATCGGGCTCATCTTAGAACTCAACCTCCATTTATTTCAGCATGATTGCTCTTAAATTACTACTGTAGTCGCGGGGACTGACATACGGACAACCCCAAAAAGAGGGATTTTGTATGGGAGGTGGGAGTATTTTTTGACCGATCGGTCTCATCTTACTACTTAACCTCCGCTTGGTGCAGGAAAGCTCACATACAAAATTTCAGCTTGATTGCCCTTAAACTACGGCTGTAATCGCAGAGACAGACCCCAAAAAGCGGGAGTTTGTATGGGAGGTAGGAGTAGTTTTTGACCGATCGGGCTCATCTTAGAACTTAACCTCCGCTTTGAGGAGGTATTAAATTTCGTCTAGATATCTCTTAAACTGCGGCTGTAATCGCGGGGACTGACATACGGACAGACAGTCACCTTTAAATCGACTCAGATTTCGATGCTGATTATTTATATATATATATTGTCATACCTACCACGCCTCCTTATGGGCGTTACAAATGGAAGAACAAAATGAATATACCCTTCACTCTGTTCATACGCATGGTGAAGGGTAAAAAAATATATATAAATGTATTGGCTTACCCCTTTCGGTACATCCCTTTCAAATTAACTATTTTTGGGAAATTAATAATTCTCCCATAACCGAGCACCTTAAAAAACAGAGATGTGGACAAAGCCGTAATAAATACTCCAGCAATTAAAAATTAATAATAAAAAACTTACCGATCAAACTATCCCCATGTCTACACTCACATTGAAGTGTTAAGGTAATGAATGATGAATACGAAATGCCGAAACATACACGCCGGCATGTGTTGCAAAATTTAGACATCCACACATACACATATGTGTATGCCTATACACGTCCGAAACTATGTACATTTTGACGCATAAAGGTATTGTCAAATTGCAAAGTGCTCGTACTACGACTAACCTGCTGCTGCTGCTGTTGCTTTCCCAGCCTCCACCATGATGGACACTATTCTCGTTATTCCTTGCATTTGAACAAGTGTACGTGATTTTTTACTATTAACGAGTGAAATATTTAAACTTGCAAACAGTTTTTAAATTTGGATATTAAGCTTAACAACAGTACGAGTACTAATATTTTTCTAGAATGCGTGTAAATGCATTTAACAAGGCCATGTACAAATATGTCCTTACATTTATGGTTGTTCATATATATGTATAAGCTATATACTCAGTCTCACACATAGCGGAACAGGTGGTTTTTATTTACAAATATGTAATGCCACATTTTTCCTTTGTATGTGTGAGAAATGAGCGGACGTCGTGTGGGTTGTGGTGTTTGTTTTTACATATAAAGAATACTAATTACGTCCTTTGAAAATTTATAACGGATATTCAACATCTGTGCATGAAACACATTCAAGTACTCTCACACCCATGTACTTTACACAACACTGTATGTGTGTATAAAATATACAAGAGTATTTGTGCATATAAAATATTGTTGTTTACTCTCCTGCTCTGCTGTAAATCTGTTCATTTCTTCCCAGCATTGTTTAAATATTTCCGTTCGACTTCAAGTGGTAAAAAGAAAATATTTGCCACATTTTTTTTTAAATTCACAAAAGAAAACCGCATCATAAATTAACAATTCCTGCATGTATGCAACACTGACTCTACAAGCTGATTAAATGTTTTCATTACGTTTCGTTGTTGCTGTTTGTAATCAAATTCGTTGTGAAAACGAATAATTTGTTGGTTTTTTATATATCAAGCCGACTTAATAGAAGAGAAGGATCGAATTTGCCACGGCATAAATTACATGGTGTATGGGTTGGAAAAAAATTCTCGGTGTAAATGCTCATATACCAGCATTGTGAAAGAACTAAATGTGGGAATTTTGATAATGTGTGCAAAATTGTAGTACTACTGTGATGAAGTTCTTTTAAAATCCTGGTGTCGTTGGACTAGTCTCCCGCTTTAAAGTCTTTTATTGGCTATAAACAAAAACACAAATGTTTTGCAACGAACGGAACTACCCAAATGTTGACGACCCCCGTTAATTTTATAAGGACCATGATTTAAGAATATTTTTGTGGAATTTCCAAACTCTCTATAGAAAATGTGCAACTATCCGACTGGCTAATATGCTTGACAACTATAAGGCTGACATCACCGCCATCCTGGGGATGAGATGGACAGGACTACTACAGCTGCTATGCAGAAACTAATGAATACGGATGTGGATTTGTAATTGGCAAAAGACTTAGACATCTTGCCTAGCGGTTCAATCCTATGAGTGACTGAATAGCCACAATCTGCAACAGGGCGAAATATTTTTACATTTCAAGTCGTTCTATATAAAGAAATGAAATATGCGAATGTTACCGCCTGAAATATTACTGTTTGTATTGTGGCAGCGAAAATTCAACTTTGGAGATTCGGTAATGACCGAGCGGAACATTGTGTCAGTTGTTATACAGCGGCTATTGTCAAAATTTGAGCACAATTGGACAACTTAAAACCGCGACCCAAAGAGGTCAAAGGTCATATATATATAAATGAAAATGCGTTTATCTTTGTTTGTTTATGTACAGTGTAGGCTCGGAAACGTCTTAAACGAACTTTTTGACATTTTCACAGAATGTAGCTGTTCTATGCGACCATGTGGTGAAAATATGGTACTTTAATTTTCAATATATCAAGTGGTCGTGCCCCGCCCATTGGACCCTATTTTTGAAACCGTAATAACTGAAGGACTGTTTCTCCAATCACCTTGACAATTTGTGTGAATGCATTTGGTAGCAATGTTAGTGATCCAACAAAAAATGGACGCAATCGGATTGATCTTGAAACTTTAAGCGGCTGTATCTCATGAACTATAAGAGTTATAAGGCTGATATTTGGTATGTGCTGTTGGTACAGTATGAATCACAACTAATGTGGAAGTGGGCTGTGATAGAAACCTTTATAACAGCCATTATAATAGTTTGTTCGTCATGAAAATTGCACAGTTTCACAGGCAATTTTGAACCCAGTTGCCAAAAATGGCCGAGGCTCGCCCACACACGTTATTATTTGACAATTACATATTTTAGAGAAAAAAAGAAATTTCTCAATCGAACATTAATAAAAAACATAAAACCATGACCTTTTGACCTCTTTAAGTCACGGGAAATAGTTGTCCTTATTTATTATACCCTCACGCACGGGAAGGTGGGTATATTTCATTTGATGCGACCCAAAAGTGTAACACATAAAAGGAGACGCTGTAGACCCTAAGTTTCTTTAAACCAAATTCGATTCATGACTTTTTCAGTCGTTTGAGCAATGTCCGTCTGTCGGGTTGGTACGCACTATAACATTTGAAAGACGCAGCCAAATGTTTTAAAACTTTGCACGAGTTAATGTTCTCCCAAAACTACTTACGATATTGCAAATGGGCTACATTGCCACGGCCGTTCTGGTACCTCCCACACAAATATGTCGTTCCGCTTTACTTTAGAAATCGAGTAATAATATAAATACACACAAAGCGATGATGCCTAATTCTATATTAAGTAAGGCCATATCAGAATAACGTTTTGGAGAAAAACTGCTTACTTTACAAATCGGTTAATAGTATTAATTCAAGCAACGCGATCGTGCCCAAATTCTGTATTTAGTAAAGCTTAAGCAGGATAAAGTTTTGGAGAACAAATCTGGAAGTCTATCCACGTCCCTTCTGGTACCTCCAATACAAATTTACCATTTCGCCCACTTTAGAAAGCGAGTAGTAATATCAATACTGTATTTTGTTAAGGATAAAGTTTTGGAAAAAAAAATTTGAAGTCTAGCCACGCCCCTTCTGGTACCTTCTATTCAAATGTACCATTGCGCCAACTTTAGAGATGGGGTAATAATATCAATACACCCAAAGCGATTGTGCCCAGAATCTGTATTTAGTAAAGCTAAATCAGGATACAGTTTTGAAGAAAAAAAAACTGGAAGTCTAGCCACACCCCTTCTGGTAACCCTCATACAAATGTACCACTCCGCCCACTTTATACTAGAAAATTTTACTAAGTGTGAGGTTATATGTAAGTCTGTTTTCTTGACTGAAAATTTCTTACTCGGTTTTTCTAATATTCCGATCTAGCTTTTTAAATTTCTGAAAAAACCCATACATTTCACTGCAGTCAGATTTAACATTTTAGCCTTAATAATACGAGTTTTAAAATATCATTTTTTTCCCACAACCACTTCCAAAAATTTAAGATTACCTCAATTAATGTGTTTGTAACTTTTGCCATATAAATTATTGCGATTATAGCTTTAGCCGTTTGGTCTGTGTGATGGTTCCAGTTTTATCCCATTCACAGTCTTCTTCCCACTAAAAGTATAAATTTCGGAAAACCCTTTGGTGTAGCTGTCTAATTCTATAGAGATTTTCGGAACCTTTAGTCGCACAGTGTGTGTGATAGAACCAGTTTTATCTACGTATTTCCTAAAATCTCTGCGTATTACATAAGTATACTACAAACTCTTCATTAACCCCAATTTCGCCATTCTAACTTTAGCTGGTTGGTATCTGCCATAGTAACAGTTTCATTCCCCATGTGGCCGTTTTACACATAAAAGTACAAATTTTCGACATTATACCTTTATTCCTTACCTCTAAAAGTAAGAATTTCATAAAAACCCTACGTGTCACACTAATACTCTATAAAATAAACATTTACCGCTTTTTGCGCGATTCTGCCTAAAGCCGTTTGTTTTGGGCGATAGTATCAGTTTTATCCCTTTATTGGGATATTGGATATCACATACGTGACTGAAGGAACCTACATGTTGGCTTTAGTCGGGAAGTGATCACTCAGTCATATAGTAGAACTTGTGAAAAATTTATAACAATCTCTCTACTAATATACCGCATAAAAAGATTTTTGTCAAAAAGGGCGTGTCACAGCCCATTTACCAGCGAGACGTAGTCCCCTCTATACCAGTTACATCTGTAACAAATCTTATAATACTATCAACCTTAGGGATCATGTTAAATGATGGTAAAAATTCTGATACCTCCCATACAAAATTACGTATTTTTATGAAAATGTATATTTCTTCCATAACTTCTTAATGGGCAACTGGAGGATATTTAAATTTGATCAGTTTAATTATCTTATAATAAAGGGTGTCCCAACAAGAGCGCAATATTTAAATTTTAAATAAAACACAGATATTTAAAAAAAAAAATCGTGAAACTTTATTATATAGTAAAGTAGACAGAATGAGGTTATGTATGGAACAACATATCGTGCAGATGGCCGCCGCGACTTTGCTGGCATGCACGCGCTCTTTTAATGAAATTTTTAATGACAGTTTCGCATAAATGCTGCGGTATTTCATTAATTCAGCGTCCAATTTCCTCTTTTAAGTCTTGAGTCGTCGTCGGCTTATTCACGTAAACCATCGACTTCGAAAAACCCCAAAGAAAAAAATCTAATGGTGTTAAATCGCACGATCTAGGTAGGCGGCCAATTCTAATCTCCAAAACGCGAAATAACACGACCGGGAAATGACTGATGCAGCAATTGAATTGTTTCTCTGGCTGTATGACATGTGGCACCGTCATGTTGGAACCACATACCCTCCACATTCATTTCTTCAATTCGAGGCAAGAAAAAACTGTTTATCATTTAACGATACCGAACGCCATTGATTGTTTGCCCTTGACCTGCCTCATTTTCATAAAAAAAAGGTCCAATGATTCCTCCAGCCCAAAAACCACACCACACAGTGACACGTTGAGGATGCATTTGCTTGTCGTGAACCACTCGAGGACTTTCCTCACCCCAAATGCGACAATTCTACCTATTGACGAAGCCATCAAGATGGAAATGGGCCTCGTCAATGAAGATGATTTTAGCGGCAAAATCAGCATTTTCATGTTGTCTCTCCAATACCCAATTAACGAACTCCCTTCGCTGTCCATGGTCAGCTGGCTTCAGTTTCTGAGTCAATTGAACTTTGTATGCATGAAGATGCAAATCTTTCGTCAAAATTCGCTGCATAGTGGATTTGGAGACACCAATTTGCTGAGCTCGGTGTCGAATTGAGGTAGATGGAGCTTGAGCGACATCATCACGTACAGCTGCGACATTTTCGGTTGATCGACATGGTCGATGGTGCGTTGTTGTCTTTACACCACTAACAGACCCAGTTTCGACAAATTTATCCATTAATCTCTTTACAGTTGACTTTTTTGGAGCATTATTGTGACCCCAAATTGATCGAAATTTGCGAACTATAGCCGCAAAACTTTCACCATTTTGGTAACACAATTTCACAATGAGAATGCGTTGTTCATTCGTGTAGCGCTCCATTTTTACTACCCTCGTACCTTTTACTAGCAAACAATAACAATTGTTCAAATGTCAAACAATGACACTTCGAATGTTGACAGATTTAAAAATTGTGTTCTTGTTGGGGCACCCTTTAGTAGACTCAAACTCAAAGAAACCCGAAACCTTTGCCCCACTCCTTCTCCCATACAAATGACCTAATTGATATTCATAGTTTTACATACATATCTTTTTTGTAAGTACACTGAATTCAGCCAAATTTTGCGTAAGATGTATACCGGTTGACGCCTTCTGGTACTTCCCATACAAAATTATCTATTTTTGGAAATTTAATATTTCTTCCATAATTTCCAAACGAGCACCTGGGGGTTAATGAAATTTGGTCAGTTAATTTATCTTATAATATCAGGCAAAACCTCAGAAATCCTAACTATTTGACATTGCAATTTCGATTTGTATAGACGATACCACCAAATACATCATTCCGCCCACTTTAGAAATCGAGTATTTGGTAAAGCTATAACAGGATAAAGTTTTGGAATAACTTTTGAAAGCCTAGCCACGCCGCTTCCGGTACCTCCCATACAAATCTACCTTTCCGCCCACTATAGAGATGGAGGAATAATATCAATAAATCAAACGTTATCGTACCCAAATTCTTTATTTAGAAATGCTTAAACAGGATAAAGTTTTTGAGAAAAAAAATTGGAAGTCTAGCTATGTCCCATCTGGTACCTCCCATACCCATCTGGTACCGCCCACTTTACAAATCGATTAATATTTTTGATATACCTAACGCGATCATGCCCAAATTCGGCATTTAGTAAAGCTATAACAGAATGAAGTTTTGGAAAAAAATTGGAAGTCTAGCTACGCCCCTCCTGGTACCTCCCATACAAATGTATCTGTCCGCTCACTATAGAGATTTAGTAATCTTAATATATATAAATTACGTGTCACGTTGTTTGTCCGCGATGGACTCCTAAACTACTTAACCGATTTGAATCAAATTTGCACACCGTGTTCGGTTTGATCCAACTTGAAAGATAGGATAGCTTTGGTTGTAATTGGATAAAGGGGCGTGGCACCGCCCATACAACTTGAAAATTAAAAAGGCTATATTTCATTAACTATCAGAGGTATGAAGATGAGATTTGGTATATATATATTGTTGGAGCAGTATTAATTCAGCCAGGATGGAAGTGGGCGGTGCCACGCCCCCTTTTCAAAAATCTCTCTAATGGCTTTTCTAATATATCGATTGATACAAAAATGAGGTACTGTTGACCTGTAGATAGTTCCTGACTACATTTGGTTGTAATTGGATAAAGGGGCGTGGCACCGCCTATACAACTTGATAATTAAAAGGGCTATATCTCATGAACTATCAGAGGTATGAAGATGAGATTTGGTATATATGTTGCTGAAGCAGAATTAATTACTGCCAGGAAGGAAGTGAGCGGTACCACGCCCCCTTTTAAAAAATCGCTCTAACGGCTTTTCTAATAGACCGATATATACGATATATTAAAAAGTTATACTGATGACTTGTTAATAGTCTCTGGCTGTACTTGGTTGTGATTGGATAAAGGAGCGTGGCACCGCCCATACAACTTGAAAGTAAAAAAGGCTATATCTTATGAACTATCAGAGTTATGAAGATGTGATTTGTTACATATGTTGTTGTTACAGTATGAATTACAGTAAGCTATACCTAACTATAACTATAAGTTATAACTGCCATAGTAATAGTTTGATCGTCCTTTAAATTCATTTTTTTTCCGCAAAAATCGTATACCAATGTCGGAATCTACAATGAATGGTTAGAAAATGTCACCAATAATTTTTGTGTCTAAAATCACTTCCTAACTTGCTCTGGGAAGCATGAAGGTTTCAGATTAAGATTTTTTATACCATCACCCTTAGGGATGAGGGTATATATCATTTTGGATTTACATGAGCACAACTCGAAAACTTCAGATATATATATCCCAACAAACTAAATGAGGTATTACAGAAGCAAATATATGCAATGGTTAAAAAGTGATGGCACATGAGCCGGGGCCCATCGGTCTGAAGTTTTCGATAATTGCTCATACACTAACAAAATATCTCCACCTGAAATCTTCATGCATCTCAGCGCAAACTACGAATTGGTTTTAGACATACACTTTCTAAGTGAAATTTTCTTAGAATTCATCGTAGATTTCGATTCTGGTATACTATTAACATTTTTTAATTACTTTTCAGGAGAGGGAATCGGTAATAAATCCTATAGATAGAAAAATTAAACAATATTCATTGGAGTTGGACTGGAAAACACCTTTTGTTTGATTGAGGCACAATTTGAATTTTTATAGTATGCCAGAGATAACATTAGCAAACAATTGTAAATAACCTATGTATGGGGTATTTTTTTGACATATACTACATCTTATAGGTATAAGTGTAAATTTAGCTGTCATACTAATGAAGTGTGATAGACTTTCTTTCAGTATACTTTGGCAAATAACAATGCAAAGACTACACAAGAACAGCGTTTACAAATCTTACAAATTTATTTTCAAAATGCGCGTTCTGTTCGCCATACTTATGGAGCCCTTTGTCAAGTTTACATATAATAATCCATCTGGGCGGCTAATGGAAGCCATCGACGCTGTAGAAGTAAGTGTGAAAAGGACTCGAATTTATCGAACCGACGCCGTTCTCAGCAACTAGGTCTCTGCAAATGCTGAGAAAAGATCTTGACCTACATCTTTATAAGTTCCAACTGGTGGAAGAACCAGTGGATCATCAATTGATTTTGTTATTTCTCATGTTATTACAAATCATTGGGAGAAGAAATGGTTCCAACACGACGGCGTAACAAGCCATACAGTGCGTGAGACCATCACTTTGTTAAGCCAAACGTTTGGTGACGGAATTATCTCAAAAAATGGTAATACGAGTTCAATACAAAGATAGTATTCGGGAATATTCTTGATCCGTGGGATAAGAAGAATTTCTTCAAACGAAATTTTCACTTGCGGTCAATAGGCGGAGAAGGCATGACAAAAGTGTTTTTATGCCTTAAGAGATAGTTAGTATACAGACGGTTCCCGCTACTACAGGTAAAAATAAAAATTTAATTTTGATTTTTTGCGGAATGTCTGTTTCCTATTTTTAAAAAAGTTGGTTTTCGCCCCACATACAGAAAAAAGTTAATCTACATGTCGGCACTAGATATGACTATCGTCATAGAGGCTGTGATATTAAGAATTTAAAACAAAAAAACTTAATTGGTTAACTTCCATGTTAAGGAGTTACTTGAAATTAGTTACATAAGGTAATAAACTCAACATATTGTTGTCGAGCTTAAGTACCGTCTTCAAAGTACTTTATAGACCTACAAAAATATAAATTAGCTATTATATAGCATTTACGATAGTAAGAAATGTGAAATATATTAAAAGTTAATATGCAATAGCGAAGCATTGCCGGGCCCACTAGTAATATCAATAAATCCAACGTGAGAGTACGCAAATTCTTCATTTATTAAAGCTTTAACAGAAAAAAGTTTTTGAGAAAAAAATTGTTCAAGCAGGAAAAAGTTTTAGAGAAGAAATCTGGAAGTTTATACACGCCCTTTCTAGTACCTCCCATACAAATGTCCCGCTTCGTCTACTGTAGAGATGGAGTAATAATATCAATATACCCAACAGCATCGTGCTCAAATTCTGTTTTTAGTAAAGGTATAACATGATAAAGTTTTGGAGAAATAATCTGGAAGTCTAGACACGCCCCTTATGGTACCTCCCATACAAATATACCATCCGCCCACTTTAGAAATCTAGTAATAATATTAGTATAATAGAAAAAAATTTTTTGTACTGAGGGTGATGGTATATGTAAGTCGGGTTGCCCGACTGAAACTATCTTACTGTTTTTTTTTGTAATAGTAGGCAAAACCTCGGAAGGCAGAAGTATTTCACACCCCTCTGATACGTTCAATACAAATGACACTCTCTTTTTTTTGGAAGTACAGTGTAGAAAATATGGAATTGTTCTCTCCCAAGATTGGCTGATCCACTGTGTTGTTGAAATCGAAATAAGACCGGGTATGTTTGTAAGAGGTGTACAAGATTGTACCGAGAGGATGGCGTTCAAAAGGTCCAGTCGGAGGGGGCATATGCCAAAAATTTCAGCGCCATTAAATTTGTGAGCTTATAAAATAGATCAATAGATCTAGATCTACACTTGGATTTATTAAAAGATGGGCTAAGGAATTCTCTGATCCGTACATCACTAAACATCTATACATATCTCTAGTTAGACCTTTGCTGGAATATGCCTGTGTTGTTTGGAATCCATATTACCGTATACATATGCATTCCATTGAATCAGTGCAAAAGCAATTTTTGTTATTCTGTCTTCGTGGTTTCGGTTGGAGATGTGACAATAATTTGCCGTCGTATGAGAGAAGATTAAAACTCATTAGACTACCTACTCTTGAGAGTAGAAGGACTATGCTTGGGGTTTCGTTTGTGTGCAGACTCTTGGATGGTGATGCTGATTCGCCATTTCTGCTTTCGAATGTCAATTTCAATGTCCCTTGTAGATTCTCTAGATACTTTTACCCAATATCTTTAAACTTCTATAGGACAAATTAAGCAAATTCTTACCCCTTCCGTAGAATTTGTAATGATTACAACCAACTTCGTGATGTAGTAAATTATAATAGTGATATCGGAATGTTGAAACTTTGTATTATGAGACATCTGAACTGAATACCCTAGTTGTCGTCTTATCGTTATTTTTATTATATCTTATCCATTTTAATTCAGCTGATGATTTTCTGTAGCTGATATTAAATTTTCTTTTTTCGGGGTTGCCAACTACTCTAAATTAATCCGGCATAGTCCGGACCTTGGTGTGTACGTTGTCCCACGTTAAGGGACAGTGCCCTCTCGGCGGTAGGGGCGGGTAAGTGTGAGGCGTGGGAACGTTCGATAAAAAAAAAAAAAAAAACTAAAATATTGGCCAATTCATTGAATTTATAGTTTTTTAATTTTAAAAAAGTTTTACGCCTGTAAACAGAAGATCCCTTACTTTAAGAAGGTCATCGAAACGTTGATATGAATCCTATTTCGTTTAGTTGTTAGCCAATTTTTGTGAGCCAACATATTTCCAATATCTTTTTAACTTAAATACACACACACATAAATAAAATAGCAATCATTTGAAAGAGCAATTATTTTACAAACATTTTAGCTGCACTTAAGTTTCACGCATGTCTTCACATGTTATTATGAACGCTTAGACACATCTCCGATGACCGGTACAATTCCCACAGGTACATATACTTACATGCAGTCTCACATCAAAGCTCACACTAGCACTGCACATACAAGCGGTCATTGGAGTGCAAAGCACTATCGTAAATGTCCATACATCACGTATTCTTGTCGGAAACTAAAGCTAAATTGTCCACAGGACTTTATATTCTAATCCAGCAAACATCAGACACCGGTTTGGGATGTTCGTCTGCAGCTCTTCGACAAATAAATTCTCAGACAAATACACACACACACACACAAACACTGACGTGCATTGGCAACATGTTTAGTGCATCATTACTGGACATTTGTGGTTTGACACTACCGCAATGAAAACCGCAACATCCAATCACGTTAAAGTCAAACGTTAGATGTGCGAAGATACAATGAGATATGCAACAAAAAGAGCAAATAATAAAGCATTTCGCTGGATAACTTTGAAATATTAAAAGAACTATAATTTAATGTTTGAAATATGTAATATCGCTTTTATGAACTATTGGTTATGATAAATTTATAAATATTCTTTTCGTATTAAAATTAAACCTTTTACAAATTAAATTAAACCTTTTCTGATTGAAATGAAATTTGTATACAAATTGAATGAAATCTTCTCAAGAGAAAACAGATTGCTATTGAAAACTTTACTTCTTGAGGTATGAGAATGTAAAGCGACGCTCAAGCAGACACTGCCCATAGACGAACTGCCTCGAAACAACAGCATACGTGTGAATTGCAGATCTCGTTTGTGTGAGAAATAATATTATTGCCAGCCTTGCGAGGCTATGGAGTGCCTAACACTGCTATACAGTAAGCTTCGATAAACGCGTGGTGTTTTTGATGCTTCTATTTAGAATAGGCAGTTGTTCTGACTATTGTTAAGATAGTAATGTGCCTTGTTTGAGAAAATAAAGTTAGGTAAACCTTTCTAGCATTACCAAAGCAAACTGGGAAGAATGATACCAAAGTATCAACACATAGAACTTTTGCAATCATTTTCTTTTTTAATTAATTAATTTTCCGAAAAAAAAGGTAATTTTTTATAAGAGGTACCAGAAAGGGTCCTCCTATATAATTCAAATTCATATCTAAGTCAAATTTTTACAAGTATAGATTTCATATAAAATACGACTGAATTCAGTGTACTGTCAATAAAGATGTATATGTAAGATGTATATTTGGTCATTTGTATGACAGTTAGCAGAAGGTTTGCGGCAAGCTTTCGGTTTTTAAACATCATTCAGTTTTCCGTTCGGAAGTAATGTGTGAAATTTTATAAATATACTAAGACATACTTTGTACTTACAATTTCATAAAATTATTTTGGAAAATATTATTACTGATAAATTTTTTATAAAGATAAGTGAATTGCCGTGCCCATCAGCCTGCCGGCCAGCCAGACAGACGGACAAGGCTTAATAGTCTTACAAAGTCCTGAAACGAATTTGGTCTTAGGATACTTGAGGTCTTAGACATCTCCCTTAATGTTTTACACTTATTCTCGTATCATAGGATCAGGGCAAACAAAAGTATGCATTGCATACTTGCATATGCACATTAGACCTGGCGTTAAAAAGCCTTTTTGGAATCTTGAGTGCGGGTAGCGATTAATATATGAGAAATGATGCCAAAATTGGTATAGCAAATTTTCAGGCTGATCGGATGGTGCCAACCCGTGCCCCAATGAGGACAAAGGTCAACATTTTTTAAAAACCACCAAAAAACTCTTTTAATTGCTTTTTGCTAGTTTTTTATAAATAAAATTACTATATATATAATGTTTTTTCCTTAATTTTCATTAAAAGGGTTTATAAGTTTTATTTTAAATCAGTACAGATTTTGTATAGACTGGGAGGTCCTTACGTTAACCCTCTACAATGTGCAGCAAGTACTGTTTATCGTCTTCGTTGTGTGTTAAGCATTTGTAAGAGTCAGTTATTAGTCTGACTACTTTTTCGACGGCGATCAGCTTCCCTTTAAAAAATGCTTGGCCTTAGAAATTTGATGGATTAAAGCGTAAGAAATCCATAGATATCTCCAAACGAGTAAAAAAATATTTTGTATTCACATGGTAGTCGCATTTTCTAACCATCATGCCACGAAACGCAATTGCTGGAATAGCTAAAATTGTTCGTTTGGCTACTGGGTTGACGTGATAGAACTATGAAAAATTTATAGCTATCCCCAGCATTGAAGATTAAACTGGTTCTACAGTAGCTCAATCAGTCTACGCCTATTTGCTACAAATTGATATTCTGAATTCTTTAGAAATTATATGTTTTGACACAACTGCTGGAAAAAACGGCCTTTTTGTCTTAAATATTAAGTGAAAGTACATATTCGGCATGATTATAGAGAACTTATACAACTTGCATTTATATTTATTGGTGGTAGCATTCCCAGTTTCACATTTCGTGCACCTGGAGTGACGTCACATGCAAGTTTCATGTACAGAGACATCTAATGTTTAAAAATGTATATTTTTCACGCACACTTTAAAATTTCTGCGTTTCAGTTGAATGGAACTCGTAATATGTGAATTTTTTTAGTAAGTCTCTATAGTCCAAATAGTAATATGCAACTAATAAAGAGGATTATTGGCTGTTTTGATACTTAAAATATATACAGCGCTATTGGAATAAAAACAGTGGTATTTATCGAAGAAAACAGTTGCACTTGCTTTTTTGACCCACATGTAGACTCAGAAATAAAAGAAAAGATGGTCTAAGTCTGATAAAGACCATTATATCGATGATGATGTTAATAATTTCAAAATATTCACATCCCAGTATTTGAGCTCTTTTCTGACTACGAACACAAATTTCTAAGGCATTTTTTAAAGGGAAGCTGATCGCCAAAAGCGTTACTGTTGTGAATGCCGTCGAAAAAATAGTCAGACTAATAATTGACTCTTACAAATGCTTAATACACAACGAAGACGATAAACAGTACTTGCTGCACATTGTAGAGGGCTAACGTAAGGACCTCCCAGTCTATACAAAATCTTTACTGATTTAAAATAAAACTTATAAACCCTTTTAATGAAAATTAAGGAAAAAACATTATACGATATATATAGTCATTTTATTTATAAAAAAAACTAACAAAAAGCAATTAAAAGAGTTTTTTGGTGGTTTTTAAAAAATGTTGACCTTTGACCCCATTGGGGCACGGGTTGGCACCATCCGATCAGCCTGAAAATTCGCTATATCAATTTTGGCATAATTTCTCATATTTTAATCGCTACCCACACTCAAGATTCCAAAGAAAACTTTTTAACGCCAGGTCTAATGCACATACATATTACAGCCCTACCGGCATGGTTTGGTGGTTTATGCATATAAAAGCATATTTTGGAGTTTTTAAGGTTTTTTTACTTTTCGTATATATCTTTCGCAGTACAGACAACATCTGTTTAGTACAAGAATTATTATTAATAAATTAATATATATTTATACCATCACCCTTAGGGATGAGGGTATATATCATTTGATACGGCCTAAAAGTGTAACACATAGAAGGAGTCACTTTAGACCCTAGGTTTCTTTGAACCAAATTCAATTCATGACTTTTTGAGTCGTTTTAGACATGTTCGTATGTCTGTCTGTCTGGCTGTCCGGCTGGTGCGCACGATAACTTCGAAAGACGCAACCAAATGTTTTGAAATTTTGCACGAGTTAATATTTTCCCAAAAATACTTACGGTATTGCAAATGGGCTATATGGCCCCGCCCCTTCTGGTACCTCCCACACAAATGTATCTTTCCGCCCACTTTAGGGATGTAGTTATAATAGCAATACACCCAACGCAATCGTGCCCAAATTCTGTATTTAGTAAAGCTATAACAGGATAAAGTTATGGAGAATAAATCTGGAAGCCTAGACACACCCCTTCTGGTACCTCTCATACAAATGTACCACTTCGCCCACTGTGGAAATCGAGTAATAATATCAATATAATAGAAAATTATTTGTTTTACTGAGGGTAAAGGTATGTGTAAGTCGGGTTGCCCGACTGAAACTTTCTAACTGGTTTTAATTACAAATCGGTTAATTTCAATAACTCAAGACTTAGACAATATCTTATAGTGGGTGATGGTATTTATCAGTCAGTTCATCTGACTGAAATTTCTGTACTGTTTTTTTTTCAGTAGAGTATCAATCAATAGTCTGAATTGAAAATTATTTCAAGGCATTTTTTAAAGTTTTTCGTGCTTTTCTATTGCGCTTATTTTAAGCAGTTTCGTGCATATTTGCACGAACCCGTTTCAGTCGGGTAAACCGACTCACATATACCCTCACCCTCTGTAAAAACAATAGAATTTGCTAGTATAAACATTTAGGGAGGTACCAGAAGGAGCATTGCTAGACGTCAAGTTTTTTCTCCAAAACAATATTCTCTTATAGTTTTACAAAATACAGAATTTGGGCACGATTGCATAGGTGTATTGATATTATTCCTCGATTTCTTAAATTTGCTGAATGGTACATTTGTATGGGAGGTACCAGAAGGGGCGTGGCCTTGTAGCCCATATGCAATCCTGTAAGTTGTTTTGGGAAAATATTAACACAGGCAGAGTCTCAAAACAATAGGTTTCGTCTTTTGCAAGTTATCGGACAGACAGACGAAGATGGATCAGGCGACTTTAAAAGTCATGAATCGAATTTGGTTTAAAAAAACATTAGGTCTAAATTGATTCCATGTTTGGTTTCGATTTTTCGTCATATTAAATGATATATTCTCCAACCGTAGGGTGAGGGTATAATGAAGTGGGAATACTGATGTCGACTTTGTGTTATTTCGATGAATAGTGTAATCAAATGAAATTATCCCAAGCCTATCCCAAAAAACAGACGCCATGACTTTGCCTGCCAATGGAACTATCTACGACTTTTTATACCATCACCCGTGTCATTTGACACGGAAAATTTATAAACGGAAAGTTGGAGGATATTTGAAATTTTTAGTTTAATTATCTTATAATAGTAGACAAACCCTAAGAAAATCGAAACCTTTGCCACCTTCTGGTACCTCCCATACAAATTCCTAATTGTCCCTCACACTTTTACATACATATCTTTTTTGTAATACCACATTTTACTTCAGTAAAGTTATGCGAAAGATTTTCGCTAGTGAAAAACAGACTCAGGAATGAACATGGGCTGTTTTGGTTCACGCCTTCTTGTACCTCCCATGCGTTATGACCTATTTTTGGAAATTTATATTTCTACCATAACTTCCAAACGGGCACTTGAGAGATAGTGATATATGGTCAGTGAATTTATCTTGTGATAGGAGGCAAAACATCAAAAAAACCGAAACCTTTGTCACGCTCCTTCAGTTTCACTGAACGACTGACAAAATAAGCAAAAGAACACAAACTGTATGAATTCCAGCGAGAGGATAGCGGGACTTTGCTAACTTTGTATTAGCTAGGCAGCAAGTTTTTTTTGTCATATCGCAAACTTTAAATTCTATATTCCATTTAACTATCTACTGGTAATGGACAGTGTGGACAATTACTGCTCTTATGCATTATTTAGTGATACTAAAATAGCTACCGCTGGTAATAACTGGTTTTGTAACTATTTACAAACAAATGTACACGCTCATTTTGACAGCCATACAGATTTACATGTCGGTTGTTGAAGTAACAAGTCATGTATAAAATACATATCGTCTAATGACACCTTTAGGGCTCTGAAGTATTTAACAAGTCATGTGTAAAATACATATCGTCTAATGACACCTTTAGGGCTCTGAAGTATTTAAATTTAACCTAAATATACAGATTGTTCAATATCAAAAGTAGATTGTTCAAAGTCAAACTTACCATGCATACCAAATCAACGTTGTCTAGTTGCTGAAACGCACTTACATATAGACTTTGGCTACAAGTTCCATTTTGCATTACTAGTAAAGTGCACCTAAAGTCAACAGATTTTCTTATAATTTCTCCATCTGATTACTAAATCTTTATGTTTATCTACATAACGCCAATATCCTTTATACAGTTCTTTTTGTAATAACCAGGGCAACCGGAAATATGCCCTAAAAATCGTGTTTTATGCGCTTAAAATATGACCTGAAAAATGGCGGATTTCGGAATCCGATAAATTCTCTTTCAATTTTAAAGTGTCTTTATTCACCTGAACTTGTTCATTAAGCGTAAACCTGATGTTTGCAAATTTTTAATATGTTTTGCAATAAAACCGTAATTTGAAGCAATATAAATCAAGTCTGATACAGTTTGGGGGTCTGTCAATACATCCTTTGCAGTTTTAACGGATTGTGCATCCTCATCGTTTAATGCACATAGGACCTCTAAAATGTCTTCATAATTGTTGGCATAGTAGTAAACTGCTTCAAGCCATGTTCTCCATCGTGTTGTTATAGTTTTAGGAGGTAATGGAAGGTCTGGAAACATTTGTTTAAAAAGTTCCTCTCTACATGAAGCTTTTAAAAATACCTTCTTCACATTAGCAATAGTATTATTTACGTTTTTATATAAATTCCTAATACATTCACACAATCGATGGACACCATGAGCAATACATGTCACATGCGTCACTGTCGGATAAAATACCACTATAGATTTTGCAGCCTTTACCATGTATGGAGCTGCATCCGTCACAAAAAGCTAAACATTATTCTTATTGAAGTTGACGTCCAGATTTTTGATGGCTTCGTCCCACAGTCTAGCAATTGTTGAGTAATTAGCCCTTTCCAAGGCTGCTGTATTTAGTAAAAATTTCTCACTTACAATTTCCTTAATACACCTGCTAAAATTTTTGCCACATTTCTGCCTGTTGCATCTATAGTTTCATCGATTGAGATCCATATAAATTAATATTTTAGTTTTGCTCGTACATTGGCCATGCAGTCGTTGTATACATCTTTTAAATGTTTAGTTCAAAAAACTGTTTCGGATGGCACTTGGAAGACCGTGTATTCCTCAAATCGTGTTCTTATATTTTGATTTGGTAAAGCACACACAAAAGCTCGGCACAGCTTTTCATGTTCTTTTTAATGTCTACCGGAACATTCTGGCAAAAATAATTGTTTGGTCTGCTTATTTTCACTTCTATGACTTGGTTGAATATGTTTGCCGCTTTCCACATGTTGCTTCACTTGAAATCTGCGATCTGCTGCAATAACTTTGCTGCAGATTTTAGAATTAGGAATCCACCATCAGCTAGTAAGTCTGGAAACTTTTCTACAACCGCCTTTAGATATGCTGCTTTTATTGGGTTAGCTTTAGGCATTATGTCCAGGGTCGTAATCTGTGTAGGTTGAAAAGCACCTCTTTTTTATGTTTTGTTTACTTATTCAATAAGAATGCGCGAAAAAAAAAAATTAATAAACGTTTGACTTTTCACAGTTGTGTAAAACATGATTTGGCTGTTTCATTTAAAAAAAACAAAGTTGCAAAGACACTTGTTTTACGAACAAAAAAAAAATAATGTCAAAAACATAAAATATGCTTAAAAAGGGACATTTTTGACAAAATATGGCCTAAAAAATATAAATTATGCTTTAAAAAAGGAGGTTGTTTTAAAATTATGCTCCTAAAACTATAATTTGCCGAAATATGACTTAATGGGTAAAATATGCCAAAAAATGCTCTAACAAATAGGTCTCAAAACACTTGTAAGACCATGAAACATGTAAATACATTACCCATTTGTTAATATCTCGTTGTAAAAAAAACATGCTATAGCATATTTCTGGTTGCCCTGGTAATAACAATGCTTTATCTTTATTTTTAATCCTAAAATTGTCATTTAAGTATAAAACGATTAAGAAAATCACTCAAATACTCATTAGTAGTCCTATTCTAAATCTCCAATATATTTATGTTTATGTAATAATTTTTATATTTATAATACGACTTAACTTATTTGTACGAAACTTAAATAAATATAATGTTCCTTCATACGTACATATACGTATACAATTTATACTTATACATTGGCAGCAATCGTCGTATTGAAATCACATTTTCTTTTATAAATTAAAATCAATTAATTTCATCCTCTGGCCATCTGTGAAAGTATTCAGAACAAAATGTGCTACTGCTATTCATAGAATAAACTACCTGCTCTAATTGCTACGATAATAAATAAACTAAGTTCTATGACGACATATACCAAACTTCAATTAAATCTATCAAAAAAAAAAAATAATAAAAACAAAACTGATAATGGAATGAAGGAATCAAGTTAAGAAGAGTGTTAGCCTATGAATTCAAAATTGACCACAAATTTCACACATGTGCAGCCGTAGTAGCATCAGTAACTTCACAAACGTTGTCCATCCAACACATGCAAAATATTCGATGATATCCTCACGACTGACTACTAGCTGACGATGATAATCTACCTTAACAAATGTTGTGAAAACTCTAAACTACCCTAGCACCACTGACCCTCTCTCTCTAAATGCATTGAATGACACTACAATGGTCTGATGCACAAAAGCAGATAGATGCACTGAAGCATAGAAATCAATTAAAATCACATCACTTTAAAATTTTACCTTTTCGATTTCTCAATTTTATTTGTAAAATATTTAGCACAAAGTTTAGTTTTTGCAACGGCTCAGCCTTAAGTGAAAGGCATAAAAGATTTTGTGTGTATGTGTGTGTGTGTGTGTGTGCTAACCAATGTCTAAACCTCAATCTTGCCACACTAACCTACCATGGAATCGTAATTGCAACACAATCACTGTACAAGTTGTGGACGAGACACTGATCTGCAAATTGTATTAATGCCTAAAAATATAATTTTTAGAAGATGCTATTAGGTAACTTTTGAGAAACTTGTGAAATATTTTACTAGCAATAGTGCATAATTTTAATTAGGAACTTATTATAACATTTTAATAGTTACTTACCCATATTAACCTTAAAAATATTGATCAATTGCTAACAAGAATATTTTATAATTTATAATTTTACTTTTCTGTACTCAAGTGATATCCTTTCCTACTAGTTTAGTTGCCCAGTCTTATAGAATCTATGAATCCACAACAAGATTTTACTTGGTAAACTAATGTAATCCATTGTCAACGAAAACCACAAAATTGTGTATGTATTGTATGGAAACCTTATTGGTAAAACCACACACATACCTACAAAGATGACTTCATAGTTAGACACATTCGTATAGTTAGTAGCATTTTGTTTTTCCTTGTATGAGTACATTAAAGAAAATGTCAGGATTGCACCAGTGCATTTTCAGATGTTGGTATTAAATCTGTGTAAACCTACATGTTTGTACATTTATTTTTAATTTTAGTTGTGTTATTTTGGATATCGATGTATGGACTTTTATTGACCGTAAATATCCTAGTAGTTTTATACTGTAACGATGAATTTTTACTATAGTAACAAATTAATCTCAAAAAGTTGTTGAAATTGTATTTCAATAGTTCTCATTTTGCAGTATGAGTTATTGAAATTGTGATGAAAAATTAAATCTACATGTGTTTGCATGAAGTGGATTTATCAGCAAAGGAAATTTGTATATGATTATGAGCACTTATTAATATGTACAGAAGATGCATTATAATATGACAACTCCTCGCACTGAACTATAAGAACTTGGTGTTCCCTGTTAATGCAAACTTTGTCGTCCGTACAAGGGCGGAATGACCGTGTTAGCACGCCTGGTTGCTCAGATAAAAAAAAACCTGTCGCGAATTTACCTGCTATAAATTCAATCTGTTTGGCATCTCAGACTTTGCACGAGTACTGGTTTCCCACTGCAACGAACCTCAACAGATGGAGCTGGCTTTCTCAATTCACGCACGGCAAGGAAAGCATTGATCGTCTGGACGTAACACTCCGATAGGATTATCTCGTTTAAAGATCGTGCTCGCGTTCGTTATATGACGTGCATCCAATGTTATGGACCATCTGAAACCGCAGTGGTCCGAGTTAAGGAAGAATTTTACGAACACCTTAAGACAATCCGTGCAACAATATATCGTGGCGACGCAAGTCGGATAAGACATTAGGAAGATTAACGGAAAATGGAACCGTAATGCTAGATACTGATAAGCGGTATCTTATAACCCCACCACACAACATATAAAATCACATAGACATGCAAATACTGGAAATCAGATTGCCCAAACCCAAAAGGTTTGACGTACTATGAAATTCTGCTGAAGAATGATATGAGAAATCACCAATAGTTCGTGTGTTATAGTTGAAAAACTAAGCGAACAAACACTAAAACCGGTAATTAAAACCAACCCGACTAACATATACCTCATCCTCAGTAAAACAACAAATTTTCTATTATATTGATATTATTACTCGATTTCGAAAGTGGGCGGAGTGGTACATTTGTATGTGAGGTACCATAAGGGGCGTGTCTAGACTTCCAATTTTTACTCCAAAACTTTGTCCTGTTATAATATAACAAAATACAGAATTTGAGCACGATCGTGTCGAGTGTATTGATATTATTACCCTATTTCTAAAGTGGGCGGAGTGGTACATTTGTATGGGAGGTACCAGAAGGGGCGTGTCTAGACTTCCAGATTTTTTCTCCAAAACTTTATCCTGCTTAAACTTTACCAAATACAGAATTTGGGCACGATCGCGTTAGGTCTTTTAATAATATTAATCGATTTCTAAAGTGGGCGGTACCAGATGTGTATGGGAGGTACCAGATGGGGCGTGAATAGACTTCCAATTTTTTTCTCTAAAACTTTATCTTGCTTTACTCAAAATAGAATTTGGGTACGATCACGTTTAATTTATTGATATTATTTCTCCATCTCTATAGTGGGCGGAAAGGTAGATTTGTATGGGAGGTACCAGAAGGGGCGTGGCTAGGCTTTCAAAATTTTTTCCAAAACTTTATCCTGTTATAGCTTTACTAAATACAGAATTTGTGTACTATTCCGTTGGGTCTTTTGATATTATTATTCGATTTCTAAAGTGGCCGGAATGATGTATTTGTATGGGAGGTACCAAAAGGGGCGGGGCCATGTAGCCCATTTGAAATACCGTAAGTAGTTTTAGGGAAATATTAACTAGGGTAAAATTTCAAAACATTTGGTTGCGTCTTTCGAAAGTTATCGTGCGCACCAGTCGGACGGCCAGACAGACAGACGGACATGGCTCAAACGACTTAAAAAGTCATGAATCGAATTTGGTTGAAAGAAACCTAGGGTCTAAAGGGGTCCTTCTATGTGTTACACTTTTGGGTCATATCATATGATATATACCCTCATCCCTAAGGGTGATGGTAAAAAAGTTTAAGTAAAAACACACTAAGGACACACTACCACAGTTATGTGATTCCCTTATATGATCATTAGGGCGACCAATTTTCAGCACATGCTGAATATTGCTGATGCTGCTTAATTTAACGATTTCAAGCGATCTTGCTTATTTAAAAGGTTTGTGCTTTTTCATGCTGTTTTTGCCCTTATTTAAATTGTTGATACATTTTTTTAAGATATGTTTCTATAAATTTAAAATTTTTACATATCACAAGCCCTTGCGGTTCATAAAAAATGACAGGTATAATTCAATTTGCAAACTGTCCTCTTATTTTACACACAGCCTGTGTTTAAGATTTTGTAATAGCCCTATTTTTATCGATAGCTTACATTGTTCGATTATATTTCTATAGTTTTCAGGCGCCTTAATCGAAAACAAAAATTTAAACTAATGAAACCTAATGTGCCTCTACAACCTAAACCAATAACGACACGATGAGGAACGTGGTTGGAAGCAGCGGAGTATTATACTAATTATTTGGAAGACATAAGGGAAGTCATTCAAGAGTTTACCGAAAATGATTCTGAAACATTGCGATAAAGCAAAGAGGTTCTTTCTAATGAAAATTTGTAATCCGACTTTTCCTTCATAAAAATTAACTTTAAGTGCAGTGTGGAAATCAACAATATTATTTTTAAAAATTCCAAAACAACAAGTGCGTTTATGGAAAATATTCGCCTGCTGAATCAACATTTTTTAAATATGCTCCCGTTTCATCGTGTGACGTGGAACGTGTTTTTTTCTATATATGGAAATTTTTTTACAAACTAGAGTAAAAATTTCACCTTGGAAAATTTAAAAATGCACTTAGTGCTTAATTGTATTCGTGACATTGACCAAGGTGTAATCTCACTTTAAGAAATTTTTTTTTGGTTTAAAAATGACTTTCTTTGTATTTATTACTGCTTTTTATTACTTCTTTAATAGATGTGAAATTGTTTTTTGTTTTTATTATTATTATTATTATTATTATTATTTTATTGAAACTGTTTAATTTTAATTTTGTGTGTCCTTATTATAGTCATTGGCTGTGGTTTAAAAGTACTTTCATTTGCTGTTTCATTAGTAATAAAGAACTGAGTACTTTTGGCTTAACTTAACAATAAGTGAAGAAATTTCCTTCAAAGTTTGTATTTCTTTCATATGAATTCATATTTAAATTTGGAACAATAACTATGAAATGGTGTACAATTTATTTCTAAGAAATATTAAATTGTTTCATTTGTATAAATTGCGAAAATAATTGATTTTCTCGGGATTTACATAATCTTCTTTGGATTTATTTTCAAATATAAGTCTATTTCAAAGAGAATTCTGTCAATAACTTTTAAAATGTAAAAATAGTTTTATTACACAGCGAAACACATAAATTGGTGCCACCTTCGTACCCAGCTATTTTTGACATATATACCGAAACTAAAAACCAGGGAATGGGACTTTAATCAGAGGTGGAAATACTGATTGTTACTCACTTGGGAGTGACCAGAATCGATTCCTTTGTGGCACTGTCCAAGCAGCTAACTACCTCCAGTCTTAAACCAAGTATTCCCCGGGCAATGACTTCAAAGCAACCGCTTAGAGGTTAGCTAAAGTTAGACAACATTACAACCATGTATTCTGAATGGTCAAAGAGACGTCTCAGGAAAGTAGGCTTTAACCGCTGAAGCATGGTTGCATCGTGGAATTGGACGTGCAGATAGCAGCCGTATTACCAATCTAGGAGACGAGGGTCAACGGCCCACATCTTCCGAAAACTAAATTGCGAAAATCCATAGCGTCTGTTCCATATTGGGCGGCTTCCTGGTCAGCGTCTGCCTCAGAATGAGCGGCTGAAATGTTTCCTGGCAGTAGGAATAAAATGCAGAACCTGGTGGGCGGGGCTTGCCACCCGCCACTAGAATAATGGCAGTAAATAAAATAAGAAATAAGAGAAAAATAAACCCCCAAAATGTTGAACGACCACCGCAAACGTTTTAAGGACCATGATTTGAGAATATGCACCTGGAATCTTAGAACTCTTTACCGACCAGGTGCCTCTATTCAACTGGCGGATGTCCTCGAAGAGTATAAGGCTGACATTACTGCTATACAGGAAATTAGGTGGACTGGATATGGATGCTCGCGGATGAGGATGTGTGACGTGTACTACAGCTGCCACGCGGAAAAGCATGAGTTTGGTTGTGGATTTGTGGTCGGCAAGAGACTACGACACCTGGTCTCTAGGTTTACTCCTGTCAGTGAACGAATCGCCAAAGACGAATTCTACGCCCAACTTGAAAAACATATGACCGTAGGCCGGACCATAATGTTAAAATCGTGCTGGGAGATTTTAATGCCAAAGTAGGCCGGGAGAATGTCTTTAGCCCAACAGTCGGAAAATATAGTCTGCGTACTGACACATCGCCAAACGGAATCAGACTGATTGATTTCTCTGCAGCAAGGAACATGGTAATTAGCAGCACACGATTTGACCACAAAAACATTCACAAAGCAACGTGGATATCTCCCGATCAAGTAACGAGAAACCAAATTGATCACGTGGTAATCGATAGAAGGCACGCGTCAAGTGTCTTAGACGTACGAGTGATCAGAGGTGCGAACATCAACTCGGATCACCACCTCACTGCAGTGAAGGTGCGTACTAGGCTAAGCAGAGCGAAAACCCGGCGTAACCAGGCACAGAGAAAGCTGGACATCGCTAAACTGCAGACCGCGGAGATAGCCAACGCCTATTCTGACCAACTCACTCAACTACTTCTTGATGCTCCAACACCCGGAAATACTAGCGCGCAATGGCAACATATTGCCAACTCGATGGAAAGGACTGCGCGGTCCGTACTGGGGTATGTGAAGCCCTTTACCGATAATGCCTGGTACGATGACGAATGCCGCGATGCCACCCGGAAACAAGATGCTGCATACAGGGCCAAACTGCAGCCAATGGCAACGCGAGCTGTTCATGAAAAGTATAGGGAGAAGAGGCGGGAGGCGACTCGACTCTTCAGGCGAAAAAAAGGAGAGCTTAAGGAGCGGAATAATGTGTCTATTGAAGATTACAGGAACAGAGGTGAAGCCCGAAAATTCAGAAGATAAACGGAAAGGTACATGGAACAGGTCTTCCCTCCTGTAAAGACAAGGATGGTCATCTCGTTACTGACTCCGAGAGCGTACTGGGAATATATAAAGATCACATCTTCAGCCTATTAATGTGTGAAAATAACATCCGAGAGGATAACATCGAGTGTCCACCTCTGAACCAAGCTGAGATAACAACTGCCATATCCCGCCTAAAGAACAACAAGGCCGCTGGGGCTGATGGTCTTCCAGCTGAGTTGTTTAAGGCGGGTGGAGATGAGCTTGTTTTAAGCATGCAACAGCTCATAGAGAACATTTGGCTTCAGGAGAGCATGCCAGAGGATTGGAATCTCAGTGTGCTATGTCCAATCTACAAAAAAGGTGACCGTAGTTAGTGTAAAAACTATCGTGGAATTAGCGTCTTACCGATTGCGTATAAGGTCCTGTCTAGCATACTGTGTGAACGTCTAAAGCCAATTGTGGAAAACCTGATTTGACCTTATCAGTGCGGCTTTAGACCAGGCAAATCCACGACGGATCAGATATTTACACTACGGCAGATTCTTGAGAAAACCCATGAGAAGCAAATCGACACTTACCACCTCTTTGTCGATTACGAAGCTGCCTTCGAAAGTCCCATCAGGCATCGACTATACGAAGCCATGTCTGAGTTCGGTATTCCTGCGAAGATAATTCGTCTCTACCGGTGTACCCTTACGAATACCAAATCCTCTGTTCGGATTGGCAAGGATCTATCTGCACCATTCGATACGACGAGAGGTCTTAGACAGGGTGACGGGTTGTCATGTATGCTGTTCAACATAGTGATGGAGAAGGTGTTAAGGAAAGCAGCGGTTAACATGTCTGGCACCATATTTAATAAGAGCCACATGCTGCTCGCATATGCCGATGATATCGACAAAATCGGTCGAACGGGGTAACAGCTGTTTTCTCATCAGTTGAAAGGGAGTCAGCGAAAATGGGTTTGGCAGTGAATGAGGACAAGACGAAGTTAATGGTATCATCGAACAAAGTGTCCACCAGTTGGGGACGCAGCGTGAACGTTGAAAACTATTGCTTTGAGGTAGTGGATGAATTTATCTACCTTGGATCCGCCATGAACAAAAACAACTGTGTCAGCCTCGAAATAAAACGGAGAATATTGCTTGCCAACAGGTGTTTCTTTGGACTACGCGAGCACTTTATAAACACCACCCTATCTCGAACTACCAAAGTCCAGCTGTACCAGGTACTAATTTTACCGGTCCTGTTGTACGCCTCCGAATCTTGGGTGCTTACACAGGCAGATGCAGCTCATCTGGCGGTGTTTGAGAGAAAAATACTCCGCAGGCAGATGCAGCTCATCTGGCGGTGTTTGAGAGAAAAATACTCCGCAAAATATATGGACCCATTTGCGTAAACGGCTAGTTTAGGATTCGGATGAACCATGAGCTGTACGAGTTATACCACGACATTGATGTCGTTAAGCGAATAAAAGTGCAACGATTACGCTGGCGAGGCCATGTCGTGAGAATGGATGAGGAAACTCCAGCGCGAAAGGTATTCTATCAAGACCTCGAAGGACGGCGCAAAAGAGGGAGACCGCGACTACGTTGGAAGGACCAGGTGCTGGAATCACTGACATTGCTTGGTAGGACTGACTGGAGACGGTGCGCACAAGATCGAAGCGAATGGAAATCTTTGGCCATTTCGGCCTCTGACTTAGGCACTAAGATATAAATATATATATGTGTCAAGTTGATTTAAAGGCTAATAATAATAATAACAAAAATAATAATAAAAACCAGTACAGAAATTTCAGTTAGGTAAACTGATATTGTTTAATTCTTAAGTTATTGAAATTAACAGATTTTTAAAAAAATTACATATGTATTATTTTTTGTCTGCATGTAGAGCAAAAACATACAAAATTTAACCTATTTGTACAGAAGGTACAATTAATGGCAGCACAACGTGTCAGATTTATTTTCGTAAATCAACGTTCAATGATCGCTTACCTTGGCAAAATTTGTCTGCATTCAGTGTACATACAAAAATGATACGTATGTAAAAGGGGAAATATCCCATATATTTATGTGGGAGGTACCAGAAGGGGTGTGCCAAATAGTTAGGGTTGCTGAGGCTTTGCCTCCTATTACAAGAAAAATTAACTGACCAAATTTGATTATCCCCCCAGGTGCCGGTTTAGAAGTTATGGGAGAAATATTAATTTTCAAAACAAAGTCATTTTGTATGGAAGGTAAAACAAGGCGTGAACCGATATAGTCCATGTTCATTACAGAGTCTAATTTTCACAAGCGAACATTATACGCAAAATTTGAGTGAATTCTGTGTAGTTACAAAAAAGATATATATGTGAGACTATGGGGTTGGGTTTGGTCACTTGTATGGGAGGTACCAGAAGGGGTGTGTCAAATAGTTAGGCTCTCTGAGGTTTCGCCTCCTATCACGACAAAAATGTATCGACGAATATTCATTACCCCCCAAGTGTCCGTTTCGAAGTTATGGGAGAAATATTAATTTTCCAAAAATAGGTAATTTTGTACGGGAGGTACTAGAAGGCGTGAACCGATATAGTCCATATTCATTCCTAATTCAACTTTTCATAAACGAACAGCATACGCAAAATTTTAGTGAATTCAGTTTACTAACAAAAAAAGATATGTATGTAAAAGTATGAGGGTTAATTCGGTCATTTATATGGGGGGGTACCAGAAGGGGTGTGGCAAAGGTTTCGGTTTTCTTAGAGTTTGTCAACTTTTGCAAGATAAATAAGCTGTCCAAGTTCAAACATCCTCCAGTTGTCCTTTTGGAAGTTATGGAAGAAATATTACTTTTCCAAAAATAGGTAATTTTGTATTGGAGGTACCAGAAGGGGTGCGGCTATTTTGCTCATTTACAATTCCATAAGTTCGTTTTGAAAAATATTAATATTGGTAAATTTTCATACCGATCCGTTAAGGTTTACTCGAGTTATCCTGCTGACGAGCCATCCAGCCAGACAGACGGACATATCTCAATCGTCTTAATTCATCCTTAGGGATGAGGGAATATATACCATTTGATACGAAAAAAAGTGTAACGCATTGAAGGAGACGAGTTTGACCCCAAGTATCTTAAGATCAAATTCGTATCAGGACTTTTTAAGACGATTGAGCTATGTCCGTCTGTCTGGCTGGATGGCTCGTCAGCAGGATAACTCGAGTAAACCTTAACGGATCGGTATGAAAATTTACCAGTATTAATATTTTTCAAAACGAACTTATTGGATTGTAAATGGGCAAAATAGCCCGACCCCTTCTGGTACCTCTCATACAAAATTACCTATTTTTGGATAATTTTTATTTCTTTCATAACTTTCAAACGGACTTTCATAACTTCCAAACGGATTTGGTCAGTTTATTTATCTTGCAATAGTAGACAAACCCTAAGAAAACTGAAACCTTTGCCATACTCCTTCTGGTACCTCCCATACAAATGACCTAATTGACCATTATAGTTTTACATATACATATCTTTTTTGTAAGTAAACTTAATTTACTCAAATTTTGAGTATGAAAATAGGACTCAGGAATGAATATGGACTATATCGGTTTACGCCTTCTGGTACCTCCCATACAAAATTACCTATTTTTGGAAAATTAATATTTCTCCTATTACTTCCAAACGGACTCTTGGGGGGTAATGCAAATTGGTCGATTGATTTATGTTATTATAGGAGGCAAAACCCCAGAAAACCTAACTATTTGACAAACCCCTTCCGGTACCTCCCATACAAATGGTTGAACTCACCCCCATAGTCTTACAAACATATCTTTTATCTAAGTACACTGAATTCTGTCAAATAGTGCGTAATTTGTACGGTTATGAAAATATAAATCAGGAATGAATGTGGACTATATCGGATCACCCCTTCTGATACCTCCCATACAAAATTACCAATTTTTGGAAAATTAATATTTCCCCTATAACTTCCAAACGGACACTTGGGGGGGGTAATGAAATATAGTCGGTTAATTTATATTGTGATAGGCGAAATCTCAGAAAACCAAACCATTTGACACACCCCTTCTTGTACCTCAAATACAAAGGACCGAACTCACCCCCATAATTCAGAATTCAGTCAAATTATTCGTAAGTTGTACGTATGAAAATTTGAGTCAGGAATGAATAATGACTATCAGTTCACTTCTTTTGGTACCCCTATCAAAATTTAATTTTTTTGAAAAAATAATATTTCTCACATAAATTCCAAATCAGCAGCTATACCCCCTACACAAAAAAGTAAATTTTTGGACGATTGTACACCACAAGCAGGGGAAAAATTATGCATAAGTAATTTTATTTTAATTAAAAATCTATTCATTTCAATGCCCCAAGACTTCAACAATATCTTATATTGGGTAATGGTATTTATCATTCGGTTTCTGTACTGGTTTTTGTTTCGGTATGTACTTCAAAAATAGCTGGGTACGAAGGTGGCACCAGACGATGACCTTAAAAATGTTGCACTGTCTTATCGACAGTCTTAAATATCAGAATGTTGATATAATCACATAATGTTGGTTAAACGGTATGATAGAATTACAAAACCAGTACAGGAATTTCAGTCAGGTAAACTGACTGATAAATACCATCACCCAATATAAGATTTTGTTTAAGTCTTGAGTTATTGAAATTAATAGATTTTTAAAATAATTCAGTGTACTTACAAAAAACATATGTATGTGAGACTATTGGGGTGGGTTCGGTCATTTGTATGGGAGGTCTCAACAGGGGTGTGTCAAATAGTTAGGTTTTCTGAGGTTTTGCCTTCTATCAGAAGATAAATTTACCGATAAATTTTCATTACCCCCCAAAGTGTCCGTTTGGAAGTTATGGGAGAAATATTAATTTTCTAAAAATAGGTAATTTTGTATGGGAGGTACCAGAAGGCGTAAACCGATATAGTTCATGTTCATTCCTGAGTCTAATTTTCACAAGCGAACACCATACGAAAATTTGAGTGAATTCACTTTACTTACAAAAAAGATATGTACATGTGTGACACAATGGGGGTGGGTTCGGTCATTTGTATGGGAGGTACCAGAAAGGGTGTGTCAAATAGTTGGGCTCTCTGAGGTTATTCCTCCTATCACGAAAAAAATGTATCGACAAATATTCATTACTCCCCAAGTGTCCGTTGGGAAGTTATGGGAGAAATATTAATTTACCAAAAATAGTTAATTTTGTATGGGAGGTACCAGAAGGCGTGAACCGATATAGTCCATATTTATTCCTAATTCAACTTTTCATAAGCGAACATCACATGCAAAATTTTAGTGAATTCAGTTTACTAACAAAAAAGATATGTATGTAAAAGTATGAGGGTCAATTCGGTCATTTGTATGGGAGGTACCAGAATGGGTGGGGCAAAGGTTTCGGTTTTCTTAGGGTGTGTCTACTTTTGCAAGATAAATAAACTGACCAAATTCAAACATCCTCCGGTTGTCCGTTTGGAAGTTATGGAAGAAATATTAATTTTCCAAAAATAGGTAATTTTGTATGGAAGGTACAAGAAGGGATGGGGCTATTCAGCCTATTTACAATCCCATAAGTTCGTTGTGAAAAATATTGATACTGGTAAATATGCATACCGATCCGTTTAGGATTACTCGAGTTATCCTGCTGACCAGCCAGCCAGACAGACGGACATAGCTCAATCGTCTTAAAAAGTCCTGAAACGAATTTGGTCTTAAGATACTTGGGGTCTAACTCGTCTCCTTTAATGCGTTACACTTTTTTTCGTATCAAATGATATATACCCTCATCCCTAAGAGTGATGGTATAAAAATTCCAAACGGTTTATGAAATATGGAGTCCGTAAAAATTGTCAAAAAATCATATTGGGGTGGAAATATTGGAGTATCCAAAAAAAATGTTTCGATGTGATGGGGCCAAGTCCTTTGGTAACTTTTATACCATCACCCTTAGGGATGAGGGAATATATATCATTTGATTCAAAAACCAGTAAGAAAGTTTCAGTCGGGCGACCCGACTTACATATACCATTACCCTCAGTAAAATAAAAAAAAATGCTATTATATTGATATTATTACTCGATTTCAAAAGTGGGTGGAGTGGTAAATTTGTATGGGAGTTACTAGAAGGGGCGTGTCTAGACTTCTAGGTTTATCCTCCAAAACGTTATCCTGTTATAGCTTTACTAAATACAGAGTTTGGGCACGATAGTGTTGGATGTATTGATATTATTACTCCATCTCTGAAGTGGGCGGAAAGGTACATTTGTATGAGAGGTCCCATAAGGGGCGCCGCTAGACTTCCAATTTTTTTTCAAAACTTTATCCTGTTACAACTTAATAAAATACAGAATTGGGGCACGATCGTGTCAAGTGTATTGATATCATTATTCCATCTCTAAATTGGGCGGAAAGGTACATTTGTATTGGAGGTACCAGAATGGGCGTGTCTAGACTTCCAGATTTTTTCTCAAAAACTTTATCCTGCTTGAACTTTACTAAATGCAGAATTTGGTCACGATCGCGGTAGTTCTAATAATAATATTAATCGATTTCTAAAGTGGGCGTTACCAGATGTGTGTGGGAGGTACCAGATGGGGCGTTGGTAGACTTCAGTTTTTTTTCTCAAAAACTGTATCCTGCTATAGCTTTACTAAATTAAGAATTAGGGTACTAGCGCGATGGATTTATTGATATTATTTCTCCATATCTAAAGTGGTCGGAAAGTTGAATTTGTATGGGTGGTAACAGAAGGGGCGTAGCTAGACTTCCAATTTTTTTTCCAAAACTTTATCCTGTAATAGCTTTACTAAGTACAAAATTTGGGTACGATCCCGTTGGGTGTATTGATATTATAATTCGATTTCTAAAGTGGGCGGAATGATGTATTTGTATGGGAAGTACCAGAAGGGGCGGAGCCATGTAGCCCATTTGCAATACCGTAAGTAGTTTTGGGGAAATATTAACTCGTGCAAAATTTCAAGACATTTGGATGCGTCTTTCGAAAGTTATCGTGCGAACCAGCCGGACAGCCACCAGACAGACAGACGGACATGGCTCAAATGACTTAAAAAGTCATGAATCGAATTTGGTTCTAAGAAACCTAGGGTCTGAAGTGACTCCTTCTATGTGTTACACTTTTGGGTCGTATCAAATGATATATACCCTAATCCCTAAGGGTGATGGTATAAAAATAACTGGGTACGAAGGTGGCACCAGACGATGACCTTAAAAATGTTGCACTGTCTTATCGACAGTCTTAAATATCAGAATGTTGATATAATCACATAATGTGGGTTAAACGGTATGATTGAATTACAAAAAATGTTAACAACATATCATAAGATATTACCATACTCAAGTTAAAATTAAGTACGACTTGTTAGAGACAAAATATTATCATGGACATACAACAGTTTTATAAAATATGAATTGTAGTGGCAGTGTAATCAGGATTTTCAATAGTTATTTAATACTCAAATACAAATTTTCAATAAAAATTCCTATCATATCACACATTTTCTTCTATTATTATACATTTTAAATCAAATATATTTTTATTCCCCTTTTACACCAAATATGATTTATGATTTATTATTTTGAGACCATATCACGATTACTCTTATTGTCACACTGCTTTGTTTCTAGTATGTAAAATTCTTATGCTTCTTGTTATTGTTATTGATGTTGTTTTTGTCATTACAGTTCATCCAGTTATACAAGTACCAAATCAATTAGTTGGTGCACCACTTGGTACTGATGTTCAAATTGAATGTCACGTAGAGGCATCACCAAAATCAATTAACTACTGGATTAAGGACACTGGTAAGTGTGTGTGCATAGTGTACTATAGTGTATTGTGGAAACTCGGCAAACACATAGGCTACGTACTCAAACATTTGCATGACCACATTCAACCACACATTCATATAGTATACACTAACCTCAAAACGTAGATACAACACCCTTTGGCCCTCTCACCATCAATCACAACATAATTAATGTACACATTTTGACCGGTGGTTGCAACGCCCGGTATGTGTTGATAAATCAACTTTGTAGTGCTTACGGGTAGGGGAATGGGTGCTGCAGTTTACTTTAGTTTTATTTTTACATTTAATAGACATTTACAGCATAAGGTGCAACATGCCAAAGTTATTTTGAACTGTTGCTGTATTTTCTCTTTTGTATAGCTAATGTATTTTAAGGTCGTTATTAAAATTTGTGTTAAAGTAGCAAAGGAGTGGCTAACTAAATGCTTCAGCTAGGTATCTCGCAAAAATCATGGAATTCGTGAAGTTTGAACTTCTGTCATGTTGGTCTGCTTTTCTGCTCAAAATATTATTATTAGTTTTCATTACATACTAGGTAGTAAAACGTTTATAATACAGGATGTATTACACACAGTTATGTTAATTTTCAACCTAAACCAATTATATAATAGCTATATTCAAGCATAGACTACCATAATTTCAAACTATCATCGCGGGTGACATAATCTATATATATAAAAGGCTTGGGTGACTGACTGATCACTCCCCAGCCCAAACGGCTAAAGCTAGAAGAGTGCAATTTAGAATGTAGGTTTCTTTTATGACGTAGACGCGCACTAAGAAGGGATTTTTGGAAATTCGGACTGAAAGGGTGTAAAATGGGCGTGGCACCGCCCCATACAACTGAAATTTAATAATGACTGTATCTTTTGAACCTTTATAGGTATGAAGTCGGGAGGTACCAAAGTACCTATATCGGTCGTATAAGAAAAAATACTTTGTTTGTAGAAAGTGGGCGGTGCCACACCCCTTTTGTTAAAAATAGTAATATTTCCCTAATAAATGGACCGCTTGCAATTGAATTTTCTGTGATACTGTCCATAGGGCCTCTATCATAAGCTACATGAAAACATAATTAGACAAATGGGCGTGGCACCGCCCACACAAACCGAAGTTTCAATCGGTCTTATCTCAAGAGCCATTAGAGGTATGAAGACGAGATTTGCTACATATGTTACTGATATAAAAAGGATTATGTCTCGCTGGAAAATGGGCGTGGCCCGCCCATTTTGAAATCTGGGCGAAATGAATGAACCGATTGCAATCAAAATTCCACTGTATAGTTCTATTCGTAGGGTCTCTATCATAGGCTACATGAAAACATACTCAGACAAAGGGGCGTGGCACCGCCCACACAAACCAAAATTCATATCGGTCATATTTCGCGAGCCATTAAAGGTATGAATATGAGATTTGCTACATATGTAAATGGTTCATGGGGGATTACGTCTAGTTGGGAAATGGGCAGTGCCACGCCCCTTTTGAAACAATTGTAACGTCGGTCATATTAATAGAACAATTGTAATATCATTATCATAATCAATATATTTAAATTGTCTACTGTCTGTAGATAGGATAATGAAATTTGGGATGATTGTTGCCCTTTTCGAGTAAACGTCAGCTAAGAACGGATTTTTGGAAACTCGTACCTTTATGGGTTAAAAATACTAATAAGGGATAAAAGTTGTACCATCATCTAAACCAATCGGCTAATGGTATAATCGCGAAAATTGATATTGAAATGCCTACTATCAAATTGGATTGAAGTATTTTTTTTTTAAATCCGATGTTTCTGGGTAAAAAAAATCAAAAAAGGGATAAAAATTTTACTATCGCCCAGACCAAACGGTTAATAATGTTATCATGATAAGTCATATAGGCTTGCTCCCTATGGAATTAGAACGAAGCAAGGAGAGTTTTCGAAATTCTTACCTTTTAGGGGAAAAGGACTGAAAAGGTATAAAACTGGTAATAAACAGCAACGGGATAAAGCTACAATAATATAAATGGGATATTCGTTCGTAATTTGAAGGGTTGGCATTTTTCCTGTATTGCTTAAAGTCATAAGAAGCTTCATTGTAAGTACAGGTGAAGCAACGCGAGCCGGGAAAGCTAGTTTATTATAAAGCTGCCAAATTTTTACTAAACTTTACAACAAAACAATAACAACAAAAATAAAATCCTCCATTTAAAAGGCGAAGTAAGTATTCTATGTTCTGCGCTTAAGATCCAAGTATGTGAATTAGACTGGACGACGTTTATATGGAAATAGAAAATTATATTCCGAATCTTGCATTACAAGCCTAGTTTTGTTTCTTTTATCAGAACGTAAGTGTTACCAAAACTTTGGTCAATCAAACGGTATTTAGAAGTTGCAATAATGTAAAACATATCTTATATCTTAACTCATATACTAACTATGTGGATTTACACAGGATTTTATATATACAGTGTATGTACATTTCCTTACCAAATATGTAACTGCTGCTCTGCCCATGACATTACATTTGTTCTGTAAATTGTTGCGATGTAATGCTAAAATAGAAAAGACAAGATACTCTTGGTTCAATAGTCAGAAAATTTAGTATACACAACAACAGCTCTGATAGCGGATTCATATTGATTAGCTTCGCGTGGGCAAAAAACATGATAGTGAGAGGCACTAGTTATCCCCATAAATTAATCCACAAGGCAACCTGGATATCCCCAGATCACAAGACAAGAAACCGGATAAATCGCGTCAAAATATTGACTATTGCAGCCATGTTAAATACCACCAAGATATCCAATGCCTTCTGATATTCCCCAAACCCAGTGGCAGCATATTAAGACCTCTATGACTACTGCAGCAACGGGGTTTTGATAAGCCACGCTCAAACAAGCTGTGCCACAATGAGAAATGTTGCGTAATTTTTGAGGATATATATGCTGCATACAAGACAAAACTGCTTCCAATGGTAACGCTCTCTGTGATTGAACAATATATTGAGAAGAGGTGGGAGATGGAGCGCCTCTTTAGGCGAAAAGGCGTCTATGGAAGAAAAGAGAGAGCCAGGATATCGAAAAGTACAGAGATAGAGGTAAAGCTCAAAAGTTCTACGAAAAGCTAAAAAAACAAAGATTATGGAACAGGTATCCCCACCCGTAAGGGCAGAGTGAAAGTAGCTCCAAAAATCAGAACTTCTGCACCATCGCTTTGTCGAGTTTGCTACATTAATAGTTTAATGCCCATACAATTTTTTTTCTCAAGGTAGAGTTTTAGCAGATAGAACTTTATTTAAAACCAATTTAAGCTGTTTGTATTGTTAAATAGCACAAAAAGATGATAGTAATTGTGGGTTAAAGTTTATTGTCTCGCAATAAGCTATTTATTAAGTTCATACATAGCATATTATGTGACGATATGAAGTTTAACCATGCCAGAGCGTGTGAGTTATATGGAATTTTATTTATTACTCATACGTAAGTTAGCAAATTCCAAAGCAAATGTAAAGGCGTGTTCAAAAACAAGGAATCTGTCGAAATATTTGTCTGTCAGGAGTGTTATCAATAACGAATTGCTATGGCATTCTAGTTGTCGACAACTGTTCATGTCCTTAAGCCTATAGGTTAATGGTAAAAAATTACCATTATTGAGATTTTAAGGCACTCGATGGACATTTTTCGGATAGGTTTGTCCCGCATTTTTTTCTCCTATTCAATACTACAACTTTGCTTCCGACACAAAATATATATTCCGAGATATAAAATTTAAAGCTTAATTTTCCTTTACACCCCATGAATAAGATATGGTATAGCTTCTTGCGCTGTTGTGAATTTACACGCTGTCGATTGTTATATTTACAACTAACGGCACTTACTTGTTTATCGACGAATGCGAACATCTCAGTTTGAGAAGCTTTTACGAGACATGCCGATTGACTTGTCACTATAAATGCGAATTTGCTGCCGACAACATCGAGGAGACCGGCAATAATAGAAAAATGTAAATGATTGGAGATAAGAATCGAACCATTGATCTTCTGCATGGTAGTCGCGTGTCCTAATTATCATTACACGGGCGGTCTGGATATAACCGTGTTAAAGTATTGAAAAAGTGCTAGAAATCCACTTTGAGCAAAAAAATTCTTATGGCCTTTAAATTATTGATGCAGCCAACTTTACAAAATGAGTAATGCAGATGTTCTTATTTTTGGGGCTAATTTCATTTGCAATTCCCAGAATTCGGTCCCAAATTAATGAAATGAAAAATGTTGTACTGTGCAAGTGACGAATGAACGGTGTAGATTGTCCACCACCGAGCCAAATGATAAAGCCGGCAGCGATAAGCTGGCAACGTACTGCATGATCGTTGAATGGAAACTGAGTGTCCAATGTCATGTGCTTAAAAAAGACGATTCAAGTGTGTGTACCAATTATCGCGGGATCAGCCATTTAACAATTGCATACTAGTATGTTATGTGAAAGACTAAACCCCATCCTTGCGAACCTTATTGGACTTTGTCAGCGTGGTTTTAGCCTTGGTAATTCGACGACCGGGGACCTGCCGTGGCATAGTGATTAGAACACGCGACTACCATGCGGGAGATCGCAGGTTCAAACCTGGCTCCAGTCATCATAAAAACATTATTCTTTCATTGTCGGCTCCCCTCGAATGATGTTGGCAGCAACTTCGCAGTATTAAGTGTCGATTGTAAGAGCTTCTCAAACAGTGACGTTCGCATTCGTCGATAAACAAATAGGTACCGTTAGTTGTGAATCTAAAAATAGAAAGCGTATTAATTCACAACAACGCGAGAAGCTATCCGATACCTCATTCATGGGGTGCAAAGGGAAATTAAGTAAGTAAGTAATTCGACGACCGACCACATATTCACACTACTACATACAAAACCTGAAGAAGACAAGGGAAATGCAGATCGACACCTGCCATCTGTCGATACTTATGACTTATGACCGATTTTGGTACTACTGACTTTGCGAGATGAAACTGACTGACACGAAGTCTACAGTGAAATGGCTAAAATCTGACTGAGTAATTTCCTACCAAGCGAGACTTTAGACAAGAGGATAGTTTGTCTTGTGATCCCTTTAACAACATAATGGGGATAATCATGCAGAAGGCTGCAGTAAACACGAATGACACTATCTTTAATAAAAGTCACATTCAACTCACGTATGCCGATGATATAGATATCAATAACCCAGGTCTGTGGCATGTTACTGCCGCCTTCTCAAGCATCGAGAAATAGTTTGCAGTAGTGTGTCTGGTGATAAATAAGAACTAAACCAATGGAAGGTAGACTCGTATGTCTCAATAAACAAAGAATCCACTTTTCTTTGACGAAGTAATGTCAAAACCCAAAACAATGATCTTACTCTTCTAGAAGAATCCTATGTAATGACACAAGGGGATCAATCTTTGTGCGAGTTTACGAGAAAAAAATAATTCGCAAAATATGTGGATCTTTAATGGCGAGTACCATCATCGAATGAATCATAAGCAGTATAACGACATCGACATAGTCAAGCGCATACAAATAAATTGAATAGGCTGAGCTGGAAACGTGGATGAAAATGCTCTGGCTCAAAAAGTCTTCGGCAATAAACTCTATGGGCATGTGAAAGAGCTGACATCTTAACTCTGTGTCTACGGAGCGCTTAATGCCAAAGTGTTTGGAATTATGTGTGTTCTTTATATATTTTCCTAAATATATCCTAGCATTCACCAGTTTTTGTTATTAATTTTGTAGTTTTCTCGATAAGTTGAAATATGTTGAATAGGCATATAACTTTTTACAATTTTTGCAAATAGGAAAAATGGCATAGCGTAGTCGAATAGAGCATAAAAAAGTATGAACTCCCATTATTTATTTTTTTTTTCGAAATCGCAAAAAAGTTTCCGCACCAAACGCAATTGCATTATTTTAGATAATATAGCTATTCAAGGTTTTCCTACGAAGGTTACGGTTGTTGTTTTTGACGTTTTGCTTTGTTGTTATATTTCTTGCCAACTCGCGCCAATACATTTTTTGTCATGTATTAACTATGTTAACTAATAGTAGTCAGATATATAGGTGTCACGAACGACGTCATCTAACCTTGGTTTTTGATCATACCTTTTACAAAAATAATTTCGCCATACTTGTTTTTCGTTTTCTTCGTGTTTTCATAATAAATTTTTGTTTAAGGATAGTGGCTTATTAGGCCACCGCTCCCGATCTTAGTTTCTTGGGGCTGCCAAAGCCACTAAGAGAGCCTGTGTTGAGTTTCAGTAACTTCTGTTACCTAGTTCCTAAGACGCATCGGTGGTAGCATGCCGATTAGGTTACTCAACATTTCGCCTTCTAACTCTAGCTAACTTCAAAGCGGTCATTGCCCAGGGAATACTTGGTCTAAGACCGGAAGTAGTTAGCTGCTTGGACAGTGCCACAAAGGAATCGATTCTGGTCACTCCCAAGTGAGTGACAATCAGTAACTTTCAGCCTCTGGGCAAAGTCCCATTCCCCATTTTGCCATACTATAAAAGTCATTGTCCGGGTTTACAAAAGCAAATACATGTTTTCTTAGAAATTTGGTCAAAAAACCATCAGATATTCAGGAAGTTCAGCGGAGCAACACCTGCGCAGAGCGTGCAATTAAAATTATGCAAGACATTTTACCATTTAGTAAATCATCACATACTTTAAACTTTAAATTTATTTCATATAACAATTGAAATATTAAAAACAAAAATCTGAATTTTTTTAGAAATCGCGTTTGGTGCGGAACTTTTTTGAACCCAAATCACTTAAAAATTTTATATAAAAATGTTATAGTGGTATGCCAAATTGATGTTGAAATGTTCTTTTAATTAAACTTTACTTAAAATGTTGTATGTAAAGTTATGACGAACACAAAGTGCGATATGGACGCCTAGTCATTTGAAGTATATATGAACATTTGTGAAATTTAGTGAAATTTGTTATGTGATATATTCTCTGCCTGTCGCACGATCTCGATGTCGATGATGTATATTCTTTTTTGTGTTGGGGTTTTAGAACAACTTACTTGATATTAAATTAACTTTTACCTCCTATGCAACTTTAATCTTAATGCGCGTTACGGACACACGTTTCTATGAATAACACAAAGCGACAAAAAAAAACAATACCTGTGACATTATACTATTTTTTGGTAGGTGCTGCTGAGCACAATAAGAAACTATTTGTCAAATATCCCAAACCCCCCATAATCTTGAGGTACGGGTAGAAAACCGTTTTTTCGTACCTTTACACACTTGTAAGCCAGTAACGCGAGTAAATATGAACCGATTTAATTTTCTCAGAGAATTTGGAAAAAAGAGACTTTCCAACGATGTTATAGTTTGTCTTATTCAACAAATTCAGTATATGATTACAAAAAAAAACGAAATATAGCAATTTTATACCATGAAATTGTCCGTCTTTCCGCTGGCAAAATTTTAAATATTGTTTGTTTTTTCGTAAAATTATTAACAATTTATTGTTTACTTGAGCAATATTTGAAAAACAATTTTGGAGGCTTTGACCTCTGCACCAAGCAGACATAACCCCCAAAACATATTTGATTTAATAACCGGTTTTTTTTTTGGTATTATATAGGTTTCTCATTGCGGACACAACCCCCAATTCATTTTAGGGTTAATATCCTCGTGTAAAACGGACATACCCCTTCAAAATTGCTTGGATATTATGTCCGCCAGGGGTTATGTCATGGCACGCATAAAATGTTGATATATTTATCATGTGGGCGTGGCACCCGCCCGCCTCTGACATGTCAGCAAGTATAAAAATACAACTAAAGTGTATAGAATTTAAATGCAATGCTTTTTATTCTTGGTAAATTTTGTCTGTCATTTTAAGGTCATATTTAAATATTGCTCTCTATTAACATTATTTGTTTTCGGCCTAGTATACTAAAGAAACTTTTCAACCGCTTCTGTTGGTTTCAATTTGTTCTATGTTATATTTTATTTCGACCTTAAGCTTAGTATGATATTATTTATATTGTACTAGTGTTTTTTGTGTACTTTGCGGTAAAATCATTCAGTGAATTTGAAAGTGTGTTTCTTTCTTCATATTATCAAAATATCTGCGTTTAGATGCGAAACACTTAAAACCAAAAGAGACTGAACGAAACTAGAATTTAATGTGCAAAATTTTACCAAAATCTTACAATACTTACAAAAAAGATATGATTGAAGAACCATTGGTGTGATTGCGGTCATTTGTATGGGAAATCTCCTAAGAGGTGTGGCAAAAGTTTTGATTTTCTAAGGGTTTGCCTGCTGTAACGAGTTAATAAAACTGACCATATTTAAATGACCCCTAGTTGTCCATTTGAAAGTAATGGGAGAAACATTAATTTTCCAAAAATAGGTAATTTTATATTTTTTCTTTATTTTCCATTTTAATCGACATAACAAGTACCTACAAAATTTGTGCGTTTTTGTACACTATTACTGTATACAGAATGAGTATATGTAAAGCTAATGTAAGTAGATGTGTATCATGTATATTTATGACTCTGAAGAGATTTTAGTGCGATGTGACTTTGTATTGGCTGTTTTAACGTCACCCCATGTTCACAACTATAGTATCTGAGTATATGTGTGGACAACTATTTATATATACACTACTAGTACTACTTTACTTACAGGAGTTTATTAACTACTGTAGCATCATTGTTAATATGTAGCGTAGTGTAGTGTTACACTTGTTGACAGCGCTCTTAGCATGCAGAGGAATGGGGAATGGTAGTGAGCGTGTGCATGTGGGTACGATTATTGGCATAATCGTCATTAATGTTAGTTTAGTTAATTCAAATCGTTTTAAGTGATGCAAGAATATGCAAATATGAATAAAATAAACAATGTGCAGACAATAATAATAATCACAAACTATATAGCTTTCGGCCACTTATAAATGTATAATTTATTGCAAGATAGAGCCATACATATTTATATGGGCGAAAATAAAAAATATTAAATTCATAGTCGACCCACACCCTTTGTTATTTTAATTTATGAACTCAAACGAGTTCACTCTATGTTCGTTAAAATAAATAACTTGATTTTGTACTAATTTATCACCACTTCTGCCGACTACTTCTTCAAGTTTAAAAAGTCCGCAGTAACATCCAGCAGTCCTCGGCCAATAATATCTTTATCATCATTTTTAGCACCTTCCGCATGTTCATCTCCATTATGATGTAAAAGAGGTCGCATTGCAAACCATCGAATTGTCTGAAGCCTCGCTAGGTAGAAAATGGTTTTGTCAGATTGTTGTTATTTTTCCTGTCGTATCGTCCTGCCGATTTCAGCTTTTAATTCATAGATAACTCGTAAGTGTCGATCTGGGTCTTCTCCAGGATTTGTCGTAGTGTGAATGGCTGATCGCCCGTGGATTTACTAGGTCTAAAGCCACACTGATGAGGTACAATCAGGTTTGCAATGTCGGATCCCGCGATAGCTAATGCACACACTTGGATCGGCTTTCTTAAGCACAGGACAGAGAAACGCAGATTTCAATCGTCGGGCATTCAATTCAATAGCTAAATTGTCTTTGTGCATGCAGTCCATCGGAACCCGCAGCTTTGTTGATTTTATATCATGTGATCATGTTTTGGCTTGGTGTTGAGGATTGAAGCAATTTTGTCACTTCTGCTGCCTTCGGGAACGAGCAGAGGATGAAAGTGTTCCCTCCACATTTGCAGCACAATCTAAGTGCCTTTCACAAGATTGCCATTTCTGTCCTCACAGGTGGGAATCCATGGTCCAAAATCTTTGGTTAAAACCTTTTTTATAACTTTTGTTATATCCTTGTAATTTTCCTGGCTCTCTCTCTTTTCTTCCATATACACTTTTATAGCTGAAGAGACGTTTCATCTCCCTCCTCTTCTCATTATGTCGCTCCTTCACCGCACGAGTTGCCATAGGCTGCAGCTTTGCCCTGTATGCGGCATCCTTTTCTTCAGACACTGCGCGATTTCCTCATCGTACCAGCTAGGTTTTTTATAACTCAGTAGAATTCGCAATATGCCATCACTGTATATTGGGAACATCCGAATTATTGTGGTTTGTTTGAAGGAATTTAGAGAAGTTGGTTGTAGCAGACATTGGCTATCTCGGTAGTATGCAGATTTGTGATGTCTAACTTAGTTTGCGTTTGGTTACAAGTGTTGTTCGCGTGCGTACCATAGCTGCAAGTAGTTGGCTTCTATCGATTACCACGTGATCAATCTGGTGTCTTGTCTTTTGATCAGGAGATATCTGGGCTGCCATGTAGATATCTTTATGCGAGTATCTGGATCCATTGACAGCCTTTTTTTGCCGACTCGAAGCTAACCAGTCTGAACCCGTTATCAGAGGTGTTATTAGTTGACCGAATTTTCCGATTGCTGAACCAAAATCTCCCAGAACAATTTTACTGTCATCGGAAGGGCAGCCGTAATGTATTTCCTCCAGGCGCTCATATGATGCATCTTTAATGTCATCGCCTTTGTTTTTCGTCGGGGCGCGTACACAAATCAGCGTAGTGTTAAAAATATTTCGCCTAAATGAGGAAAGTGCTATTCGGACACTTACAGGGTTAAAGACCAAATGTCCAAATCTCTTCCCGGCTATGAATCCATATCCAAATTCGTGTCTTTTTGCACGGCAGCTGTAAAGGATGTCACAGTTATTTCTTTGTGTGCAGCCCTGTGCCTTTCATCGCATTTCCTGTAAGGCGTTGATATGATCCTTTTATTTGTCGCGGTCATCCGCCAATTGGGAAGAGGCACCATCTCAGTAGAGAGATCGGACATTCCAGGAGCATACCTTGAAATCATGGTATGTATAAAGTTTGCGATGGTGGTCAACATTTGGTGGGGATTCTTGTTTTTAATTTTCTTCGTTGTTTTATATAGGTTAGGTTAATTCGGCAGGCACCGGCCGTGGCATGATGGTTAGAACACGCGACTACCATGCAGGAGATCCCAAGTTCAACTCCTGGCTCTTTTATTGCCGGCCCCCTCGATGTCGTCGTCAGCAACTTCGCAGTATTAGTGTCGAGTCAATCGGCATGGCTAGTAAAAGCTTCTTAAATAGTGACGTTCGCATTCGTCATAAACAAGTAGGTGCCGTTGCTTTGTGAATCTAAAAATAAAAATCGTGTTAATTCACAACAACGCGACAAGCTATCCCATATCCCATTCATGGGGTGTAAAGGGAAATTAAGAAGAAGGAGAATTCGGCAGCCACGTTCATAGCTCCCATGGGTCCTAGTATGAGTCCCGTTGTGATACCATTTTCAAATTTTCGCACCAACTATTCCTATTCTGTTCGTCGCTATCAAGCCATAGCGTTGCTCTGATGAAGGTATGGATGTTCCGCAAATCGCCAATTGATAGACAAGTATTTTGTAGAAGTGTCCGATGACCAAGCTTTTCATATCTCAGATCAACAAAAGCAGGGCAGTGACACAGAAGATACTCCGCGGTCTCCTCTTCTTCCTCATCATTGCAGCTTCTACAAAAAACGTTGTAGGTTAGTTTCAACCTCTTAGCGTGTTTACCAACCGGCAAGTGACCGGTTATTACAGTTAGGATGTTCCTGAGGTGGGCTCTGGACAAGTTCAACACAAATTGTGTGCTCTGTATATCCATTGCAGGCCAAATTTGATTGGCCGCCGTGCAAGTGGGTTCTCTCGCCCATCTCTCCTTAGCAATAAGGTTCAGTTTCCCCTTTATGAGCTGTTTCCCCCCTGTGAGAGGGATCCCAATGAGACCGTAAACTTCGCCCGAGTTCACGGTTGTGGCGGCCTTTGCCAACGTATCGGCTCTTTGGTAACCATATATGTCCCCATGTGCTGGAACCCATGTAAGGGTACCGTCTAATGTCTCGCTATCTCCTCAAGAGACGACCGACATTCTCGAACATTGCTCGAAGTGGTACACGTTCCTCAGGCACGTTATAGCCGTTTTGCTATCAGTAACAATATAATTATTCCCGCTCAATATCCCACAATACTGAATTTTCTCTACGACATTATAATGGCTGCTATTTCGGCCTGAACTATGCTACAGTGATCTGGTAGTCTGATTGATAGTTGCAAATTCAACTCCTCCGAAAAAAAAGTCCACAGCCTGCTCTTTCCTTTCATTTCAAAACGTCCCTGAAAATTAGGATGACATCATCTCCAAAGTTTAGGGCATTATCATTATCATCATAGTAAAACCTATCAGGGATGTTCCTTATAACACCCGGATCGAAGACGGATGAAGGATGGTGTAATCCATGTGACAACTCACATTGATAATGTCCAGAATATTGGCATGTCCATAGTTCCTGTGCATCCATGCTTTTGTGGCGTCTAAACACATTGCGGTGGTCGCTGCTATTTTCCTCGACTCAATGTTCGGGGGTAACCAGTTAAGGATCGTAAACAGTGCCTTAGTTGGTTGAAGAAGCATCTTGTTATCAT